>JAUMIR010000004.1:253655000-254912500 GCA_030847615.1 Gambelia wislizenii
TACCAGGTTGGGAAAGGCTACACTACCACCCTCAATAAAAATGGTATCACCCTTGTACTCAAAAGGAATGTGAGAGAAATGGCGTCACCTCACAAGCATGCATTTTGAACTA
Organism: Gambelia wislizenii; assembly: GCA_030847615.1. Taxonomy (NCBI): domain Eukaryota; kingdom Metazoa; phylum Chordata; class Lepidosauria; order Squamata; family Crotaphytidae; genus Gambelia; species Gambelia wislizenii. Next base: position 253,655,113 of record JAUMIR010000004.1, read on the forward strand.
GTGGGAGCAAGGTGCTACTGTGGAGCAGGAATGGCCCAAGACATTTTGCTGTCAGTTGCCGGCCAGCCTCCCCTTCAGAACTCAAGGCAATATTATCCAAGGCCAGTGAAATTATTGAGGCACAAAGTTTCACAGGTGCTTCTCTTTTTTCCTAGTAGGGATAACACAACCATAATAAATTAAATAACAATTTGCTGTTCTTTCATAACACCTTGGATTTACTGCCTGAGCTTATTGCCTGTCTTCCAGTGGTAGGACCAGCTGTGATGGGAGTGGGAAAGCAACTGGGCAGAAACACTTAATAACTGTGCCCTTCTCTGGCTATTTGAACTACAAAAGTTACTACTTCCTAAATTAGGGTATTTTTCAGGCTATAGTGAAATAAATGTACATGAAATGCCGGGGTGGACAAGTTTCAGGGTAGCAGTTATACCCCCACCACAGAGATCTTGGAAGGCCACAACCTCCCACCAACCCAAAAGGGAGGGCAATTTTGCTACATTTCACTCCAGAGGCAATTTGAGGTCACATCCTATTGTAAAAAAAGGCCTAACCTGGGCATAAAACAACCTGGGGAAGCCCAAGTCATGGTGAAATTTCCTTCATGCACCATAGAGAGTGTTTGGGGGAAAACAGGCCTGGGGCCACATGCAGCTCACAGGCCTTACTTTGTCCACCCAATGCATGGTATACCTTGGCCTGGCAAAGCAAATGGTTGACTATTAGCCTGGAAAAAAGACGGTTAAGAGGCGATATGATAGCCCTGTTTAAGTATTTGAAGGGGTGTCACGTTGAGGATGGAGCAGGCTTGTTTTCTGCTGCTCCAGAGACTGGAACACAGAGCAATGGATGCAAGCTCCAGGAACAGAGATTCCACCTCAACATTAGGAGGAACTTTTTGACAGTAAGAGCTGTTCGGCAGTAGAACACACTCCCTCGGAGCATAGTGGGGTCTCCTTCCTTGGAGGTATTTAAACAAAGGCTGGATTGCCATCTGTCGGGGATGCTTTGATCAAGATTTCCTGCGTGGCAGGGGGTTGGACTGGATGGCCCTCGTGGTCTCTTCCAACTCTACAATTCTATGATTCTGTGACTGTTAGCCAAATACTTGGGATGCCTGGAACCTTCTTCATGCATAGGAACAAACTGTAAACACACAGTTCTAACACCATCTATACACAAGACGACGATAGCTGAGATCCTAGATGACATGTGGGAAGTATAGCTACACTGTGCTACAGCTGTGTCTCCCCCTTGTAGCAGCAAAGCCTTATGGGACTGCTGCCATAGCCATTAAATGGCTGTGAAGGAGGAGGTAACTGGCCAGCAGGAGCAGCTTCTTGTTCCCCTGCAGTTTGCTGGAGATAGAGGGAGATGAAGGCTTTCACTCCCTCTTTTACTAACAAACTGCAGGGCAATGAGAAGCCATCCTGGGTCATCTTCCAACCCCCCTCCTACACAGCAGTGGCCCACAGAGAGCTTGACAGCTGCCTAGAGGTTGCTTTTGGACAGGGCGCTACAGAATAACCTTTTCTCTAAAAAGGACACACATGTATAAAGTGTATGTCACTGACAGGATTTCAGCCAATGTGCGGGATTTCTTGATTGTTAGCAAGAAAAGTGACTGAAACAAATGACGAAAAACACTTGAACTGATAGTAAAGAAAAATAATTGTAAAACAAAAATGCACGTGAAAACTCTGTTGATTTAATTCTTTACAGCAGACCTGCACAACAACTGCTGCCCCCCAGGACAATTCCAAACTATCATATTTCCCCACTACCATTGCCACAAGCTCTTTTTGTAAGCATTTCAAGCTCATCTAGGTCATACCCAAGAACTGGAAAGCATATTGTCAAGCTGGCTGCTATTTCACCAGGTGTCACACATATACTGTATGTAAGATACCTCATTTGTGAGAAGTAGAAAAACACATACAAAAGGATAAACAAATAAATAAGACTGAAAAGAGAAAGAGGAGGGGAGAGCTCAAGGATACCTGTGGACAGTGAACGGAAGGAGGGTTGACAGGGAAGGGATCGGTAGTGCAGATAAAGTGATGGTATCTGGATAGCAAAAAGGAGATGGATGTAGGTGTCCCCAGACTTGATGAGAGAGTGAACAGAGCAGACTGACTGATGGGTAGGGAGAGAAAAGCATAACAGATTTGTGATGCATCAAGATCTGGGAAGGATGACATATGAAAAAATTAGTCAGTGTAGCCAAAGAGAAGGGATGATAGGAAGTGCAGTTCAAAAACCATCTGGAGGACCACACGTTCATCATTGCTGAGCAACAGCCATCTGAATGTGCCCTGAGATCAGGGGTAAGTAACAGATTTTGTTTTAGCCTAAAACAGCCATCACTTTAATCTGAGGGATTAATGGTGAGGGATTAGGAATACTGCAATCCAAAAAAAAAAAAATCAAAAAAAAAAAATCTGAGGAGTGACTTTTTCCTACCCCACTTTAGAACAATGCCTTTTAAATTTTGAACCTGCAAGGAAAATCCACTTCATGTTGGACATTGACATGTTGGACGTTCGTGTGTATTTTAAGCCTCACTATAGTTACATGTTAATAGTCAAAACAGAGTAAAACTGAAAAACCCACTACCACCAGCAGCCCACTCCTGTAGCTGTGCACTGTAGACAAACATTGGTCATGATGAACAAGCTGTCAAGGAATTCATTTGGCCATCACTAATCAGAGGAAGACAATGGTAAGCCACCTCTGAGTCTTCCCTGCTTTAAAAGAACTATAAATTTCATGGGATTGCCATAAGTCGATAGGTGACTTGAAAGCACAGACACATACTTCCTTGTTGTGGAGGAAACTCCACCTCCAGATAAGATGAGATGGGCTCAGAGTATTTCCTGGAATATGTTTTCAAAAGCACTGCCTACAGAGAACCTGTCTGACAGATTCAGTATTTAGTCAATAATACAATGCTATTACTTAATTTTGGAAACATATAAGGAATGTGTGCCTCTGTTTATGCAAGGCTGTCTTGCAGATTTTGTAGCAGTGCATCCCACAGGAATCTATCTGGTTCAAAAAGAAATAGTACCATAAACTTAAGCATATTTTCTTTCAACAGTTTAAAAGTCAGTTGCAGTACAAATCTGAATCAAGCTTTAAGGACTGCTCTTGAAATATATAGTTTGGAGAGGGTGCCCTCTAAGCTGCAAGGCAGATGTCTTTCCTGAGACACCAGTTCAACAAAATACTCACTGTGAATCATTTCTTAAAGAAAATATTTTATTGCATCATGAAAAAAGTATAATCATCCAAATTCAAACTTGTTTTAAAATCTGATATTTGTTTGTTTGAAGATAGCCTGTTGGTATATTTTCTTCTTCCACATGGGAATGATATGAAGACTAATCTTTTTACTAAATATTGCACAGTCTGAAAGAAAAACATGAGAACAGTAACAAAAACAAAACAAAATCACATGATTTTGGGAAACATCTCACATTATTAAACAAAACCCTACTAAGAAACATTTATATATATATTTTTTAAAAAGGCAACTTCTCATTTCTACAGTAGCTTTAAGGTTGGAATGACCATATTACACTGAAAACAATTTCAGTGTTAGGAAGCTTAAGTCCAGCAATCCCTTGTGCAAATAAGATTAAAATGCATTTAAGTCTTTGACATCACATACAAAATTGTCACATCTTGCTATGACACCTCTGCCAGGGAAGAGGAAAAATATGAAGAACCACCACTTATGCCATGAGTTTGGCCTGCAGTTCCATTTCTGCTGCCCGTTTGAGTGCAACATCCACCAGGAGCTGAAACCCACTAAAATCCTGATTGAGGTCTGGAGGAGTAGGAGGGGGAGTGTTGAAAAGCCCGCTCTGTGCATTTGTATTTGGTCCCAGCTTAGACATATCTTCCTGGTACAAAAGAGAGTTGTCTGTAAAATTGGTAGGTGAGGCCCGCTGTAAGTCGTCTGGGGTCTGACTTGCACTGCCAGATTGACCAAAATGGAAAGGAGTATCTTTCAGTGCTGTTATTGTGGTGTGGCATATTACTGATGGTCGAGGCAAAACAGATCCAGGGGAAGGAGGCTTACAAATCTTGTTTGGTCCTGTGCTCCCGGAAAGGAAGGAGCTCTCAATCAGAGGAATACAGTTTTTTGTGCCAATAGAGAATTCCACTGGGCTGCCCTCAGCCATCTTGGCCCCTCGCCGTGAGATAGTGAATTGATTGGGATCCTTCCCATCCTTCCTCAGCATGTCAGGTAAAAGTCTGCGCCGTGCATTGATAAACCAGTTGCAGACCTAGAAATACAATGACATCTTAATTCCTACCTCCATTCATTTTGAACTATGCATCCATAGAGCAGTTCAGTGAAAATTCATGAATCCCTTCAAGCAGATTCCTTTTAACTAAAGGACAAAAGAAAGGCTGGCAGACAAGTTTTGACACACCCATTAGAAAGCCCTTCCTTTCTTCCTGTTTCTACCAGTTGCAGAGCCTTGGGCTATCTAAAGACTGTTTAGCCTAACCCAATTGGGTTTAGTTTTGAGCTCTGTACACATGTTAAACTATTACTCATTGTTCACTACATTTAGGTTAATTAACAACAGGAACATGTTTTCTTGTGAAAGAGTAACTCCTCCCCAAAACAGTTACTGATTTGCCTTGTTCAACTGACTGTGTCAACAGGCAAAACAGGGATTACCTCACTGAAGTTTGCCCTTGTTTGATTACCAAGCCAGTTTCCTGGGCAATAAAAGACAGCTTAACAGTCCTTTTCATGTTTACTGGATAAGAATTGTTTCTCCTTACTGAGAAATGATATCAGTAATTAAAAGAAAGCCACACATGCACTAGGATGGTGAGAACAGATTTACACTGAACCTTACTGTTCAACAAGCTGGGTTTATGCCATCCCAACAAAGACAGTGCAAACACACAAAGACACAAACCCCCATTGCCCTCCTGTTTTGCACACATACAATACAATATGAAAATATGAAGAAAACTACTGGCTCATTCTGATTGCTATTTAAGCCCATGATTTATTTTTATTTCTTTGTAAAGTAACAGCCAGGAGAGCCAGCGTGATGTAGTGGTTTGTTGGACTATGACTCTGGGAGACCAGGATCTGAATCCCTGCTCAGCCATGAAAAACCCACTGGGTGACCTGGGGCAATTCACACACTCTCAGCCTCAGAGGAAGGCAATGGCAAACCCCCTCTGTGCAAATTTTGCCAAGAAAACTCCATGGTAGGTTTGTCTTGGGGTTCACCATAAGTCAGAAATAAACTGAAGGCACACAACAACAACAGCCACCTGGAAATTAGATTGGGAGGTACTAAACCCACAAAATCAGGAGAGGAATCCTTGAAGTTCCAGACCTGGTTCCCCCGACACCACACATAAACCTTTGTATTTTTAAATGTCTTTTTTCAGGTCTTTTTTGACAAAGCAAAAATCCAAGATTCTTAGGAAGCCAAACTGACTGCAGATTTTGGGGTCTCACATCCCATGTGAAGTAATGATACTTGATCGAATGATACTTGTTTCTACATTCTGAAAAAAGCTTTCTGTGTACTCAAATTACTCAATGCTTCTATAAAATTCATAATTATAACTGCACCTTCTTACTTGTAGAAAACAGGTAAAAAAACAAAAGTGAACTAGCATTTCAGTATTGTGAACAGAAAACCAAGCCTTTCATTTGTTTAAGGCAAGTGAGCACACTTGTGTGTGTGCATTTTGCCAGATAACTGAAAATAATTACTTCTATGAGAATCTACACATTTGCAATTAACATCCAACTACTGCTTTTGTCAGGGAGGGGGATACACCCTGAAACTGATATTGTCATGGCCTGACTAAGGAGTAGTGATGATATTTTTTGATAGTTTTACAGAAAGTCAAAGATAAATCTGCCAAGGATTATACTCTCATACTTGAATACAATATTCTTAAATACCTGTAGTGTAGAGAGGTGTGTCTGTCTTGACAGTAGTGCTTTTTCTTGCTCTGAAGGATAAGCATTGTAGCGGTGTTCATATAGCCAGTCACGAAGAATCTGCACTGATTCCTTGGGCAGGTTACCCCGCCGCCGCCTCTTGATTGAACTGGCAGAAGAGGAAAGATCCAGAGGGACATCCATACTGTCATCATCCTCAGTCTCACTGCCTGATACAGCAACAGCAGCACCTACAAATAAAACAGAACATTCAATATTACACTACATTCTCTGCATCTCTCTATTTAGAAAACTGTTTATGATAATCTTGCCACAATTAAAACATAGTAATGTGTACCAGAGAGGACCATAAACCCCTTGTGCCTGTGACCTTCATTCTGGCAAAGTGGCTCTGTAGGCATAAGATGTACCTGTTACCTTGGCAAGTAGCTATCTGGCCACATATATACAATGGTTGCATCATTTGGAGGACCATACAAACTGGTGACCAGCAATTATGGATAAGTACCCAGCAATTTTTCCTTCACAGCCAAATATCTCTTGGTCAGGTAGGTCTTATCGGTGCGGAAAGTGGTTTGAGTGTTGTGTTGGGACTATGACTCTGGAGACCAGGGTTCAAATTCCCACTCAGCCATGAAAACCTGCTAGGTGACTTTGGGCAAGTCACACACTCTCAGCCTCAGAAAACCTGTGATATGCCTTTGGGTCACCATAAGTTGGAAACAACTTGAAGGCACACAACAACAGATAGGCAGCTAAGACCCAAGAACATAAAAACAAAGTGTTCAATTAGATGTCCATCATATCAGCTCATTTCTTACTAAGTATAACTTTTAGATTTTTCTGTTCTCAAGGAGCTTACCAGATAAGGGAGGAACACAAGAAAAACCTGATGGTAGGTGTTTTCAATAAATATGACCAAAAGTTGGACTGCAAATACACAAACAAGGGAGGAGTCATGTATCTGAAAGACCACCTGCAGAATAATTTCACGCTCATTTGTTTTTTCTTCCTGAAGAATCAGTCATGACCCATTTTCTGCCAACTGACCCTTTCAAATTGTTCTTGTGTTTGCCTTCATTGCCTATCGACTTATGGTGATCCCACGAATTTCACTCAGAGGTGATTTTGTCAGTTCCTTTCCCTGAAATATAGTTTGCAGTACCTGGTATTCAAATTACTGCACATTTATTCCATTTATATGATACATTTATATGACCTTTATACATCTCATGAAAGCTATTCATAAACCTCTTAAGAGTCAGACTGGAAATTAGCTGATTCACTGTGAGTGAAGCCCCAGTGCCCAACAGTTTGATCTCAAAAATTATAAGCCAGAAAAGCTGGCTTTCATCAGCTGTGACAATTATGCCAGTGTAGCACTTTATGTTCATTCTAAAACACTTGTGCTAGCACAAAAAAATCTTAGGACAGTGCTCTTTATTTACTTATTGCCAAGTTTAACTTATTTGTGACTTATTAAATGGTAGTATTATATCTCTTACAATAAATCATAGCAACCTGCCTTACCTCAAGTCTTTCCCGTAAACTGCTTGCTACTTTATCCTTTTAACTGGAGAGGCCTGAACTTTCCCTATAAGCCAAAATGACTAAACTAAGTCTACCATACTTTGGACATACCATGAAGATACAACTCACTGGAAAAGAGAATAATGTTTGGTAAGTTAGAAAGCAATAGGAAAAAGAGGAAGACAGCATTACAGATGGATAGACTCAATCAAGGAAGTCATGGCCCTGAGTCTGCAAGACCTGTTAATAACAGGATGACTTGGAGGCCTCCCAATCATAGGGTCACCATAAGTCAAAGTTGACTTGACAGCAGTTAACAACAAACCAGGGCATAAACCTGGATCCAATGCATGCACTCTACCACTGATCTCACCCTAATCCAGAAAACTGAACAATGTTGTGTCAAGCATTTCATATACAACTACTAACCAATCATATTTCCACTTTGGCGTACAAGTAATCTTGTGACTCTAGTCATTTGTCTGGAATTGTAATCATACTAATTTAAGCAGAACTTAATTCCAAGTCAACATGCTTAACCCTGCACTCCAAGGAACATCTGAAGAAACCAATCAAATAATATTGCAGGTCAGCAAAGAAACTTCATTCTGTATGTCAAGTATTTTAATTACTGGATGTTCATCTAACTGTTGCTCCTCTGCATGTGATTTTGTAGTCTTTTAATTATTGCCAGAAATCTTAGGAATTATATGCAACTCTGATAGGGGAATCTTCTTGATTTTTCCCCAGTGACTGGGACTGCATGAAATCTAACTCTGCTTTTGATATCTGAGTGCCACACTATGCTAGTGCAGGAAGAGCCTGGATTCTCATTAGTGCAAGAGGAAAATCCAAATGGAATTTCAAACATGGCAGTGGAATAGAAATCAGTCAGAATCCTATACCCATGCAACAGTGCAACCCCCTCCCCCAACCAGCTCCACTGACAGTTCAATGCAAGGGTAAGGAATGTATGGTTCCTCAAATGCTGTTGGACTGGAATTATCTCAGCCTTTCCCCACTGGCTAGGCCTGAAGGAGCTGCAGTCCAACAATATCTGGAGAACCATACCTTCTCCGTGTCTGGTTTAATGTTATGCTTGCAACAAAAGAAGCAGTGGAAGTTAAACCGCTTCAACTTTGAGAACCTCTCTCTCTCTGGCTTTTCTTCGCAAACGAAGACTCAGGAAGGACTCATCCCGCGCTTTCTGCAAGCGCGCTGATGACTAAAAAGGCCAATCCGAGATAAACAAGTCCGGTTGCAAAAAGCACAGCAGAAGGTCTCCTTGGGTGATGTTTTTGGGTTGTGATTCTTTCTGCGTTGTCGTTTCTCTTCAAGACTTGTTCGTCGTGAGTTCTCAAATAAGGCTGCAGCATTGTGGATAGTGCGTCTCCATGCCTCCCGATGTGAGGCCAGGGCGGACCACTGTTGGTGATCAATTTGGCCAAGCCTGAGATGTTGTTTCAGGGAGTCTTTGTATCGCTTTTTTGGAGCGCCCCTCTTACGCTGACCCGTGGCGAGTTCACCGTAGAGTAGTATTTTTGGGAGGCGATGGTCCTCCATCCTAGAAACGTGCCCTGCCCAGCGCAGCTGTGTTCTCAATATCATGGCCTCAATGCTGGTGATCCCTGCTTGCTCAAGGACAGCAACATTCGTCACATAGTCAGTCCAGTGTATATTTAGGATTGTGCGTAGACAGCGCTGATGAAAGCGCTCGAGGAGTCGTAGGTGGTGGCGATAGGTGACCCATGTTTACACAAGTAAAATTCCAACTTAGCAAGAGGATGTGTATATGGCCAAGACAGAGAACACACCTTCTGCTCAATGTGGAAGTCAATGGACTGGTGCCAGTCCTCAAGACATTGGCTGCCAGTCTCTGGCAAGTTTCCAGGAAAGAAAAACAACAATTGTCACCAATGGGCACAAAAATGGTACTGGGTCCTGACACACTGGGGGGAAATTGCTGGTACCTCGTTTCATATAGCTTGAGAAGCACTGATATGCATCACTCTATCCCTATGTCTACAGAAGCATGACACTTGGGACCATTGGTTATAGGCAATCTTGACACTCCGAAACATCAACTCTATTCCTGAAACTAGAGCTTGCAAGGACAGCACTGTACAAAAATAAAGAGGGAAGGAGTCAGCAAGGGGTAAATGACAACGTCTCATTAATACACTGTCTTCAGGGTGTTCAAGAAACAGTGATAAGCATGCAGAGCACTAAAATAATGATAACTGCAGAATGTTCACCTGCACTGTGAGCTATCATATGCTGACTTAACAACACAACTGACAGTAATGGTATTCATTATATACAGGGATTCAGGATAAGTGTGCATTGCGCAGAATGGGAACTCAAAGAATTAATCTATTAATGCATTCATTTATTGAATGTATAAACAGCTCCATGTTCAAGGTTTTGGAGTGATGTCTAAGAGACTGGAACAAGTAAATAAAAAACCTACAATAAAAAAGACATTACAAGGTGACCATTTGGGACAAGAAACGTCTTTAACAGAGTCTGAAAGCAGAAAACTGCACGCTCAGCTAAAAGAACATTCCTCAGGATAGGAACTGGTAAGGCCTTACTCCTATGGAAATCTATACAGGTTATGGTCATACATTGTGGAAGGCAACTGACAACATGGATGCATTTGCTGATGCATTCCAGCTGTTCCAGTGCATCTATACAGGAACTACTGACCCAAACACTCACAACTTATTTTTCTCTACAAAGCCAGGACATATGGAATACCAGAGTCAATCTTTGGGGACAGAGTTCTTGTGTAACTGCCTGTGTGGGATGGGTGAATGCTGTCATAATGACTACATTATCTTCCCCAACAAGCAATTTCTTAATCAGAGGCAGCAAGGGGACTGCTACTGTCAGAGTTAAGAGCTAGGAGGAAAACTCATTCCTTACTTTTACTGATTCAACTACCTCCTGCAGTCAATTACCAGAGGTATCTGTCAATGGTGCAATAGCTCATCACCATCCCACATTTCTCTTGGACATCCATAGACAACCAGACATGTCCCCACTCTCTGTATCACAGAGCTGACAAGAGCTGCTACAGCAAAAACAGAAACAGCCAATAGGGCTGCCAAATTGTTATTATAACACAGTTCCTGAGCCTTTGCTGGGTACATGGTGGCTGTGATTCAGCACAAAACTCTACCATGAAATACATGTGCTCCTAAACAAATGACACGGACCTTCCCCAAGTACTACCTTATGCGTGTGGCCCCTTCTTCCCTATATATGTACCCCCACCCTGTTACCATCCCTTGAAAACTGCTGGTTCCCCACAAAGAAATAACAACATGAACGTATTGTGTGTAGTGTGAATTAACCCAATCTGCAAGAAGGCATTTGGCATTCAAATACTTCTCCTGGGATGCCTTCTCCATGAAAACCTCCCATGGTTCAGCATCATAGACATTCACATACAGGGCGGATGTACACTGTTCTCTCTTTCTGGCTGCCTCATTGTGCACTGTAGACAGAGAGATTATATGTACTGCTGTGTCAGGTGAGATCACTGGGCCATTTGGCCCTTGCCCTGACTGACTGGTACCTTCCACAGAGGGATGAAACATACAGGACAACAAGTAGGAATATAAAACAAGCAAACGGATCTAAACACATCACACAAGTATTTACACAAGGGCCCTGCCTTGAGGTGAACTATCATACTAAATGATTTTAATTAGCTCAATATGGATGTTGCCCCAAAATAAAAAGAAAAGCTTGAAACTTGTGCTGAAAGTGTTTTAAAATGTCAGACATGCATGCATTGTTTCCAAAATGAAATTGAGAATCCATCCTAGGCCATTCCCACTCAAAACAAAAAACGAACTGGTAAATCTCCCAACAAACAATGAAAAACTAAAGCAAGAACAAACAAGCAGTGCTGCCTGCCTTTTGATCTGCTTACTTATTGTGACATGTTCCCTCTGCTAAGAGGTTAATGATATAAAACAGGTTTGGGCTAAACAGGAGAAAACCGCCATGCAACTTCTCTTGGGGGGTAATGAACTGATTTCAATAAAGGCAGCTCTTTGAACTGCCAGGAAAGAGTCTCCATATTTGTTCAGAAGCGGCACCATCAGGAAACTACAGAGAGGCAGTAGATCTCTCCCCGAGTCCAGCTGATTTCTTATTAGAGCAAAGGCCACACTGGTGCTGTCTGGTGCTGTTTATATTGGTGCACTGGTGCTGATTACAGGCTAGCTTTGGTTTTTCTTCTTGTTAGTAATCAGTCTGTGCTCTTGGTTTCCTGTTTTAACAGGGCACTGTTAAAAGGCAGACTTGCAAGCAGACTCTCTCATCTGCTGAGATGGGAAAAGTTCCTTTTTTTGATTGCAAACCTCAGCAGAGTTCTGGAAGCAGTAGACCAAAAATTAGCTTTTCCACACTGTGCTGAAAAGTTGGCTGTGTTTGTGTTATTACAAAAACTACCTTAACAGACTCAAGAAGAGTTCCCCTGTTTTATTCCAATGATTTTATTAGCAATCCTCAAAGTTCTTAACCATGTCAAAAACACCAAAAGGCTCCTATCTCAATTCAAGAAAGACTTGCTCCAAGTTTACCTAGAGTAAAACAAAGTCCACATTAGGATTCACACGTTTAACTTAAGCAAGCCACAGATTTATGTGAGCAAGACTGTCAGCCTCACTTTACACCTTCAGTTCTCAAGTAAGTGTGGGTGTGCCTTCAAGTCACCTCTTCACTTATGGTGACACCATGAATTTCTTAGGGTTTTCTTAGGCAAGGAATACTCAGAGGTAGTTTTGCCAGTTCCTTCATTTGAAATATAGCCTATAGCACCTGGTATTCATTGGCAGTCTCCCATCCAAGTACGAACCAGAGCTGACCTTGCTTAGCTTCCAAGATCAGAGGAGATCTGGTGCTTTTAGAATATTTAGGCCCTCAGTTCTCATTTATGCCTCTCAAACTAAGTGCTTTGACACTACCATTTCCAGTAAACAAAATTTGCACTACATTAGCTGATCACTATGTACAAAGTTTACAGGTACAAATTACTTTTGGCTAGCTTGCCAGCTTCAGTTTGAAAGAGTTTCCTGGACTTTTGTATCACATGACAGATTATCAAAATGCATATAGTGAGATGAAAGTCCTATCTGTGTATAACTTAATTGTTTTCATCTTTATAGCAAAAACTAGTCACAAACAAAGCTTGCACACTAGGCTCATAGTGAACAGGAAAATCAACTTCTTGTTTTTTGCACATTAGAAATAAACAACCCTACTGAAAAGTAAATATGGTAAAATACAGTAATGGAAGAGATGCCCTGTGAAAATCTACCGCAAGAGGAGGAAAAACCAACTTTCAAAAAGCAGCTTCTCCTTTGGGTGAGAAGAGCAACATGCTAGAACAAAGAACAAAACTCAGTTAGTGTGTTCTGAAACTCTGGTCTCTTTTACTAGAGCAAAACAAGACACATCCGGAATGTACCTACAAAGATTTATTGCTGCATGTAGTTAAAAGGAGGTTTAAGGTTCAAATTGTATCTAAATTTGTAAGGGGACAAAAAAGGTTTCTAAACATGGGGAAAAGCTTATTTCCAAATGTAATCAAGGAAAGAGGGAAGGAAGGATAATACCAAGCCCAGGACTGACCTAGCAATTATGAACACTGGCATAAGGCTTAATGTTGTTAAGAGTGCCTGAAACAGCCCAAAGAATAACTATTTCTTGAGAAACATGGGCTGCCCTATTGTCTATTTAACAAGGGTCATGCATAGCTTTACAGATTGCTTTCAAGAGAAGACGCCTACATTCATACAAGGCCAGGAGAAATGAAGAAGCATGGCAGGGGGTTGGACTGGATGGCCCTTGTGGTCTCTTCCAACTCTACAATTCTATGATCCACCCCAGCAACTATTTGTAACCTTTAAGGTGGGTGCATTTCGAACACCACCATCACACATTACTGTGGGGGGGGGCTGTGGCTCTCTAGAACAATATCAACTAGAGGAAAGACTGATAGAAATTGGAGTCCAACATCACCTGGTAGGCTCATAAGTTCCCCATACTCACTTTAGAGCTTAAAAAGGATGGTTTATTGATTTGAATGAGAGTACTGTATTCCCATTTTGGACAAAGAAATATAATCCAATGATACAAAGTTAATATGGCATTAACCTTCATGAACCAGAGTAAACTTCATACATGAAATTACACTCTGAATTGCCAAGTAGATATACACATAGTTGTAAAGGAAAAAATACATAGTGAGGTCCAGGAGGGAAATGAAATGCAAGAAATATGAACAGTGATGGTTACATTAAATCTTTGTTATTGCTGTTGTGTGCCTCCAAGTTGTTTCCAACCTATGGTAATCTTAAGGCAAACCTATCACAGGGTATTCTTGGCAAGATTTGTTCAGAGAGGGCTTGCCTTTGCCTTCCTCTGAGGCTGAGAGTGTGTGACTTGCCCAAGATCACCCAGTGGGTTTCCATGGCCAAGTAGGATTCGAACTCTGGTCTCCAGAGTTCTAGTCCAAGGCTCAAATGACTATACCATGCTGGCTTAAAGCTTAGCTTATGCAACATAACTGTATAATTAAATACATAATAACTGGATAATTAAAGTTTAGTTTATAAAACATAACTGCTGTAACCATTCACAAAGAGCTAGGTTTGTCATTATTTGTGTAGGCAGTCAAAAAAACAGAACCTTTACAATCTAAAGCAATTGGGTAGTGGGGGGGATTTTCTTTGGTTGCTACTGAAATACAGTACTGTATATTAACTTCCTTACATCATCCCTCTACAGGTTTATTAACTTTAATGCTTCACAAAGGTGTCAGCTTAACTTGAATCTAACTTGAAAACTGCAAATCTAACTTGAAAACCCCCCAACTTTCTTTGTTCTGACCTCTTTTAAAGTTCAAGCATCTGCAAACTTTTTTACAGTTTCCATTTTATAATATTGCTCCCAAAAATCAAAGGACTCCTCAGTTTCAAATTCCTTTATTCTGTCCTGCCATCTTTTTCATTGTTTTATTCCAGGCACTGCCTAAACTCACTTGCCAACTGGATGGGCTCTTTGTTAGCTTACTTGGAAAAGCATTCAAGCTGCAAGGTAGAACACTTGATAGCATATAAAGTAGTGAAACTTAAGATGGGAGGGGAGAAGGGTAGCTATGCAAGAAGTTTTACATTTAAACACAGAAAGAGGAGGAAAGAACCACAAGGCAGCTGCCCTAGGGTGAAAAGCTTGAACAATGGAAGAACCAGCAGACAGGAAACCAGCTCACCACCACTGTGCAAATAGAGGGAGCAGAGGAATGTTCTAAAAATATTCACTCTAATGTTATTCACTCTAATGTTTTTTCTCGGTCCAATAATGCTACTTATTTATTCAAACTGGGAAGTTCAGAAGCCAGGATGTGTGTACCTTCAGCCACAGAGGGCAGTCCATGGTATGTAACCTCTAAAAAGAGACTTGAGACAAAGTGAGGGCTGAAGAGTGTTTTCATGCATAAATGCTTATCTTTAATACTACTCTTCATTTATTGTGGCTTATACAGTATTCTGTGGGTCTAACTGTACACTTCAGAGCCCACCTTCCATTGTGTGTTTTACACTTTAGTTTCAACACTCTCCTTCTAAACTACAAGCTACATTAATAAGGGACTCAAAAGTGTGGAGTGGGTGTACATATACACAGACCATTGCTGTGAGACAAAGACAGCATTATCTTTACTATAAATACAAAAACATGTTTAAAAATCCACCTATAGAGAATGCAATGCTCCCTTTTAAACACTATACTTACCTGTTTCAATTACAGTATTCCAAAACACCAGCAGTTGTATAAAGTAAATACAACAGCATGGGAAAGGACGTTTTAAATAAAACATTTAGAAAGGTTATTGTTTTTTTTAAAAAAGTTACATAGCTAACCACTCAGTTTTAAAGCCAGTTTAATAAAACAGTCCTCTACATGCCTGCCGAAAAATAAATCTCATCAAGTTCAATAAAATTTGTTTCCAGGAAGGCGAAGTACAGGCTGGCAATTTAAAAAGTTAAGCCCCCATTGTAACATGGTGGGGCTTACTTCGAAGTAACCATGAATCAATGGTGCAGTAAAGTTGAATCCTTTTCTCAAAGGGTGGGCGGGGAGAAACTCCACTGTCAAAACAGTAAAATGTAGGGATGTACAAGTTTCCTTTTGCACCGATAGTTTCACATTCTGATGTCTTTCAAGGTTCACTTTTTAAGAATAACGCCTTTTCCCACAAGCCCAAAAGCTTGAGGGTAGGCATATATATTCTTAAAATGTGAAACTATCGGTGCAATATATATATATTTAAAGCCTACCCTCAAGCTTTTGGGAAGCTGATGTTTCAGTGGCTCCACCCCCTCTCTCTGCCCCCCCCCCGAAATCGCAAACAAAGAAAGCGCCTTTGCTCCTCGCTTTAAAGCACAGTAGTGAGGTTTTTTAAAAGAGAGGGGAAGGAAAAATCCCCCAGGACACACATCTTTTATGAACAAAGCCGGGTTTTCAAGAGCAGAGGGGGGCGGGCGAAAATAGCTAACATTGGATTCAAAAACTGTAGGGAGAGAGAGGAGGGAGGGGAGAGGAGGAGGAGAAAACTTTGCCCGGACACAAAGCTGCGCCTACAACAGGGAGCGTGTTTTTGACAGGGCGCCAGCAGGCGGGAGAGGCGGCAGCGCCTCCAAGCAGACAGCCGGGGCCCCGCTCGTGTTTTGTCTGAAGGGGGAGACTCGCCCCCCTTTTCCCAACTGCTGCTCAGGACACGCCGGGGTGTCTTGTGCGTGTGTGTGCCTTCGGACTTATGGCGACCCCCGGAACTTCACCGCGTTTTCTGAGGCAAAAAGTACTCAAGATAAAGTTTGGTCAGTTCCCACCTCTGAGACCGCCACAGCCTTACAGGACCTGAGGGTATTTGTTGGCGGTCTCTCATCCAAGTACTAACCCAGGCTACATACAAACACACACACACACACACGGCAGCCTATGTGTCCCCAGGGAACAGAAGAGGAGGGTTTAAAGCCCCCCCCCGAAAGTGCCCAGAGGGGCTCCCCTTTCTCTCACAACCCGCCCCCCTCCCGCAATTGCCGCCAAGCGTCGGCCACGCGCGCGCCCAGGAGGAGGACGGCGGTGCAGCCCAGCCACGCGGAGGGCAGAGCTGAACCGGGGCTCCCAAAGTGGCCGAGCAGCAACAGCCGACTTACTTTTCGGAGTTTTCATCTTGGTCTCCGGGATCTCCTTCTGCCCAATCCTGGAAGCCTTTCCTTTTAACTCCAACGGTGATGGTGTGGAAGAGTTTGGGGTGGGGGGAGAGGCAGACAGAAACTTGAAGCGAGCGAGCGAGCTCTCCAGCCGTTCTCCTCCTCCTTGGAGGCGCCTCGTGGGCTAAAGGAACGGGGTTCCCTCGGGCACCGTTGGAGCGGAAAGTAACTTGAGAGCGGCCCCCCTCTCTCTATCTCTCTCTCCCTCCACGCTTCTTGTTGTCTTTGTTCCTCAACTTGTGCCTGGCGAAGTGAGGCAAGCAAACGGCGGCTTCCACCACGAGGTGCGCCCTCCCCCACCGCCCAGCAATGAGTAAGCGAGAGAGAGAGAGAGAGAGAGGAGCCAGGCTCGCCGGTGTTGCTGCTGCTGCCGCCTTCGCCCTCCTCCTCCTCCTCCTCCCTCCTCCTCTTTCCCCCTCCCCTCCCGGCGGGCTGGCTTGTGTTGTGTGACAGACTCTGTCAGCTCTCCGCGCCAAAGGAGGCGGGAAGAGAAGGGAAGGGGCTCTTCAAGGCAGAGTGGTTGCAATGGGGACCCAGGAGCGGGCAGGTAGGCAAGCCGGAATGTAGGACGGGGGAGCCCCCAGGGCTTCGGAGTCTCCTGCTTCCAGGAAGGAGGAGGAGGAGGAGGAGGAGGAGCAGAGAGGGTGTGCGAAGGGGGAGCTGGCGGAGCTCCGACACCTTGGCTGCTGCACCCCAGTCTCCAGCCGCTGTGGGGAGAGGGCGGCCCAATCTTGGAGTGGGGGGGGGAGAGGAGGGGAAATAGCAGAGTAGAGCAAAACGAGCCCTACCGCAACCCGGCCGAAGAGAGTCGGTAACCTTTGAGGGAGGACTTAATCCGGAGAAAGGCCGCTCGGTCAGGAGATGCGGCTCCAGCCTGCCTTCGGTCCTGCGAGCCCGGCTGTTGGGTCCTTCTTCCCTTCTACTTGGGCGGCGGAAGGATGGGAAAGGAAAGAGAGGTTTACTTCGCCTCAGTCCCCTCAGCTAAGCCAAGCTGCCGCCCAAGGAGTGTTTATACTCCAGAGTGGGCGCATTAAGAGCCCCCTAGAGTCCTTCTAAACACCCTGGGAGGAAAGGGCTCGAGCGAACTGCCTCAGATCCGGAACCTGTTGAACTTCGGAAGAAAATCCGTCGTGCGATTGTTGGAATGTATAGGAGTCATGTGTATGTAAATAGTATGATTGGCATGTAACTATATGTTAGTATGTGTCATGTTATAATGTCATGTAAGATGTGTGAAAACTATTAAATACTTTTTATTAAAAAAAAAAGGAAGGAGACCCATCGAGTTCAAAGAGGCTTTACCTCTTTCTAGTAACGGTGTTTCGGGTTGGTCACCTCAGGTTCAGTGCAGACTGACTTGGCTAGCCGAGGGAGCCAATTCGGAGAGATGGTATCTATCGCGAGCGTGGGGTTAAAAGTCCCACGTAAACTGGTTTGGTGCCGGAATATCGAGGTTTCTTTCCTCCTCCTTTTCCCAAAAGCCGTCTGTTGAATTCAGCGGAGCAGAAAAGAGCGCAAGAAGGGAAACCAGCGTTGCGTCAGTTCCATTCTTGCCGAGGGAAAGTCGCCAATCTTGGGAGTAATTTTCCCACCACCCACGGCTTCTAAAAATGAACTGTATTTTTCAGTATGTTTCGAGCGACCGGCTCGGTGTTTTCTCGCTTTCTCTAAAGTCGCAACAAACCCATGTGACTTCTTGAAAGAAAGTCTCTCACGGCTTGACTCAGCCCCATTGAGTAAACACGTGCGTTGGTCGAGTTTATTTTGCTCTGAGATGGCCAGATAAACGGATTCCTTTAGCAACCCGCTCTGGGACGAATCCAACTCTTGCCGAAGGGCAGGTCTATCTTCTCACACACACACACGCACACTTTTTCCCACTTCACCGAGAGCTGTTGGTTCCAAAGTTCAGTGGCTTTATGAGGGCGATTGCTGTAGTGTTTCCTCAGCCCGTTACAGAGGAGAGGAGGAGGAGGAGGAGGCTGGGCTCTGTTGTGTAAAACCAGCTGCTGTTGGGCATAACAGACAAATGTGTCATGGGAGCAGGAAAGGCAGCCTCGCTTGCTCAAGGATGAGTCCTCCCGAGTTCCTGGACTCGGGAAGGAAAGTCGTGACTAAAATGCCAATGTCAGTCTGAGGGGTCGTGGCAGGCACGCCCAAGAACGCAAACTTCTTCGGAAGTCGGTGGAGGCAACCATGGCTTAAGGCAGGGGTTCCCCAACTTTGGTCCTCCGGATGCTTTGGACTTCATCTCCCAGAATTCCTGGTGGTTGGCCAAGCTGGCTGGGGCTCGTGGGAGAAGAAGTCCAAAACACCTGGAGGACCAAAGTTGGAGAAACACTGGCTTGAGGGGAAATGAGAGCGCCTGGGCTCAGTCAGGGAGGGAGTTCTTTCAGCCCCCCCCCAATTGCCAGCTGCTGCCCTGAGGAGACAACACAAGGCAACACAAAGCGCCCACGTGGCTTCACTTCCGGCTGAGGGGGGAGAGGGAGGCTGGATTCACACTACACAACCCAGTTTGAAACTGGATTATTTGTCAAGGCTCCTTCCTATGGAATCCTGGGATTTGTGGTTTGCTGAGGCACCAGCACTCTTTGGCAAAGAAGGCTAAAGACCTAGTAAAACTACAAATCCCAGGATTCAATAGGAAGGAGCCATGTAAAATAATCCCGTTTCAAACTGGATTAGTTGTGTAGTGTGGATTCTGTCGGTGAGCGCCAGCCCCACAAAAATGCCTTTTTGTCCGGAGAATTCTGCAAAATTTCGGTTTCCGGACTTGCCCACCGACGTGGCTCTCCAAAGGCATTTAGCCCCTCAGAACCATGGCTGGCACTGTGGGTGCGGGGCCTCATTGGAAGAGGCCTTTTCAAAGAGGGAGCTGTGTTAGTCCCGGTTTCAACATAAAAAGGAGAAAAGTGGGGAGGGAGGGGGGAAGACTCTTGGGATGCTTTTGAGACTTATACAGCACAAGCTTTTGTGGAAGAAGTGGATTAACGAAAGCTCACGCTAAAATAAACCAGCCTCAAGGATGCTCCAAGATTCTCCCACACACACACCTTTTCTCTCTCTCTCTCCCCTTTGGAAGAGTAGAAAATCATTACTTGGATACTCTGATTGTGTTTTGTTTCTGGCCATTAGAGAGAGGTGATTGTGTGATTTGTGTGCCCAGGTAATCCCATGTAACCATACAACCAGCAAAGTATCTTGGCTCTGTTTGCAACATGAAGTCCCTCTGCAGCAAAAGCCTTTACACCTATTTGGCCTTACTGTATTTAGTTCGATGGAGTCCATTCTCATGTAAAAGTGCATTGGACTGAAAACTGAAAATGGAGAGAGGAAACTGTAGGAATACATTTAAAGAGGGAAAGCTGTTGTTAGAGGAAAATCAAACTCCCATGTCGGGGGTAAGGGGGCCTCAACCACCTCCTGCCTAGGCCAGACCCAGCCCACAATTGGACCACGAAGATTCCTATGTAGTTGGGCTTCCTCACTTACTAATATGCTATATGATCAAGCACTAACAAGTATTATGACAGCTGTTGTTATTGAGACCTCCCAGAAATAATAAAGGCTGCCTCCAGTCTCACTAGGCTCACTTACTCAGGAGTAAGCCACACTGAACACGTGGAGGGCACTCTCAAGTACACCTTGTGCTTCCAGGCATCTTCATATTTAAGGATGTTTCAATGATAATGGGGAACATCATTTGCCTTTCCCCTGCAAGTAGGCAAAATTCACCTGCCTGCCAATGCTGAGCCTCCACCCCCCCTTCTAAAAATAGTTGTGGGGTGCTGCAAACTCCCCTCTAAATTCTTGGGCCTCATCCTGACCTCCAAGACCTTGTGGGGGGCGGGGGGCTGCCGGCCATAGAAAAGGTCTGTGCATTTCTTTCCCCTCTCTGTTCTGTGACTTTTCTTTTAGAAAGCAGGGCTCCGGACCAAATGTGACTCCACATTCTTCTTTAAACTAAAAATACTCCTGCAACCTCTAGGGGGCGCGGGGAGCAGCCGGAGGTTCAATTGTTGGGTTTGAAAGTGTAGAGCAATGGTGGGGAGGAGCACTCACTTGCGGGGGGGGGGGTGAGGCTCTCAGAGGTCGTCCAGGGGCCAAGGGAGCCCACCCCACCCCACCCCAGTCCCTGAAAGTTTGCTCACAAGGCTGTTAGGAACTACGGAACAGGACACCATGGCTGCAACAACCCTACACACATTTCGGTGGCTGGGACTTCCATTCAATTCAGTGGGGCCAGTGGCTACCTTGGCTGGGGGATTCTGGGAGCTGTAATAACTTTTCGAAGCTCTGCCTTTTAAACCTGATGGTGCAGGGGACGGTTATCTTCTTTTGAGGCCAGTTTCAGAGCACAGCTTTTGAAAACTAAGTAATGCACCCGTTTGTTGTTCACTGCCGTCAGTCGACTTGGACAATAAGGCGGCGCGATGAATGAGAGACCTCCGAGTCATGCTATCATCAACTCAGGCCCGTGGCTTCCTTGTGGAAAGCGATCTTCCTCTTGTCCTGATGCCTGCTACCTTGCCGAGCAGTATCAGTTGTCCCTCCGCATCCACGGATTCGGTATCCACGGATTTAAGTCTTCACGGCTTGAAAATATGCTTTAAAAAAGAATAGTCCAAAAAACAAACCTTGATTTTGCCATTTTAGATAAGGGACACCATTTTGCTATGCCATTGCATATCATGGGACTTGAGTATTCACGGATTTTGGTATCCACGGGGGTCCTGGAACCAAACCCCAGCGGATATGAAGGGGCAACTTGTCTGGTCTTTCTCAGGGAGCTGCCCTGTGTCATCTCCTGCATTGAATCCGGGAAGCCTGTCTTTCCTCAGCCGCAGGACTCCGGCCCTGGCTTTTCCCTCCACCCCACTCCCTTCGCACTCCGGCAGCGAAACCGCCCCGGGTGGCGAGGGCGAAGCGGCTGCCAAGGGGTGCGCGAGTTCGCTGGCAAAGGGACGCCCGGGAGCCGCCGGACGCCCCGCGCTGAGTCACGCGGTCACACGCCCTCCAGCCAACACCGGGAGGTAAGCGAGTTCGCTCGCCCGCCCGCAGCCGGGAGCCCGGGAAGCTGGGACGAGGAGGCGAGGACAGCTCACATCCGGCCGGCGTGTGTGTGATGTGTGTGTGATGTGTGTGTGTCGACGCCGAATCGCTCCCGACAGACCTGCCGCCCGCGGCCCAGGCGCTCCGGGGAGGAGGAGCGTTCCGAAGGAAAACCCCGTTTGTAGAACTTGCCAAGTTTCTGTGGGGCCGTTTCCTGGTTATGAAAGCAAAAGGGCTTGCTCGCCTTTGGCGCCCTGGATCTGGAGGGGGCAGCTCCCGCCGCCCCAGCTACTCGCGGGACGTCGCTCGCATTCCGGGGGTGGGGGCGCAGAGACGGGGGTGCAGAGAGAGACGGGGGTGTAGAGAGAGAGGGGGATGCAGCGAGAGGGGGGTGCAGGGAGAGGGGGGTGCAGAGAGAGAGGGGGATGCAGAGAGAGGGGGGACAAAGAGGGTGATGCAGAGAGGGGGAACGCAGAGAGGAGGCGGAGAGGGGGGGTGCAGAGGGGGGTGCATAGAGTGGGGGCGCAGAGGGTGGGGGTGCAGAGAGAGAGAGAGGGTGCAGACAGAGGGACAAAGAGAGAGGGGGTGCAGAGAGAGAGGAGGCGGAGAGAGGGGGATGCAGCGAGAGAGGGGGACCCACAGAAAGGGGTGCAGAGAGGGAGACGCAGAGAGAGGGGGCTGCACAGAGGGGGTGCAGAGAGTAGGGGTTCATAGAGAGAGGGGGGCACAGAGAGAGAGGTGCTGAAGGCACTCCACTTCGCCCAAACTCGGAGCAGCCTCTGAGGCCGGGATGGCAAGTTTTGGGGGGCTTGGCTGGCCTCTTCAGTTCCTAGGCGAGGGCCCCGTGGAAATGTGTCTAGCAGACCGAAGGGCCCGGCTCCACAAAACAAACACACAGGCAAGCAGACACGCAGCCCCCAACCCTGCAAGTCAGCGTGGAAGACTTTCGCGGGGGCGGGAGTTTTTGTTGGAAAGGACTGGGGGTGACTCAGGGGAATCGCGCTACAATGCTCCCGCCTTCTTTTTTTTCCTTCTTCCCAGCTCTTTTGACTGAGTTAAAGCTGGGGTTTCACATAGCGCACAACTTTTTAAGTAACATTAGGCAGTTAAAAAATAGTCATAATAATGAGAGGCTAACAGGTTATGCCAGACAGCCTGACACATAGACTACTGCTCAGGTCCAAAAGCCAACTTCCCCTCTTTGCTTATATGTAGTTCCTGTAACTCTTGTCTCAAAACAGGACAGTTCCAGTACCTGTATCTGCAAAAATAACCCACAAATATCTCTTCCATGGAAAGCCATTCTTGGTAACAAATAAGATGCAACTCAGTGTGAACACTAAAACAGATGAACACTCCAAAGAATTCAAATCTCCTTGGCAGTTATGCCTGGCCCCGGGTAACCAGAACTATGTGATGACAGACTCAGGTTACTTGTTAGAAAACACTGCATATATTCCTTTGAATACTGCATGTTTATTATTGTGCATTTTACAATACTTAGTAGTGAAACATTTAATATATTTTAGGATGCACACAAGGATACACTTGCATATGTTTAATCCCTGTTGACATACATTCTCTTGGAAGTGCTATTTCCATTGCCTTTGCCCTATACAGACAAAACACCCAGTCTCATTAGTGGGGAATGTACCACATGTAACAAATTGCACAGCCTTGCAGCTCAATCCATAGTCAAAACTAAGCAGTACTGTGCTCAGTAGGCCTTACTTCCTAGTAATTGTGTTTAAGAATGTTGGCTGGACTCCTGCGTGGGAGTTACATCTTTGTAAGTGGAGTTACATAAGTGGGAATTAGAATTGGGCAGTTCCCTAATGTCTGTCTCTAGTAGAGGGCTCTGTTAAAGAACCGAACCGTGCGTCTTTAGTATCCTGTAGCACTAGCACTAATATTTCTATACCACTTTATCTTGCTAAGCCTAAGTGGTTTACAATGTGTTAGCTAATCGCCCCCCAAAAGCTGGGTACTCATTTTATGGAGGATGGAAGGCTGAGTGAACCTGGAGCCCTGCAGGAGAACTCACAACCTTATGGCTGCAATACCAGCATTTAACTACTGTGCCACCTGGTATCCACAGGGGGATGGTTCCAAGATCCCCAGTAGATACCAAAATCCATGGATGCCCAAGTCCCATTGTATACAGTGTTATAAAATGGTGTCAAGGTTTGTTTTTTGGAATTTTTTTTTTGAACTGTGGTTTTGGATGTAGTTGTGGATGCAGAATTCATGGATACAGAGCCAGCAAAGTGATCGATGTGCATTGGCCCCAATGCACAACAGGGCCAATGTGCATTAGGACTTTGGCTACGGAGTGCCAGCATGCTTGGTAGACCCTTATGGGCATTGGGACACTCTGCCAGTTTCCTGTTAACACATCATCACCATTCATTAACAAGGTTTCTTAGCACCTCTGCTACATAGCTAAGTAGATGTTAAAGTTACATTACGTAGCGGGTGATCTAGGATTCTGGCCAACGATTTGCAGAGCAAACATATGCATGTTTACTAAAAAGCAAGGCAGACTGAGTTGAAAGAGAAATGTAAGAGGCATACAGAAATATTCTCTGGATAGCAGGAGTGGGCAAGTTTCAGGGGTTTGGGGTGACTCCTCCCCCCCCAGGAATCTGAGGGCTGCACCAAGGGCCAGATTATTGATGGTTCAGTTGAACTGTTTTCAAAAGGTTTAAAGATGGGGAAAGGGAGAGAAGCTTCTGTTGTTGGCATGGGAATGAGTAAGCAGACAGAATAGCTGAATGAGCACTGGGGTGGAGGGAGGGGGGGGAGTGAAAAAAATGGGGAAGAGAGAAAGAACATTGATGAGAGTAGAAGAAGAAAAGCACCTTAACACGGATAAGGAGAGAAAAAGTGCATTTAGGAGCACTTTGGGAGAGAGTGAGCACTGGGGTTAGGTGGCTATGTGAGGGGACAGAAAGAATACCTCAATGAGTGTGAGAAAAGGAACACTCAGGTGGGTGGGAAGGGGGAGAATTGAGAGGTTCTAATGCTAGGTACTTCTGCTGTTGTAAAATAAATGTGGGAACAAACCAAACCAAACTATTGTGGCTTCAATGCACAATCCTTCAACCAGTGCACTTCAAGTATAATCCTGGAGGCTAAGCAGGGTCAGCTCTGGTTAGTATTTGAATGGGAGACTACCAATGAATACCAGGTTCTGTAGGCTATATTTCAGACGAAGGAACTGGCAAAACTACCTCTGATTATTCCTTGCCTAAGAAAACCCTATGAAATTCATGAGGTTACCATAAGTCAACAGGCCACTTGAAGACGCACACAAGCACACACCTGCTAGCCAACCAGTTCCTTTTTAGGTAGCTTAACAACTTTAGAGATTCCCTTGTGATCACACTAGGTGCCCCAATAAAGTTGGTTCTATGAGTGTAAGAAAGTATAAAATTGATTCTTTATTCTCATACTAGAAGCATATAAGACAGAACTGGAATCATGAGGCCCTCCAGATGTTACTGGGTATCCCATTGCCTATGTTGGCTAGGACTATAAACTTCTGGGCAGTCACATGATTCCCATCCCTATTATAAGCAGAACTGGTGCAGATTGGATTCATACTTTGTTTAGACCTATTAAAATCAATGGGACTGAAGTCAGTACAGGTTGACCCCTGTATCCACGGATTCAGTATCTACAGTTTCACTTATCCACATCTGAAAAAAAATATATGTTCTCTCTAGGCATTCCTAAATCCTCCAATGTGAATCCATGGTCAACTTTTGGCATTTGTCTCATTAAAAATAATAGGGTTCCCTATTATCCACAGTTTCAGGTATCCACGTGTGTGTGTGTGTGTGTGTGTGTATGTGTGTTGAAACATATCCCGTGCAGATACAGGGTTGACCTGTACAGTTGTCCCTCCATATTCACGGATTTGGTATCCACAGATTTAAGTATTTACGGCTTGAAAATATTCTTTAAAAAATAATAATCCAAAAAGCAAACTTTGATTTTGCCATTTTATATAAAAGACACCATTTTGCTATGCCATTCATATAATAGGGCTTGACTATTCACGGATTTTGGTCCTGGAACCAAACCCTAGCGAATATGAAGGGACAACTGTATTGCCATCCACAACATTTTAAACCTAACTTTCTCCTGAAAAAGCTTCTCATTATTCCAACCCAACTTGCATAGACATAGTAAAAGGCAATGCTGTTGCCTCTAATATATCCTCAAGAGTGGATGGCACATTGGGATTACCCACCCCTGCGGACTGATTGATCCAATTCAGAAATATCTATGGATTAATCAGTACCTGTGGCTATTGGGTGACATACATGGTCAACAGTGGTCAACATGGCCAGCATGTCAACAGGTCTCTCTTTTCTCCCTGCCTATTTTTACATTCTAGTCAAGCAATTATTCAAAAGTCATGGGCAACAAGTAGTGGAAGACTTGTAACAAATCCAAGGATAGAACATAAACCCTATGTGAAGAGTAATGCAGTAATGATGATGTGAAGGTTTATTCCTCTTATCCCCATTGCATCTGCACAGTGCCACCTAGTGGAAATCTTCTGAGTGGTAAGTACTGTAGACATTAACTTCAAGTTCAGCAATCCAGAAACTGAGCCATCCACAGCCTGCTGCAACATCCAAACAGTTCTTTTTTCTTTTTTTAAGTGTGCCCTTTCAGACAGGATCCTCAGTCACATAACAGCAGTTCATGCATATCTAAATAAACTGCCTGCCTTCTCTGCCTTATCCTGCCAAATCATATTGGATGTCATGTCTAAGAGGTGTGTATATTTATGGACACATCAATGCATGCAAGTCCAAGTTATATGCTATCCTTTCCCAATAAAGAGGATCATAGGGTTTTCATAGGCTTGTGGATGCTGGTCTCAGTATGAATATCAACTTATATATTATGCCTGAAGCAAGATGGGACTGTGAACAGACTGGGAAGAGGACAGTTGTGAATGCTGTAAAATCTCACTTGCTTTAGTGATGCCACTTCCTGGGATGGACAAATAGGATAAACTGGTATCATCAGATGCTTCTTGTCATATTTGCTTGGATTATCTTCACTTATCACTGCATGGGATGCCTGTGATCACCTCTTTATTGAATGATCTGCTCATTTAAAATGAACAAACGTGTCACCCATCCAGAAAAATCCATAACTGAGCACAGAAAGTTCTCCCACTCCCATGCATTTTTCCTAGATCCATGTCTAGCAATCAGGCCTGTTCTAGTGGTCTGAGACCAAGACTGCTTCAGTTGCCCTGGCAGTTGCTCTATGTCACATTCAAAAGGCATGGCACACAAAGAAGAAACTAACAGTCAGTGGAAGTGTACATACTTCAGAGGCTCCTCACACCTCTAGTTGGGCTGTCCAATCCTGTATTCTCTTCCCCTATCCACCCTTGTTTTGCCTTTGAGAAGCTAATAAGTAAAGCATAAAAGCAACAGCCTTCTCTTTATCACCACTATGCCTGGGACTGAGATAGGCATCACAGGTGATTATTGTTGATGGACCTATCCTCCATTGATTTGTCTGGGCCTTTTCAAAACCCATCTGAGCTTACACTACCACCAAGACATGAAAGGACCCAAACCCCAGCAGAACAGGAATTTCATGACCGTTTATTTACTCACCACTTTGCCTGTATTCCTCTTGGTATATGACACCTCTTTCTAAGAAGAGTGCCATTGGCTTTGAAGGAACTGACCAGTGGACTGCAGACAGCTGTAGTCTTTTTCTCAGCTGATCTTCAGTTTTAATACCCTTTTTGCCAGGGCTGTACACCTTTGTTGTGGAGATTCCATGTGACTAAGTGACTCCTCCCTGGTTTGTTTCCCTCTCCAAGGGTTGTTCAGTTTGCTTTTGTTGCCTAGCACCATCCCTTCTAGAAAAATTGGAGCTGCCATTAATATTGGTGCTACAGTAGGAAGTAACTCTTAGTATAAGAGCTGGCTGGGAAAGATAGCACTAACAGCAATGAAAGAGGCAAATAAATGGATTTTTTTTTAAAAGAGCTAAATTGCAAATGTGAAAGAATATTTAAATTGCACATTGAATCTCTTTGCACTTAGAATGATTCTTCTTCAGAAAACAAATTGCTCAACTGTTAGAAAACACAAGACAATGTTCTGTTGTTTTTATTTAATCAAGGCTCATTACAAAAGTTGATAAAATTGCACAAAGTGGAATACGCCAATGCTTCACTCCCCCCCTCCCCAAAATAGAGGAAAAGCAGTGTAGATAAGCTGATTTTAAAAAAATAAGGCTGTAGGCCTATGACCCAGGGAGAATATTCCAATACTGCAGATTTTTGATTGTGCAGATGAAGAGAGAGAAAGAGAAGAAATGAAGATTTCCACCCCTGTGGCTCTCCTACAGTGTCCTACTGTTGGTAAGGCCAAAAAAGGAGCATTCCTCTGGCAGGTCAGGGTCACATCCCTAGATATACCCCCAGATTTGGGGGGGGGCAGGGAATTGCTATATTGGTTGGAAGGTTCTTGAGAGTTGTAGCTCCAAAATATGAGTTTTCTACATTTGGAGGAATGGAGATTTTCCTAATCCTGGAGTTAGCACTGCAAATTGGAGTGAATGATTGGAAAACTTTCAACAAGCAAGAAAACAAAAGGGAAATTAGGAAGGTTAATGACTGTGAGTCACAGAATTCTGGACCCTTTCACACTACAGAGTTATAGCACCATATTGCCCTTTAGCCATCATGGCTGCATTCTGTGGAGTTCTGGGGTTTGTAGTTTGGTGAGGGACCTGAACTTTTCAACTATAAATTCTAAAAACTCCTCCTTTAACTGCAAGTCCCAAGAGTTGATAGGATGGGACCACAGCAGTCAAAGTCAAATATAGTGCTATAATTGCATAATGTGAAAGGGTACTCTGTCTCACCCTAACCTCCCAAACAGATTTATTATCAGGATAAAACAAGTGGGAACTGTCTATGCTTTCCAGTGGTCCTTGGAAGAAGAGTAAGATGCGGGGGGGGGGGGATGCAAACTAACATTTAAAATAATTTAAATAATGGTGATGGTTAAATAATGATTACCCTGTTTACAAAGGGATCTTTGTAAAGGTTCTAGCACCTTTACAAAGGTTCTAGCACCTTTGAGACTAACTGAAAAAAAGAAGTTTGTTTCTTAAGCACTCATAGATTCAGTCAGCTAGTTGAAATCACTATTGAAATCCAGTCTATACTTTGCCATCCCCACTGCTTTTTAGCCCTCATTGATCTTGCAGGCAGAGTTGACCCAAGAGATTTAGCTGCCTGATGAAAAGGACAAGACAGTGCCTCCAACACTCCATGTCCAAAATGTGATACAACTGGCAGATGGATTTCACAGTACCAACCTCCATTACCTGGGAGCAGCAACCTAGATTAGGAGAGGCAAGACAATCCTGCTAACATGCACACTAACCTATCACTGCTACTCTTTATTCTGTAGTATCAGCTGCCCATAGCAGAATCCTCACCCTTCCCCAAAGTAGAGCTGGCCCTGCAGAGCTGATTTTACTCACTGCCTACTAAGTGCATCTCACTTACTGACCTACTGGGTGTGTGCCTGCTGCAGCCTGCTCAAACAAATGCTGCAGCAGAAATGCATCACATGAACGAGCATGTGTTTGAGCAGCAGGCAGTTCTTACAAACAACTCTCTTGGAAGTCAGGTGACGCAGCCTGACAACTCCCAGGCCAGCAAGAAGGCATCATTGCTGCCATGGCATATTTTCAGGAGGATGGGAATACCTAAGGAACACCCACCTGCTTCCTCTGTCTCCCACACAGACCACCTGAGTTGTACATAGCTCAGTCTACCCATTATTGGACTGGTTCTTGCTGGAAAAGGCCCATGGAAAGAATCCTGGAGAGCTGCAGCCAGTCAGCACCAGCAATATTAAACTAGATCGAACATGGATCTACCTAGATATAAGGCAGATTAAAAAAAAATCACATAGTGGTTCCAGTGGTTTTTAAATGTTATAAACTATGGGGTTGTCTAAATGGTGAAAATACTCTAATGGAATGCAAGGAGAATCCTTCCTTCTTAATGGCATTCCACTTTGTTTCACCATATTGGGAAGGAGCAGGGTTCAAACCATCAAAATCTCCACAGGAAAAGCCGTCGTGGCTTTTCCCTGAGTTTTTTAAAAACAGCGAGCGGCATGCGCATTCCAGCTCGTTGACACAAGTGATTCAATATGAATTGCTTTCCCATGGAAGAGGAGGTGCAAAGCTGATCGGTTGGTTGAGTGTGGGGGTGGAACTTGCTAACAAGGCAAGTGCCCACTGCCACCATGTTGGATTTTTGCCATAGCAAGCAAAACTAAGGTGAGAAAACAGAGTGGGGGTGTTGTGGTTTTTTTTTTTTTTTTTTGCTTTTCTGTTAAATAAAAAAATTGCTCTATTGCACCTTGGACATCATTTTGTTTTGTTTTTTAACAAGTTCAGCAGCAGCAAATTGAGGTAGGTACAAATGCGATCACCATCTTGCATGTGAAGCTTATGGGGGTAAAAATACCATTAAGACAAGTCGCAGCTGCTGCGAAATGTCATTACTGTGAGGCACTCTGGGGGTGGGGTTGCCTCATATAAACAAGCCCTATGTCACATTGTTAGCCTGCAGAATCTGAAGGACTGGTTTGGGGGTTGGTGAGGATGACATTTAAAGATGATGCCATGCCTTCTCACATCTAGTTGGCTTCATAAGGTACTATAGTTCTGCAAATCATTTGCTGACCAACTCAGGAGAATAAAGAGACCAGACACAAGAAGTGGGATGAAATAAATGGAACTTTATTTAACTCTACCCGGTTTATCAACTGTCCCGATTAATGTCAGCAGGGAGAGGCAACCTAGTGTGAGAGCAGCTGGGGCAGTGGGTCTAACCCAGACCTCATCCCCAGCTTCCCTAAGGCAAAGCACCTGAGCCCTCGTGAGCAACCCCAACATCTGGGTGGCTCACCAGCTAGCCGGCATCAGGAACACCAACCCAAAAGTCCCTCCCTCAAGTCACATGACTTAAGGAGAGGGTTTATCCTTCAGGCCAGCCCCAAGGTAAGTCTCTTTCACCACCCCCTAGTTGTGTAACCTAAAGAGGCAGTTACAGAGACCCCCCTTCACCCAAAATGTGGTGCCATAGGTGCTTACCAAGCTATACTCCTCCCCCTTCTTTCAGCCATAAGTATGGGGCAAGCGTCTGCTTAGCAGGAGGAGGAGAAGGGGGGCACGGCCTTAAATAGCCTCTGCCCCCCTTTTCCCTCCTGTACATGGCACTAGTACCCCATCATCACGCTGGTCTTCTTCCCTGCCTTGGCCAGCAAAGCACGTCTCCTCCACTCACATGGCTGCACTAGTCAGGTAAGAGATGGGTTTCACAACATTTGGATTTTTATTGTAGATTAGCAGACATAATTTCACTTTTTAAAAGGAAGATGCCCCTATGTGCAGAATATAAGACTGAATGTTATTAAAACCAGTAGTGAAGAACATATACAGTCATCCCTCCACATTCACAGGGGTTGGGGCAGACAACCTCCATGAATGTGAAAAAAACGCGAATAAGAAATGAGCCTGCGGGTGAGCAGCTTTCCATCCCAGTCCCTTCCCAAGGCAGCGACTGGCTTCGTGAGAACCGAGCGGCTCTCCACCCCAGTCCTTTCTCAAGGCAGTGAAGGCAGTGAGAAGCCTGTCGGTGCCTTGGGAAGGGACTGGGGTGGAAAGCGGGCGCGCAAGTGGCTCCACCCCCTTCGCTGCCTTAGGAAGGGATTGGGGTGGAGAGCTGGCAGGAGGGAGGCTTTCCACCCCACCTTCCCAAGGCAGCGACGGGCTTCATGAGATGCCCTTCACTGCCTTGAGAAGGGACGGGGTGGAGAGTGGGGGGGGAGACGGACTTCTGCGAATAATCGATACCATGAATGTGAAAGTTGTGAATGTGGAGGGGCAACTGTAATAAGGATGTTAAGAGTGAGAGCATGTGTGGATCAAGAGCAGGATCTTCATCTAGAAAGGTGGTTTGAAGTCTGGAGCTCAGAATATTCCTTTAAAAGGAACTGTGGGTCCTGAGTTCCCTCTTTATGATTCTTTATTTTTAAATCATACTTGGACTGGACAGCCTTTCAAACAGAGGACACCCAAAAACCTGTCTTCTGGTAGCCCTTTAGATATGGGACTAGTGTCTGTAAAAGGGGACATGAGGCCACCTTATGGAACAGGGAGTGCTATCTTGTCTTTCACCTCAGGGAGAAATGAGTCTTTGACTGGATTTTACACCAGAAGATTCTTTGTTGTTCTTTTAATAAAAACAGTAAAGCATATTACAATTGAGGGGGAGGAAAAAATCAACATAGACAAGTAAATAGTTCCATAGCCAGAATTTCATTAGAAAGAAGCTTTTCATGACTTGACATCTGGTTCACCTCACAGAGTTCACTGTATGACTGAGTCTTCTTTTCCAGTATGTGGCCAGATCTGATTAGCAGACTGTGTCTTGTTTTGGCAGGATTAAAAAAGAAAAGGCCTATTGGGGTAAGGAAAAACCTGAACCCTGCATTGGAAAAAATCCAAGAATACTGTACAAGCTGATAAAATTCTTTCCTTCACACTCTTAGATCATCTGTCCTTTAGAACTGGATTGTGAGAGGGTCTGGATGTAAAAGATACCACCCCTCATCTATCATAGTATCACAAAAATATACTTTTAGACCAGGGCTTGGAAATGTGTGTCTCTCCAAATCCAATTCCTATTTAGCCCTAGCCAGTCTGCCCAATGGGGAGGCATGATGGGAGTTGTAGTAAACATCTGGAGGAATAGAGTTCCCCAAGCTGTGTTAAAAGCTTGTTTTAAAACAGCTGTATTACAGCTAAAATGCATTTATCTAGGATGTAACACCAATTAAAAAAAAGTTTGGCTGACTATAGTATAATGTTCATCTCATCTTTTTCTCTTTTGCATGTAAAGCAACTTTTCTTGAATTGGGGGTTGGAGAACTGACAGTGGTGTGGGTTAATGACACCTTTGTTTAAAAAGATGCATGTTCAAAAGAATAAGGCAGGCAAGCTGAATGCTTTGTGAGCACCCTTTGCTGTTGGCTAACCTGTCTGTCCCTTCAGAGAAAGGGATTTTGCTTCATTTCTTCTGCTTGGAAATGTAGGCTAACTGGCAGAGGAGCAACTTAATCCTATTTTGAGTCAAATCCAGACTTGACTTAAAAGAAGAACGAGGTACCTTGTTTTGACTTGTAGAACCTGAAACAAATTGCAATGAAAAGGGCTTAAACTAAACATTTTCCTGTTTTGTTATCTGCCTTCAGGTCGACATTGACTTATGGCAACCCTATCCTAGGGTTTTCTTGGTATGGTTTATTTAGAGGAAGTTTGCCATTTTCTTCCTCTTAGGCTGAGAGAGTGTGACTTGCCCAAGATCACCTAGTGGGTCTTCATGTTTGAGCAGGTGTTTGAATGCAAACCGCTACACCACGTCACATCTAACAGTCTCCCATCTGTCTCCCATGCAGGACCCAGGGTAGCTTAGAAGGGATTGAAAGAGAAGGTATCTAAAATTAATAATAGTAAAGAGCTGTTTTTAAAAAGTATTAAACTATTGTATTAAAAATAGCACTCAGTTTAAAATAGCTTAAAAGCATTTAAAATACAACCAATGAGGAAAAACATACAGCAAGCCTCATTAAAAGACCCTTCCACAGAAGGTTGTTAATGGTGAAAAGCCTGCCTACATAAAAAGGTCTTTTGCCTGCTGGCAGGAGAGCAAAGAGAGGGCCACTTAATTAGGAAGGGCTTCCTGATGGTACAGGCAGGTCTCAATTTATATTTGGGTTTTGTTCCCGGATTTGAGACTGACCTAAATAGGGGGAGCCAGTTCTATACGACACCAGAGGGATGTATTCCAATGGAGCTGAAATAGCCACCTAATTAGCAGTTTTACTCAACCCACCACCAGTTTTAAAGAGCTTTGAAGCATAAAACACCAGAGCTTATCTTTTTCAGGCTAGAGAAATGTGCAGGTGCTCTTCAGAGGGAAAAGAGGCAGCAACTGTTGATCCCAAGGGGTGGTGGTGGCAGAGGTAAACTGGTTTGCCATTAGTCGATTGTCCTTCTTCAGAGGAACACATAGACAGAAAACTACTGGTAAGATCTATGTTCTGCTGTGTCTTCTCCAGCAGGCTTCCAAGGTGGAGAAAGCACATCAGGAGAGAAAGAGGCAGCACATTTCCTGCTATGTTGTCTCCAGCAGACTTGCCAAATAAAAAAGACTCATTTCTCACCACTACTGAGGCAAGTAGAGGAAACTCTTTACAACCACACCAAAAATCCATTTTTTCCCCCTTCCTCTCTAAGCTGGAAAAGAAAACCCCTTCCTTCAAGCAATGCCAAGACTGCAGTTGCTTTCTCCCCTTCCCCACTCCCCTAGTCTAGGCAGGTGAAAGAAAACCAGTCCAGACATCTTTTCTCACTGCTCATAACTGAATCTCTGAACAGCCACACTCTGACCTCTCTTCCTTCTTGCTCTCCCACCTTGGACAACTGCACAGGCATGCTGTGAGAGATATTGCATTGTAAGTGAGACTTTCATTTCTTTTATTGCTAGATAAATGTTGTAAATTTCAAATGTTGCAAATTGGGACAATGCAAATTGAGACTTGTTTCTACAAGCACTTTGTCAGTGAAATAGATTGTGTCAGGAGGTGGTAGATTTTCCTTCAGCTGAAGATTTTAAAAGCAGAGACTAGACAGCCACCTATTAGGGTTGCTGGAATTGTACATTTCCTTAACAGGAGTTAGATTAGATTATTATAACTCTGTGTTGTAGACTAGAGTTACAATTCTGTGATTCTATTATTCTACAAATGAGGAAAATTTGTGTTTTAAGCATATTAAGAATATGTTTCACAAAAATATACTTTTAGACCAGGGCTTGGTCTAACTTTGTGAGAATCCCTGATGTTTCATGCACCAATCAGATATACTGTATTCTGTTGATGTTCTAAACCTGATGGCTCAGAGCAATCCATCCCTATAAAGCTTAAAATCTTTAAAGATGAACCTGAATGAAGTATTTTATAATTATTCAGGGACCACTAATGTTGGTAGTCAAGCAATAAATAGTTTTGGCCTGAATTATATATACCAGGCTCTTGTATGTGCATTTTTAAAGTAACTACAGTTCTTTAATAGTCCACCTAAATTGAAATGCATGCTATTTAGTTAATATATTCATGCTGGTTAGTTGTTCCAAATGAATGGACCTTTCATATAGAAACTAATTGTTGGTGCTATTGGGTTTTAAAGATTTAAAGACCACTTTTATCAACATTTTCCTTGACCTGAAAATGTATAGCTCTACTCAAAGAAAGTAGAGAGATAAGAATTAAGAGTTGATAGGTATCCCAAGGCTCACTTTTACTAAATCCCATCCCATAATGTTATTGTTGATGGGAGTGATGGAATGGGGTTAATTCTAAATATATATAAAAAAAGATGAAAATCATTTTCCAGAGAGAAAAAATAATCCTAGAAATAGATTTTAAAGATTGAATCAGCAAATAGAATAAGGACCTTGAGCCTGTATTCAAAAACTTTTACTATCATAGTTGTCTTTCAGCAGGTATTATGGCATGAATGTAATTGCAAAGTTTAATTTTATGGTGTTAATTTAACACACAGGAGAAAGCTCTTGTGTCCCAATTATTTCCCTTTCCTCCCATCTTGGGGCCATTTTAATTTGCTGAAAATCCTTGTTTTTTTTTTTTTTAATCTTCACTTAACCTTTGTTATTTCTGAAGCTTGTTTCAGATTGGAAAGTTCTTTCAAGCAATGGAAGGGGAATTCTGAGTTTTGACTTTAGATCCTGAATGCTTTCACTTCTGTTCTAAGACAACTCTGGATCCAGTTTTTGAAGGATGTAGATTTTGATTAGTAGGCATTTCATTCTTGATAGTCCTGCATACTTTGCAGCCTGATCTTCTGCCACGCCATTGCTAATATACATTTTTAGTACCGAGAAACTCAACAGCTGCCACAGATTTTTTATAAGTACATTTTGTAACCACATCAGAACTATGCTTGCTAGAAACAGAAGAGGCAAGTCTCATTCATTAACCTCAAAATTTAGACTAAACCAGGTTTTATCACTGTTGTCTCTTCACTGAAGATAGAAAGTCTCATTATAATGTAAGTATAGTTTGAATCCTGATTTTAGACTTTAGGTAATCAGTTCAAAGCACACCCTTGCTTATATTTTAGCTTGTCCTGTTTCAAAGGCAACAGTATATTATCATCCACAGACAAGAAGGGTATGATGCTGTAACTTTTTAAAAGGCTGTACAGTTTTTATTCTACATTGCCCAAGTTTGCAAATGTCATCTGCAAAACATTCACTTGCACATTAACTGACAAAGGGCTTCTCACTACTTTCTCTTGAAATCAGTGTGTGTTCATAGTTATGAAAGAATCTCCATGAGTCCTAGTTACATCAGACAAATCCATCTTCTACCACGGTTTTAATAAATAACTTTTATTTTCCTATGATCTATTGGTATCAATACTTAGCTACATGCAGTGTTACAATGTACATATAACCTATGCTATATGGAAACAGATATGTTCTTTTAATTTCTTGGTGATAGATGAGCTAGCAGTTAAAACAGAGAAATTTACATGCGCAGCATGCCATCTCCAAGACAAGCAAA
Organism: Gambelia wislizenii; assembly: GCA_030847615.1. Taxonomy (NCBI): domain Eukaryota; kingdom Metazoa; phylum Chordata; class Lepidosauria; order Squamata; family Crotaphytidae; genus Gambelia; species Gambelia wislizenii. Next base: position 253,691,682 of record JAUMIR010000004.1, read on the forward strand.
GGCTTAATAGTATCTGCAACCATATACACACAATGGCACATTGATAGAACACTAGCTCATAACTTCTGAGTGGCCAATAATAAATTCATTTCACTATTGGGGTGTGGTATGTTTAGACTGATGCTATATGCTTGACAGAAGTAACATATGCATTAAGGTGATGTGCGGTACTCTGCCTACTAATATACAAAACCTTTCTTTTGATGTGGCAAGCACCAGCATCATAAAAAGAGGAGATGCAGAACTAGTTAATGATTTGATTTTTTAAAACCACTAAATGTGTCATAATTGTATCTGCTTCAATTCTGTGTGTGATTTCTCTAGGCAAATTTATTTTATTTTAATTCTATTTTAACCCAATAATCCAAAAGAACTACTGTAGGTTATTTTATCAAAACAGCAATGAACTCATTAATAGTGTTTAATAACAAGCATATCTGGCAAGCAGCCTTTTAAGAATCTTCTGCTGCTGAGACATTGCAGACATTCCAACATGATGCACCATAGTAACTATGCCCTGACAGCTGCACACACACCCTTAGGGAGGGAGAACTGACTGGGTGGTCTGGAATGTAACGCTACATTTAATGGACCAAAACCCCCAAATAAGCCAGGTAGACCGAAGGGGAAGTAAAACACTGCAATCAGTGCTCAATGCCAAACAGAACAAGATTCAGTAATATGAAGGTGCAAAAGTAAAATGACAAGGTGGTCTTGAAAATTAGATGTATTGTTGGGTTAAAAAGAAAACCAAATACATTCCATAAATCTGGCATGTCTGTGAATGCTACTATTAAGAATTCTAAAAAGCTGGGCATCTTCTGACTCTGAAAACCAGTTGAATATAAAAATAACCCCACAATCTAAATGGAATAAATGAAACAAAGGAGAAGATTTAATGTTACAAACATTTGTTCTCTATCTCTGAGTTCTTGTCTCAGGTTGCATCGAATTATGCCGCAGGAATCTCATTTTCATTCTTGTGTCAGTGTCAAATGTATTAATTTGATTCTATTTGTGCAAATAAGTGTTGCTTGTTCCACTAGTAGTTGTGCAACTGCTAGAGGAACGCTGCCAGCCACCTCCTTTTTCAGCTAGAAGAATGTTGAATAAAAACATTGATAAGCTAGTTAAGTTTCTTAACTCAGTAACTTTGTGGCGCATTCTGTATACAGAAAAAAGCTTTTCTAAATGGATTACTTGTGTTAATTCCTGAGAGTTTCAAGTCTTCAGGAAAGATTATAGGTGTTGCACAAAATACTAGTTTCCCTTAATTCAGTCTATCCACACATGTCTAAAGTTTCTTCTCACAAATCTTTAACCTATTACCAAGAGGATTCATTGGGTGAACACAAAATCTAGTATTATGAGAAAAGAATTCTGTGCAATTCTCCCTCTGACACCCCAAATTCCTTCTCTCTCCAAAAAACCTAGGAATGCTCTTTAGCCTTTCTCATAGGGAAAGTGGTCCATGCAGTCAACACCTCAAAATGACTTGAAGGGGGAAGTGGTAGACACTTCTAGAACTACAGCTATTTTCCCTGCTTATAATTGGAAACCTGATTGGTGCTCAGTGGCTAAGGACTTCATTAGCAAAGCATAATACTCCATAATAGTATCTACACTTAGTTTACAGTCAATTCAAAATTATTTTCCAGGAAAAAAAATTCTACTCCTGTTTTCATAAAAACTTGTTTAAGAATGTTGAGTATCTAGCAAGAAAGATGGACAAAGCAGTTTATCTTGCTGTTGCAAAACAAATCTACCCTCCCAATGTTCTCTGATACAACTTGCTTTTGGCGACTTAAGATTTCACAAAATATTCATCATTGGTAACTAAATCTAGTCAATTTGCACAAATCTGTTTAGATGAAAGGCTCAAGAAAAGTGTCTGGTAAGACTGGCCCTCTAAAGAAGAGTACTGTATAAATACAGCAACTCTGGAAAGCTCCAAGGGTGCTAAATATGCAGCATAGTGAGCAACTCCCTTCTTTATTCCATTTCATACTATGTTTAAATTATGGTAGCTCTTTTGACATTTATCAACAAGGAATAATTTTTTAGGTGCTTTACAGACCAAGCACCTGTATTACTGAAGCAACAGGTAGGAGCCAAAAAGCAGAATATAAAAGAACACTCAGGTTGCAAAACATGGTGCTCACCCTCTCTCTGTACAAAAAATCAAGTTAGAATTGAGGAAACTGGACCTCCAGATATTGTTCAACTCTAACTCTCATTAGCTCCACTAGTCTGGTCAATGGTAAAAGATGATTGAAGCAACAGTTCAACATCTGGAGGGCTGTAAATTTCCCAATCCTGATTGACATTGCCACATCTGTGTTGCATTGTAGCCACATTAATATCTGGATTTCATATTGTCCAACGTTCAAGATCCCATTTTTTCTTGTTTACATTTTATTTACTAGAAAGATTGAACTCTGGACTCTAAGCATTTAATAAAATTGCATACTTCACAATGCAGCATTTGAGGTATTTTATTGATATAGCAATCTTATTTCAAAATGGCATTATTACAAAATGTAAAAATCCAGCTGAACCAGAAAAATTGAGACTTTTTTTCCTGGGCCCTCAGAGTCACTGATCTTATCCTCCAACTCTTTTATCACAATCCCTATTGCCGGCCTGATTACACAGGTGCAAGATGTGCCAGAATGGCCTGGTATAGATAAATATATCAAGAAAGGCAAAAGCTGTAAAGCTAAATGCATGCAACAGGTTCTACCAGGAAAAAACCCTCAAAATATAACGGTAAGTGAGATCTAAAGAGAACTGCGGAGGCAAGAGTTCTGTTTTAGTCATCTTTGTCTTTTGCTCCATGTTTAAGGATGCGAGTGAACTCGATGTAACTGAAATTGCCCTTTTTATCAATTGGTGCCTCTCTGAACAGCTCATCTACTTCTTCATCTGTAAACCTGTCTCCCATTGTCGTCAGCAATTCTCTCAGGTAGTCTTCTTGAATGAAGCCTAAAAATAAAAAATATCATGTGAAAATGGCTCATTACATTTCCATACACAAGTCTATATAACTGCATTAATATTTTTGGTGTAACTGCATAAACATGCAATATAGAAACACCTAAAATTTATCCAAAGACTTTATTGAAAGCTAAAATGCTACATCATTCAAAAGTTATTGACACAGTGACCATGTTATACAATTACATGCTTTTCTTGATCAGGCAACAACAAATTGTATTTGTAGCTTTCTAGGAATGTTAAAAGGAAGGATTTAAATATATTACTCTGCAACCTCGATACCCTTTAAATTCAATTCCTAGTTTCAACAAAAGTGTCAACCCCACTTTTGGGGACAATATCAGTGATGTTCTGGCACCAAAAATAACAGCTACCTGGGCTATATGACTCCATTTCTCTACCAAAGGGACAATTCTGTGAGCTACAAGTACTACCTAAGATCATTTATTTGCTCTGCAAAGTTGCCCCTTTGCAAATGTTAAAGCTATGCAGGCTTGTTTCTTGTGGGCACCAAAGACATAATCAAAACCATCCAGAAACAAGAGCTAGTGCAGAAGGTTATTACCTGGGTGTAGATTAGGCAGCAAGGAGTGAGTTCACTATAATTTAATCCTCTCAAGTGGCTGCCAGTATGCCACCAGGCCCTACTCAAGGTTGTCAATATTAATGTATAAATGTCTTAGGATCCAAGTACTATAACGACTTCCTCCCCGAGTACTGACCCACCAGGATTTAAAGTAATCTGGCAAGGCTCTACTTGCAGTGCTCCAGTGCAGTGTACACTTTAGGGCCATGTTGCAGGGCTTTCTTCATAGTGGCATCCTATTAACAGAACTCCTTTCCATCAGGTCTGGTTCTTCCCCACGTTTATCTTGCAAATATCTTGTTAAAAATATTTGTACACTGTTTCATTCTTTTGTATTGCTTGTATTCTAGTTTAGCATTCGTACATTATTTAGATACTTGTAATCTGTGATTCTGTGTTTGTAAAACCTGATCAGGACAGTTGATGACCTTGGGGGGGTCTCCCATTCATAGGGCCGCCACAAGTTGAAATTGACAGCAAGTAGCAGGAAAATGTGTGGATTTAACACTGTTTTCATGTAGGCTGTTAAGTACCTTGAGCTGCTATCAGTACATGAGTAGTATAAATCTGGCAAAGACAGCCATGATATCCTCCTCTTCCTCCACACCCCTACTCTGTGAATAAGCTAATCCTGCTTGGGAAGTTTTTCACTACTCAAAAACAAGTTTTTCATTTCTATCAATATTTTATATTTTAATGATGAAGTGTCATAGTATGCCATCTGGTATTTTAGCATCCCACCTGTTGCTTCTTCATCAAAACAAGCAAAGGCATTCCTGATTACATCTTCTGGATCAGTGCCATTTAATTTCTCTCCAAACATTGTGAGAAACATAGTAAAATTTATGGGTCCTGGAGCTTCATTCATCATGGCATCTAGGTATTCATCAGTTGGATTCTTCCCTACAACAGAATGTTATAATTTTAATGACAATCCATACTACCAGTTTCTTGATCAATTTCATTTCAGAATGTAGTTCTAAAATGTGGTGATAAGAAACTTCTGCAATTGTACCTGAGACATAAGCGAGGATTTTTTTTCCTCACACAAAAGCAACTTAGAAAAATAGAAAAAGAAGTTACCAAGTGAAGCAAGCATATCGTGTAGGTCTTCTTTGTCAATGAAACCATCTCTGTTTTGATCAATCATGTTAAATGCTTCTTTGAATTCTTGAATTTGAGACTGATCAAACATAGCAAACACATTGGAAGTAGCCCGCTGAGGGCGCTTCTTTGTGGTCTTGGTCTTTGCCCTTTTGCTTGACATGCTGGCTGTTGGATTCTAGGACAGAAAGAAAATACTGTTACTGAAAAATATATTGCAAAACAAAAATATAGTCTATAAAGCTATTTTACTTGATTCAAAAACTTAACACCAATTATTATTTTCATTTTATATAATTTCTCTATCAAAACTGTAATGTGTGCTCTAAAACATTTGAAAAAATAAATAAAAGTACAGTACAGTAGTTAGAAAGATTCACCATGCTCACTGTTTATCAGAAACATAGGTTCAAATTCCTATTCAGCCAAGATATTCTATGGGGCAGTCCTGCTAAATCACATTTATCTAAGAACAACTAACCTCACAGTGTAGGCATGAGGTTAAACACAACACTTTGAACTCTCTAAAGAATGGGTGGGATACAGTTAGGTTTTAAAAAATAAATAAATAATTAAATTAGGAACACCTAACAGTTCAAGTACAAGAGCTGTCCTGACTTTGCTTTCATAGGATAGTACAGTACTGGTACATACAGTAATACATAGTACTTTTTTGAAGCAGCACATAGAACCTGAAGGAGGCACATCCTCACTTTTGTTAGTATCAGTCGTCTTTGCTGTTCTTGAGTTTACTAACCACAATTTGTTAACAAAATTGTTCCTTGATAGATCCTGATATATTTTTCTCTACTAAATTACCATTGCATTTATTCTGACTTTTAGTGAAAAAAGGGCTACTGATCTCACTGAACAGCTGTTTTGAAAGGAGAAGATATTGTGTTATTTATGCCCTTGTTCTGCCCTCCCCCCAAATATGAGCAAGCCAAAATTAATCAGCCCAGTCATAAATATATTGAGTTCTTTGATGCAGTAGGATGATGTTAAATTACCAGCCAGATAACTGTTAAACATCCTCTTTGCCCAACAAGAGAAAACAGTTTCTTATCCCACACACCGCATCATGACTGATAACACAAACTAAAGCTAATAAAGACAGGATATTTTTACTAGCAACTACACTTTTGTAAATGGCCACTGTCAATAAAATAATTGTCACTATTAGTGCTTTCTAATTTACTAATTTACTGTAGGATTACAGACTAACATGGCTACTCCTTTGGAACCAAGTACTCCCAAGTACTTTGGATTTATCGTTATTTTATTTGGTTAAATTCATGAATACCTAATGCATCAGGAACATACAGAAATATAACCTAACCAACAGTATAGACACATTTTGTACCATGTCAACTTATTTAGAGTAGACAATTACAAATCATCACACTGGAAGGTAAGAACTGTAAATCATTTTAAATTGGCTAAATTGCCCCTTGATGTATATATTTTACTTTTTTTCAGTACTAGTGATCTCTACTACTTAGTTGTAAATAATTAAAATAATTAATTAAATTAAATTTTAATTTAAATTAAAATTTCATTTTATAGTAAATTATTTGAAAACTGGAACAATAGTGTACTTTTCCTTTTTTTAAAAAAAGCCCAATTTATCCTAAGACAAGCAAAAGAGCTTTGGACTCATGTGTTGGGTCAGCTGGCACAAGGGAATTACACCTATGTATCTGGATTGTCCCTCTATGCCATCTACAGAATGTATACTTCACCTTTCTGCCAACCAATTGCAAAATGACAATTAAAAAAAACACTATTAAAATACTACCACCTAATCACTCAGAACCCCCCTCAGCAACAACACAGCTTAGATGTCAAAGGACTTAACTTTCACTAGAGAACAGGAGGAAGTGCCTAGCCTCCTTCAGCAGAGTTTGAGGGTCTAGGAGTAGGCACTAAGAAAGTAATCTTCCACATCCCCACCACAAGACACCAAAGCCCAGGGAGATTTGTATTGGAGAATGTGTGTGTATGTGCCTTCAAGTCACCTGTCAACTTATGGCAACTCCATGAATTTCATAGGGTTTCTTGGCAAGGAATACCCAGAAGTGGTTTTGCCAGTTCCTTCCTCTGAAATATAGCTGACAGCACCTGGTATTCATTCCCATCCAAGTACCTACCAGGACTGACCCTACTTAGCTTCCAAGATCAGATGGGATCTGTTGCCTTTAGGGTTACGAGAATACAGTCTACAGTTGTCCCTCCATATTCATGGATTTAAGTATTCATGGCTTGAAAATATTCTTTAAAAAATAGTAATCCAAAAAGCAAACCTTGATTTTGCCATCTTATATAAGGGACACCATTTGGCTATGCCACTGCATATTAATGGGACTTGAGTATTCATGGATTTTGGTATCCACGGGGAGTCCTGGAACCAAACCCGAGCGAATATGAAGGGACAACTATAAATGGATCAGTTCCAAGTCACACAGGGATTTACTGGTCATTAAAAAAAAAAACTTCAACTGAGCCCAGAAACAGTACTACAGACAATGAGGCAGTCAGAACAAGGGAGTCAACCTGTGAATAGTATGGCCACAGCCTTCTGTACCATGTTTCAATTGCATCCTCAAACTGTTACAGCAATCCAAACATAATGTAACTAAGACTGTCTTCTGGAAAGAGCACATACACTCTTGCCCACTGCTGAAAACTGGGTATCCAGATTCAGGGTTGAATCCAGGTGTATACCCAAATTATGAAACTGAACCTTCATGGTGATTGTCATATAATCACAGAGTTGGAAGAGACCACAAGGGCCATTGTGATACTATCTAACACATATTGTGTCCATACTTCCTGATGTATCTTTCAAGTGGCTTCTTGCTGTTGTGTGCCTTCAGGTTGTTTCTGATTTATAATGACCTATCACAGAGCTTGCTTGGCAAGATTTAATCAGAGGTGGTTTTCCACTGCCTTCCTCTTGAGTATGAGAGAGTGTGGCTTGCTCAATGTCATCCAGTTGGTTTCTATGACCGAGTGGGGATTCAAATCCTGGCCTCCCAGAGTCCTAGTCCAACATTCAAAACCACTACACCACACTGACTTTTAGTGAATTATAAATTCATTATGTATGCGAAAGTCTGTTTCAGACATCTACTTCAGATTTTACAAGCTAACAAAACATAAAATAGCTAATTAACATTAAAAAAAAACCTCTACACTTTATAGTTAGTATGAGTCTTAGTAACATCCTGACTCAATTTTAGCATTTCATTAACTAGGTTCCATCCTACATGAGGAATTTCTTCATGTAGTTGTATGTGAAACTTCTGTCATTTTTACAATGTCTAAAAATACAATAAATTTTAGAATACAGGAAAACTGCTGTTTAAAAATCTATTTCAATCTAACAACAATGCAGAACTATCTAGACAGCCCCAAAACTCTTTAAATCATATAAATGATTTCCCTGACAAAATAACAAGCCATAAATCTTTATTAGCCAAAATTCTTACCATATCTCAGTTTAAAACAGTAGTCCAGTAGTTTACCAGGCTTTCAGATGGCAAGAAAAGATGCTGTACATGAGTTATATTCTAATAGGAGATCTAGAAATAGCAACACTGATTTCATCCACTGATTAACTCCATGATTTAAAACTTGTGTTCCATCTACAAGTCCTCTGACACACAAGAACACACATTACTGACAGACTAAAAATAAGCTCAAGTACAAGTCACCCGACAAACATTCATTGCTCTATATCGAGAATAGCTTAAGCACAATGCACATTATGGAATTTTCCACTCAATTAGCTCTGTTCTCAAACAAATGTTAGCAGCTGATCTACCAAGTAATATAAGCAAAGGTTCTTAGCTCTAAACCAATTTAGGCATGATCATTTTTCTTCAAGTCCATGTAAGAAGCATGTATACAATGTTTATGTGACCATGCAATGCATACACTCCACACGACTATGACATGCAGCCCTCTCATCAACATAACCCAAATGCAAATAAGCAGGGTAGTGCTTAGAGAGATGATGTAGAGGAAACTCAGATTCAAACCCTACTAGGCTGTAAGTTTACAGGGTGACCTTGGGCCACTAATCATAAGATACAACTTAATCAATCCCACAGGGTTATTGTGAGGATAAAAATGAAGAGGAAGACTATGTATGCTTGAGTTCCTTGGAAGAAAGTCAGGATATAAATATAAAAAATACAGTTGGCCTTCTGTATCTATGGGTTCTCCATCCACGGATTCAATCAAGCATGGCTCAAAAACATTGGGGCGGGGGGAATCCAAAAAGCAAACCTTGCTGTTGACCATTTTATATAATGGATGCTATTTTACTATCCCATTCCTATCTTATATTCCATCAATTCAATGAGTCTGCTCCAGTTCAAACAACTGAAATTAGAGCTTAATATTTATCAACTATTATTGCAATAGTTGGCACTTTACACAGAACAGGTGTCTAGCCATGATTCCTGCCTGCAGAAGATGTAGATAAGCACTGTAGGAAGGTTAAGGAAAACCACATATAATGGGAAAAGTAATGTAAAATATTAGGGCAATGTTCACATGCTAATTGTGTAACTAGTTTTGGACATGCTTCTTCATATGTAACCACTCAGCAAAAGCAAAAGCAATTCAAGATGCAATATTTTACCATTAACTGTTAACTCACGGTTTATACCTAACACTGCCTGTGTTTTGAGATCTTCAGGATATTGCTCTCTTTCATCTTATCCACCCATCACAAGCACATCTAATGGGAACACAAGAGAAGACCTTTTTGGTAACTGTTCCCAGGCTCTGGAATTCTCTTTCTAGCAAGGCTACACTGGCGCACTGCTTATTATATTTCCATAGGCAGATGAATTTTTTTTTGTTTTGTTTTTACAGATCTTTGTTAACTGATTGGTCATGGGGCAAGGGCCTATAATAATTCACTGATTTGTCTATATTTGTTTTTCTTTTTTAATAGTTATGCTTTTATAAATTGCTTTTAACCCTATTGAAAGGTTTGATATTTTTTAACTCTTGTATTATATGAACTTGTATTTGTGTTAACCTTTGAAAATCACCTTGAGTCAGAGGGCTGGGGAAAATGTGGAACATAAACAAAAAACAACAAACATGGATGCTACAAAAAAAAAAGCTATGAGGTTTTTTTTGGAGATAATTAAAATGATCTCTACCTTTATCAACAATATAACTGTGAAAACATTCAATATCTGTTTATATAGCAAACAAAAAAAAACTTTATTATGAGTTCACCCAGTTAAAATCCTGATCTTTCTAGATTACTGTAAAAACAACAACTTGAAAGTTAGATGGAAACTAAACAGCAAACTGCTGCCTATGCATTTCCCCCCTTTTCATGCACAATTAATACTGAACAGTTTTTCACCCTTTAAGTATTTACTAAAAGTGTTTCACTTTTTGCGCAAAACAGTTCTCAAAGCACTATAAAATAAAATAGATTGAAAATTTCTTTAAAAATTGCTGTCACACTATTTTAAAAGTCAGTCTGAAAACAGTGAACTTGAAGTTTATTCAAAGTTGTGCAAGTTGAATGAATCATGGTAACTGTACAGTTGAAGAATACACTGAAATGGCTAAAAGATGTAAAAGGTCTTGGTTTTACTTCAGCCACTAATATACAAAGTGGTTCTTTGTAGATCTGGCAGCTCATGTATATCCACTAGCTGCTCATGAAAGAGGTATCAGTTATTTCAAAACAAAAAATGACAAGAGAACAGAAAACAGAACTCTCAGAAGTGCAGTGGGGAGTGCTACTGTCCAGGAGTTCAGCCACTCCATTTCATTTCTTCTCACCCCCACCCCCGCCCCAACCTTCCTTGTATACTGACTTTAGTCAGTCAGGATCCATTCTCACTGAGCATGCTCAGTCCCTGCTGGGCTTTTTTGGTCCTCCTTAGTTTTTTGTAAGTATAGTTTCTTTCTTATAGTTCTGCAAACTCTACGCTTCATATATGGCTTCATATATACCTCCCCTTCATATATGGCTGGTGCCATCTTGGTTACATCAGGACCAGCAACTGGAAACTGAACTGAAATTCTCTTTAGTTAAGTATATGATTCAGAATCGTTACTCTTATTAAGATCCAACAGAAAGTGAAAGAAAGTCTTGGTCTTTAAAAAGCCCCAATTCTTTAAACTATAAGCTACATTTAGACCAGACAGTTGCCTCTCAGGTAATCATACTGTTTATTCCAGGCATGCCTGTACAGTTACCCCTTCATATTCACTGGGGTTTGGTTCCAGCCCCCCACCCACCTGTGGATACAAAAAGCCATGAATACTCAAGTCCCATTATATGCAATAGAATAGCAAAATGATGTCCCTTATATAATGTGGCAAAACAAAGGTTTGCTTTTTGGATTATTATTTTTTAAAGAATATTTTCAAGCCGTGAATACTTAAATCTGTGGATACGCAGGAACAACTGTACTTTGTTAAAGTCACTTTTTGGTGGCTAGTCAGATCACCTTCCAAAATGTGGAAAAGGAGAACATATGGACTAACCTATAGATTTGCCAATTGCACATATTTGCAGATTAGTTGTTTAATAAAAGTACCATTTTACCTTGCAAATTAAAAAAAGATTATTCTTAATACAGCTATACAGCTCCAAATGTTTTTGCCAGCACTTTTATATTAGTGATTTACTGTCAGGTTTCAAGTTGACCTCTTCTGAACAAAAAGCACAGTTGCTGTTGCACAACACAACTGCATTTAGCTTTAAGCACCTATTTTAGGAAACCATCCAAATTCATATAAAGTCAAGCAAACCTAGGAAGGTGGTTACAGACCTCATGTATCAAGTTATTACACACGGTAATGATGGAAGACAAACAAAGCAGGTTATACATGAGCAGTCTATTTTGATCAGCTTATCTCAGCAAACATTTTAGTTCACATTTATATTTAGATATTTGTTCAAGTTATGTATTTAATCAGCTGAGATTTTGCTACTAAAGTTGGAAGCTTAGTAGAGGGCAACTCCCGCTTTAAGATGGCTTCCTTTGGAATGCACTAGACAGGATGATTTATGAGGGCTGGGAAAATATTTCAAATTCCTAGACAGGAACAGCACATTCTAAATGGTCAAGCTTTTTCTTGTCCCATTCTATATACCTAACTCACTGTAAAATAACCAACCTTTTCTTGCTCAGTATTCCACATGTAGAATATTAACTTTTGTTGGACTACACTCTGGAGATCAGGGTTCAAATCCCCACTCAGCCATGAAAACCCACTGGTGACCTTGAGCAAGTCACACACACTCAGCTCTCAGAAAAGTCTTAGGGTTACCATTAATCAGAAATTACTTGCACAAAACAACAGTTACTCTCAAGCTGGCTTTACTTTCATTAAACTACCCACTATGTGTGTAGTTCCATGGTGAATTGGGAAAAATTTTACACACTCTCCCTATCATACAGTGTTGGTGAGAAAGAAATCTATAGCAAGTTTTGCTAGGACTATTCACTTAAAAAGAGACTGCATTTTAGCGCTTGACCTTTGGAGCAAAGCAAGTTATTCCAAGTTGGCTTCCAACTACAAAATAATTCACTTTAAGGCATCAAAAATTCCTCAGACACAGTAGTCAAAGAAACAACTTTGGTGTATCCACGTTGATATTCTCCACCAAAAGAAAAGTCTTGTGGTACAGATTGTTATGTTTGTCTACCTAATGAGGTAGACTAGAAATACAGTACCACCTGAGTCAAAGTTACCCAAGTAGCTTCATGGCTAAGCTGGAATTTGAACTTGGAACCCCACTTTTTAGTCTGACACTAGCTATCTCAGCACACTGGCACAAATTCTGGTCATCTTAACGATACCACAGCTACCTTTGCTGCTTCTCAAAGAGCTTTCAAAGTAGGCTTCCTGCCCCTTGATGTACGCACCACCTTGGGGCCTTAAATTGGAAAGATTTAAATTGTGACTCCCGGCGTCCTCCTAGTGGTGCGGCCTTTCCTATCCCACTGCCGCCACCACTTTGTGATGCAAAGCTTCCACGCCACAGCCAAACTACGTCTCCCAGTGGTATAGTACAAGCACTCAGGTGGGGCTGTGTTCTCCTGACTGTGTCTCCTTGCCTGAGAATCACACACGCTAGGCTGGATTTTTTTTTATTATTATTAACAGAATAACATTTATTGTTAAACGAAATGTAACTGTATAACCAAGTTATTGGGCCTGCACAAACATTCGATCTTTCTCTAAGTCTCTAACTTCCAAGGATGTTAAACTATCTAGAATCACTCAAAGCCTCATCTCAACTCTTCAAAACTGAAAACTTAATTTTTATTTATTTATTTATTTATTTATACCCCGCTCTTCAGCCACAAAGCTATCAGAGCGGCTTATAAATTGTTTTAAGCAATAGCAATTTACACATCTACACTGCAAGAAGCAGCTTCCAATGTGTGTTAGCTAATTTAAATCCATTACCTACTGCAGCACAGACAACTCCTTTGGAAAGAAACGCCACCAAAATCTTAAGAGCTAGCTATAGTGGAAGAGCTCCTTTTTTGCTGGCAGATGACTGTTTGGTTTTCAGAAGCATTCCCAGAGTCAACTAACAAGACTCACCTCCACCCTCAAGGCCTAGGCAGATGCAGCCATTTCCTAACCATTGAGAGGAGGTGCTTGGCTTATCAAAAGGTGGAAAAAACCTTTACATTTATGTTCATGCCATATAAAACAGTGGTTCTTAACCTGTGGTCCAGGGACTCCCAGGGGGACGCAGTGTCTTCGGAGGGGTTAGGGTTCTTCAGATGCAATACAGAGTGATATTAAAGCCTCAGATTCTAAAGCATATTTACACAGTTGTGGGAGCAGGATGGGGAGTAATATCTTTCTGGATCCTATTACATTCCATCTTACTCCCACAAATATATAAATATGCTTTATAACCTGAGACTATAACATCACTCTCTGCTGCAGTGGTTCTTAACCTGTGGTCTGCAGATCCTCAGGGGGCTGCAATGTCCTCACAGGGGGTCAGCGAAGGCTTGAAGGCTGCTGAGCTCACATGACAGGAGCCAAGGCAAAGGCTGGCAGGCTTGGCCTGCACATTCCCATTCAATCTGCTCCAACCACAAATTTGCAGGAAGAAACAGGAGAAAAGTCTTCCCTCCCCTCAGTACCCTTGAGGGAAGGTTTAATGGAGAGTGTAATTGCATTATTATTATTATTATTATTATTAACTATCCTCTCTCTCTCTGGCTTTTCTTCGCAAAGGAAGATTAAGGAAAGACTCACCCCGCGCTTTCTGCAAGTATTAAGTATTATATTAAGTATTAAGTATGATTAGGGTTTAAAATCTTGAGTTAAGTCTTGGGGGTCCGTGGCAACAAAAGGTATTTAAAGGGGGTCCCTGGTGAAGAAAAGGTTAAGAGCCACTGATCTAAAACACCCAAGGAAGGTGGCTTTGACATTACAGCCCTTCACCTCACCGACACACCCAGGCCAGGCGGCCCCCTCACAGGCAGGGCTACCCCCAAGCAAATGAGGGGCGAAGGGAGCAACCTCCAGCCCCATCACATTCCCCCCAAGACAAGACTTTGGAGGGCCCGGCGGCAGAGAGAGACGGAGGGACAACTGACACCCCTTCCCCGCTCCCATAACTGCCCCTTCCCAGCGCCCTCCGCCATGACAGCCGCACCCTCCCCGAGTGGCGGGGGGGAAACGTCGTCTGAAGCGAGCGAGGCCCAACGGCCCTTCGCCACAACGGCCGCCAACGGTCGTCTGGCGGCCCCAGAAGCGAGGCTTCTCCCAACCGCCGGGAAAGCACGGGGGGGGGGTCTGGCTGGCTGGCTGAGTCCATTCCTAACCCTTCACCTTCTTTACTCCCCCCCCCCGCCGCCGCGAATGAGCCCGTCCACCAACCGACGTTCTTTCTCACCTGAGTGGCCACGCAAAAGGTTCGGCTTCAGGAGAACCCAGAAAAATACCCACGGAGCTGGAGCCGAAGAACCGAACAGCCTCGGCACTTCCGGAGAGCGCAATACCGGAACGAACTATTATCCCGTCACAGTGAGGGGGGTTAAGAAGGAGAAGCGGAATGAAGCTGTGCCGTCAGCAGGAAGAAGGAGAAAAAGACGCAGACACCAGCTTACGGCTGGAAATAAATCGTCGTTTTCTTCTTTCAAGAGGTCTTCTTTCACTAAAAAACAAAAAGTGGGTAAAGATTATGATGTCTGGCCCGCCCTCTTTTGAGTTGGTACAGTCCAGTGCTCTCACCGCATTCCAGAGGATTGGGCGTGGCCAGAAGGTGTGGGAGGGGGGGAAATGGAGTGAGAGTCTATATGAGCATGCGCGCTCGAGAGACCAGGACTGATGACCTTGTAAGGAAATCGGGGAGCCTTTCCTGTTTGTCTGATGGGAGCGGCGCTGGTGACGAGGCGGGGCTCGCGCGGGTCAAGGTGACGTAGGTGAAGTCGAATGCCCGGGGAGGGCGAGGTCTGCAAGCAGGAAAAGGGCGCCGCCTGGTGGTGGTGCAGCGTCGGAGGTTTCTTCTGCTTGTATCGCTTTACGGTGGCAGGAGGTTCCGCCAGCATCCTCCCAGCCTTTCCGTTCTTTTCTTATTGACATGTTCCAGGGGAAGCACGAAGCTTAGCCGCCCCATACACAGTGTTGCCATTTCAGATGCCCAGTGGAGAGGATGCAGCAGCTTCCCCTCTATGTCCGATAAAGAACGGTCTTTTAATGATTTAGCACGGTTGCTCTTAACCATTTCTTTACCAGGGACCCCTCCTTTTAAATATATTTTATTGCTGTGGACCCCCAAGACTTTAGTCAAGATTTAAAGCCCTATTAATAATAATACTTGGTTATAATATAACAATAATACCTGATAATCTCTCTTGCTCTCTGGCTTTTCTACGCAAATGAAGATTCAGGAAGGACTCATCCTGCGCTTTCTGCAAGCGCGCTGATGACTAAAAAGGCCAATACGAGATAAACGACTCCGGTTGCAAAAAGCACAGCAGAAGGTCTCCTTGGGTGGTGTTTCGGGTTGTGATTCTTTCTGTGTTGTTGTTTCTCTTCAAGACTTGTTCGGCGTGGGTTCTCAAATAAGGCTGCAGCATTGTGGATAGTACGTCTCCTTTCCTCCCGATGTGAGGCCAGGGCGGACCATTGTTGGTGATCAATTTGGCCGAGCCTGAGATGTTGTTTCAGGGAGTCCTTGTATCGTTTTTTTGGAGCGCCCCTCTTATGCTGACCCATGGCAAGTTCACTGTAGAGTACTATTTTTGGGAGGCGATGGTCCTCCATCCTAGAAACGTGCCCTGCCCAGCGCAGCTGTGTTCTCAATATCATGGCCTCAATGCTGGTGATCCCTGCTTGTTCAAGGACAGCAACATTCGTCACATAGTCAGTCCAGTGTATGTTTAGGATTGTGCGTATACAGCACTGATGAAAGTGTTCGAGGAGTCGTAAGTGGTGGCGATAGGTGACCCATGTTTCAGACCAATGACAGTAATACCCAATTATAACAATAACAAAACAGTAATAATAATACATTTACATAATAACAATACAAATACAATTAGACCATCCATTAAACCTTCCCTCAGAAGCACTGGAGGAGGAGGGAAGACTTCTGCTTCTTCCTGCAAGTTTGTGGCTGGAGAAGATTGAATGGCAATGCACAGGCCAAGCTAGCCAGCCTTTGCCTTGGATCCTGTTACGTGGCCACTCCGCTGCAGGGAGGAGGTGGGCCAAGAAGCCTTCAGGCCTTCGTGGACCCCCTGTGAGGACATTGCAGACCCCTGGGGGTACCTGGACCAGAGGTTAAGAACCACTAATTTAGCAAAAACTAGTTAATGTGGGAGTCGATATTGTGGACTTGAACTCATTTCTTCAGATGCTAGCCACTCCTGAAGCCTGGTTTGAAACGACGATGGCCGCTCTGATGTTGATTGAAAGATTTCTGCTGTGGTTCGCATGTCTGTTGTTCACTTGAGGGCTGCTGAAATGAGCTGCTGTTTGCTACCATTAAGACAGAAAGAACAAGTCCCTGAGACTTAACAGGGATTGGAAGAAAATCTCTGAGACGTGCTGAAATTATTCCCTCCTACCCTTTAACTATAACATTATGATACAATTAATTTACAAAAGCCATGAACTGATAAGTGACAAATGCACAGAAAAAGTTCATAGCAGGTTTTTTTAAAAAACGAATCCTGTGACACTTGTCCCTGAAACTTTTACACAGAAAATTTCAGAAACTCGACATATCACCAATTCAAAAGCAAGCCAAAGGCAAGTCAGGGACTCATCCCTAATTAATTTCCCAGTTTCTGTCTACCTCCTGCTTGAAATTAATTCCCCTTTAATTCATTTCCATTTTTCAGTTATCATATACACTGGATTCAAAATCAAATAAAGTGATGCACAGTTCTTTGGAATGAGAGTTGGAGCACATAGCAGTGAAGGTAGAAGAAGGAGAGCAAGAAGAAAGATAGGGAGGAAAGTAGAAGCAGATGCTTGGAGGAAGGGAAAGACAAGTTTGGCATTGGTGAAGAGGAAGAATGGGTGGATGGGCCATCGGGCAGTGTAAAGTAGGAGCCTGGAAAAAAAGAAGGAGGAAGAGGTATTTCTCCTTTTCTCTATTATTCTCTGACACAGGGATTGATCACCACTTGAGATAACTGGAGAATAAACTTATACCCATCTTCCATAGGATGATGAACACATTTTTCTCATTCTCAATCATCTCACTTCCCCTTCCCCCAGCCCACATTTCCCCCCTCCCTCCTAGAAGAAAACTCCCAACCAGTTCCTGCAATTGGTTTTAGGAGGAAAAACTTCAATTGGCAATTGTGGAAAATTGCCCCTCCCCACAATTGCTATGGGGAAAGAGAGGTCACTAAGGTATATGAAATCTCCCAAGTGCAATCCCCCTGGAACTGCCTCCTCTTCCTTGTGGCACTTAAGCTTAGAAAAAACTCTACTTCCATTAGTACTAATGAAAGCAATTTCTTAATGTTAATTGACATAGGATGTGATGTGTGTGCTATTTCTCAAGTTGTTCACAACAGCTGTGTCCCCTGATGATTGCCCCCAACATGGCAATTAAGTTTGTGAAAGTGGTATGTTTTCCTAGGCTTTACTGAGAGCTAGAGAGGGTGCTTCACAGAAGTAATTACTCTTCCCTCCCTCCATTACATCACCTCCCTGAAAATCACCCCTCACATGGCATACTTTTTTAAAAGGCACCAGTAGTGGCTTAAATACCCTAAAGGCACCAGATCTGATCTTAGAAGTTATGCAGGGTCAGTGCTAGTTAATACCACTAATAAATACCAGGTGCTATAGGCTGTTTTTCAGAGGAAGGAAGTGGCAAAACCACTTCTGAGTATTCATTGCCTAAGAAAACCATATGAAATTCATGGGATTGTCATAAATTGACAAGTGACTTGAAGGCACATACATAGACAGGCAAGTGGACACTTTGGTCCCCAGGAAGCATATCTGTGGCCTTGGTCTAGAAACACCTTTGCTCTACTCCTTTACTACTCCTCAGTGTCTGAGCCACCTCTCCCCACACACACTGCATTGTGTGGCCAGTGAGCATATGTGGTCTTATTACAGTGGCATGGTGTTTTTTAAAAAAATCCTTTTCTTTTTCGTCCCCCATCTGTGGCCATCACCCATACTTTTGGTACTGTATGTATATCCTGTCACTTCTTTCTTGTTTCTCAGTGGCCCTCTTTTAGCAACAATCCTGTCAGCACTTTAGATTGGTAAGGAAGCTTCATGTCTGTACATCAAGCTGTGTGTAAGGTCTTTTTGCCTTCACAAATAACCAGGGACTTAGCCTGCTGAGCTTTCCCAGTTTTGTGTTCGTCAGATTCCTCATCCCCTCAGGCCTGCTTGCTTTGGGCTTCATCTCACAAAGAGATAATGTTGCCATGCTGCCAGAAAACAGTGCATACACCACCTTTTTATCTTTTTGACATTTGGAAGCTGAGCCTCTCTCTTCCAGTTTATCATAGTTGGCTTGCAGCCCAGCCCCAGTAAAGTTTCACCGTTTCTCTTTTCCGTGGGTAAACCATACAGATGACTAAAATAATCAACATCACCATTATCAAAATATGATGGCCTTGGTCTAGAAACACCTTTGCTCTACTCCTTTACTACTCCTCAGTGTACTGATCCACCTTTCCCCACACACACTGCAATATATAACTGAATATGGCATGTCTTGGATTTCAGGCAATATACAATAGATTTAGAGTTGCAAGTATGCTTCAAGCAAATGTTCTTTAGGGGGAAATACTTGTAGTTTCCCTCATTTTGCCAGGAGGTGGCAGACAAGGTACTGATGCATTAAGTTGCCAGAAGCCCTACCTGAATGTTCTAGCATTAATAATTACTGTACCCTGTACAATGAGAGATAGGAGATAAAGTTACAGTACTACAGTATATTCTTGTATCAGTCCCTGCCCTTGAACTCTGGGAGAAGGGTAAGATACAAACATAAAAACACAGATAATTTGAGCATATTATTCTGTTAATTATTGATGTATTTTATAAAGATAAATATATTTAAAGTAAAAGAAAACACTTGAGAACAAAAATTTGTTTTTCTTTATAATAACATAAAGATACACTTTTGATACTAACAGGATAAACTCTGTGTTAAACTACAGTTTCAGTGGGATTTTCTTCTGAAGGATTAGTCAGTTTAAAGAGGGTTAAAACAAACCATCCAAAAAATCTTACAAGTCATAACTATATCATTCTATGAGAGTAAAAGTAAGGCTTTCAGCTTGGTAAGAGTGTCAGTGGGTACATCCATAAAGTTGCTCAGCCAAAATGAATCAAGCAAATCCCTCCCCAGATGAAGGGATTCACTTCTTTTGAAGATTAAATGACTTCTCAACAATCCATGTGGTTCTTTTTAAAGCATACATGTTGAACTAAAATGCTTTTGCAGGGAAAAGAAATTGAATGCAAGTATGATGGCTTCACCAAGATCTGCCTTCATGTTAAAACTTAGCTTAGAAAAGGTAATCAACAAATGAGAATTCAGTATAATTGGCCCTCCACGTTCACTGCGGTCAGGGCTCCAGGACCCCCATGAAAGTGGAAAAACCACAAATAATTCTAGCTTCCCTGAACCATATTTAGCACATGAAACAAGTGTGATCCATGGATGCAACCCAATGTGGATGCCTTTGAGGTGGTGGGGCTCCTTCACAAGGCAAAAGTAGGCGGCTGGCAGGGCTTGCTGCTGCCTCCACTGCTGCCTTACACAATTTTTAATAGGAACTTACAAGCCTTGCAGTCTCAGTCTCGGGAGGCTTACAGTCCCTATTAAAAATGGCATAGGACAGCAGTGGAGGCGGCAGCAAATAATCCATGAATAATGAAATCTACAAAAGTTAAACCCACAAATGTGGAGGGCCAGCTGTATACTTTTAGGAGCAAAGAACAGCACAACTTTTAAAAAGCTTTTGTTTTGAAGACATTTTTGAAGGTACAGTCGGCCCTCTGTATCCACGGATTTCGCATCTGCAGAGTACACCATCCACAGCTTGAAACTATTTAATTTATTTTAAAAAAGCAAACCTGGATTTTGCCCTTTTATATAAGGGACATCATTTTACTATGCCATTGTATACAATGGGACTTGAGCATCCACAGATTTTGGTATCCACAGGAGGTCATGGAACCAAACCCTAGTGGATACCAAAGGTCCACTGTACATATTTTATTTTCAACTACAACAACACAAACAATTTTATTTCTCTGGTGAAAAGACTAGTGCCATTTGATTCTACCCATGCCTGCTCAGTGATAAATCCTATTAATTTCAATCAAAATTATTTAAACCCATTTAGGATTGTAGCCTACAAATTAAAAGGAATATATGGCAATGTGTCTAATTTCTGAGAATGGTGGCCGTACTTGCAAGGTGTAATGGCATTCCTATGTAGAGAATTTCTCATCAGAGACAGGTTTGATTGAAAACCACACATGACAGAGTCTAAGATTCAGGTATTTGGCTAATGGTGCCCCATTTGAAACAGTAATTCCCCAAGGTGTCTGGAAATGTTGGACTGAGCTCCATGCAGCAAGGCATATTGAGTAATGGCCATTTAAGGAGCCTCTAGTGGACAAATATATATATAAAAATAAATAAAGACACAAAGGTTTGAAGAATATTGAAGTAAAAGGATTGAAGGGGAAAGAAAAGAAATGTAAATTGTTATCTATCAGGGTTCTTACATAATGGGGAGGTATTTTAGTATATTGGCATAAACATAATATATATTTTTAACTGTGATGGTGGAGCCAAAACTAAAGTGGAAATATTTTGCTAGTAAATATGAAAAATCCTATCCACAAGTCAAAATGTTTGCAACGATAATGTTGGCTCTTTGCTAAAACTCTGCTTGAGTTCGTTTCCTAGAAATAGTACACAGATACTATACTCAGGTATATATAAATTAGGATACTGTCACGCTAATCACTGGTGTCAGTGGAAATCTCTGCTCATGAACTGTGCTTAGTTTTGGGGAATTAAGCAACTCAAATGGTATAGGAAGAGGTGTGTAACAATTAGCAAGAACTTAACCCTATGTCTACAGGAAGAGGTAAGGAAAACACATGGAAGACGGATGTAAAAAGTAATTAATTAGTCTTTATTGGTATAACAGAGAACATTCACACACCCCACACATACAGTTATCAAGCAACAAGACTACCAGAGTGGGCAAGAAATAGAAAGGACTCAGTGAAGGCATTAAGGCGATACTACACCTGCTTCTGCAGCCATGTCTCCTTGTGAGAAGTGGTGTTACTCTTGAGTAGCAGCCACCGCCACTGCTGCAGAAGAAACTTAAAGATGGGTTGCTAGGGTTATAGGGAAGCCAGGAAGTTAAGAGATGGGGAGAGGGGACAAGGCAGTGAGAGTTCAGATGCAAAGGTACTGGACTCTGTGAGAACAAAGGAAAGTAGGGAGATAGAAGGCAAAGCAGCGTGGATTCAGCTAGATATTGAGACTGAACCCCATAAACTCACTTTTTCTGGGGGTTTTATAGGAAATTCTCCTCTGAAGTCCGTAATTTGAAAGATATATTATGGCTTCTAACAGTTTTCAAGTGTTTATTTAAATGAGTTCCGAACAACCAGGCTTTTGGGGAAATTGGGGTGCTTTAGTATGGGTGGATGCTTTGCAGACCTCTTATATTTCTCTCTGGGTTGTCATGCTCTTGGCTGACTCTACAGAGTGTTTTAATGTCCTGCTTCGCTCTTGGATGGCCCTATATTGATATCACGGCACCGATTCAATCAAAAGGAACTGAAATAGCTTTTCATAGCTGCACATCTCCTTACAATAACAGTATGCACTATTCATTCATTGAGTTTATACCCTCCTTTCTCCCAGCATGAGATCTGAAACAGTACAGAGGTCAGAGTATAAATCTGGGTTGTGCTCAGCCACTACTTTATTGATTTTTTTCATATCTGTGGCAATAAATCAAAGATAATAAAATGGAAGACACGAATTTTCCAAACCAATCATTTGGAAAAACATGAATATCCCCTGTTTGGATCTCTGTTTCCAATCAGAGGATGAGAAATAAAGATATGGAAAGATATGGATAGTGCTACACTTATTCCATCTGTTTCATGTACATGTTGCATACATGGGGCTTGTCTAGAAGAGAACATATAGTATAATGCAGATTGATGTGCATGATCGCAAATTCGCAGCAGTGCTCATTTGTCTCCATGATCTTTTGGCAAATTCTATTGTATGCGAAGCTACCCATGTCTGAAGTGCATATGCAGCTATGCCTGTGAATCAAGATGGTAACCAAGAGTACAGCGTGTTATTATTCTCCACATATATTGTAGCAGCTGAACAGCATTATTTATTGATTTATTTTTGTACTTGCAAATCAAAGGTGTGCAAATGTGACATTCTGCTTATAAAAAGCTCTTTGGTCATCTCAGCACAGCGAAAAAGTGCACACTAGATAATGCAAAAATAAAAAATGGTGCTTCCAGCCACTTCTTTGCCAAGAAGCCCACCCAACGCCTCCGCGGCAGACCAATCTGCTCTCCACTTCCACTCTCTCCAAGAATGTGCAGTGTCCCAAACTGGATGACCAGATGTGCGATAATGTGCAAGTCTGCACATTATTTGAAAAACCTTGAGGAAATCAGCAAAGGCTTTCCCCATGCATCAGATGGAGTTTTTGGCCCCTCCTCCTTCTGAATACCATAAATCTCATTCATGGTGTGTTAGGACAAATGGTATTCTAATTCTATGAGGAGTATTTTCACCATCTAGACAACCCCATGGTCTTCCCATTTTTATCCTTCTAACACCATGTGAGAGGGCTGAGAGATGGTGACTAGGGTCAAGGCTATCCAGTAAGCTTGATGACTTAGAGAAGATTTGAACCCAGGTCTCCTGATTCTACTAATATTATTACAATTATTTTTCATATATGGTCAATAATGCCATAACAAGAAAATGAAGAAAAAGTTAAGAGTGTCCCCACATACCACAAACAGCTAGAGTTCATGTATATATCATTGGTTATAGATTTCTGTAAAGACACACCAAGCGGCTTTGTATCTGTCTTTGTGATAAGTAGTCAGTGTTTAAAATGACTGTAAATCTTTTATTCAGTATTGGGTTAATGATGGAGATTTCTCTTTTGAGTATTGCAATATGTGAAGTTTTGCTGTCAATAAGACTTTAAAAATTCATTGTTCCTGAATAGAAGGGCTACACATTAAAATATATATAGCCTAACAAGGTATAAATGGCTTCAAGCACAACGAAGTTTCTGACATTCTTACATTTATTATCAGCAGAAGCTTTATCCAGAGATTTATAAAAGGGCCACAGAGTCACGGAGAAGACCCCACCTTCTGGCCTGCAAGGCTTCACCCTCACTTGCACCTGCGCGGGGCAGGGGGGATCTTCTCTGTGACTGTCAGTCATGGAGAAGACCTCTCCTGCCCAGCTCAGCTTCCCCCGATACAGCCACGTGGGGCAGAGGGATCTTCTCCGTGACTTCCAGTCATGGAGAAGACCCCTCCCACCTAGCATGGCTTTCTCCCCATGCAGCCGCACAGGGCGGGGAAATCTTATCCATGACTGAAAGTCATGGAGAAGACCCCCTAGCCCGCACGGCTTCCCTCTCCCTTGCACCCATGTGGGACGTGGGGATCTTCTCTGTGACTGTCAGTCATGGAGAAGACCCCTCCCACCATGCATGGCTTCCCCCCCTTGCAGCCGTGTGGGGCGGGGGTATCTTCTCCTTGACTGGGGATTACGGAGAAGACCCCTACCGCCCAGTGTGGCTTCCCCCTCCCTTGTACCAACGTGGGGCAGGGGGTATCTCCCCAGTCCATGCAGCTGCATGGGGAGGAAAGCCATGCTGGGCGGGAGGGGTCTTCTCCGTGACTGGGAGTCACAAAGAAGATCCCTCTCGCCCTGCCCAGCTGCAAGGGGGGGAAGCCGTGTGGGCTGGGAGGGGTCTTCTTTGTGACTGACAGTCATGGAGGAAAAAAACCTGCCCCATGCGGGTGCAAAGGAGGGGGAAGCTGTCCAGGGTGGGGGGGGTGTTCTCCGTGACTGGCAGTCACAGAGAAGCCTCCCTGCCCCATATGGTGGCAAGGGCTGTGGGAAAGCCCTGTGGGGTGGGGGGCTTCTCCCTAGATGCTTGTGCGTGAGCAGGGGACAGGAGAGACCTTCCCTTGCACTCAGCTAGCTGCTTTGGAGCCAGCAGAGGACCGTGAGGTGGGGGGGCTAACAAAATGGCAATTTCAAGGCTTCCCTTGCAAGCCCGCCCCCTCCAATGTCCAACCAATCAGAAACCATACAATGTCCTGGGATGGTTCCTGATTGTTCAGACAACCAATAGCATGGACTGTCTCAGATTTCCCCCAGAAAATCCTGAAAAATAGAGAGATGGGATTTCACGGGTTTTGCTACCCCCTCCTTCTGAATAGCCTGTGATGTGTGTGAATTACCAGGGATTGACTCCTCTTGGGCATTTTTTGTTGTGTAAACAAGGCCACTGTCTGTCAGTTAGCCTTGACTGGAGCCATATAGGGCTTTATAGGTAGTAATCAGCACTTTGAATTGTGCCTGGCAACAAACCAGCAGCCAGTGGAGTTTTTTGCAACAGGGGAGTTGTATGATCCCTGTAACAAGCCCCACTTAGCAATTTGTTAAATATAAGCCTGCCTGAGTTGTGGGAACTTCATGGGAAAGCTATTCTTGGTGGAATGCAGGTGTACCTTGCTAGTGGGCTATAGCAGAATTATTTTTGGATGCAGTTTATGTCCCATAATTTTGAGAGACTCTGCACATTTGTCCTCCTCTCCTAAATGAAAGCTTCCTCATTTGCATGGAAGTAGCCTGATCTTTTGAGGAGATACATTTAATTCCCTCTGCCTTTTGAGAGGGATTTGAAACAAACTTTTGGGAGAAAGGCAGCAGGATCTAAGAAGTATCTGAAACTTTTTCGGATGTTTCAAGTTACCTAATTGGGGAGTTTAAAGAACATTTTGAAAGAAATGGCTGTTGTTTAGGACAGTGCTTCTCAATCTTGATCCTCCAGATGCTTCAGACTTCAGTTCCCAGTAGCCACAACCAGTGTGATCAGTCATCAGCGATTCTGGGAGCTGAAATCTAAAATAATGGTAGGGCAGTCATGTGGGGAAACAATAGGCAGTATGGAACTGGAGATAGTAGGAGCCAAGGTTAAAAAAGCACTGGTCCAAAGCTTCACATAGTGCCTATAAACAGGCTTTATTGACAGTTTGGCAGGAAATAAGTGGATAGGTATTAAGGCAGCATAGGATTACCTTACCGCACAGCAAAGAAAAATGGCAAGGCAGCAGGAATATTCCATCTTTCCTGCTGCCTTACTGCATGGTGTTGTCCCCCTCTCCCCGGCCATCCAATGGGGGACCAAGCTAAAACCACGTCTTCTGCTAACCAGAAAAACCCATTAGGAAAAAGATGGGGTTTTACCTCGGTCCCCCCTGGGACCGAAATGAAAAAAAGGCAGAAGAACAATGACGTCATGTGGTAAGGCAGTGCAGGAAATGGAACGTTCCCATTTCCTTGTCACTTTTCTTTAGAGTGCAGCAAGGCTCCTAGTGTAGAGAAGATACAGCCAACATCTTGAGAATAAGAAGGCCAGATTCTTTTGATATGATCTCTTCCAGCCATGACATTGTTTTCTGTCTCCTTTGACATCTTTGTTGTGGATAACATTCCCAGTCAGAAGGAGATGGAAGAAAGTGGTGTATGCAAGATGATAAGAAGCAGAATGAGAAGAAGTGGTCTCATTTCCCATGCCTGCCAGGTTAAAAGCAGTATGTGCCTCTTGGACCCACATTTTAGCCAAGTCAGCAGTGGTCCCTAGCCTTTGCTCTGGGAGCACTGCTGAGGTTACCCATGTGAAAGAGATGCCTGCTGCTTTCCACCAGCAGGCACTCTTCTTTTTAGGAAATGAAAGATCATCCCAGAAGCCTCCAGGATGAGCTCTCATTTCCCAGTGGGAGGAATGCCAGTAAGTAATAACTGTCATGCTACTCTTTAAGCTGCTACTGCCTCTGTCTGTGCTACACTGAGTGCAAGGTGTGGCCCAGCTTCTGATCTTTCAGGCTACCTCTCCCTGGCAAGGACAGAGGGCATTGCTAGTTAAGAAGTGATCTTCAAATCTGGGATGAGGTGGAGTGATGGAGACAAAGAACATTCATAAGTTAGGACTGGATGCCAGTTGGCTATCCCTGCTTTAGAAGAGAGTGGGGAATGTGTGGTCCCCAGATATTTTGCATGATAACTCTTCTAGTTCCATACCATTGGACTGGACTGATTTAAGGTAAGCTAAAACACAGAGAGGGCCAAAAATTTAGATTTTGGGGGCATTTGACAGTTTTATAAAAGCAGAATTCTGCTTTCTACAGCTTTTACTCTCATTGTAACATTGTGTTGTGGTAGCTCTAAGAGGGCAATAGATGTAGGGGCTACTGCATGCAGAGGTAAAACAGCGGTGTAGTAGGAAGGTTGCATCTTCTGTGCTGTCTTATTGCATGACGTCATCTTTTTTCTGGTGTTCTGCTGTTCCGGTCCTGTGGGAGACCAAGGTAAAACTGCGTCTTTTTGCTAATGGGTTTTTCTGGTTAGCAAAAAGACACATTTTTACCTTGGCCTCACACAGGACCGGAACGGAAAGAATGATGACATTGTGCAGTAAAGCAGCATGGAAGACAGAACTTTCCTGCTGTGCTGCCACTTTACTTCGGCATGTTGTAAGCCCTGTAGACTTTCCAACTGCTGAAACAAAAACAAAGGAATATTATATCTGAATTGGGGCAGGGGGGACAAACTTCTAGGTCAGGAGCCAGAGAGGGAAGAGTCCATCTGTTTGCAAATGTCCATGAATGGAGCCCAGGTCATGGGGTTTCTGTGTGTTGGTGTACAGTTTAAATAAATATATAGTTGACAGAAAGTTAAATGGCCATTGCCCTTTCTTTCTGGAAAGTGGCACAAAAAGAAGCTGACCATAAAAAAAAGCTGACCCTAGACCAGGTTCAAGAAACTGTAAAGCAGGGGATCTTACTTTTATATTGAGACTTGAATTTACCAGCAAGTCCCTCAACTTTAGCTCTCTAGTTACATTGCTCATAGTTAACTGAGTTCCTTTACTAAGCTATGCCTTTAATTTAGATGAATGTTTTCCATGATCTCTTGAGTTGTTGCCACTTCTTTTAAAAATCTTAGTGATTATAAGCTCCTAAATGAGATTACCTTAACTAGATTTTTTTAAAGTGGCAGCTTATCAAGAGATCATAGAAAGCATTTTTGCCCATTGAAACCCACATCATAAAGTAGTTTTAATTATGGAGATCTGCCAGTTCTTTCAAGTCCTCTGTTGTTTAGCTGAAATCAGTTCCTATTCACAGAGGGTATATCAATACTTGTTGTGTTAATACTATCCTGTGACTGAGATGAGCACCAGGATACTCAGGAATCCTTGTTAATGCCAAGCTACTGTACTTTAGCTTCTGTCAATACAGTGATGGCTTATTTCTAAATTGGGTTTATGTGGTAGCACATTTTCCTTCATCACTTAGATGAATCAAATTTCTGTGGCACAACCATGTCATGTTAACATCTTTCTGAGCTAAGAGAAAACTTTAGGACTTGGTTTAGCTGGGGGTTGAAGAGATAAAAGTTGCAGCTTGAAGCTGCCTGTCATCACATTTGAACAGAGAGAGTGAGCACTCTGTCTCTCTCCCTCTTTGCTGCTGCTATATTTAACAGCCTTCCCAGCCATAAAAGGTCGGGAGTGTTGGTCTCACATTCCTCTGACAGCAAGCAATATTTTTGTTCTGGACCTGGGAGCCCCATCCTCAACTCTCGTCCTCTCAGCCACTTAGCTGGATTGAACTTCTGCTGGATTTCTCTCTTCCTTTCATTCATCTGTGTACAAGACTGAACTTTATTATTCTTAGTTGGGTTGCTGGTAAGTGTGTTATGTTAAGAAATGTTATATGTCAAATAATTTTTGTTCCTTAGCTTAGAAATGTGGGCAGCTATTCTCTTTCTTCCCCTTCCCCCTTTCTTGCAATATTACACAATTTCCTAGCTCCTTATTCTTGTGCAGTAGGAGATCTATAATTACAAACCAGAAGAATTTTAAGACTGAAGCCTCAGGATTTTGCCAATTAAACTGTTACAGCTGTTCGAGTATTTTTCAAATAGACATGAGTTAATGGCTTAACTTTAATGTGTAACAGTTATCCTCTAAGATACTTTCTTTTGTGCATGCAATATTTACTTTAACATGTATGCGATTAGATAAGTTAAGAATCTATTCCTGTTTCAAGATTGTATTTGATTTTTAAAATTCCATATCACTTGTTGGATGTGGAATGAAACAGCATTGCTCCTCCTTTAACCCATCTTCATTTCTGTAGGCAGCTTTGGGCAAACAGCTGTCTCTTCTGACATTTTCTACATGTCAATGAGGGGGCTTGTGATACTATTCCCCTGTCCATTTGCATTCTTTTAGCCCTAGTTTAACATCTGAAGACTTAAACAGGCTCACAAGTTTTTGAAGAATTATGTTATTAATAAGATGCATATTAATGCTTAAGAGCCAGCATGGTGTAGTAGTTTGAGCACTGGACTATGACTCTGGAAACAAGGGTTTGAATCCCCACTTGTCCATTGCAACCTACTGTGTGACCTTAGGCAGGTCACACTCTCTCAGCCTCAGAGGGAGGCATTTGTTCCCTCTGAACAAATCTTGCCAAGAAAACCCTGTGATAGGTTCGCTTTAGGGTTGCCAAAGGTTGGAAATGACTTTGTGCTTCTGTAAATATGCATAAAGAATGATCAAACAGTTAGAAGTATTTCTAACAGACTTAATGCAAATAATGTCTATCCATATATAAGATAATAGTGTTCAGGCTAGAGATTGCAGAAGTCTTATTGGTTAGCTATACTGAGCCACTAGAGCAGGTGCTTGTGAAATTGCAGTACAAGTGGTTTGAGAGAGGGAGTGTCACTTTTATGATGGGGGGGGGGCAGAGAAGTGATGCATATGGAAATCATTAAGGAAACGCTATCTACCTATACTCACAAATAGTAGTGCAGAAAAAAATGAGTTATATAGCTGAAAGCATATTGTATCTGTAACATGAATTTGCCCATATCAGTTGTAAATGCTAACATTCAAAATACCTGGTTTACCATTACATCTCAGACCAGAATTCTGCTCCTGAATTTTGGTTCTTGGGGCATTCTAAAGGTAGCTGTGTTAGAATTGTGAGCAAAAAATGAAATTATAATACAGAAAATGCATTTGAGCATTAGAATTTTGAATATAATTTTGACATTTAGGGTAAAAATATATTTGAATTTAACAAATGTTATTTTAACCCTAAAACAGTTAAAGGGAAAATATTTCTGACCTATCATTTTGCAGTAGAATGCAAAATATTACAAGAGTTAACAACTGGAAAGAAATATTATTTCTTGGAAGTTTTCCCTAGAAAATGCCACATTGGATTAACAAAATACTTTGATCTGTTATTTTCTATATGTACATACCAGATTTTCTCTGTGGAAAAAAAATCCTAATATTCACATAGACATAAATAGTCGTGTTAATGTCAAATAAGTGGTGTTTATCATCTAACTGGAATGATTTAAATAGATGTCTTGTGTGCATTCTGAATCTTACTTATCTCCCTGTGAATACTATTAATCAAATGCCTTAATACTTATCATACATGCCATGAATATTACTAACATTTGGTGGCAGAGTTTTTCTGTAGGTGAATCCAACAAAGCCTAACTGGACAAGAATCTTGCCTAGAGTTTTCATTTGATGTAGCTTTAGTGTCTGTTGTATTGTTTATGTTTACTGAAGCATTCTTGAACTTGTAATTCTGCTTCAGAGTTGCCTGTTAACGTAACTTGTTCCTCTTCCTCTTTTGGCAGTGTATCAAAAGTTGTGAAGTGTGCTAGGAGAAATCCAGAATGTCTTTGCCATTCTATCAGAGGCACCATCAACATTTTGACCGAGCATATCGTCATAAGGAGCTGGAATCTACCCTGAGTCAGTACCACAAAGAGGAGAAGCGCAAATCTGCCATCTATACTCATGGATCTGCTGCCTATAGTCAGGAAGCTGCACTGGCCTACCGCCATGGGTCAGCATCTTATGACCAGCAGTCTATAGCATCAAGCCATAAATCAGCTGAAGCCTATGCTCATGAATCAGCAGCCCACAGTAAAACATCTGCAGTTTATAGTCTGGGATCTGAATTGCTTGATAAGAAGGCTGAAGCTTACCGACTTGGATCTGAGTTAGTCAATAAGAAAGCTGATGCTTACCGCCTTGGATATGAAGCATACACTCGAGGGTAGGGTAAAAAACAAACTTTTCTCGAGTAATGGCATGATAGGTTTATATTCCCTACCATTGTGTTGAGTAGCAAGCTTTCCATTGGCTTCAACCAGAGCAGAATGACATTCTTTGACCTATATTTTGTTGTTGTTGGAATAATGAACTATTCCTCACTGTAAATTATTTTCTGTTTTCACTTGACATTCCTTTATCTCTCACTTAACCTAGAAAGAAAATGTCATTTGCAATACCATATTTCCCGCTTGAGATATTACACAGCAGAAGAAAATTATAGTCTACTGACAAGATTTTAAGCATCCTTAACATTCTGGCCAGATGACCAGGACAGAACTACTTAATTCTTTTTCTTTTAACCATTTTTTCACTAATCAAAACTGCTCCACAAGCCATTGTCTTTTCTAATTAGGGGGAATATATGTGTGTCTTCAGCTATGGATAGAAAAACAATTAGGGGAACAACTTTCATTGACATAATGACTGGAGGACTTAGACGTTCCTCACCTCAAATTCACAGCCTTCCATTCTATTTCTGCTTTTTCATTGAGGAAAATAAATCTGGGAAGAGTGTTAGATCTGCCATGTTATGTTAGTTTGGCCTTGGATTTCGAGGGTTTAATACCATAGCTCTCATCGCTCTAATATAATAATGAGGAAAAGCCAAAACAGAGGTGTAGAATCTGTAACTTTTCTAGATGGCGCCTTCAATGAATAAAATACAAAATAAATATTAATTTTACATAATTGATACTTCAGTTTACACCAGCTATCAGTAACTCTCTATGGCCATTTTGGAATCTGAGAACCAGAAATGACTGTTGATTCAGGACCCTTCCACTTCCCAAAATCTGGCATTTCTGAAAATGTCCTAGATAGAGTGGTACTTATATAGAAGTTCTCTGACTGGACTTGAGTCCCAAAACCTGAGTTAAGATTCAGAAATTGGAAGGTTCATGCTTTCCATTGATTATTATTGCAGTTTTTTTTAAGCAATAACTTTCTCCTTTTGATCAGAACTAGGCAAAATGTTCGGGCAGAGTAGTCCCATGGGGTGAGGATTGCATCTACCAAGTTTCAGATAAATAAGAGTGTGGAGGAGGGAGGTCATGCTTGGCATCTTTAATTTTTTTAAAAAAAGGGAACTAACAGTAACATTTTTGTGGGGGGGGTGTTGATAATTAGAAGTCATTTGCAGTTACCCTTTCTGAGGGAATGAGAGTTGCAAAATTTCAGTTGAATGAGTGGACCAATTTTTGTGCAAGAGCAGTTTTTATATTTGAAGGTTGTTTTTTTTTTAAATGATGTATTATCTTTCTAGGTTCCTGTGAATCGTTGTTCTAAAAAAGACAGATGCAATAGAAACAGCCATAAATAAGAAACCTGAAAATTTCAGAAGCACGGATGTGGTGCTTCCCCTCCCACCTTTTTCTTTTTTGTGGAAGGGGAGTTCTCACATTTTGGAGAGCATGATTCACTTCTTCTTCCCTTCCTGTGTGTATGCATTTTGCTGTGGGCAATTTATAGTAAAATGGCACACATTACAAATGTGTACCCAGTAGAGAAAGCTGGAAGGTTTCAGAAGGTTATATGCTAGGAGTTGGAAATTATGGTCCTGCAAAACCATTTCTGGGCTTTTAGTATTGTAGTGTTGGATAACTGACCATTTCTGACTGACTGAGTCACCTTGGGTCCCTTCTGGGAAAAAGGCAGCATATTAAATAAATTTTTGGTCCCATCTTGTCCAAACCCATTGCATATACAAGTATTGACTATCCTGCCTAATGTTAGACTTTGCTGTATAGTACAACAGCAATGCCATTCATGGAAGGGAGATTTAACAATACGTTTTACTACTTAGATTGTTTTTACTTCTACCAGGATCCATGCAAGAGTAGTTCTTACTCATACTTTACTTGAGCTAGGAGCCATGCAAAAGACTGCATACTTTCAAGATATGCTTACTTTTCTTGAGGAAAGAGCCTCACAAAGGCAATGTGTAAAGTGGAGGGAGAAGAGACATGAATAATGGAATATGTAGTGCTTTATAGGTGCTCAACAGGCAGACAAGTGCTGGGAATGGAAGAAGCAGACAGTCATTAAAACACAAGTGGATGGGTAGCTAATCAGACCTAAACACCATGATTGTCAGGTAGGAAGTGTCTCACTTATGGCAAGGCCCCCCCAGAAGATGAGTTATTTGGTTAGGCTAGCACAGAGCTTAGAATGTTGTTTTCAAAATGTAATTTATTTAGTTACTTGTTTATATGTCCTAGACATAAACTGGGTACTGTTGCCATTTAGGGTGGGCTCAAAACAACACATCAAGTTTTCATTATGTTACTTGTTGCCATTGTGTTACTTGTAAAGGAGTGTTAGTGCCTACCTTATCTATGCAAGGTGGTTGATGGGTTATTTCTACATATTTTGTTTACTTGAAAATATGGATTCTCTTTTGCCCAGAGCAGTGTGGGACCCTGTTGGCCTCTGGCTGTGTGTTACTTCTTATAGTGTTAGACCATCTCATTGCTTAATCCACAAAGCTCTAGTCTAAAGTCTACATCAGGAGTGGGCAACTGTTAGGAGTTAAGGGGCTGCATTTCCCCCCTTGGAAACCTAGGCGGGTCACACACCCCACTATACCCCCAGTAAGAAAGTTCAATCTTTTTAGGGCAACATCCTAAATGCCATGCTTGTTTTTGGCTTCTCCTGGGTCATTTTAGGTCCAGAGAGGCCGTTTTTACATCAGGAAATGATCCAGAGGTCTTTGGTGGAACCTGGGGGCAGGGGGAGGGATCACATGCACCCCATGGGCAGTACTTTGCTCATCCCTGGTCTAGAGCTATAGGTGTATTGCTCCAGTCTACTCTGATTCTTAGTGACACAGACAGCAGCTGACAGGGCCCTCCATTTCTCAGAGAAACACAGTGTCCTTCTTTTCAAGTAAGAACGAGAAATAGCCTTCCTGCCAGATAGATAACTGAAGTACCACTCACCAGTAAGTAGCATCAAACAAATTTTGCTATGCAATGGTCTTATCCTTTCTTAGCCTAATAAAGTGACTTGTTCCAAATAACCGTGAAAGCAATTATTCTGAAGCTCAGAGCTATCAGGTGTCTGTACCAGGAGAGAAGCTAGATGGACAAAATGTGGGAGGCAGGCAGCAATGACAAACTAAGGCTGGATGGCAGAAGAAAGAGACAAGCAGTGGTAGATGAGGTTGGCAGGTAGAGAAAGAATAAGAGAGATGAGCAAGCAGCTATATGAGTGAACAATATCCTTGCAAATTAGGCATGGTTTCTCTGATGGTAGAGGAAGCTCGCAGACTGAGCTGGTGGCAATGACTGCCAGATACTAGTAAGTCTTAAGCTTACAACCTAACACCTCCATTACTCACTAGGCCCTACTATTTTATCCAGGGACTATGTGGGCGGACCTGAGAGAAAGATTTGATGAGGGGAGGACAGGAGTTGAATCAAAAATTAGAAGAAAGGGGGACAATACTCCTAAACATTCCTAGGCTGCTGCCACACTGCAGAAATAATGTGGTTTGACACCACTGTAATTATCATGGCTTCCATCCTATGGAATCCCGGGGTTTGTAGTTTGTGTGGCACCGGAGGTCTCTAACAGAGAAGGCTAAATAGCTTACAAAACTTTCTCTCTCTCTGGCTTTTCTTCGCAAACAAAGATTCAGGAAGGACTCTTCCCGCGCTTTCTGCAAGCGCGCTGATGACTAAAAAAGCCAATCGGAGATAAATAAGTCTGGCTGCAGAAAGCACAGCAGAAGTCTCCTTAGGTGATGTTTCTGGGTTGTGGTTCTTTCTGCGTTGTCGTTTCTCTTCAATACTTGTTCGGCGTGAGTTCTCAAATAAGGCTGCAGCAATGTGGATAGTGCGTCTCCATGCCTCCCGATGTGAGGCCAGGGCAGACCATTGTTGGTGATCAATGTGGCTGAGCTTGAGATGTTGTTTCAGGGAGTCCTTGTATCACTTTTTTTGAGCACCCCTCTTACACTGACCTGTAGCGAGTTCACCGTAGAGTACTATTTTTGGGAGGCAATGGTCCTCCATCCTTGAAATGTGCCCTGCCCAGCACAGCTGTGTTCTCCTTACAAAACTACAAATCCCAGAATTCCATAGCATTGAGCTATAGTAGTTAAAGTGGTGTCAAACTGCATTATTTCTGTGGTGTTACAGCAGCCCTAATCTTGCAGTCAAGCTGGACATTAAGGGGATTGTGTATTCCTAGCATTAGGATATTTTTCCTTCTGATAACTGGATTTAAGTGGAAATGCATATCTCAGCAATCAGACTTGCAAATTAAGTCTGTGTTTATCTCCTGATGACCAATCATAAAATAGCATACTGGAATGCAGGATACAGATTGAGGGAAAGCATCTGCTGGGAGAAAGAGATGTCTTCCACCACTTAAGGGAGCATCACTTCTAAATACATACTAAACATAAGTGCATTGTAGAGTTTAATGTTTGTCTCTCAAAAAAGAAGAAGAGGAAGAAGAAAGGGAGGGAGGAAGGAAGAAAGGAAGGAAGGAAGGAAGGAAGGAAGGAAGGAAGGAAGGAAGGAAGGAAGAGCTGTAATGTACCTGTGTAACAAATCCAACCCCCCAAAGCATAGGATTTGTAGATAAAATGTGCCCTAGGACCTTGAGCCCCGCAGCATTTTCACAGGGGGGGGGGAACTCTTACAAAGCCACTATTTCTGGAGATGAAGTATTGACATTTTGAAAGTATTACATGTACTGAGGCTTTCTACAGGGTCAAAGTTTACTTCTTTGTATTTGTGGACAGAAGCTGGGTTCACCTCATAAAGCAGCAGAACCAGTCTGTAGAGGTCTGATTCACCTCTCTCTCTCTCTCTCTCTCTCTCTCTCTCTCTCTCTCTCTCTCCACCCCTGCCCTGAGAATTTGGAGTAGGTATTGGTAGTGCAAATCCAATGGCATTTGGAAACGTCATTGAAATGTTCAATCTATCATCACTTTTAAAGGAAAAAACTTGTCAGAAGCAATTATTTCAGTGCTTATTATTGGGATGTAGGCTGGCATTTGCTTACTTGGATGGGTACGCAGTACAGTATGTGACCTTTACAACTGAATTGCTGGTGTCGATGAGAATATGATTATATTTGTTAGTTAATTGGCTATAGTTATTTCAAATTATACAGTTTCAATGGTTATTGTTTTGTGGAGTCCCATAAAAACAAGGGTTCTTGAGTAAAACTAATCAAGGTACAATATTATGCACCCAAAACATGTCTGTTGCTTGGTATCCAATATTTATTATTAGCTCTTGTTTCCTTCTACGTTTGCTGTCTCTTGTCTTTTTTGTAGAAGCTTTCCTTCTTTGCTACAATGATCTTCCGAGGTTTGCAGTTTTGATATTGGTTCCCAGGGTAATTCAGCCATCAGAGCCTATGATGAAACACTGCAACATTTCTGTACTGTGGCCAAAGGGTGATCTGCTGTTTCAGCAGTTCCCAAAGTGTAACTAAAGACATTCCCTTTTTGCTGTATATGTTATTAGCTATGTGCTCATATGTTTAGGTGCAAAAAAGAAGGAGGCACTGGATATTTGATATCAAATTAGTGTGCTTTTAAGGCTCAGAGCCAGTTTACATGTCACAGAGGTCACAGGGAGATTGCTACTTTGTGCCTGTTATAATCTGTGTAGAGCAGGCATCCTCAGCCTCTCTGGGTTTGTGGATGTGTTTGTTGTGACTTCTTTAGGCACAAAAGGACATATCATTTGCCCAACAAAACTACTGCAAGGCAGAGTTTAGGTTTCAATTATAAACAACAAGCCACATATTAGCCTCCCACAAGTGGAAGAGAATATCCCTTTTGAAGAAGAAAACTGCTGATGTTCAGAGGAACATACCCCGTTGAAAATATAGGAAACACCACACTCATGCTTACGTAAAACCACAGAAACAGGTTATGTGGTTGTGTGACAAGTAACACCTGATGAAATTCTCTCTTTTATACAACTATTAAAGAAACAGGAGTCATTTCCATTTTTCAGCCTGGCAACTCAACTTGTCACTGCCCCTCCCAAGCTCATTCCTTTCTGTCTTTTCCACATCCTAGTTTATTAGGGAGCATAAAGGTCCTGACCCCTTCTTTTTAGCTTGCTTCTTTGCACTGTATTGGAATTTTCGTAAATAAATAATTTACTCCAGTCTCCAGCTGCCCTGTGCATTTTTCTTCCCTTTCTTTGAAATGCCTCTGGGTTCACAGAGGGTGCTGAGGCATTCCGGGGAAAGGAAAAGAAGGTGAGAGAAATGAAGGCCAGCTTTTTCCATTTCAGTATGTCTAACCATACAAGTAAAGATTTGTGTCTGTACGCACAGACACATTTTAACTGGGAGAGGCACACACAGTTGCCAAGGGAGGGAATCAAGATGCTTTGGTGCTCACAGGCCCCATGGTAGGGAAACCCAGATTAAGGACTTTTTCAGATGTCCCTTACCGCGCAAGAAGCCTCTGTAAGAGCAAAGAAGCTGCTGCGTGGCAGGGGGTCTGTTTTGGACGCTGCCGTCCCTCTCTCGGCGTCGTCCGTGACTGTTCCGGGTAGGATTGAGGGTGGCCTTGCCATTTTTTACTCACGGAAGTTGTCCGTGAATAAAAAATGGCACAGCCACCCTCAATCCTACCCGGAACAGTCACGGACGACGCTGAGAGAGGGACGGCGGCGTCCAAAACAGACCACCTGCCGCGCAGCAGCTTCTTTGCTCTTACGGAGGCTTCTTGCGCGGTAAGGGGCATCTGAAAAAGTCCATAGAAAAGCACCCTGTAGATCATGCCAATATATTTGAAACATCACATCTATTAAAAAAAAAAGTCTGTAATGATGTGGGCCATATGATGAGCTGCCACTCATTCCACATTATTAGAAGTACTGCTTGTATCTGCTTTTCCCAACCTTGGATCTGCAAGTGAGTTAGGCTTACATATTCCATTGCTATTGGCCATGCTGGCTATGATTGATGACTAACAGCTCCCTACAAAGAGTTGAGAAAGGTAGACGTATCTTTTCTGCTTGTTCAGCCTTTAGCAGAGAAGCAAGACATTTTCAGCAGGTTTTCTATACAAGTTGTTTTGCTAAATAAATGAATAAGTAAGTAAAAGTAGTTCCCAGGATTCTGTATGTGTCACAGGATTTCAAAATTGGCCATGATGCATGCTTTGTCAGCTGTTTCAGCATAGAGCCATAGGCATGCACAAAGACACAAACTTGTTAGTATCATCCACAGATGCTCAGGGATCATAGTGGTTTGCATGGCCTGAATCCAACTGTTAGTCCCAGCCAAAATAGATTCATTAAATTGGTGAGATTTACCTACATGTTGACTCACCATTCATAAATTGTCCAACGGGCACATGGTCCAAAGTTCAGACTAATCAATAGGATTCAACCCAGTGTCTACTGATGTGTTCAAGGTAGAGGAATTGAGTTCCATTATCTGTCTCCAGAGGTATCAGATCAGACAAACACTAACCATCTGTGAGATACAATTCAAAGAGATAGCTATATTAGTCTGTTTTAGCATTAAAAGACACAATAGAGTCCAGTAGCATCTTTGAAACTAACTGGAAAGAAGAAATGTTGAACTTAAGATTTCATGGACTCAGTTCACTTTGTCAGATGCATGGCATCTTTGTGATATATGAGTGGACTCCGTTTACCCAGCTCACATTCCTCTAATCCTAAATGTGGAATTGTATGTGTGTATTTATTGTATGTATTTTAAATATCCTGTTTTCCTTATAAATTAATTCAAAGCAGCTGTATAAAATGTGTTTTGAGGTTTTGTTGACCACAACTTATTCAGCCTGCATCTACAGGTGCTAAACATCTTGCACAGCTCTTTCAGTGCCCTAAAAACTATTTGTAGCTTGTTGCCAGTTTTGAAGGGTTCTGAACTTGACACTGCAAGGTTGAGGACAACCTGCCGTCACATGCTGTTCCCCACCCTAACGAATGGAAGGAAGAACTCTTAATTCTTCAGTCATCTATCTGAGGCAATGAAAGTTGCAGAAGAGAGAAGGAAGAAAGCCTTTATTCATCCACAGAACCAAATTCTAGACTTTTGAAGAGCTCACCTTTCTAGACAGATCAGAACTGTCCAAACACATGTCTCTGAAGAGACAGAGCACAAAATAGATAGCTCTGCCAGTATAAGGTCAGAGTCTGGGCTGTCTCCAAGAGGATTCTATTACCCTGCTTGACCTAGCAGTATAGACCATATTCCACCGTATTAGGAGAAATATCCACATACAGTATTTTTCCTGAAGTATATTTAATAGGTCCTTACAATGCATCTGTAGTACATATGTGCACACAGTTGAAGCAAGCTTAGTGAAAAGGAAACAGAGGACATTTTCAGACACGGAAGTTGCCTGCGATTAAAATATGGCTCTGCGGCTTCTGAAGCTTCACAGAACTGACACTGATGATTTCGGGAGAGGGACGGCGGCGTCCGAAAATGACCCCCTGCCACGCAAGAGCGCCGTTCCTCTCCCGGGAGCTCTTCCCGCGGTAGCCACGCTAAAACGGTGTCTGAAAATGTCCAGAGTCTACTTCTTGCATATTTGGAATCACCACTGTTGTCCAGTATAAACATATTCATACTGTATAACTAGTGCTTTGAACCTAAGTGCCAAACTAAATGATACTTTACAGACGTTAACTAGTGATTGCATCTTTTTTAAAAAAACCCTACAGTAAGCATGGGGGACCCAGCCCAGATTGGGACCCTAGCATGGGAGTAGGATGTTGTTGTTGTTGCCTCTTATGTGGTCTTGATCTGAACTCAAAAAGCAAATATGTAATTTTTATTGCCAAAAATAATGTATAGAACAAAATGGATTACTTTTTGGTAATAAAAATAGAAGATGGTGGTCTCCAATATGGAATGGGATCACAGCAGGAGAAAAAGGTTTAAACCCTCCCCCAGGCATTCTCCACACTAATGTCTTATTCTGGATAAGAACCTCTCTAGTTACTCCAGAGTAAAAAAAATATGTAGTTGCTAGGAACATCCTTACAGAATTGTTTAGTTTGCCCTTAAGACATAAATGACGTTACAAAAGTAACTTGACTCCCTAATAACCTGCAAGGAACAAATGAGTTCCAACGACTCATATTTGGATCCATCTTACTCCCTTCTGATTTTTTAAATTGTATTTTTATTATGGGTGTAGATTTAAAAGTCATAAGAAGGAATGGAAAATATTTTCATGTAATTGCTATATGAAGGACAGCTGGCCCTTGAACAATGTTGGTGATGCAGGCTATGTGATCAGCTATGAACTCTGGTGTTATGATGAATCAGAACAGGAGCTCAAATAGAAGGAAAACAGAGGTAACTTCTTAATTCAGGGGGAAAGGCTTGACTCCATCTTTTTTTTCTGGAAAGGCTTCACATATTTATGGCTTGAGGTTTTCTTTCTTTCACAATATTGTTCTGCTCAGGGTAAACACAGCAAAAGAAAGCTGTAGTCTGGAAAGAACCGAGTTTAATTTTGCCAGTTTCCTACTACACAGAGAAGCATTGTGCTGGACCCAAATATGGGAAAGTATGACTCCGTTCACACAATGTTCCCTACTGCAGTCCCCTGTGGGCCCTCCCCCAGCTATTCACATGGTCAAGGGGTCCTCTGGAATAGCATAGGATCGGGGCGGGGGAGGAATTTCAGAAAAATAGCATAATTCAGGGGTACTGTACTGTTAAAGTGGGGGGTCCTTTCATTGTACAAGACACTTTTAGATCCACCCCTTTGCTTTCAGAGAGTTGTTAGTGTGGCTCACCAAACTTTTCTACCATAGTGAACTCAATAATATTCTTCCCATTGAACTTGCTAATGGTATATGGATCAATTTTGGAACAAAGATCTACTTTGCATTCATTACAGTGGTGTTAGGTATGATTGCTGTTAATGCCAATGTGTAAAAGCATAGTGTAGGAAGGAATGTGTGTAAGTCATACATTTTCTCTGGTGATGATTCCACAAGCCATATCTACCTAAAGTCCAGTATGCTATCCCATAGGGTCGGGTCATCTCTGAATCAGTTGTTTTGATGATGTGTTGTAGCACTACTTGTAGGGTCCAGACTGAGGACTCATCTACATGAGCCAGGATACACCAGCTCTCTGATGGTGTATCCTGGCTGCAGATCAGGCCTATTCCTCCCCTGTACCCTTCACAGAACGGGAGGAAGTCCTGATGGGCATGTCGGCCCATCACTGCAGCCACTGCTGCCATTTTCCTCACTGTCTCAGAAGTCAGGAAGAGGGCCTGCAACATGTGATCAAGGCCCTCTGTGTATGACCAGCCTTGGTCACAGGCTGTGGGCCTGCTTCCTGTCTTCTGGGAGAGCCAGAGAGGTGGCAGCAGAAGCGAGGGCCTGCCTGCCAGCGTGAGTGCCTACAAACACACAGGGCCCAGTCCATTTCCTCCTGGCAGAAATGGAGTAAGCCAGGTATTTTCTTATAACAGTGTATCAGTGTACCCCGCCTTCCCTCCATTTCAGCCGCGTATCTGCCCCAGGGGTGATGAGGACTGCCTGGGGGCAGAATAGGACAAATGCCCTGCAACATCAGGATTGCAGGGCTCTGAGATGAGGGCAGGATGGGGTATATTGCCTATCTAGACAAGCCCTTAATCATACTTGGAATAGACTCACAATGGGGCTTATGTGAATCATGTCTGTAACTATGGTTACGGAGCTTATCACATGGCCCCATTATACCGCAATTTGCATGCTAACACTTGTTGGGGCAGCCAGTGATGAGTACACAAGCAACAAACAGATCTGATTGGAGAACAATAAACCACAACTTTCTTATTGTAGTCTCCTATCATCATCATCATCATCATTTATTAAAATATTTATACCCTGCCCTATATCAAAAGATCTCAGGGTGGCTTTCCCTCCCTTCCTCCCTCCTGTTTTTGGAATGTTACTTTAATCTAGTTTCATTATCTAGTATATTTTGATTATGGACATTTTCAGACAGTGCTTAACAGTGCTTACCGTGGGATTAGGTCCCGGGAGAGGAACGGCGCTGTTGCGCGGCAGGGGGTTATTTTCAGATGCCACCGTCCCTCTTCCGGGATCCTTCATGGCACATCCGTGAAGCTTTGGAACCGGCCGCGCCATATTTTAAGCACGGGCAACTTCCATGCTTAAAATATGGCGCGGCTGCTTCCAAAGCTTCACGGACATGCCACGAAGGATCCCGGAAGAGGGACGGAGGCGTCCGAAAATGACCCCCTGCCGTGCAAGAGTGCTTTTCCTCTCCTGGAACCTAATTCCGCGGTAAACACTGTTAAGCACTGTCTGAAAATGTCCTATATGTATTTGTTAGCTTGTTTTTCTATTATATTGCATTGATTTTTATGTTGCCATTTGGATAGCTTTTACAATGCTATTGCTCTGGTTTTGTAATCTCCTTCCTTTGCATATTCTTTTTTCTTTTAAAATTAGTTTCTACACATGTGACAGAGCTGACTGTCTCTTTGATTGTTTTATTCTGTGATGTGCCCTGTACATTCCTGGTTGCTATATTAATAATCATAATCACAATCACAATAGAGTCTTGGCTCAGCATGGGGCCACAGATCCAGATATCAGATGATGCATCAGCTGTCCAGTGAGCATCTCCCTTCTAGTCCCCCTGTTGAGGAGCAAACATGGAGTAGCAGCTGTGGGAGCGATGTGGGTTCAGGCCACTGTGTGGTCTCATTGCCCCATAAGAGTGAGGTAGCCAACAGGCCCTGAACTAGGCCTGACCTTGTTAGCCTACACCTTCAAGGTCCCTTGAGAGGACTGCCAAACAGGTGCAACACCATCCAAACTGTGACAAAATCAAGCAAGCCATAAAGAATATAAAGCAACAAAGCACAACAAAATCACAATCATTTCCTTCAAGTAGTCCACTTTTGAGGGAGAGCGAATGCAAAGGCAAACTCCAGCTGAATCCTAGAGGAGAGTCAGGGATGTTATTTATATCCCCAAAGTGGGCCAGAGGGGAGCCTAAGTCTCCCAAAGGCTGCCATCAGAAGAGCCTGCCCATTGCAGCTGCTGACTGGATGGCTTCCCAGGGACCTGTGAGAACAGTGTCCAAGCCTCTCTGAAGGAACACAGATGCCAAAGTACAACTCTGGAGGCTCCTTGCCTGCCCTTCAGTCCACAAATAGGCTGCGTTGTGAATTGGGGTGGAGGGGGCATGCTTACTGTGCACTGAGGGCAGGCCAAAGACATTTTGCTGCTTGGGGGAAAGTAAACTACAGTAAATGGGACATGATCCCCTGTTCCATGTTCAGAAGCTGACTGGACTGCCAGTTCGATACTGTTACTGGAACAGGGTTCTCTACCACATCTCAGGGCAGATCATGTGGAAATGTTTCTATGTCCTTCAACAGAAGGGAATGGCCAGGGGAGTTAAAAAGAACAGTCCAGGGACAGCCTTTGCTGCCCTCCAGCATCTG
The DNA here is from genome assembly GCA_030847615.1 of Gambelia wislizenii. NCBI lineage: Eukaryota > Metazoa > Chordata > Lepidosauria > Squamata > Crotaphytidae > Gambelia > Gambelia wislizenii. The sequence continues at coordinate 253,734,838 of JAUMIR010000004.1, forward strand.
CTGCCTGAGCAGTTTGCTCACTCTGCCTAACAGGATGTGCACTCTTAGGATTTTATCACATAAAGCTTATACTGTATACCATGGTTGCAGCTGTACAATAACGTCTATGACTGTACCTTATCACATGATGCTGTCACCATCCTGTTGTCAATTTGTATTCTACTCGTTGTTGGAGTGCACCTTTTCATTGATGGGGGATGCTGCCTTGAGTCCCATTTTGGGAGAAAGGCAGGGTATAAATCTAATAAATAAATAATAAATAAATAAAAACCTGCCAACAATTCTCAGTCTCACTACCTTTCCAGGACAGCCCTCTGTATGACAGGTCCCTTCTGCTGTAGTGGTGAGATGCACCACTCTCCCTCACTACTGCAAAACAGGCTCTTTTCCCTTTTATTTTCTATTTCTTTCTTCCCATTGTATTGCCATAATTGCAAAATGATGGGGGGGAAATATCGGAAGGCATGCTGGGTAGGGCATAGGTCAGAAAGGTGGAGTGCGGAAGACAGATTGCGTGATTATAGACCACTGAAGCAGCACAATTGAGTGATTCAAGAGGGTTGTGATAAGGAACATTTCCAAACCAGTACGTTTCCATTCCCTGAACTAACACTATTGGAGTGGGGTGGTAAAGACCTTAGATTTGCCACTTCAGTGAAAAAGAAATAGGTGGATGGGATTCACAGCTTGTATATTTTGTTCAGAATATTCCTGCACCAGGATTGTGAATCCAGTCATGCAATGCGTACATCTTTTGTGACACTGGTTGCAATGTACAGGTAGAGAAGCAAAGGCATTTAAGCATCTTACTATATCTGTACTGTAAGGATCAGAAATGGACACAGTGTAAAAGCAACCCCTTCTTAAACATGAGTGACAATTCCCTAATACTGTACGTCTATAGAAGTTAAATGTCTCCTTCCTACTTCTCACCATTACACCGTGTGATGGAAACAAAAATTTATTTATTTATTTATTTATTTGATTTATATGCTGCCTTTCTCCCAGAATGGGACCCAAAAATGGGGAACTTCACCTACAGTGAAAACTACAGTGGGCCCTTGGTATCCATTGGGGTTTGGTTCTAGGATCCCCCCCCCCCGTGGATACCAAAATCTGGATGCTCAAATCCCATTATATACAATGGCATGATAAAACGATGTCCCTTACATAAAATGGCAAAATCAAGGTTTACTTCTTGGAATTTATTTTTTTAAAAAAAATATTTCCAAGCCATGGATGTTGGAACCCGTGGATGCCAAATCCGTAGATACAGAGGGCCGATTGTACATTGGATGGGAACATTTACACCCCTTCCACTGGTTTCAGTTTTTGCTTGAAAATAATACCCTCCCAACTCTGTGTTGCAGTAAAGAAATGTCAAAAGGAAACTAGCCATGGCATTTGCTATAATTCTGTCCTTAGCATGTCCCACAAAGGTAAATTTATTATGAAAGCCTGTTAGGTAACTCAGCAAGCAATTCATCCACAATTCATTATAATTAAACATACCATATGTTAAGGCCCAAAAGGGGAAGATTTAGTGAAACATAAACATTCTATAGTTTGAACTTGATTCCCAGCTTTTCAGTATTGCCCTAATTTCAGAAAAACAATTTACCAAGAAACCACATGATTAAATTAGCTGTACATGCTTTCTGGAAGCAGGTTGATTGATTAAACAGATTATATTTAATTTTGGTAATTTTTCCACATTTTGTGGAGCCCATACACTTTATCAGACAGGGCTGAAATAGTAGAATTACAACACAGTAGAATCACAAATGGATTCCAGTTATCACATGACATCCTCTTCCTCCTGTGGTCCATGTGTGCTCCATACATTAATTAGGCGTAATTTTTAATTGACAGGCAAAGCCGTCAATAGCCCCTATATCACTCTTTTCTCAGTATCGATGAGTGTGTGATAATCATGTCCCACTGTAATCACACGATCCCACTGTGAATAGGCAGTCCTCTTCTCCCCTTCCCCTTTCCCTGTGAGAACACATAATTAAACTTCCAGGGGAGAACGTGAAAAGGACCTACAGGACCCTTTTTAAATCAACTGTCACCATTTCTTGGTACCTTTTTATGTTTGTTTAAGTGTTTATTTGTGAATTTCTGTGTTTATTTATTTGTTTTTAGTGTTTTAAAGCAAAGTCTCACGTCTTCTTGCGAGAACAGCTGAAATTTTGCCCATGCAAAATCATGGAAGTAAGAGAAAAATTTTCTTAAAGGCACATGCGCTGGCCAACAGAAGGTGTTAATACTCTGTCATTAGAGGCAATGCAAACACAACTGTGTTACTAGAGCATGAGCTGAAATCCCATTCTTAAGCCACTAGTGGTAGTCATGCAATAATTCTGTGGTGGTAGTATCGTATGATTCCTGTGATGTGCAATAATTACTGTAATTGACCAGAGAGAGATGGCGCTGGCTTGATAGTACCGTAGGTGTTTTAATGAGCTCCGATGTTTTTGTTTTTATCATGATGCCCTGAATGCTTAGGGTTTTTTTTTTTAACTGTTGTCCTTCAGTGCTGTGCAGCATTGTTCGTTGCTTTCCCCCCTTGTGATTTGGTTAAGATATTTAAATGGGCAATAAAAAACTCTTTAGAACAAGCCCAGGGACAAGCAAGCACAACAAGGCCTCCAAACATCTCAAGATCCATGATTTATTTGCTAGTGAGGAAACTGTGAGTATTCCAAACTTAAACTCAGAGTTTGCGATTCCAACTGCTAACAGCTTCTCTGCTTTGGATAAAGAAAATGAGTCTCTATCTGAGCCTTTAGAAATTTCTGGCAATGATTTGGCTGCTTATCGGGAAGGCGTGTCCTTGGAGCTAAATGAGTCTGTATGGGAGAAGTTGCCTGATACTGAGAAGAAACAACTTACTGAACAACATTCATATCCCACTGACTTTGTGACAAAACAATGCCCTTTAATAACCCACACTGTTATTTCAATTTATGAATGTTTAGAAAAAAATGTTAATCAACTTGAGCTCCTTAAACTTTCCTTTGAGACTTTTATGCAGAAGCAAACAGCTTTAAAAAAGAGCTCGGATCATTCTAATAGTGAAACATCTAGAAAGGAGGGGAAATTTGTGAACAAAATACCCACCATAAATGATCCCAGGGGCAGTTTACTAGCAATTCCAAAGGAGCTAAGAAAAAGAAACTGCAACAGGATTTTACAAGCAAGCCAAGTCATGCTGCAAATTGCTTATAATAGAATAAACAATGGTAGATAGAGGTCATATAGACCCATCAGATTTTCTCTGGGACAACTTTTACATGTACACCCTCAAAATATTGATATGCTTGCTGGAGAATGGCTTCCAAGTATATCGGCACATAAATGAATTCTGTTAATATTTGAACAGTCTACAATCCCTCTTATGTTGATGAAAATGAAGCTTTTTCTGTCCAGTTTTCAAATAACACCAATACAGGATTTTCGAGACTTAACTACAACTCCTTTAATTATTCATAAGCACAGCAGTGGGGTGTCTACAGAGGAAAGGAATACCTGCTTGTTAATTTCCAAAGGAGCTTCTAGCAAGATCACACAGAAGTCTAGTCCAGCCAAAATTTCTAGCACTATAGCAGAGACGCAGTTTACAGGTTTAAGTGACTTAATAATCATTGTAGAACAAAAAGGCATTGCCTCTAGATCGGACAATCTTAAGAACATGCTATTTACTACAAAGGCCAAACCACTTGGCCAAACCACTGGTGAATTTAGTATCCACTGATGAGTTTCCTCATGCTGAGAGGGTTCTGGATGGGGGCTCTATTGATGATTATTAATAATGAATAAGGAGGACTTTATAACTACAATTCCAGCACAGCCCTTGGAGCCTAAGAGAATTAACAATATACCTCCTCTGCATGAGTTGTCTTCCAATCAAAAAGCCCCAGCTCAAATAGAACTCTTGGATACTTGCGATGACATGGACTTGACTACACCAGCTTGACAATTAAGTTTACTATGTTGGAATATCATGGGGTGGGGAAAAAAGTTCCATGATGCAGATTTTGCAATCTATCTACAAAACTTTAAAATTCTTTAGATTTTCCTTGGGTTTTTTCTGGGCTTTGAGGCCATGTTCTGGAATAGTTTCTTTCTGATGTTTTGCCTGCATCTGTGGCTGGTATCTTCAGAGCTGGCATCTTTCTCTGAAGATGCCAGCCACAGATGCAGGCAAAACATCAGAAAGAAACTATTCCAGAACACGGCCTCACAGCCCGGAAAAAAACCAAGGAAAATCTATGGATGACTGCTGTGAAAGCCTTCAACTTCACACTTTAAAATTCTTTGTTTACAAGAGACATGGGCCCTTGAAACTAACTTGCCATCTCTTCATGGATTTCAACCATTTTCTGTTCCAGCTGTTAAAACTTGCACAAGAAGCCGTGGCAGTGGTGGCCTTACTACATTTATCTCAGTTGACCTGCAAGCTGAGATTCAACCAATAACTAGTGCTTTTCGGCAATGTATACAGGTCCTTTCCATTAAGAGCATGCATTTTGGTTCTTTAATTTGTATAAATGTCTATTTTCCACCTAACTTAGCAAAGAATGTAGGCCCTAACATCATCTGGAATAGTTTATCTGAAACCCTGACCCTCCTGGATAGTCAGTATCCCTCCACAAGGCTCCTACTGTGTGGAGATTTTAATGCTAGAATTGGAGATGGTTTGAAACATGTGGAGAGTACTAACTTTGGGCAAGACTCTCATGTTACACCTGTTGCTAGGGTTTCCCAAGATATAATCATAAACAAGCCGGGTCTGAAGTTTATAGAAGTCCTCTCCTGGCACCATTTGCAATGTCTTAATGGAACCCATCATGACATAACGTTGGGTACTTACATCTATGTCATCAATAGGGGAGCAAGCACAATAGATTATATTGCAGTTTCTGTCAATCTGGTACCTGATATTTGTAGATTTGAAGTTAACAATCAAGTTGAAAGTGATCATTTTCCTCTGCCACTGCTATTTAATTTTGAGATGCTTCACCCCCCATGTCCTTCCCAAAATTTAAATGGAATTCATATGGGAGAACAGAGAATACGGTGGTCAATCAACCTGGGCACCTCCATTCTTCATATATCTGAGAGCACCACTTTTAAATCCCTCCGTCAAGCCATTTTAAACTCTAATTTAGATATCCTACATGCTTATCAAACCATTATTCAAAAGCTTAGACCCAAGCTGGTATGTAACAAACAATTTAATCCCAACAAGGTAGCAACTAATAGATGGTTTGTTTTTAAATGTAGAAGTGCTCAAAAAGCATTGATGGATTGCTCTCGATAGGCATGATATTTCTTCTGATATTTTAGCTTTTATGAGGCCATCTTATGAGGCACTTTTAAAAGAGAAAAAGGACACATATGTTAGAACACAATGGAAACAATTAACCCTAGCTGTGACAGAAAAGAATGAGAAGCAGTTCTGGGACATCATTGCTTCTAGTATGAATATGGTCAGACGGGTAATCGTTGGGCATATTACATCGCAGCAATGGTACAGACATTTTAGTAAACTCTATGGAGCTATACATGCAGAGAATCAATCTTCTGTTGTTTCCAAAACTACTTTTTTGCCTTCTTGGTCTCCCATTTCAGTGTCTGAGATAAAAAAAGTTGATTGTAGCTTTTGCATTGAGTAAGACCCCAGAAGAAAATTTGATGCCTCCAGAAATATTTAAATACTTTGCTGAGTGGTGGGCCCCAATATTAGCTAAAGTGTTTACCCAAATCAACAATATAAGAAGGGTGATAAGCAAGATCCCAATAATTATCAGCCTATAAGCCTTTTGGATATTGATTCCAAGTTTAACAATATAGTAAATATTTGTTAAACAAATTGGAGGATTGGGAATCTACTAATCAGATCATTTACCCTGAACAGTCTGGATTTAGGGAAGGCCAGAGCACTATTGACCATTGTTTGACTCTTTATTTTTTAGCCCCACAAGGCATTGCTGGTCCTACAAAACATTTATTTGTTGACTTTGTTGATTTTGTAGCAGCTTTTCATTCAATCAATAACAACTTGTTGTGGCATAAACTGGCCAACACTAATATAGATAATCACCTATTGTTTTTAATTAAGGAGCTCTATACCAATACAACTGCTAGAATAAGAGTTGGCATTTCTGGCTCATTAACTGATCCTATCTCCACAAATAAAGGAGTAAAACAAGGATACCTATTGGCACCATCACTCTTTAATTTATATCTGTATGACATCATCCCAGCACTGTCTGGCCCAGAATTTTTTCCACCCTCACTTGGGTCAAAATAGATTTCTAAAATTCTTTTATATGCTTATATGGTTTTAATTTCACTTGCATGTATAGGTTTGAGAAGGCTGATTTCTAAGCTCGAGGTATTTTGCTCTAAAGAAAAGCTGAACATTATACCAAAACAAAGGTGATGGTGTTTTGAAAAAGACATTCCCATTTTCATTGGTCCATCAATGGTCACCAGATTGAACAATGTCAGGAATTTAAGTACCTTCGTATTCATTTCACAGAAAATCTCTCCTGGAAGTCCCATATAGAAGCTACCAGAGCAGTGGCTCTGAGATCTCTTGGAACAATCCTTAGATTTTACAATAATGCAGGGAGTCACCTGGTTGTTCCAGCCCTGAAAATATTCCAGAGCAAAGTCATTGCCCAGATTCTGTATGGTGCTGCTGTGTGGGGATGGGATGACTCCCGGATGGCTAAATTGGAAGCCCTTCAGAATACATTTCTTAAGAAATTGCTAACACTTCTACCTGGTATCCCTGCAGCCCTGGTTCAGGCAGAGGTCAGTTTCCCTTCCATTAGAGCTTGCATTCATTTTATTTTATTTAACTACTGGAGAATTGTAAAAGATTCTTCAGTTAGGGTTTTCCCCAAGTTATGTTTCCAACATCTATCAAACTGCAAAGTTTGGAATTCAAGATACTGTAAGTTGCTTGATTTATATCCTGTTTTACTTGATAATCCTCCTATCTTGAATTCAAGAGAGAAGCTTCGTGAATATGTTTTTAACCATGGTGTGCATCTGGACAGACAGGCTATTAGCAACTCAAAATTTTCAAAATGGTATAGACTATATAAATTGGACCATCAAAGGGCAGTTCACCCAGTAAAACTTACATTCCCAAAACTTAGGCAAGCTTTTACTGCCCTTCATTTTCAAATAATGCCTACAGCTATGATTGATGGCAGATATTCTCATATACCTTTGGCCCTTTGTTTATGCATTTGTGGTGCCCCAGAAATTGAGGATTTGTCTCATTACCTGTTCTTCTGTTCATTATATTTAGAACTAAGAACCAAATTTCTGGGGTCTATTCTGTCTCATCTACATGCTAATACTTTTAGATTTTCTATCTCCTGTCTGATATTGACTCTATGGTAACTCACAAGGTTTCACTTTTTGCCCTGGCAGCGATGAAAATTCATGCAAGATTTATAGCTGATATTTCAGTTGATTGCTATGGAGATTATCTTATTTAATTTCAGGTTTTTTTTTATTCAATGCATTTTAACTGTATTGAATTTTATCATTTTTAATGCACAATATTTTGATGCTAGTTATTTTATGTAGTACTTTTATGATATTGTATTTTTATATTGTTCTTATTCACTATGTATGCAAATGGCCTTTGGTCAAAGCATTAATAGATAAATTACTACTACTACTGTAATCATGCCATTATGTTTCCACTTTCCTCAATCGTGAAATTACAGCATTTTTAGGCACTAATCTGATAAAGTCTGTTATTTAAAAGGCACAGGTATTCATTTTCAATTTGTAAATTTAATAATCTAATCTAATGTATTATGTATAATGTATTAAGTTGGAACCCTATATCCATTGGAGTTCGGTTCCCAGACTTATTGTGGATACCAGAAACCACAGATATCAGTGAACCTTATCAAAATAAAGGACTTCTAGTATAAACATACCAGAGAGTTACGTTGGAGGACCAGAAAATGTCTAGAGAGGATGCCTCTCTAGGCACTTTCCAACGTGACTCTGTGGTCTGTGTCCCTATTTTGTGTCCCATGGTTAACTAAAACCGCAGATATTGGTTCTGCAGATATAGGGGTCCAATGTATATGAGCCTACCAGAGATTTGAGATCTTCAGGGGAGGTTGTTCTCTCAGTGCCACAAGCTTCCCAGGTATATTTGATGGGTATATTTGATGGGTATATATTCCCAGGTATATTTGAAGAAGCCATATTCAGTGGCCACTCCCCAACTTTGAAATTCCTTCCCTAAGGAGGCAAAGATGGCTTTCCTCTCCTTGCACTTCTGCCACCAAGTGGAAACTCTCCTATTCCAATAGGCTTTTAGGAACTTAATGCAATGGACTTTTAATGATTTCTTTTTTATATGTTGTCTTTTAACAAACTTTTAAATGGTTTTACTTTTATAGCTTAATTGTTTTTTTAAATAATGGTTATATATTTTTGGTGATCTTTTTGTACATTTTTAATTTGTTCCTGTTTTGATATTCTGTAAGCTACCTTGAGCCCCAATACTGGAGAAGAGGCAGGATATAAATTAATGATAATTGTGGTGGTGGTGGTGATGATGATACGGCCTTTCTCTCTTCCAGAAAAATGATAGAAGACCATTCTCTAAAGCTGAGTCCCAAAGCAAAGCGAGCTAAGCAAAGTTTGCTGTCTGAGGAGAAAGAAAACACAGCGGTGGACTATGTAGTACCTGTGTTCACAGGAAGGTATGTTTCTTTTTTCCACTTTTGTGTTCCGTGATGGCCGGAAAGAGAAAAAGAAATAAAGAGAACAATGGCTTTATTGCTAAAATTTACAACAAAGCAAAGTTCTTTATATCAGTCTTTGTGATGCATGCAAGCAGAAGAGGTTGAGGGATGGGGAACAAAGAAGTATGTGTTGACTACCAGCAGTGTAGTCTTGTATATACTTATTCAGAAATAAGTCCAACTGTTAACAGCGCAACTTCACTTTTAATTAAATATGTATAGGATGGGAGTCCATGTGATTAGCAGAAAAACAATGGAAGGATAAGTGTTTTATGTAAGCGATGTGTAGATGATACTACTTTTTAGAAGTTTACAAGGATGTTTGCACAGGGAAACGGAGGTAAAACCATGTCTTTTTACTAACAGATTTTTCCAGTTAGTAAAAAGAGACAGTTTTACCTCTGTCTCCCTCGAATGACAGAACACTAGGAGAGCGACAATATCATGCAGTAAGGCAGCACAGAATGTGGAATTGTCTGGCTGCCCTGCTGCTTTACTTTGGAGTGTGATAGGCCTCTTGGTCTAATGTCTCTTTCACACTACACAATTATAATATCTTTATACTACTTTAATGGCCGTGCCTCAATCTTACGATGTCCTTATATTTGCAGTTTCATGAGGTATTTAGAATTCTCTTCTGTAGTGCCTCAGCAAGATTCAAATTTCTGGATTCTATAGGATGCAGCCCTAGGAGTTAACATGCAATTGTGGTTCTATAATTGTTCAGTGTGCAAACACATACAGGACTTTATCAGGCTAGCCCCTTAAAACATTCTTTTGCTGGAAAAAAGCAACCCATTTTTATGTTGGGAAAAGAACGCCCCCTCTGCACTTACCTTCTTCTCCCAGCAAAGGCAGCTCCGGCAATAAAGAGGAAGTGAATGGAGCCCTGTTCACTTCCTCATTTGAAATCCTGCGAGTCTTCATCGCATGGGAAATTTAAAAACAAAAATAAAGCTTTAAAAGTTTTTAAAAGCACACACACACACTTTAGGAGTCCCAAGTAACCCAGGGAGGGTCATAAAAAGAACAAAACTTATCTGGATGTCCTGATCTCATCTGGAAGTGTTTGTGCCAGACTGGCTATTCTCGCTGCACTCACAAGAATTAAATGGCCTGAGGTTTCACACGCCAGCAATGCTGGCACAAAGGGGCAAGGGGGATCAATTGATGGCTTAAACTGTCAATTAAAGCTACAGGTTTGGGGCTCATTTTAACTATGAAAGGGTGACGTCATCTGATCTGCATGCCCTTTCGCAGTTATGTGGCATCATTATGATGCCTTATTTTGTGTGTCTGATAAAGTCCACAGTCTGACCACTTCACACATAAGGCAAATCAAAATCAAACAGCATTTCTTTGCTTTCCCCCTGTCATAATCTGTTATGAAACTATCATCAATTTTTTTTGAGAGGCTAGAAGGATGCCAATAATAACTGCTGCAGAAATAGCCACCAGACATGGGCTTGCAGTCCAATGAATAGCCACTAAGAGTGGCTGGGCAAAATGGAGCATGGAAGGAAGGAAGCTAGTCAAAGTGAAATGAGCCTGAATAATAAAGGTATTTGCCACAATGAAGCCTTTGTCAATGTGCTAGTTATCTGCATATGACTTTTTCCAGAATGTAGCATAGCATTCTTCTCTCACTACATATTGGTTGGTACCTACCATTCATTAATGATTGGTGCAGGAGCGTTGTTGATGAATATAATTTCTTACTTATTTGATTTATTTATTTATATCCCACCTTCCTCCCAAAGTGGAACCTAAATTAGTGGCTCATGACAGATTTGCAAAGGTCTCTGTGGACAGTTTTTGCTGTGCAAATTTTATGCATATGTTTGCTTTGTCCATTAACAATGGATAAATGGCTATTCAGGTTAAGTGTGATCAGGCATAACAGGCTTCTCTTATTGCCAGAATGCCACAAGAACTTCTGCTGGAATACTAGAAAGCTGAGGTTGGTATATCTGAAGTTGCAAATAGTCATGTGCTTTGGTAGAATCCACCTATTGGCTTGCCAACATGCTATTAATTAGCAAGGAGGCTTGACTTAAGATGATACTTGAACAGCAATGTTGCTTGCAGACCTGATACTTCCATTGAGACTGGTAGCTAAACCTTCAGGGAAGGCCAACATACAAATAGATCCCTTAAAATACTTTAAATATTTTGTTTTACTTCCTAAAACATGCCTGGGAGATATTAATTGAGAATATTCTGAGAAGCAATTCATTCAGATTTTATTAATTTTTACGCAAACTCAAAGCGATATGCTTTTCTCCTTGATGTTTGTTGCCCAGCAGAATTGTTTCCAGTGGAAAGAAACCTTTCAAAATGAGACTCTCAGAAATCAGGACTGGAATCCTCACTTATTGATTGTTATAGTGTTGCTATGCACTCTGAGGAGCAAATCATGCATTTTTGCTCAGAACCTGATGACCCCAGGGTTGTCTAGACAGTGGAGATACTCCCTGTAGAATTCACAGAGAATAATATCTGTCCCAACAACCTCCGAATGACATTCATGCTATTCGGGGGGGGGGGGCTCGGCAAACGATGCAGTAAAAGGAATTATGGTTTTCCCTGATGTTTTCTGGGAAATGCACATAAATCTGTATTTTCAGATGCGTGAACATCAAAATTCGCATCACTGCGCATTTTTGCTCCACTGCCCTTTATGAATGCAAGTGGATGCTCAATTTGAATGAATGTGAATGGATGCGAATATGCACACAACTGTAAAGACAACTTTGCTGAAAATGAGTGAAATGTGCACGCACTGGCAGTAAACCGTCGTGTCTAGACAAGCCTCAGTTACCTCAGAGGCTTGGGAAGGGTTTCAGTTTGTGCAGCCTGATAATATGGACAAAATGCTGAATCATTCTGTCCCACCACATGTAAACTTGACACTTGACAGCATTTTAAAGGGTTCCATGAGAGAGAGCCGCCTTGGTGGCTGCTCCCACCCTCTGGATGCCCTCCTGAGGGAGGCTAGGCTGCCCCCTTCCTACGTTCCTTTTGCTGGCAGGCAAAGACATTTTTATTCCAGCAGACATTTAATTTGTAGCTGTGGGCACAGAGGCTTTTATTGGGGTGTGTTTTCTATTGTTATTTTAACTTTTATATTTTTTATATTATATGTTTTAAATTATCTTGATTGTAATTGTTTTTAATTTTTAATTGTATTGTATATGTTGCAAGCCACCTTGGGTCCCATTCTGGGAGAAAGGCAGCATAGAAATTAATGTATTTAAGGAGCCCTGGTGGTGCAGTGGTTAAATGTTGGTACTGCAGCCACAACGTTGTGAGTTCTATCCTGCAGGGCTCCAAGGCTGACTCAGCCTTCCATCCTTTTGTAGGTCAGTAAAATGAGTAGCCAGTTTGTGGGGGCAATTAGCTAACACACATTGGAAACCACTGAAAGAGTGCAGAGCACTATAAAGCAGTGTAGATGTGTAAGTGCTATTGCTAAACAATTTGTAAGCCATTCTGAGAGCCTTTGTAGTTGAAGAGCAGGGTATAAATACTGTAATAAATAAAATTAATAAATAAATAAGACCAATGACCATGGTTTTTAACATTTAAGTTTTTCAGGCCCTGTTGTAATAATGGGACTAACAACTGTTTCCTTTTTAAAAAAATCTATACACAGATTTTTTTCCTTAAAAAAAAATCTATACACAGATACATTTAAGGCTGAAGCTGCAAGGATACAGTGTTCCATATAGTGAGGAATGATCTAAAATTTGATTCCCTTTGGTCCTTAGGACAAATGTATTGTTGCAACAACTGGTGCACACATATCTTTATGGTCAAATAAGAATAAGTCAACTGTCTTTAGACTCCACTATTCTTGTCAGTGTATTGATGATTGGGTGAAAGGGTAAAAGCAACTCACCCTCACCCTTTGAGAGCACTCTGTTATGATGAATATTCTCTGTCAGTATTTCTTAGAGTGATGAAAAGCTTATTTGATCCATTGTCATATGTTTCTGCAAGCATGTTTGGCATAACATCCATCCTTTGTGCCAGAATGGCTATGTCACAGCTATTTATTCTCTGAAAGATAATAGTCCAGACATACATGTGATGTGCAACTTATAATTCATGTCTAAATTCTTTCTACACAGTCAGCTTGCATCTTTCTGTTGGCAGCTGATTTGCCAGAGAGAAGCAAGGCATTTTTTTAAAAAATAAATAAATACATCAAAAGGCTATCTAGAGAGCAGAGGCATTTGCTGCACACTGTTTTGGCTTCAAGCCAGCAGAAAGAGTTGAGTTCAGACCTGTATGATAGGAGTTCAAAAGCTAAATTAGGAATGGTCTGACTGGATTCCCTCAGCTATATCACCCTCTTTTATGTTTTCAGTCCTATATACACACTTGCTTGGAAGTAAGTCCCTTTGGACTCAAGCATTGTACTGTTGTAGTGTTAAAGTTAGTTTTCCACAATAAAAAATAGAAATATGAGCAAAATATTAAGGAGGTAATGATTTAAATATTTTTGCATGATGCTAGTGCTATAGAAATCATCACGGACATGTTTTAGGATTTATATCAGATACAGAATTGAAATCAGAATGAATACAAAATCAAATCATTTGCATGGAGATTACATGAGCTGAGAGTTTTAGTTAAACTTAGATGTATAACTGGTGTAATATTTAAATTTTGCATTTGATGGTTATGTGATCAAAATTTGGAAGAGACTTACAGTATGTGATTACATTGGTAGTAATGATCTGATATATAAAATAAACTTGATGTACATTAAGGAGCAAAAAAGGTGGTCTAATACACAGGCAGTAGAATAGAGTATGTGGCAAACCTTATATTCTGAAATAACCAGGAGCACTGCTGGAGTTTCTGTGTTTTGATGGAGACGTCTGTGGAGCTTCACTAGTAGAAACCTATCTTTGATTTTTCGTACACCTCTTCTTTATTTAACAATGCTTCAACTAGTTTGAGCTTGTTATCACTTTTGTAATGTTAAGCACGGAATCGTTAATGAGGAGCAAGCTACGTATGTGGCTCATATCTGAGATATGGCTGCTACCACCTTTTGTCAAAATAGCATGATATTTTAAGAAGGAGACTGGGCTTTACTGGTCTCAGATTCCCATAAATAAGGTGAAGTAATGTCTTTCTATCCTGAGAAACATCTACTTAAGACCAGTAATGATATTCTCCCTCAGATTTTCTTTGCTGCAAGGTAGTCTTCATTTGACCTGAAACCCAATACTCTAATCAAGGCAGTAATACATAACCACCTAAAGTTAAGAACTTAAACCCAAGCCTGTGTGTGTAATTTTTGACATCAGTGATTGATGTCTTCAAATACAATTGTCACTTTCAATTTTTAAAAATAGATCTAAGTCCAACATTCAGAAATTACTCTAAACCTTAAGTTTTAAAACATTGGTAGATACCAAGATCCCTTGGCTGAAGAATCAGGATCAAAGTATGTACAAGTGAAGTTCAGTCAAATGTAGGGCCATCATAGTGGGACTACAGTACATTCATCAGAGGTAAATTTTCTACCTATTGCATTTATTTTCTACCTCTTATCTGAGTATAGTCCTATTCAAATTCCACTGAAACTCATCCTATGTACCCAACACTTTGGTATGTTCTCCAGCTGGCAGATTCTTTCTCATTATATTTTCTTTGAATGTATAAGCATCTTATCACAACACTAAATATCATTTTGTGGTCTCAACACATAAGAATATTAATGTCACATTTATATTATTGTCATGGGTGCACCATTTATGGAACCATCAAGTAAGAATATTTCATTCCTATTACCAATGCTTTCCTATTATCAAAGCACCTGACAAATTATGAATCAGGGCTACTTTTTTCTGATGAGTGTCTGTCTCTGTTATTCTTCCATTGTCTTCTTATCAACAGATGCCACAGTCCTTAACTGAAACCTTTCCTTATAGCTTCACAGTGAGCAAGATGAAAGGCATATCACACAAAGCTCTATGATTTTCCACCACAGGCTTTTATTTAGCTTTTTTGGGGGGATCCAACAAATGCACAACTTTGATTAGTTGAAACCATCCTGTGGTCTTCTTTTTGCCTTTCTCCGCTTCAGATTAAAATGATATTATGGAGATTATCAAATGACTATATTAATCCATCACAGGGATGACTGGAGATCTTGAAAGGGCTTCCCTTTCAGACGCCATCATCCCTGTGTCGTTATGCTCCAGTGCCTCTTCTGTTCCCCCCCCCACTCCTTTTTATTCACCTGTTGTCCCATTTCTGTAACGGAATGACGTGCTTCTGAAAAGGTGCCCCATTATGCTGGTGTGATGCCAGCGTCTCTGGGAGGTCCCTGCCAGCACTTCTGGTAGATATTGGGACATCGAGGTAAGTGGCACACTTTTTCCCACCCTCCCCAAGTTACTTAGGTTTTTTAAAGTGTGTTTTTGGGGCTTGGTTTTAGTTTTTGACATTTATTTTGCTTTTTTATTTTTGAATTTCACAAGCAATCATTCTCTTGTGAGATTGATTTCCTTTCCAGGAAGTGAATGGGGCTCTGTGAGAGCTCCATTCATTCCTGCACTGCTGGAGGGGAGCAGTTTTTGCCACGTGAAAAAGGTAGGTCTGTAAAAAAAATTTAAAGTGCTACAGGTATGGGAGTGGGGCAGGAAATAACTGGGGAGACGGGGATGCTATATTTATCCCCTGTCTGAAAAGTCCTAAGAGGCATTACAACTGAAGATTAAACTAACATTAAATAAGGGACTTAACATTTTTTATATTACAAACATTTCTGTCCAACATGTGATCTTTTTCCTTTTTTATTCTTATGGTTGCAGACAAACCTATATTAGTGGGATTACAGACACTGAAGAAGAAAGAATTAAGGAAAGTGCTGCATATATTGCTAGGAGGAACCTTTTGGCAACTGGAGAAGGACTTACTTCAGTCCATAAGGAAAAGTCATCTTCTGTAGAAGAAGAAACACATGAGAAGAAGTCAAGAAAAGTAGCAATACGAGAGACAGCTGAACGAATGTCTCTAAAGAAAACGGTACTAAATCATGTTAATCAATATGATGATGATGACCCTTTTTTGGAGGGAGAGAGCAGTAAAAGTAAAGTGTCAACAGTAGGGCATGACACTTCCCTATTTAAGACATTTCGTGATTTTGGTGCCAGCAAAAATGAAGTGTGTTCTTATTTGCTTGCTGAAATCAGTGGGACAGAAACATGCTTATGTATGGCTGGATTACACCCATAGTTCCTTAAATTCTGTTATTTAAATATGTCATGGGATACTTTCTC
Source organism: Gambelia wislizenii (assembly GCA_030847615.1). Lineage (NCBI taxonomy): Eukaryota > Metazoa > Chordata > Lepidosauria > Squamata > Crotaphytidae > Gambelia > Gambelia wislizenii. Next base: position 253,750,946 of record JAUMIR010000004.1, read on the forward strand.
TAGGAAAGACTGTAATTTAACAGTTTTATAGAACTCCAAGGAACTTTAAAGCCTTAGCATTTATCATACAAGCACTCATGTTAAAACTTACCATAAATACAGTTCTTTTCTTTGCCATTATTTATATCTGTATTTTGTAAACATTGGCTATATTCATTGTCATAAAACAACCAGTGAGTCCTGTGGCATTAACAAAATTAGCACACTGTTATGAAGTGATACATTCTGTACCCTAGAACAAACTTCATCATATGAATGGCTACCTCACTGTTATTCTTTGTCATAATTACGTTGAGCCTTCAGGGCAATTAACACAATATTTTTTCCAGTGGCTGAAGTAGAAGAATAGAAAAGGCATAGTTTTGTTTCAAATTAAGTATTTTTAAGCAGGGTGGTTTTATGTAATCTGAAGACATATGGGATGGCATTCCCCTCCATCCCATTTTAATCACCATCTTTTCCATGTGACCTAAAGCAGACAAGAGCACTTTTTGGTTGTAGCTAAATTGGTGTGTCTCAATTGTGATATCGTTGTCAGGGAATGATAGGACACTCAATCCCTGGCAGAAGCCAAAAAACTATCTCAGCAGACTTAGTAACAACCCATTCCGAAGAATAGTCACACAGAGTGTTTGATGTCCAAATGAACAGGAGGCTCTTTTATCTTCAAAGTCAAGCAGTTGCAATATGTAGAAATATTTACAATTGAAGGACAAATTTCTCTGCCAGACATCAGCATTCATGAGAAGAGAATGAGCTGTGCACTGAGGTCTCTTATATACACAGTTACAGGACATTGGCTTACTCAGCCACATGGGTACATTACATCAGATCTAGCACTCCAGAAGCTATGCCTTCTAGTAACCCTCCTTCTCCAGCTGTGCACCAAGGCTAGCATGACTTGGCAGTTCCTTGGCTTCAGCCATCATGACTCAGCATGACTCTGCAGTTGTTTGGCCATTTTTTCTGGAGTTCAGTCTCTAACTCCTGACAATTGCTGCCTACCCAAACCTCTGCTTCCACATACTCATGTATCCATATTGTCATGCTAATGTATGGGACTGGCAAACAAGGGGATCATCTAGATCACAAAGTTACTTTCCACATGAATACTTCACTTTGTGGGAAATAATCATGTGATGGATACCAGTCTCTACAGTGTTTGCACTTAAGGATACTACTTGGTTTTTAAAAAAAACAAACTTCAGTCTTTATCAAGCATTTCAGTAAGTGAAAGAATAATAACTACATGTTTCCTCTTGGGACATTCATGTTCTTATTTTTAATGCGTACATTACATGCATGCAAAAGAAATAATAAGATTTATAAAGTGAAGAAACTGGATGTGGAGTACCTATCCATCTGCTTAGGAATTTGTCTGTATATGTATACAGACAAAAAGTAAGTAAGTTTTCTTTTTGTTTGTATACCTATAATATTGAAAAAGTGTTCTTCAGGGAGAGGGAATCCAAACTTGTAGTTTAAAAGTATACAGTATACAGTAATAGCTAATAATTCATTTATGAAAAGTAATATGCGTATTTGTGTCATGGTGAATATACTTTATATATTGCCCTACAGTATATAAACAAGAGAACCTATCTTCTCCGTTATAAAACTACAGTGTGTCCAGGTGATAAATTTTAAGATGAAATCTTTGCCTTCTAGTTAAGAGAGACAGAGGAATTCCACAGAAAATTGAATGAAGATAGTCTGCTACATGCTCCTGATTTTATTATCAAGCCTCGTTCACACACTATTTGGGAAAAACAGAATGTCAAATTTCACTGCACTGTGACTGGCTGGCCAGAACCTCGTGTTACATGGTAGGGCTGTTTTTTTTTCCTCAACGTTATAAATTGTTGATTATATGCCTGCATTTTAAAATAGGTCTTCTTCTTCTTCTCTTCTGGCTTTTCTTCGCAAACGAAGATTCAGGAAGGACTCACCCACGCTTTCTGCAAGCGCACTGATGACTAAAAAGGCCAATATGAGATAAACAAGTCTGGTTGCAGAAAGCACAGCAGAAGGTCTCCTTGGGTGATGTTTCCGGGTTGTGATTCTTTCTGCATTGTCGTTTCTCTTCAAGACTTGTTCAGTGTGAGTTCTCAAATAAGGCTGCAGCCTTGTGGATAGTGTGTCTCCATGTCTCCTGATGTGAGGCCAGGGCGGACCATTGCTAGTGATCAATTTGGCTGAGCCTGAGATGTTTCTTCAGGGAGTCCTTGTATTGCTTTTTTGGAGCGCCCCTCTTATGCTGATCCGTGGCGAGTTCACCGTAGAGTACTATTTTGGGGAGGCGATGGTCCTCCATTCTAGAAACGTGCCCTGTCCAGCACAGCTGTGTTCTCAATATAAAATCAGTAAAATAAAAATGAAACTAATTGTACATATTTTATTGAGAGAGATGCGCAAATAATTGCCCTTCTTCAGCCTGTTAGTTGTTATCTTTGAACAATACCCAATGAGCTTTGATCATGCACAAATCCATTAATACTGGCAAATTTGTGTATTTTATTTCTCATTTTGAATTTCAGCACAAACACTTATGAGATAATATGCAGCTGGTTTTTATTCTTGCCACATTGTGAAAAGACCTTGAATATCCCATATGATGTGTTCCTTTGAAGGGTCTGTGGGTTCATGGGCAAAAGCAATTGTGCCGCCTTTTCAATTCCAAGTATGAGAGTTGCAATGCACATATGGAGTCATCTTCCATCCCTTTGCACATAGATATTGCTAAAATTTCCAAGGATGACTTACAAACATAAAATATTAAAAAAGGAAACAAAATGCCTTACTACTGTGTCTCAGTGGAGGAAAGTATATACATTACAGTTGTCCCTCCATATTTGCAGGGGTTGGGGGTTCAAGACCCCTGCAAATGTGGAAAAACCATGAATAAAAAAAGGCCTCCCCCCACCTGCCCGCAAACCCCACCCACTCTTCCAAAGGGGTGATGGGGCTTTTCCACCCCATGGCCGCTTTGGGAAACATGGGGGGTGGCTAAAAAGCCCCCCCGCCTGCCTGGCCACCACCACCCTGCCTCCTGCCATGCTTCCCAAACCGGGTATAGGGCTCTCAAGCCGGGTATAAGGCTCTCAAGCCCCATACCCACTTTGGGAAGGCCAGGGAGGGAGGCGGCCAGGCAGGTGGTGGTGGTGAGCCTGTCCCCACGCCTCCCGAAGTGGCTGGGGGGCTTTGAAGCCCCTCAGCCACTAAGGAGAGGCCGGGGAGGGAAGCAGCCAAGTGGGCAGGGTGGGTGGGGACAGGCTTTAAAGCCCCTCAGCCACTTCGGGGAGTCCAGGGAAGGAAGTGGCCGGGCAAGCGGGAGCATGGAGAGCCTGTCCCCATCCCTCCCAAAGTGGCTGGGTGGTTTTGAAGCCCCTCAGCCACTTAGGGGAGGCCATGAAGGGGAGCAGCCAGGTGGGGAGTCTGGTCACTGCCCTTCCCGAAGTGGCTGAGGGTCTTTGAAGCCCCTCAGCCACTTCATGAGGCCAGGGAGGGAAGCAGCCATGTGGGCAGGTGGGCAGTCTGTTCCCGCCCCTCCCGAAGTGGCTGGGGGGCTTTGAAGCCTCTCAGCCACTTCGGGGATGCCGGGTAGGGAAGCAGCTGGGTGAGTGGGTGGGGAGCCTGTCCCTGCCCCTCCTGAATTGGCTGGGGGGCTTTGAAGCCCCTCAGCCACTTTGAAGAGACCGGGGAGGGAAGCGGCTGGGCAGGCAGGAGGGTGGGGAACCTGTCCCCGCCCTTCCCTAAGTGGCTGGGGGCTTTGAAGGAGGCCAGGGAGGGAAGCAGCCAGGCAGGGGGAGCCTGTCCCCCCCTTCCCGAAGTGGCTGGGGGGCTTTGAAGCCCCTCAGCCACTTCGGGGAGACCGGGGAGGGAAGTGGCTGGGCGGGCAGGTGGGGAGCCTGCCCCCACCCCTCCCAAAGTGGCTGGGGGCTTTTAACCCCTGCAGCCACTTTGAGGAGGCCGCAGAGGGGGTGGAGGGAGGGCGGCCGAGAGGCTTTTCAGCCACCCCCACCCTCCCAAAGCTGCAACAAGGCTGGAAAAGCCACACTGCTGCTTTGGGAAGGGTGAGGGGGTGGCTAAAATGCGCCTTTGCCCCGAACTCCCCACTCTCCTAGGGCTTGGCTCTGCACCCCAAATGGAGCCAAGTCCCAGGAGAGCGGGGAGTTAGGCAGCGTTGTTTGCTCAGTGAGCACTTTGTTTAAATTGGCTCCTCTCCCTTGTGTTTGAGGAAGAGAAACTGATTTAAATGAGGTGCTTCCCGAGCAAATCACAAATAGTCGAAACCACGAAAGTGAAAGCTGCAAATGTGGAGGGGCAACTGTATATGTTTTTTGTGTGCAACTTTGAACTCTCATTGAAACATATGGAAAAGTTGAGTACCTTTCTATTTTTCTAGATTTTATTCCTTTTAGGCAGTTCATTTGCAGATAAGTAAATGTTAAAGTTTCCATCACTTCAGTGTTCTTGAACCCAAGCTCATAGGTTGGTGATACAGTACATTACATCAAATCTCTCTCTCTCTCTCTCTCTCTCTCTCTCTCTCTCTCTCTCTCTGGCTTTTCTTCGCAAACGAAGATTCAGGAAGGTCTCATCCCACGCGTTCTGCAAGCGCGCTGATGACTAAAAAGGCCAATCCGAGATAAACAAGTCCAGTTGCAGAAAGCACAGCAAACCTTACTTTTGACTAAACGTGCATAAAATTACACCGCAAGCCCTTAGACACCATTGGAAAGAATGAGGGATGGGCTCTGAACAGGTGTTTTGCTCTGGGGTATGAAATGCAATGAACCTGATCTGACAGCCTTCATTCATCACTTGTTATGCCAGTGTCATTCACATGGTCAAAGCAAACAGCACTTATGTGAACAGAGAGAAATAATATGTACTGTAAATACAAAAGCTTCTGTGGGTTCTTTTGAATAAATTCTTGTATTGTGAAATATTTCATTGTGAAATATTTCATGATTTAATTGTGCTGTTTTATTAGCATCACTAAGGACTTTTTCAGACGAAGAAAAATAATGCAAGCAGCCTCTCCAGCTTGCGAGGCTGCTGCGCTGCAAACACCCCTTTCGTATGACGCTCGCCCCTGCCGGTACTGTTGCGGTACCGCAGGGAGAGCTGAGTGTCATATTTCGTTGATTTTTACTCACGATCAACTTTTGTGAGTAAAAAATCAACGAAATATGACGCTCAGCTCTCCCTGCGGTACCGCAACAGTACCGGCAGGGGCGAGCGTCATACGAAAGGGGCGCTTTGCAGCGCAGCAGCCTCGCAAGCTGGAGAGGCTGCTTGCGTTATTTTTCTTTGTCCGAAAAAGTCCTAAGTGTCACTGGAAGAAAAAAGATATGTAAACCCCAGGTTATTTGAGACCATTAGCATATGCACAAAATTTTAGCACATAATTATAGAGGGAGCTTTGCAGTCCCAGATTAGCAAATGACTTGTCCTTGCTGGACTTTTGCACATCAGATTAAATGGTCCAGCCTAAATATAGAGCTTTTTATTTCTAGACACAAAGGCCTAAATCCTAGAGTAGACCACTGAATCAATGGAATTTGCTTCAGTGTTAATTTAACAAGTTTTTGTTGATTCAGTGAGTTGTATGTAGGCTATTTTCCCCCTTTTGAACCTAAGCATAAAGAGGAAAATTAGTACAGAGTATTAGAGATAAATAAACTTGTCTATTTAAGCTCAACGAATATATTTTTTAAGTAACAACAAATGGGGAATAAGTAATGGGAATGAGCCTAGTAAGCAGGTGTCTGCAAAATGAGCTTGGAATTGCTGCTTTACAAATCTATGATGCAAAATATCCCTTATTCTCTTCCAGGCAAGACAGCAGAGAATCTGGTTCAGTCAGCATTAAACAGTGAAAGCTAGTGTAGTGTAACAGGTTGAGTAGAAGGGGGCTAAGCCAGAAGATGCTTGGGAGATCAGTGGTTGGAACCTCCAGTTCTGGAGATTTAAATGATTTATAGATTAGCTCAAGTAGGAATTTCATTATTTGCTTCCAGAATGGAGACCTACAGTGGAAAATGTTACACTTTTTAAAATTCAGTGCAAACTTGTGCCCTTGTCCCTGTGTGCAGGGATGGTGTTGAGGTAGGGGGAAATGCCAATTTTTGTCTCACAGGGTACACCAGTGTGTTGCCAGTGAACCAGAAATGAGATCACGTTAGTCCTTTTGTGGCCAATTTTTGGCTGCCTTTTCAGGGTTTGGAGAGATGGGGGTTAAGGCAAACAAACTGCTGAAATTTCAGATAATTCTAGGTCGTTTGGAGTGATTAGGGAGTTTAAAAATCACCTGCAAGATCAACATTATTGGAGGTGTCCCTGAAGACTTGAGGGGCTAAGGGCCACTTGCAGCTCATGGGCTGGTTTCACACAAGCATGCTTCACTGATTTCATCATGGCTTCCCTACAAGCTTCATTAAATAGAGCAAAGATATACTTCACTATATGATGCAGAGGGAATAGATGGAAAGGGAAATCTCAGTGTTGCTACCACAGAACTGCTCCTTGCTCCCTCAGAGGAGGCGAGGCACATATGAGTATGTAGGAGATGTAAATTTGCCTTTTTTAAAAAAAGTGCTCTTTTTTTCCCCAACCCTTTTGTTGTTTTATGCCCATGCTGTGACTGTTAATCAGTAAAAATTCAAAATAGTATATAATCTGCTCATAGCTCCAGCTCTTGGTTTTGGAATAAAGTTCAACACCATTTTAACACATACATCTGTGTGTGTGTGTGTGTGCGCGCACGCATACATGTGCTGCTGTTCATTCTCCAAAACCAAAGATACTGAAAGGCAGCCTTCAGTGTGGAGAGTGATATAAGAAGAATTGTTATTTCTGGAAGAGCGAAATAAAATACTTTTGGATGGAGTCCACAAGCTGTTACTTGGTTGTTTGTCAAAATGGATTGTGCCACTAATATAATACTTTTTTGTTTTAATCAAGTGAGAAACTGACAGTGTTTTTAATGTAAGGAGTCCAGCTGCTCTTTTTCCTGTCAGAATATATATATATATATCAGTATACCAAAAGTAGGAAAATGGATATGTTTTATGCAGTATTCAAAATTTATTATATATTTATAGATGTCTGTCTCTCCATCACATGATCTGCAATTGAAATAAATCAAAATAAAACAAGTTAAATCAAATCCAGTCAAATTAGGGCATAACAGCAATATCAGCAAGCCATAAAGTTTAATGGGGGGACGGAACAGCTAACCACTTTCTCCAGAATTTGAAGAAAAGGTGAGGGTTTAATACTGCTTACGACACATAATTATGGAAGTCAGATCAATACTCCTAGGAAGAACACCTATTATCTAGGTGCCATTACTGAGTAGGCCCTGTCATGTGTAACCACCTGCTATACCTTAAATGGTGGGTGGGGGTGGGGGACAAAGCAGAAGGTTGTTAACTAAGTTTCAAATGGAAAGAGGGTAATTGTAAGGTATCCTGGGCACAGGTAATTTAGGGCTTTACAAACTAGCACTTTGAATTGTGTTCAGAAACCAACTTGGAACTAGTGAAGTGGACACACTACCAGGTTAACATATTTCATCATGTCTTAATTAAAACATTTGCTTTAACATACTTTGTGCATCATGTCTTAATTAAAACATTTGCTTCCATCTTCAGGATCAGTTGCGCTTTCCATTTTTAAAAGGCAGGTCCACAGAGAGTTTATTGCAGACAGATTCATTCTGGTCATTATCAGGTCATAAATAACTAAGATCAGATTTTCCTTATCCAGAATAGGATGCCACTGGCTAACCACAGCAGCCACCTAAGCATTCAAGAATGGTGATGGCACCATCATGTGAGAACCAACACTTCCAACCTGTCTGGATTAATTCTCACTTTCTATGCTGAATACCAAGGGGGGGGGATTAAATTATAATACACTGAAAAGAAGAAGCCAAGTTTAGAATATGTAAAATTAAATGCATTCATGACTGACATCAAGATAATATAAGCAATTCAAGTTTCATTATACTGATTGGGCTGGATCCAGACTTAGGACTTTATCAGACACAGCAAAAACCACCACACCATCAGGATGTGATGATAGCACAAAGGGCTGAAATTATCAGATGACATTGTCGTTTACCCCTTCCCACTGCGTTGCACCAGCGTGATGCCATGGGAATGGGTAAGCAACAAGGACATCTGATAATTTTGCCTTTTATGCTATCGTCACATCATAAATGACACGGGTTTTTGGCAAGATTTGGCTTGTCTGATAAAGTCCTTAGTCTGAGCAGACCCATTGAAAAAATGAGACTCATGGCTGAAATTCAGTGTTTCAATAGCAGTCATTCACTAGCACAATAGGACTTTCTATCTCCACCCCCTTCCCATCTTGAAACCATCCACGTCAGCCCATAATCTGGTCTGCAGTGTTCTCTAGCCCCTTGGAGCAGATTTTGAGGGTGTAGGTTCCAGTGTGGGAGGTGGAATAATCTTCCAGTTCCATTGGTGGAAGTTTTTTTGGATCCTTAACATTGTTGGTCATGACTAACTTAAATCCCATCTATGTGCAACTAAATCTGGGTCCAATACATTGCTTCACTTATCTCACTTGAGCCTATCTCTAAATAAATATTTATATGAGTAAACAACTGCTGTGTGTGTAGTTTCCCTTGCCTTCCATTTTTCTTCAGATAAGTATTCCTAGTTAGATGCTTTAAATACTTCCAATCAGCTGTTCAGAATGTGAAGCAGGTGGTGAGACTTAATCACGTCACTCTCCATTCTCTGTTGAACAGCAGATGGCTGATACCATAAGAATTCAATGCAATTTCATCAGGATTTGTTAATTTGTATATTCATTTTTCTTCATGATTTTACATTTGCTTTATTTCATAGGTACAAAAACAATGTTCCTATCAATGTCCATACTCATCCTGGCAAGTATGTAATTGAAGGTCGCTACGGGATGCACTCTTTGGAAATTAACAAGTAAGAGGATAGCAGTTAGCTTAAATAATGTTTACTGTGACGATTTAGAATTATATAGTAATTTCCATTGTATGTATGTACATGTGTGCACATCTCTGAAGGTTGTGCTGTAAAGCTACCTGCATCAAATGGATGAATCTACTGTAAGAGCAACCATGCTGGTTTATATCTGTCTAGAAAATTGAGTCAACTTGCACAAATTATAGTTGTATTGAGGCTTTAATTAATTATTGTCCCCTTGAGCTAGATTTAATGGACTCAATCCATTTCTATCACAATCAACTTTAATTATCTCACCTGAGATTGTTGCCTATATAATACTGAGGCATGTGTTTTCTCTCCTTTAAACATAATAGAACTATTGAATTTTAGGCTTATGGAGAAGGATGGCCAGGTTCCACTGTCTTTGCCCCTCTAGTCTTAATTGAGTCTGGCTATGGAAAGGGATGTATTAGTATTTGTGTGAGCTCCATAGCTGCAATGAATGCCTGTTTTCAGAAATCTCATCATTTTTCCTTGAGTCTTGTAATTTTGATATAAGAATGTAGGTATGCCTAAGATTTGAGCCTTCAAAGCCACCAAAATCACAGATACTGTATTTCATACACTCAGACCAGTTCTCTTATGATTCTATATTATTGACCCTGAGGAGAATGTTATGAGCCCTTCATCCTGTACTGGGACAAATGCCAAGTATGTGGTTAACAAGCAACAGATTCTCTTGGTGTAGGGGTCTTCACATATTCTGATTTCCCATGACTGCAGGGGCCACAAAGAAAACTGCCGGTCTTGCTCAAGCTACCTATTCTGGGATGCTGTTGCTAGAAGAACAAAACGTGTATATGTTTATGGGATGTAACCCTGGAAAATGTGGGAGGAAGATCTGGATTCAGTTCTGTTTTGATCTGCTGGGACAATAATAATTTGTCAGAGCTACCAAAATGATCTTTATCTGAGTCCGTTAAAAGACATGGTGTGATTATTGTGTGATATGATCAAAGAATGAGTATTCACATGTTATTTTGGTAATTCTTCCATAAAGGAGATGGTGCTGTAATGAGAAGTTAGTAAAGATTATTGTACTGTATAGGAATTAGGAGCTGGAACAGTTTACATTATGTGAGACTAGGGTGTTTAGCAAGGATGGGGAAACTTTAGTTCTTCCTATGTTTTGGAATTCATCTTGTCAAAGCTGCCACCAGCATGGGAGTTGCAATCCAAAATATCTGGAAGATCAAAGGCACCCTACTCCTAGAGTACCAAGTTAGAACTTGATTTTGTGTGCATTTATTCATAATAAATCTAACCAAATTTGATTATTCCCTGTAAGTATGCGTAGGATACTTAGGATATTTGATGAAAGCAAGGATACTACAAGTTTAGTTGAAGAATTTTGATACCAGAGTAAAAGATACCAGCTAAGTCACAATACACTTACATCGCAATAGTCTGTGAACACTTGGAAGACAATACCAAATGTTATCTAAAATGTTTTTTTTTCTCCTGTTCCAGTTCAGAATTTATCTTTAGCATGTGAGGTGATTGTTTTTGTGTGGTATGTAGAACATAGTTCTAAAAATTCTTTTACATCTGAAAAGAAATTCTGCTTACTAATATTTCTGAGTTCCTTAACTTCACATGTTTGCATACCTCTGTTGAAATCCACTCAGATATGCTGATATAGAATTTTATAACTCTGTTAAACTAATGCTACAAGCAAGCAGTGCAAGATCTGTTTAGTATGCATCATTTATCACTATGTAAATGTTATTTCCCTCCATTTCTGAGATCTTGTTATCTTTTCCCTTCTTCTCACCATCCACTACCAAAATAAGAACATCTAGAAAAGAGTTGTAATTGATGTAGGAAAAGTTTAATCCCTTCAAATTTCTGTAGGTAGGTAGCTATACAACTCATAATATTTATATCTGTGATGAGAAACACAAAATAATGATAGCTTATATTATCTCTAACCATATTTGAAGTTATACTGCATTCTAAGAACAGCCATCTTAATACCATAGATAGGTGAAACATACACATTTGCAGTGATTTGGTTTACATGTAATGCCAAACCATAGTTTTGTGTCATAGTAGAAATCTGGAACATGTTTTAGGTTCACATGCTCTCTCCTCTCTCTCCTCTTTTTAATTTATTATTTATTAGTTATGAGGCCTAAATACCCTGAAGGCACCAGATCCTAAGTGATTTTGGAAGCTAAGGAAGGTCAGGCCTTGTTGATACTTCAGTAGGGGACCACCAAGGAATGCCAGGTGGTGAAGGCTATATTTCAGAGGAAGACAATGGCAAACCTCTGCCTATTCCTTGCCTAAGAAAGCCCTATGAAATCCGTAGGGCCATCATAAGACGACAGCCAACTGAAGGCACTTACAAATACATACATTTAGTCCTAAATCAAATGTTGTATTGGTGCTGCAACTCCAATGCAATGGGGCTTTCTTTCTCTGTCCACAACAGCTTTGCAAGCTGTTTTGGTTCTGAAAGAGAAAATAGGAGAGAGCAGTATGTGTCTTTGAGAGTCAGGTAAGGTCATTGGTAGAATGGGTATGGAGGTATATGTGATGGAGAGACCTGGTGGCCTATCTGACTGTATATTGGTTACTCTGACTTATGGGCAATCTCTGCTGAAAAGATCTGCCACCCAGGATTCTGTTAGGAGTGAACATGTCAAACTGGCATGCATCATGCATCCTGGAGGCCTGGCTATATGAAGGGGTCATTGGCTCAGTTGGGTCAACTAGGTTTTTCTGTGCAGCAGCAAGCTTGAGCCTGGGAATGAGGAGATGGATAATCACGGTGTATCAGATACCATTACCCTAATGAGTTGTTTCATTCTGTCTTCACCAGGCTGTAAATGTGTGTTTCTGAAATTAGGTGTTGTGGCAGGACAGGGATACTCTTGGTGTTGTATCCATCTCACTGCCCAGCAGCTTTCTAACCTGATCTGGCCATGGTGAAGTTGGAATGCCCCAGTTGGTTGTTTTGTAGGATTTCAATGTTTATGCTGAGGACTTCTGTTGTGAGTGTCTTAGAAGATCATGGCAACCTTGAGCATACCCCGGATACTTCTAGCTGTGCACATTCAGTTGGACATTCCTTTGACTTCTTTTAGTTTTTGTTTTTACTGGATATGGCAAGATTGGTTTAGGAATGGGGGAGTTTAATACACTTCCTGTATAATGTACATATTATTACTTCTAATATTGAGTAACATGGCTGTAATGGCGCAGTGCCTTTTAAAAGCATCATGTATCAGTGCTGACAAGAAGTGCAACAGGCTTAAAAGAAGCAAAAGTGGGTGGAAGATGAGAAACACCAAAAAGAGTATCCGCTTTTTCCTCATAGCAGCTCCTAGCTACTTAAGGAAAAGTTTGCTTTGTGACTATATTATTGTTGTTGTTTGGTTTGGTTTCAAAGGGTTGTGCCCCAAAGTGATAGAGCAAGTGGAAAAGAAAGTAAAAGTAAATGCTTTAGGTTTTTAAAATATTATTTAAAATTAGCATAGGCATTGGAGGAACAAGCTGCCCATCACCACTAATGTCATAGGCCCTATGCACACAGCTACATCCTATACAACACTCCAAACTGCAATAGATGAACAGAGGTAGAATGACATTTTCCCAGTAACAAAATGTTACACTTAGGTTGTTATGAATATGCAACTTCCTGAGAAAAGACCCCCATCATATATTAATAACTGAATGTTTGCATACATGCTCATGCATGCACATGTGCACACACACACACACACTGACTGGAAGTACCTGAAGGCATCTGTGAATGGACTCAGAGTTTCTTATCAGCCTCAAGTGAAAAAAAAATTAAAATGTTTTTATGTAACATGTTGTAGCAGAACTGACAAAAAGATTGCAGGTTGCCATCCATGAATTAAATAAAGCATGTAAAACTTGTCTTCAGATCTGCTCATTCTTGAACTTATCTTAATGATGGGAACTATTTGATTTATTGCTTAACTGCTTGATCAGACAGATTTTATTAGTGAGAGTGAAATAATATTAGGGAGCCCTTCTTCTAAATATTTTTCCTGAGGTTGTTTAACATGCAAGTGAATTTTTGTTGTGAATATTTAATGATTTTTTTAAATGTTTTAAACAAAATGAATGGTAAAGTTGTTGCTTTCTGAGTTATCACCCTTTTCTTCACAGAATGGAGAAGCTGAAAGCAGCTGGGTTGTATTCTTCCACATTGACCTGCAAAATAATCCAATTCCCCTCATATTGTGTTAAAATCCAGTTATGGCAGTAAACAGCAAAAGGGAACCTTGTACCAGTACTGCTCTGCTGCATGAAATCCAGCATCATGCCTGATTATATGCCTAAATAGTGATGTTTTGCACAGTCAGTTGGAGGTTCCTTAAGAGAAAGTTACTATAGCCATAATAGATGTTCAGAACTTTAAGGAGCTTATTGCACTCCAAGTTAAGCAGCAGTGCAACAGGAAGGGTTTGTCTTCTGTGCTGCCTTAGTGCATGATGTCATCATTCTGTTCTGGTCCCATGGGAGACCAAGGGCTCAGCTAGATGGGAGAATTAATAGAGAATAATATCGCATTACCTCCTTTCGCTACAGTGCCCATTTGTGCCCACAGCTCATTAGCAGGCTTGGAAGGGAATATTTTGCAATTTACATCCAGTTTATATCCACGGGAAAAATAGCTGGATGTGAGTGAGTTGAGTCCGGACAATCTCCCTCCATTTACCCCCCCTTTTTTTTTCTTAAAGTGACAGATGTGAAAGAGCTGTTTTCCGCTTAAAAGAAACTTCTTACTTTTGCTCTGCTGCTTTGCTGGCTGATCGATTGTACTGGTAAAAACAATAACAATGGCGGGTCTGGCACTGCAAGCCCTTCCTTGCAAGAATGCCCCTTCCGAGATTGACCAATCAGCTTTCAGCTCTGCTGTGTTCCCTTTTTGAATCAGTTGTACAGATGACTCGTTATGAGCATTTTCATACACTTTTTAAAAGAATCATGAGAAACTGCAAAAGCTGTTATCGCGGTCTATGTGGAGTTTTCAGCCCCCTTCCTTCTTGATATGGTGAATCCCAGCAGGAGCTCATGTAAACTAAAGGTATTCTGCCTGCATTCTTGCTGGATTTTTTTCAGCATGTAGATGAGCCCCAAGATAAAATTGTGTCTTTTTGCTAACTGGAAAAACCCACTAGCAAAAACACATGGTTTTACCTCAGTCTCCCATGGGACCAGAATGGTATACCACTGGAAGAACGATGACATCATGTGGTAAGGCACAATAGAAAGCAGCATCTTCTGGCTGCCCTGCCACTTTACTTTGGGGTGTGCTAAGCCTCTTAGGAGATTTTCAGACAGGGTAAATAACCCCTGCGAAGGTTGGGAGAGAAACAGGACTGTTCTGCTTCTGGCGCTGTGTTTCACACATACCCATCCTCCTACCGATCTCCATTTGGTCTCCCTCTGTCTTGCTTTCATTTTCCTTCTGCTATTTTCCCCTATTCTTTAGTAACGGAAACTTCCGTTAGTCAAAAATAATGGAAAGAAAATGAAAACAGGACAGAGGGAGAACAAATGGAGATCAGGAGAAGGACGGGGTGTGCGTGTGAAACGCAGCGCTGGAAGTGGAATAGCCCCATTTCTCTCCCAACCTCCACAGGGATTATTTCCCCCATCTGAAAATCTCCTTAGACAAGGGATAATCTGTTTTTGGGACATGAGATTGAGCACAGTGCCTCCCTCTTCCAATCCCTTCTCTGTTTCCTTTTCCATATTTGATGTAACCTTGTAATGGCATATTTAAAAAGCGGTATAGTAGAAGTGGCAGGAGTTCAGAAACCACAAATCAATATAAGTTATGAGGGGTTCATGTTGATGGATTCTTGAACAATGCTTACATGGATAATGTGGTCAAAGGCAACTCAAAGAATAGAACTGTACTAACACTGTTCACAACAGCTTTCCCCAACTCATTGTTTTCCAGATATGTGTTGTACAAGAACTCTGACCATCTCAATGGCTATGATAGCTAGAGATTATGAAAATTTAGATCCAATACATCTGGAAGGTACCAGGTTGGGGAAAGGATGGCTTCCATCCAAAATACTTATTATTGGGTTAAGAATCACTATCTGGCTTCTAAACACCCTTTTTGTGCCTAAATTTTCAACAAAGCATATCTTTGTAAAATATAATGCTGTGATATATTCAGGGCTTACAACTGAAGAAGAAACTTACAAACAACCAGTCAAACAATTTCTACACCATCATTATTGGCAAGAAGGTCATTAAGTAAGCAGTTATAATTGCTCCCCCCGCCCATTTTTATCTTGTTTTCATGGTGGGTCCTAATCCAACTCTGAAGATGACATTTGAAAATAATATTTCTCCCTTGCCACTAACTAGATAATAGATTTTTGAGCACTAAATAGTCACTAACAGTGAGGCTAAACAGGTCTTTCAGGCCAACACTTACCTTCCACCATAGGTAGCGATGAGTGTAATGAGTTCTTTCATCAAAGCCTTTTTCTGATCCATTTGGACTTTCAACATAGTTGTGTGCTGATGGAATCACACTGAAATTTGTTATCCACTTCTTTATTTTTTAACTACAGACTCAGCTTACTGGAAAAGTTATGTGAAGAAAGGCCCATGCTATAACATTTCATTGAGTACTGTATATGTCTATTAAAAATACTCCATTATAGTCCCTTTATTCTTACACAAGCATCTCTACAAATGTTGGCTTCAAATCTAATGTGCTCTTACCTGTGTCTAGGGTCTTTCCTTACCCCTTTCTTTCTTCTTTCACATTCAAGAAAAAAAAAAAACCCTTTCTAATGCCAGGAGACTCTCCCTGAATGATATGCAGTTTGGCACAATTGGGGGCCATGGAATCAGGTGACAGCTCTGCCCTGCACAAGTGGAAGTGATTTCTGCTCACACTCAAATGGATGACTTGGAATCCAAGCTGGAGTTTTTTGGTCTTTGTATTGTATTCATACAGTGAAAGAAAATGATTATTTATCATTGATCCCCCCCATAAAAGGCACTACTTATGTAATTTGCTCTATTGAATAACAAATAGTCTTTTGTGATCTCTACTTAGTCTAATAAGATGTTGACTTCTCACCAAATAGAGCTCAGGAAATTTAAGTTCCTAAATCAGTATATTATTAAGATTAAGATTGGGATATTAGTGTACAAGACATAAGACCCAGTGAATATATGATCCTAGTGGAATGCAGCATACTGTCCTATTTCTTTATTGGCAAAAAACAGCCGTGTCCTATAAGCTAAACCAAATTGTTCCATGAAGAAAAACAGTTCCACACAAGAAACTGCTTTATAGTGGAGAAATTTGTTCCAAAGATGAAGTTTTAAGAACTTGAGGTAAGGCTGAAAGAACTAAGACAAACCCTCTTAACAGCTGCTTTTCTCATTCCTCTTTCTTTTGAACCCTTCAATAACGTTCCAGCACTCCCCTTTTTCCAGCTCTAACATCTGTGCTGTATTCCTATGATATGATTCCAGCTACCCTCCCATAATTCCGAAAGATGTTAGCTTACATCTCGCCTCTACTAAATAGAATGTGTCAATTATTTTAGATGTACAAAATATGAATTCAACAGAATAAGTACAATTCTTCTCTAGTCATGGGCCATAATCCATATTTTTGTTGTGTGGATGAGCAAGACAGAATGTGAAATGTGAAGCATTTACTTGCATGTATTGGTGTAATAATGCTGTTGAAATATTGTGAGGGGGAGTGAAAATCTACTGAAATATCCTGTAAAAGTGAATAACCATGCTGGTTGCTGGTGAGTGTTCAAACATAAATAAAAATCAGAAAAAGTAATACAACATTAATAAAAATATTTATTTCTACATTATTTAATTGGACAATTGAAAACAGTCATTCTTTAAATGACATTTGCTTGGTCTAGACCACAGCTGCTATGAAAAATTCATCATAAGCCTACTCATTGCTCTCACTCTTAAGTTGTACAGTAAGTAACCAAGCTACTGACAGCCATTTTTAATACTAACAGATGTCATTTATTTGAATAAAACATATCCTATGGGATAAAAAACATGATGAACCTTGAGCAGCATTTTGTTAAATGTATAACCATAAAACCATCACTCTTTTTGTGACATTGATGTTATTCTCACTTCTCAACTTTTTTCAGATGCGATTTTGAAGACACTGCTCAATATCGTGCTTCCGCTATGAATGTCAAAGGAGAGCTGTCGGCCTATGCTTCTTTGGTGGTCAAGAGTACGTTTGTCAAAAATGCATTTTTCATATTTTCTTGGTATTACATGCTAGAAATTGTGTCTTAAAACTACAAGACCACTTCCAAAGACTTCTTGCCCTTTTCTTCCCTAGGATACAAAAAAGGAGAGTTTGATGAAAGTTTTTTTCATGCCGGAACTGCCACACTCCCTTTGAGCTGTAAGTTGATAATTGATCAGATAAACTGTATATGAGTTGTTTCATAACAAATCACCCAAGAAAGTAGCATCTGGTTTTAGAAGTTCTACTTATATTCTTTTAGGAGAATAAGCAATGAGAGTGTTACACAGGCAGCAGAAGCTGCAAACCCTTCTGCAAGTATAACAGCCAGGATCCAAAACTGTATATCCACTGATGGAAGCAGATCTATCTGTACGCCCTTAGTATTTCCTCCAAAAGACTAGGGGCTGGTTTACACAGCAGGTTTTATTGCATTAAGTTGCACTTTAGTGCTTTCCCGCAGCAGTGGTGGGTAGTTTACACGGTATATGTTTACACAGCTATATTTTGTGGCTGTTTGATTTTTTCTGCTTTGAGGTTCACACAGCCAAAAGTGCTGGGGGCATGGCCAAGCATTGGAGAGGGAAAGGAATGCCATAGGAATGTCTGCCCTGGCCCGAACTCCGTGCTGAACAGCTTAGAGGCAGTCCCCCCGCCCCACAAATCAAATGGAAGGTTTTCCTCCTTGCTTAACAGCATTTTCTGCCAAATAGAGGAAAGCAAGAGAGAGAGAGAGAGAGGGAAAATAGCAGTGCAGCTCTGATACAGCCCTTCGTGAAATGGTTTCTCTCCCTCCCCCAAGCACAGGATCACAGCTGACGAGACAAGCTTTGCATAATTGCAAAACAGCAGAGAGAATGAAAAGAAATGCTCCCTGACTGAAAATTGTTGGGAATCCTTTTTGTTTGCAAACTGGCTTGCAAAATAGCAGAGAGGATTTTTCAAAGTTTCCTCTAATCGCTACTGTCTTTCCCTCCCTCCCTGCCCCTCTTTTAAGCCCACCCCTGCATCATCAACCAATCACAATGCAGCTCTGCTGTATCCCTTAGAGGAATGGTTGTGTACACTGCCAATAATGCGCTACATTGCAAATATACCTGCAAAAGTAGCGACATCCCTTGCCATGCTATATTTGGGTGTTTTACCTTCTCCCCTTCTGAATGATGCGATGCTGTGCTGTGATCCGTGGGAACTATAAGCTATCTTAGCAGTATATTTAGAGGAATATTTGCCCGTGTAAACGACCCCTAGTGACACTTCAGAGCAGAGTCTTGGGTGCTGCAGAGGGCATGGACAAAGAAATGCCTGTTGAGGCTCTGTGAGGAGGGGAGAATCACTCCCCTCTCCCCTTTTCACTGGTGAAACCCCTTCCAAGAATCCTAGGCAATATGTCCTTAAAAGCTATCTTATGATAAACATTTCAAATGTTTTTGGGTTTTTTTGTTATTGGAAAACATACTTCACTTCTGTCTCTTTGTAAAAAACAGAAAATAAACCTTCAATCATGCAGCGTGTGGCCTTCTATTCTGAATCTGATTTTATTCTGATAGTAGACATTTATGTTAAAACTAGATTGGACAGCTTATTTTTTTCACACTGATAATTCATTTTAGCTTTTGACGTTCTCTGGTATCTGTGCTCTACTGGGAGATTAATTTTTCTGATAATAATAAAATACGACAAGTTGGTGTGGGAAGACGCTAAAACTTATTCAGGTTGTAAGCCATAATGAACTCAGCATACCTGATTGTTGTGCATTCAGGTACCTGAGACAGAAATGGAGGCAAAGACTTATATTTTAAAATATTACTGGATTTCTCCAACCTCAGATGGGTTAGATGTGTAAAAAGTAGCAAAACGTACAGGCCTAAATTCTATTTAATGCTAGCAGAATGAAAACCCTGGATTATACCTTTCCTCAAGCAGTTGTGCAATGGGTCGTGCAACTGGCTGTATGAGAGGTTATGCCAACAGTTGTGCTACCAGTAAGCAGCCAGTTGTGCCAGAGATTGTATCAACTGCTTGATACAACTATCTACACAATAAAAACTATATTGAATACCACTCTTGTCCTGGAGATGAAAATGCTCTACTACTAGTGCAATGGACCTTCCATAGGGCAGTAACATAATTGGATACAGGCTGAAGTTTTGTAGGCAGAGAATCTGTTTATACTGCATAGTCTTTATTTCTGGGGATAGCAGATTTCACCACAATCTTTCCTGCCCTTTGTCCAAGGCAATTGAAAATTGAGAAAATCACATAGGGTACTCAGGTATAAAACCAGGAAGCACGTGTCTCAGGTTAGGTTTCACCAAAGAATTACAGTTTGAATTTTCTAGGTCAGAGAAGAGGTGGCCAAATCCACTTTTAGAGTTGGGCCATTCCATTTGGTCACTTAACCAATTGGCAGAGAGCCAGCATGATGTAGTGATTTAAGTGTTGTACTCGGACTCTGGAGACCATGTTTGAATCCTACTCAGCCATGGAAAACCACATGACTTTAGCAAGTCACACTCTCTGAGCCCCAGAGGAAGGCAATGGCAAATCCCCTTGGAACAAATCTTGCCAAGAAAACCCTGTTATAGATTCATGTTAGGGTCACCATAAGTCACAAATGACTTGAAGGCACACAATAACAACAAAATCAATTGGCATAAATTCACTTCAAGATGTCTATTTGACATTCAAATTGGGGAGGAATTGCTGATATAAAAGCCATTAGGAAATGTACAGAACACATCACTATTCACAAGGTTTTCGGCAGAAATTTGGAAATTCATCTGAAATATACACTGGACACTCAGAAGTGAGTGTCACTTAAATAACAAGTTGAAAAAGAGTTAAATAGGATTTTAGGCTTCTGCTGTTGGTTGTGAACACTCATGCTATATAGGAAATTCCACACACGCATGTGCCTATCTATGTATGCCTATGTTTCTGTAGGCCTTAGAAATATATTAGCTGACTAGAATTTAAAAACCAAACCAAGTTCAGTTATTTCTCTGATGGTACCAATGCTCGATACTGCCCAAGTTTTCATAGGATTTATTTGCACAGGAGAAGTGTAATTGTTGAGGATGAGTGAATGGGTTTTCTTGATGGCCATTCCCAGGCTCTAAAACTACTTTTCCCTCTTTGATGTCCTTCTGCCAGCAGGCAAAGGGCTCATCCAGACAATGAAAATGCTCCTCATAGAATTTTCAGAGAATACAATATGTCTGAACATCATCCAAATGAAATTCACAGTATTTGGAAGGAGGGAGGGGGCTAAGAACTCCACAAACCATGCAGTAAACAGATCTGCGGTTTTCTCTGAGGTTTCCTGGAAAATGCGCATAGATGTGCATTTTTGCAGGTGTGGCCATCCAAATTTGCATTGCTGCGCATTTTTACTCTACATATTGCCCTTTATCAGACCGTGTGCCCACTTCATTCAAATAGATGCGATAAGATGTGAATAGGCAAAAAAGGTGTAGACAAAACAGCGTTGCTGCAAATGGGCCAAAATGTGCACCTACTTGCAGTATGCCATCACATCTGGATGAGACCAAGACCTTTTATTCAGACAGGCCTTTCACATTTAACTTGGCTTGCTGCTGAAGGGATTTTATCTGGTTGGCTGCCACAATTTCTTTCTATTGATGTGTTTTGTCTGGGCTTTTAATCTGTTTTAATTTTTATGTTATTATTGTTAGCCACCTTGAGCACCCTATTAGTCAGAAAGGAAGGATATAGATTTAATAAATAAGTGGCTTTTGTTGCTAGGTGGTTAAAAATGGATTTTTCGATAGAAGAAAAACAATATTGTAAATACACTGGAAAGATGCAGCTTTGGTGAAGGTAAAGGTAATAAGTACATTTTCTTCTTCTTATAGTTGGTGTTACTCCACATGGCTATGCTTCCAGGTTTGAGATCCACTTTGTGGATACGTTTGAGGTTTCCTTTGGAAGAGAAGGTGAAACAATGAGTCTGGGCTGTACAGTTATAATTCACCCTGACATTAAGCGTTTCCAACCAGAAATCCAGTGGTACAGGAATGGTGAGTATGTGTGCTAAGATCTTGTTACTTAGATCATTCATGTCTGCATAGCACATTTCTGTGCTCATGCTTTGTGGAGAAACAATCATGTAGAAGCTGTGGAAGGAAGTGAAATGTGTTATGGATGAACCCTATCCAAGTACTACCCTTTGAATTCTCAGACTGCATTGCCCATGTCCACTCTGACTCTACAATCATCACCATCCACTATGCAGGTGGAAGGTCTTTGCTCTTACTGAACACATGGCACAAGTTGATGTGTGGAGACTGGTTATGCTAAATGACTGCATTTACCTGCCAGATTCACTCTTAACTGCCATCCACATATAAATGAATGATAGGAAATACAGTTCATATTTACAGCTGCCACTTTCTTGATCAAGGAAATCTTGATTAATTGTCCAGTTGTCCTTCCGTACCCACAGATTTGTGGATACACTATCTTAAAACAAAGGAAGAATGCATCTTTCCCAAAAACTAGTGTTGTATTCATGTGCAAATACTTGCAGATTGACTGATTTATAGCTAATTAAATACAGCTCATGCAATTAATTACAGTACAGTTATCCCTTCATATTCACTGGGGTTTGGTTCCAGGACCCCCTATGGATACCAACATCTGTGAATATTCAAGTCCCATTATGTGCAATGGCATAGCAAAATGGCGTCCCTTATATAAGATGGCAAAATCAAGGTTTGCTTTTTGGATTATTTTTTTAAAGAATACAGTATTTTCAAGCCGTGAATACTTAAATCTGTGGATACCAAATCCGTAGATACAGAGGGATAACTGTACTTAGAAATACAAATGGACAACATTGGCCTGCAAAACCCACCATTCTCTAAGTACCAATAAAGATTATTCTTATATGGAAGGGAATTACTAATCATTTAAAGCCTTTAAGTTTCAACAGTTAACTTACATACAGGAATCTCTTTCACTTGCAGGAGTTTTGATTACTCCATCAAAATGGGTCCAGATGCATTGGAGTGGAGAAAGAGCTACACTGACCCTGACTCATGCTAACAAAGAGGATGAAGGTCTTTACACCGTCCGCGTGGTGATGGGAGATTACTATGAGCAGTACAGTGGTTATGTTTTTGTTCGAGGTAAGATTTGGTGGTGGTGGTGGTGGTGGTGAACCTGAACACTCACACCCACATTATATAAGCAATACAATTTTAATGTTTTGTTGAAAATAAGATTATTTTTCCAGAGTGTGTGTTACTGGCAGTGGCAGTGCTCAACATGGAAATACACTGCAGGGAAAGGGGATTGGTAAGATATGGGAGAATAATTCCATATATCACTCGTAAGAATCTTCAATATATAGGATAGGAAATTAGTGAAAAGTCCTTAAACAGACAAGATAAAATTGTCAGTATTAGTCTCCCCAGTGTCTTAAAATGATCATATCTCTCTCTCTCAAAAAAAATAAAAAGTTATACTGCTTAATGGATGAGATTGTTTATTCACTAATTGTTAGGAAAAGTTCTATTGCTGTTATTTTTTTTATTTTTTAAACATCTGTGGTTTTAAATAACGAAAAAGTATATAGGCACTTGTTACAAGATCGCACTACACTGTTATAGCGCTATTATTCCATTTTCACTGCTTTGGCTGCCTCCTGTGGAATTCTGAGGTTTGTAGTTTAGTGAGGCATAAGAGCTCTCTGGCTGAGAGTCCTAAATGCCCCTCCCTAAACTGCAAATCCCAGGATTCTACAGGAGGCAGCAATAGCAGTTAAAGTGGAATAATAGCGCTATAATAGTGTAGTGCAATAAGTGAATCATAGAATCATAGAATTGTAGAGCTGGAAGAGACCACGAGGGCCATCCAGTCCAACCCCCTGCCATGCAGGAAATCATGATCAAAGCATCCCTGACAGATGGCCATCCAGCCTCTGTTTAAAGACCTCCAAGGATGGAGACCCCACCTTGCTCCAAGGGAGTGTGTTCCACTGCCGAACAGCTCTTACTGTCAGAAAGTTCCTCCTAATGTTGAGGTGGAATCTCTGTTCCTGGAGCTTGCATCCATTGCTCCGTGTTCCAGTCTCTGGAGCAGCAGAAAACAAGCTTGCTCCATCCTCAATGGGACACCACTTCAAATACTTAAACAGGGCTATCATATTGCCCCTTAACTGTCTTTTTTCCAGGCTAAACATACCCAGCTCCCTAAGTCTTTCCTCATAAGGCATGGTTTCCACACCTTTCACCATTTTAGTCATCCTCCTTTGGACATGCTCCAGTTTGTCAATATCCTTTTTTAATTGTGGTGCCCAAAACTGGACACAGTATTCTAGGTGAGGTCTGACCAAGGCAGAATAGAGTAGCACTATTACTTCCCTTGATCTAGACACTATACTTCTATTGATGCAGCCCAAAATCGCATTGGCCTTTTTAGCTACCGCATCACACTGTTGACTCATGTTCAATTTGTGGTCTACTAGGACTCCTAGATTCCTTTCACACATAGTCTCGTTCAGTCAGGTCTCCCCCATCCTGTATATATGCATTTCATTTTTCCGCCCTAAGTGCAGTATCTTACATTTCTCCGTATTGAATTTCATTTTGTTAGCTTTGGCCTAGCTCTCCAGTCTATCCAGGTCATTTTGAATTTTGATCCTGTCCTCTAGGGTATTAGCTACTCCTCCTAATTTGGTGTCATCTGCAAATCTGGTAACTATGCCCCTAATTCCATCATCCAAGTCATTGATAAAGATGTTGAATAGCACTGGGCCCAGGACAGAACCCTGTGGCATCCCAGTGGTCACATCTTTCCAAGATGAAGAAGAGCCACTGAGGAGCACTCTTTGGGTTTGGCTGGTCAACCAATTACAAATCCATTTAACAGTTAACTTGTCTAGCCCACATTTTACAAGCTTGTTTGCAAGAATGTCATGGGGAACCTTGTCAAAGGCCTTACTGAAATCAAGGTATGCAATATCCCCAGCATTCCCTTCATCTACCAAGCTTATCAAAAAAAGAGATCAGATTAGTCTGGCATGACTTGTTTCTCTGAAACCCATGTTGACTTTTGTGATTATGGCATTGCCTTGTAAATGTTCACAGACTTTCTGTTTAATGATCTACTCTAGAATCTTCCCTGGTATTGATGTCGGACTAACTGGACAATAATCGCTAGCATCCTCTTTTTTCCCCTTTTTGAAGATGGGGACAACGTTTGCCCTCCTCCAGTCTGCTGGGACGTCTCCTGTTCTCCAGGAGTTCTCAAAGATTATTTCCAATGGCTCTGAGATTACATTTGCCATCTCTTTTAATACACTTGGATGTAGTTCATCTGGTCCTGGAGATTTAAATTCATTTAGATTAAGAAGGTATTCCTGTACTACCTCTTTACTTACTCTGTGCTGGATTTCCCCTATTGTGTCCTCTGTTCCATTATCCTCAGGTTGATCACCCCTTTCATTACTTCACTTGATCTAGACACTATACTTCTATTGATGTATTCCCTTGATCTAGACACTATACTTCTATTGATGCAGCCCAAAATCGCATTGGCCTTTTTAGCTACCGCATCACACTGTTGACTCATGTTCAATTTGTGGTCTACTAGGACTCCTAGATTCCTTTCACACATAGTCTCGTTCAGTCAGGTCTCCCCCATCCTGTATATATGCATTTCATTTTTCCGCCCTAACTGAGGCAAAGAAGGTGTTGAGTAATTCTGCCTTTTCTCTGTCCCCTGTTAGCATTTTGCCATCTTCTCCATGTAGTGGCCCTACCATTTCCTTCTTCTTCCTTTTGCTGCGGACATACCCCCAAAAGCCCTTTTTATTGTTGTTAACCTCTCTAACGCACCTGAGCTCATTCTGCACTTTAGCTTTTCTGATTTTACTCCTACATGTGCTCACTATCTGTTTGAATTCTTCTTTGGTGATTTCTTCCTTTTCCCATTTCCTATACGTATTCCGTTTAAAACTTAGCTCTGTTGAAAGTTCTTTAGTCATCCATCTTGGTTTCTTGCGACACCTCCCATTCTTCTTCCTCATTGGTACTGTCTGAGATTGTGCCTTCATTATCTCCCTTTTGAGAAAGTCCCATCCATCTTGAAGTCCCTTCTCTTTTAGTATTCCTGACCATGGGATCACCTCCAGTATTTCCCTGAGTTTATTGAAATCAGCTCTCCTAAAGTCTAGAATACATGTCTGACTATGCCTGGCTTCTCCTTTCCATTGTATAACAAACTACAGGAGAACATGATCACTCTCACCTAAGGATCCCACCACTTGCACCCCATTAACCAGGTCATCCCTGTTGGTTAGGATCAGATCTAAAAAAGCTGACCCCCTTGTTGCCTCTTCCACCTTTTGGACCATGAAATTGTCTTCCAGGCAAGTAAGGAATTTGCTTACAAATGGAATACAAGTGGAATACAAAGACAGGAGGAAATCTAAAGCTGACATCCAGCATATAAGTTTAGCCATGCAGGCTTATACATGTCTACTCAAAATAAAACCTCCATCGAATTCAGTGAAACTTATTCAGGTAAGTGTGCAGATGACTACATTTCTAATTTGTTTTGTTTATAAATAAGGTGTACAAAGAATAAGCATTTTCAAAATAGAGAAAGTCGATGCTTTCTAATGTGAAGGAGAAATATTTTAAAGATCTAGTAGCATCCTCATGGAAAATT
The DNA here is from genome assembly GCA_030847615.1 of Gambelia wislizenii. NCBI lineage: Eukaryota > Metazoa > Chordata > Lepidosauria > Squamata > Crotaphytidae > Gambelia > Gambelia wislizenii. The sequence goes on from JAUMIR010000004.1 coordinate 253,776,938, forward strand.
AAAAATAGCTTATTTGAACATTTTTGCAGGTTTAGTAACACCTGTTTTTGTGATACCACAAATAACCAGCCCCTGGGATTTCCCCCCCCCCCCATAATTTGTGATCATGCCCACTTTGGTCATGCACCACAAGAGGACTGTTATCTGCATTTCCTTAGATTCTGCTGAACAGGGCAAAGTGGCGCCATTCTGAGCTTGGTCAGAGAGCCAAGAATTTAGGTTGGCATTACTCTCTTCAGCTGCCTTCAGCAGCTGGGACTGATATAGAGTCACTTCATGAACCAGTGAAATGTGATGACACCAACACTTGTTCAAGAGCCATTCAAGCAGTTGTTGAGGAGACATTCTCTTCAAGAGAAATTACATTCTTTGTTAAAAATTCTAAAAGCAAAGTGATTCAGGGAAAGTAAAGCAAATAATATTAGTTAACCCATTCAACCCTAGGTGTACTTACTTTGATATAACTCCCACTGTATCCGTAGCATTTAAGCTATCTGTTTATAATTTCAAACAAACAGTGCAGCTTGCCTCTTGGAGAAGATAATTCAATATGGAATCTGGTATCCTACTGTAGTTGGCACATGTTACACAAGTTACAATTCTCATCCATATGTTTGTGTCATAATATTAATATTGGGAGAGGGAATGTTTCAAGGAGAAATTTAGTCAGCAGAGAGAACCTTTGCCTTTCTTTACAATTCTGCCATTTTCCATCATGGACATACTGTGGTGAGACCAGCTGGACTTATTTAATTCTTTGCATTAAAAAAAAATATACACAAAAATGTGAACACATATTTTAAAATACATGAAATATATGCAGTCCTGACAAGTAATTTCTCCTGATGTATGGATTTTTGTATATGATTTCCCCTAATGTATGACTTTTCATATCCATTTTTGAATACATTGTAAAATATAGATCAAAGCAAAAAAAAAAATTGCAGGATAATTTCGTTTGGGTTTCTACATTCATTCTGGAGGTGCAAATGAGGTCAGTTTGTGTTGAAATGCAAACCAAACAATTTTCTCCCTGTGAAGTAGAAGGCTTTCTCCCTGATCCCTAGTTTTACAATACTATTAGGAAGAAAGGTACCAAAATTCAACAGTTCACCTACCTGGGAAGCATCATCTCCTCAGATGCCAAGATTGACAAAGAGATCAATCACAGATTAGCAAAAGCATATAGCATATTTGGAAGACTTTACAAAAGAGTCTGGAGTAATAAACACCTGAGGCGAAGCACAAAAATCAGTGTGTATAGAGCCATTGTACTGTCTATTCTCCTCTATGGGTCTGAAACATGGATCACCTATCACCACCACTTACGATTTCTCGAACGCTTTCATCAGCGCTGTTTACGCACAATCCTAAATATACACTGGACTGACTATGTGACGAATGTTGCTGTCCTTGAGCAAGCAGGGATCACCAGCATTGAGGCCATGATATTGACAACACAGCTGCGCTGGGCAGGGCACATTTCTAGGATGGAGGACCATCACCTCCCCAAAATAGTACTCTATGGTGAACTCGCCACAGGTCAATGTAAGAGGGGCGCTTCAAAAAAGCGATACAAGGATTCCCTGAAACAACATCTCAGGCTTGGCCAGATTGATCACCAACAATGGTCCGCCCTGGCCTCACATCGGGAGGCATGGAGATGCACTATCCACAATGCTGCAGCCTTATTTGAGAACTCACGCCGAACAGGTCTTGAAGAGAAATGACAACGCAGAAAGAATCACAACCCAGAAACATCACCCAAGGAAACCTTCTGCTGTGCTTTCTGCAACCGGACTTGTCTATCTCGGATTGGCCTTTTTAGTCATCAGCGTGCTTGCAGAAAGCACGAGATGAGTCCTTCCTGAATCTTCGTTTGCGAAGAATAACCAGAGAGGGGCTTCTGTAATGTTAGATAAGCATTTCATACACAAATAGATCATCCTACTATCTAAGAATTTTTATACACCACATTCTTATAAGAGACAGTGCAAATGTATATTTCTGTGATTCATTTTCTAAAATGAAACAGGGCATCACCCAGGCTCAATTTAAGAATTGTTCAGGGGGTCTGATGGAAGCTTTTCAGTTTTACAGCCAATTTTTCTGCAGCTGCTTCAGTTCTATGTAGGATAGCCATGTTGTTCTGATCCAGATATAGGACAACCCTCTGGCCAAAGCATGTGAAGCACACCTATATAAAGTCCATCTACAACCTCACATCAGGAGGACCTCATGTGAAATTTACAGGCTCTCATGAGATTTGAGATCTCATGGGAACTCGGAAATCTTGCAAGAGGCCTTCCTCTTGCAAGATTTGAGGTGGGCCTTATATAGGCATTTGTCACATGCTCCTCTCTTATTCACCGGTAGAGTGGCAAGTAGGAGGAGCAGGCACTGAAACCATTTTGCTGCATACTAAATTCTTTGGGGTTACTCTGTTGTGAGAGCAACTGCCATTTCCTCTTTCCAGTAGTAGTTGCAAGCTACACAAGGCATGCTAACAACAGTCTGACCCCAGAGCATTTGTTATACAATAAAATGGCCTCACACTGGGATCTGCCAGTTCCAAGTGGAGCTGGTGTCTGCTTTTCATACTCTATGGGTGACTGAACATGGGACACCTGAGGCACAATTTTGTGCTCCTGAGGCACAGTTTGGGGCTGCCCTGCCTCAGTGGCCAGGAACAAGGGAGAAGAACAACACTATGCCAGCCTCAATCCCAACAGGCAGGCCCCCAGCATACAGAGTTGGGTTTCAAGCAGTCAAATATGGGACATCCCATAGAAAACAGAAACCTAGTTATATGAGAGCCACTCAGGTGCTGGCTACTGTTCCTGGTAGAGGTTCAGCACTAGGAGAGTTGCCATACAACATGGGGCAGCTGCTGGAAAAGCAGCCATAAAAACAAAAATGAATTTGTTGCCCTGTGGCAATGGCCATTCTGGTTTAGGTAAACAGTACCATGGGAGACAGTATAATAAAGTGATTAGAGTACTGAAGCAGAACTGAGGAAATTCAGGTTCAGATCCCTATCCAGTCATAAAGCTTACTGTATGATTTTGAACACACCATTATTAATAAGCTAACTTACCTTGCCTGATTGTTGTAATGTTTAAATTGGTGTAGATATGGAAGGAACTATGTATGCCACATTCCCTTTTCCCCCAAAAGCCTTAATGAGGCTATGCTTTTTTACAATTCCTGCCATTCAATCAATATTAATTATTTTAAAAATCATTGATGATTTAGAATTATGCAGATGATGCTTCCAGTTTTGATGCTAGCAGAGATGTATTTTGGCAATTTAAAGCCAGTCATTAATGGTTACTCAGCTTTGTAAAATGCATGTCTCTCTCCATATAGATGCTGATGCAGATATGCCAGGAGCCCCTGGTTCTCCACTGGATGTAAAGAGCTTGGATGCTAACAAGGATTATGTCATCATCTCTTGGAAACAGCCAGCTGTTGATGGTGGAAGTCCCATCCTGGGATACTTCATTGATAAGTCAGTATTTACACAATGCTGAAATTATAACTGATCTCCATGACAGTGTGACCTTAAACACCTCTTACTTTGGGAGCACATCAATTATCTTTTTTACTGATGGATCCCATTGTGTTATCTTGTCAAGTTCAGGGGCAGGCAGACTTCAGTCTGGGAGATCTAGGAGATTTTCAGACGGGGGGACCCCACGGAGGTCAGGAGAGAAATGGGGCTGTTCAGCTTCCAGCGCTCCATTTCACATGCCCCCATCCTTCTCCCAATCTCCATTTGTTCTCCCTCCCTCCTGCTTTCATTTTCCTTCCACTATTTTTTACTAATGGAAGTTTCCGTTAGTAAAAAATAGCAGAAAATAGTGGAAGGAAAATGAAAGCAGGACGGAGGGAGAACAAATGGAGGTCAGGAGAAGGACGGGGCATGTGAAATGGAACTCTGGAAGTGGAACAGCCCCATTTCTTTCCTGACCTCCGTGGGGTTTTCTTTTCCCCCATCTGAAAATCTCCCTATTCTTTTTTTTTTTAACAGAACCCTGAAATCTATCAATCAGAGCCGAGTGCAAAATAGAGAGAATTCTGAGATGAGATTTGGGGGGGGGGGGTTGTTTCAGAAGAGAATTGATCTCACTGTCCTTCCACACATAAATCTGCTTCTAGTTATCCTAAACTTTTTAAATTTATTTTAGGAATCAAATTTGGGGTGGCAGTGTCTTGCTACTGTTATTTAACAATGGGGTGTCCAAAATCCTTGCTTATCTGCTGCAAGTCACAACAGATCTAACCCTATAGGTCCAAATCTTAGTGTACCTGCGCTACAGAGTTATAGAACCTTGATACCACTTTAACTGTCATAGCTCCATCTCAGTGGCAGCACTAGGGGGTGCAGAAAGGCTGAACTACATGAGGTGACACTGTCAGGAGGAGGGGTGACACCAGCCTTAGCGATGCCACAACTCCATCCTATAGAACCCTGGGATTTGTAGTGCGATGAGTTGCTTAGAATTCCTTGGTAGAGAGTGTCCATTGGCAGAGAATTCCATGTACTTCATCTTACCAAACTACAGATCCCAGGATGAAACCATGGCAGTTAGAGTGGTATCAAAGTGTTAGAACTCTGTACTGTATATAAATGAATAATTAACTTACAGAATTCACTGTCATGGGATCTGGTGATAGTCTGGAAAAAAAAAAAGAATTAGATGGAGGAAATGTTCATCAGTAGTTATCAGCCCCGGCAAACGTGGTATCAAACTGTTATAACTGAGTAATGGAAATACATTCAACTTTCTGCCCATCCTTTCCCAAGTTAACTTAAGGCCAAAAGTGTGTGTTGTCAAATGTTGCTGAGGCATGTTGCTAAACAGTGCCAAGAAAGTACTATATGCCTAGTAATAACTTGTTTCATACCCTTTCCTCTATGTGTTCACTCTTTGTGTAAATGTGGGAGCAATGCACCATGCCCAAGTAGAGCTCTCTCTGCATAGGTGCCCCTTCTCACATTCTTGGTTGTATGTGTAGAGACCAAGGTTGGGGCCAGTGACATAATCTCCCTCTTTCCTCCATGGTTAGAATGCACACATGGAGAAGAAAGTATGAAAGTGGCAATGTCACATTATTTATAAACCTGAATATTTAAAAATTTATTTGAGGAATCAGCCATGACTACCCACTGGATGATCTTGGGCAAGTCGTTCTCTCATAGCCTCAGAGGAAGGCAAAGGCACCCCCCTCACTGAATAAATCTTGCCAAGAGAACCCTGTGAGAGGGTCTCCAAAGTCAGAAATGAAGGCACACAACAACAGCAAATCTGAAGGAATGAGTGCATTCAGAATGATTAAAAGGACCAGAGAGTCTAAGATTTTGTTTCTGTTCTTTCTAGTTTTATTTTGGAAATCCATACATGTTTTGTTTATCTCAGAACATTTTCTGTCAGCTCCCAGTACAATCAGAGACTTTTTATACCATCCCCCCCCCCGATCAATGTATTTTAACGCAGTATAATATTTCAGAGGAAGGAACTGGCAAAACTACCTCTGAATATTCCTTGCCTAAGAAAACCCCATGAGAAATTCATGGGGTTGCCAATGCCATAAGTCAACAGGTGACTTGAAGGGAGACACACACACATAAAATCAGAAGGAACAGTAACAAAATTGGGGCCTTTCCCATCAGTCTGGATGTGCCCAGTTAGAGCCACTTCAGACATTAATGCTCTAACAATAATAAGAGTCTAGTTTGCAGAGGGAAGAGACAGAGTCACTTAAAAAGTGAGCTGACTTCACTTTAAGTTAAGGTGTCTGATCAAGAGGGAACAGGGGTTGACAGCACCCTATTTGATTTCCTCCTCATCCCTGTCCTTGGTATACATTTGGCTAAGAACATCAGCAAAACCCTTTGAGATCAGATCAGTCTAAGGACTTTTTCGGACAAAGAAAAAACAACACTAGCAGCCTCGCCACGATCGTTGATCGTGAGTAAAAATCTGCTAAATATAACGCTCAAATGTCCCAGCGGTACTGCAACAGTACCGCTAGGGACGGGCGTCATGCGAAACGGACGCCCTGCAGCGCTGCAGCCTCGCAACGTGGCGAGGCTGCTAGCGTTGTTTTTTCTTTGTCCGAAAAAGTCCATAGTCAACATGTCTATTCTCATGGTGGCCTGTAAATGCAGGAAGGCTGCATCTAGAAAATAGTTGGCTTCTAGCAGCCTTGTGTGTCATTTAAATACATTTTTTAAAATAGCATGAGTTGCATCAAAGAAGTTAAGTCAACATTGCATGAGCGAGGAGCTGGAGAGATTTGTGTGTACAGTTGTCCCTCTGTATCCACAGATTTGGTATCCATGGATTTGGTATCCACGGATTTAAGTATTCACAGCTTGAAAATATTCTTAATGAAATAATAATCCAAAAAGCAAACCTTGGTTTTTCCATCTTATATAAGGGACACCATTTTGCTATGCCATTGCATCTAATGGGACTTGAGTATTCATGGATTTTGGTATCCACAGGAGGTCCTGGAGCCAAACCTCAGCGAATATGAAGGGACAACTGTATATTCAGAATTTTAATGTATCAGTACAAAAGTTTTGCTTTTCTTTTCCCCCCCTCTTCGCCAGATGTGAAGTTGGTACTACTCGTTGGTCCCAGTGCAATGAAACTCCAGTGAAGTTTGCTCGCTTCCCTGTCACAGGCTTAATAGAAGGGCGTTCCTATGTATTCCGAGTCCGAGCTGTGAACAATGCTGGAATAAGCATCCCATCACGTGTTTCAGAGCCTGTAGCAGCACTAGATCCTGCTGATAGGGCCAGACTTAGAAGTAAGAGCCTTCGTAATATTTTTCCTCAAAATGTTTTAATCTTTAATTTTGGAAAGATATGAGCAAATTGCAAGTGCAAGAACCTTCCACTAGAGGGAGAAGCCATAAAGCAAACCCTTTATCATTCAAAGTGGTATTTGTCAACAACAACAAAAAACTCTGTCAAATTTCTAATTTTTCATTGGCCCTACTGCTTAAATATTTTTGGTTTAAATATTTAGCACAGAGACTGGAACTGGAATACTCTCCATGATGAAACTTGGACAAATAATTTAACCACAAGAAGGAACACATTTTCAATAAGTGCTTTATGCTATGATATACTTAGAATAATGTTTTAGCCAGCCCCATTGATTATCTTGTTTCAAACCACTTCAGTCAGATAGGCTATCAATATCTTGGCGTCATACTTGGAGGAACTTTTCTAACTGCAATAATGGAATTTGTTTGAATAATTAATATGACTGTCAAGGATCTATCTCACATTAGAGCTCTAACCTAAAATTAGATTAGAAATGTTCTCTTTTTTGAGGGGGGGTGGCTGGGCAGGACTGATATAGTACCAAAGTAGTCACTGTGAATTCTCATATGTTCAAAGACTTTTTAAAGATACCAAGGGATTCATTTTCGGTAACGCTTTTAGCCAATACCCCCCACCCCCAAATCTGGACATGGCAGGCAAAGTTCACTGTTCATGTTACTGAAATGGGGCTACCAGGTCAGGACTGTCTCCTCCCCTGAGATTTCAGCACCAAAACCTGAGACCTAGGGACCACCCATTGTGATGTCACAGAGATGGGCCCTGGTGGTATTATGGGGGCAACACCTGGTGATGTCATAAAGCATGATCTTTTTAAATACGCCATTTAAAGATAAAACACCATGTCTAACACATGAGGAGGAAATAGATTCACAGGCTTTCCAAGGCAGTGCTCTTGCTCTGAGATTCCTCCCCTTCAACCTGAGGGACATGGCCCTGAGACTTGGGGACTCTATACAGGAATATAGCACACTGTAGTTTAAGTGAATATTGAATAAATGTGTCTGTGCATATCTGGAAACAAAGCTTTAATTTAGCTTTTTTGTACATTGTAAAGACTGTAGCCTCAATTTTTGTAAAGACTGTAGCCTCAATTGTAATGACTGTAGCCTCAATTCTGATGGACTATAAGGCTTGCTGAGAGCCATCAGAAGTACATTGTAGCACAGTATGTTTTCTTTATTGAAATATCACAGCCATAGCCCTTTGTTAATATAGAGATGTTTCAAAAATAATTGCATTGCTTTGTCAGATATATCCTAGGGGGTGTCTATATGGTAAAAAAAATACATACAGCGTTCGAAAGATCAATCATCCATACACACGGCTGTTCAGATGCATACGTGTCATTCAGAAGGGGGGCAAGCAAATCCTCCATAAACTCCATGGATTCAGCGTTCGGGAGGATTAGCGAATCTCGAGCTGTTCGTATTGTTGATGGTCTGTACACCCCGTTCTCACACATACAAGCAGGCAGTGTAATCTGATTGGTTGGCTGAGCAGGGGGGGCTAGCAAAGAGGGGAATTTGGAGTGGCTGCCATGTTGGATTGCTGGCTAAGCGAGAGTCTGGTAAGCCTGTGAATTTTACATTTAATCCCTTTTATTTTATTTTGTAAACATGGAAAACTGAATGTTTGCATAACAGGCACCTTTTAAAATAATAATTAAAAAAAAGCAGCGGGAGATTTAAAACCGCTGCTTGGATTGCTCGCTACAGCCAGCAGGGCAAAGGGGGGTCATACGGAGTTTAGGGGGGTAAAAAATTGTGTAGGCAGATCGTACGTATTCAAACAACTGCCTATTCGTATTTTTTAACCCCCCCCCAAACAGAATTTTTTAAAAATCGTATAGACGGGGCCACAGTATGGCTCATCTCTGTTTCTATTTCAGGTCACCCTTCTGCCCCCTGGACTGGACAGATTATTGTCACTGAGGAGGAACCTACAGGTAAATTCCATGTTCTTATGAAAACTGCTTGGTCTGCACTCCTCAGTACATTTGTTTGTTTTTAGGGCATGTCTGCATTGAGAGTTTCAAATATATGTTTTTGGAGGTAGCTTCCCTTAAGAATATTTTTTGGGTTTGTGAGGTGACTGATTATTCTCTAGCTGTTCAAACTAACTATGATTACTGAATTTTGAATACATACTGAATACTGAGTTTTGCAGCAGGTTGTATGCATTTATGTATACAGGCACATTTGTGGAAATCGTTCAGGGTTGACATTTTTAAAAACTCTAGTTGAGGGAAGTAAGATGCCTGAACTTATCCAGGATATAATAAGGTGCTGACAGAACATCTTCCACAACCAGGAGAGACTTGTTCCTCTCCTGTGCAGCACCTGAAGAGGCCTGTTTTCAACAGAATGTGACCAAGAAGTTAACATCTACATCACTTTCTGCTGAAAAAAATAATCCTCTCCACACAGCCATAGATGCAGGTGAAATGTCAGGAATAAACTCTTCCAGAACACGGCCTCACAGCCCCCTCCCCCAATACCATGGAAAACCTATAGATGCTGGCCATGAAAGCCTTTGACTTCACATTGATCTGAATTGGTTCAAAAGTCAAGATTTGTTTGTTTACACAGCCCTAATTTTAGCTTCCAACCTCAGATTTTTTTGACAGCCCAGAAACAAGCCTTAGTAACTGTTGAAAAGCTTACCTGCTGCGTAGCTCTATAGTTGCTTTGGCTTAATAGAGTCAAATATATAAAGGCCTTTATTTCTTCACTCTTGTTTTATACAGAAGGCATTGTTCCTGGACCACCTTTGGACCTCCATGTTACAGAAGCCACAAAGAATTATATTGTACTTAGCTGGAAACCTCCATATGAACGAGGTCACGAGGGTGTCATGTATTTTGTTGAGAAGGTAAAACCAAATTGTTGGTGCACTATTTTATAATTTGTTTCCCCCTAAGCCATGCTCTGTTCTCAGAATAAGAGCTTTAGGATGCTGTATTTCTTATTTTGAACTATTTTTGCTTCACAGCAAGAACAAAAACCTGCAGGTAGTGTTTACTATAGACTGAAGAGCACGTTGAATAGACAGGAAAGAACTAAATAGGTAACAAGACCTCCAAATGTGAGGAACCCTCCACAATATTTCCATTTGGTTTCATTTACTTTCGTCATGGACTCCTTTTTTTTTTTTTTTTTGCAACACGGAAAATTCAGATATAACTACAGTATATAAAAATAAGACTTATTAGTGAATGAATAAGCTAGTAGGTTCATTTCTGATAGACATCACATGAATTCTTCCAATTTTTAGTCATTTCCTCCAGTATATGTTTCCTAATACTTATTGTATTAGCTGTCCTGGGTCTCTCACATGGGGAGAAAAGCAGAATATAAATAAAGTGATTGACTGAATGACTGTGTTGGATCCGGAGAACTGTGAGTGAAAAGAAGCTTGTAGAAGAGGGCTTTTCCACCTGGTTTTCTCCTCTGCACCCCCTGTGTCCTCTAAAAGCTAGACCAGACAATCAGAGAACCCTCCTTGCTCTGATCTCAGGTGGTGTCTCTTCTTGATTTGGTGTCCCTCACTTAGCATCCTCCTCCATTCTACCCAATCCCATTTGGGAAGGAACACAAATCATGAAAAACTAATTTTGGGGGAAATGCATAGAAGAAGAAGAAGGAAAGTTCCTTTCATACCTGCAAATCTCAGAATCCAATCATCTTTTCTTTTCTTGTACAAATTACTAAAATTTGACAAGATTTGATCTATGTACCCAGTGACAATCTTGTTTACTTACAGTACTTCGTTATTCCTTACCTTGCATAAATCTGTACAATAATGTTGATTATTAATATTTTTTGATAACAGCATATTCCTCAGCAATTTACTTGAGGTAATAGGAGTTTACAGTTCTAGGATGACAATTCCATCTTTTTTTCTTTCTAATACTTTGCTTTCCCCATAACTATATTTTCTTATGATCTCAAGAGACAAGGGGAGGCAATGTTGTGGTGACACACTGTGGCATAATTTCATTACCTGCTTTCAGCCATGTGTAATCAGAATAGGTTTATTTTATTTTCTCAAAATAGGATATAGTGAAGAGAATGCTAGAAACAAGAAGAGCATTATTCACCCATGATATGGACATTTTTATTGTATTTGGCAAAGAGCAAGTCTGCTTTCCCTTATAAGTCTCTGCGGACACTATCCAAAAATGTGTACATTTTAATTTAGTCATGAACCATCATGAAACATTGTGACAGAATGAATAATGCTTGCTTCTTGCTGTAGAGCTGCTCAGTTCCTTCTTGTGACAGTTCTTTTTTGTCAGATTCTGAAATTTTGATTTTAGTGTGTTGCAGGAACTGAAAACTGGCAAAGAGTGAACACTGAGATCCCTGTAAAGTCCCCTCGCTTTGCACTTTTTGACTTAGCTGAAGGGAAGTCCTACCAGTTCCGTGTCCGCTGTTGTAATTCAGCTGGAATTGGTGAGCCTTCAGAAGCCACTGAAGCCACTGTGGTTGGTGACAAACTTGGTAAGTGTACAGTTGTGAATTGGCATTTTCATTGATATATGCAAAAAACTAGAAAGTCAAAAGTATTGCCAGCTCCAGCTGCTGGCTTCGATATTAGTGGAGTGGTGAATTTGCTCCAGGTTTTACTGTGAACTTTAGACAAGCTTTCCAAAGGTGATGAACCCTGCCCCCAAAATAGATTCAGCATCATGAATAGTGCCTTTAGAGTTCATCCTAAATCCCAGAAAGGATTCACCATCCCACTGATATGGAAGCCTCCAGCCACAACCAGGTGGTACATTTCTTATCATTTCTGCTTCCAGGAGGTGTGACTGGAAAGCTCTTGCCACCAGTTGGCAATGGGGTAGTGTGGAACTGGTAGCTCTCATTTATTTACTGGTTGGAAGAAATGGGGATGATGGTCGGTCATATTTGGGCAACCTGTTCTCAGACATCTTAGCAATCAATATGGCCACAGTGATGAGTCTATCAAAGCACATTCCAATTAAAGATTGTTACCATTTGAAGACTGAAGTTCAGTTTTAGTTGTTTTGGTGCAAGTGCCTCTGTTTACTAGCTTCTTTTCATTAATATTTTAGATTACTGCATATATATATTGTGTTTCATCTCTGTAACTATGGGGATTAGAAACTAGGAAAAATCACATTTGCTCAGAATTTGTAAATATTGTCCTCAACATGCAGCCTATAGCTTGTATATTGCTCAGCATATTTTAGGAACTGCTCACATTATTAAATAGGCAAAACAAAAGCTTTAGATGCATCTGTTTATATGGCCCATATGTAATACTGTATTTGTTAGCCAAATTCTATGAGTTCTCTGAAAGCCACATCTCTATTCCCATTTATCTGGAGGTAAGTCCTATTGGACTAAATGGAAAGTACATGGAAGGAATTATGCTGTCAATAACATTATGACTTCTTTGGATACAAATGGCACAATGTCTCTTGCAGAGCTGAAGCTTATGTCAGTGTCTAGTTCAGTGCTTTATGCCACAATACGCTTCCTCCATTGGTCATAAGAAATGTTATCACATCTTCTTATGGAACCTTCTTATGGAACAATGATTCTATCTTGCAAACAATGAGAACAAATAAGTGGGGGGGGGGGGAAACCCAGTTTGTAATATTAAGACATAAAGTCATAAGGTAAGTTGCCAGCCCCCACCCCCCAGCCACAAAAACCTTGGTCATCAAAGAAATAAACCATACAAAATATTTTTTGATTTACTTGTGATTGTGTTGAATTGTGATTAATTGTGACTTCTAAAGAAAGCTCTCTTTAAAAAAAACAAAAAACAACTGCCATACCCTCAGGGCTTTCTCTGTGCTATGAGAACATTCTGAAGAGAAGTGATTGGAAGAGGTTCTCTCCCATTGGTGGAAGGAACATCTCTAAGGAAGGTTTCTCCAACAGAAAGAGGTTTCCTCTGATAGATGACAGCCTTCCATTAGACAAAGCTCCTTTTATTAAAAAAAAAACACCTTTGAATCCATTCCAGGAAAAATATTTATTTTTGCATAGTACTGTTTCTTAGGAATAAGCAACCAGATACCTTCCAGATGTTTTGGACTAGACGTCCCATGTTCTCCAACTACTGGTCATACTTGCTGGCACTTGTAGGAGTTGTCAAAAACATCTGGAGGGCACCAGACCATTGAACAGCTGATCAAAGCCATGATATCCTTTATAATCCTTCACATCTTGGTCAAAATAAAGGCTGGTGGTTCAAATGTCAGTATATATTTCTGTCCATCATTATCAGTCAACACAAATTGGAACATACAAGCTCGGTGGTCTTGTGTACATAAAAGAAATGATGGCCTGCTTTGGTTTGTTAGTAATTATTAATAACTTTATGAAGTTCATTATTATATTTGCACTAGCACAGGACACCAGTATTTTAATGTCAACAATGTTGACCATTAATTTTTGTTATTGCTTTTTATCTCTAGATATTCCTAGTGCTCCTAGCCATGTTGTACCCACCAGAAATACAGACACCTCAGTAGTTCTTACTTGGACAGAATCCAAAGATGCAAAAGAATTGGTTGGTTACTACATAGAAGCAAGCAAAGTTGGATCTGGTCACTGGGAACCATGTAACAATAATCCTGTGAAGGGGACAAGGTAATAGGTTGATGGCTAGAAGGGCAAGCTTACAGTTTACTGTGCATTTGAAGCTAGTTTGAAAGATTCTTTTGATAACATATAACTAAAAATGTTCAAAAGAGGGCATTTCTTCAGCCTGAAATTAATATAGGGATAAAGTCATGTCTATGACATTATCCTGGAACACCAGTTGACAGAGATCTAAATGTCAATTCATGGGGCCAATGCTTGAACAACAACAATAAGAATAGATGTTGTTATGATATCTTATCTAAAGTAATATGTGTCCTTTAAAAAGCAATGCAGTAAGTGGCACAATTTCAGATATCACTGGGGCAGTAGCAAAGTTCGCTGCAAGTATATAATAAAAGGAGTCTATTTTAAGAACATTTTGCTTGTCTTTTTAAAAACAAACCTCATACGAGTAGCACAGCTATCTGCTATTATCCTAATTCTTAATTTTTAAATCCAGAACAGAATTTGTGGCTTTGATCAGAAAGGGACATAGGTCCATTTGTTTTTATCTTTTGTATAGCAATGTATAACAAATATTAAGATATAACAGAGCTATTAAATAATAAATTGTTCAAAATTTTAAAAACACATGCAAACCAATCTTGTTGCTATTTATAAGCGTGAAAGTCCATAATGTGCAAATCAATCATTGAAGGAAAGTGAATGTCCAAAGGTCTTGGCAGGTCTTCCTTCAAATAGGGTCCAGATGCATTTGACCTGTGGTTTTCCTCAGTGGCCAGCAAAATTCTTATATTTTCCATTTTTTCCCATCCAGACAAAGGCTAATACACCAATATAAATCCTTACACACTAAAAATGCATGCACACACACAAATCATATGCTAACTCTGTCTGTTTTCTACTGGTTTTGTGAGTCAGATCCTCTATCATTTTCTTTTGTTGTGCTTTACCTAGTAGGTAGAAGCACTGAGCTGGCCAAAGCATATATGTTCCCAAGAAGTAAAATTAAATATGAAGTGGAATTGCCTCCCTTGCATCCCCAGGATGGTCTTTCTAAATATATACGCCATCTGCTGAAATGTTTTCTTATCAGCACTATGCCAAGATAGACGTTTCTCTATTATTTCTTGGATATTGCTGCCCATCACAGAATGGAGTGTTTATCTTCTTTGAAAGAACTAGCTCTGTTGGAGTAGGTGAGAGCTTTCACACAACACTTGCTCTGTTCAGATGTACCCGCTTGTGTTTCCCCATTACATAAAGGAGGAAAGTAGGGATATGTTCATCCACCTTCTCCTCATGCTGAGGTGTACAAGCAGGAGTCTAAATTGCACAGAGTGCCTATGTGCAAAGAAAAGACTCCCTGATGTAGACATTCCATCCTAACGCATGGATAGTGGCAAGACTGAATCATTGGGAACACAGTGAATTCATCAAGCCTACATTTTCTAGTTTGGGATTTAGTTTAACTCAGAGCTAATACATCTAGCCACATTTTCAGACTTCTATATGTCTTCCCCTCTTCTTCTTCTGCCCATTTTTAAACAGCCTAATTTGAAAAAGATTTTAGAGAGCCCAAAAGCTTCCACACTTCTGTAGATTCATAGCTGGTCCTATATTGCCTGCCTGTGGATTTTGTATTTGGTTTCATTCTCATTCTCCAGCATGGGAACTTCCTTTTTTGTTGTGGAAGAGGAGAGGTCAACAAACTTATCCCGTCCTGTTTCTCTTCATCTGAGACAAAACATGCCACAGGAAACACCCAGGAGACAAGAGATACTCCCGCAGAATATTATTCCCACTGGAATTGCCTCATTAGATGTTCTTTGCTGCTCCATTCCTTGGTTTCCTGTGGCCATAAAATACTGAGGCTCCAGTGCAGTTTCTTATAGAAGTGTTAGAGGATAGTGTCTGCAAAATCTAAAATCCCATTCAGTAGTGATTTCTTTGCTATTTGATTTAAGATTCACTTGCCATGGACTTTCTACGGGAGACCACTACATTTTCCGGGTCAGAGCTGTCAATGCTGCTGGACTCAGTGGGTATTCTCAGGAATCAGAAGCAATTGAAGTCAAGGCAGCTATTGGTAAGTGACCACCTGTTCCTAAAGCATAAGTGGAAAGCATTATTATTATTATTATTATTATTATTATTATTATTATTATTATTTCTAGGGATGTGATAATTATTTACTGTATTTTTTGGTATATATGCATTATGTAACATTTGATATTTCATTTCCATCGTTTCACAGTCATCTAGTCACTATATACATGTAGACTTTTCATCTTCACCATCCCAGACTTCCTTGGGTGTGTTCCCTATAATCCTGTGTAGAAAGTATGCTCACCTCACATCGTGCAGTAAAATGACCTAGTAGTTTCATTCCATATATGGTGCCTACTCTAACATGCTCTAGCTTGAAAAGTGTGTTCATTTATTGATATGCCTAACTTGTTTTACTGCTTTATTCCTCTAATATAATTATTCTCATCACGTTTGTGTTTGGATCTTTTTCATATTGCACATTTTCTGCAAGAAACTTGGCATGGTGACTGAATCAGTAACTCTAAAGGGAACAGCTGTTGTGACTTCTTCCTGATATTACTTATCTTACAGATGATGTGTTCCTCGAAAGAAAAATTCTAACTTTAATATAATGCCCTCTTTCAATACACTGGACAATGTTTAGTGTATAATTTAGGGAAAAGATTAATTGCATGCAAGTATTAATTGCTTAGATGTATGATACTTAATACCAATTGACATTTCATGTAAATCTAATCATATGTCATACCAACTGTAACACTTCCATGTCCTGTCTCTATCCAGCCTTGTGTCCATTTCTTCATTCACTTAAATAATGGAGAATTGGGAATGAATCAACTCTAATTTCAAATGTCTTTATTATTTTCTGGCAATTATAGGGGGAGGATTGCTTCATGGTGTATGTCCTGGACTAAGTGGTAAAGCTGATGGACTAACAGACCACACTACCAACTGGGAAGGCATGCATGAGTCCTCCCAGCCTGTCTTTGACACAGATGCTTTGTTAAAATGCAATGCTAAACCTAACAGACAAACAGTGCCCCGTAGCAATGGTAAGCAGAGGAGTCCGGCAGACAATACAATGAGTGAAACGGTTCCTACCTCTTCATCACAAAAGGCAGCTACCAAGCAGGCAAGTAAGTCTCATCCTGGGGATCGCTCAGCACTGGAGAGAATGAAGAAGAAAAAAGACATAGGTGAGCTTTGGTCATATCGAGTGGCTTCACTGTGTTTGACCCTTCATTTCAGACAATTATCATTTCTGATCTTCCAAACTGCAAATGGACATCTTGCCGATGCTACATTTGGAATCATCTCCATCTAATAAATGCTCTGCTTTTCATCTAAGGTCATTGTATAATGGTGATTAGGGCTATGGCACATATATACATACATTGCATCTAACAAAAAGCTTGCATGTTGCATTTGTTGGCTAATTTGTTCAGATTACTTTCCTGGTCTTTATGTTACTGTTTAGCAGAGAAAGACAGCTCAATCATCATACACCCAATCATTGCTTTGCATATTATTAGCACCTTTGTTATCTGGTAGGATATGGAAATGGCTGGTTTTCTTCCTGTTGATGATTTGGCCCATTCTTAATTGATCCATAAGCTGTTTGGTGTAAAAATTAAATCAATAACAGACATTTGTGTTGGTTAGCTGACATGGTAATCTGTGGAAACCCTGACTTTGCATACATGAGCAGTGTTGCCTGACTGCTCCTACTTGGACATCATGGCATACCTATCGAATTTGTACATGGTATGATAACAGAAAACAGAAAGCTCCATTAAAATGTATTAATTAAAAATGTTCTACATCTCAGCCCATTAGATATGATACATTGCCCAACATAAAATTACATGTAGTGTCACACGTCTCTGTCTGTCTGTCTGTCTCTCTTTCTCTCTGTGGGGAGAGAGAGAGAGAGAAATGCCCTAGATCACAAACATTATAAAAACAAAATAAAAACCCTCTTGGAATCCTTTAAGAAGCCAATTGAAACTAATTGCCATCATGATTAGTGGACCTTTGTTTCACGAGGACTGCAGAGAGAAGTTGGAGCTGTGTTCCAGCAGGGGGTGACTCATTCTCCTTCAAGGCATCTGCTAAGAAATCTATTTTCCATCCAGTTTTAGTTCTTTGGCTTTTACTAATGGGACCTTTAAGCAAGGCCTCATCCCTATTATGAGGGTTTATGGAATTGTTTTGTAAGACAGCTTTACATTTTTAATAAGTTCATTTTTTCTAAATTAAAATAAATTAAACTAAATTTAAAATCTTCTACAACAAAAGTCAGGAAGTAACAAAAATGGAAGTGTAACTAATCTATATCCAAGAGGTAAGGTCCTGACCATGGGTAGTACTGGCCTGTAGCCAATAAGCTCTGGATCAAGATGGCATTGCAGTAAAGAGCAGAAGCATCACGTGCAAATTGTGTTGCTGGACAGAGAATCCACCTGCACCCCCCACATTGGGCATGTAGAAGAGCCTTGATCCAGATATTTTCAGCCATCCTTCAGGTGAGCTGATGCAATTTACGATGTGCATAGACTTCCACAAAGTAGTTTTAACCAAGTTATTTAATCATAGCATTAAAGTGTCACAGGATGCCAAACATGAGGAATGAAAGAAAAAAGAGGAAAAAAAGATTTGTAAAATGTAACTGTTTGGACTCAGCAAAGAAAATATATGTTGCTAATATTGTCTGTTAATTTTAAAAATGCAGTTCTACAGTGGTTTTAATTCCACAATATAATTGTTTTGAAATAAAGACTCATGATTCATATTCATAGAATCATAGAATTGTAGAGTTGGAAGAGACCACGAGGGCCATCCAGTCCAACTCCATGCCACGCAGGAAATCTTGATCAAAGCATCCCCGACAGATGGCAATCCAGCCTCTGTTTAAAGACCTCCAAGGAAGGAGACCCCACCACGCTCCGAGGGAGTGCGTTCCACTGCCGAACAGCTCTTACTGTCAAAAAGTTCTTCCTAATGTTGAGGTGGAATCTCTGTTCCTGGAGCTTGCATCCATTGCTCCATGTTCCACTCTCTGGAGCAGCAGAAAACAAGCCTGCTCCATCCTCAGCGTGACACCCCTTCAAATACTTAAACAGGGCTATCATATCGCCTCTTAACCGTTTTTTTTCCAGGCTAAACATACCCAGCTCCCTAAGTCTCTCCTCATAAGGGATTGTTTCCAGACCTTTCACCATTTTAGTTGCCCTTCTCTGGACATGCTCCAGTTTGTCAATATCCTTTTTTAATTGTGGTGCCCAGAACTGGACACAGTATTCTAGGTGAGGTCTGACCAAGGCAGAATAGAGCGGCACTATTACTTCCCTTGATCTAGATACTATACTTCTATTGATATAGCCCAAAATCACATTGGCCTTTTTAGCTGCCGCATCACACTGTTGACTTCTGTTCAACTTGTGGTCTACTAGGACTCCTAGATCCCTTTCGCACGTAGTCTTGTTCAGCCAGGTCTCCCCCATCCTATATCTATGCATTTCATTTTTCCGCCCTAAGTGCAGTACTTTACATTTCTCCGTGTTGAATTTCATTTTGTTAGCTTTGGCCCAGCTCTTCAGTCTATCCAGGTCATTCTGAATTTTGATCCTGTCCTCTAGGGTATTAGCTACTCCTCCTAATTTGGTGTCATCTGCAAATTTGATAAGTATGTGCCTAATTCCCTCATCCAAGTCATTGATAAAGATGATGAATAGCACTGGGCCCAGGACAGAACCCTGTGGCACCCCACTGGTCACATCTTTCCAAGACGAAGAGGAGCCACTGCTGAGCACCCTTTGGGTTCGGCCGGTCAACCAATTACAAATCCATTTAACAGTTAACTTGTCTAGCCCACATTTTACAAGCTTGTTTGCAAGAATGTCATGGGGAACCTTGTCAAAGGCCTTACTGAAATCAAGGTATGCGATGTCCACAGCGTTCCCTTCATCTACCAAGCTGGTAACTTTATCAAAAAAAGAGTAATTGTATCACAGGTAATAGTAGAAAAGCAGCGACATTGGGAACCACTGACGCAGTTTTCCTTGTCAATGAAAAGGTGCACTCCACCAATGACTGCAATGCAAAGCAGCAACAAGAGATACGGTGTTGTGTGTTAAGTACCGGCCAAATATGTTATTATCTGGTTGTAACTGTGATTTACCAGCCTTGTGTGATAAAATCCTAAGTAGCAATCATGAATATGAAGCAATTACGGGTAGGTAAAACTAGATAACTGTTTTGTAGTCACAACTGCTATTTAGTCATGATTGTGACACTACTGCCATGATCATAACTCCCCCCACAACCTACATTACCAGGCATTAGTTGAATGGGGAGAAGGAGGCCCATTCTGCTGGTGATTGGCATGCAAGTGAATGCCACTTCTGCCATGTCTGTTGTTGTCGTCTGGCCAGGAGAGGTTATTAACTAGGTAGCTGATACTGGATTCCAGCCTTAATTTTTAAAAGGCAAATATTGAATTGTAGTTTGTGAATGCATGACTTTATGCATGATTCCAAAATGGGGATCTCTTCTCTTAATTCAGATTAAAAAATAAAAATAAAAGCAGATTGACATTGTAATTGTTATTATTCAAGTTAAAAGAAATTGGTTACCTGGAAACTGATCCAACTTGGTACGAACCAGCTTCATTTTTTCAGTGATGTCACCAACTATCGCTCTCAGATCATGTTTGGATTTTCCATATTCACCTTATGTCACATTACTTTCTATTGACAAGTTCCCTCAAGTAGTAGGGATTTTAAGGAATCTGATGGTTATTTTTACCCATTAATATTGCTTTCTTGAAGGTGGAAACTTCAGTATGATTCTAAATAAATCCAAGCAAATGTTTGATTGAGTAACTGAATCCTTCTGTCTTGATAATAAACTATTCACTCTAAAACAGCTGCTCCATCTCCACCATATGATATCACTGTACTTGAAAGCGTACGTGACTCGATGGTTCTTGGATGGAAACAACCAAAAATTATTGGTGGAGCTGAAATAACTGGCTACTATCTGAATTACCGGGAAGTGATTGGTGGAGAACCTGGGGAATGGAAAGAAGCTAACATTAAACCTGTTAGTGAGAGAGCATACAGGGTAAGAAACTGATCTCATAGTGTTAGACATGTGTCCTCTTCCTTTCTGCTTCATTCCACTGACACTTACAGCTTACAAGGGGTACAGGTAGGATGAGGAATAGGATGTGTTCTATCTCTCAACTTCTGGACATCAACTTAGTTTAGGAAGCAGTCCTATGATCTGAGTGCTTTCTGAGTTTGTGAATGCAATTTTAATAGTACTTGTTGAGTACTATTGTGCCGCCAACAAATTTTAAGTGGTCTTCAGGGGAAAAAAGTTGGAGAAACATTGTATTAGAATGCTAGATATGTTCTCTACATAAGTTGTATACAGTTGGCCCTGTGTATCTGCCATCCATGGCTTGAAAATACCCCCACCCCCAAGTTTACTATCCCATTGTGTATAATATGACTTGAGCATCCACGGATTTTGGTATCCACAAGGGGTCCAGAAACCAAACTCCAGCAGATACCCCAGTATACATGATAAATGATTATGCATGTATGTAATTTTATATAAATTAATTAAAAAGCTTGCATAGAATTTCAACATCAGGAAGCTTTCTTGGCTTCCTCTATTGTGTCATTATGTTTATATGGCTTTAAGCATGATGCTAAGAAATAAATTATACCATACCTATTTTTAAGCATACAACATAGCTAGTAACTTTGTAGTACTGGTTTTTAAGGACAGTAAGATGCATGAACTAGAAATGATTGATATGTTTGTTACATTGTAGTGTGCTGCACATTAATTTTATTTTACCGGTGCTACAGGTACATGACTTGAAGGAAAACATGACATATCAATTTCAAGTGGCTGCTGTTAATCTAGCTGGACTTGGCACACCTTCTCGACCTAGCCAATCCTTCAAATGTGAAGAATGGACCATTGCTGTTCCAGGTTAGAACCAGACGGGTTATTTAGAGTTGACAAAAGAGCCTTTTTTGGTGTGTCATGCCTAACTGAATTATACATAAGATAAGAAAGAAAGAACAGCTGACTGGTCTGCTCCTGACAGACCATCTGAAGTTATCAGAGAAATTTTATCCTGCAAGTACTAAACACTTACTCAAAATGTTCATTTTGGAAGTTAATTTCCATGAAAGTCAGCTCCTGACAGTCCAAAACACCTTTTTTTTTGGTGTTGTTGTTGCAAAAAGGCGGTATTTACCTTATAATGACCTCAGAAGATAGATTTAGAACATAGGCCATTTTTTCAGGGTTCTCCTAAATATGCACAGACATTTTGTGCTCCAAAATTTGCAAACTAAAAGTGTACATGGTAAAAAAAAAAAAAAGTAAAACCCATGTTGCACATTAATAAAGTGTGAACAAAGATATCATTGTGATATGACACTTCCATGTTTCTTCTTCTGTAGTATTTATGTCACACTGAGATTATAATTTGTTCCATAGTCTTTTTTCTTCAATACCTATTTCCTTGGTACTCTGCACTAATCATCACTGTGGTTTCAATTGTACTGTAGTCTTATGTTTCCTGTTCATCTTTCAGGGCCACCCCATGATTTATTATGCAGTGAAGTCAGGAAAGACTCGTTGGTTGTATTATGGAAACCACCAATTTATATTGGCCGAAGTCCTGTGACTGGTTTTTATGTTGATGTGAAACAAACAAATGCATCAGATGAACATTGGAAGAGTGCGAATGAGAAAGCCACTGCAAATAAATTCTTGAAGGTATGAAATTTTAAGGGACAAATTTTCTTGTTAAAGAAGTACCAGTACCAATAGCCTAGGTGTTATCTACACAATGAAAAAACTCACGGAATACAAGGGGAATATCTTTTGTCCTGATGAGATCCCATAGGGATTTGCCATGTTCAAAAATGTACTGTGTGACAACAGCCTTTGCTGTTTCTCATGATTTTTTTTTTAAATACACAGAAATGCTAATTCACGCCCATTTGAACAAACAATTCAAATCAGGGCACATTCTGGAAGTCTAAATGTGATTTGTTGAATGTGCACAGGGGTGGGCTTGCTGACAACGAAGTGGCTGGAGCCGCCATTGTTGATTTTTACAGAAGCGATTGTTTGTGATTTTGGAGTGGTAAAGTATCAAAAACTTTTTTAAAGCAGGAAATTGTTCTTCCGCATCTTGGATTTAACTCGGGGGGGGGGGGCCAGTGAACCAGTAGGAGCTTTTAGAGAATAATAATGTGAGTAATTCACTGGTGGCCACCATCTTTATTCATGGGTATGCTCCATGTTAACGTCAAAGATGGATAACTTCCCATACCAGCAATTTTGAAAAAAATCATGGCAACAAATGAACATTGCTGCAATGGTGAGTTAACACACAAAAATGAGCATAATATCTCCTTGTATAGATGACCCCTCATATTTTGTGATGCCAGTTTTTTTATTTAGGTTCAGTTGCACATCCATGTAAAACTACTACAGTTGCACCAGGAGAATAACTAATTCACTACATCAGAAACAGAAGTGTTATGCAAAAAGAATAGCATGGCCTATAAGTGCTGAACAAATCATATAAAGGCTAATGTGTGTTCTGCTCAGACATAAGTTGTGAAAATATAGCAGGATTGTTCTTTTTCACATACTACGCCTTGTCAACTTAATTCTACCACAAATGTTTAATATGGATTTTTATAACTAAAACATACCATTTTATAGAACATGTCCTTAATATAGTATTATGTGCATGTGGGGGCCGGTTCCACGACAGGAAAAAGTTCGCCAGATTCCAGATTACCGTCCTTTCGCATCAGGAGTGCATAAATCACATGATGCCTGGGATTTTCGGATGATGAAGCCAGATCCAGACACTTTCTGTTTTGCTTAATTCACACAGGCAAAGTTGGGGGGGGGAATTGCCTCCAGATGATTAAAGCCAGGCAGGAGGCGGGGAGGGAGCAAGGAGAGGGTCATGGAGACCATAAATAATGAGAGGAAAGAAAAAGGACAAACAAACAAGACATCAAAAGAGCGATCTGTCAAACTCCCTGTCTTCCCCAGTCCCGAAAGGCTTCTATAAAGAAAGGAGTCAATGAAAGCCGAACAAGCAAAAGCATGATCCCCTTCATGCATGCAAACACAAATACACACCACAGAACTAGGGCTTGCCTCATTTGTTTTCCCTCCCTCCGAAGCCTTGAATAAAGGGAAGTGAATGGAAGCACAAATAAACAAAAGAACGAACATGCGATCGGCTGTTTCCCAGCACATACACCCCCCCCCCAAAACAGCGAAGCAGCGAAGCATCTTCCCACCCCCCCACCCCCCGAAAGACAGACAGGAATGGCTTGGTTTTCCAAAGTGGGCTGCAAGCAGAAGGAGGGTGAATTTCTTCTCTCCAACCCCTCAGTCTATTCGAATAAAGCAGAATGGTCACTCCAACCAATCAGGATTCAGCTCTGCTCACAGTAATTCGAAAAGGCAGATGCCAGTTTACACGATCGTTAGTTCCCACAATAAATTATGCGCATTTTCGCGAACTTAATCAAAAAAGTGCAGAAAACTAGCAAAAGCTGATACTGAGCAACTTATGGGTTTTTTGCACCCCCTCCTTCTGAAAAGGGCACTGTTGCTTCGAAATTCATGGGAACTATCAGGCTTCTTGTCGCATTCTTTGAGGATTTATTTTGCCGTGTAAACGACCCCGTGGAGTCAGAGGCTTAAACCCAATTGCTAGATTCAGCTAGAATATATCTAGTTATATTCAGTACTTACATGAGTTCCGTTGATTTAATGGATCTATTCTAGGGGTACTAGCAATAGGTTTTAGGCCAGGACACTCTTCCAGGATGGGAATGGTTCACTAAAGATTAAGTCCCTTAACATCTCATTAGTCCGAATAGGAGAGTTAAATGTGTATTCAGATGCCTCGTATCGAAATAAAAGTGATGTAAATATGCTTAATTGGATAGATCATCCCCTATATTTTAAATTATAATTATATTAATGCTGTAATTAAAATAAACATATATTTAATGCCTGTCTGTGAATCTGTACTAAACAATCTGCTCTTACCCAATGGATTCATTGTATAATTAATTCCTGAGGGCAAAAGTAAAGAGAAAAATGTTTTTGTAAAGAGAAGCAAGAATGTTTGAGGAGCAGGGAATGAATGGGTAGCCTAAGGGTGATGAGGTGTGGCTGATGAGGACGTGGGAGAGAGCCGTCTCATTGGCTGTTCCTAGACTGAAGAACTCCCTCCTATGGTTCCCTCCCTGCTCTCCTTCTACCAGCAGGTTAAAGAGATGTGCTTCTATTTTTATTTTGTACATTTAAAATTATGCTTTAAATGCATTTAACATATTCTCAGGACACCGCAGACAATAGTAATATGAGTGCATATGGCTATACTGCCTCTAAATGCCATGTAAGCAACTCACAGGGCTCTCTGGTCCGTCTAGAGTGTGTTACTGAGTAAATTCAGTAATTGATAATAGGTGGCTGGACCCCAGGTGGACTAAATAAGCAATGTGGCTGAACAACAATGTCATACTACTTTGAACCAGTCTGCCAGCAGTTTTACATTAATTTGGGTAGCTTGGGGATATTACTAATGTACGCACTTAGTCTACAATGAGCCTTTCACGCATGCTATCCTGTGCTTGTTTTCACTAGATCAGTGGCCTAAAAGAAGGTACCAGTTATGTATTCCGTGTAAGAGCAGCAAACAAAGCTGGAGTTGGGAAGCCTTCAGATCCCACTGACCCTGTAATAGCCGAAACTCGACCAGGTTTGTTAATGTTCCATTGTGATTTTGCCTGTGAGGGAAATAAAAATGTTCATGTATATCAGAATGCTCAGAAACGGGACACATAAACTGTCTTGGCTATAGGTATTGAAAGGAAGTGACACTATCATCTCATACAAGCAGACTATTGCCTCTTTAAGCCCTTCTGTCCTAGATGAAGGCACATAAAAATCTGTTGGTGCTCTGCAGCCTCACACATCTGATGTATTTCACAAGCAACTGAATATTAAAGGTGCTGGTAGAGTGTGAAGGGCAGACCAATGTAAGAGAATAATATGTACAGATATGGGATAGCCTCTTACCTTGTATCTCCTCCAGTGCTCTCCTAAGGAAAAGATAATCAAATGCTGTATATTTTCCAGCTACTCGCAGTATAAGACTACCCCTCTTCCAACGCACACCAAATAAAAATTAAAAAAACATCAGATTTGATTTTCCCCCACCCAGCCAACCACACCTCCACGCTTCCCCAACCCAAGATTGGGCTCACCAAACTTCCACATTTCCCCAACTCACGATGGAGCTGGCTAGCCCCATCGCAGGTTGGAGAGGCACGGGAGGTGGCTGGCAAGCCTCTTCCCTCTCAGCCAGCCAAACCTCCGCACTAGCCAGCCCTATCGCGAGTTGGGGAAGCACAGAGGTTTGGCTGGCTGGCTGGGGAGAGGCTTGCCAGCCACCTCCCGTGCCTCTCCAACCCGCGATGGGGCTAGCCTACCCTCCAACTTGCGATGGGGCTGGTGTGGCACGGGAGGTGGCTGGCAAGCCTTTCCCCACCCAGCCAGCCAAACCTCCACGCTTCCCCAACTCATGATGGCGCTGGCTAGCCCCACCACGGGTTGGAGAGGTGTAGGAGGTGGCTGGCAGTCCTCTCCCCACCCAGCCAGCCAAACCTCCGTGTAAGCTAGCCCCGTCGCATGTTGGGGAAGCACGGAAGTTTGGCTGGCTGGGTGGAGAGAGGCTTGCCAGCCATCTCCCGTGCCTCTCCAACCCGTGATGGGGCTAGCCAACTCTCCATGCTTCCCCAACTCACGATGGGGTTGGCTAGCCCCATCACGGGTTGGGAAGGTGCAGGAGTACCCAGCGTATAAGACGACCCCAGACTTTTGAGAAGATTTTCCTGGGTCCAGGGAGGGAGGGAGGAAATGTCAAATGTACACACATGTACAAACATAGAAAGAAAAAATAAAAATTTATTTTATTTGTATTTATTTATTTAAATTTATTAACATGTCCAGCCATGAGATCAATGGTGAGGGGGTAGATCAGTGCCAGGCACAGCCAAGCCAAACCAATTCCCCACCTCCACCATTAGCCTTGGGTCAACTTTTTTTTTAAAATGATATACTGGGCACTGCCAAGCCATGCCAATTCCCACCCCTCACCATCAGCCTTGTGTTGCCTTTCCCTCACCCTGAATGTTGGTATGTGGATCTTTACATGAATGAGCAACCAAGTGAATGATGCGGGCGGGGAGTGTGCGTGCTGGCTGGCTCTTTGCTCACTCACTCATGCAGAGATCTACATACTAACATTCAGGGCAGGAAAAAAAGGCAACACAAGGCTGAGGGGAGGGGTGGCTTGGTTTGGCTTGGTTGTGCCTGGTGCAGAAGTAAAAAAAATGGTGACACACATCATACTTGCTGCAACTAACCAGCCCACCCACCAAAAACTCCTCCTGCCCCCAGCTCCACGCCAAAGCTGCCTCAGAGCACCCACTACACACAGGATTGTCTGGTTTGGTGGGGAAAGTCCACGTTAAAAGGTGATTTTTTAAAAAGCTATTTAAAGAACTATAAACTGCATTCCCTGCAGGTTCCCTGCAAATCCTCCAGAATGTCATGTGAACTGATCACAGAAACTACAGGACCAGTAGAGATTTTTTAGTGTAGACAAGCCCTATCATAGAATCATAGAGTTGGAAGAGACTACAAGGGCCAGATTTAAACCATGATTTATGAAGCCATTTTCTTTTAACAACCAATAGTTAAAATTCAAACAAATATCCAGCTCATGTAGGGTGAAAGTCAGAAAAGCCAACGCTCAGATGGAGCTGAGGCTTGCTAGAGAGGTTAAAAACAATAAAAAGGGCTTTTTGGGTTATGTCCATAGCAAAAGGAAGAACAAGGAAATGGAAGGGCCGCTGCATGGAGAAGATGGTGAAGGGCTAACAGGGGACAGAGAAAAGGCAGAACTACTTAACACCTTCTTTGCTTCAGTCTTCTCCCAAAGGGGGAACAGTGCTCAACTTGGGGGAAATAGAGCAGATGATACAGTAGGGGAAATACAGGACAGAACTGGTAAAGAGGTAGTTCAGGAATACCTGGCCAGTATAAATGAGTTCAAGTCTCCAGGGCCAGATGAACTTCATCCACGGGTATTAAAAGAACTAGCAGAAGTAATCTCAGAACCACTGCCAATAATCTTTGAGAATTCCTGGAGAACAGGAGAGGTCCCAGGAGACTGGAAGAGGGTGAATGTTGTCCCAATCTTTTAAAAAGGGGAAAAAGAAGACCCAAATAATTACCGCCCAGTCACCCTTTCATCAATACTAGGAAAGATTATAGAGTAGATCATTAAACAGACAGCCTGTAAGCACTTAGAAAGGAATGCCGTGATCACTAAAAGTCAACATGGATTTCTTCAAAACACGTCATGCCAGACTAATCTTATCTCTTTTTTGGATACAGTTACAGAGTTGATAGATGAAGGAAATGCTGTGGATGTAGTGTATCTTGATTTCAGTAAGGCTTTTGAAAAGGTTCTCCGTGATATTCTTGGAAAAAAATTAGTAACCTTGGGGCTAGACAATGCAACTGTTAGGTGGATTTGTAATTGGTTGACTGACCAAACCCAAAGTGTAGTCACCAATGGCTCCTGTTCATCCTGGAGAGAACTGACCAGTGGAGTGCCACAGGGTTCTGTCCTGGGCCCAGTGCTATTCAACATCTTTATCAATGACTTGGATGAGGGAATAGAGGGTATGCTTATCAAGTTTGCAGATGACACCACATTAGGAGGGGTAGCTAATACCCCAGAAGACAGGATCAGAATCCAAAATGACCTCAACAGATTAGAAAGTGGGCCAAAACTAACAAAATGAATTTCAACAGGGAGAAATGTAGGATACTACACTTGGGCAGTAAAAATGAAATGCACAGATATAAGATGGGTGACACCTGGCTTAATGGCAGTACATGCAAAATGGATCTAGGAGTCTTAGGACTTTTTCGGACAAACAAAAAATAATGCTAGCAGCCTCGCCAGGTTGCGAGGCTGCAGCGCTAGAGGGCGTCCATTTCGCATGACGCCCCTTCCCAGCGGTACTGTTGCGGTACCGCTGGGACATTTGACTGTCATATTTTGCATTTGACCGTCATATTTGACTCACGATGTAAAATATGACGGTCAAATGCAAAATATGACGGTCAAATGTCCCAGCGGTACCGCAACAGTACCGCAGGGAAGGGGCATCATGCGAAACGGACGCCCTCTAGCACTGCAGCCTCGCAACCTGGCGAGGCTGCTAGCGTTATTTTTTGTTTGTCTGAAAAAGTCCTTAGTGGACCACAAGCTGAATATGAGTCAACAGTGTGATGCAGCAGTTAAAAAAGTCAATGTGATTCTAGGCTGCATCAATAGAAGAATAGTGTCTAGATCAAGGGAAGTAATAGTGTTACTCTATTCTGCTTTAGTCAGACCTCACCTGGAATACTGTGTCCAGTTCTGAGCACCACAATTCAAGAAGGTTATTGGGAAGCTGGAACATGTCCAGAGGAGGGCGACCAGGATGGTGGGAGGTCTTGAAGCCATGCCATATTAGGAGCGGTTTAGGGAGCTGGGCATGTTTAGTCTGGAGAAGAGAAGGTTGAGAGGGGTGTGATAGCCATGTTTAAATATTTGAAGGGATGTCATACAGAGGATGGGGCAAGCTTGTTTTCTGCTGCTCCAGAGACTAGGACACGGAGCAGTGGGTTCAAACTACAGGAAAAGAGATTCTACGTAAATGTTAGGAAGAACGTCCTGACAGTAAGAGCTGTTCAGAAGTGGAATACACTGCCTCGTAGGGTGGTGGAGTCTCCTCCTTTGGAGGTTTTTAAACAGAGGCTGGATGCCTATCTGTCAGGAATGATTTGATTGTGTATTCCTGCCTGGCAGGGGATTGGCCCTTGTGGTCTCTTCCAACTCTATGATTCTATGGAAATGTAAGCTTATGGTTCTAATGAAACACAGCATTGCCCTGAAACCTTCCAATGAGATGTTCCAGCTGCAATAAGTAGGTGCAAGCTTATTAGCCGATAGGAGAGCTAGACACATTTCCCTCATGATAAACAAGAGATGGGTAAAGTGTGTTCTGCAGGGCAGATAGGCCTCTAAAACATTTCCAGCAAATAAGATTATTCTTCTGCTATCAGAAACCTCCAGGAGCAATGGTTTTGCAGAACAATGCCCCTCCAACTCTCCATGAACCCAGAAGTTGGCTTCTGGCCAGTTCTGATTTTGATTTTTCTCACTGCTTTTACCTTGAAGCAATACTGGCCTATGTTTGAAGGGTTTGCCTCCCCTAGAGCAATCCACCTGTGCTTACTGCCAGGTTGGTTTATTTTCAGGTTTTGTTTCCAGAGTTGTTTTTTTCTTCTTTTCTGCCTAGCTTGACAAGTGGGGACTGGACAATACTCCAAATGGAAGAAGCAACACAGATTTGGCTCAGGGTCTTCCCACTTCTGATGAGTTGTATTTATCTTATAAGAGCTTACATTTTCCACTGCAGGTTTTAGTTAAACTCAAATGCCAGATATTTTATTTTTTTTTCTTTTGATCTTCTAGGGACAAAAGAAGTTGTGGTTGAGGTGGATGACAATGGAATTATTTCACTGAACTTTGAATGTGATCAGATGACTGCAGACTCTAAATTCATCTGGTCCAAAAATTATGAACCCATTGAAGATGACTCCCGATTAGCCATTGACACCAAAGGTGGAAAGTAAGAAATTTTTAGAAACACAACAAATCACTATACAGGAATATATATTTGGCAACATATATTCTTCATGCTCTTTTCTCCTGCAAATTAGATTCTTTCATTGGGATATCAGTCAGGCCATTCTGAAACTAGTGCAAATTCAACTTAGTCAGAAGGAATCCAGTGACTTCTAACCATATTGTTCCTGTGGCTAATTGTAACTTTATTGTGTGTTTTTGTGTTGCCTCTGGTAGCTCTAGTGAGTAGGTATAATTTTGTGTGATTTACAGTTGGTCTGCTGCACAGGATAAATTATTAGAATCCCACTAACCGCCCCTTACCTAGGGCTACTATTAAGAGAAGACTACGTAAGGGGGAAAGCTACCATAGATCTACCATGTAACATCTAGTCTGATCTCTCTGTGTTATTTGTATGATCCCTTATTGTCTTCTAGTTTGTATTATATGCAGCAGTTTAGATTCTGCCCATAAAGCTTTCTATAGTATTGTGTACTTGAAGGATTCTTTCAAGATACATAGACTCCAGTGGCATGCCTGGGCTAATAATCCGATGATGGCCTAGACTTAACAATAATTCATGAACACACTCACCAGCCATTGCAATTATGTGAGAATTTCTTGATCTATGATTTGAGTGTATGTCTCAAAGCTCTTCTATCTTAAAGGTCAAAAGCTGTCTTTAAAGATCTCAGTGAAGATGATTTGGGTATTTACTCCTGTATTGTAACTGATACAGATGGCATCTCATCAAGCTATACCATAGATGAGGAAGGTGAGCACCAAAACCTTCTGCCTATAGTATATGTCAGGTTTGCCCTTTGCCTCTTATATCATATGTAAACAAACTGTGCTTCAATAAAAATTATAATGGATGATTGTAAAATAAATTGTGCAAATATATCAAATGCATGACTTCCCCCCCTTATACCTCTCTCTTACATTGTCTTGCAGAAATGAAACGTCTCCTTGCACTCAGCCATGCGCACAAATTCCCTGGTAAGTGTTAACAAAGTGGGACAAGAGTCGTATGTAGCATTAATATTTCTGGGATACCTTAGAATAGTGCCTTGCATGTGTCAGCCTCCACTATAGTCATGTAAAACACACTACTGAGACTGTAACAGGCTGGTAAAGTCCTGATGCAGGAGCCAGCCTCTACGGATCCCTGATTAGCTTCGATGTACAGTGGGATCTTTTGTATAATTTCCTTAGAAGCCCAGCATTCACTTGCTTGGAGTGTTTGCTTGTTTCTTTCTCTGTCACTATTTCACAATTAAAAGGGTGCCTGTTCCACCATGTGTTTAGGAACTAATCTTTCATTCTGTGCTATTTTAATAGCTGGGATGTTTTTTTTCTTAAAAAAAAAAGTTGGTTCAACTGATCTTTTGCCCAGGCTTTATTTCAATGCAAAAATATATACGTGTACCATCAGTGGACCTGCAAGTCTAACCTGACTGTTTCTCCCTGTCTTTTAGCATGGAAGAAGTGGGGAAGGGAAGGGGGGGCAGTATGAGCCTAACTCTTTGCATGAGTTGGGGTTCCACAAAACTGAGTTGGGGGAGATTCTTTCATACTTCCAGTTTGAAGCAGAGTTTGGAAATGTTACTTTTAGGATTAAAATTTGGATTTGAGGAGCTGTCATCTCCAACTTTTTCTACACTCTGGTTTGAAATGAAATGAAAGAGGCCCCATATAGATCCCCCCCCCCAGTAGTGAATGGTTTTAAGTCATTCTTAGCTCACTCTGTCCTAGCCTCTGGGTGTTAGGCCTGCTTTTTGTTCTATTTTTAGTTAAAATATTCACAGCTAATTACATACAAGAGTTTTAAATTGCCACAGATCTGGCAGTAAGACAAAAGCACCATAGCGCAGTTTCTCCCCCCACAACCCACCCTTTATACCCGTAGGTTGATACATGCACTGACATGTGTGGCAGTAAGCTTCTCTAGGTTTAGAAGGGATGTAAGGTCATGGGGTTGTCTTTTTCTATTCCTTTTCAAATGTTATAGATCTTTTTTTTTGCTGGAGGTTTTGAGAGTGAAAGAGGGAGGCCAGAGTTTCTTGCTTTCATTCTCACCTGTCTCATGGCTCTTCTTGACAAGGAACAGTCTTATTCAAAGGAAGGCCACAAATTAGGATGCAGCTGCCTTTACGGTTTGTGTTCTAGCTCCAAGAGATCACGAGGAAGAGCAAACAAAGTAAAATCATGATTTGCCAATGTCCTTCTTTCTCTGAACCTTGGACTCTTTTGCAACAAGGCTGTGGCAGATTCCCTAACCTGTACTACACTGTTTCCAGGGAGATAGGAATCCAAATAGAATCTAAATTCAGGGATGTCATCTGTCATCTATGTTACTTTTCCAAAAGAATCTCTTGTATCCTACTAGAAGTTTGAAACAATGCTGCCTATTAAGTTTTATATCAGATCACATGGCTGTGTGTCATAATATATTTAATGAAGAATTGAACAGACTGCTTTATATGAATGTGTCAGAGTGTTTGTGTTGTGTGTTTTCAAGAAAGAAGCTAACAGAAACAAACTGGCATTTACGGTATATCTTTCAATAGATACACAAACTACAGGGCTCACTCTCATGATCAGCAGAAAACAGGAGACACGTTTCAAGGTGCTCAATGGATGAATAATTTATTAATAAAAAGTCCAACCTGTTTCAGCCTGTATATGCTTTCAAAGGCCTTCTTTGGGGGGCTGTTTGAAATTTAACTTCAGAAATTTCTGGATCCAAAACACACACCATTTACTGGACAAAAAGAAGAAACTTAATCAACAGTGTGAGAGTTTGGCTCTAGAAATTTTTGAAGTTAAATTTCAAACAGCCCCTGAAGAAGGTCTTTGAAGGCATATACAGGCCAAAACACATTGGATTTTTTATGAATAAAACCATAATTAATCCATCCATTGAGCACCTTGAGATGCGTCTCCTGTTTTCTGCTGATTATATTTGTAGCTCCCCAGTTTCTCTCATTCTATCATGAGCCACAACAAGCTACATTGTGATGTGCTGGGAGACACACTAAGAGGTTAATGGGAGCAGAAGGCAGTTGCAGAGGTGCATCCAGTGGTATGATATTTTGTTCAACCCGGAAAGATTAACTGTGTTTGTGTTCCTTCAAGTCACCTGTCAGCTTATGGTAATTCCATACAATTTTCATAGGTAATATAGCCTAAGGTGATTTGTCATTCCCTTCCCTTGCAATACAGCCTACAGCACCTGGTATTCCTTAGCAGCAACCTATCCAAGCATGAACCATGCCTGACCTTACTTGGCTTCCAAGATCAGACTGGATCTGGGGCCTAGCATCTGCCTAATAGTTATAATACTGATAATAGCACCAATACTTCCCTCATGCAAATTTAACCAGGGAAAATTATGTAGAAGAAAGTTTCCTGAAGGAAAACTCAGAAAAAAATATAAGCAAAAGAGAGGGAAAGGTAGCTAATATAACTTTTGACTGCACAACAAATATAGAAATGGGATTAGAACTGTGATAGAATTATGCTGTGTCTGTGCTGTTTTACATGTGAAATCTATATTTAGAGGCTATTTGTTTATAAACATCACAGGCTATTCAGAAGGAGGGGTAGCAAAAAAACAGTTAACCCTTGACATTTTCCAGGGACTTTTTGGAAAGTCTGGGACAACCCATGCTATTGGTTGTCTGAACAACCAGGAACCATCCCGGGAAATGGGATGATTTCTGATTGGTTGGACATTGGAGGGGGTGGGCTTGCAAGGGAAGCCTTGCAATTCTTCATCCGCTATTTTAGTATGGCCCTCCTTAGGGTGCTCTGCTGGCTCCAAATCAGCCAGCTGAGAGCCAGGTGAAGTATCTCCCCTCCCTCGCTGTTTCTCCTGACTCACCGCTGGCTACAGAGGCTTCTTCCACCAAGGAACCATTCCCTCGGTGAAAGAAGCCATCGTAGTCAGCGGTGAAGTGGGCGAGTGCCGAGCTGATCAGCCCCCGCCCTCCACCCCTCCCTTCTGCCCTCACCACTCTGCAGAGTGGCGGATGGCTTTTCCCTAGAGGCTGCCTCTCCCTCCTTCCTCCTATTCACCGTTTACAGCTAGCGATTAGGGAAGAGAAGGGGGGACAAAACAGAGGAAGAGGCTGCAGCAGAGGACAGAACAGGGAATAGAAGGAGGAGGAAGAAGGGAAAGGCAGCAACAGGGGAAGGGCCAGGCAATGGGACTGTCAGTCCCATCACCTGCCTGTCCTCCGCTGCAGCCTCTTCCTCCATCCCCCCCTCTTCCCCGTTCGCTGGCTGCAAACAGGGAATAGAAGGAGGAGGGAGAGAAAGGCAGCAGCAGGGGAAAGGCCGGGCAATGGGACTGTCAGTCCCATCACCTGCCTGTCCTCTGCTGCAGCCTCTTCCTCTGTTTGCCCCCGCCCCTCTTCCCCGTTCTCTAGCTGCGAACAGGGGAATAGAAGGAGGAGGAATGAAGGAGTGGCAGCAGCAGGGGAAAAGGCAGGCAAGGGGACATATGAAAATGGCAATTCCAGAATTGCCAGGCTTCCCTTGCAAGCCCGCCCCCTCCAAAGTCAGACCAGTCAAAATTCATCTCTGCTGTGTGCTCCTTTCCCGGGATGGAGGTATAAGTGAACAACAAAACCAAAACACCGAGACTTCTACTACCAGTGACAAATTGTGGGAACAGTGAGGGACAGATTCGAGACCATGATTTCTCGAATCTCCCTGGGATAAAAACTGCCGTGTAACTGAGCCCTAGGACTTGCTTGTCCTCAGTGCACAGAAATTAGAATAATCTGATACTGTACATAGTTTTTAGAAATGATTTGGAGAATATATGAACAGCGTGTCTTAAAGATTTTATTCATCATGCTAAAATAAAACATTCCATAATTGATTTTCTTCCTTTTTTCAATTTTTCAAAAAACAAAACAAAACAAAAAAGACTTCAGGAAAAAAAATGGGGGAAAACTTTTTTTTCCAGGTCTTCACATCTCTAACTGTGAGAGTATTTCTGATGTTAACACAGCAAGCAAATGTGACATGTTAGTAGTCCTAGGCAAAAAATAAAATAAAATAAAATGAAGAGAATTGTACATCTTAACATAAGCTTCTATATGAAAAAACAAGCTTAAATTCATAATACTCTTGATGTGTATGTGAACCCTCTGTATGTGGTTTCCAAATGTTGTTATGCTTGCAGGCAGCATGTGTGGGAATTAAATTCATTTTAGGCCTTCTGTTTACTACTTTAGGCAGTCATCTGCAGACAAAGCCACAGCATATAGGCAAGCCTTTATTTCTCATTAATGTTGCCATGTTTTCAAAAATATCAATACGCAACACTTGAAATTCAGGACATACAGAATTTACAACCAGGAAGTATTTATTAATAAGTTTGTGCTCTGCCTAAATACTAAATGAAAGTACAGTATTGGTTTTAGTTAACTTAGCCATGTATTTCTCTGTAAATTAACATATTGTCCAGATTCACAAATATCTTTTTTAATTTTTATTTATTTATTTATTTATTGATTAAAAATAAATTCATAAATAACGGATGTTTCTAGCTTTATGTAAAGCCCACACCTGATTTTTGGGGGGCATCTAGTTCGGTCTATATACTGTAAAAGGAAAAGCGTTCCAGACCTCAAATATGGGACATTATTTATAATAAGAGATACTTGGCTACCCTATTTCACATACATGCATTGGAACTCAAGTCTCTGCTCAGCAAAATTCATATAAAGCTGTTTGCCAACCCTACTGATCCAGGTGTTTGCCTACCCTACAACTTTTTAGAAATTACGCAAGCTAAAATAACCCAGGCTTAGTAGGAAATGTATTCTGGAACTGGTGCAAAAGTCCAGCAGGAAGCAGCCCACAAATATCCTCTTTGACATTCTCTTTCTTTATTAACAGTCATCCCCCTTAAATCTGAGTTGGCAGTTGAAATTCTGGAGAAGGGACAGGTGCGATTCTGGATGCAGGCTGAGAAATTGTCTGGCAGTGCTAAAGTCAACTTTGTGTTTAATGACAAGGAAATTGTTAATGGAGAGGTAAGCTAATGGTTGCACGTCGCTAAAAGTGATTTGCTGATACTATAACATGGATATATTTTTTTTTGCTAAAATGTTCAGATAGTTTCACATACCAGATTATATTGTATTATATTATACAGTATTGCACTGTATTAAACATGATTTTGTTATCACTTTTGGAAACTGTGTGTAATTCGTAGTTTAATAATTTGATTGCACAGTTTTATAGTTAGAATCTATGTCATCTGTTTAGTAGAACAGCAGAATGTAATTACTGTATTATGTTACGATATTGTTGCAGGGGCATGAATCATATATCTCAAAGATGGCCCTTTGGAAGTGCCAGTTTAATCCTTGGGACATTGACTGGCCCTTTCACCCAAAGCCTCCTGCTAAAGAACCCCACATTTTCCAGCCAGAAACCCTACTTTAGGATAAATAATGCTGTTTCAGGGGGAATTACTTCCCCTGTCCCCAAAACCAAAAATACTTCCATTTTACCACAAAAAGTGACCAGCTGATAGTGTTTCACTTCTGTTTGTCTAAAATGACAGCTGTGATGATATGTTGTGGCCCTCTGGAAGTCCAGAGAAGTTGGAAAGAGGGTGGCATGGCCCTTCATATTCCAGAGCCAGGCCACCCCTGTGTCATTGTGTTAAATTCCATAGATACAAAATACCTACATCATCTCATACAGATACCCGGAAACAGCGGTGGATGTGGCCTTACTCCTGCAAAAGGAGCTCTGCTTCCCCCACCACTTTTGCTCCACTGAGTCTAATTTGGAATCTCTCTTCCTCATCCTTTTTTCCCATTCTTGCTTTAGGAAGGCTTTCTACTTTGTAATTTTTGTTTTCAAATGCCTTGCATGTTTTTCTACCCAAACTTGATATTGTTTTTAAAAACAATAAAAGGTTTAAAATAATTTTAATAAGAAGAAATAGAGCCTAAATTCAATTGCTAGTCCCAACTAGAGTAGACCTCTGAATGAATGAAAACTGGATAAGTGAATACATAAGTAAATTCCATTGATTTAATAGGTTCACTTAAGTTTGGCCTTGGAATTTGAAATTATATGTTAAATATTTTGTAGACTCTTCTAAGCAGGTGGGGGCAGTGGTTTTGTGACTGAAACAAACATCATCCCATCATCATCATCATCATCATCAAGGAAAGGGGAATGTCTTGGTGACTGGCACAACATCAATTGTCCGTTCTATTCAAACATCAGTTTTGTTGTGATGTTGTGGTTTGAGCATTGAACTGCCACTCTGGTGACAAGGATTCAAATTCCCCATTCAGCCATGGAGACCCACTAGGTGACCTTGGACAATTCACACTCTCTCAGTCTCAGAAGAAGGCAAAGGCAAATTCTGACCAAAACTTGCCAAGAAAACCCCATTATAGAGTCATCAGAAGTTGGAAAGGACACACAACAACAACAATGTAGGGTTTGCTCAACAGCTTTCCCTTATGTTTGAGCCAGGGAGAAAGTAGATATGTGCTCAAGATTTAGCTGATGTGCTAATTTCATCAAATATTTGGAGACTTAGTGAACATTACATTTCAGAAGTTGTGAAGATGACTTTTCAACTAACTTTTATGTTTGTTCTTGAAGAAATATAAGATGAAGGTTGACCACAATTCTGGTATGATTGAAATGGTTATGGATAGACTTGAAGATGAGGATGAAGGCACTTACACCTTTCAACTTCAAGATGGAAAAGCAACCAACCAATCCAGTCTTGTTCTTATTGGTGATGGTAAGCTCTCCTGAAATGCCTTGTTTAAACAATTATCCTATATAGTATGCTTTACTATTGAATGCTTTGACTTTAATGTTGATTTTCATTCCTGAAAAACTGGGATAATACTGTTATCCCATCTTATAGGGCCCCTGTAAACTTTTTTATTTTCATGGTATGTCAAAATTATTATGATTTAGAAAGTTACTAGCTAACCTATGGAAGTGTTAAAAATTAAGTAATTAATTTATTTCATATAATCAAGAGTATTGTAGAACTGGTTGCTGGAAAGTTCTGCTGAAAGTTCTATTAAAATCAATATTCTGTAAGACTGTGATATTTACAATTCAAAAATGTACATGGTTAGCTCTTCACTTCTAATGGCATTTGCGTTTTTCAAACAGCAGCCTGTCAAGTGATGCCGAGAACTATGCTGCTGTGTAGGGACGTTTCCAAAGCTTCTGCCTGTGACCACTGCTAAAGCAATATTAATTCAACTGTGCATACAATATTTCTGAAGTAGTTCTTTGGAGCTTGGCCACAGTGTTTTATAATGGCTTTCTAGCATCCTGTAGTCATTAGGTAGTGACTGTATGATCTGTACTCTATGTTACAAGTCTATGTGAATAAATATTCACTTTGTATTTCAGATGTGATGGTCTAATAGAATCAATCTGACATATTTTTAGTACCAGTGGTGTACATCTTCAATACCATACTTTCCCTTCCTTGATTTCACTGTGAACCGGTTATTTTTATTATATCAGCAACAGCAGTGTTTACTGATCAATGCTGTACTGCCAGAATGGTAGAATATGTTTAATGGGATCCAATGGTTGATTTGCAAGACCCATAAAAACTCGTGGTTTTGACAATTTGCTTAACGCAAGCCAAAATGTAATAATAGCAAGGGCAATCCAGGTCAGCTGGGATAATCACATTGTAGATTTGATTAGTTCAGAATTTGTGGTGTATAATACAATACTCTTTTGTTTAAATCCAACTCTGGTTGGTGCTCAAAAAGGGATGTAATGGCATGGGTGCATTTCAATTCTTTTAAGGTAGACCTAATATCATCCACTTTTTCAAATAGACATAAGAACATCCTGCTTATTTTGACCTACTTTGAAACAAATGGCCCTTTCACACAACACAATTATAGAACTTCAGTTCCACCTTAACTGCCATGGCAACATCCTATAGAGTCCTGGGGTTTGTACATAGGTGAGGCACTAGAGCTTCCTGACTGAGGATTCTCAATACCACTCTCTAAACTGCAAATCACATGATTCCATAGGAGATTGCCACAGTTAAAGTGGAATCACAACACTACAACTGTGTAATGTTAAATGTCCAAAACTACTTTTCTCTCCTCCGACTTCAAGCACTGGCTCTAGTTCTGCTTTTAAAAACTATTAATACATAATTGAAGGCAAATGCACACTATTATGTTATATAATGTGAATGTAATGTTTATTCCACTGAAATCATTTTTTTTTTGTAATAGAGTATATGGATGTGTGCCTAGTGTATACCACTCACTTCAGCAGGTGATTTGTATATAGAAGCCTGATTAAGGATGCAATCCTATCAACGTTTATGTGGGAGTAAGCCCCATTAAATTCAATGGGGTTTACTTCTACGTAGACATACACTGGATAGCATGTCTCATGTACAGATCGTCTTACCCAGATTAAGAGGTCTGTTTTGAATTCATACTAATGTCTTTCCAGGATGGCTATACTTTGATCTGGTGTTTATTTTTTTTTTAATCCATAGTGTTCCAGAAACTACAGAAAGAAGCAGAATTCCAGAGGCAAGAGTGGTTCAGGAAACAAGGTAATATCAGACAAACAAGAGAACTATATAAAGCTGATTAGCTGGTTTAATTCAGCTGCATATGTTTTTGTGATATGATAGCAAAAAATCTAGATAATATAAAATTTACATACTGGATTAAATTTGCATGAAAAAGTCATTTAATTCTGTTTATGCCATAATTTCTGAGGGAGTTTATTTTACCAATCATTTCAAACAGGTCCACATTTTGTTGAGTATCTGGGATGGGAAGTTACTCCTGAATGTGATGTGTTATTGAAATGCAAAGTAAGTAACAACTGTGTTTTGAACAGCATTTGATTACAGAAGCAACATTAACAAATATAAACTCTTTTAATGGTGCAACTTATTTGTCAGGTGTGTCAACAGAGTCAAA
This sequence comes from Gambelia wislizenii, assembly GCA_030847615.1. Classification (NCBI taxonomy): domain Eukaryota; kingdom Metazoa; phylum Chordata; class Lepidosauria; order Squamata; family Crotaphytidae; genus Gambelia; species Gambelia wislizenii. Next base: position 253,817,271 of record JAUMIR010000004.1, read on the forward strand.
AATAAATTCTTTTACATCCTAAGTGAAGATCACAATCACAGATTAAGTACAGACATTCACAGATAGATAGATGGTAGATAGATAGATAGATAGAGAGAGAGAGAGAGAGAGAGAGAGATGTAGGCACACACACAATACACTGGATGGATTCAGAATTAGAGAGAATAAAGTCAGGAGGAAAAATACTCTTATAGCAACATAGGAAGGTGCCTTATACTGAGTCAGACCCCTTTCCCAGCTCTGACTGGCAGCCATGACTTTTCAGGTTTTCAGGCACAATTCTTTCCTAGTCCTACCTGGAGATCCCTGGTATTCCCTGCTGGCATCCCATTCATGTATTCACCAGGTGTAAGACTGATTAGCTTCGAAAAATAAATGCCATCGGTGGTATTCCTTTTAAAGGGATAAGTAACATTTTACCTCAGTGTCATAATGTAGCTACTACTGCCCACTGTGAAATGAGCTGTGGCTCTTTCCCTTTAAAAGTACAGTATAGGATGCTTCTTAACTGCCTCAAGAAGAAATACTAAAATGGCGAGATGACTTCCCTTGGCTTATTGAGATTTTGCATATAATACAATCTATTGCTTAATATATATATATATATATATATACCGGTATATATTGACAAATAAGAAACTGACCTTATTATATTTTCCCCCTATTTCAGGTGGCTAATATTAAGAAAGAAACACACATTGTCTGGTATAAAGATGAAAGGGAGATAATGGTAGATGAAAAGCATGACTTCAAGGATGGTGTGTGTACTTTGCTGATAACAGAGGTGGGTAATCCTTTTTCTCTTGAGAATAGCCACTTTAGGTATGACAGGTTTCCTATCTGGACAGTACTTTGTGAGAGCAAAAGATGTACAGACGAAGGCAGAGGTTACCATACTACAAAGCAGAAGCAGACAGGTGGTGTTTAGGAAGTAGATGACACAACAGTGCATGTCTGAATGGTGCAACAAGACTTCTAAAGTGTTGTCAGTAGCATGGCATGGCAATGGGCCACAACTTTGTACTCTCTGTCAGGTAAGAAAAGGTCTTCAACTAGTACTGAACATGAGAATCATTCATTCATTAATTACACAGTCAAATGCACTCAGGGCCGGTTTAAGGAATTTGGGGAGCCCCTGCAATGCTTTATTTTGTGGGCCCCATATGTTTATCTCAGGTTAATGTAACTTAATCTAACCTAACCTATTCACAGTATGGGATATTCTGATTCTTAATAATAATATTTTTGCGGAGGAGGGTTACGATGCGCCCTCCTCACAATGATGCCCCCCCCTGCGGCTGCAGGGCCCTTAAACTGGCCCTGAATGCATTGGACTGCACAATTGTCAGGATGGGGGAATTGTGACCCTCCAGATGTTGGCGAACTACAGTGCAACTTCCATAATCATTTATCAGTGGTCGTGTTGAATGGGGCTGATGGGACATGGAAAGCATATGTAATCTGCTCCTGAACATATATTTCACCACCACTGCATCTTTTCAATATTAGGTGCTGTTTCTCTTTTGCATAGTAAAGTGGTTTAATTTAAGTCACTTTCAGACTGCTGAATAACCAGTATTACTTGTGTGGTACACAAAATATGAAAGCCTCTGTCCTGTTGTGCAGTTATGGTAGTGAGTTGTGTGAGTACTGTAGTTGCACTTTTTCAGAGTTGGGTTAAAGATAGCATCCAATACAGTTTTTATTACCAAGCAAATGCACAAAGTGGTTGTGTAATCACAACAGGCTGCACAGCATTTTGCGCAACTACTTATGCAATCCAGTGCAACTACACTAGTGGGGATTTTCACTCCATTGGTGCTTAATTTAGGCCTATATGGCTTCCAGGTGGGCAAGGAGAGGACCAAAGCATGCCACAGCCACTATTCCCTCCAGCTTGGCCCACTTTAAAAAAACAAACAAACCTGTATTGATATGTCATACGGCAGTTGTAAACAAATTATCTTTTGCCTTATCTCCTACATCAGTTATTCAACTACTGGGAATCAAAACTGAAGCCATGGTCTGTATTTTTTAAGAGAATTAATTAGAGTAGAAAAACATGAAATATACTTTGCTAGCTAGTAAAGGCAAGGGAGACCTCTGGGGTGACATAGGAGACTCAGCAAAATATAAAATAAAAATAAATAAAATAACATGATCTTTTATAGGGAAATCCTATATATGTAAATGTAGAAGTAAGACCCACTGTGTACATTGCAGATTACTTCCAGATAAGTGTGCATTGGACTTCTCAAGCTTGTTTGGGAACAAGGAAGAGGGCCTTCTTGGTGGCTGTTCCCAAATTTTAGAACTCCTTCCATCTTTGCTATCCTTCTGCCAACTCCGAGGCAGAGCATTCCACTGCCAAACAGCTCTTAAGACTTTTTTAGACAGGACTTACAGCGCAAGAAGATTCCAGAACAGTTACGACACTGTTGCGCGGCAGGGGGTCCGTTTTGGATGACGCCGTCCCTCTCTCGGCATCATCCATTACTGTTCCGGGTATGATTGAAGGCAGCCGCGCCATTTTTTACTCACGGACAACTTCCAACTCTTTTACTCACTTCTGCCTTCAATCATACCTGGAACAGTCACAGACGAAGCCGAGAGAGGGACGGCGGCGTCCGAAATGAGCCCCCTGCCATGTGACAGTGTGGTAACTGTTCCAGAGTCTTCTTGTGTGTTAAGTCCTGTCTGAAAAAGTCCTTACTGTCAGAAAGTTTTTCCTAATGTTTGGGTGGAATCTCTTTTGCTGTAGTTTGAGTCCATTGCTCCATGTCCTAGTCTCTGGAGCAGCAGAAAACTAGCTTGCCCCATTCTCAGTATGACATCCCTTCAAATATTTAAACATGGCTATCATATCACCTCTTAACCTTCTCTTCCTCAGGCTAAACATACCCAGCTCCCTAAGTCACTCCTCATAGGATATGGTTTCCATTCTTGTGCCATCAGGCTTTTAGAAACTGAATAGGATGGGCTTTCAATTATGTGCTGTGCTGTTGTATGTTTTGTATAGTCTTTTAATTAATGTTAATGTTTTTAGCTTTATAAATTGTTTGTCTTTTAAATAACATTTATATTTATACTTTTAATGAAGTCTGTGTATACTTTTTAAAATCTGTATTGTTTTTTAAAATGTTGTGAGCTGCCTTGAGTCCCATTATTGGGAGAAAGTAAGATATAAACAAATAATAACAATAAAGCCATAAAGACTGAGAATACAGAAAAAAAGGAGGAAAGAGGAAGTGTTAATTTAGTCAAAGGATGCATTGCAATGGAACCTAAACCAAAATGAGAAGGGAGAATGAGTGAAAGGGTGTAATTGTGTACACTGAGGAAAAGGTAAAAGAGGTCATTTGACATTGGGCTTTTTCATTTTTATATATCAAAATAGCACTGTTTCATGCAATAAAAAATTTAAACAACATAATTAGAAGAAATCAATCATCAAAATGCCCCCATTGAATGGGAATATTGAGCAATTATGGGAATAAAAATATTGAGCAATTAATAGAGAAATTCAAGTGGCAATTAAGAATATATTCAAGAGTGATTTGCTAATTTAACCTGTGCAATTATCATATTTTTTTTAAAAAAAAACAAACAGCACCACAAACTAACTCTTTGTAGATCTGATGAAAATAACACAAAAATGCTAGAATAAAATGATCTGGTAATGTGATGAAAATAACACAAAAATGCTAGAATAAAATGATCTGGTAACATTATATCTAGATAGTAAAAAAAAATGAACAAAGAATGTTAATCCCTCACTAAATAACTGGCGTGGAAGTAATCAGACACTGACAAGAGGTGACAGTGCTAATAAAAAGGCAGGAATAATTACCTAATACATTGTGAGTTTAGCAGAAAGGAAGGGATGGAGGAGGCAACTGAACTGAACAAAGAACTCTTCTTCAGATAAGTGCCTGGAAGAAGTTATACTCTGGCTATTCTCCCAGACTTCATTAATTTGGAAGCTGAGTGCCATGAATAATTCCATTCTTCTAAGCATTATAATGTTTGTACTAGGCTCCCAGATCACTTCTAGTACTTATCTCTGTGGCTTCTCATTGGCCCACAGGGCTGCCCTTCTAACTCTTTTCACTTAACCTTCACTCAGCTATACAGGTTGAGTATTCCTTATCTGGAATTCCAGAATCCAAAATGCTCCAAAATCCAAAATATTTAAATTAAAAATATTAAAATACAGTCGGACCCCTGTATCCACAAAACCAATATCCATGGTTTCAGTTATCCACAGAACCTAAAATAGGGGACACATGCCATAGAGTTGTGCTGGTAAATACCTAGAAGCAGCCTCTCTATGTATTTTCTAGGCGCTCCAACACAACTCTTGTCAGGAGTTAGAGACTGAACTCCATTTTAAAATGGCCAAACAAACTGCAGAGTCATGCTTAGTCAAAATGGCTGACTCCATGAACTGCCTAGTCTCCTTTAGCTACAGAAGGAGGGTTCTTTTTGGTGTGTAAGATCATGAGATTGAGTAAGCCAATGCCCTGTAACTGTGTATATGGGAGGGCTCAGAGCAGAGCTCACTTCTCTTCTTCCTGTGAGTGCTGAGGTCTGGTGAAGCAGTTTCTTCTGGAATTGTAAATATTTTGCAACTGTGTTTGAAGATAAAAGTGTCTTCTGCTTATTTGGACGTCAAACACTCTGTGTGAGTATTCTTGGGAGCGGGTTGCTACTGAGTCTACTGAGACAGGCTTTTTGGGCTTCTGCTAGGGATTGAGTGACCTATCATCCCTTGACAACTCTATGGTATGTTTTTACCAGCAGTCCTTTATTTTAATATGGTTCACGGCTAGCCACAGTTTCTGGAATCCACAGTAAGCCTGGGAACTAAACCCTGAGGATATTGGGGTCTGTCTGTAAAAATAAATAAAAAATAAAAAATATTTAAAATCTTGTATAAGATTACCATCAGACTATGTGTATAAAGGTGCATATGAAACATGGACAAATTTTGTATTTAGACTTGGGTCCCATCTCCAATTTGTTTATGCAAATATTCCAAAATCAGAAGAAATCCAAAATCCAAAACTTCAGGACCCAAGCATTTTGGATAAGGGATACTCAACCTGTGTAAGAATTAGCTCTTACTGGAAGTAGACTACAGTACATCAGTTAGGGCAAAGCCATGTGTTTATTTATATATTTCTTTTAAACCTCCTTAGGGTGTACTGATGTAGAACCTGAACTCACTTTTTTCTCTATTGTATTCACATTAAAGCTATTTCAGCTTTTTAAAAAAATCTTTGACCTATTTCTCCCTCCCCACATGCTGAATGACTGGCATGTCAAAGCCAGTGTGTGAGAAACAGACTTTTGCCTTAGGCCTGGTAGCAGTGTCATGTGTCAGGATAACATGGTGTGGCTGTTATAGCTTCAACATTTACATGTAATTATTTTTTTTACCAGTACTTATAATTGCTGCTCTTTAGGAAAGAAGGGCAGCTCATTAGAGAAAATCTATTAGTATTTTCTGGCCTTCATATTTAGGCCTCTTTGTTTCCAGAAAAAGGGATATCTCTTTTTATTAACAGCCCTCGTTTTCCTTTACATTCATCAGCTGCTTTATCCTACCGATTGAGATCTCTACCCTCCCCATATTTCACTTTGCCCTACCTCGCTAAGTTGTTGGATGTATTTAAAAAAGAACTTTTTTTGTGATTAGAAAAAACACTGATTTCCTGATTATTAGAAGTAATAATATATAAATACTAATTATGATGGAGTTGTTTATTCTCTTCCTTGGGCCTCTCTATATTATATCTAGAATGTCTCCCTGGTCCCCAATTTTTACTAATTGATACTGCTTTTTTCACAGTTTTCTAAGAAAGATGCTGGCATATATGAAGTAATACTGAAAGATGATCGAGGAAAGGACAAAAGCATACTGAAACTTGTGGAAGGAGGTGAGAAGTTCATGTTATATAACATGCAGCACGGTCTTCTGAATATTGACTTGGAACTAACCCTCACTAAATTCATTTGGCTTAATCCCTAATTTAAATATGCACAGAATCATGGCCTTCATGGCATACTTTATCAGCAGTAAAACAGATTAAAATCCATTAATGTACCTTAATAAATTAAGATCTATTAATACACAATCGGTCTCTAAATGTACTTCATATTGATGGACTGCTTCTGTCTTCAAAGTTGGAAGTCTGTCTCTAAAGAGAGACTAGGTAGCCTAAGTTATTTAGAATCCCTTCGTTGCTTACTCCGCTGTCCAAGAGATGTACATTCCAGAAGCTCTTGGGAGATCATGGGGACGTTCAGATCCACATCTTAAATTTCAAGATATAGCTGGCAATGTATGCATACTGAGCAACATTGCAGGGGATTTTAGGGCACTAGTCTTAAGATTGCTTGCTTAACCCACCAGTGCTGTCTTGGCAGTGCTGTGATACCACTTGGCTTACTTTGAAGTTAGGCCATTCCTGAAGAAGAATTCAACATTTCCAGTGAAGACTTTAAATATGATGTTTCAATTTAATTAATTAGGCAACAGAATGCATGGACTTTCCATGTCATATTCTCTTGATGAGCAGCAAGCCAGAAGGGTTTAAAATGCATTAAAACAGGGAGTTACCATGCAGATTCCTTGAGAACACTTGTAACATTTTAAAAGGCAAGTCAGATTTCTTAACAAGAATCCACTTACAGGAACACTCCAGATTAGCCAGGGAACTCCAGGGCATCATTCAGTCACAACCAGGCATGTCTGATCTGGGAACACTGAGTCTCAGTCTCTGGATTTGTTTCCACAGCTTTTGCAGATTTGATGACGGAAGTATGCAGAGTGATTGGTGAGTATTTAATTCCCTCTCCTGATGAATGACTCATTTGTACCACTTCATGAATGACTAAGAGACTACAAAAAAAAATGTGTTGCATTTTCAGCTTTATCTGCAACAGAACTGAAAATTCAGAGTACAGAAGAAGGTATCAGATTATACTCCTTTGTTAACTACTACCTGGAAGATTTGAGAGTGAGCTGGTCGCACAAGTAAGTAGATGAACTCTTACCAATGATTGATACTTCATTCAACAGGAACATTCCATACCTGTTTAAATTTAGGACATATTTACACCGATGCATTCCTCCAGGCTGGTTCTGGATCACCACAAACACATCCAACTCACTTGATATACACACTGTACCCATGGGGGTCAGATATGAAGAAATGAAGTACTAATGCAAAAACGGGTCCAAGGAAGAGTCCTCCACTGAGATAGAATAAAATACAGCACAATTGTAAACACATTTACTCAGAAGTAAATCCCCTTGACTTCAATAAGGTTTACTCACAAGTAAAAGTTAATACGCTTGCAACCTCAGATAGTCTGACATGTATTATGACAATAGCAATGCTGGACTTCCAGCGAAAGTGGTAGTGTAGTAGATCTGAGGCTGACATGCCAGGAATTTTTGTAGCAGAGATTATACCATATACTACCTCTTCAGGCTTCATTGTTCCTTCTGAGGCGGGCTACAATCTTCACAGTAGCTTTGAAATGAAGCTTTGAAATGAAAAATAAAGTTTCCCAGTAATAATATATTGTGAGCTATCTCTTTTATGATCCAAAGTATTGTGAGATAGCATGATCTTGAATGGGCAATTAAAATCCAAGAGCTCTACAAAAGAGACGATCCAGGTCAAGATAAAACTGATAGAACAGGTTTGTTAGTGTGGATTAATGCAACTGTCTATATTTTTTCAAACTCCTTAGAGGTGTGTGATTATGAGGAGCTTCATAACAAGCACGTGAATTTCAAAATTTACCACTGTACCACTGGAGAAACCACATCTCATTTTTACAGTTTTATAATGGTGGGATTGGAGAATACAAATGTCGCTACCATTTATTTATGAGCCTCATCCTTTTAACACTTAGGGCAAGTCTGCATATTAAGTTTCTCATGTGATATTGTCTATCATATGTTCAGTCTCCTGACATCACTGCCATTGGTTACTTCGGAATGTTATCAGCTGTGCAAGTCAAATTAATGTATTACTGAAAACAGTTATTATTACTGTGAACACAACTGTTGCCATCTTGATCTGTAATTCACATCTTTGTGTCAACAGAAGTATGACCGGGAATACTTGCCACTATGGGTATATCATATGTAGATATGTATATATGTTAAAATAATGTTTGTTAACAATCTCAAAAATTCAGTAAAAGATAAAAAAGGAAAACATGCCACAAATGAAACAATAATTTTATATCTGCTATTAAATACAGTAGAGGTAATGTTCATAGGTGTCAGACTTACAACAATGGTGAAATATTGGTGTGCTATGAAAAACAGGTATAGCAGACATCATGGACAGCACAAAGGAAATGATAGATAAATGCATTATCAGACATCAGCTGGATCAGACCTGCGCAACACAAGGCTGATGGCTTAACAAAGAACCTCTGACTTAAATTTCCTCAGAGAAATTTCAAATACACTTTATCTAGAATCATAGAATCATAGAGTTGGAAGAGACCACAAGGGCCATCCAGTCCAACCGCCTTGCCATGCAATGAGATATAACGCTGATTGCTGCGCATTAACACAAATGTGCAGCAGTGTTCATTTGTCTCCACATCTAGTTCTTTTTCAGATCTTTTGCAAAACATTTAAATTCCATTTCTCATGCCAGTAATGCCGAGGCTGCTGTATTGCAATTCCTAGATCATCTTTCTAGATCATTGTGGTTCCTAGCTATGCAATGTTTCCCCAGTCTCTGGGAAGGGCACTGTATTATTTTCTTATGTGAGAGCAGCATGGAAAGGCCTCTTCCCTGGGCCTAAGCCCAGTCATGCTATCATTACCCTTGAAAATTTCATAGATAAAAAGTGGGACGCATATAGCAAAACAATATCAGAGTGTGGTCAAAATGGCAAAAGTTATTAAGGAGGAAGGACACACAAGTCAGGAGATGCTGCAGCAGTTTGCTATTACTTAAGTCTACTGGGAAGGGCAAAATTCCACCCCTCTTCTGTACTCCCCCCATTGAGTTAATTGAACTCAATTTGCAGCAGTTGAAGTAAGCTGAGGGCAACATCTGCATATGGGGGAAATTATTAATGAAAAAAGGAGATTGTGCAGCAGTTTTTTTGCCTGAGTCTACTGGGAAGAGCAAGATTACACTCCCTCCTCTCCTCCTGTTAATTGAGTGCAAACTACTTTAGCACTTCGAATTAATTTTTCAGCAACTGAAGTAGGCTGAGGGGAAACAGGGAGCAGTGTTTCCTGCCCCCCCCTGCTGCTATTGCCATTTTTGTTGTAATTTGTATATTGTATTGTATTTTATGTTATTTTAATTCTTCACTAGTTTAATTTAGTTTTAAGGAGTGGGAGGGTTAGGATTGGTAAGGATTGTTTTAACTTGCTGGTTGTTTTAATCTTGTTGTACACCACCCCGGTTGCCAAGCGGGGGGGGGGCGGGTTAAAAATAAATAATTATTAGTATTAGTATTAGTATTAGTATTGGGAGCAGAAGAAAGAAACTGAGACATTTTAAAAGCAGTTGAAAAAGTGGGATAGCAGAGAACTAATAGGGATTGTCCCTGCCAGATTGGGACAGTTGGAGGGTGTGGAAGGATAATCCTTTCACCTTACCCTGAATTTGTGATGAAAACGCCTCCTCTGAAAAGCTACTTTTTTCAGTGGAAGAAAAGCTGCAAGCTTCCTGCCACATGGTACACAAAGAAGCAGAGAGAGAAACAAAGCTACTCATGATGATCCATGAGAATGAAAAAAGAAAAAAAAAAGGAAAGGATGAAACTAAGCCCTTAATGCTGGAAGTCTTTATGAACCCAGAATTTTTCTTTAGGCACTGTTGTCAGTACCACTGACATAATCTAAAAGCTATGATGATTAAAAGCTTTTATCATCACTCCTATTTTAGTGTTCCTAGTCCTGCAAGGAAATAGTATGTGTTGAAGTTCAGGTTTGACAGGTGGTGCTGCTCAAGGCTTTTAAAAGTTCTTTGAAGTAGTTTTGGAAAAACTCCTTTGAAGCATATGGCATTGTCGCTTGGTGAAAGAAAGGAGAACTAGAACAGACATTTCCAGAGGGGTAGCTGTGTAAATCTGATGCAGGAAAAAAAAAGAGTCTGTCTGCTTCTGGAAAGAGGGTACTAAAATCTCAGTATATGCACAGTTAAAGGGGAAGTGTCACCCAAATAGCTTTTGCCTTATCACAATAAGACAGTGTTGATTTTTGTTTGTTTGTTTTCAGTGAAGTCAAAATTAAGTATACAGAGAGAGTAAAGACTGGTGTCACCGGTGAGCAAATCTGGTTGCAAATCAATGAGCCAACGCCTAGTGACAAAGGGAAATACATACTGGAACTCTTTGATGGTAAAACTGGACACACAAAAACAGTGGATCTTTCTGGTCAAGGTAAATAGCAGCCATTATCTGTATCTCTTGTAGGTTGCATCTCTTAATTAGTGCAGAATAGAACAAAGCTAAGCTGAGTGCTGGTAACAACAACTTTTACTTTTTTTGTGATATGCTTCTTAACATTATTCCCAAGAGCCCAAGGTGAAAGCTCTGACTATGCCAGAATTAAACAACACATTTCCACTCCTCTTGCCTTTGAGACATCCTGCTCCCAAGAAGCATTATTTATTGTTGCAAAGTGGCACCATGATTAGGAGTAAATTGCTGTTCTAACCTTTCTTTGAATGTATCAGAAAATGAATCTGTCTACCACATGCAATTAGGATGTATGCTTTGCATTACTGTATATAATTTGAGCTTCCTTCCTTTTTTATTATGTATTCCTAACCTGTTCTAAATTTATCAACATCTAAATGAAAAAAATGATAGTACAAATTGACTTTGTAAAGGCTTCTATTAATATAACCCTGTTCTTCTTTTTTAAGCATTTGATGAAGCCTTTGCTGAATTCCAGAGGTTAAAGTAAGTAACATTCATGGAAGATTCAATTTAAATAAACTAAAATACTGTACTGCTTTTAAAAGTTATGCCATAATCTAGCTTGTATGTTATTTTCAAAAATGGTGTGTCCAGTGCCTTTTCTATTGAAGTGAAAGGTAATTTCAGTATTCACTTTAATGTTGAACAAAATGTGATGCTGAGATATTGGAAAATTGAATCATTCTGTGATTCAAATGAGGCACTCTGTAAACAGGTTTTGTTCTGCTGTTTAAAGCTGTGCACAAAAGAGTAACTGCTTTTTAGTCACCAATACTTAAAATGAAATTACATTGAATGTTCTTTTTGTCTTTTTCAATTACAGAGCACTTGCTATTGCAGAGAAAAGTAAGTGATGTGTCTTTTCATTTTTTTGTTTGTATTATCAGTAGGATGTAATGCTTTCCACTTTCCTGAATGTTAGAAAGGCAACTACAGTATTATTACCACTATTTCTTCTTTTCTTCTTCTTCTACATATTTTTGTACCACTTCACATTTGAACAAAGCCAGAAACAGATCACAGGTTTTAGAACAGTTTTATGATGTGTAACTGTGGCATCACTAAGGCTGGTGTCACCCTTTCCCCTGATGGTGTCATCTTGGTGAGGTTCAGCCTCTCCGCACCCCTCCCCCAGTGCCTCCACTGAAGCCACTGATATGCAGCAAATACTTCCTGTGAGTTGATAAGCAGGGGAGGAGTCAGGCATTCAGACAGGCTGAGCTAATCTTGAAGCATTATCTCTCTGCTCCCATAGACTGCAAGGGCAACAATAACCCTGTAGAGACTGTTTCTTGCCAGCCAGCTGCAAAAAGTTCAAATTGCAAAATGGTCCACTCAGGCAGATGGGTATGACCCACATTCTTGTTGGCCCTTAATCATCATTCATTGTTTTGTCAAATCCACAAAATGGAACAGCAGGTGGCACTTTGATAGTACTTACAATGTGCTGAAAGAGGCTGTGAAAGTGTGAGAAAGCAATTATTCTTTTATAGATTTATTTTAGAGAGATATACCACACTGTCTTCAATGACTTCTTCAGGCAGTTTACGAAAAACAAAAGCAAATTACAGTAAACCATAGAACTGCTTATTACAATAAAAGCTATGGTGTTAGCCACAGAATCATGCTTGTTTCAAGTTCTCCACATCTTTTAGTCTTCATAAATATGTAATAGAATGTTTACTCATGTACAGAACTCACAATTTTGCACATTTTCCCACCCTTGCCACAAGTAGGCAATGGAAGAGGACTATAGCTCAGTAACAGAGCACATAGTTTCAATGCACAAAGGCTCAGGTTTAATCTCTGGTATCTCCAGATACAGCTGGAAAAGACTCCGGTCTGAAATCCTGGGGCTCGTTTACATGACAAAAAAAGCCGGTGAAGAATTCCTGTCGATCCCTGGTAGTTCACATACATCACGGGTTATTCAGGAGGGGTAGCAAAAAGCCGGGTTAACCCATGACTTTCCAACCCTCTATTTTCCAGGTTTTTTGGGGGAAAGTTCAAGACAACCCATGCTATTGGTTGTCTAAACAATCAGGAACCATCCTGGGAAATGGGATTATTTCTGATTGGTTGGACATCGGAGGGGCTGGGCTTACATGGGAAGCCTTGCAATTGCCATTTTGGCATGCCCCCCTGTGCAGCTATTCCCTCCCTCACCCATAGCTGCACAGGGGGATGGCTTCTCTGTGACTGTCAGTCATGGAGAAGACTCCTCCTCCCCCGTGTAGCTAGTCCCTCACTCACCCATAGCTGCATGGGGCAGGGATGGCGTCTCTCTGACTGGCAATCATGGAGAAGCCACCCCCCCCGCCCTGCACAGCTACGAGGGCAGGGGAATAGCTGCGTGGGGCAGGGGAATAGGGGGCGGGGGGCTTCTCCCTGACAGTCACCGAGAAGCCTCCCCCACCCTGCATGCTGTCAGGGGGGGAATAGCCATGCGGGGCAGAGGGCGCTTCTCTGTGATTGGCAGTCACAGAGAAGCCTGCCCCGTGCCACGTGGCAGCAAGGGCGGGGGGAGTAGCCGCATGGGGAAGGGAAGGTGGGGTTTGGTAGCTGTTGTGGGCAGGCTTGCTGGTGGTTCTCCCAGACTGGCCATTCAAAAAATGGCGGATCAAGAATTGCCAGGCTTCCCTTCCAAGCCGGTCCCCTCCAAAGTCCATCTACTCAAAATACTGCTCTGCTGTATGCCCTACCCCGCAATGGAGGTACTCCAAACAAGAAATCCAAAACCCTGAGACTTATGCTACCATGACAAATTGTGTAAATAATAAGAGACAAACTCGGGATGAAGATATCTCACTTCTCCCCAGGATAAAAACTGCTGTGTAACTGAGCCCCTGGAGAGTTCCTGCAAGTCACTGTAGAAAGCAGTGGGAAACTGTAAGGGATCTGGAGGTGGGAATTCCCACCCACCCCTGAGCCAATCAATCATCCAATCAAATGGCCAAATGAGCCCTCCTATGATCTGCCCCTTCCCCATGTCCATTCCTTCCCAACCCTGTTTGCCTTCCCAGCTGAGGGGGTAAGTGGAGCAGAATAGGAGTGGGGTCTTGCTACTATCCCTGCTCAGTGACTGAAGATGACTTTTCCCTTTGCTGCTTACCTTCCCAAGAGGGAGGATGTGTGGGAAGGTGAGAGCAGAAATAGAATCCTGCTGTTATCGCCTATCAGTGAATGAAGACAACAGCAGGATTCCCTCATGTGGCATTTGCCTTTCCTACTAGGAAGGCAACCATCATGCAAAAGAGTTTAATTAAACATTAGAAGGAACTTCTTGACAGTAAGAGCGGTTCAGCAATGGAACCAATTGCCTAGAGAGATGGTGGAGTCTTCTTCTCTGGACGCCTTAAAAAAGAGGCTGGACAACTACCTGCTGGGGGTGCTTTAGCTGGAGATCGTGCATTGAGCAGGCCCATGAGACCCCTTCCAGCTCTATGACAAATCTCTTTCACTCCAGGAGGTAGGGTTTTGGGGAGGGCATGGGCTTTGAGTTAGGGAGAGGCCTCCCCACACCCTCCCTTGGTGTTGACAGGGGACATTTTGTCTAGCTGATTCAGGCGTTATCTGAATTGTGAAAATAGTATGAACAGGATGTGAACGCACGACGATCCATTCATATGAACATGTGCATAAATACATGTCATTTGGAAGGGGGGCAGTCAAACCCACCGCAAAGTCCATGTGCATAGCATCCAGGGCTTCATCCAGATTTTTTAAAAAGCTCCTTACGACATACGAATGTGCTATGATTTGAACACTTACATTTGCACAGATACGAACAGGCAGCACAATCTAATTGGCTGGACTAGTGTGGGGGCAGGGCTGGCAAACAGGGAAAGCACCTGCTGCCGCCATGTTGGATTTTTAGCTAAGTGAGGGCCTGATAAGTCAATCAAACGGTGACTCTTTTTTTAAAAAAAGTATGAAATATTGCATATGTGCACCATGAGAAACTGGGTTTTTTAAAAAATTGGCAGCAACAGATTTAAAATCACAAGTAAATCACTCGCGGCTGCCATCTTGGTTAGGGGGTCATGCAGAGTTTAGGGGGGCTCTTTTGACTGTGAAAACAGGTCACATCGTTGCGAATGCCTGCTTTTTTGGACCTGTTCGTATTTCCCCCCCTCATATATGGAACCTCAGTATAAAGCAGTTTCTGCTGATACGGAGCATAGCTTAGGAGACACAACATTGTGACAGAAGAACATACTGGCTAGAATCCTATTGGCTTGTCCCAGGTAGAGTAGGCAAAAGTGATTAATTGTTAGATGGTGGATTTGCACATAGGTAAATCCAATTGTTTCAATGGGTCTGCTGTATTGGAATTAAGAATTAGATTTAGGCCACTGTCTGTCCTATGATATTTTATAAGAGGAGAGAACTAGGCATGTGATTGATATTTTGAATAGAAGACCCTTTTTGTCAAAACATGTTCTGCTCAGTGGAAGCCAGTGCTGAATTACATTTCTATCAGCAGTAACTCTGATGGATCTATCTTTTACTTTTAGCATTGCCAGCTGTTACATTTCGAAGCATAGGAGCAGAATCTTGGTCTTATTTATGGTCTAGTAAAGCAATTGATATATTTTACATTAACGGAACTAGTAGCTGGCTGTCAATATTAATATTCACAACCAATTTGACATGACTTTTACATCAAGCAGTGTGGGCTAGAAATACTGAAAATCATTCTCAGTTTGCATGCATTACTTACAGCTTGAACAAAAATAAGAGAAAAGAGGCCATCAGAGGAAATAAAATCTGGGGCAGAGCTTATTTTAAAGACAATAAGCAAAACCCTTTTTTTTTTCCAGATCGTGCCCGGGTGCTGGGAGGTCTGCCTGATGTTGTTACCATCCAGGAAGGCAAGGTACTGTACAGTCAATTGTTTGAAACATTTTAAAAGGCAGGTCTTGTTCTCAAAGAAAGGGAGGGGGAGAGGAGGGAAAGAGATTGATTCAGAATTACTCAAGGCTTCTGGCTTTTAATAATACTACTAATAATACTGAGTTATTTATTACCCACCTCTCCCCTCAGGATTGGGGCAGGGTACAACATCACAATATATCACAATATATTTTATAAAAAGAGCACTGCTTATTCATCTTCAAAGTGAAGATCGTAATTGCATTGTTATACATAGCTAGCATAACGTATTTGGGGCACATTGACTGAAGTGAGTAGCAAAAACAACAACAACAAACAAAAAAACCCAAAGGTGGCAGCTAAGATCAGAGGCTACAGTCTAATTCAGATCTTAGCTTAAGCCCAGTAATTTTCAGTGAATCTCACTGTACTTACCTTTGGTTTAAAGTTCACAGGTCATTTCCATTAACAACCTGTCAGTAACTGCACAAAATCCCTCATTACATTAGTTTGAATTTTACTCAGCAAGTCAGCCAGATGTATAGATTTTCTAGATAATGGCACAGGTTTCAAGAGAAATAAGAGAATGAAACACGGCCTAATTTTTTAAAAAGGAAAACATCCTGAAGGACTTAGACCAAGGACTGGCAAAGTGTGGCCATATGCAAACCCCCAAAGGATGCTTATGGCTCTTGAAACCTCCAGAATCCCAGACTGACCATCTTCTGACCAAAAAGAGAGGATGAATTGCTGCTGGAAGTCCCCAGGCATAACAGCTTGCCTTATAAATTGGTTGCAAGTCCTCCGTGTACTGTTTGTGTTTTGTTTTGTTTTTCAGAAAAGCACTTTCTTTGAAAATAAGGAGGGGACTTACAGCCATTCGGTTTTTGTTTTATTTTTTGTCAGTCTGTGTGGCTTCTGGAGGATCCCAGGGCATAAAAGTGGCCCTCAGTCCTGCCACAGTTGCCTACCCCTGACGTATGTAAGCCAATTTAACAAATGTAATACAGGTTGCCCCCCCCCAATATCTGCAGAACCAGTATCTGTGGTTTCAGTTATCCATGACTAAAAAAATAGGGGCACATGCCATAGAGTCGCACTGGAAAATGCCTAGAGGGGTGTGCTCTGTAGGCATCGCTAGGCCCTCCAACACAACTCTACAGTATGTTTGTACCAGAAGTCCTTTATTTTAATAGGGTTTGCTATTATCTGTGGTTTTATTTATAAATGGTTAGTCCAGGAACAGGAATATACCCCCCATAGATACAGGGGGAGACCTGTAATTGAATATGGCTCTCCACACCTAAACATATTTATCTTTTCCCAGCTGAACATGCTTCCAAGAATTGGCAGCCCCTTTTCTCCTGCACCCTTGTGTACCCTAAAAGTCTGCTCCAGAAGGCTGGAAAGTCCTCTGGCGCAAGATTGTTATTGTTATTGTTGGTGCTGTTGCTGTTTTGTTTTTGGTGCCATTGAGGTCTTCTGCAGAAGGAGAAGGAAAAGAAAGTTCCATCACCCAAGGAGACCTTCTGCTGTGCTTTCTGCAACCGGACTTGTTTATCTTGGATTGGCCTTTTTAGTCATCAGCGCGCTTGCAGAAAGCGCGGGATGAGTCCTTCCTGAATCTTCGTTTGCAAAGAAAAACCAGAGACTTGAAAAGCCACAAAGTCTTTTCCCATGCAGTAAATTGATTTTTTCACCTCCCTCCTTCTGAAGACAGCAAATTGTTGCAGGATCTTATCAGGACAAAAAGTATTTCCAGCAAATTCTGTGAGGAGTAGTTTTACTGTCAATACTAAACAGGAGGAAATGGCTTTGGGTAGGACACTGATATGTGGTCTTAAACTGGAAAGGAGTTTCACAGCTACACTTTCTCCAAAATAAAAGCACTATACATACTTGTTTAAACACATGTGGCTAATATCATGTGTAGCTGCATGCTTGGAATTTGTTTTAGTTACACAGATTAGTCTGTCCTATAGCTCATTGTTCATGACTATATATTCCTTGCTTTTAACTAAATCAGTTTTTTTGAGATGCAAAATGGTCTAAGGAACTTCAAGGTTAACAAGCTACTGAACCTTTGATGGGCACTGGAAAATAATTCCCAGTGAGGGCCTCAGTTTTTCAGAGGTTCATGATTAATGCTCCAGTCCTAGAACAGAAGGTCAGGGGTATGCCAAAGGTCTTCATTTGTATCTACCTTTTTTCTGTGTTTATTGATTCTATTTCTTAATACTTTTAATGCTGTTGTTGTGGGTCATACACCTTCCTCTTCTGCAGGTCCTTCTAGATGGCTGTGTGCAAAAAAAAAAAAAAAAAAAAAAAAAAGGATCTGCCCTTTCGCCTTGATTTCTATATTATTTTCTGCACAGATAAAGCTGCTGATAAAGTGTTTTCTACACGGAAAATACTGTAATGGGGAATGTATTCTGCACAAATTGGCATGTGGCTGACTTATGTAGAAAACAGAATTTTGTGCAGTATAAGTCCCAAACCGAATAGGCTTCAGAACTGTCTGGTTTTTGAAAATGTTCTTCCAACAGGAAGAAAATTGCTAAAATTACTTGTTACTTCCTTCGTGGGAAAAATTAGTGAAGAATTCCATCCCTAAATCTATGGCTATCTTGTCCCTCCTTCCTCTTAACCAGTTAGCCACTGGGATCCCACTGATCTCCATTTCATTGCAAAAGCAATAACACTCTGTGTTATCTGTGGTTTTCATTTAACTACCATCCTGTAATTTGAGTCCCATTGGTGAGAATGGGTGGAACCATGTTGGTGCTCTAGTAACACCTGAGTATGTGGTGTCAGAATCAGGAGGGAAAAGGCCACAAGTGCTGCCATCATGAAGATAGTACGTCATGGAAAAATGGGCTGCTTGGAGCCAACAGGTTTTTCCCAGGATTCTGGCCAATAAGGGGAAACAGCCATTCTTGTTGCTTGATTTCATGGTGATGGGAATGATTCTGGGGTGTAGATACAGGATCTGTAAAGTCTCAACAATGTTGAGGTGGAGTATCTATCATCTTACTGAGCTACTTACAAATTTCCAAGAGGCATTTGGCTGACCACTACCAGAGACAGACTGGACAGACTGTGGTCTCATCTGTCCATATGATACACAAGGCAGATTCAGACATAATAGTAAAAAAATAATAAATCATACATTAACCCCAAGCCATTCTCTCCTATCCTTTACTTTTGTTTTTTCTTCAGTGTTTCTATCCTAGTTAGTTTAAATCAGTTTCTGATTATGTGCATCTTGAGCAAATATGGATTAATAAGAGTTTGCTAATTAGGATAGGGAACCATGATCAGACTGGTTCAGATGCAATGGGAAAATTAACAGACCATGATAGAAATACCAAAGCCTGGGGGATGAGGCAAAGGGTTGTGGGAGCATGCAGGCTGACATTCTCCATGGTTTATTAAGCCAAAATCATTATGTCTAGAACCATCCCACCATCTTAAATATGTTGGCTCAGATGTTCTTGTTTGGCATGCACACCTATTTCACTAAAATAATATTTGTTTAAAAAAGATGCAATTTGTAATCCTTGGTGGCAGAGCAATAACTTGTCTACTCCTGTAGAATTCCATTTTTCTCGTCATTCTTGTTCTTCAGAAAACAAACAAACAGGCTTTTCTCCATCCATACTTACCTGTCCTTCTTCAAGAATTATTCTTTGTCTTTCCTTAATCTTTTGGAATTTTTCCTCTCCTTTCTTGTCTTGAAAATCCATATCCATGGAAAACTACAAGAAATTATCTGTTCCACTCTCCTTCACCCAACCCCTTTTCACCATTAAGATGTCAAAGATGAAGCAAAGACAATGATAGCAAACTAGGCACATTAATATATCATAGATCTTACCATGAACTGGTAGTTGAACAAGTGTGTTTCTTAGTGGTGTTTTAAATGTGTTGTTTTAGAAGTTGTTCAATTAAGAGAAAAAGCATCAGATAATACTGTTGATGCCAGATTAGCATTTCCTCACTTAACTAATTGTAAGAAATAGATTTCTTGTGTTTTAAATTTGTTCTATAAGGTTTAATTATGTTTAAGCCTAATTTATTGGAATTAGCTGTACCCAGCGTAACATACACATTAAAAAACTCCCCCCAAAACACCCAGTAGACCTCATGACAACCCTGTAAAGTAGGCTGGTGGATTTTTAAATTTTTCCTCCCCCTTCTCAGCATTCCACACTTTCCCCAGAATTGGTGAGGGTGACTTGCTCTGTTGCCCTGCTGTGGCCGTGGCCACCACCAGTTGACTGCCTGGGTCCTATCACAGGCAGCCCATTGCCACCACCACTGCCAGTTGACTGCCTGGGTCCTGTCGCAGTGGCATACCACCACCACTGCTACTGCCAATTGACTCTCTGGGTTCTGTCGCAGTGGCAGCATCCTTCCCCCACCATCAATTGATGGTCTGGGACTTGTCACAGGAGGCCCGCCACCACTGCCACTTGACTATCTGGGTCCCAATCTGGGACTCAGAGTGAGTGGCAGGAGTGGATTGTGAGGTGGAGAGGGAATTTGCATGTGGGTGGTGATTGGTTGGGTGTGTTCCCTGAGCAGCCAATCAGCACACTGGAAAAGGTAACATACCCATCAGTTTTATACACAGACACACACAGTAGATTATGACTGAAATCATTAGCTGTCTCTATTTAGAGGCCACACCAGTTTTTTCCAGCCAGTGGAATGCCTGACCCACTCCCTCAAAAGACAACACTCCCCCAACTCGTTATGCTTGTAATACTTTGTTCTTTGTATTATAGATGGTTTTAGACCACTTTGTATGATTTTAAAACTGGGCCATGTCATGGTCTTCTCTTTTTCGCCTGGTAAAAGGCCTACCTCTTTAATCAATAGGCTAGGTTTGGCAACTGAGGAGGTGCTATTTTTGACTCCACATATGGCAAACTTGGTAAAAAAAATTCTGGGATGTACTGCCAGGTTTTTCCAGCTGCATTTTTGTATGTTTTGGGGGTGAGCGGTCATGGGGTTGGGGTGTATTCCAAAGTACAACACTATTCCAGGTCATATGGGTGGGGTGGGGGTTAAGAGTGATTTTTTCATACTCCCATAAGTTGAACTAAAAATTAAATTAATTATTTTTGTATCCATGTTGTTATAGAAGTTGAGATGGAAAGAATGTTCAAAAATATTCAAAAAACAGTCAAAAACATGTTTTCTGAGTGTTGAGAAACCCTGATGACAAGAATCCTGGACTGATGAGAATCCTCACAGTTTGGGGCTTATTCTGTGCAAAACAGTGGTTATTTTGTGCAGAAAACAACATTTTATCTGTGAAAAATAATATTTCAACACAGAAATATTCACTTCTGCATACAAAATGTTGTTTTCTATGCAGAAAATGCTATAATTGGGGACTTGTTTCACATAAAATTTGCACATGGTTGATTTACATAGAAGACAGCATTTTCTGTGCAGGAATTATTTCTGCATTGGAATATTATGTTCCATGAAGAAAATACTGTTTCCTGCACAGAAAATGCTGTTTCCTGGGCAAAATAACCACGTGAATTTTGCTCAGAATAAGTCCCGAGTTATGAATAGCCTTTGAAAACTGTGTGGTTTTCACACGGGGGAAATAACCCCCCGGGGAGATCGGGAGAGAAACGGGGCTGTTCCGGTTGCAGCGCTCCATTTTGCACTCCCCCTTCCTTCTCCCGATCTCCCATCGTCCTCCCTCCATCCTGCTTCCATTTCCCTCTGGCTACTTTTTACTAATGAAAGTTCTTCATTAGTAAAAAAATTGCGGAACATACCAGGAGGGAAATGGAAGCAGGACGGAGGGAGGACGGTGGGAGATCGGGAGAAGGAAGGGGGTGTGCAAAACGGAGCGCTGCAACCGAAACAGCCCTGTTTCTCTCCCGATCTCCCCGGGGGTTATTTCCCCCGTGTGAAAATTTCCTTACTTTCAGTGGGAAGGAAATTGCTGAAATTATTTGTTGCTACCTTTGAGGAGAAACTTAGCAAAGAATTACATCTCTGTATTGAAGAATAGTTAAAACAGCACATTCAGGTAGCTTAGATATGCAAGAGATTTATTCATAATTGCTATTTATGCATCTTTTCTTTGTTTTCTGCAGGCACTTAATCTTACTTGCACTGTCTGGGGAAATCCTGTGCCAGAGGTTTCATGGCTGAAGAATGAAAAGCAGCTGACTGGAGATGACCATATCATCCTGAAATTTGAATCTGGAAAACTAGCCTGTTTCACCATCACTACTGTCAGTACAGTAGATTCAGGGAGATACAGCCTTGTAGTGAAAAATCAATATGGTACAGAGACAAGTGATTTCACTGTAAGTGTGTTCATACCTGAGGAAGGGATAGAAATCCCACACCCAGAACCTAGTAAAGGAGATAAGAAAAAGAAAGCATGAAGCTAAATCTAAGGAGGACAAATGTTGGTGAGAGCTAGAATCCTACTTGGTTTAATCTTGTATGTGTAAACTGTTTTGCCTCTGCATAGGAGGTAGATCTGGCTCCTTGCACTCACTTCATTTGAAGCATGATGACTTAGTTATAACCGGGCAAAATTAAGCCACCTCCCTGCACTTTCTGATATAAGTTCTTCTAATGTTGTTAGAATGGATATTCTGTCCTGGTGTTCATAAGTCACAAGCATGTATAATTGTGAGGGGGATGAAAGGATATGTAATAACTGCATGGGTCATAACTGGAGATTCTTTTCTCACCAAAAATCTAGATTTGATCATATTGGTAATCTAATATCAACTGAGTGTACGGTAGCATAATACTAGGAAACATGTTAAAGTAAACAAATGTGTTATGATATCAGTAGATGCTACAGTAATGTCAATGAACCTCCTCAATATTCACAAATAAATAAACAAAACACTTTTCTTTCATCTTGTTTTTGTGTTTTCTTTACTTACTCTCTATTGCCCGTTTCCCATCTCTTCATTCATGTACCCTCTTCTTTATACCTGTTTGGCTTTCATAATACTCAATGAGGTTTCTTGTTGCAGTCTCAAAAACCACAACATGCTGACATTTTTATTCTCTGCTTGTTTCAGTCTCCGCTACAAAAACTACTTAAGCATTCCACCCACTTTAAGCTTGTTAAAAACTGCTGAGTTGAATAGAAGGCTTCTTATTCAGTGCTTAAGAAACTCTTCTGTATTGGCAATTCTTGCCAACAACCTGGTCCCAAGCTTTTAGAAAGTGGGGTGGGGGAGGTGGCTGTAGAGGCCCTGAGGCTATGAAAATGACATGCCTACAGCATGAATTAAAACTCCAGCATCTGAG
The DNA here is from genome assembly GCA_030847615.1 of Gambelia wislizenii. Taxonomy (NCBI): domain Eukaryota; kingdom Metazoa; phylum Chordata; class Lepidosauria; order Squamata; family Crotaphytidae; genus Gambelia; species Gambelia wislizenii. The sequence goes on from JAUMIR010000004.1 coordinate 253,839,942, forward strand.
GAAGTAGATTAAGTGTATGAAAACTTATGCTACTATTAATTTCTCTCTCACAGTCTCAAAGGTGCTACAAGATTCCTTTGCTTACTGATATTCCAGATAAACATGGCTATGTCTTTGAATTCTACCCCTAAAGGGTGAGATAAAATTTGAATGGATAACATCTTAGTGTATAGTTATTGGCTCATTATAATACGTTAGGCCCTCTGTTAAAATTAAATAACTTAGAATTAATCTAAATTTGGTACACTTTAAACAGGAATTTGTTCACATACCTATAAGATTATTTGTGTTTGTGTGTGTGTGTGTGTGTGTGTGTTTGTGTTTGTGGTCTGTCTATTAAATCATGAGACTGATACAATAACCCATCTTTATGTTTATGTATTACAGTTCTAATGCTTGTCCCCTTCAATATACTCCCCGTTCACACTCATACACCAATGCAGTCTTGTTTTCCACTGGTTGAAGGCATGGAGCAGATCAGTTTCTGTCAGCTGTTTCAACACATCTGCCATTTTCTTCTTTATTGCATCAATTGACTCAAAACATGTTCCTTTAACCACCAATTTAGGGAAAAGAAAAAAGTCACATGGTGCCAAATCTGGTGAACGTGCAGGATGTTCAAATGCAGTAATGTGTTTATTGGCCAAAAACTGCTTCACAGAAAGTGCTGTGTGAGCAGGCACATTGTCTTGATGAAGAATGAAACTATTTCCCCACAGTTCTGGCCCTTTTTTCTGACTCTTTCAGCTTTGTCAAAGCTTCTTTATAATACTACTGGTTCACTGTTCTGCCTTCTAGAACCCATTCTTCCAGGTTGGGTTCGCCCTCGATGCCAAAAAACCCCAAAACACCAATGAGCATGATTTTGAATGTGGACTTGCTTTGATGTGCTTTTTTAAAATTCTTGGTGATGATGGTGTTTTCCAGTCATTTTGTCTCAGGATCATACTGGAAGATCCAGGTTTAATCACAAGTGATGATTTTTTGAAAAAGATTTGGGTTCACCTCACATTGCTGCAGAATGTCATTGCTCAACTTTTAAACTTAGCGTTTTTCTGGCACGCAACAGACAACACAGCTGCTTTAAATGACAACTGACAATTAACTGAAGGGTCAAGAGTGTTGACGTTTGTCATGCAGGTTCAGACATGTTCAAGGTCACCACTCAAGCATTCACAATCAGTTCTCCCTGATTTGTCTGAAAGGTAGAAACAGTCTCGTTATTTAATAGACAGACCTCATATATATGAGAGGACAGGCTGAAGTTTTAGCATTACTGAAAGGAACCTGTGGATTATAATAAACAGCACTTTTATACCATTTTGGACAGCATCAACATAAATGTTATATGGAAGAGGTAGAAAATAATGTTCCTTGCCTTACTGGAGAATAGTTAGAAAGCCGTCAAGGTTTTTTTATCTCCCTGTTTTGATCACTACATTTTAAAATGAGTGCAAACAATGGAAATTTCAGGTAAAAAAAGCAACAGGAGGAGATTGGCATGTTTTGTTTGGAAAACAAAAGATAGGAGGAATAAATTGGCCATCAACATTTTAACTACCTAGAAGCTTTCCACAACCATATCTTAAAAACTGCTATGCCTTGTCATCTTTTTAGATAGCAGATTTCACTTGGGAGTTTGCCCCTCAACTTGCTTTGCACATTTTAGTCTCTTAGGGTGCACGGGATCCTAGAGGCACAGATAAAGGGTATAGGTACCCTATATTCTGGATCCTGGAGTCTTCCATTTATATCTTTCAAGTAATCAAGTATGAGAGAACTAGACAGGTGAATTTACTGTACTACACTGAGACTCACTCAAATATTTTTGTTTGAATCCCTGTCAATATGGGTACACTAGCAGTGCAATACTATACATATTTACCCAGAAATAAGTCTTATTGCATTCAGTAGGAAGCCACCTTTGAAAGAAAGAGGAATTCCAAGTGAGGGTTTTGACAGGAAAGGCATATAGGATTGCAGCCTAAGTGGACCTCTGGATGCTTATTTAGCTAGAAATAAATAAAGCTGTTTACTCCTTGCTTCCTTTTATTAGCTATCAGTTGAACATTTGGAACATTTTGTTTTACAAAACTTTAAACTATGGAATAATACATTTAAACTCATACGTAATACCTTTAGACAATTTAGGATTTTATAGCACATTTAAAATAAATAATATATTTCACACACACACACACACACACACACACACATATATATATATATATTTAAAAAGCATTCCATGCATTCAATGGCGGTTGAACCTGATTTTTAATAGCAATCTCCTATATAGTACTGCTTAGAGACTACTTTTGAAAGAAAGGTTAATTTACAGTGATTCTTTTTTAACTTTCACTGGATTGTGCCCTTAGTTGCTTCATTAGGCAAAAACAAATAAAATGTTTTTTAAAAATGATACCCCAAAGTCCCTGAGTGCAGTTCTTTGAATCCTGGTCACATCATCAAATCATTACACGGAAACAATTTTTAACATAATTCTAGATTCCTACATGTCCTTGTTTGTACAGTACATTCTTTCTTCTTGGCTATACTTGTTGCTGACGTGCAGAGGTGCTGTTTGGATATAGTAGCCTTAGGTAAAAAGAACAATGCCCCTATTACAAATGATAGTAATAGTTTACCATTACACAGACCCAGATATACAAAGGAAAACATGGCAGAAAACATTTGTGCTGATTATTTCCTCCTAGAGTGTTTGAGTGTTGGACTACAGCTTTGGAGACCAGGGTTCGAATCCTTGCTCGGCCATGAAAACCCGCTGGGTGACCTTGGTCAAGTCACACACTCTCAGCCCTCAGACAAGCCTGTGATAGGTTCAGGGTTGCCATAAGTCCGAAATGACTTGAAGGCCCACAACAACAACAAACAACAACCTGAAAGTACTTTCCATTTTGAAAAGCATGCCAATTTTAAATGAACTTTTTTGAAAATTGGTGGGACCAAGGAAGATTAAGCACTTTAAATCCATGTTTTGTCCAAAGGGAAAATATTAGATAAATGTTCAGTGCTTACATTGAAATACATTATGTAAAATGCTTAATATTCATTAGATTGTGCCCTTAGTTGCTTCACTGTAAATGCAGAGTGGGGCAAAAACAAACAAAATGGGGCTCCTGATTCCTGAAGTGAAATAGATCTGAGCTACTCAGCCTGATTTGAAAATGTCTTTGTGTTTTATTCAATTTAATTAAACCACCTGAAGGAAATGATTTCAGATAGCTGATGTCTGATCATAATTATTTTTACTGGATAGCATACATTGTTCACAAAAACCATAAGAGTAATAGCCAGAAGGTTACTTATTATAATTTAGACACCTAGAAATTAAAAGAACTTGGAAACATCTAACAGTATGCTTGAGCCTCAGCTAAACCTTCTAATTACTGTATCAGTTTCAGCAGCAGTTCCAATCACATTGATATGAAACAACTTCAATTGATTGATTAATTGATTGATGACTGACTGATTGATTGATTGATTGGCTGACCACAGCCCAATTCGTAGAAACTTTTCTTCACTTAGAATCATAGAGTTGGAAGAGACCACAAGGGCCATCCAGTCCAATCCCGTCATGCAAGAATAAACAATCAAAGCATTCCTGACAGATGGCCATCCAGCCTCTGCTTAAAACTCCAAAGAAGGAGACTCCACCACACTCCGAGGCAGTGCATTCCACTGCTGAACAGCTCTTAACTTGTTGATGTCCTTCTGTATGTGAGTACATATCTAATTCTCACAGTCAGCTGTTAGTTTCTATTAATGATCTATGGTGCCAGGGACTTCGAGTATTTCAGATAAACTGATATAAACATATCAATTGATAAAACTATCAGTATAAACACATTATTCATGTGCTAGTAAACTGTGCTTTCACTTTGAATAATTATGTTGGGATTAAGTAGATGGGGACAAGTGAGAGATGCAGGCCTTGTTATGCCATTAAAAGATTGTGGAACAACTAAAAAGAACAAGGTTAGCCTAAGGTAGCACTACCTCTTGGTAGCACCATAGTGGTAGCAGTACTGCTGCTAAGAAGGAAATATAATATCATGACACAGGCTACCACAGTCACAAACACCATATGAGCCATGTCTTCTTACTGAATCAAGTTTTCTTAAACCACAAGCGGAAGAGAGTATTGCTATAGAAGAGATGCCTGATCCATATGAAAATCTAGTGGTAAAAGATGGAGATGATCCTGAAGGCAGATGACAAGCTGAAGGGACAAGTCTGGATTTTCCTAATAATGAACCAAAATAGTGTTGGCCACACAATTCTTGAGACTAATGAAGAAAAGTGACTAAATGAAAGCTTGTGGTTCATGGAGTTGTTGTTGTGATGATGATGATTGGCTCTCTTGTACATCCTGCAAAACATGCAGTGACAAATGCAATAACTAGGCTCACAGAGATGCCAACTAACAGCACTGTCTGAGGTACTTGTCCCCAACAGTAGCAAATAATCAGCAGAGTGTGGAAGCACAGAACCCTCTAGTAGTATTTGGCAATCTGGCACTGACAAACGTGGAAACGAAGCACAGACACTGTTTGTTTCTTCCAAAGTCCTTGGAGGCTCTTTATCTTGTTTCAGGGTATATGCAAGATATACAAACACTCCGTCAACTTTCTCCAACAGTAAATAGTAACTACTCTCAGTAAACATAAATAATCCACTATTACAACCCACTCTCTACAACCCTCACAAACTCTGGGTCTCAGCAGACTGATATACAGTGGTGATTATGCTGGGCTAGCACCTGGTGCTCCACACCCTTCACAGCCATACAAACTATTTTTCTACTTTAGTTTAAAGGCACAGTGTTCCAACAATCCCCTCCAAAATAATTTGTTATGGCTATTTACATACATTTACAGAACATAAACATTTTACATCATCATCATCATCATCATCATCATCATCATCTGACATTCACTATCACAGTTATGGACCTAGGCATAACCTAGAGTACATAGTCACAATCGTAACTGTCCGTTCTGCTGGTGATTGGGGCATGGGTGGATAACATTTCCAACACCTCCCACCAGAAAGTGAGCTCCTTTTCTCGGAGCAGCTGCTCGGTAAAGTAGGCCTGGGGGAGGGAGGCAGCTGCTCCTTGTTAAATAGACAAAGCTTACAAATTAAAATGATTACAATATAGTTAAATATGTACAAAAAATCAACATTAAAATAGAATTACACTATTAACAATATTAAAACAATTTAAAATATGCGCTGAAACATGACAAAAAGCAGTTGAAAACAGTACAATGTAAAACAATACAGCACCCTCTTAAAAGCCCCTTTCCCTAAAATCTTAAATTCTAAAAGCCTGTCAAAATACATATTTTTTTACAAAATCACCTTCTGACAGAAGGACAGTGGGAAGGGAGTAGTATTGTTATATTGCTTTGATGATGATATTAGGGTATTGTGCCTGTGAGGTAATAGCATTTGGTTTCATTGCATGCTGTATCATTTTGTGATATACGTGGTATAAATTGTATCTCAGTAGTGGACTTCTGAGGGTAAGAGGCACTTAAACAGATCAGGGGATATCTTCTGTGACAGTAACATCTCTTAGTGTACGAGTTCTGATGTACTGTTAAGATACTATTCAACTCAAAGGTTTGTACTCCACAGGGCCATCCACTGCCCCACCAAGCCTGTTGTTTCTGAGTCCCTCGGCCAGGCTTTCTTTCTCTTTTATGTTCTCTTCTATGTACTGTTGAAAAGTTAAATGTGATTCCTGTTTGCTTCCATATGTAGACTGAAGGGATACGAATAGAGTTTTCTAGGCCAGACATCTCATTAAGACAAAAATATCTACCATCAATGGCTTCACCTTACCTATTTTACATCTCCCGTTTTATCTTCCTTCATTAATTATGCTTTGAAGTACACAAAATCTTATATGCCTGTATAAATTCGTAGTAGACAACATAAAATGTTACATCCAATCACTAGCAACAAATTCACCACTTTGCAAAAGCACAAACTGATAACAATAATTTAATGGTAAATGAGCCTAATGAAGGTGTTGCTGGAATATAACAGTAATTATTCACAATAGTTTATCAGAATCTATAATATTGCACAAGACATTGGCTATTTAGTAATAACAAAAGGTGAAATATAAATATTAAATATATATTCTCTTATACTACATATAAAATGAAGTACAGTACTTAATCAGATGAATGGGGTGATGTGAGTATAGATTCTGAATTTAAATAGCTCATCTGACATTAATGATTCTGAAATGAAGAGGCTGATTGATGGAAACTACCTTCTTTTGATAACAAGAAAATTATTTAACAAGTTTGACAGCAAAGATTTTTCTCCATTCTGAGCAGCACATCCGTGGCTGCATTGCTGTTAATGTTATAATAGGAATTAGCTTAAGAACCACTTTTTGAGAGCATAGATTTACCCTTCCCCCACCAAGTAAGTCTGAAATGAGATCTATGTTAACATATCAGCTTTGAAGAGAACATGGTTGAGAAAGAAAAACAAACCTTTAAAGGGACCATATGCTGATGTCTGTGTTCTGACAATGTTTAAAACAGAGCTAAGACTAGAGTGAATGACACAAACAGAAGCCATATCATGATATCATTATCTTTTATTTCTATAGTGCTGTCAATGTACACGGTGCTTTACAAGAAAAATTGTGGTGCCATATGTATAGGAAATAACTTTTTCAAGTACAGCCAGAAGATTATAGGCTGAGTCTTAGTTCAAAAGTGGAAAACAGATTGACACCCTCCCCCCGCTCCCCGGGTTACTTGGGCTTTTTTTGTTTTGTTTTGGGGCTCTGTTTTATTTTTTGATGTTTTGTTTTGTTTTTATTTTTAAATTTCCTGCATGATCGTTTTCTCATGACAACTAGTGGGATTTGGCTTCACTACCGTAAAAGCAGCTTTCCGACAGCTGCCTTTACTGCAGTGAAGCTGAGGGGAGGGGAAGCCATTTCTATGCCACAAAAAGGTAGGTGTTCAAAAAGTTTTTTCTTTAGTGTTACAGAGATGGGAATGGGGCAGGTGGGGTGGTAGCAGGACAGAGATAGTTTCCAGGAACCTGTGTGATAATCTCCTTAGTCTGAAACCTATACATGCCATATTTACCTAGGAAGTACAGTAGATACAGTGGGTCCCTAGTATCCACATACGTTTGGTTCCAGGACCCCCGGGGATACCAAATCCGTGGATGCTCAAGTCCCATGATATATAATGGCATAGTAAAATGGTGTCCCTTATATAAAATCAAGGTTGGCTTCTTGGAATTATTTTTAAAAAATATTTTAAGCCATGGATGGTTGAATCCGTGGATGCAGAATCTGTGGATACAGAGGGCCGACTGTATAATAAATTTAATAGCCATGCTTGCTAGATTGTAATGCTAAGGAAAAAAAACTTAGCTGAAGTAGATTTAGCACTTGCTGCTACCAATTTTGTACATGCCAGATAAGATGACCATTTATTACACATTTATTACATAATCCAATTATTACACATTTCTCATATTGAAAATCTTGCCTACCTTGCTGCAGTTGTGAGTATCACACCACAGTGGGATCCAGTTATCGATGGGGCAAACACTACTTCCACCAATTTGTCTAAATTTTAGCAAATTGGGAAGCCTGCCTAAATGTTGCTCTAAAATCTTGCCAGGTCCTCCACATAAGGTCCAGAAAAGAATGATAGGGTCAAGCAGGAGAAGAGGATGGGGAAGCCCCCTTCCAGAAGCAGAAGTTCACAATGAAACCTATAATCTGTACTTCACTCTTTTTCCTAAAACATAATGCTTCCATATAATCATTGTCACTGTTAAGTAAATAGTAGTGCCTTCATCTTCTACCCAAATTAGTAGCTGTTTCTGTAAACTATTGCATCTAGAACAATGGTTCTCAACCTGTGGGTCCCGGATGTTGTTGGACTACAGTTCCCAGGAGCCCTCTGAGGTCTCACCTTGACAGCCAGGTGGTCCTCCCAGTCATTAGTGAGACTGTGAGTTCAATCCTACAGCCTCACTAATAACTGGGAGGACCACCTAGCTGTCAAGTTGAGACCTCAGAGGCTCCTGAGAACTGTAGTCCAACAACATCTGGGAACCCACAGGTTGAGAACCACTGATCTAGAATATATTTACTGGCACTAGCTAGCATTAACTAATCCATTTCTGTTTTTTCTGCTTCTGCTTCTCCTTCTGCTTTTTCTTTGGGCCAATACAGACACACTAGATACACCTACGTATACTCACTGAAGGAGAAAAATCAGGCTGCAGATAGGTTCCGTGAGTTGAATGCAAATTTCCTGCTCATACGGTTTCCAGTCTAGTGATGGATAGGAGAGGGGAAGTCTTATACAACAGTCTACAGACCTGGATGCATAGGAGGGGCATTAGACACAATGGCCAAACAAAGTGCAGAGTCATGCCTAGTCAAAATGGCTGATTCCATGAACAACCTAGTCTTCCTTAGCTACAGAAGGAGGGTTCTTATTGGTGTGTAAGATCATGTGATTGAGTAAGCCAATGCCCTGTGACTGTGTATATCGGAGGGCTCAGAGCAGAGCTCAATTCTCTTCTTCCTGTGAATGCCGAGGCCTGGTGAAGCAGTTTCTCCTAGGATTGTAAATATTTGTATATATTGCAACTGTTTGAGTTTGAAGATAAAAGTGCCTCCTGCTTATTTGGACGTCAAACACTCTGTGTGTGAGTATTCTTGGGAAAGTGTTGCTACTGAGTCTGGTGAGATAATTTTTGGGCCTCTGCTGGGGATTGCATGTCCTATCCCCTGACACTTTGAACCCAGGCACCTGCATCAACTGAAGGAGTGCTGAGGAACTAGGGAGTGGGGGAATCGAATGATGATGTATCCAGTCCCCTCCCACCAGTGAGGTGTTGTGCAAAAAGTAGTTGTGACAGGTCCCACCAGGCCTACTGTCAGGAGGGTGCTGGACGTGTCATCATTCAGCACTGTGCTCTCCAGAGTCTCAGAACTCCTTCAGTTGGTGCAGCTCCCTGGCTTCTAAGGTGGGTTTGGAGGCCTTGAATCAGGAGATGTAGTTATGACAGTGGAGCTCTGTCATTATAGCTATGTCTGATGTTCTTCAAGCATAGTAATGAATTCAATTCCACATGAAGAGAGTGCATACTTAGGCTCATGTTCAATAAGGTGTTATAGTTTTGTGGAAGAGTACATGGTTTGCAAACCAGATGATCCCAACAGGCCTTAGAATTATTTCCATTTACAACGCTGGAGAGCTGCATTGACTCAAAGGGTCAATACTGAGCTAGAAGGACAAATAGTATGACTCAGCAAGTATAAGCCAGCTTCCTATGTTCTTCTTATATCCTGGATGCCTTAAAAATTTAAATAAGGCCCTGTATACAAAGAATGCAAAGAGACTATCTGCAGCCAAAAAGAAAGAAAAGCCTCTCTGGATGATAAGCTGAAACTCTTCAAGCAGTTAAGGACAGACAAGAAGCAATAGCAAAGGAGACAGAAATAGAGTCAGAATCCTGAACACAACCGTTCAATGACTTGTGCTGGGAAAAAGAGAACTACTCTAACAATAAATGCAGAAAAATATAAGACAACAACAAAAAAGGTAGAACAAGAGACCTCTTCCACAAAATCTGAGAAATCAAAGAGAAATTTAAACTAAGAGTGGAGATGCTCTATGAGCAGCAGGGAACACATTTCATGATCAAGAAGAAATAAAAATACAACAGAGACAGTACACTGAAGAACTATGTAAAAGAAATTAAAGGCTGACAGATTCGTTCAAGGAAGAAGCATTTGAACATGAACCTACAATTTTAGAAAGTGCAGTGGAAGCCGGACTCAGAGCACTTAGGGGAAATAAAACGCCAGGAACAGATGGTATAGCAATAGAACTGTTTCAAACAATAGAGACGAATACACTCAAATTCTAATTAAAATCCATCAACAAATATGGAAAACGAAAGAATGACACACAGATTGAAAATGCTCAATATACATTCCAATCCCCAAGAAAGGGGACATCAGGGATTACAGTAACCACCAGACCATTGCATTAATTTCCCATGCAAATGAAGTCATGCTCAAAATTCTACAACAAAGATGTTTACTATATGAAACAATAAATGCTAGATGTCCTAGCTGGGTTCAGAAGTGGAAGAGACTTGAGGGATCACACTGCAAACATGTTGAATAATGGATTGCTCTAAAGAATTTCCGAAGAAAATCAGCCTGTGCTTTATAGATTTACTGGAAAACTATGGATCACTCTTAAAGAAATGGGTGTACCACAACATTTGATTATCTTAATGTGTAACCTGTACTCAGGACAAGGGGCCACCATTAGGACAGAATATGGAGAAATGGAATGATTTCCAGTTGGCAAGGGAATCAGGCAAGGCTGCATTTTATCACCCCTCTGATTAATTTGTATGCTGAAAACATCATATGCAAAGCAGGATTAGATTCGGAGGAAGGAGGCATGAAAATTGGAGGAAGGAACATCAACATCAACAATTTAAGATGTGCAGATGACACCATACTACAGAAAACAGAAAACAGCAAATACTTTGAATAGCTACCGAAGAAACTCAAGACAGAAAGTGCAAAGGCAGGTTTACAGATGAACATTACAAAAACAATGATAATGACCACAGATGACTTACATAACTTTAAAGTAGACAATGAAGACATTGAGGTAGACAAAGATATCACATACCTTGTGTCAGTCATTAATCAAAATGAAGACTGAAGTCAAGAAATCAGAAGAAGGGTAGGACTGGGAAGAGAAGCTATAAAGGAACTAGATCGGATCCTGAAATGCAAAGATGTATTATTGAATACCAAAGTTAGGATTGCCTATGCCATTGTATTTCTAATTTCTATGTAAGGTTTGAAAGCTGAACAGTGAAGAAAGCTGACAGGAAGAAAATCAACTCATCTGCAATGTGGTGGTGAAGAGTTCTACGGACACCGTGGACTGCTAAAAAGACAAATAAATGGGTCCTAGTGCAAATCAAACTTAACTCTCCCTAACAAAAGGATAGTGACGCAGAACACGAGATGGAGTCTGACTGTGAAGATGGAGAGTGGTTATTATCAATGACAAATACCAAAATGGTAATATAAGAGAAAGTCTCTTTATTATTATTATTATTATTATATAAATAATGGAAGTAACAATTATTGCAGAAGCTTAAAAGGAAAATTCTTGGGTCCAAACGGTATAGTAACTTTAATGCATAATTATGTTCGCTTTTTTTGAAAGCCAAATAGTTTTGTTGAAGCTGTTTCAAGTCAGCTGAGTAAGGAAGTCGCGAAAGTTCATAATCGCTATGAAGGATATGACTGTTATAAAAAATGGATGAAAATATAATAAATAAAAAAAAAGGAAAATTCTTGGGACTGGCTTTCTGGGGAAGTCAATGAGAAAATTAAGTACAAATATATATGTGTGTGTGTGTGTGTGTAATTAAGTATATATATATATATATATATATATGTGTGTGTGTGTGTATACGTTTGTATATATATATATATATATATATATGTGTGTGTGTGTGTATGTGTGTGTGTGTGTAAATGAGGAAACTCTATAAAAAAACAAACAAAAAACACTAACTCTCCCTAGAAGCCAAGATGACTAAATTGAGACTGTTATACTCTGGACATACCACCTGACTCACTAGAAAAGACAATCATGCTTGGCAAGGAAGTAGGCAGTAGGAAAAGAAGACCACATTCCAGAGGGATAAACTCAATCAAGGAAGCCACTACCCTGAGTTAGCAAGATCTGAGGAGGGCTGTTGATGACAGGGTGACCTGGAGGTCTCTCATTCATGGCCTTGCCATAGGTTGAAATTGATTTGACAGTAGCTAACAACAATATAAAACAATAAGCACTGAGAAATGTGCACAAACAATATAATCCCAGATACACTCAGGCTGACAGGGGTTTCTACATACCAATGCATTAGTCTGTTTTCCAGCTTTATAGCTGTTCTATTTAATACAGTATCAAGAAACACAGATGTGGTAACGATAAAAAAGAAGAAGAATATAAGTGCCACATGGATTATATTCTTTTTAAAAAGTAACATATTATGAAATAAAGTCCAGATTTAAAATCCACTCTTGTGAAGCATCATAAAATTGACTGTAAAGTGCCTCTTAAATCAAAGTATTAAAAACTGATGAGCTAGAACTTAAATTCTAGAGGCTGGGTTAAAATAATTGTGTTAAAAATATCCAGTACTTTATATTTGAGGTGGAGGAATCCTACATTTCATGCAGGGTCCTTGAAGAATGTCACTTTTCAAAGGTTTCTGCTGAATTTATGAAGGCCACAAATTTACACTCTAATATTTAAAGTGCTCCATTGGCACATACCCCAGACCAATAAAAAGGCAAGCACCACTGCAGCTCTTGAGACAGCCAGGCTGGCTGTATTCCAATAAATAAAAGCTGAAGTTCTGTACATCAATAGCATGATGTCAACATCAAACAGGATGAATGGGTGATTCATCCTGCATGCTTATGTGTACTGCAATATTTGCAAATAGATATGCTGTCAACAATAGATGGTAGAGATTTCCATACTCTCTACCATTATTTAGTCATTTAAAAATAAGTATGATCATCCCTATATTATGCAAATAAAAGGGTTATCTGAACTCACCAGTGAAGTGCTTCTTACTACTATCAGACCACAGAGGTTCCCAGCCTTCTGAGAATATGCAAGGTAGATATTGTGTTGAGACTTGGTTGGCTTTACAAGAACAAATCCCCCCCAAATATTTTTTTCAACTTCCCCACATATTAAAAACAAAACAAATCAGCAGCACCAGGAATATGAATAACCTGTCACTAAGAAACTTTGCGTGTAGGGGTGATGAGATGATTTTGAATTTTGTGTCTATGGATGACTACCAACAACTTCATTCAGTAGATTGTCCCATACAGGTCGTCCTCCCCCAATATTCATGCGGGAATATGTTCCCAGGCTTCCTATTTATAAGTGAAACTGTGGATAATAGTGAACCGCCATAAAATACCTTAGAAGTGTGCTGGAGGACCTAGACAATGCCTAGAGAGGACGCCTCTCTAGGCATCTGGAGGTCCGCCACTGCAACTCTACGGTCAACTTCTGGGGAATGCCCAGAGAGACCTTCTTCCTCCAACTGCAGTTAACTGAAACTGCAGTTATCAATACTGTAAATATGGGGGAGAGGGGGCAGACACCTGTATAAAACATTAACAGAACAGGGCTGATGTTTTCAACCATCAACCCAATGGAACCTATTAGGGTTTGACAACTGTATATTATTAAGTTTAGAACTGAACTGATATTTGCCTTGTCATATCTGACACAACAACAGAACAATCGGTTGTGAATTTATTTTTACTTTCCAACCTCTGTATGAACAATAGGTGAAGCAGCAAGTGCACCTAGAGGGATATTACAGTGTACCCCTTTGTCCATCAGCTCAGAATACCGAGGTCAGACATCAGATCAGATGGGCAAGGGATATCAATGCTGCAACAAATATAGTTCAGAGGAACAGAGCTTACTTAAATAATTCAAGTATACAAGCTAATATTCTGATATAACATCCTACTCCCCCTAAACAAAATTCCAGGATATCTCACTGTTGTATTAAATTTCTACTAACCATGATGTTTCTTTATGGATGTTTGAACTCCACTCACTGAAAATATCAGCCAAGCTACTGTAGGCTTTGTTGACCTTCTTTCTCTCCATACCAGCCTTTGATTCATCCCTTGAGTGGATAAACAAAGTAGAGAATAGCTTCAATAAAGCAGGGAACACCCACCTCTCCATTGTGTTAAAGTAATGGTGGCATGATCATAAACATGACTAACAGGAATTACAATACCTGATATGTTCCAACAGTGTTATAAAACTAGTTTGTGAAGCATGATGTATGTGAGCAGATTGTGTTACTGGAAATTGTTTTATGGCTAAATAGGTTCAGAAGCTGATAAAGGAAAAGGACACTGGAGCACATGATTTGTATTTGTAGCCAACTTGTACTGCAATATTTAGCAGAAAATGCACAATACATATGGAAGTCTTGCATGCAGAAGCGAGCCATGGAGGGTCTTTACATGTATGAAGTAGAAATACAATCTGAGTGCTCACAGATCTGCTTGCATGTGGCAAGAATGTTAAGAGGCACACCAAGAGGGTGATCAGAGAGTAGAATATAGGTATGGCATGCAGAAGTATAGATAAGGCAAAGTCACTTGTTTCCTGGAAATATTAACATTGGCTTGAGTCATGGCCTAGGTAATAAAATTGAAATGATGGTAAAATACCCAAGGTTGAATGTACTATTTTTCCTTTCCAAGTACTTCATATGGCCAAACAGAGTATTTTACCATGATTTGAATGTGACACTCAAGAAGAGAGAAGCCACAGCTACACCGGCAGTTGAATCTTACTTCCATTCTGGCAATGGGAAAGTGTCTTTCATAGCACTGGAAGGCACAAGGCTAATTTGGGGGATGCCACTGCTGCCCCCAGCACTTGCCAGCTAGGCAGTTGCTTCACGCTTTGTATAAAGGCTGGCTCTGCCCGAGACCACTCTCAACCAATTACCAAGAGTGATAGCACAGTCGCATGGTGTATCAACTGGTGTATCAATGTGGTGTTAAATCATGGTGTATCAACTGATCTTAAGATAATAATAGAAAGTTAATGCAGCAATAATGACTCATTCTATAGCTTTATTTGTAATGTAAACATCTTTAGTGTTTATGCAGAAGGAATAAACATAATATATCAAAAATTTACACTATGCACTATAACAAAGTGAAATTCAGCCTATCACTTACCATCACGTATGACAGGACTCATCCTATTATTTTCCAGCATAGTCTCTCTGGCTTTTCTTCGCAAACAACTCATCCCACGCTTTCTGCAAGTGCGCTGATGACTAAAAAGGCCAATCCGAGATAAACAAGTCCAGTTGCAGAAAGCACAGCAGAAGGTCTCCTTGGGTGATGTTTCTGGGTTGTGATTCTTTCTGCGTTGTCGTTTCTCTTCACTTACAGCATTGTATACAGTAATTAAAGGCAGTCACCTCATGGTGATGATCAGAACATTGGAAGGGGTGAAAAGAAACCCTACTCAAATGGCATAAAGATAGATTCTACATAAGCTAGAAGGGGAAAAAAAGGTGGAAGGCAGGTCAAAGCTTGACAGCTGAGGCCTGGACACTTGGAAGGCAGTATAGGAAGTAGAAAATGAGAACAACTTTATTAATCCTTGTGATGTGATGTGATCCTTTGGTTCTGTTGTCTCACTGGAGAAACTACTCGCCTATTTGAAGGCCAGGCAAGCTGGTTTTTCTACATGTTTTAAACTACAATTCCCCCCAGTTCAAACTGGAGTGCCCAATGATCAGGGATGGTTGGATATGTAGTCATTTCCAGGCTGAACTATATGTTGTTTTAATGATTTACTGCTATGTCAAAATCTTAAAAAACACAAACAAACCTCTAAGGTAGGCAATTTCTACCTGCCTACCTAGGGAACATGATTTTTAAGCACAAATGTCCCCATACTCCAATGAAAAACGGAGAAAAGATTGCCAAAAGGCTGACTGAATGGAGACAGCCATCAGAAAGGGACATTCAATGTGGCCTGCCTCCATAGGACAATTGTTCCATGTGCATTAGAAAGCAGCCTAGCGTACAGCTGCAGGTAACTACAACAAAACAACAAATGGTCTAAAAACAGACTTCCTGCTCCAACTCTTTAAGTATAAATCAGTTCTGATGATGATGATGGATATACCTGTGTATTGTCTGTGTATTCGATATACTCTGTGTATAGCCCGTTATTTACACCATTTATTTGGAACAGAGATTGGTTAAAATAAGATTATGTCCAGATGATCACACTCAAAGTGGAAGCTTGTCTCTACCTTGGGTCTGGCCTAAATCTATGGGGATTGCAGGTTTTCTTGTTCATGATCAATGCCAGCTATATTCTGTAAGCATGGTAACACATTTTGTTACCATTATCTTCTTAGTTACAAATCACTGAACAGAGCTGAATCGTCAGTACATATTGCTTTATATCTGTATCTTGCTTTGTTGGCACAGAAGAATACAGGCAACATAAGAACTGTCAGCTGTTGCTTGAACCTCCCATCCAATCTCTTTAGTCCAGGCATTATGTTTAAGACCACGCTTGATGTGACTGGTAATCCTGGGTAGGTTTGATTGTATGGTTGTCACTAGGCCTTCATTATTTTAATCATGAAAGTGGACTGCATATTTTGTTGAAAGTCCAACCTTAGTGATGGACTTAGAAAATGGGCTTCTGAAACTTTTTTGGCAGGAAACCACAGTGCAGTTTCGGCCATCAGTACCCCTAGAGACACTCCTTTCCATTCTACGTTCCCACAATTGCCTGAAGTCAGGATGTAGCATCTGACATACACACATAAAGGTGGCAACACATCAAGGTGGCAACCACAAGGCCAGAACATACGACAGATGGGGGAGCTAAAATGCATTATATTGTATTGACTTGCATTGATGGCTAAAATGCATGATAGCACGGAGGCCACATAAGTGAACAGGATACCACCGAGGACCTTTACTCGTTAAACAGCAGGAATGCAATCCGAGTACTGATAAACCCGCTTACATGTGGTAGGAATGTTAAGAGTGAAGGCTAAAGACCTTGTAAAACTACAAATCCCAGAAGTCAATAATAGGCAGGAACCATGGCAAATAACCCAGTTCCAAACTGGATCATTTTGTGTAGTGTGGATTTGGGAAATGCAAGAAACCTCCAGGGATTAACCAGATTCTGATTCACCTACAACTAATAAGGTTTCCCGGAAAAAAAAAAAGAAAGAGGAAGGAGACGAAGCCCCGCCCTGCCCCCCCTCTGTCTCTGCTACCGCCGCCACCGCCACTAATTAGCCCGTCTCGCTCCCCGTGGCAGGCGGGTGGAATCCTGAGCAGGCGGGCGGGCGGGCGCGCGCCTCACTTCTCCCGCCCCACCCCTGGTCACGTGCACTTGACTTTCCTCCCCCCCCACCTCTCTCTCACACACACACCCCGCTCAGTCTGCTTTAGACGAAAAGAACGGCAAAGAGGACGACGAGGAGGAGGGGTGGGGGTGTAAGAATTTCCGTTGAGCGCGTGCGCGCGCGCGGTGGCTCGCGTGCGTCACCCTCTCTTTCCCCTCCCCCCTCCCTCCCTCCCCCGTCGCGCGCTGCCTGCCTTGCCTTCCCATTCAGTTCGTTCAACCGCCGACTCGAGTGGGACCGTCCGGTGGCTGCTCCTCCTCCTCCTCCTCCTCCTCCTCCTCCTCCTCCTGCTGCTTCCCCTCTCTGGGCTCCATCCATCTGACTGAGAGAAGGAAGGAGATAGAAAAGGTAAGGCGGGAAAGGAGCCGCTCCCTGCCTTCCGCTTCTCCTTTTATTTCGGTTGCGGGGCTGGCTGGCTGGCTGGCTGGTTTTGAGGGGTGGCCACACAGCCGCCGCCTTCGTCGTTTTCTTCTTCTCCTTCTTCGCCGCCCAGCTCCCGAAAGAGGAAACTGGGCTCCATCCTTCGAGCCTCACTCACCCTGACCCGACATAGCATCTCTTCACTGACGAAACAAATGGCCACCGCTCTGGTCGGTCCCAGGCGCCCTTGGTTTGCCTCCTTGGGAATAACTCCCATTGAAGCCCTCCTTCCCTCGTTTATTTATTTTATTTTTGAAACACCCTTCAGGAGGAAACGTGTGAGGACAGGGCTCGGAGGGAGGGTTTCCTTTTTCCCGTAGGAGGCTGACTCCCCAAGCAGGACCGGTTTAAGGAATGTTGGGGGGGCCCTGCAATGCTTTATTTTGGGGGGCCCATATGTTTTTCTCAGGTCAGTGTAACCTAACTCAACCTAAGCTATTCACAGTACAGGAGATTCAGATTATTACTAATATTGTTTTTGCAGGAGGAGGGGTACTATGTGGGGGCACAATGATGGGGCCCCCTGAGGATGCTGACGCCGCCTTTGCCTTAAACCAAGACCCGGCTCTCCTCGCTGCCTTCTTTTTCCCGGCGTCACACACAAAACACACACACGCACAACGGGGGGGGGCAAGGGACCGTGACCCGCCGTAGACAGCGAAGGGGTTTGGCGGGAGTGCAACCCCCATGCCTTCCTCTTCTCTGATTTCCCTCAAGGGTGGTAGTGTTTACTGTTCAGTAGCCATGAAAGCCACATTGGCTTGTGGGTCTGTAGCAGCCCCTGGCTGTGCAGCAGTCTTGTGGACACTTCAGGCCTTTTAAACCCTGGGATTTCAGAGGGATTTGTACAGGATTGTATTCTCTGCTTGCATACCCTTTTCTTTTCCGTGCAGTCTCAAGCTTCTTGCTACAGCTTTTGCCCTTGGTTGCCCGGCTTCTGGATGTGGCTGTCTGCTCTGCCATTAAAACCAGTGGCTGCACATCTTGTGATGTATGTGGCAGTTGTTTGTTTAAAGTATAAGGTGATGCTTATGCGCTCAACTCTGTCTCATTTCCATCCAGTTCCAAGCCAGTGTCTTCTGTTGGTAGGTTGAACAATCTGAAGCTTAATACAGACAAGACAGAGATGTTGTTGTTCTTGCTCCCTCAAAAGGCAGGTTGGGGGATAGATATTCGGTCTGGATGGGGTTACATTCCCTCTAAAATCTCAGGTTCACAGCTTAGGTGTACTCCTGAATTCATCCCTGAGCCTGGATGCCTGGGTATTAGTGGTGATCAGGAGTGTCTTTCCACAGTTGAAACTAGTGTGCTAACTGTCCTTGTTTTGGAGATGTCAGATCTGTCAGTGGTGACACATGCATTATTTCATCTCATTTTGATTACTGTAACACTGTGGGGTTGCCTTTGGAAACTTCAGCAGGTCCAAAATGCTATGGCTGGACTGCTTACCTGGTCTGGTTACAGGGAACATATAAACTCCCTTGTTGCAACAGCTTCACTGATTTCTAGTGTTTCTAGTCACAGTTGTTGGTTCTGACCTGTAACTATATAGGTTGGATTCAGGCTTTCTGAAAGACTGTATCTCCATGTATGAGTCTGCCTGAATTTGAAGATCCTCAGAACAGTGGTCCCAATGTTTGGTGAGGCCCCATGGGAGAACTTTTTCAGTGTGCTTCTGTGCTGTTCAGCACCTTCCCACAGGGTTCCCCCCCCCCTTGCATGGCAGGGAGTTGGACTAGAATGCCCTTGTGCTCCTTTCTATGACTACACTGACACCCCTTCCAGCTCGCTTTCCATTAGCAGGCAAAGACCGTTTTTTATGGGATGTTGGCAATGAGCTGGTGGTTGTAGAAGAGTTTTTAAGGGGGAGTGTACTTTTATTTTTTGTGTGACTTTTAAAATGTGTTTAAACTGTTTTAAATGAGTTATGTTTTTAACTGAATAACTATCTTTTAAAAATTGGTCCTTTGATTATAATGATTGTTTTAAGTTGCATTTTGTTTTAATCTCTGTTGTGAGCTGCCTTGAATTCCCTTTTGGGAAAAAGATGGGACATTACACAAACAAACAAACAAATGTGAGCTGCTTTATGAACACCAGTTGATACCTAAGAGACATCTCTATTGAATGAATGAATATGTTGTAACAGCTTTCTGAAATCTTGGTTGATGGTACCACAGATGCTTGGCAGGCTGGCTATACATTTGCAGATATAATCTTTTATTAAGTCTTCATGTTGGTACACACATTCTCAACAATTTTTTAAATATATTTTCTTAATCTGTGCCATGTAGCATGGTTCTTTTTGCTGTAGGGTAAGATTCCATAAATATTCTAATAATCCTTGTCCTGCAGTTGCATGTACAGTCATCCCTTCACATTTGCAGGGGTTAGGGCAGACAACCCCCGCAAATATGAAAAAACCGCGAATAAGAAATGAGCCTGCTGGCAAGCGGTTTTCCACCCCAGTCCCTTTCCAAGGCAGCGAGGAGCTTCCTGAGAAGCCCCTGGCTGCCTTGGGAAGGGAGTGGGGTGTAGCGGGAGCGTGCCAGGTGGTTACTAACCCCCCCTTCCTAAGGCAGCGAGGAGCGTCCTGAGAAGCCCCTCACTGCCTTGGGAAGGGAGTGGGGTGTAGCGGGAGCGTGCCAGCTGCTTCCCACCCCCCTTCCTAAGGCAGCGAGGAGCCTCCTGAGAAGCCCCTCGCTGCCTTAGGAAGGGAGTGGGGTGTAGCGCGAGCGCGCCAGCTGCTTCCCACCCCCCTTCCTAAGGCAGCGAGGAGCCTCCCGAGAAGCCCCTCGCTGCCTTGGGAAGGGAGTGGGATGTTGAGCAGCGGGAGGGGGGGAGGCGCAGGCAGCTTTCCACGAATGATCAAAACCGCGAATGTGAAAGTCGTGAATGTGGAGGGGCAACTGTATTATTAAAACTGGTGCTTGATCTATATGTTTATTGTAGCAAGTTGATTTGTTCTTTTATATTTGTTAGTAGAAGGAGTTAAGCCCACATATAGTCACTTTTGTGGACTTGATCATTCATGGATTCTTTGCTGCCGCTTCTGCTGCTGCCGTATGCCATTTTTAATAGGAACTGCAAGCCTCGCGTGATTGAGAGACTGCAAATGAAGCTTGTAAGTCCCTATTAAAAATGGTGTAGGGCAGCAGTGGAGGTGGTGACAAGCTCCACCATCTGCCCATTTCTGTCTTGTGAAGGAACCGTGCTGCCTCAAAGATATCCTCAGTGGGTTGAATCAGCATATTGCTCTTTCTCTGTGTGTTAAATATGGTTTTGGGGTGTGTGTGATTTGCAGTTTTTCCACTTTCGCAGGGGTCCTATGCCTCTAATGCCAGTGAATGTGGAGGGGCAATTGTACTGTACATAGAAGATGCTTGTGCTCATGGACTGAATCACAAGAGATCTGAAATCATTGAAATGCTTACCAGTGAGGTAAAGCTCTGAGATCTGGGCTATGGGCAATTCAACACTCCCCAGTTGCTATAAAAGTGTGGATGTGATACACTTTTACATCTTTTTCTGCATCTCTGAATTGGAGAGTCATTGTAACTTTAGCTGATAGTTATTTCCAGGCTATTTTTGAAAGATTACTTGAAAAAATTTCAAAAGTAGACATCTGAGGAATTCTTTCTAGAAGAAGAGTCAGTGGCTAGATTTGTATGTCACCATAAGCCAAGGTTCAGAGAGCATTAGAACCCTGGGTTATTGTTTAGAACCACTTACTAGTGTATGCCATCCCACCAGCCTTCTGTTTGTATTTTGCTTGCTGTGATGTCCAAACCCAGTGCTATGGCTTGTCAGGGAAGAGACAAACCAGAGTGCTGGGATTGCATATCAAAATAAACAAACCATGCAAAGACCGTCTGTACTTGCAGTGGAAACAGTTGGGTGGTGTGTATTTTCATACTGTTTCATTCATGACTGTAATGTGCAAAAGTGTGTGTACCCAAATCGTTAAGGAACAGCTAAGGAGGCATTGTTCCTAAGGTAGTCCAGGAAACTGGCGTTAGATATATTTAAAGCTCAAGAAAAAAACAAGATGGAAGATGGAATACTATATCTAATTATCAACTCCATGGGCTTGTCTTCACTGGCAAAACAATGTGGTCTCAGCCCAAATCTGGTGCTGGCAGTCCAGATGACATATGGTTATTTCTGGGGAGTAACCACATTTTTTTGCCGTTAACCTCACTTTGCTCCGAACTAAGCAGAGTTGTGGAAGACTCTGCGGTTTCTGGGAAACTCCAGCATGACATGCTTGAGTGGTGGGGCAGTGGCTCCAAAAACAGGAATGGGCCGGCGGGGCCAATGCATTGTCAGTCCCTGTGGACAACGATGACCGTTGCACCAGATTTGGCCCGGAGTGTGTGGCCACCATCATGGTCAATCCAGGGCCTGTATGGAGCATAATGAATCTGGCCCCAGATTTAAGTGTATACAAGTCCTATGTATGTAGTTTTCCTCCTAATAAAGACAAGCATTCCACTAGATGCAAGCTACATATGGGAGAGCTGTTGGATTTCCATTGCAGCTTAGTTCTGTTCATTGATTTGGAAAAAGTTTGTTCCAGTTGCAACATGAAACTTATCTGCCTGTGTAAAATTTACGTGGCATTTAGTAGAACTGAAATAGATTGTATGATTTCTACCCATTTCTGTTTCCAAGTTGATTTTTCTTAGGTATTTCTCTGTAATTTTTTTTCAGTTTTCATGGGTGCATATTATGGCTCTCTGGTAATAATGGAATAAGTTTAGGTGAGGTTTTATTGAATTTTTCTTAAAATTTGTATCATACTTTCCCCCATAAACTGAAGATTGCCTACAGTAATAATGAGACCTCAGTCTGTGGATGCCTTGATGAATACACTGATCATTCCTTCAGCACAATATTATTTTCTGTTTCTTTCTGTTCAGCACAATATTTTTTGCTGTCTTCCTGATTGGATCAAATTAAAAGTCAAATATATCCAGCACTCTGTCCCTAGCCAAATGTCTAGGGATAAACGCACCCATTATTGTATTTGATACGGAGAGAGCTATCTCTTGTGTCCTACCTAACACTAAAGTTGGTCATTAGTTGTATACTGCCCAAAATATATAAGTTTTATCCTTATTATTGGTAAGAGTTTCATGATAACTGATCTTGATAAGTAGAGTTGTCTGTTCCTCTTAGCAGTCAGACAATGGGATAAGCAGTTGCCATATTACAGACTGGCATATAGGAAACCTAGGACTCAAGCAGTCTGCTAGCCTGCTGTAAGTCTGTGCTAGTCAGTTCTTCATTACAAAGGGCCGAAACACAGTGACTTTATTATTGCTGTCCTATTGATCCATTCTTTGTTACCAGCTGTCAGAACAGAAGAGATGTTATTCTTGTAGTAAGTAAGTGTGTGTGTGTTAAAGAGACAGACAGAGAGAGAGAAATCTGGGACTAAGGATGGAGGGCTTTAAATGCCACCCCCTGCACTGGTCCCAGTTGGTGTCAAGGCCAATGCTATGGACACTATTTGCATCAGTAGAGAAGCCTCTTTTATTTCCATTAAATATCTGCATCATTCTGCAGATATCAGTAATTGTGATCTTTCACTGCTGCTATTTTGTTTAAAAACAATCACATATTCACAGTTATTGACGTCGTGTTCATTTTAGCCTGTAAGCTGATCAGAGAATTAAAACCTTGATTGTTTCTTAAACCTATTCAATTTTCTTCTCTTCAGCTATTATATTTCAACTTGAAATGTAAGATTAGACAATATATAAATAAAATATTTATTGAATTTATAGATCTAACTAGTATGTCACTGACTAGCTGTTTCTGTAATAATGGCAGAAAACAAACACAAGGGTTTTAGGTATCAAGATAAGATGCTTTTTAAAACACATCTGTATTTCATTCATTTGCCTTGTGTTCTTGAACTAGAAGAGGCAGTGCATATACTTGATTAGTATTACATTACGCGGTTAAAAGACCATGTTTTCAGATATGGCCTCAGCCTGTCTATGTGAAGTTAGCAGTTGGGCTGTCCTAATCCACTGTTAGATAGAGCACACTTAGACTGCAGTCCTGTACACATCTATTGGGGAGTAATTTGATTATACAGTAATAGAATTCTGAATAAAGATGCTTGGAATCATCCCCGCAGAACGGGGGCGGGGGAAGGGAAGGAGAACATTTAAGAAAGGTAAATTAAAAAATTCCACATTCTAAAAACCTTGTATGTTATGAAGCCATCACAACTCTTGCCCCTTAGTCTACAAAAACCTTGAGAGTTGTTTGAGGAAGTGGATTGGACTCTACAGGTGACACAATATGCCATCTGAGAGAAGGCATACATTAAAGAATACTCCTTCCCACTGGATCTGATCTCAATAAGTCAGACATTTTCTATCAAGATAATTGGATAAGACAGCTCTTGTGGGTATCAAAAGTTACTTAAGACCTTGATGTAAAGATCAGCAAACATAAAAACGGCTTGGTTCCTATTTGTTAGAATCCTAGAGTAGGCCCTTAGCATTTGCTTTCCTCTGAGGCTGAGAGAGTGTGACAAGGTCACCCAGTGGGTTTCCATGGCCAAGCAGGGATTCAAACCCTGTTTTCCAGAGTCGTAGTCCAACACTGAAACGTCTACACCACACTGGCTCTCAGTGATTACATAAGTAAACCATGCGGAGTCATTAGATAAGTAAAGTAGTTGGGTCTAACAATAGGATTCAAGCTAGTATGTTTTGGAAAACCTTTAGTAGAACAAATATTGCTCCTTCTAACCGAGCTTCAGAAGGAGTGAATCCTGAAAATAGGTCCTATGGTCACAAGAACTAGAGAACAGTGAAGGCATTTATTGACTTTACGGAAATTTCATGACAATAACTTCCCGGCTCAAGTGGAGTTGATTGCCTACCTGCCCCCCTGCTGCTATTGCCATTTTTTTGTTGTAATTTGTATACTGCATTGTTATTGTATGTTTGTTTTAATTCTCCACTAGTTTAATTTAGTTTTAAGGGGTGGGAGGGTTAGGATTGGGAAGGATTGTTTTAACTTGCTGTTGTTTTAATTTTGCTGTACACCACCCCGGTTGCTGAGCAGAGGGGCAGGTTAAAAATAAAAAAAATATTATTATGTAATATAATATTATTATAATAATTATTAATATTTTACGATTAATAAAAATAATTTAAAATAATAAAATTATTTTATATTAATAATATAAAATAATGTTTTTGGAATCAACAGACAGTTGGACGACTTATACAAAGAAAGTATCCAAGTGAGGTATATCGCAGGAGAGGTCAGCAGCCTGACAGTTGCTAATTGGCTAGGCTGTGGCAAAAAGCAGTGGCTGTTCATGTGCAGATAAAGCAGGAAGACCTTCTGACTACAGTAGCACCCCGCCATCTGACTACAGTAGCACCCCACCATGGATGGTGAAAACCACAGATAATAATGAACGCCATTGAAAATAATGGGACTTCCAGTTCAAAATATCATAGAGTTGCCTTGGAGTACCTAGAAAATGGCTAGAGAGGATGCATTTTCTAGGAAGACTCTATGGTATCTGTGCTGAAACTGAAACCGCGGATGGCGAATCCATGGATGCGGGGGTGCTATTGTACTGAACAATAGATTATGAACATTTAGCTTTCCAACGTTGGAGTCTTTTTGCAACAGTAAAAGCATGCAGGATCCAACAAGGCTGACCCTTAGTTAAATTCCATATCACAGGAATAAAATTTGAAAGAATGTGGATGTCCACAAATGCCAAATAATTTTCTAATATAAAATGGATATGCAAAGCAAAGCAAAAGGAGTGATTACTGACCATGTCTGTATTATATATGTCAATATAATAGCTGTTTAGCTGAAGCAGTTTCTTTCTAGACTGACATAACGGTGACCATTGTTCCTTGAAACTTTAATTTTTGCTGGACTAAACGTAATCTTAGGTGTAAAGAGATTTTAGATACTGAAGCTAAGACAGTTTTCCAGTTCTCTGTTCCATCTTCTAACTCATAATTTCATCCCATCAAATGTAGAGCTGTGCAACAAACATCTATAAACTAGATTTTGTTAGTTTCAGTTTATCTGATGATATGATTAATGTTTCCATCCCAACAGGGGTGGCTGAGGCACTCAGAGCTGTTGGTCCATATACGAAGTCTGTCTGTTAAATAAGACTGTGTTTCTGCCTTTCAGACAAATCAGGGAAAACTGATTCTGAGCACTTGCATGGTGACCTTGAACATGTCTGAACCTCCATGACAAACATCAACACTCTTGGCCCTTCAGTTAATTGTCAGTTGTTGTTTAAAGCAGCTGTGTTGTCTGTTGTGTGCCAGAAAAATGCGAGGTTTAAAGTTGAGCAATGTTCCATTTGAATTTTTTAGTAAAATTGAACAAAATGCCAACAGAATCTTTTCAACTGCTTACTAACACCAACAGGGAAGACTGCATGTCTTTTATGCGTGTGTTTGAGTGGCACAAAAGATTCAGAGAAGGACATGAGAATGTGGAAGACAATTAACACCCTGGACAACCTTCCACTTTAAGAACCTAAGAAGTGTAGGAAAAAATCAGACAGATTGTTCAAGGAAACTGCCAACTCAGTGTCCGAATGATAGCTGATAGTTGTGCACATTGACAAAGACACTGCATAAAAAATTTTGCATGAGGATCTCAACATGAGAAAAGTTTTTGCCAAGATGGTCCCTAGGGTTCTCACACCAGAGCAAAAAGAGTGCCACAAGGAAATTTGCACTGACATTCTGAAGCCACTTGAGGTGCACCCAAACCTTTTTCAAAAAACCATCACTTGTGAAGATACCTGGATCTTCCAGTATGTTCTGGAGACAAAGCGACAGTGAATGCACTGGAAAACACCATCATCACCAAGAATGAAAGAAGCATGTCAAAGCAAGTCCATACTCAAAGCCATGCTCATTGGGTTTTTGGACATCAAGGGCATAATTTTGGGAGAATGGGTTCCAGAAGGCAGAACAATGAACCAGCATTATTATAAGGAAGTTTTGACAAAGCTGAGAGAAAGAGTCAGGAAAAAAAAAGGCCAGAACTGTGGAAAAATGGTTTCATTCTTCATCAAGACTTTCTGTGAAACGGTTTTCGGACGATAAACACGTTACTACACGTTTCATGAGCTACACAAGTATAGGCTTTGCTGTAGTCTATAAAGCATAGGCTGATTTTCTTGAGAAATTCTTTGGAGTAATCCATTATCCAACATGCAATATGTTTGCAGTATGATTCCTCATGTCTTGTCTGCTTCTGAACCCAGCTTGGACAGCTAGCATTTCTCGTTTCATATACGGTATGATAAACGTCTTTGTTGTAGAATTTTGAGCATTGCTTCACTTGCATGGGAGATTAATGCAATCGTCCAATGATTACTGCAATCCATGGTGTCCCCTGTCTTCAGGATTGAAATGTATACTGAGCGTTTCCAATCTGTCGGCCATTGTTTTGTTTTCTATATTTGTTGACAGGTTTTATTAAGAACTAGAGTAGATTCTGTCTCTGTCAGTTGAAACAGCTTTATTGGTATGCCTTCTGTTTCTGGTGATTTATTTCTTTCAAGTGCTTTGAGTAGAGCTTCCACTTAATTTGTAATTGGAAGTTCATATGGTTGGTCTTCAGATGAATCTGTCATCCTTTCATCTCTTCTATATAGTTCTTCTGTGTATTCTTTCCATTGGCTTTTTATTTCTGCTTTGTCATGTAATATTTTTCCCTGTTGCTTGAAGACTATCCCCAATTTCCTTTCCTTTGATTTTGATAGATGCACCAATGGCTCCTCTTCATCCTGGAGAGAAGTAACCAATGGGGTGCCACAGGGTTCTGTCCTGAGCCCAGTGGTATTCATCATCTTTATCAATGACTTGGATGAGCGAATAGAGGGTATGCTTATCAAGTTTGCAGATGACACCAAATTAGGAGTGGTAGCTAATACCCCAGAGGACAGGATCAGAATCCAAAATGACTTCAACAGATTAGAAACCTGGGCCAATGAAATACATTTCAACAGGGAGAAATGTAGGATATTACACTTGGGCAGTAAAAATGAATGCATAGATATAGGATGGGTGAGACATGGCTTGAGGGCAGTACATGTGAAAAGGATCTAGGAGTCTTAGTGTACCACAAGTTGAACATGAGTTAGCAGTGTGGTACAGCAGCTAAAAAAAGCCAATGCGATTCTAGGCTGCATTAATAGTATAGTGTCTAGATCAAGGGAAGTAATAGTACCACTCTATTCTGCTTTGGCCAGACCTCACCTAGAATACTGTGTCCAGTTCTGGGCACCACAATTCAGGAAGAATATTGAGAATCTGGAACATGTCCAGAGGAAGACAACCAGGATAGTGGGAGGCCTGGAGGCCATGCCCTATGAGGAATGGCTTAGGGATCTGGACATGTTTAGTCTGGAGAAGAGAAGGTTGAGAGGGGATATGATAGCCATGTTTAAATATTTGAAGGGATGTCATATAGAGGATGGGGCAAGCTTGTTTTCTGCTGCTCCAGAGACTAGGACACAGAGCAGTGGGTTCAAACTACAGGAAAAGAGATTCCACCTAAACATTAGGAAGAACTTCCTGACAGTAATAGCTGTTCAGAAGTGGAATACACTGCCTTGGAGTGTGATGGAGTCTCCTGCTTTGGAGGTTTTTAAACAGAGGCTGGATGGCTATCTGTCAGGAATGATTTGATTGCGTATTCCTGCATGGCAGGGGGTTGGATTGGATGGCCCTTGATGTCTCTTCCAACTCTATGATCCTATGATTTCTCAGATTTTGTGGAAGAGATCTTTTGTGTTTCCATTTTAAAAGTCAATGAACAGTGCATTCAGGGTTCTTGCTCAATTTCTGTCACCTTTCCCTTTTGCTTCTCTTCTGTCCTTGACTATTTGAAGAATTTCATCTGTCACCCATTGAGGCTTATCTTTCCTTTTGGCTACAGAAAGTACCGTATGTTCCGGCGTATAAGACGACTTTTGAAGCCTGGAAAATAGACTCCAAAGTCAGGGGTCGTCTTATACGCCGGTTACACGCTTTGCCTCACCGGCCACCCAATCTCCTGCCTCTTCGCTCCCTTGCAAATGGAGCGAAGATGTAGGAGATCAGGTGGGGGGGGTGAGGCAAAGTGAAGCCGCGGCACCCCTGACCCAGCCAGACCCAGCAGCTTCCCCCACTGCCTCTGGAGCTGCGCGGGGCGGGAGACGCTTCTCCATGACTGGCAGCCACGGAGAAGCCCCCCCTCCCCGCGCGGCTTCCCCCCTTCTCCCTCAGCTGCACGGGGTGGGGGGGTCTTCTCCGTGACTGGCAGCCATGGAGAAGATCACCCCCCACCCGGTGCGGCTTCCCCCACTGCCTCTGGAGCTGCGCGGGGCGGGAGACGCTTCTCCGTGACTGGCAGCCACGGAGAAGCCCTCCCTCCCTGCGCAGCTTCCCCCCTTCTCCCTCAGCTGCGCGGGGTGGGGGGGTCTTCTCTGTGACTGGAGCCACGGAGAAGCCCTCCCCGCGCGCTTCCCCCCTTCTCCCTCAGCTGCGCGGGGTGGGGGGGTCTTCTCTGTGACTGGCAGCCACGGAGAAGCCCTCCCTCCCCACGCGCTTCCCCCCTTCTCCCTCAGCTGCGCGGGGTGGGGGGGGGTCTTCTCTGTGACTGGCAGCCACGGAGAAGATCACCCCCCACCCTGCACGGCTTCCCCCACTGCCTCTGGAGCCGTGCAAATGCTCCCACACCGCTGGGGTCCCTCAAGACTTAATTCAAGATTTAAAGCCCTAATAATAATAATAATAATAATAATAATAATATACCATTACACCATCCATTCAACCTTCCCTCAGAGGCAGTGGAGGAAGAGAGAAGACTTTTCTCCTGCAAGTTTGTAGATTGAATGGCAATGCGCAGGCCAAGTCAACCAGCCAACCTTTGCCTTAGCTCCTGTCACTGCAGGGAGGAGGTCGGCCAAGCAGCCTTCAAGCCTTCACAGACCCCCACTAATCTCAGGTTAAGAACCACTGGTGTGGGGGAGTTTGGGATATACTTGCCATATAAGAGAAGGGGGGGGTCGTCTTATACGGCGAATATATCCCAAACTCTATATTTTAACTTAAAAATTGGGGGTGTGTGTCTTATACGCCCAGTCGTCTTATACGCCGGAATATACGTATCTTTCTGCATTCCTCCCTGACACTGTCTTTGGCTTCAATCGAGAGTTCATCTGGTTCCCGTTCAATTAGGCTTAATAATGCAAATCTGTTTTTCACATTTTCTTTAAATTCTATGAGGATTTTCTTTGGGTTGTATTTTGACATGACGATATTTGATTCCATGATATCCTGGCAGCAGAGATCATAGGGACCACCATCCCTTTCTTCTTAAATGAACAGAACCTGAGGCAGGCCATCCACATACTTGTTCCAAATACACTGATGCCAAGATTGATAAGGTAGAGTATCTGAATTAGACCATGTAAACAATAAAGAACAAAATATCACCAACATATAAAACTGCCTTAGAATAGTTTTTTTCCATATTTAAACATAGAAATTGCTAGGTTTTGCCTAATTGCACCCACCAGTGGTTTCAAGTGTTAGTGAACTAGCAGAGGAGAGAGAGGAAATCTCTGTTGCTTGCTCTTCTTCAATTGAATTTTTTAAAAACAAGTATCTCATTTGTAACCATTCTCAAGCCTGTCTATACGAGCCCCCCTAAACCGAAGTGACCTGTGAGTCTTACAGCCCCATAAGCTTTACATGCCGTCTTGTGTAGTGGCAGGGAAGGTGAAGGGGCGAGCGTCTCTTTTCATTCTCCAAGGTGGGAAAGGAACATCAATAGCTGCTCTGCCAGCTGCTTGGAGAAGGGGGGAAGAAATGCCCCCCTCCTTCTCCAAGGGACTAGCCAGGCTAGCATCCTTTCTCATTCTCTGAGGCTGGAAAGGAATGTCAGTAGCTGCTTGGCCAGCCACTGGGGGGGGGGAGGAGGAGTAGGAGAGAAACGCCCCCACCTCCCTCTCTAAACAGCTAGCCAGGCTAGCATCCTTTCCCAGCATTGGAAGCTGGAAAGGAATGTTAGTAGCTTCTTGGCCAACCACTTGGTGGAGGACGGGGGAGAAACACCCCTCCCTCTCCAAACGACTAGCTAGGCTAAGGCAAAAAATCAACATGGGGACATTGGGCACTTGCCCTGTTAGCAAGCCCCGCCCCTGCACTCATCTGGCCAATCAGCACTTCTGCTCATATGGGAAAGCGATTCAAAGCTAATCGCTTGTCGCAACATGCAGGAATGCGCCTTCCCCTTGCTGTTTTTTTAAAAAGTCCGGGGAAAGCTGTGAAACCTTTTCCTTCAGAGTTTTTGACATTTTTGGCCACCCTCCTTCAGAATAAGATGATATGATGTGGGATCCCATTAAGATAGGATTCTCCTCGCGTTCTATGAGAAGTATTTTCATTTAGACAACCTCTAGGAGAGAGGTCAAAAATCCAAATCCATTTCAAAAATTCCGATGGAAAACTAAATTTATTTAAGGACAGAAAAGCAAACTACCAATTAATTTTGCCAGCATCAAGTGAAATAATGGCAGTGTAGTCAGGTCTTCCTGTTTAAACAACCCAGTTTATGTCTGTTAAAATATTTGTGACTCTTTATCATATATTACTGAATACAAATTTTGAAATTCCAGTTGCTATCTTTCAGTGTAGTACAAAGATTGTTCTGTGAATCTTTAATCACTGGAATAAAATTATGGTTTTGTTGCTGCTTTGTTCTGTGTGTTAGAACATGGGCTGTCTCTCCCTACTGTCGTAGGACCTTTGGTACAAACACGTTAATACAAATTCTGCTTTAGATGGTAATGGACTGATCAAGTCATACCTGGCATATTAAAATTAACAATAAAGATCTGAGGAAGGATGCACTACAGACTGGTATGTTAAAGTTTTTACTACTATATATTCCAGTGTATAAGATGACTTTTAAACTCAGGAAAATCTCAAAAGTTGGGGATACCCAGTCTTATACACCGGGTATACCGACCCACGATGGGGCTGCCAGCCCCATCTAGGACTTGAGAAGGACGGGAGGTGGCTAGGAAGCTTCCCCCCCCCCCCAGCTAGCCACACCTCTGCCTTTCCTGAACCCTGTACATTTGCCTCTCTTCTCCGCCTTCGCTCCCTTTGGGGAGGAATCGAAGGCAGAGGAGAGGGGTGAAAGTAGCAGTTTGCCTCACAGGCCGCCCATCTTCTGCGTCTTCGCTCCCTTCGCAAAGTTTTATTGTTGTTCCAGTCCTTGGAGGGGTGAGTTCAGATAGTGGTACATAGCCCTTTATATCTGCTAGGGTTTGGTTCCAGGATGCCATGTGGATAACAAAATCTGTGGATGCTCAAGTCCCATTATATACAATGGTGTAGTAAAGTGGTATTCCTTATATAAAGTGGTAAAATCAGGATTTGCTTTTTTGGAATTTTTTGTTTTTAGAATATTTTCAAGCTGTGGATGGTTGAATCCTTGGATGCAGAATCCGTAGCTACAGAGGACGAACCATACTGGGAAATTCTGTTCAGCTCCCCAACCATTGCCCTGTGGAACCTCCAGGGCTCAGTTCTGTCCTAAAAGCTGTACACTATATACAAAAAACTGCTGAGAGAAGTTATCTGAAATGTTGGGTTTCTTGTCACTAATACACTGACTCCCAACTCTGACTCTACTTCCTGTTGAATTTCAAGGAAGTTTTTCAGTGCTATACCAGTTCAGTTCAGTGCTAAACCAGTGCCTGATGCCAGTAATTTTCGCAGTTCTCTACATACTAAACATAGAGTAAGAGCCAGTGTGATGTAGTGGTTTGAGCGTTGGACTACAACTTTGGAGACCAGGGTTCAAAATCCCCGCATGAAAATCCACTGGGTGACCTTGTGCAAGTCACACTCTTAGCCTCAGAGGAAGGCAATGGCAAACCTCTGAACAGATTTTGCCAAGAAAACCCTGTGATAGGATAGCCATAAGTCAGAAATGACTTGAAGGCATACAACAACAAATGAGCAATAAATAACACAAAAGTAAAGTTTTAAAAACAGACATGTAACAAATACAGGGGTATTGTTTGAATTAGCAGACATGTCTTAAGTCTGCTGTTAGTAATTGATTTTTTTTACAAAAAGAAAAGTCTTTTAATAAGGTGCTATATTAGTTTTTAAAAAAATAAAAAAATCTTGTTAATGCATGTTTTAAATTGTTGTTAGTGTGTATCACAGATACCTGGTTGGATGATGCTTTGGGAAGGGTTGATTTATCTCAGCGTTGCCCATCTGTGTGGGTTCTCTGTACAGCAGCAGGCAAGACCTGGGGGAGGGATGGGGAGGTAGAGTTGCAGAGATCTACCCTTGATCAGATGCCCTATCCCATAGTTTTCTGAGTTTGAGTGTGTGTACCTGATGTTGGGTGTCCGGGACAGATTAGTGATTTTGTTGGTGCTCCACCCACCCTTCTGCTCAACAGTTTTCTTTCCCGAGCTAGTCAGGGTGGTCTTGGGGTTGGTATTGAAGTCTCTTTGGCTTGTAGTGCTGGGAGATTTCAACATCCATCCTGAGACTGACCTGCTGGGAGTGGCTCAGGACTTCATGTCTCCCATGGCAACCATGGGTCTGTCTGAAGTGGCAGGCATACTGTTTTGCCTTTTAACCTGTATATTTACAAGACTGGACATTGCTATTCTGTAATAGGTTTTTCCTCAGTGATGTCAAGAAGCACCATATTTCACTAAGAAAGAAAATGTTTGGGATCCTAGGTTATGCATCTTACATTGACCCTGTTCAGAGCAAGCTGTTGTGACATTTAATAGCTACTTTAACAGCTCGTTAACAGAGAAACATTTCATTTGTTAGTTGGCTGGACAGGATATTTTTGTACTTGTTAATTTGAAAACAATGTACAGTATTATGTCTTCCACCTCGTTCTTCCCAATATCTAAATTACAGAAAAGAACAGGCTCTGTGCTTTTTGTTCAGTGCTTTATTGCAGTTATACTGATACACTTAATTCAGCAATACACTGGCATACTCGGTATACTTGTGGGAAAAATGGCAGTAACTTTGTTTACATGTAACAGTAAGGTAGGCGTCCGAGATTATTAAACAAAAGTATATATGAGCTGCACGGTAGTTCACACAACCTGTTTAGTCATGCCTTCTTCACTCCCACATTGTTCCTTCTGATTAAGTAAACAAATCAGACATGGATAGTTTAGCAGTGTGTACAATTGTCCCTCCACATTCACGGATTTGGCATTCATGGTTTTAAGTATTCACGGCTTGAAAATATTCTTTAAAAATAATAATCCAAAAAGCAAACCTTGATTTTGCCATCTTATATAAGGGACACCATTTTGCTGTGCCATTGCATATAGTGGGACTTGAGTATTTATGGATTTGGGTATTCACAGGGGGTCCTGGAACCAAGCCCCAGTGAATGTGAAGGGAGAACTGTATACTGAAATACAGAAATATAGTTTATTGCACCAAAAATATAGCTTATTGCAACTGAACAAGTAAAGATTCACAAACCCACCACAAACCCTGCTTTTATAATCTTGCCTCTCTCTCCCCCCCGCTCTCTTTTTTTTTTGATGCCTATAAACCATAATACCAGGTTCAGACATAATGCTAAGCTTTCTATGAGCTTGTCTACACAGGCAGCATACCCATCTTGCTCCTATCTTAGAGCCCTGCAGTCCTGACGATAGAGGGCTTTTACCCTGTTCTGCCCCCACGCAATCCTCATGATCCCCAGGGCAAATACAGGGCTAAGATGGGGTGGGGGGAGAGGCAGGGTAGAGCCTGATAAAATGTTGTAAAATAATGCCTGGTAAAATCTGGTCCTGCTAGCAAAAAAACCCCCAAAATGGTTTGGATTCTACGTTGTCTGCAGGAGCCTGGCCCTGCAGGCTAGCCCTTCGCTGCAGCTGCCAGTCTGCCTTGCTCTTCTGAAGCAGGAAGGTGTCCTGCAGCATGTGACCAAGGCTGGTAGTAACATGCAGGGGGCCTTGGTCACATGTTATGTTCTTGCATCCTCACTTCCAGGAGAGCAAGGGAGATGGTGGTGGCGGCTGCAGTGACAGGCCGGTGTGCCTGTCTGGACTCTGGCCCGTTTCATGGAGGTAACAGGGAAGGAATGGGCCTGATCCATGGGCAGGATATGCCAACAAGGAGCCGGTGTATCCTGGCTTGTATAGAGGAACCCTATGCCTGGTAGTTTACTTGCTTGCCCAAGCAGGAAGAACAAAGGAAAAATAAATGAATTTCCATTTGTCATGTTATGGTTTAATAAGCCAGGATTTCTGGGTTACCATGGTGTGAACGTGGTGAATATTTTGTCTGACCAGGGTAGCTGATGTTCATAGCATCCAGCATGCCTGTGCAGTATGAAATTAGCCAAAACCTTTACAATACTGCAATATCTGAAGTGAGATTCTAGGTCTATCTGGTGTGATGCGGTTCCTTTACATCTGGGTTTCGTCAGTCACCGCCCAGGTGTAGCAGGAAGTTACATTAAGCCTCTTCATATTCAAATTTCTTTGTCTTCATCTCCTCCATCCTGGAGCCACGAGGCCAGTTCTAACTTCCTGCTTCGCCCAGTAGGTAGCTGAGAAATCTCCTCCGTCTGGAATTTCTATCTCCACCTTTATTCTTTTTCCTTTCTTGTTCCTTTACCTACCTTTTTCCTTCTCCAGGCATTGCTGCTTTTCAGCCCTTGCCTTTCTCCTTTTGAATTTCCCGCCTATTTAAAAAAAAAAATCCTCTCCTCTCTCCGCGCGGCTGCTCAGTCGGCTCCAGCCTGCTCCTCCTCTCTCTCTTCCCCCCTCCCACCTCTCTCCTTACTGTTTTCTTTTCTCCGAGGCCATGCAGGCCCAGGAGATTCCCCAGCAGGCGGGGAAGGACTCCGGAGTGGCCGGGGATGCGATTCTCGACCGCGGCCACTCCGAGGACGCGGAGAGCGCTGCTGAGGGAGCCGCGGTCGCCATTGTTGCCGCTGCCGGCTCCCATGTGGGCGTCCCTCAGAGGGACGCGGCCCGGAAGGCACACCAGGCCATCGTGACTGGGAAAGCCTCCGATGGCCAAGCAGCAGCCAAGCCACGGAAGAGGCCAGCACAGCCCAGGAAGAAGCTGGCCTCCGATGCCTCCAGTGGGACCGCGATGGAACCTCCGGCCCTATGGAGTGCTTGGCACGCGCCAGGTGCCTGCTGCCAGGACTGGCCAGGGGCAGGAGCCCCTAGGAAGGTACAAGGGGCCCTTGGGGGGAGCGGGGACGAACTGCCCCTTCCCCCACGCATCGTGCCCTCCCTGCTTTTGGGGACGGCACGTATTCTACCCCCCTGGAGGCCAAACGGAGCGCAGGAGGGGGAAGGGGAGAGCGAGGACTCGCGCTCCCATGCGGAGCCCTCACCATCCACCGGGCCCCAAGCAACCGCCGCAGCTGCCTCGGGGGAGGGGGGCACACCGCATGGGGAACCCCATTCGCTGTCTGACCCCACTCCAGGAAGCAGCCAGGCCCTACCCCAACCGAGCCAACCACCACAAAGCCTGGGCATGGAGGAGCAGGCCTTACAGGCCCCAACTCCTCAAGCACCCCCCCCACAGGCCCTGGCCTCCCAACCTCCACTCCTCCCGACCTTGCCTGCCCAGGCGCCACCCCAGCAACACCAGCTGCCCTTGGTGCTCCAACCAATGCCTCAGCAGGCAGTACCTATCCAGGCGCAGCAACCGTTGGTTTACCAGGCCCTGCCGCCACAGGGGCCGGTGAACCAGACCCTGGGCTTGGGTAACCAAAATCAGGTTTTCCTCCCACCAGTGGTCCAGCCTCAGCCTATGCAGGCGGTGGGTTTTCAGGCACAGCCCTACCAGGCCCCAGTCCTTCAGGCCCCGCCTCTCCAGGCACCCACGGGCCATACCAGCCAAAACCACCATGGCATCCCAGTGTTTTACGATCACTCTAGCGGGGAAGAGTCCGACATCGAGGGGTTGGCCGCTCACCCACCCAAGGCCAGGGGAGCTAGACCCACACAGCGGGGGGGTCGTAGAAAGCGTAAGGGCGCCATTAAGGCAGCCCTACAGCTACTCTCAAAGGCATTGCTCTCAGACGAGGATTCGTCAGAAGAGCCTGGCACGAGCGCCTCAACCTCGGGGGTTCCCCCTAAGGACCAGGCGAACAACGCGCAGTCCCAGCAGCCAGCAGGACCGGGCAAGGCAAAAGCTAAGTCCGCGTCCAAGGGCCCTAGGGACCCATTAAGAGGCACAGATGTCCTGGCCAAGAAGAGGAAGGATCCTCCCTCCACCCACTCTTCTGCAGAGTCCCTACCTCCCTCGGATGAGGAGCGCGCCCTCACCGACGTCGTCAGGGCGTCTGGGACCCACGACGATGTAATCCTAACCGACAAGGAAGAAGGAGAAATCTCTGATTCCGAGTTTGCAGACCAGGACCAATCGGATCGCCTTTTCCAAGGAGAGTGGTATGTTCCCCTCCTTACTAGGGTGATGGCAACACTAGAAATTACTCCTACAGACACAGACCAAGCTCCATCGACATCGTCGTCCAACGAGAAGGTCGCTGCAGTGATGCGCACCTCACGCCCAAAGAAGCCGGAGCTTCCCTTCCCAGAGGCCTTCTGGTCCCTGGTAACTGACGAATGGGAAAAACCCTCAATGGGAAGGCGGGGCACCACTGTGGCTCAGAAATATTACAACACCACTCAACGCTTTCTGGACCTCCTAAAGCCCCCAGTGGTCGACAATCCTGTCGCGTCCCTCGTCTCCAATTGTCTGGCTCCTAAGGAAGGAGAGGGCTCTCTCCGGGACCCAGACGAAAAAAGAACCGACGCAGCCATCAAGAAGGCCCACGACTCCGCGGCATGCGGGGTCAGATCCACGTTGGCAATATCGCTTTTTTCCAGAGCAGCGATAGTGTGGCTGCAAGAGCTCATGGAGATCCAGGAGCTCGATCCAAACGTGCTGCACAAGTCTCTGCTTAGATTCCTGCGTACCTTCTTCTTCATAGCCGACGCGGCACAGGACGCCATGATTTTTTCCGCCCGTGCGATCGGGGCCCTCACGCTGGCCAGGAGATCAGTCTGGCTAAAGCACTGGCAGGTGGATACTCCTACCAGGGCAGCATTGGCCTCAGCGGCCTTTAAGGGCCTTAAACTGTTTGGGGAAGAGGCCCTAAAAGGTATCCTAGTCGAGACAAAGGACAAAAAGTTGGCCATGCCCTCCACACTCAAGAAGCCAGACAAGAAGAGCGGCAGATGACCCTTTCAGACTTCTCGTCCCTTTCGTTCCTTTCGGGGATTCGGGAAGCAGCGAAACTACAACTCCTTTCGCCCACCATGGGTTAAGCCAAACTACGTCATCAGACAGAACACTGGACCGCAGCCCAACAACAGCAGAAGGGGAGGCTCCAACGCCCAGCGTGGAGGCTCGCGACAACAATCCTGACTCGGGGTCGCCCCCAGTGGGCGGCCGCCTCAGTCTGTTCCTGCAGCTTTGGTCGAACTCGACAACGGACAGGTGGGTCGTCTCAACAATCACCCACGGGTACAAAATCGAGTTCGACTCAAGGCCAAGGGGCAGATTTCTCCCAGCCCCAATACCCAAAGACCCAAAGAAGGCGAGAGACCTGACGACAGCCATATCTCACCTAAGACACATAGCAGCCATAGAAGAGGTACCACCCTCTCAGCGCTTCTTAGGCGTGTACTCCTTCTTCTTCACAGTACCAAAGAAGGATGGCAGCCAGAGGTCCATCCTGGACCTAAAATACACCAACAGACACATCACATACAGAAAGTTCCGGATGGAGACGCTTACATCCATAAGGGAGGCGCTCCAACCAGGAGACTTTCTAGCCTCACTCGATCTCTCCGATGCGTATATGCACATCATGATCCACGAGGACAGCAGACAATACCTCCGCTTTGCATTCGGGGATCAACACTTCCAGTTCAGGGCCCTTCCATTTGGTCTGGCCTCAGCACCAAGGGTCTTCACCAAGGTCCTGGTCACCCTAATCGCCAACCTGAGGGCACAGGGAATCCACCTGTACCCATATTTGGACGACATCTTACTGCGTGCGTCCTCTCTGAACAAAGCAGGGAGAGACCTGCAGACCACAATTCACTACCTGCAGGCCCATGGTTTTCTGGTGAACTTCAAAAAGAGCAGCCTGTCTCCTGCCCGCACCATCGTCCACCTGGGTGTGGAAATAGACACACAACGTTCCAAGATCACCCTGTCCAAGGAGCGACAGGAGGTCCTCCTACGGGAAGTTCGCACCGTTCGTTTACTAAGGAAGGTACCACTGTCCCTACTAGCCAGACTCCTCGGCCTTATGATATCAGCCTTTGGGGTTGTGCCTTGGGCAAGGTTCCACTCCAGACCCCTGCAGAACTTCCTGATGCCTTACCAAAAGGAGATCGCATTGAGGAAGTCCCCTCTCCTTCTCCTCCCACAGCATGTGAAGGATTCGCTGGCCTGGTGGTCTCAGATGAAGACAGTCAGCAAGGGTTCTCCGTTCACAGTACCCCAGGCGATCCTGGTCACCTCCGATGCGAGCCTACGGGGCTGGGGAGCACACTGTCAGGGACAAGTGACGCAAGGGATTTGGAGCCCACAGGAAAAGACGCACAGCATCAACTGGTTGGAGCTACGAGCGGCTCGCTTGGCCCTGCAACACTTCACCCCAGTCCTGAGGGGTCAACACGTCATGGTGATGACGGACAACACTACAGCCCGATCGTACATAGCGAAACAAGGAGGTTCGAGATCCCGGTCCCTGCAACAGGAAGCGGATCTCATCTTCCTCTGGGCCGAACGGACGGTGCAGTCCCTTGCGGCTCAGTACCTGCAGGGGGAACGCAATCAACAAGCGGACTACCTGAGCAGATACTCGGTTCTACCCGGAGAGTGGGAGCTAAACGACGACGTGTTCACTCAGGTCCAGGCCAGGTTCGGCCAGCTGGAGGTGGACATGTTCGCGACAAGATCAAACGCCAAGCTGGACAGGTTCTTCGCCAGGTTCTTTCACCACAACGCTGAAGGCACGGACGCCCTACGATCCCCTTGGCCGGCCGGTCTCCTATACCTGTTTCCCCCACTTCCCCTCATAGGGAAAGTCTGTCGGAAGATTCGCCAGGAGAAGGCACAAGTGGTCCTGATAGCGCCACATTGGCCGAGGCGCCCCTGGTTCTCCGAGTTGATGGACATGAGGGTTCAGAGCCAGTGGCGTCTACCTCAGAGACCCGACCTTCTTCATCAGGGTCCGATCCTCCACCCAGATCCAAGCTGGTTACAACTGACAGCCTGGAGATTGAGCGGCAAGCCCTAAGAGAACATGGATACGACGATTCAGTCATTAGTACCCTTCTTTCCTCTAGGCGCGTGTCCACCAGGAGGATCTATGAAGCTACATGGCGAGCCTTCAAGAGATGGTGTGCCCCTCGCCAATTGATCGCTGAAGAAGCTTCGGTGAAACACATCCTGGCATTCTTACAGAAAGGCCTCGAGGCGGGCTTACGACCAAATACCCTGAAGAGACAGGTGGCCGCTCTGTCGGCCTTCCTCACAGCACAGGACGGAAACCGCCTCTCATCGCACCCCCATATCAGGCGTTTCCTCAAGGGTGCCTCGATAGTTTCACCCCCGGTGCGGCACAGGTTTCCGTCGTGGAACCTCTCCCTAGTCCTCAGGCAACTCATGAAGCACCCGTTTGAACCGTTGCGCACAGTTTCCCTTAGAATTCTCACCATCAAGGTTGCCTTCCTAGTGGCCATCACCTCAGCGCGAAGAGTGTCGGAGTTGGCCTCTCTGTCAACTAGGGAACACCTGTGTTCCTTTACCAAGGATGTAGTGACCCTACACCCAGACCCGTCATTCAAACCAAAGGTAGTCTCCGAGTTCCATGTCTCGCAGCCCTTGATTCTGCCCTCCTTTTGCCCTGACCCTTCGCACCCGAAGGAGAAGCTCTGGCATAACTTGGATGTCAGGAGGGCCCTGAAGATCTACATTAGACGTACTGCCCCCATCAGACGTTGCGACGCCCTATTCGTCTCTTTCTCTCAGACAGCCATAGGGTCCAGAGCTTCGCAGAAGACCATTGCTTCCTGGATCAGGGCTTGTATCTTCGAGGCCTATGACTCAGCTAGGCTTCCCAGACCTTCAGGGGTCACGGCACATTCGACTAGGTCAGCCGCGACATCCGCGGTCTTCTCCACTAACGCTTCCCTGGTAGAAATCTGCAGGGCAGCAACCTGGAGCACACCGTCCACCTTCATTAGACACTATAAGGTGGATAAGTTCCGTTCCGCCGAGGCGAACTTCGGTCGGAGGGTGCTCCAGGAGGTGCTCAGAGACTGAGTCCGCCAATCCCGCAGTCACTCCCGCCCTATTAAGTCAGCTTGGGCACGTCCCAGATGTAAAGGAACCGCATCACCCCTCCCTCAGAGAATGCCACATTGGTTACTTACCGTGAAGGTGCATTCTTGAGGGAGTGGGGTGATGCGGGTCCTTTCCCCGCCCAGTGACTGCGTGCGTTTTTCCTTACATGGCGGTACCCTTATTATTTAGCGCTGCTTAATGTTATTTGACTTAAACGATTTCTTTAGTCCTTACAGGGCTTTGCTAGTCAGTGAACTGGCCTCGTGGCTCCAGGATGGAGGAGATGAAGACAAAGAAATTTGAATATGAAGAGGCTTAATGTAACTTCCTGCTACACCTGGGCGGTGACTGACGAAACCCAGATGTAAAGGACCCGCATCACCCCACTCCCTCAAGAATGCACCTTCACGGTAAGTAACCAATGTGGCATTCTAGGTCTATCTGGTAGTGTAATATGATAATGACAAAGCTAAAACCAAGCTAAAAGCTGTTATGGACAAAGATATTTCAAAACATGTAGCAAAATTGTTTAAAAAGTTTATTTTTGATTGCCTTGTATAAGAGAGCAACTAAGTAATAGTTTAATAAACTGTTCCAGAACCTTGCTTGTGGACTCACATGCATCTATTGTGTTCTGTAGCATACCAGTAGCAACATATCCAAGTTTTCTGATCAGAGCTAGAACATATACCAGTACCACATTTTTATAAGTGTCAGTCTTGGTGTGCACATGGGGGGAGGAAATAAACATACTGCAGAGTATAAGAATTGCTCCATTGTTTACACTCTTAGAGGGTACTGTTTTGAAGTGATTGCTTTAGGGACAGGCAGTTAATGCAAAACAATAAAGTCAAAAGTCGATCTCCAGTCTCTTACTTTGCAGATTCTTCAGCTTGGAAATATGTGTATCAAACAGAGAATTTTATCTTATTTTATTTTGATTCTTTTTTTCCCCATTCAACCTCAGATAGCATTAGAACTAGGAGCTTCCTAGGTTTTTTCTTCTTCTGACAACATCCTTGATGACTCACTCAAAAGTACAGGGTGACTGGAAAAAAAATGGATAGAATTGTTTTCTGTATGATGGTCTGCTTTTGCTTTCCCAGGCAAACCTTCCAACCTAGTCTAACTATAAATGCTTTCTGTTTTTAATTTGCCTGGGCAATATTCAGAGTCTGATCTTGTTTCTGCGGCTTACTAATTTCCTTGTAGATATCACTGCCTGTCATCCTGGCCACTCTTTTTAGACTTAGCCTACTTCCCTGACATACTATGTACAGTATACATTCATCCTCATTTCAGCTCTTTTCAGTCAGTTCTCTTCATCCAGGCCTCAATTATCATCTGCTCTGCTCTTGGATTGACTTCCTGTGGTTCTGTCCCAGTTTCCCACATTTGTTCTTCCAGTTCTGCTATGACTTGCATTCGTGTTTACCTGTGCTAATAGACCAATGCTGGCATGCATTCATGTATCCATTGGCAATCATCTTTGAGAATTCCTAGAGAATAGGAGAAGTCCCAACAAACTGGAGGACGGGAAATTTGACCCAATCTTCAAAAAGGGGAAAAAAAGAGGACCCAAACAGTCAGCCTCACATTAGTACCAGGAAAGATTCTAGAGCAGATCATTAAACGGTCAGTCTGTAAGCACTTAGAAAGGTATGATTTGAACACTAAAAGTCAACATGGATTGCTCAAAAACAAATCATGCAAGACTAATCTTAGCTCTCTTTTTTATTCTTTAATAATAATTTTTATTGGTTAAAACACACACACACAGAGTATATATATATATATATATATATATATAGACACATACAACAACAAGGCATCCAAAACCCCCCAGAAAGAATTATCACAATTGTCCAGTTAAAACGAATATTTGAAAAAAAGAAAAACAAAACATAACAATCACAACAAAATACGATCATTTGACAAACTACTTATTTATAATCTCCCCAACTCCAAAATTTCTATATGTACAAATATTTATATATATCTGCCTAACACGTATACTCTAAAAAGATTTCCCACCTACACACCAAATATTTTCTTAAGCTATTGCATACCTATTCATCCTCTATATTACTAATATCTCACTACTATCTATTATCTATAACTGTTGACCTAATTCTTACTAATATATATAAAACATTTCCACCTATTATTATTATTACACATTCCTATTAGTATTCTTATAACAAAATTAGATTACTAAAACTTTAATATTTATTTTATTAATTTTTAGCTTGTTACTACATTACGCCTTTTAGTTCTTTTAGTTATTAAATCCTACTACATACACATTACCCCTAATTTTTTTCATATATCTTATAAACGGTTCCCAATTATTCATAAATTCTTCTATTGGCTTTCCTTTCACTAAGTTTGTCAGTTTGTCCAATTGTGCCATTTCTGACACTTTTTCTATCTAGTCCATAATTGTAAGAATACCTTTAGATTTCCATTGCCTCGCGAAGACCAATCGAGCTGTGGTGACTAAATAACTTATTAATGATCTATGTTGTATTTCTTTTGTGTTTCCTAAATCAATCATGTTTAATAAAAATAATTATGGACGCATGGAAACTTTAAATCCTAATTTTTTTTTGACATCTCTCTATTTATTTTAGACCAGTACCTCTGAGTTTTCTTACACTTCCACCAGGAATGATAAAAGGTTCCTTTCTGCCGTCTGCATTTCCAGCAGATATCCAAGGAATTTTTATTTATCTTAGCTAGCCTATCTGGGGATAAATACCAGTGGTACATCATCTTATAAAAATTTTCTTTCACATTATAAGAGCACGTGAATTTAATGCTTCTATTCCAAGCATTTTCCCTTTGGTCCATATTAATATTATATGCTATATTTCTCTCTGGCTTTTCTTCGCAAATGAAGATTCAAGAAGGACTCATCCCGCGCTTTCTGCAAGCGCGCTGATGACTAAAAAGGCCAATCCGAGATAAACATGTCCGGTTGCAGAAAGCACAGCAGAAGGTCTCCTTGGGTGATGTTTTTGGGTTGTGATCCTTTCTGCGTTGTCGTTTCTCTTCAAGACTTGTTTGGCGTGAGTTCTCAAATAAGGCTGCAGCATTGTGGATAGTGCGTCTCCATGCCTCCCGATGTGAGGCCAGGGTGGACCACTGTTGGTGATCAATTTGGCCGAGCCTGAGATGTTGTTTCAGGGAGTCTTTGTATTGTTTTTTTGGAACGCCCCTCTTACGCTGACCCGTGGCGAGTTCACCGTAGAGTACTATTTTTAGGAGGCGATGGTCCTCCATCCTAGAAACGTGCCCTACCCAGCGCAGCTGCGTTCTCAATATCATGGCCTCAATACTGGTGATCCCTGCTTGCTCAAGGACAGCAACATTCGTCACATAGTCAGTCCAGTGTATATTTAGGATTGTGCGTAGACACCGCTGATGAAAGCGCTCGAGGAGTCGTAGGTAGTGGCGATAGGTGACCCATGTTTCAGATCCATAAAGGAGGATAGACAGTACAATGGCTCTATACACACTGATTTTTGTGCTTTGCCTCAGGTGTTTATTACTCCAGACTCTTTTGTGAAGTCTTCCAAATGCACTATATGCCTTTGCTAATCTGTGATCGATCTCTTTGTCAATCTTG
Source organism: Gambelia wislizenii (assembly GCA_030847615.1). Classification (NCBI taxonomy): domain Eukaryota; kingdom Metazoa; phylum Chordata; class Lepidosauria; order Squamata; family Crotaphytidae; genus Gambelia; species Gambelia wislizenii. The sequence continues at coordinate 253,884,531 of JAUMIR010000004.1, forward strand.
GCATCTGAGGAGATGATGCTTCCCAGGTAGGTGAACTGCTGAACGGACTTGAGCACAGATTTGCCTACGGCAATGTGGGGATGGTGGTGTTCGTCTTGTGGTGCAGGCTGGTAAAGAACTTCTGTTTTCTTCAGGTTGACTTCCAGCCCAAACAGCTCTGCAGCTGTTGCAAAGCAGGATGTTAGGCGCTGCAGAGCTGCTTCTGTGTGGGCAACAAGGGCAGCATCATCAGCGAAGAGCAGCTCACGGACTAGGTAGTTTAGAGTCTTAGTGTGAGCCCTCAGACGGCTTAAGTTAAACCAGCTACCATCAGTACGGTAACGTATATAGATGCCGTCGTCTTCTTCAAGCTCTGCCATAGCCCTTTGGAGCATCATGCTAAAGAAGATTGTAAATAAAGTTGGTGCAAGAACACAACCTTGCTTCACTCCATTAGTTATTAGAAAGGGCTCTGAAAGAGCATATCCTATATTTACTGCCCACTTAATCATGCAATGTTTAACCTGCTCATTTTTGGTATTAATTTTTAATTATAACTTATAAATTTTACTAATTAGGTGACTTTCTTCTGAATATATAATTTTCTCAAATTCTGTTAATTGTCCATTATACTGCCAATTCTTTAAATCTTCTTTCACTCTCTCTTTAAGTTGCAAATATCCAAACCAATTCATTTTAAACCCTTGGTTTTGTAATTCTTGTCTCTCCTTAATTTTCCACTCCCCTAGTTTATTTGTCAGTAGATCCTTATATGTTAACCATACCTCTCCTCTTAGTTTACGTTTGCAATAAGCTTCTTTATATTTTTGCCAGATTTTTAATTAAAGATCTTCTAATAATATGACTTTTAAATTCTGCATTTATTTTAATCTTCCTATACCATAGATATCCATGCCAGCCTACCCTAAGCTCATGTCCTTCTAAATCTAACTCTTTTGTACCTTTTAGTAATAACCACTGCTTTAACTATGATAAACTGACTGCCTCAAAATATAACCTCAGGTCTGGGACTCATAACTCCCCTTTCCCTGGCATCTATCAGTAAATTCCATTTTATTTGGTGGGGTTTGCCTGCCCAAATACATTTTGATAGTTCTTTCTGCCAGTTTTGGAATATTTTGCTTGAAAATATTGTGGATATTGTTTGGAAAAGGAACATAAATTTTGGTAATATATTCATTTTAATTGCAGATGTTCTCCCTAGTAATGATAAATTGATCTTTTCCCATCGGTTTAAGTCCTTCTTAATTTCTTGCCAAAATTTTGTATAATTATTTTCATATAATTGTTGCATTTTCATTGTTATATTTACACCTAGGTATTTTACCTTCTTAACCCATTAGAAGGAATAGAACATTTAACGCAAAAAATAAAAGAATTTGGTGTCAATGCAGGATTTAAAATTAATGCCGAAAAGACTAAAATATTAACTAAAAATATGGAAAAAACTGAGTTAATCCAGGTTTCTTTCTCTCTTTGTTCAGCCAGAGCCATTTGGTCACGCAATTCCTCCAGTTCCCAATTAATTTCTTTATTTTCTTTTTTCAAAATTTGAATTTCTGCTTTATTTTCAGTCACTTCTTTCTTCATCACCACCAATAGTCCATGCAGGGCATTAGACTTAGTAGTTCATATCATGAAAGCTTGTCGTTGTTTCTCTTCTAAAGCCTCTTACTTCAGTCATGAATTCCTTCGTATATTGGGGTATAGTTTCTTCAGTTGATCCCCTTCTATTCAATTGATTCAGTGGTTCAGGGATTTTTCCTTTATTTCTTATCCCTGAAGCCATTTTGTCTTTTTATTTCTTCTGTTATTTAATCTTCCTCTTTTCCTGTTTATACTTCTCTAGTAGTTTCCTTCACCTCTTTTCTTCTTCCTCTTTTTGGGTTTTTTTAGTCTTTATTTCTTTATATATTTTCTTCTCTTTTTTTGTATACAACATGGGAAAGGCAAAATGAGAAACTAACTAGGAAAAAAAGCAGGGATATTCTGGGGGAAAAATATGAGGGAAGAAAAAAATAGTGGGGGGGTCTTTAATTGTTCAAAAAAATAAAGAAAAAATTCAAGTAAGGGGGCAGTGGATAATAGTAGAACAAACAAAATTCAAGAATTCAAAAGTTTATAAAAATGCCATCAAAAAGAGAAGGGAAAAATGGAAAAAATAAAAAATGAAAAAAAATGAAAAATTAACAAAGCCACTCATATACACATACAAAAAAGGGGGGAAGGGGGGAAGGCAAAAAAGGCAGGGGGAAGAAAATTTATTTCACTTAGATATTTGCCCCCACTTTTATCAAGCACAATTTAACCTTTTGAAGCTTCCTTATGGCTATTCAGAGATGTCAGCGTTTTCAAGGTCTTCCCACCAATATGGCGATCTTTAGTCCTTCTAGCTGCTCAGGGTTGTATAGTTTCTGTAAACAGCTGTCAAGATCTAATATATACACCACACACACAAAAAGGCCTCTACTTGCAATCTCAATTCCACCAAATTATTAGAGGGTGGGGAGGTAAAAAGCAAAAGGAAAAAGAAGCAAAAGTTCAAAAAGAAGTGTTCTCACTCAAAAAAGAAAAGAAAAAGATAAGCAAAAAAGAAAAGAAAAGAAAAGCCAAATAGAGGGGGGAAAACTACTAATAGATCAAAAGAAACCAAAGATAGAAAAGAAGTTATTTAACTAACCCACAAGGAAACAAAAGGTTGATACAAGAGGTAATAGTGTCAGCACACAAAAAAATTAAAAAAAATCAGGAATGTCAGCTGTTGAGAGTCAGTAATTTATACAGTTGCCCCTCCACATTTGCGAACTTGGCATTTGCGGTTTTTATTATTCGCGGTTTTGGGAGGGCCCCGCCCGCCCTCCCAAAACCGCAACACGGGGCCTCCGGAGGCCCCATGAAGGCCCTGGGAGGGAGGGGGGAGGGCCGGGGAGGCCTCCACGGGGCCTTCGGAGACCCTCTGGAGGCACCGTGAAGGCCCTGGGAGGGAGGGGGGAGGGCCGCGGAGGCCTCCACGGGGCTGTTGGAGACCCTCTGGAGGCCCCGTGAAGGCCCTGGGAGGGAGGGGGTGGGCTGCGGAGGCCTCCATGGGGCCTTGCGCAGCCCCGTGAAGGCCTTGGGGGGGGAGGGGGTAGAGCCGGGGAGGCAACCACTGGGCCTCCGGGGACTCTCCAGAGGCCCCGTGAAGGCCTTGGGAGGGAGATGGGAGGGCCAGGGAGGCATCCACGGGGCCTCGGGAGGGTCTCCGGAGGCCCCGTGAAGGTCTTGGGAGGGAATGGGGAGTCCGGGGAAAGTGACTATGGGGCCTCCGGAGGCCCTGTGGTTGCTTTGGCGGGGGAGGGGGGGCAATCAGTATTCGCAGATTTTTCACATTCGCAGGGGTCCGTGGAACCTAACCCCCGCGAATGTGAAGGGACAACTGTATTTGGTGAGCGGGCTCCCTGAGTGCCTTTGTAGAGAATACCTCGTATAAATCTTCCACTTTCTCAGAAGGCTTGGCGGCTTTATGGAACTTAGGAAAGGCTTGTCCCGAGCCTTTCCCCAGACCTTCCGAGGTGATCGATTCCTTCCCAAGGCGTCCTGACAGAGCATGTTGCTCTTCTAGGCTGGCAGGATATTTTCTCAATGTGAGCCAAGTAAGCGTCTCTGTCTCGGATTTCTGCCTTCGCTGGTTTCCTGGGGTCCCCTAGGTCGTGGGGATCCCTTTGCCAGGTAGGGAGGGCCCCCTTCCTGGAAATCGCCCTGAAGGTATTTTTAGGAGCCAAAGCTCCATGATGGATCATAGCTCCCTGCTTTGACCCAGACCGGAAATCCTAATCTTACCTCTCTTTTTTATAGAGTTACAAGCTTGGTAGATGAAGGGAATGCTGTGGATGTAGCATATCTTGATTTCATTAAGGCCTTCAGCAAAGTCCCCCACATTATTCTTGTAATTAAGCTAGTAAAATATGGGCTAGACAGTGCTACTGTTAGGTGGATTTGTAATTGGTTCACTGACCAAACCCAAAGGGTGCTCACCAATGGTTCCTCTTCATCCTGGAGAGAAGTGAGTAGTGGGGTGCCACAGGGTTCTGTCCTGGGCCCAGTGCTATTCAACATCTTTATCAATGACTTGGATGATGAGCAGAGGACATGCTTATCAAATTTGCAAATTATACCAAATTAGGAGGGGTAGTGAATACCCCAGAGGATAGGATCAGCATTCAAAATGATCTGAACAGATTGGAGAGCTGGGCTTAAAGTAACAAAATCAATTTCAACAGGGAGAAATGTAAGGTACAACAGAAAAAAAAAATGAAATACAGAGATAAATGATGGATGACAGCTGGCTTGACAACAGTACACGTGAAAGGGTTCTAGGAGTCTTAGTAGACCACAAGCTGAACAGGAATGAACAGTGTGATGTGGCAGCTAAAAAGGCCAATATGATTCTGGGCTGCATCCATAGGAGTATAGTTTCTAGATTAAGGGATGTAATAGTACCACCTTACTCTGCTTTGGGCAGACCTCACCTTGAATACTGTGTCCAGTTCTGGGCACTGCAATTCAAAAAGGATATTGAAAAACTGCAACATGTCCCGAGGAGGCCAACCAAAATGGTGAAATGTCTGGAAGCCATGCCCTATGAGGAGCTGCTTAGGGTGCTGGGTAGGTTTAGCCTGGGGAAGAAAAGGGTAAGAGGTGACAGGGTAGCCATGTTTAAATACTTGAAAGGATGTCATATTGAAGGAGGGAGCAAGCTTGTTTTATGCTGCTCCAGAGACTAAGACACGGAGCAGTGCACTCAAACTACAGGAAAAGATATTCCACTGAAACATTAGGATGAACTTCCTGACAGTAAGAACTGTTTGACAGTGAAATACACTGCCTCAGAGTGTGGTGAGGTCTCCTTCTCTGGAGGTTTTTTTAAACAGAGGCTGGATGGCCATCAAGGTGCTTTGATTGTGTATACCTGCAAGGCAGGGGGTTGGACTCGATGGCCCTGGTGGTCTCTTCCAAGTTTATGATTCTACGATCCCTTACAAAGTGGAGATATATATCCTTGCCATGTTTCCTGTTTGCACAAATGGGCCAAGGCGCAGGTAAGCAGCAGAGTTAATAGAAACCGAGATATAAAAGCAGCTGGGGTAAGGCAGAGAAGTCCTTCTGTCAACCTAAAAAGCTTATGGTAAATATCCTGGAGTAAACAAGCATATGACTGTTCCATTTGCCTGCTGATTAGGGGTTCAAGGTGATTAATCTACACATTCAAAAAAAGTGTATGGTAAATAGAGCAATCCTACGATTATATTACGTCAGGAAACAGATGGGAGGGGGGAATCACATGTTAACTTAGAAAGGAATGAAACGACTATCATTTTATTTGGTGTAATGCAACATCATTGCCTATCACTGTAAACAGATGTTAAATTCTGCCCATGTCACTTATCTCTTGCAAGACTGCTGGGTCAGTCGTACAGTAAAATTTCTGCATGGGTTTCTTGAGATTAGTCCTTTTTAGACTGCACCACTGCTATGTTAGGAAGCAGAAAAAAGTAAAGTATTATGTCCTTCTGTAAATATGTGCCTCCATTTAAAGGAAAAAATCACAAATGTAGGCAATGTTTTACTGTTATTAACAGTAGAGTGTTTAGTTGGAGTGGTAAACAACTGGATATGTAAAATGATGGAAGAAGTGGTTAGTGGTGTTTACAATTGATCGCTGCTGTGAGTCTGTCTCCTGGTATCATGAGTTGTTTTAAGGCTTTTATCTTATGAACCTTGGCAGGAATAGTTAACATTTTCAAACTTTTTTTTATTATAGAAAGTAATACTAGTAATGGCTCAATCCTATGCATACTTGTCAATAAATTGCGGTAAACTCAGTTGTACTTATAGTTGATTAGACCCTTATGACATGTATATACTGCCTTAAAACATTTCTCAGGGTGGCATAGGATCATTGTAAATATTTAATAATCCAGTCATGTTACAGGAGTTGTATAAACCTCCCATACGAATAAGACAACGCAGAATGTAACTATATATAAAACTTATTTTTATTAGTAGCTCTGGTACTTGCTGCACATCTAGACTATTATTGTTGCACATTTAATATAGGAATATAGTTTAAGCCTGTGTACATTTATTGGAAAGTGAGTTTTATTATTTTCACTAGACTTACTCTCAAGCAAGTGTCCATAGGGTAACTGCCTTGGTTCACGTATTTTCTTTCTTTATCTAGAACGTGTATAATCCATCTTCAGAGCAAATAATCCTAAAGGTGGTTTACAGTACATTCTTACAGTAGATGTACAGACAGTCATAAGCCACAACCAACAGTACTTGGTAACTTCTGTGGCCACTGGGTGGTGCTAAACATGGTTCTCTTTAGTTGTGCAGTTCTAGGACAGCTGGCAAATGAAGTTAAATGGTCTCTCTGGCAGAGATGTTGGGGTAGGGCGGACTTCCAAGCTTCTTGCTGCAGTTCCTTCTTTGCCCAAAGGATGGGACCAGTCAGGTCTCCCCATTATCATGATGGTTTTTTTGTTTTGTTTTGTTCTGTTTTGGGAGGAAAGTGTGATTCTCTGAGGGGAGGAGCGAACAGGAATTCATCAATATGGGTAACGCCTACCACTGCTCAGACGGAAGCAGGAACTATGACCATGGTTACATGGTCATCCAAAGGTTTCTTTGTCTTCTTTCCTGACCATGAGGCCAGTTCTACTTCCTGCTTTCGCCCAGTACAGATGCAGAGAACCGAGCTGAATTCCTCTTCACTTCTCTTCTCCTATCTTTATCTTAGACTATCAAATTCCCTTCCTACCTCATCCCCCCTCCTCCCCCTTCTTTCTAAAAAAAAAAAATCTCTCTTCCTTTCCTCCTTCTTTTCTTTTCTGGCCACATGGCGAAGGGGACAGGAAGGAGCATGGCTTCAGGCAGCAAGAGCCAGAAGCCAGAGGAACCCTCAGCGGCCCCTGCATCCCCGGCGCCGCCGGGAGATCCAGGGCGGCCACAGGTCGCCAGCGCGGAGGCGGGCCACTCAGCGAGTGAGCCCAGCCCGGCGAGGGTGAAGGCGACTGCGAAGTCGCTTCTCAGCCGCGCGAGCGGGGAGCGCCGGAGGAGGGTGCGCAGGAGGCCAAGCAGCGGCCCAGGCCGACCGCCACCCAGGACGTTGCCCGGGACCAAGAAGAGGGGGCGAACGGGGGCAGTTGGCCCCCGCAGGTACTGGACACCGGGGATAGGGGCTCCTTGGGAGCGGCTTCCTTTTTCCCCTTGCCGCCCAGGAGGCCATCGCCGAGGGAGTTCCAGATCCCGGCGGGAATGGCTGGTGGCTTTTCCCCAGGCAGAGCGGGAGGGGGCAGGGGCCACCTCGGGGACCGGGCAGGCCGAATCCCACCCCAGACCGCCGACCGCGTGGTCGGCTCCGGCGGCGGGCGCCATCTTGGACGGCACCCAGGCAGCGCCGGGCCAGGGGGACCCCCCAGTCCAGACCCCCCCAACCACCAACCGCCGTCCTGGCTCCCACCGCGAGCATGGGGGCGCAGCCCGAGCTGGCACCGACTCCCGCCCAAGGCCCCCTTACACGCCCGTTACTCCGCGGCTTGATCGTGTCGTCTCCCCTGCCTCGCCCCCCCCACACACCGGCATTCGCCCACTGCGGCCACCCCGCGGCCTGCACGGCAGCCCCGCTTTCCTGCGGGCAGGACGCTCTTCCTGGGCCCTCTCACATGGCGCCTGGAGGTGGACTCCCCCACCCCTTGCCTGTACCATCAGGCACTGCTCCTCCCACCATTCAGGAGCACACGTCCACAAGCGCCCAGGTCACCGGGCAACTGGATGCCTCCACCCGGGCGGGCCAGCTAGACGCGGCCTCAAGGCCTTCCCCCACTGTTCCACCATTGGTAGACTCAGGGAGGTCTAAGAAAAGAAAGACCACCCCCCCTCACTACTCCGAGGAATCCGAGGATGAGAGGGATGACGATGCCCAACTGCTGGACATCCTTAAGGGAGTCCCTAACGACACCCAGGAAGAAGCTAATCCAGATAAGGAGGATGGGGAATGCTCGGAGGAAGAGTCGGCCGACCCTCCCCCTGATCTTTCGGATAGGCTCTTCAATGGAGAGGCCTATTCCACCCTCCTCAATAGACTGATAGCCGCACTCGAGTTGGGAGAAGAGGAAGACCAGGCGTCTTCCAAACCCCCCGCTAAGAAAAGGAACAAAAGGGTCCAAGCGGTCCTGAAGCCCCCAGTGGTACAAAAAACCTACATCCCTCTCCCAGATACCCTTGAGCACCTCCTCCAGGAAGAATGGGACAAGCCAGCGTTGGGGAATTGGGGCACCCTGATGGCCCAAAAGTTCTACATGCTTTCCCCCCAAACGATGGAGAAATTGAAGACCCCGGTGGTCGACAAGCCTGTTGCCTCCCTGGTTTCCAATTTTCTCGTGCCCAAGGAGGGAGAAGCCCTCCTCAAGGATTCGGACGAAAAAAGGGCAGACGCGGCCTTGAAGAAGGTGCATGAAGCCTCCGCCTTAGGGGTGAGAGCCACGGCTACCGCCTCTCTCTTTACCAGAGCAATCATCCTATGGGTAGACGAGCTGATCCGCGCCTCACAGCTGGACACGCGAACCCTTGACAAGGCCCTGAACAGGATTAAATCTGCTCTCCACCTGGTGGCAGATGCATCGACGGACGCCTTCTCCTTTGCCAACAGATCCATCGGAGTGGCAGCCCTGGCCAGGAGATCCATTTGGCTGAAACACTGGAATGCGGACTCCCACTCAAGAGCCCACCTCTGTACCGCCCCTTTTAAGGGCACTAAGCTCTTCGGTGAGGAGGCCTTGAAAGACGTTTTAGTAGAAACGAAGGAAAAGAAGCAAGCTATGCCCTCCTTGCCGCGCAAGTCAGACAAGCCACCAGCCAGGCGCTCTTCCCAGCAGTCTCATTCCTTTTGTCCCTCTAGACCTTACAGCAGACAAAAGGATTCCAGACCGTTTCGTCCAACCTGGGCCAAGACTAACGAGGTCATCCGTCACACCTCCACGTCCCAACAGTCTGGATCCCGCAAGGGAGGCCACTTCCATTCTAAGGGGTCTTCCAAGCAACAGTTCTGACTCCCTCCCTCCACCTGTGGGAGGCCGCCTGAGCCTGTTTTCCGAGGTCTGGTCAAATTCCACAACGGACAAATGGGTACTCAATACAATCCAACACGGTTACCGGCTGGAGTTCAGGACCAGACCGAGAGACAGGTTCATCCCTGGCCCTGGCCCCTCCAATCCCAACAAGGCGGAGGAGATTTGCAATGCCATTCTTCACCTGTTAGATATTCAGGAGATCGAGGAAGTACCAGATGGTCAACGCTTCTCGGGGGTCTACTCCTTCTTTACAGTACCCAAGAAGGGAGGAGACGCCAGAGCAATACTAGACCTCAAATATACAAACTCCTTTCTCTGCTACAAATGTTTCCGGATGGAAACACTAGCCTCAATTCGAGAAGCGCTTCAGGAAGGGGACTTTGTAGCATCCCTCGACCTTTCCAAAGCTTACCTCCACATTCAGATCCACGAAGAAAGCAGGCGCTTCCTCCGTTTCGCCTTCAGGGAACAACACTTCCAGTTCAGGGCCCTGCCATTCGGACTCGCATCGGCCCCCAGGGTCTTCACCAAGGTCCTAGTCGTTCTAATGGCGCATCTCCGAACCAAGGGGATACACCTATACCCGTATCTGGACGACATTCTTCTGAGAGCCTCGTCGGCACCCAGAGCCCGGAAGGACCTCAAGACTACGATAGCGTGTCTACAATCCCACGGGGTTTTGGTGAACTTCAAGGAAAGCTCACTACACCCGATGCGGGAACTGATCCACCTGAGCACCAGGCTGGACACGGCCAGGTTCCAGATTTTTCTCTCGCCGGAAAGGCAACAAGCGATCAGGGCAGAAATTCGCCGCATCGCTTCCCTGAGGACGGTCCCTCTGATGTCACTGGCCAGGCTTCTAGGGTTAATGATATCAGTCATCCAAGTAGTCACGTGGGCGAGGTTCCACTCTCGCCCCTTACAGGCTTTCCTCATGCCATTCCAACAGCAGATAGCCCTCAAGAGGAACCCCCCCTGCGGGCGTCTCTTCAAGTAAGAAACTCCCTGCTATGGTGGTCCAGGAAAGCGAATCTGGAAAAGGGGTCCGACATACTCCCACCCCACCAGGTAGTGGTAACGTCCGACGCGAGTCAAAGGGGCTGGGGCGCCCACTGCCAGAACAGTGTGGCACAAGGCCTGTGGAACGACGAGGAAAAGAGTCACAGCATCAACTGGCTGGAGCTGAGGGCGGCCAGGCTGGCGCTTCTTCATTTCTCTCACATCACCAGGAACCAACACGTTCTCGTCATGACGGACAACACCACGGCAAAATCCTACATTGCGAGGCAAGGAGGATCCAAGTCCCGGTCGCTCCAACAGGAGGCGGACCTCCTCTTCAAATGGGCAGAGAGGAACATCCGCTCGATAGCGGCACAGCACCTGCAGGGAGTAACCAACCTGCAGGCGGACTTCCTAAGCAGACACACAGTGTCACAATCGGAATGGGAACTAGATCAGGAAACCTTCCTTCAGATAGAAAGGCGGTTTGGCCCGGCGAAGGTGGACCTTTTCGCCGATGCAAACAACGCCAAGCTTCCCAGGTTCTTCTCCAGGTTCCCCTGCAGGAATGCAGAGGGGATGGATGCCCTGAGGTCCCCGTGGCCCAGGGGTCAGCTGTACGCCTTCCCACCTCTTCCCCTCCTGGGGAGAGTTTGCAGGAAGATCAGACAGGAACGATCGACGGTAATCCTGGTGGCCCCGTACTGGCCACGGCGCCCCTGGTTCTCAGACATCATGGACATGCTAACAGAGGAGCCTTGGCGCCTCCCGCCCAAGGAGGACCTTCTTCGTCAGGGGCCAATCAGGCACCCAGACGTCTCCTGGCTACAGCTAACCGCCTGGAAATTGAGAGGAGCACCTTAAAGGCTTTCGGCTGCGAGGACGCCGTAATCAACACTCTACTCTCGTCAAGACGACAATCAACCAACAGGATCTACCAGGCAACCTGGAAAGCATTCAGCAAGTGGATGTCGGCGCGTTGCGTTCCAGCGGAGCAGACGTCGCTGAATGACGTGTTGGCCTTTCTCCAGAAAGGCCTGGAAATGGGCCTTTGCCCCAGTACATTCAAGAGGCAAGCAGCAGCTTTAGCCTCGGTACTGTCCCTTGGGCAGGGGAAAAACCTGTCGGCACATCCCCACGTCAAGCGTTTTCTCAGAGGGGCAAAACTCATGTCTCCGCCCGTCAGACACAGGTTCCCAACATGGAGCCTGCCGCTAGTTTTGAGACAACTAATGCACCCGCCCTTCGAACCTCTGAGGCAGGAGTCCCTAAGAGTCTTAACTCTGAAGGTGGCTTTCCTGATTGCCATCACTTCAGCCAGAAGGGTCTCCGAGCTGGAAGCCCTCTCTATTAGGGAGCACCTGTGCACCTTTACCGAGGAAGGCGTCACACTTCGGCTCGACCCGTCATTCCAGCCTAAGGTACTTTGACAGTTTCACGTGTCCCAAGAACTGGTTCTACCCTCCTTTTGCCCTAGGGCTACCCACCCAAGGGAGCGCCTATGGCACAAACTCGATGTTAGGAGGGCCGTCAGAATATACATTAAGAGGTCCAGCTCCTTCAGGCGCTGCGACTCGTTGTTCGTCTCCTTTACCCCAGCCTCAATGGGACAAAAGGCGTCGAGACGAACCATAGCAACCTGGATCAAGGCGTGTATCCTAATGGCATACGACGCAGCAAACCCCCCCAGGCCAGCAGCATTGCAGGCACATTCCACAAGGTCAGCGGCCACGACCGCGGTGTTCTCCACTAACGCGCCCATAATAGAAATCTGCAAAGCAGCTACGTGGAGCACTCCATCCACGTTCATCCTTCACTACAAAATAGATAAGTTTAGGGCAGCAGAAGCTACCTTCGGGAGAAGAGTACTCCAGGAGGTGCTTCACGCCTAACAGATCTATGTCCGCAGACACCCCACCCGTTCTAGTACAAGCTTGGGCACGTCCCATATTGATGAATTCCTGTTCGCTCCTCCCCTCAGAGAATGCCACATTGGTTCACTTACCGTGAATGTGCATTCTTGAGTGGAGTGAACAGGAATTCCCCCACCCAGTGTCTGCAGAAGCATGTTTTTTACAGCAGGGCAATTCCGCTCTTATTTCTCAGGTCTTACAGGCTCTGCTAGTCAGTGAACTGGCCTCATGGTCAGGAAGAAGACAAAGAAACCTTTGGATGCCCATGTGACCATGGTCGTACTTCCTGCTTCCGTCTGGGCAGTAGTAGGCGTTACCCATATTGATGAATTCCTGTTCGCTCCACTCAAGAATGCACATTCACGGTAAGTGAACCAATGTGGCACTCCTCTCAATGGACTTTGGTTTTCTTGCTCACTTTTACTTGGAAGTTCAGTAATAATACTTAATATTTTGTTGAGTTCTCTAACACTTATCTGTGAAATGATCAATTGTATACAATTGTTAGTGGTTAATTTGATGAGTCAAAATTATCAAATAATGAAAATCTTTAAAAGCTTGTTTTGTAGCACAGTAATAAATACCTTGATTGCATTTCTGAATGCATAATCTAAGGGCCAGGGTGCAGGATCACACCTTCCTTGTGTATAAATTCCTCCTGCCTTCTCCCACCCAGTTTCAGCCCAGGTTAATAGGAAATGAGAGGGGTGCTCTTAAATTCAGAACTGGTTCATATATGCATGCATATTACACTCAACTTTTGCAGGTGATAGGGGTGCAGGATTCCCGCGAAAGTTGAAAAACAGCAAATATAGGATGTTATTTATTCTTTTTACCTGAGAGAACACTTCTCCAGGCATTTCTGGGTCCTTCGATGTGATTCCGTGGACAACTTCCAATAGACCTGCAGATATGGAGGGATGACTATGCTTGATTTCTCAATACTTGATTACTGGTGACATATAAGTACAAACCTCATAAGCAACTCTGTGCTGATGCTTGTGTCATGTATATAATATATGGTGATAGGCTTTTTTCCAGAATGATTGTGATAAAGGCTAGTTAGAATCTGTGTTACAATTTTGTCTTGTATCCCTGCTTTTAAAATTTTATAGTCATTTCACAATCATTTATAAATCAAATACCTTTTTATACTGTTAATAGTTTTATGCTTACTTATCTCTCTTTTGATAAGATAGAAGTTGTTTCTGATAGAAAGAAAGCCTGCATTTTATAAGTTCATTCATTTAGTTCCTGGTGGTTTAATGTGTACATTTATTAAAATTCTTAGAAATAATTATTGCCAAACAAAGGTAGTCATATGAAGGCTTGAAAGGGCAGACAGTATTGCTCAATTTTTCTAGAAGGTTGTTCCTCACTGAGTTGAGAAATATTTTGTGGCCTTGATAAATGTATTCTTAATATTTTTGCACAGGCATTAGGAGTTAAATGTTAGTACCACTTAGTTTATAGAATGTGAACAACATTTAAAAAACTAAATTTCACATTTTGGTATTCTTTATTAAGATGTATTAAATAGTACTGTAGTGGAAGATGAAGTATTAGGATCTCTAGTTTGAGACACCAGGGAAACCTTAATTTCGGTTTAGAGGGTGAACTCACTTGCATAGATGTGTTTTGGTCCTGAATATGATCTGCATCTTGTTCAGTTGAATTTAATACTAAGTCTTACAGTTACAGGGTTTTTAAATGGACTTTATGTCATAATGTATGTTAATTGTATATCTAAAAATGTTAAGTGTGCTGTGACAATATGTGGAAAGAGTATTCTGATGAGTTGTGTACAAATCTGGGTTTGTATCTGTATAGCCTACAACCTGTGTTTTTTTCATCTTCTGTGGATGACTTGCTTGGTTCACTTCATAGTTTGTTATATTGTGATGATGGATTTGCGTTCCCTAGGATTTTTTTCCCTACCCGAGTGAGCAAAACTAGCCCATTGACATTATATGCACATTCAACATTTCTTCTTTTAAGTAAAATATGTGTTAGCTTGTAAATGCCCATCGAAATCCTTTCAAGCCTGTTGCACAAATTATAATGGTTTATACTATGTATACTCATGTATAGGTCTAGATATTTTAGACAAAAATCAACCTCAAAACCCTGGGTTGACTTATCCATGGGTCAGTGTAAGTATTGTACCTTAACTCTTTTCAAAAAAAAGGAACTATCACCTTCCCAGTGGAGTGGCAAAAGGTGACAGATTAGTCCACCCTGGCAAAACCTAAAAGAAGCATGGACCCTGCTACTCTCTTTGCCACAGTGCAGCTTCTGGCCTTTTGAATGCCTTAGCATGAAAATGGTGGCAGCAGCTCTTTGGCACGTCCCAACAAAGGAGTGCTGACAGAGTAGAGGGGGTTGGTGCTACTTTTAGGTATTTCTGGGATGGACTAAACTCTTGCCTTTCGACACTCTACTCAGAGGAGGGAATAGTTTCTTTTTTGATAAGAGGTAATACTGTACCTTAACTTTTATCAAAAAGGAACCATCACCTTCTCTGAGTAGAGTGGCAAAAGGCCTTTTTAAATGCCTAGGTGGGGAAATGGTGGCAGTGGTGGCCAGGGGCAGCTTTCAATGGAATGACCCTTGACTTATCCATAAATCATGCCAAAATCCATAATCTGGGCCTGAAAACCTGTCCTCAGCTTATACATGAGATTGACTTCTACATGAAAATATATGGTATTTAAAGAACAAATTGTTCAAATCAGTTTTCCTATAGCATGGGAAATGACTATGTAATCTGGTGATGGTGAACCTATGACACGTGTGTCAGCACTGACATGTGTAGCCATTTGGGCTGACACACGGTGGTTGGCCTCCCCCCTGCCCGCAACCTCACCACCCTCCCTAAAGTGGCGATCGGTGACAAAGCCCCAATCGCCACTTTAGGGATGCAGGGGGTGGAGCCTCCCCCCACCTGGCCACACCCCCGAGGCCTGCTGTGCTTCCCTGGAGCTGCCTTGGAAAGGCCAGGTAAGACAGCAGGTGGGAGGGCAGGCGGGGAGTCTGCCCGGCCTCTCCCTGGCCTTCCCAAGGGGGCTCCAAGGCTTCGAAGCCATGGAGGCACCTCGGAAAGGCCGGGGAAGGCGGCGGGAGGGAGGGACTCTGCCGGGACTCTCCCCGGCCTTCCCAAGGGTGCTCCAAGGCTTCGAAGCCCCGGAGCCACCTCAGAAAGGCCGGGGGAGGCGGTGGGAGGGAGGGAGGGACTATGCGCTGCCTCTTCCCGGCCTTCCTGAGGGTGCTCCAAGGCTTCAAAGCCCCAGAGCCACCTTGGAAAGGCCGGGGAAGGCGGCAGGAGGGAGGGACTCTGCCCGGCCTCTTCCTGGCCTTCCCGAGGGTGCTCCGAGGCTTCAAAGCCCCAGAGCCGCCTCGGAAAGGCCGGGGAAGGCAGAGGGAGGAAGGGAGGGACTCTGCCTGGTCTCTCCCCAGCCTTCCTGAGGGGGCTCCATGGCTTTGAAGCCCTGGAGCTGCCTCGGAAAGGCCGGGGAAGGCGGCGGGCGGGCGTCTCCTGGCCTTCCCAAGGGGGGTTCCAGGGCTTTGAAACCCCGGAGCCGCCTCAGGAAGGCTGGAGAAGGTGAAGGGAGGGAGTCTGGACGGCCTCTCCCTGGCCTTCCTGAGGTGCTCCAGGGCTTTGAAACCCTGGAGCTGCCTCGGGAAGGCTGAAGAAGGTGAAGGGAGGGCGGGAGGGAGTCTGGCTGACCTTTCCCCGGGCTTCCCGAAGGAGCTCTGGGATTGGGAGCCCCATATAGCCTCTTCAGGAAGGTTGGGAGGGGTTGAGAGAGTGTGGCATAGAGGCTTTTCAGCTACCCCCACCCTCCCAAAGCTGCAACAAGGCTTAGAAAGCTCAATAGTGGCTTTGGGAAGGGGAGGGGCTAAAAAGCACCTTTCCTGCCAACTCCCTGCTCTCCCGGTGCTTGGCTCTCCCCTCCCAAATGGAGCGAAGTTCCAGGAGCGCGGGGAGTTGAGTGTCTGGCTTGCTCAGCAAGCACTCTGTTTAAATCAGTTCCTCTCCCTTGAGTGGGAGGGAGAGAAGCTGATTTAATTGGGGTGCTTGCTGAGCAAACTGAATAATCAAAACCGTGAGGGTGAAAGCTGCAAATGTGGAGGGGCAACTGTATACATTTATGTTATTTAGACAATAAATAACGCAAAATAATGTTTTTTCCTCAAAGTGACACACCACCTGAGTTATGCTCTGTTTTTTGGCGAAGTTTGACACACCAAGCTCAAAAGGTTGGCCATCACTGTTAATCTGTTGAATAAAATATGTGTCCTTTGAATTTGAAATCACATCCATGCTCTCTCTCTTTTTCAGCCTTAAAGTATGAATTACGTGGGACAGCTTGCAGGACTTTTGGTTACTGTGAAGGAACTGTACAAAGGCATCAATCAGGCTACGCTTTCAGGATGCATTGATGTAATTGTAGTTCGGCAACAAAATGGTACATTCCTGTGTTCACCATTCCATGTCCGATTTGGAAAGCTTGGGGTCTTGCGTTCCAAGGAGAAAGTGGTGAGTACTGATTGAGAGGGAGTATAGGAATGAAAACTGTTCTGTGCATATACAGACCACAGCTTCAGTGTTAATGAGTCTTTGGCAAATTGCATAATGATTGTTGGATGACAAGTGGCGTTGTTGTAATATTTAGTTCTAGCATTATTAGAGGAGGTGAAAAAAAATTCTGTCTCTCTTTTCAGCAGTGAACCTCTAAGTCTCATAAACCTCTTATCACATTGGCAACCTTGCAGACCCCAAGGCAGGTCCTTTGGATGATAGTTTCACTCATTTTGAGAAAAGTTAATATCTTCTTCGTGGTCTCTATGAATCACACAGCTGGGTTACTCCTGCGCAGAGCACTGGAACCTTCTAGAATTGCTAGGCAGAATGTGCTTTGATACATTTTTGGCGGTAACTCCGCCCACACCAACGGTCCCTTATAAGGGATTCCTGCCCAATTCTCCTCAGTTCCTTTCTTTCCGCCACGTTAGCAGCTTCAAGGAACCTTCATTCGCTAGTTTTTCTCTCTTTCACTTTCGGTTTAACATGGATTGACTCAGCTTGGCTTTTTGACAACGATTTTCTCTCACTCCCTTGGATTTGGCATTTTTACTCTGATTCTTTGGTGCTGACTTGGACTGTTTTTTGACTACGCTTTGTGTTTCTCCCCTTGGATTTGGCATTCTGTCTCTGATTTCTGGTGATGACTTGGACTGTTCTTGACTACTCTCCATCTTCTCACTTGGCTTGGCGACGCTGTGAGTAGAAAAATGTCTGGAAAAGGGGCCTTCAAGAGGTGTGCAGTCTGTCAGGCTAAACTTCCAAGTGCGGATGATCATTCCCGCTGCCTGATTTTCCTGGGAGAAACCCATAATGTTGATTCGTGTGTGCATTGCAAGGCCTTCACCCTCTCAGGCTCGCAAGCACAGGCTATCTTGGCTGAAATCTTTCTTATACGAGAAAGCCTTTATTCCAACTTCAGCCTCAACTCCGGCCGCTACACCGACTCTGGCCGCTGCCTCGGTGTCCATGTCCTCAAAACGTGGTCGTTCACCATCTCCCACGGCTAAGGGCCAGAAGTGTCATCGGTCCCTGTCACAACGGCCCACCCAAGGTTCTACTGCCTGAAGTCCAGGGTTGGCCCTTATTCCTATCCCAAACCCAGGGATTCCTATCCCAAACCCAGGGATTCCTCTTCGTTGCCACCACTCCCTGTCTTGCTGGTTTTTCTTATCTAGGCAGGGAGATCATAGACAAGATGAAATCAAGGAACAATAATAACTCTTTACTCTAGAGAAGGTTCTTGATAGCTGACCAAAGCAGGCGATTTCGAGGCGAGGTTGAGAAATAACAGAAGCTTTTATTTCAATCTTAGGATCTATGTCACTTGAGAAGGTAAAACATTCCCAGGTTCAGTTTAAGGATTATACAAATACATTCATTCAGAGCACTTAGAAATAAAACTATAAAATCTAACGCAATCTAACTACACATTCCCTAACTACTACATGTAGACTAACTTACAGTCTCTGTAGATGGAATCAGAGTCTTTTTGGATCCTTTTCGGAGGCCTCTGGATAAGGTTGGCTCCTCCCAACCCTTTGGTATCACAGATTATATTTTGGGGCATTTCATGGTTGTGTAGGCCATCGGGCCCAGAGCTAGGCCATGGGGTCAGAGTCCATCTTAGCTAGCTCCATGTAGCTGGCCATGTGCTCAGCCAGTCTCACTCAGAACAAAGGAAACGATAAAGAACTTTTAAAAGTCCTTCTTGCTGATTCCTGATTGGCTCTGCCAGTGCCCAATCAGAGTGGCTATCTAGCCAGGTGATGTGACATCATGTTTATTTAATGAGGGTCTCCCACCCACTCCCCATTTCCAAATAAGGACTGGAATTTTCCAATACTGATCCTGTGAGTTGTGAAGGTGAGCTCCCATGCTGGCATAGCAAGCCAGCATGACAGTCCCGTAGCCCGTCCCGACGCCATTCGGTCGCCTCGGGTCGTAAGCTCGTATGCCTGAGGGTCGTAAGCTCGACATTATGGGCAAGAAAATCTACTCGGCGGCTGGACTGAGTTTTCGTGTAGCCAACTACTCAGCCTGCATGGGAGCCTACCAGCAGGTGCTGTGGGAAAGGATGACGCCCCTGATCCAAGATCTCCCGGAAGAACGGTGTCGAATGGCCGAGGCGATCCAGGCTAAGGCACTATCACTCGCTGGGCAACAGATGAACTCAGCTCGACACGTTGCCGATTGCGTGGCCAAAACAATTGCAGGATCCATCGCCCTGCGCCGACACGCCTGGCTCCGCTCATCCGGCCTCACCCCATAGGCCTCAGCCACCATAGAGGATCTGCCCTTTGATGAATCCGGACTGTTTAATGGATCCACAGATGAAAAGCTGGAATCCACTCAGAAGATGAGGACCACCGCTAAGAAATATGGTATGGCCACCTCATCTTCTCAGTACTGTTCCAAGGGCCGTACCACCTGGCAGATCTATTCATCAGGCCAACAGTTCCGTCGGGGGGTTCTCTGGCCAATCATATCGCCGATCCCGATACGTACCTTCTCCTTCCCTGGCCTCTTCGGTGAGGAGCCAAGGTTCTCCCTCCAGATACTGGCCACCACCAAGGCAACGATCAAAAGATCAAGGCAGGAGGAAATTCTAACTGTTCACCTCATGTTGTCTCTCTTTTCTCTAGAATCCGCTTTTTGGAGATCGACTGTCGAACTTGCTTGGTCTTCAATAACATGAGACCACTGGGTTCTTCAAATCATCCAGAGCGGCTATTGGATCGAATTTGATTCTCTACCTCCGACAGGTCGGTTTCAATGAACACTGCCTTTCCACCCCCTCGAGGAGGTGCAGACACTGCTGCAAAAGGGGGCTGTCGAACCCATGGACTCCGATCTCCACCACCTCTGCTTCTTCTCGAGGTACTTTCTGGTCACGAAGAAAGACGGTGGGCTCCGTCCCATTCTCGACCTCTGTGGGGTGAACAGATACATATAGAACCAAAGAAGTTCAGGATGGTCACCTTGGCCTCCATCCTTCCACTCCTGCAACAGTATGACTGGTTTGCGCCCATAGACCTCAAGGACGCCTATTTCCACATCGGGATCCATCCTTCCCACAGATGGTTCCTGGCATTCCAGATCGGGACTGAGATGTTCCAGTTCAGTGGACTCTTGACGGCTCCGGGGGTCTTCATGAAGTGCATGGCGGTGGCGGCGGCCTTTCTATGCCAGCATAGAGTGGTGGTCTTCCCCTACATTGATGACTGGCTGATTGTGGCGAGCTCTCAACGTCAGCTCGAACTCGATATCAACCTCACCTTAGATGTCTTAGACAGCCTGGGACTTGTCAACATAGAGAAGTCGCAGCTCCAACCGGCTCAGGCTATCCAGTTTATCGGAGCCCGACTGGACTCGTGTACGGCCGCAGCTTACCTGCCTCAAGACTGATTGGACACCATTTGGTCTCTAATCCATGCTTGCCGTCATTCGCGAAGGCTCCGCACCCATTCCGTCCAGGTATCCCTCGGTCACATGGCAGCTACTACCTATGTGACCCACCTGGCCAGGCTTTGATTCCGTCCTCTCTAACACTGGTTTCTACAAGTGTTCGACCCCCTACGCGACTCTCCGAAGAAACTGCTCACGATGCCTTGGGCAGTTCATCGGTCACTGGAATGGTGGTTGGTACCGGGCAACGTCCTGTCGGGAATGCCCTTCGATCCTCCTCAACCGGACACCTCTCTGACAACTGACACTTCACTGCTGGGATGGGGAGCACACCTCGAATCCTACGAGATATGAGGTTCCTGGGATGCTGAAGAATGGACTCTCCATATCAACGTCCTGGAGCTCCTCGGTGTCCAAAAGGCGCTGGTGACGAACAGGACTGTTCTGGTAGTGACAGACAACACCTCCAGAACAAGCAAGGAGGAACGAGATCCCCTCAGCTCGAAACAAGCAAGGAGGAACGAGATCCCCTCAGCTTCTCCAACTCACACTGGACATTTGGGATTGGTGCATCTGCAGGAACATCGTTCTTCAATCCATCCACCTCCTGGGGGAGGAGAATACTCTTGCATATGGACTCAGCCTTTCAAGTCTCTCCATCCACGAGTGGAAGGTGCACGAGTCAGTGACCGCGGACCTATTCCGATAGTGGGGATCTCCTCAAGTCGACCTCTTTGTGTCCCCAGAGAACACTCACTGTCAACAATTCTGTTCAAGGCGCTGCACCCCGGGTTCAAGGGGTGACGCGTTCCTGTTCCGGTGGTCAGGACCTCTCCTCTACCTCTTTCTTCTGTTTCCACTGCTGACGAGGGTAATCACGAAGCTCTGTCGGGACCAAGCAGATGCCAGCCTCATCACTCCGTGGTGGCCCCACCAACCTTGGTTTGCAACCCTGCTGCGTCTGGCCAAGCACTGGTTCATCCGACTTCTGTCCCGTCCCAATCTTCTCACCATTCAGCACGGGAAGGCCAGACACCTAGATGTGGAGACTCTTCGTCTCACGGCTTGGAGGCTAGGGCCTTGAACCCATCCTTGGTGCATCCTTCCTTTCCCCCAGAGGTCCAGGCTGTCATTGACGCTGCGCAGAGGCCTGCTACCCGCAGGTCATACTACTACAAATGGAAGAAATTTGAGGCCTTCCTATCTGATCGAGGGTCGGTCACGGAACCGTTCTCCATCCTGACCATCCTAGACTTCCTTCTCCACTTGTCTTCTACGGGACTCTCGATTTCGTCGATCCGGTGTTACTTGGCAGCCGTTTCTGTCAAATTTCAGGCTAGAGGTTATCCGTCTCCCTTTACGGATCCGACTGTCAAGAAGTTCTTGAGAGGCTACATCAACCTGCATCCTCCGGTACTCGAGCCTACACCAACGTGGAGCCTCGAACTGGTCCTGTCGCAGCTGGTTCGACGTCCCTTCGAACCCATGGCATCCACGGACCTAAGACTCCTGTCTTGGAAAACAGCCTTTCTGATTGCAGTAACTTCAGCGTGTCGAGCTGGTGAGCTCTGTGCCTTGCAATCTGACCCTCCATATACTGCCTTCCACAAACATAAGGTGGTGTTCTGTCCCGACATCTCCTTCTTTCTGAAGGCGGTGTCGAGCTTTCATCTCAATCAGTCTATTACTCTCCCTGCTCTGATGCAGGACCCGAAGGACGAATTTGAGCCTACCCTCCATTCCATGGACATCAGGAGGGCACTTGCCTTCTACATTCAGAGAACTGCTCCCTTTAGGAAGTCACCTAAACTCTTTGTGTCCTACGCTGACTCCAGACTTGGGGAGCCCATTTCTCCACAACGTTTGTCGAAGTGGGTGACATCGACCATTGCTCTCTGCTATGAACTGGCGAAGAAGCCTCTACCGCCACAGATTCGAGGACACTTGACGAGGGCTGTCTCAACCTCGACAGCTTTCCTCTCTGGAGTGCCTCTAGAGGACATTTGCAGGGCTGCAACTTGGTCATCTCCTTTGACTTTCATTTCCCATTACAGACTTAACTCTCGTTCCAGGAACGGGGCTGCCTTTGGGAAAGCTGTACTTTTGTCTTCTATCCAATAAGTGAGTTTAATGTATTGCCAAGCTGTTTAATGTTATAAGTATATATAATTTAATTACTTTGATTAAGAATGTGCTATCAAAAATCCAACTGATGTTAGACTGTGCAACATGGTACTAGTGTCAATGTGTATAGGACATACCCTCCTGGAGTGAAGCTTGCCAGTCTACCCAGCTGTGTGATTCACAGAGACCACGAAGAAGATGGACAGGTTGCTTACCTGTAACCATAGATTTTCGAGTGGTCTTCTGTGAATTCACACAGACCCACCCATCCTCCCCTCTGTGTCCTACTACATCATATAAACATGCTTAATGTTCCTGATGCTGCTGGTTGTGGCGTCATTCAAGGAACTGAGGAGAATTGGGCGGGAATCCCTTATAAGGGACCGTTGGTGTGGGCGGAGTTACTGCCAAAAATGTATCAAAGCACATTCTGCCTAGCGATTCTAGAAGGTTCCGATACTCTGCGCAGGAGTAACCCAGCTGTGTGAATTCACAGAAGACCACTCGAAGATCTATGGTTACAGGTAAGCAACCTGTCCTTATTCCTGCTCTCTTCTTCCAGACACTGATACAAAATCTTTGCTATTCTTATTAATTCTTTTATCCTCTGTCACTTAAGTTTACTTAGTAATCCTAGATAAGCGTCTTTGAGTGTCTAGTATATGAGTTGGGAGTGAGTCTTTAAGGAAAATGCAAAGTCTCGGGAAGCTCTTCTTGGTTATTCAAAACTGGAGTAAATGTGTCACAGCTTTACTCAAAGTGTAATTTTTAAGCAGTTGTACATCAGGGACATATGCTTTCCATTTAAATAAATGCATGATCTCACTGGTTGCATTTAGGAAACTTAGTGATACCAATTAGGAAATATCCAAATATTTTATTTTTAGATATAATCATACAAACATGTTTTTAAAAAGCTCTAAGACTTAAGATCTACTCAGCAAAGTGGCAAGGGATGACTATATCTTTCGTAATTCTGCTTTTTAAAATTTTGTTTTATTTTTGGCCTTTACAGGTTCAAACACTCATTCTTCTCAATCATTTTGGGACCATGTCTGGGCAGATTGCAGGGGTCAGGGGTTGTATTTTTAAGGGCCATAATGTGTTGCACCTCCCTATTGCCCCAATACCCTACAACTCCTCCAATTTTGGCATTAAAACTGGCAGTTCCACCCCTAGAAGCCTCCAGGGGTTGATTGACCATTTGAGGTCATTTTCAGGATGGGCAAGCCTGTTGTACACTCAGGAAGACCATTTTTCAAAACTGGAGGTGGCTTCTGGTCACTTGAAAAAGCCCCCTCCCCCATATAAGAAGCCTGCCCTTCCCCCAGAAATGACCATTTGGACCGTCTAGAGGTTTTGGAAGATTTGATTTGACAATTTTAGAGGAATTATCAAACAAGGCAGGGTACCCTAAAAATGGCCTTAGAGTTGCATGTGGCCTGTGGCCTGGGCTTAATGCACCTTCTTACATAAACAAAGTGTAGGTGTTGCATATATATATATATTTGTAAGCACCTAAAAGGCAATTGTACTTTCCACAGATTGATATTGAAATCAATGGAGAAGCAGTTGACCTTCATATGAAACTGGGTGATAATGGTGAAGCTTTCTTTGTGCAGGAAACGGAAGAAAAATTTGTAAGTAGTATAATGTAAAACGCAGGGTCTATTCTAACACTAACATTCAGCAGGACATGATTTCTGCAGCAGGAAAATAATCTGTATTTTAAAGTAAACTTTTGTGCAATTAGAACTTTAATAAAGAGATAGATTTTTCTTTAAAAGAAATAGATAAGAAAAAAGGGAAAAAAAGAAGAAAGGAAATTTTAAGAGGATATGAATACTGTTTCCTTTCAGTCTTTATTACTCTTTACTACTGCATTCTCTTACTCCCTCATTCTTTTCAAGTTACCAGATCTTTGACCATCATCTAAGTGCTCTTATGCCTACAAGTGGAAAAGGTTCAACTCATTCTTGGCTCAGCAGGGCCTGTCGGTATCAAAAGCTACAATCACAACAGTTCTTGAATTTTTACTACATCTGACACAGATTGGTTTGTCAATGTCATCTTTGAAGTGCTATCTGGCTGCCATTTCAGTAGAGTTCCAAGCAATGGGTTGTCCATCTCCATTTAGAGACCCATTAGTGAAGAAGTTTTTTAGAGGTCATCTTAATCTTCATCCTCCAGTGCATGAGCCTACACCGGCTTAGAGTTTAGAACTTGTGTTGTCTCAACTGACAAAAACGCCATTTGAACCTATGGCAACCTCTGATCTTTGAATGTTGTCTTGGGAAACTGCGTTTCTAATAGCTATTACTTCAATACGAAGTGCAAATGAACTATGTACGTTACGAGCTGATTCACATTATCTTGTCTTCCATAAGCATAAGGTGGTTCTGAAGTCTGACATTCTTTTTTACCGAAAGTAGTCTCAAGTCTTCATCTCAAACAATCAATTGTATTACCAACCTTGATGCAGAACCCATCAGACAAATTTGAGAGAACTATGTATTCATTAGATGTTCGGCGAGTTAGCCTTTTATACTGAAAGAACTGCTGGGATTCGGAAATCACCAAAACTGTTTGTGCCCTATTTGGTGAAGAAAGAAGGTGAACCAATTTCTCCACAGTGTTTATCAAAATGGGAGGTGTCTACGATTTCTCTGTGCTATGAACTGGCCAAGAGACCTTTGCCATCCAGAATACGTGCACATTCCACTAGAGCAGTAGCTGCATCAACTGCCTTTATGTCGGGTGTCTCACTTGAGACATGGTCTTTGCCTTTAACCTTTATATCTCATTACAGATTAGACCACAAATCCAGAACTGACGCTGCTTTTGGGAGAGCTGTTTTGCTATCTACCATTCAATGAACATGGAAATTTGATGTTTAACCTTTATATTAAGTTTATTGATGGTAATGTTGAATCAGTTGCATGCCTGGTGTTTATGTAATACACAGTTATTTGGTTGAGACACTAACATCTGTGTCCTTTTATTATTTATTTGGATAGTAGTAACTTAATAAGATATGTATTTAGCATAACATTCCCACCTTCTGAAGGTGAAGCTTGCTAGTCTACCCAGCTGTGTTGATTCACAGAGACCATGAAGAAGATGGTCAGGTTGCTTACCTGTAACCATAGATCTTCGAGTGGTCTTCTGTGAATTCACACAGACTCGCCCATCCTCCCCTCAATGTTTAGCTATTTTTAAAATTAATATGGTGCTGCTAATTCCGGCGTCCTTTATGGAACTGAGGGGAATGACCGGTAACGGCTCAGAGCGACTGTTGGGGTGGGTGGGGCTACTGCCAAAATTCTATCTAACGATTCTAGAAGGTTCTGAGTGTTCTGCGCAGGCACAGGAATTACCCAGCTGTGTGAATTCACAGAAGACCACTCGAAGATCTATGGTTACAGGTAAGCAACCTGACCTTCTCACTTTCTTCATATTCCTCCATCTTCTGCTGCATGTGAAAGAATCTGGTATATGTTTGGAAACACACTAAATCAAGAAATAAGCTGACATGTGAAAGGGTAAAGAACACACTTCCTTCTGCTTCCACTCTTCCATTGGAAACCGGGCAGGAAATCGAACAGACTCGAGTCCCCTCTCCCATTCGAATCCCTCCTCGAACTGAGACCGCCTCACCCCCAATCTGAATCAGATTGTTCGGAGTACAGTTGGATCTGTATCTGAGAGTGAAATTGTGGAATTCGACCACGATATTCCTTTGGCCCAGCAACAACTGCTCCTAACACAGGACCAGCCACTCAAGCCTCTGACCATTATGGAAACTAGTCCCGTGGAACATATTGGAGACCAGGAGCAGGGCTCAGACATTCAGCACTGATACTCCCAGGACAGGATCTCATCCCAGCAATCCTCATTGTACGCATCACGCTCCAGGGACCGCTCTTTCTCTCCAGTCAGGTGCTATCCATCCTCTGAAAGGAGCCCTACATGATATAGGCCCAGGCAGTCCTTACCCACGGACCACCATTCCAGAAGTCACTCCCCAGATCACAGACACCTGATTCGTAGCCCTTCCCCATGACGCCCTCAGGATAGGCACTCCAGGGACCATTGTTCTCGAAGCAGACTCTCACACTCATATTCCTGTTCTAGGCCCCCCAAGGGTAGGAGACTAATGCATCCTTATTCAAGAGACCATCATTGCAGAGACAGGTACTTGGGCAACTGCTCCTACTCCCACTATGATTCACCACACTAGCCATATGGCCCATCATACTACCCCCTCAGGGACCCTTACTTTCAACAATTTTATGACTGGCCCTGCCTGTGCCACAACCTTCCACCTCTCAGGCCACAACCACCGGCTCTTCCTCCACACCGACTGCCCCCACCACTGCCGTCCGCTCTGGTGAAACCATTACTACCTCCACCAGTAGACAGGGGTGCACCACCGCCCGTCCCCCCAAGATCACATTCCTTGCCATGGCTTCGCCCACGAACAACGTCTACAGGCCCATCCAATGCCCAATCCTCTCCGGCTGAATCAGATGCTGAATCCGTGGCCTCCACTACCCCAGCTTGGCTCTTGCCCCCTGGAACACTAGGGGAAAGGGAGATGGCTTCCCCTACAGATGATATGCAGGGTTTTGCCATGCAGACGTTGTGAATGGTTCACTCCCATGGTCCAACTAATACAACAAGAGGCAGAATCAGTAGACCCGGTCTATGACCGAATTCATACAAAGGTCCTGACCCCAGCCTCCATTCCAATCCTTCCGTCCATCCTCAAGATCTCCAGAAAATCCTGGTCGAATCCCTTTTCCATCCCTCCATCTGCCAAGAAGTTGGATTCACTCTACCTGATAACATTGGATTCGGATTGGCTTCTTCGCCACCCTCGTCCGAATTCAATCATAGTCGATGTGGCACAGTCGCATTTGTCTCAAAAAATAACACTCCTTGCCAGCAGACAACGAGGCAGGAAATTAGACCTCCTTGGGATTTTTTTTTTTACTTGACCGCAGCGCTTTCTCTAAGGATTACGAATTATAATAATACTGGTTCACCATTCTGTCTTCTAGAACCCATTCTGCCAAAATTACACCCTTGATGTCAAAAAACCCAATGAACATGGCTTTGAATGTGGACTTGCTTTAATATGCTTCTTTCATTCTTGGTGATAATGGTGTTTTCTAGTGCATTGACTGTCATTTTGTCTCAGGATCATAATGGAAGATCCAGGTTTCATCCTAAGTGATTATTTTTTAGAAAAGGTTTGGGTCTGCCTCAAGTTGTTACATAATGTCAGCACAAATTTCCTTGTGATACTCTTTTTGCTCTGGTTTGAGAACTCTAGGAACCATCTTGGCACAAACTTTTCTCATGTTGAGATCCTCCTGCAAAAATTTCCATGCAGTGTCTTTCACAATTGTTCACAACTATCAGCTATCATTTGGACACTGAGTTGGCAGTCTCCTTGAACAATCTGGCTGGTTTTTTCCACAATTTCTTTGGTTCTTGAAGTGGAAGATCGTCCAGGGTGTTCATCATCTTCCACATTCTCATATCCTTCTCTGAACCTTTTGTCCCACTCAAACACATGCACGAGACATGCAGTCTTCCCAGTAGGCCTCAGTGAGCATTTGAAAAGATTCCATTGGTGTTTTGTTCAATTATCCTAAAAATTTCAAATGGACACGTTGCTCGACTTTTAAACTTCACATTTTTCCAGCAAACAACAGACAACATAGCTGCTTCAAACGACGACTAACTGAACGGCTAAGAGTGTTGAGGTTTGTCATGGAGGTTCAGACATGTTCAAGGTCACCACACAAGCATTCACAATCAGTTCTCCCTGATTTGTCTGAAAGGTAGAAACACAGTCTCGTTATTTAATAGAAGGACCTCGTACAGCAATAAGAAAGAGTTTGTATCGTATATTCCGGCGTATAAGATGACCGGGCATATAAGACAGCCCCCTCCCCGGCCAGCTAGCCAGCTCATTGGCTGTAGATGATGGAATAGTCTGTGAAATTAAAGGACTGAGAACAGTTAAAAAAGCATGGAATACTTTGAAAAATCTCTGTGGTGTTCAATCTTTGGAAAGTAATGTTGCATTAATAATTATGTTGGTTAATATGAAGCTGGTTAATATGAAGCTATCAAATCCCACATTTTTGAATGAGCACATAAATGATTTTAGAGCCACTTGCAAATTCCGGGAGAGGAAATCCCCCAAAGCTATGCAAATGGGAATCTTCCTGGCAAGTTTACCAAAATACAATCCCATAATAAATACCTTGCAATTAAAGAATGATTTAACTCTGCCAGAAGCTTTTATTCAGATAAGAGAATTTCACCATAGACAAAACTTGACGCAAAATGATAAGTTTGAATCCAGAAATGTTAATTTTAGGCCAACATCATTTTAATGGACTGTTTTTCTTCTCTCCTGAGCTAAATGGAGGACAATTTAACACTTCAAAGACAAAGCAGTCATTCTCACAGCAGGGGAAAAGATCTGCTGGGCCTGTAAGACGACCCCCCACTTTTGAGGAGATTTTCAAGTGTTAAAAAGCAGTCTTATACGCCAGAATATACGGTAATTTTTAAGAGGCATTTTAATACTCTTTTGTCAAAAGCCAATGGACTATGATCAATATTGGCTATCATTTATATGAAACAAGCCAACTTTAAATCATGGGTTAGGCAGTACTTGTGGTGGAGGTGTAATATTAAATCACAGGTGATAAAAATGGGGGGGCACTTCTTCTGGGTAGGGAGAGAGGAGTATGAGCACAAAGCTTACTGAATCTTTTCCCCTTCATCATCAACCATGACTTATTGTGGTATCTGAATATAACTTGTGAGTGTACAAAACCTGGTGACTGTTTTGACAACCCTGAACATGTTTTATGATATCCAGAAACTCACATGTGTCTCTGTGTGGCAATCTCCACTAAGGTATGTCTAGAAAGAAGATATATTTCTGCCTTCAGGTAGTTTCTCCAATTTTGAACATGTGCATGAAAGTTGTCAATCACATTTAAGTGATGAACATCAGTTGTAAGTATTTCTCTTGAATTTCTGGGCATCCTTACATTTTTCTAGAATGATCAGCATTAACGCACGAATGTGGGCCTTCGCTGCAACATGTATGTCATATACAGTATTTGCAATAGTATGGCAATGCATATATAATGAGAGTTACAATCATTGTTGCCTAAATCGCTTTTTAAAGGAAGAAGTTCCTGCATATTTGGCAACATCTCCAATACCCACTGAAGCACAGTTCTTCAAAGATACTGATGATTATTTGTTGAAGTCAGGTGCAAATGAAAGGATGTGTCCACACTCAGAAATTCCACAGATTGAGGAAACAGAGCCTGTTTTTTCCTCTGGGTCAGTGAAGAAGAAGAAACGGAGGAAAAGAAAATGTAAACAAGATGCGAAGAAGGAAGATCAAATCTTTTCTCCTGGAATGGAAGAAGTCTTTGAAATGGAAATAAGCTCAGATGATGAGAGGAGTGTTCAGCCTGTGAGGTAAACTTTTATTTGGTTAAACTGTCACATTATGAGAAGCTCAATAGTGCTATGTATCTTATATTTCACATTATGAAATCCTAAGTGAAGCTTTCCTAGACTTACCATAACATTATTTAAATGTTTAACTACTTGATGTTTGGATATTTATATTCAGAATAAATAACATTTGTATCAATCAAAAACAGGTAAATGAATAATGATAAAGATTATTGTATCTGTAATTATATTGATATTACATTTGAACTTTTTATCAGCATAGACATACATCTCTAACACCATAATTATCTACTTATTTTTATGATTGTCAAACAGGAAAAATAAATTCTTATAAATATGTAACATTAAACATGTACTTAACTCATTAGCAATTAGTCATTTACCAAATTCCATACATGTTTACATAAAGCTAATGAGTTAAATACATGTTTAATGTCACACATTTGTAAGAGTTTTTCATTTTTCCTGTTTGACAATCTATATATATAATTCTCTTGGGTATGTTGCCATGTCCGGTGTGCTGATTGGCTGCTTAGGAAACTGCCCAACCAGTCAAAGCTTGGCTGGGCAGCTAGTCATCACACTGGGGCGGGAACATGTGGACCTTTACGGCAGAAGAGGTGTGAGTAGGATGTGTGTGCGTGTGCGCGCAGGGGGGAGGGCGGCATGGGGCGCGGGGAGGGCGACAGGGGTGTGGGGTGGTGGTGATGCAAGCACGGGGGACAGTGTGGGGGGGAATTCAGGGAGGGTGGCATGCATGTGGGGGTGGAGTGAGGGTGGTGTGGGTTTGGGTGAGGCGTGGGAGAATGCAGGTATGGTGGCTCAGGGAGGGTGCCATGGGCGCGGGGAGTGGGTGGCACGAGGGCTGCGCGAGTGCAGGGAGGCCGCGGGGGAACATAGGGAGTGTGGTGCAGGCACGGGGATGGTGTGGGAAACACAGGGAGAGCTGCAGGGGAATGTGGGGAGGGAGGCACAGGGAGGGCAGTATGAGGGTGGCACAGGCATGGGGAGGTCCTGCAGGAATGTGGGGAGGTCAGTGTGGGGAGAGTGGCATGGGTGCGGGGGGCGGCGTGAGGGCGGTGCGGGCACAGGGGAATGCAGGGAGGGCACCGCAGGGAGGGAGGCACAGGCACGGGGCAGCGCGGGTGCAGGGTGTGGCACAGGGAGAGGCATTGGAGCAGCGTGTATATTGCTGGGAGGGGGTGTAGCATGTGGGGGGGGGAACAGTGTATGTTACACCAGGTATAGCTAGTAATAATAAAAATTCCAAGTGGATAATCATGGTGTTAGAGATGTATGTCTGTGCTGATAACAAATTCGGTTGTACAGTCGTCCCTTCACATTCGCGGGGGTTCCGTTCTGCGGACCCCCGCGAATGTGAAAAAACCGCGAATAACGACACCCCTCCCCCCTCCCTCCCCAGGCCTTCGCGGGGCCTCCGGAGACGCTCCGGAGGCCCCAGGATCGCCTCCCCAGCCCTCCCCACCCTGTCCCCAGGCCTTCCTGGGGCCTCTGGAGCGTCTCCGGAGGCCCCAGGATCGCCTCCCCAGCCCTCCCCACCGCGTCCCCAGGCCTTCCTGGGGCCTCCGGAGCGTCTCCGGAGGCCCCAGGATCGCCTCCCCAGCCCTCCCCACCCCGTCCGCAGGCCTTTCTGGGGCCTCCGGAGACGCTCCGGAGGCCCCAGGATCGCCTCCCCAGCCCACCCCACCCCGTCCCCAAGCCTTCCTGGGGCCTCCGGAGACGCTCCGGAGGCCCCAGGATCGCCTCCCCAGCCCTCCCCACCCCGTCCCCAGGCCTTCCTGGGGCCTCCGGAGACGCTCCGGAGGCCCCAGGATCGCCTCCCCAGCCCTCCCCACCGCGTCCCCAGGCCTTCCTGGGGCCTCCGGAGCATCTCCGGAGGCCCCAGGATCGCCTCCCCAGCCCTCCCCACCACGTCCCCAGGCCTTCCTGGGGCCTCCGGAGCGTCTCCGGAGGCCCCAGGATCGCCTCCCCAGCCCTCCCCACCCCGTCCCCAGGCCTTTCTGGGGCCTCCGGAGCGTCTCCGGAGGCCCCAGGATCGCCTCCCCAGCCCTCCCCAGGCCTTCCTGGGGCCTCCGGAGCGTCTCCGGAGGCCCCAGGATCGCCTCCCCAGCCCTCCCCACCCCGTCCCCAAGCCTTCCTGGGGCCTCCGGAGACGCTCCGGAGGCCCCAGGATCGCCTCCCCAGCCCTCCCCACCGCGTTCCCAGGCCTTCCTGGGGCCTCCGGAGCGTCTCCGGAGGCCCCAGGATCGCCTCCCCAGCCCTCCCCACCGCGTCCCCAGGCCTTCCTGGGGCCTCCGGAGCGTCTCCGGAGGCCCCAGGATCGCCTCCCCAGCCCTCCCCACCCCGTCCCCAGGCCTTCCTGGGGCCTCCGGAGCGTCTCCGGAGACCCCAGGATCGCCTCCCCAGCCCTCCCCAGGCCTTCCTGGGGCCTCCGGAGCGTCTCCGGAGGCCCCAGGATCGCCTCCCCAGCCCTCCCCACCGCGTCCCCAGGCCTTCCTGGGGCCTCCGGAGCGTCTCCGGAGGCTCCAGGATCGCCTCCCCAGCCCTCCCCACCCCGTCCCCAGGCCTTTCTGGGGCCTCCGGAGCGTCTCCGGAGGCCCCAGGATCGCCTCCCCAGCCCTCCCCACCGCGTCCCCAGGCCTTCCTGGGGCCTCCGGAGCGTCTCCGGAGGCCCCAGGATCGCCTCCCCAGCCCTCCCCACCCCGTCCCCAGGATCGCCTCCCCAGCCCTCCCCACCGCGTCCCCAGGCCTTCCTGGGGCCTCCGGAGCGTCTCCGGAGGCCCCAGGATCGCCTCCCCAGCCCTTCCCACCCCGTCCCCAGGCCTTTCTGGGGCCTCCGGAGCGTCTCCGGAGGCCCCAGGATCGCCTCCCCAGTCCCCCCCACCCCGTCCCCAGGCCTTCCTGGGGCCTCCGGAGCGTCTCCGGAGGCCCCAGGATCGCCTCCCCAGCCCTCCCCAGGCCTTCCTGGGGCCTCCGGAGCGTCTCCGGAGGCCCCAGGATCGCCTCCCCAGCCCTCCCCACCCCGTCCCCAGGCCTTTCTGGGGCCTCCGGAGCGTCTCCGGAGGCCCCAGGATCGCCTCCCCAGCCCTCCCCAGGCCTTCCTGGGGCCTCCGGAGCGTCTCCGGAGGCCCCAGGATCGCCTCCCCAGCCCTCCCCACCCCGTCCCCAAGCCTTCCTGGGGCCTCCGGAGACGCTCCGGAGGCCCCAGGATCGCCTCCCCAGCCCTCCCCACCGCGTTCCCAGGCCTTCCTGGGGCCTCCGGAGCGTCTCCGGAGGCCCCAGGATCGCCTCCCCAGCCCTCCCCACCGCGTCCCCAGGCCTTCCTGGGGCCTCCGGAGCGTCTCCGGAGGCCCCAGGATCGCCTCCCCAGCCCTCCCCACCCCGTCCCCAGGCCTTCCTGGGGCCTCCGGAGCGTCTCCGGAGACCCCAGGATCGCCTCCCCAGCCCTCCCCAGGCCTTCCTGGGGCCTCCGGAGCGTCTCCGGAGGCCCCAGGATCGCCTCCCCAGCCCTCCCCACCGCGTCCCCAGGCCTTCCTGGGGCCTCCGGAGCGTCTCCGGAGGCTCCAGGATCGCCTCCCCAGCCCTCCCCACCGCGTCCCCAGGCCTTCCTGGGGCCTCCGGAGCGTCTCCGGAGGCCCCAGGATCGCCTCCCCACCCCTCCCCACCCCGTCCCCAGGCCTTCCTGGGGCCTCCGGAGCGTCTCCGGAGGCCCCAGGATCGCCTCCCCACCCCTCCCCAGGCCTTCATGGGGCCTCCGGAGCGCCTCCGGGGGCCCCGTGGACGCCTCCCTGGGCCTCCCCGCTCCCTCTATGTCTTTCACGGGGCCTCTGGAGGCCCGTGTCGCGGTTTTGGGGGGGGCCGGGGGGGCCCTCCCAAAACCGCGAATAACCGAAACCGCGAATGTCAAGTTCGCGAATGTGGAGGGACAACTGTAATATCAACATATTTACCGATAGTATAATCTTTAATTCATTCACCTAGTTGTCTTTGATTGATACAAATGTTATTCTTTACTCTGAATATGAATCACCAGACATTAACTGGCGTTATGGTAAGTTTGGCAAAACTTCTTTTAAGATTCCCCATGTTGTAGCAACTGAAGATGCCCTTGTTTATAAGGGATGAAATGTTTCTGTACAAAACCCGAAGAGGTAATCA
Organism: Gambelia wislizenii; assembly: GCA_030847615.1. Lineage (NCBI taxonomy): Eukaryota > Metazoa > Chordata > Lepidosauria > Squamata > Crotaphytidae > Gambelia > Gambelia wislizenii. The sequence goes on from JAUMIR010000004.1 coordinate 253,918,376, forward strand.
TGCAGCATTTTTTTAGATTGGAGTGTGAATTATGCAGCCTCCAGACATTGCTGGACTGCTAGTCCCGGCAGGCCTAGGCAGAAAAGTCGGTGGTGAATAGTTCTGGGAATAGCGGTTCAACAATATCCGGCAGACCACGTAATTCAGTCTCCTGCATTAGTCCCAGAAACATCCATCACAGAGATGGACAGATGGAAGTTCTGGATCAAATCTGGTTCTGAAGCCACACGCACCACTTTCTTCCATGCTGAGGCACAGGGAGAAGCTCTTTAACCCTCTCAGATATCCACTTGATGGTGAGCAGCTGAGGAACCTAAAGGAAGGTGTTTTCTGCCACAGCCTTTGTTGCTGTTTACAGTGTCCCCAGCCCTGCCCCCACATGTGAAAGAAGTCTCTTTCCTTTAATTGGTTTTTTGCCCTTTGGGCATGCCAGTTATTGTCATGATTATTTCTGGAGGCCTCTTTCTTAATATACTAACTCTTTATTTCCACAGAAGTCCTTCAGATTCTCCACCAAAAGATGAGGAATATAAAGAATCATTGATTTACCATTCAAAGGACCATTATCCTTTGTCAGATGGCGACTGGTCTCCTTTGGAAAAGTAGGTCATTTTCACATGTCACACTCTTGCATGAAGAACAGTAAGCAAGGAGATCTTGTAGCACTTGCATTTGGTTTCTGCTTCTGTAGTTTGCCATGATTCCACAGATGATATTGTTCTATATATAACTAAACTTTCCTCATTCTAACTTCTGATATTAAAAGCTTAGGGGGGGTTGTTTCCTTAGTAATGTTGAGAATTCTTTTGTGATATTTTTGGTATTCTGAACACTTTTTGCATATTCTGAAATTGGCCAAGAACTAAAGCCCCTTTCCTTTGTAACTGAGAAAAAGGATTGAATCATTAGTCTTTGTAGCCTGAGTATAGCCAGCCAAGGAAGAAGAAGAAGAAAAGAGAGGTTTTGACTATTCAACTGTCAGATTGGTGCCAGTTAAGAACAGAGATGGGGTTAAAGATAGGAATTGATAAGATCAAAATAGATGGAGATAGTGATTTAGTTGGATGGTAGCTAACAGTATAGTGATGTATTGAGTAAAAAGTTCAAAGAAAAGCTGAGACTGATGCAAACTGAGGGGCTTACTACACTCTGAATAAAAGCAGCAAGTTCCGTCTTCCGTGCTGCCTTACCACATGACATTGGCATTCTTCTGGCATTCTTTTGTTCCAGTGCTGTGGGGAACTGAGGTAAAATCATGTCTTTTTGCTAATGGGTTTTTCCAGTTAGCAAAAGGACACGGTTTTACCTTGATCCCCCATGGGACTTGAACAAAAGAATTCTGGAAGATGTGCTTGCATTACCATTAATGCTCCATGCCTGATAGGAATTGCAGTATTTCAGGTTGTGCTACACAGTTGGTTCAAGTTGATTGTGCTATGCTTTTATTAATTCTTACAAAGTAGGAACATTTTGGTGAGAGGGAGCAGAGAGAGTGTGTGTAACATTTAAAGTTTAAATTTTAATGAATACATCTATTTAGAAAAATCAATGTTAACTCATCTGCTGTGGTTTTTTAGTTTTACTCTCTTGTCTCACAGTCTGGAACACCAACTTGGTTTTCTGCCTTTCTGCTGAATAAGTGAGCCTCTATTCTACTAGAGAAAACAATGTTTGAAAGGAGCTGTACAACAAATGCCTTGAAACACAACTTTGTTTTATTTTTACAGCCAGTTTAATAAGCCAGCTTGTCCTAAAAGTGATTCAGAACTGGAAGTTAAGCCTGCAGAGAGCTTACTTAGGACAGAGTCTCACATGGAATGGACATGGGGAGGCTTTCCAGAATCTACTAAGGTAAAGTTATTTGTAAATAAATGTTTTCTGAAAGATTTTGGGGTAGTTCTCATGTGATGTAAAGTAAGAGCTGTTGTGAGTACTATTTAAGTAGAAATTACATGGAAGCACTCCCTCTTGTGGTTAATTGTTGGTTCTTTTCTAAAAGAAAATTGCCTTACTATGTGTGTGACTGAATAAAGGAATATTTTGCATAGCTCCTGCTGAAGCAATCTGTGCCTCTGACGTCATGAGGCTATATTCATTTATTTAGGTATTTATGGCCCCCTGCTCTTCAGCCACAAAGGTTCTCAGAGCAGCTTACAAATTGTTAAGCAATAACACTTACACATCTACACTGTTTTATAGCACGCTAGGCACTCTCTAAGCGGTTTCCGATGTGTGTTACCTAATTGCCCCCACAAGCCGGGTACTCATTTTACAGACCTACGAAAGGATGGAACGCTGAGTGAACCTTGGAGCCCTTGCGATCGAACTCACAACGTTGTGGCTGCAGTACCAGCATTTAACCACTGCTTCACCAGGGCTCCCCTAGGGCTACTTAGGGGTGGTTTTATTGTTGTCATTTGGGGGGGGATAGCTACTGCTAATTCTGGGGCCAAACTCAGCAAAAGATCCAGTTTTGGCTGATACAGATTTTGGGTCCCAAATGATAAAATGGCTTGCAATCTAGACTTTTTTTTTGGTTGTACCTTAGAAATCTGGATTTTTAAATATATTAAAGCTATAAATAGCTGCTTGTAATATGTATGGTCATCTTAAATGAACGTGATCATATTTTGTATCTTTCATGGGCATTATTTGCATAGTGTTGTACCAAATCTGTTGGTATTCATATTGGAATTGTTTGTATTCATTTCGCTTGTAAAGAGAGGTGTTCACCTGGACCTAACAGGAATTGTTGTAGTCAAAAAGGTATTTTCAGAATTCCTAACCTGCATTACATCTCCAGTGTGGGTTTGCCCTTAAAAATCCATCTCCTGTACTCAAATCACTAAGTCGTTTCACTTGATGCTAGAAACCATCAACTTAGGTTTCAAATGGCCCTGTCACTACATTTTTATAGATGATCATTCCAAATTCAAACTTGCTATTTACTTTAGGTATATGTTCATCATCTTTCATGGTAAAAAGCCTCCCAAGGCACTTTTCAGCTTATAGACATGCAACACATACTAATGGTTATAATGGCCCAGACCTCATTGCTACTAAAATGTGAAGTTATATCTGGGTTTTTCCATTTCAGGCTACAAGTTTTACCATTGCAGACCTAAGCTACTGTATTATTTTAAGTATTTTTTTTTAATGTGTATATGTTAGTTTTCTGTGTATGTGCAAGTGATATAGACTAGTAAAATTGTTTAGCACTTGTAAGTTTTGTGAATTAATATGCAAGTCTGAATTAATATGCAAGCAGATTTCATGTTTCTATTTGGAAGACAAGATTCAGTATAGTTGCCATTGATGCAGATCTACAGATGAAGTGGCCTCATTCAGCTTGCATGAACAGAGCAACTGCTTCGGGACTCAGAACAAACTAAAGCTTTAGTGAAATGTTTTAAAGGAATATGGGAGTATATTCTAATTCATATAATGAATGAGATCAAAACATTTGTAGAAAATGTTGAATGCTTTCCTTTTTAGGTAAGCAAGAAGGAAAAATTGGAACATCCTAGAACAGCCACCATCGCTCCATCAGAGAAGACTCATTTCAGGGTCATATCCAGCACTGATACAGTTGAAGATGATGTTTTGGTGAATGATTCTGTGTGTACAGTACTAAAACCTGAACCAAGAATTCACCCGCTACTTAAGGAATTAGATATTAAAGAGAGACTTAGTTCTCCAGCAACAGAACCTGTTTTGGAAATATTTCAAAGTTCTTCAGTATTAGAGTCTGACACTTTCCCCAGTCCATTGGTAGATTCTCCATCAGAAATTAAACTACCAGCAAAACTTGATTCTCCATCTAAGAAAAAAGGTATACATCTTTAACTGATTTCCTGTTAACAAAGTTAGCAACTGTATATTTATGTGTTTTAGTCTTGGTCGCAGCCATTTATTTGGAATTGCATAAATAATTAAGAATGGCTAACTCAGAAATCAAGTTTTAAATCACTCAACATGAAGTTTATCCTGTTTTGTTTTCTCACATCTGTAATGGAGAATTTCCCAGCAGTGAAAGCCTGAATCTCCTGAGATGGGTTGCTCCTCCCTCTCGCTCTTATAGGTAGGAATGGTACAGACCTTTGACCAGCGCCTTCTAGTGAGAACAACCCTTGATAAAGTTTGTCTTCATTTCTGGCCCATGCCTCATATGTCATGCTTTTCTCTTGCTCCTCTTTGCTTCACAAGATCTTTTTTACAACAACAGCAACAACATCAGCAATATAAAGGCTTTCCATCTTCCTTCTGTTCTTCAGTGAGATACCCCACCCCACAATTGGGAATTTCCTATCACATGGAGAGGCCTTTTTACCCATTATGGCCCATTCCTCATGGGCTGAGGAGGCTAGTCCAGGCATGTCCAGGGCCTTGCCTTCCTCAGCGAAGAGCCAATGGGGAAATCTATGCAGGGCTAGCAGGTGAGGGGAAATCGCTCTGTTCTGTAGCCTCTTTGCACTGCCAGTGCCCAGCATGTTAGGAGGCCAAGGACAAGGCTGAGGACAATCCTCCTCCTCATGGATGCCCTGTTTCTGCTTGCTTCCTCCTCCCTGGTTTATGCCAAGGCAGAGGAGATGCTTGGAAACTAACTCAACAGAGAAGGAGGTTAAACTGAAAAGGCACATGAATCCTCTTCTTTCTCTCTCCAAGGGCTTCCATTACTGTCTCCATTCTGACCAGAGCCTTTTTTTCTCTTGGCATAGTAGCTGCTAAAGAAGATCCCAAACAGCAGTGCCAGTCTAAGACACAGGATCAACAAATTGTTTCAAGCCCCCATTTGTATGACTGGTGCCAGTCCTAATGTTGCTCAGTTTCAGTACTAGGGCATAGGCTGCAGTTCTTGCTCTAAAAGTTCAGATTTGATTAAAGTCTAATAATTGAGGAAGCTCCCTCAAGCAAGGGGGGAAATATTCTCTTCTTCCAATTGTGACTCAGTTTGATCATTTCAAACTTGATGACAGTCTAAGAGGGCCACACATACACATCCTCTAAGGGGGATTTAAATCGGTATACAGGGTTAACAATACCAGCTCTGTCCCTTTCAGGGGTAGAAATAGCCAAGTCCCTGGTATGAAATACCAGGTTATTTCCCAGGAAACAGCCTCCTAACCCTCGCTTTGCCTCAAAGAGAAGAGCTGCCTGTCTAGGAAGGAGTAAGAAATACAGTGGGCCCTCTTGATCCATAGGCTCAGGATCCGTGATTTTGAGCAACCACAGAACATCACACCCGTTACTTAAAATGGCGGCAACATGAACACTCTGAAGTGTCTGTGTGCATATTGTATGTCTTCAGATCATTTCTAACTAGGTTTTCTTGGCAAGATTTGTTCAGAGGGGGGTTTCAGTTGCCTTCCTTTGGGGCTGGGAGTGTGTGACTTGCCCAAGGTTGCCAGGAGGTTTCCATGACTGAGCAGAGATTTGCACCCTGGTCTCCCAGACTTTTGGTCCAGCACTCAAGAGACACACATGCTCAGATTTAATGTACTGTCCAGCTACATATATGGAGTTTACTATTTAAAACAAGCTTGCTGGTTTGCTTTTCTTTGACAGATATTTCTTGTAGGAATTTCTTCCTCTGCTATCCTGTAAGAAAAAGATAACTCTGTCAAATCTTTATTCATTTTTTATGACCGTATAGTGAACTATTTATTCATTATAGTGTCTTTAGTCTTCCAACAGGATGATAATAACCTGTTGATTTGGAGTTAGAGGGTTAAGTGGCTGATCAAGTTTTTCATCAGATAAAATCAAATATATTTCTGAAAACAGTTCCTGTTAATCAGGGTGCTTCCATATATTTGTATGGATTCATTAGTATCTACAAGGGAGTACATGTTAATGTAATCTTCCCCATACCTAACCATGGCATTAGTCTTATTTAATACAGGTATACAGATGATCCAGTAAGATCTTCTCACCGTTCTGGCTAAAATATTTGTTGGATGCCAGGCATTAACCTTTCTCTCCCAAAAGTGGTGGATCCACTTTGCTTACAAGGTGAAGTGTCTACAGTTAATACAATCAGTTGATAGTGTGTGAGCAGGCTAGTTTCCAGTTTCTGGATCCAATTTTGTTCTCATTGGTTGCAGAATCTACCAGAGTGTATTTTAAGCAAGTAAGACGTCCCAAGTCTCCATGCGGCCCAGCATTGTCCTGTGAGCAAAGTGTCCCTATAATCCTTTATACCAGTGCTAGTCAAAGAGATGGTCCCTGTACCAGGGCTGGTCCCCAAGCCATTGGCTGCTGCTCCCTGGTGAGTTTCCAGAACTGAAAAAAAAAAAAAAAACACCTGCAGTTAATGGGCACATGTATAGTATTGGTCACTAGCACATTGGGGGAGTGGGGGAGAACAATTGCTGGTCCCCCAAATTGCTGGTCCCCCACATCTGAATGTTACTATGAAAAGCTACTGTTAGTGCAGTATATTCCGGTGTATAAGACGACTGGGCATATAAGACGACACCCCCCCCCAATTTTTAAGTTAAAATATAAAGTTTGGGATATATTCGCTGTATAAGGCTACCCACCACCACCCGCCCTTCCCGAAACCCCATCTCGGACTCCTGAAGGATGGGAATTGGCTAGTCAGAGGGGCGGCAGGCTGGAGGGCGGAAACTTCCTAGCCAGCTTCCATCCTTCCCCAGTCTGAGATGGGGCTGCCAGCCCCATCTCGGACTCAGGAAGGATGGGAGCTGGCTAGGAAGCTTCCCAGCCAAACCTCTGCACTTTTACAAGGGCTCCTTGTGAGGAGCCCTTGTAAAAGCACAGAGGTTTGGCTGGGAATGCTCCCCCCAGCCAGCCAGCCAGCCAGCAGAAGAAACCTCGGAGTTCCCCCTGCTTTGCAGGGTGACTGGCTTGAGGTGGGGAAGCTTCCTAGCTACCTCGGAGGTCTGGCTGGCAAAAGCACAGAGGTTTGGCTGGCAACACTCCCCCCAGCCAGCCAGCCAGCCAAACAAACATCCGAGTTCCCCCTGGCAAAGCAGGGGGAATTCGGAGGTTTCTTTGGCTGGCTGGCTGTGGGGAGCGTTCCCAGGTGGCTAGGAGGCTTCCTAGCCAGCTCCCGTCCTTCCAGAGTCCAAGGTGGGGCTGGCAGCCTCATCTTGGACTGGGGAAAGACGGGAGCTGGCTAGGAAGCTCCCCCTCCCCCAGCCAGCCACCCTGCAACTTGGAGGTTTCTTTGGTTGGCTGGCTGGCTGGCTGGCTGGCTGGGGGGAGCGTTCCCAGCCAAACCTCTGCGCTTTGGCTGGGAAGACAGAGGAGAGGGGCGAATGTACTGTACACGCTTTGCCTCACCTCCCCGCCTGCTCTCCTGCGGCTTCACTCCCTTTGCAAAGGGAGCGAAGAGCCAGGAGATTGGGTAGCAGGTGAGGTAAACCGTATACCCAGCGTATAAGATGACCCCCAACTTTTGGGGATGTTTTCCAGGGTTCAAAAGTCATCTTATATGCTGGAATATACGGTAGCATCCTTCAGTCCAGCAGGAACCCCACAAATCATGGCTATGATAATACAGTTAAGGCTTTTTTCCATAATTGTAAGAAGCAAGGGTTAAAGTTACCAAGAGTTCTGTGAGTCCTAACTAACATTTTTACAGTATGACCTGAACCAAGAACAGTGGGGTAACATGGGCAATTGTAATAATAGCCCCCAGGATCACAGCAACTGACTGCCATCTCCTCTGTTTTTAATATTTGGCAAGGGTCCTAAAACAGATTCTGTTCCCTACACATAAGGCAATTCCTTTTATAATGTGTGATGTTCTCCCTAATTAAATCCTTATGGCTTGTTACCAGAGATAGATTGTGGCAAGAATTTCCCTTCTTTCTCACAAGCAGGGGATTGCCTTTCTCTCATCAGCATGAGAGGAGGTTCATCTAGAGCCTCTCCTTAACATCTCCACCAACTACACACTGCTACCCATCCTAGGACCCCCCTCAAAGTACTAAATGTTTTTACAATATCACCTGTCAAGCCCTTGTATATAATATCTTGAAATACCTATCCTGGAAAATAGTCTTCTGATGACTATTACCTGTGCTCATAGGCTCTGAAAGCGGGAAGCCTTTTTGGCCAGGAAAGAACTGAGCATCATTTGTACAAATTCAGTGTTTCTACTCCCGGTTCTTCTATTCCAAAATAAACTCTCTTTTCCACAGGATCAGAAAGTTATATTTTACCATCTTTTGTCCTCGTCACAAGAAACCATTGAAGAAGGTCCAGCCTTCCTTGGATGTATGAAGGGTATTCCAAAGTTATCTAAAGAGAACAAACAATCCCTCCTGTCTGATTCTGTTTTCCCTTTCTTCCAGCTACAATCCATAGGGCAGAAAGTTTTTAGTCTTCACACTCAACACATGGCTCAAGCCTACAACACTTCATGCTGCAAGTCCTTAGAAGTCCTTGTTACTTGGGAAATTGTTGCTCACCCCATTACATCAATGGCTCCTGCCAGTATGGCTCCTCTGGTAGACACTTGCCAGGCACCCACCTTGAAGTCAGCCCCACCTTTGTGAAGTTCTGGGAGCTGGGTGCCTTTCTCTCTGCCAAAGCCTCATTCAACAAGAGGTTGCTCAACAGGCTGTTAGTAATAATTTATACCTGAGACACCAGCAGTTTGGTTTCCCACCTTTGATTTGGGAAGCTCTGGTTATGTTCCATCTCAGGATGTTCAGCCTTTTACTGCTGGGAAAGGGAACATTGGTCTGTGACACGTTCACTTCCAGTAGTGAAAGATGGACATTCTCCACATACAGCATAGAGGTTCTTTGGTCACTGCTGGTGTTGGCTCATTACAATACTAGTTGCCAACATAGAAAGTTCCTTTTCTTCTTGTGCTATGCTTTCTTTGTTTTTAGTTCCTTTACCTTCATGAGTCTTAAGGTTTTTTTTTTTTTTTTTAGCATTAGCTGATAAATTTGACTAGCTTTACCAAGGGTTGGTCTCACTAGAGGGCACTCCTCAAAGATCTGTACCATGTTTCTTTCACGCTAAATAAAAGCTGTATGGAGATTAAAAATGAATCTGTTGTAGTTAATGTCTCATATTTTAACACTCATGCTTAAATAGTCCCAAAGGCAATTCTGTAGATTGTGTGGAAATGCCCTTATAATTACTGGGACCATAAGTATGTGTATGAAAGGAAGTCAGAGGAAGGTGACTTTGCCATCCTCTCCTTTCCTTTGTAAAATTCTATACTCCTCAAAAGCATCTCTGAAGGAATCTTCCTGAATATAATGGGACAGAATAAAGGAATGTGGTTTTTTTGCCGTAAATCAAGTTGAAGCAGTTTGCATGATTCACTCATTAATTTTTTATTCATCAAAAATTTTAACAATGAACACTGTGTGGAAATGTTACCATTTAATGCTTTTCAATAAGCCCTATTTCTATTGCCTTTTAATATGTATTCATCACTTGTCCAAAATAATCCCTTTTTTCAGGAATACATAAGAGAAGCCAACACCAAGGGCCAGATGACATATATCTGGATGACCTGACAGCTTTGGAACCTGAAGTTGCTGCTCTTTATTTCCCCAAAAGGTATTTTGGACACAGTATGCTCAGTTAAATGTTCAACTATATGCAGGTCTTCAAATGGATATGGAATCTGAAGGTTTAACTTTTGCTGAATCAAGCCCTAGCTGGTTAAGAAAACTTTTTCTAGAAGAAAGTTGAGTGCTTCTTTAAGATTTTTTCAGTGTACAAAATAGACAGCTAAGAAGAGGCTTAACTAAGTCTTTGAAAAGGATAATTTATGTTTTGCACTAAAGAATTTTGACCCAAAGTTTCAAACTGTGCACAAGCTCTTATACAAGCAAAGGTATAAGAAGTGCTGCCCTTTACCTCTTACCGAACTGTCTTAACACTGTAAGGCATTCTTCCCCAGCCTGGTTCACTCCAAATGAGTTGGACTACAACTCTCATCAGCACCAGCCAACATGGCCAACAGCTAGGAATTATGGCAGATGGTAGTCTAAAACATTGGAAGGACACCAGGGTGGGGAAGGCTGCTTTAAGGGTCTATAGAACAGCATGAGTGATTTTTTGTTCTAATAGATTTTTTAATGCAAAGCACTGAACTTTAAGGTAGACTTTCTACTTGTATATCAAGTGAGTATTTAAAATATAAATAAATATAGTATTGCATATTGAGCTTACCTGCTCCTTAATTTCCATGCACACATTGTTCCCTTAATCATTTAGACTTAGTCTTCTTCCTGCATAGGTTCAGAGTGTCAGTGCTATACTGAATAAGGAATGAATTGCTTATAATAATTTAAAGGAAAGGGTGAGGTGCAACAATTCATTAGTCAGTCAACCTTCTTTTCATCCACAGATCCCGTTAAGTGGCAATGAATGGACAAATATCTTTGGGACTTAGGGTGTGGGTGAAAATATGAATATGAAAAGGGTATTGGCTAATATTGGTGAAATGGTGTGGAGGAAAGTATCAAAATTTGCTTGGCTCAATGCATTTAGGTACAAAAACCAGGGCAGATTTTGGGAGATCTGGCTTAACATCAGTATGTTTGAAATGAATCTAAGTATCTTAGTTGGCCACATGTTCAACATAGGCCAGCTGTGCAATGTGGCTGCAGAAAGGATCCCTCCAACTCTTCCCTTAAAGTATGATATTCTTAAATTTCCTATGTTACATCACATGTAACAATATCATATTTCACGCAGGTACTCTGTATTCCATAACACACTTATTTTCATTTTGATTTTACATTTCTACTAAAAATAAGTTGTTGAACACTTAAATTCATCTCACTTTTTACACAAATAATTAAGCCATGCTATCCTACCTGAGAATATTTTAAAATTGCTCTTGTCTTTTCTTCTATTGTGATAGTCAAACCCATTTCTAGCTTAATCCTCCAAAGTCCAAATGAAAGCCCCTTTCACACTGCCACCTTATGTGGCTTTTTATAAAGTAACCAGCTTGTTGCTCTTGTCAGTAAACACTGGGAAGTTGAAATGTGGTAAACAGGCAAGAATGCCTTTTCTCCCAAGCTTCACATTCACAAATTAACCCCATTCTTCTCCAGCCAGCCTACCCTGGACTTAGCTCCTGGCCTTGCCCTCACTGAAAAAACACACAAAAACCACCAGTGGGGATAAGTATGTTAAAAGCAGTGGGATGGAAGTCCCTAACAACTAGCTATTTTGCACTATACTGAAAGGCAAAGCCCATTGTAGTCTGAAAGGACTGACAGCAAGCTGTATGTTGGAAACAAATGATCCCTGTCTGCCTTTGCTCATTAAAGTCGTATTAAATTGTGAGGTGCAGGACAGTTGACAGGTAGGATACAATACCTGGGGGTAGTTGAGAGAACTAGATAGGGTGAAACCTACTCTGTTATCTAATGCATGCAGTTTTGAGCTGCTGCAACTTGGTGTCCATTTGACCAGTTTTTCCTCTAATTTGAACTTTTTGTGCTTCTCTCACAGAAAATTCTCTACATTATATCTTACAGTGATAAACAGGATAATTTCTGATTTAATAACAGAAAAATGTGTCTTTAGAGACATTCCTGCATCTATAATTTCTTCATGCTACATGTGAATGTTGTTGCAGGATATTGTTAAGAGCTGACATCTTAGGTCTCAGTTAAACAATACCACTCAGCTATGAGATACTGCCAGAAAATACTCCAGCTTGGTTGAACTTTCAGATGATTGTGTGATTTCTCCTGAATTGCACCAAGCCCTATGTTTGTGTTTATGTGCCTTCAAATCACCTGCCGACTTAAGGCAACCCCATGAATTTCATAGGGTTTCCTCAGGCAAGGAGGTGGTTTTGCCAGTTCCTTTCTCTGAAATATAGCCTGCAGCAGCTGGTGTGCGTTGGTCCCATCACATCCAAGTACTAACCAGGACTAACCCTGTTTAGCTTCCAAAAGCAGATCTATACTGGTTGGCATTTAGTATGCCACTGTAATGCCACCATTGTAATATGGTGGCAGTGTGCTAAAAGTTGATCTGTGCAAAGTCAGCTTATGATGGAAACAATTAACATGTTCTTTTCATTGTGAATTGCCATGGCTGGAAATTATTGGGGACATTTTCATGCTGCAGAAGTGGCTGATAGATCTGATGTTTAGAAAGAAAGGTTATATAATTCAGTGGAGGAAAGTAGTTACTGCTCAGCTAACAGTGCTGCCATATTTGGAAGCAGTACGATTTTGATCACCAAATGATAGAGGAAAATGAGATGTGATGGATATCTTCATTGTGCCCCACTTGGCATATATGGCCACTGTTGTAATTGAAAGTTTGACTAGATGGGCCTCTGACATGACTATGTTAGGCAGTTCCTATGTTATTACAAGGTAATGAAAAATAGAGATACATAGTATTAGCAGCGTATTTTAAACACCTTTGTTGAAATGATAGAATAAATAATCTATACTTCGTATGGTATAATTAATTATGTTTGTGTAAGCGATAACTGTAGATGTAAAAGTTATAAATGGATGAATCTGTCAATTTTAGCTTTCCCCAGTTTCTCATTTTTCCAGACCACTTTTCATCTTGTCCTCTTTTTGGCATGTTGTAGCTTTAAAAAAAAGTCAGGAGATAAATATGTACTGTATGTATTTTTGTATGCATTTCTCCTTACATACTAATTTCGGTAGTGTGCATATTTTTGTATGCCGTTTCCTCATATATAATGTGTTTTCTTCTACATATTCTAACACGTGCTTTTTTTTTTTAGCACACCTGTCTCTAATATGCATGTTTTGTACACATTTTTTGTTTGGAGAATATCATCGCATAATTCTTAAAAGAACAAATACTGAACGATAACTGTGTTCTGGTACACATATCTGTTCAGGAAGGGTAAACATGATAAGCTTGTTTCAAAAGGCAATGAACAAAATTATCCCCATCCCAAGTAAAAGTCTGCTTTTACTGTTTTCAGTGACTCTGATCCAGGTACTAGACAGTGGGTGGAGTCTGAAACACTTTCTGGTTCCCAGTCTCCACAATCAGTGGGAAGTGCTGCTGCAGACAGTGGTACAGAGTGCATGTCTGATTCTGCAATGGATTTGCCTGATGTCACATTATCTCTTTGTGGAGGTCTTAGTGAAAATGGAGAGATATCTAAAGGTATGTAAAACTGTCTTGTTTTAAAATAAGATTTTGTACCATGGTTTGCATAGCTTATAAAGAATCATTTATTTATGAAACAACACGCAGATCAAAATGTAGCATATATGAACTGCTTTAAGAATTTGCATCATCATTAATTTAGCTCAATTTCAGGGGTCAATCTGCCATTTGTATTTTCACAAAATACTATTGGATTTCTATTTTGACAGTTGTGGTTTCTTACTGGTTGTTGTGCTAATTAGTGAGTTTGGGGGCTAAGTTGTCACTTGACATTTAAACTATCATTTGGTGAATGGATTGCCTTATGAAATAAAAAATTCAGAGTAGTACCTATGTTTCATCATGAAATATTCATATTTCCAGTTTTCAGTGTGAGAATCGTGGTGTGATGTGTTTCCTTGATTACTCTGCTTCATACCAAAAAAATCCCTGATGTTTTCTAATCCACCCTAACCATTGTATCAAGGTGATCGTGTAAACAAGTATGAAAAAATTAACAGATTATATACATTTTGACTGTCTACATATATGGGGATGGCTAAAGTGATAAGACTAGGAAGCTGTGTCCTTAGAAGAAACAGTTATACATTCCATGCTTATTGTGGTAGAGCCTTCAAAAACTGCAGTTAAGTTCTTGAACAAGATGATTAGTGAATTCTTGCTAAACAAACATTTATAACAGGCAGTGAAGACAGAGGCAAATAGCTTTTAAGTAGTCAAAAGTGCCATTTTAGTCATCATTACAACTGAAGGGTTCTGTCAGACTTTCTTCTAGAAATTATCTAAGTGTACAGTAAAACAATTGTATTAATATGTGCTATGGTCTAAAGCTGCAGCCATTAACATTTCCTTCTTCTTGATAGGAAATTGTTTAGTCTGTGTTGTAAAACCATTTCATAAATAAATTGACTTTAAAAAAGAAATAGTTTTGTTTAGAATACCTGGCTTTTTCGTCACCGTTTTCTGTATTAAACCAGTATCTGTCCATGAGGTCTTCTGGATGTTAAACACTGACATCAGAAACATGAGAAATTAGTATAGATAAGAAACACTTGCTACAGAAATACCTTGTTTTGGCTCATATTTAAAACTGCTTACCACATTTGACCATTCCATGTTTGAGGCAACTGGAAGCAAAGGTCCTGAGCTATCTTGGGATGGGATGTGTAAGCTCCTATTGAGATGTTATACAAGTGAAACACTTGGAAGTGCTGCTGATACATCTCTTTTTTCCTGGCACTTCTTCTAACATGAGGAAAAGCTCCAATCTTTCTATAAGACAGACCTTTGAAATTGGATCAGTATCCCATCTAGAAGAATACAGTTGCCCCTCCACATTCACGGCTTTCACTCTCGCGGTTTTGATTATTCGCGGTTTGCTCAGCAAGCACCACATTTAAATCAGCTTCTCTCCCTTGCACACAAGGGAGAGGAGCTGATTTAAACAAAGTGCTTGCTGAGCAAACCGCGCACCCAACTCCCCACTCTCCTGGGGCTTAGCTCAGTTTGGAGTGGAGAGCCAAGCCCCGGGAGAGTGGGGAGTTCACAGGAAAGGTGCTTTTCAGCCACCCCCCACCCTTTCCAAAGCTGTGATGGAGTTTTCCAAGTCTTGTCACCGCTTTGGGGGGGGGGTGGCTGAAAAGCCTCTCTGCCATCCTTCCTCCACTCCTCCCAACCTTTCCAAAGCGGCTATGGGGCTCTCAATCCCCAGAGCCCCTTCGGGAAAGCTGGGGGGAGGCTGGCCAACCTCCCACCCGCTGCCGTCCCCAGCCTTCCCGAAGCGGCTCTGGGGCTTCAAAGCCCCGGAGTCCCTTCTGAAAGGCCGGGGGGAAGCCGGTCAACCTCCCTCCCTCCCACCCACCCGCCGCCCTCCCCAGCCTTCCCAAAGCGGCTCTGGGGCTTCAAAGCTCCAGAGCCCCTTTGGGAAGGCTGGGGGGAGGCTGGTCAACCACCCACCCGCCAACCTTCCTGGCCTTCTCGAAGCGGCTGTGGGGCTTCAAAGCCCCAGAGCCGCTTCAGGAAGGCTGGGGGGAGGCTGGCCAACCTCCGGCTGCTGCCACCCCGACTTTCCCAAAGCGGGTATGGGGCTCAAGAGCCCCATAGCCGCTTTGGGAAGCGCGGCAGATGGCAGGGGGGCGGTGGCCAAGCGGATGGGAGGCTTTTTAGCCACCCCCATGCTTCCCCAAGCAACAATGGGACTTGAAAAGCCCATCACTACTTTGGAAGGGCGGGGGAGGCCTTTTTTATTCGCAGTTTTTTCACATTCGCAGGGGTCTTGAGCCCCTAACCACTGCGAATGTGGAGGGACGACTGTATTCTGTTTTTCAAGGAATCTGTAACAGTACAGAGAACTTCATTTCTGTTTTTTTCCACTTGAAGCTTCATTTCAAATAACTATTTATATTCTTCTTTATATAAAGTTTCTTTTCAGGGTTTTATGCCAACTTTCCTCATTACTGCCTTTAAAGATTTTATATGAGGTTGTTTGATTTTGAATTGGAAAGTACTAGGAAATGTATGCGGCAGGTAGCATATAAACTTCTTAACATCTGAACAAAATATGAAAATTTAATTGAGATCACTTGCAGAAAGCGTGAATCGTTAATATAACAAAAAGTAGATTCAGTCATTGTTTGTAAAGAGGAGCAAGAATATTTGAATCAACTGATGAAATATCTGTGTTGCAGAAAAATTTATGGAGCATATCATTACTTACCATGAATTTGCTGAAAACCCAGGGCTTATAGACAATCCTAATCTGGTAATAAGGATATATAACAGGTAATATTCCATTAATCTTCTATTTCTTTTGCTACAGTGTTTGATAATAATTTTGGCTCATTGGCATTTTCATATTGTCCTTCATAAAATAATATAACATCAAAATCCAACTTCACTGAGTAATTTTTGCCAATTAGCAGTGGATAGCATACCATACTATTACTTTATGAAACCTGCCAAAGGAATTACAAAAGACCATCACAAATAGGACACTCTTCTGTGTGTAGGATAGTTATACTTCTAGTGAGTATAGTCAGCCTTCTGTATCCATGGATTGTGTATCCATGAATTCCACCATCCACGGGCTTGAAAATATTCCTCCCCGCCAAAAAAAAAACTTCCAAAAAGCAAACCTTGATTTTGCCATTTTCTATAAGGAACACCATTTTGCTGCACCATTGTATATAATGGGACTTGAGCATCCATGGATTTTGGTATCCACGGGCAATCCTGGAACCAAAGCCCAGCAGATACCAAGGACCCACTGTATATATTTTGTACTAGATCCATAATTTTTAAAAAACTGTTTTCTATATAACAGGTATTATAATTGGACATTGGCTGCGCCTATGATTCTCAGCCTGCAAGTGTTCCAAAAGAGCTTGCCACAGGTAATTCCATGACAGTAAATATTCTAGAATGTAAGAAACCCAGTCACCAACTTTGATCAGCCATAGGAGGAGAGTGGAATAGCAAAAGCCATGCCCCTTTCTCACAGCAGAGTCACAGTGGAAGCAGGAGTTGACATAGTTGAGATTGTGCCCTATAACATTGAGATTGTGCCTTTTAATGTGGAGCTTGTCTAGACGATGAAAATACTCCTTGCAGAATTTGCTGGAAATATCTTTTGTTCCAATGAGATCCCGTAGCAATTCACCTTATTCGGGAGGAGGGGGGCAAAATACTCCATTTACTGCGTGGGAAAAGTCTGCAGCTTTTCCTGTATTTTTAAAAATAATGTGAAGAAATGCACATTAGGACAACCAATTTGATTTGCTGTGCAGTCTCAGAGAGGGCGGAACTGGACATCTAATTGATTGGACATGTGTGAGGGGCAGGCTTTCCAGCAAGGCAGCTCCTGGAAGCACCCTGTTGGACTTTTGAGTTAGCAATCGTGCACTTTTGTGCTTTGCTGATCACCCAAATAATTTTTTAAGCAGAAGGTTGCATGTGCACACCTCTGCTTTAATATTTAAAAAATACTGTGCAGCGATGGCAAAATTTATTGCGCTAATTTACGGCTGCCATCTTGATTCACAGGTGTCTTAACTTCAAACCACAGATAGCTTCTCAGCGTATCGTTTTTGCTAAAAGATCATGGAAACAAAAGAATGCTGCTGTGAATTTGCAATAATGTGCAGGAATGAGCATTATTTCCTCTCGTCTAGATAAGCAGCTGTATTTGTTGCACCTCTTAATTTTGTGAGGGGTAAAGCATTGCAAAGGACATACAAACCTCAAGAGTAAGGGAAAGCTGATATCTTACAGCCCCTCTGAAAATTGTATACCTGCCCTCCATGATATAGCAGTTATACTTGCCGGGTTGGGGGGGGGGAGATTCCATCTGCATGTGTACAACATTGTTTCTAAGCCAGATTGTTGAGGTAGAGACAGAATGAGGAGAGTTTGCTTTAGATGTGTATAAATGGGCAGGAAGGGTGTAGATGGACAAATATGAATGGTGCTGCACATGTGTGAATGGAGTTTGTCCCCCCGCAAGTCCTCCTCATCACTGATATTTCATTGCAAGCAACTTCACCCTGAGGGGATGTGGCCCTTGACTTTATAAGTTTCCCTACTCCCTAGTGTAGCAACTTCCACTGTTGTGGTTTGGCTCCCATTACTTACCATCCAGTGAGCTGGAAAAGAAAACATCTACTAAGTCAGATCATTCCTTAAGAAATGAGGGGCAGGCACTGGTTTGACAAAGATATTCTGCAACATGACTTAGTGAATTAGTTCTGGCAGAAGCAGGTACTGTGAGCTGCTCTTTGGAGAATATTCGACACTGGGAGAAGCCTCAACAGTTTAGGGATACCTCTCCCGTTTTAGTACAGTTGTCCCTCCGTATCCACGGATTTAAGTATTCACGGCTTGAAAATATTCTTTAAAAAATAATAATCCAAAAAACAAACCTTGATTTTGCCATCTTATATAAAGGACACCATTTTGCTATGCTGTTGCATCTAATGGGACTTGAGTATTCATGGATTTTGGTATCCACGGGGGGGTCCTGGAACCAAACCCCAGTGAGTATGAAGGTTCAACTGTACTTAGTTAAGTTGAAGTAAGAGGATAAACACATGTCAGAAGTTCAGTATGATCAATAAAAATATTAAACATGTATTTATGTGATACTGTAGTAACCAGTTTTCAACCAAAAGACAACTGTATGTATTCACACCAAATATTAATATGTTTAGACTACAGTTGAATCCTGGATTAAAGATAAGATGCCCAAAAAATCCGGAAGATGGTGGTTCTGGCGTAAGAAGGACAGTTTAATTAAACAGGTAACATGAACTCCTCAGATTATAGTACTCTGCCAGGTCAGATGTAACATCCCCAGGGTTATCAGTCTTAATTTATTCCAGCTCTAAGATATTCAGCCAAAAATTAGTGCTGGGCTTAATATAATAATAATAATAAAATTTATTTATACCCCGCCCCTCTGTTAAAACAAACTTAAGTCTAGAAGAGGCTTAATGTTTTGGCTTAATGTTGGTTTACTAACTAGAACCTTAAACCCATTATGAGCCTGGCTTAAGATCCTAGTTAGTAAACTGTCATTAAACCATAATTCCAGGTTTTAGACTTAAAGAGGAATTGTGGTTTAAAGGGATCGAAGATTGCCAAACTGACGCCTAGAGAAAACACTTATTTCTGAGTTCTTAAGCCATTGTTTGGGAGGCTCTGACCCCACATGTGAAACATTCCATGGTTGTCTTTCTGAATACTTATTCTCTGGATGGATTAGGAGGAGCAATCCACAGACTGATGGGTTATTCCCCTCGCGCTAGCTGAAGAGGCAGGAGTTCTAAATTCTTTTCCATTCAACCGTTGACTATCTTCCCCTGACTCATCAGTTTTTAAATTCCTGCTTTGCTAGCTGGACACAAAGTACCTTAGCTCATCTAAGGCAGATTTAACTATAGGAAATAAATAGGGATTATAATGGAGGTTAATAAACACGAGAGAAAAGCAGTACAGGAGGCAACAGGAGACATGGTGGCGGCTCTGGATAAAAAATTAAATCATAAAGGAACAAGCGATGATGCTGAGGTGTCATCACAGACCACAAAACAGCAGATGGTGAGTGAGGAAGCACCTAAAACTAAAGAATCTCAATTGCCAGTAGCCAACCGTGGCTTGGAGAAACAGACACAGATGCCTGCTACCCAGCGAGGCTCTGAAAGCCGAACCCAGATGCCTGCTGCCCAACGTAGCTCTGACAAAAATATACATGTGCCAGCTGCCCAGCATGGCTTCGAAAAAGGTACCCCCCCTCCAGCAATCCAGCAGGGGAGAGAGGAGAATCTAGCTTATTTTAAGAATATTTATTTCTTCTGCTGAAAGTGAGGGGGAGAGTGGACGTGTCTCCACACCTCCATTAAAATGGGCAAAGACAATGCCCACAGCAGCCACGAGGGTAAGGCCAGAAAGTACAAGGCCAAGTCCTAGCACATACGCCAAGAAAAATGTAATTACTGGTAGGGAGGCAACAGGTCCCACAGTCATAGAACCTACGAAATTCACAATGCTCACTTTGTGTTGCCATCTTAGGGACAGAGCTAGCATAGTCATGAGGCCCGCCATTATTGGTGTTTCTACCTTACCTTCTGAGTAATGCGCAACAGTTGAGTGACGGCATGGAGGAGAGTGACTCGCAGGGAATGGATTGTTGCCATCTCCAACCTTTCCTGCTGACCTACTTAAAAGTGCTGCTAGAAAGCAAGCTGCGATCAGCTGCAGAGACAGCGCCAGGGCAAACAGTGCCAGCGATTGACAGTGCAGTGGAGGAAGAAGGCAGTGGCTGTTCAGTAAAGCAAGCAACTGGTCATCAAACTACATATAGAGTTAATGCTGAGGCAGACGAGGCTGATGGGCGCCCAACAGATATACAAGCTTTGATTAAGGAGGCAGTTCACAGGAAGTTGAGTGTGAGAGAAGATGCCAGCCACAGATGCAGGCAAAAACGTCAGGAATAAACTTCCAGAACATGGCCTCACAGCCTGGAAAAAAAACCATGAAAAACCTATGGATGCTGGCCGTGAAAGCCTTCAACTTCACATATTACAAAGCACTTCTCCACAGCAATCTCCTACTGCATCATTAGCTTGCCAACTAATCAAGTTCCTTTTGCAAATGAATTTAAAAAATGCAGCAGACAATTAATTTTGATCCATTGAATTCATTAGATACTACACGGTCTAACCTACATAGTAACAATGACATAAAAGATGCTCATAGCCAAAGTCTGGCGGTGAAGTTAGGACACAAAAAGAATAAAGTTCAGGAGGTCCATCTTATGGACAAACCTGAAGAAGATACAGAACCACAACACAGGAAAGGGAAAAAGTGTGTTAGAAAACCAAAGCACTTTAAAAAATGAAGAAGATAATGAGACACAGTTTACACATAATAAGGATTATGAGGAAGGAGGGTGATACAGATGCGGGACAGTACACATATAAGCTGTTCATGACTGATCAGTTCAGGCATTTATTCAGGAGGGTATTGCAAACTTTAGAATTACAATGTAATCAAAACACAACTTTAAATGCGAAGGAACATGAGCTCTCAGGAGAGTGGCAGCAGTGTTGAGCAAACCCTTACCTAGAACATTAGAAAGTCCACTACTTGAAATGTTTAAGGAAGCCATTCAGTTGGAATGGGAGTCAACTTTACAAACAAAGAGATTATTGTGTTATACTCAAAAGCTATATTTATTTGGCAAAACGGATTTAGATTTCCTTAAAGTTCCCCTTGTGGATGGGCTGGTAGCTGTGCTGGTTTCGGGAGCTGTAGTTCCTAGAGAAGGAGATGCAATTCTTAAGGAAGTAGATGAGAGAAGGGCGGAATCAGCGCTGAAAAAAGCACATGAGGCTTCAGCCTTAGTTATTAGAAGTTCAATGGCAGCATCTATGGTGGGCAGGGTGGCTGTGCTTTGGGTTCAGGATATTATAGATTCCTTCAAAGGGCAGAGTAACAAGGATACTAAGGCTTTGAATAGAGTGCAGGGAGTCATGACAAGAAATATTACAGCCGCCACTGTGGCACGCAGATCTCTCTGGTTACGCCGCTGGCAGGTGGATCAAAAATCCAGAAGTAATTTAGCATTCATGCCTTTTTAAAAAGGGTTGCTATTCAAAGAAAAGGCTTTGGAAAAGGTTTTAGTGGAAAATAAAGATAAAAAAACAAGTAATGACTACAATTCATAAGAAAGAGATGGTCAGACAGCCTTTTCGTATGAAGTACTCTTCATTCTCATCCTTTCGTGGAGGCAGAAGTTATGGTAGATCAAATGATTATAATACCAACAGAGGCCAATGGAATAGAAATAGAGACCAATTCAGAAAACAAGTTTTCCCTCAACAACAAAGACGTGGGGTGAGCACTGCCCCAAGAGGTTGAAGACCCCAATACTGACATGATAGGAATTCCGGTGGGAGGAAGAATATTGCACTTCGGTTGGACTTGGAAGGAGGTGACTACGAATTGCTGGGTGCTTCAGGTAGTCAACCAAGCATCCTGTATTATTTTCCTTCACGGTCCAACAAACCAATATCTCCCCTCATCAGTGCTACAATCAATGGAAAAAAAGGAGGTAGTACAGAAAGAAATAATGCATCTTCTTCGTGGTCTCTGTGAATACACATGGTGGGTTACTCCTGCGCCTGCGCAGAGCGTTCGGAACCATCTAGAATCGCTAGGCAGAATTGACTTTGTAACATTTTGGCGGTAACTCTGCCCATTCCTAATGGTCCCTATATAGGCGCTTCTGCCTAAATCCCCTCAGTTCCATTCATCTGCCGCATGAGCAGCTTATAAGGAACAGTCTTCGCTAGTGCTAGCATTTTTCCTCAGTATTTGAAATCTCAGTTTTGACTCGGAGTGATTTTGACGACGATTTTGGGCTTTGGATTTGTCTTTATGCCTTTCTCTGTTGACCCGGACTGTGTATCTGGCTTATCCCGACTCTTGTCTCCCGACTGACACAGGTTTGATATTTTGACGACGATTTCGGACTTTGGATTTGGCTTTGCATCTCTCTGTGTTGACCTGGACTGTGTATTTGGCTTATTCTGACTCATCCTCCCCACAGAGACTGTCCTAGTGGGTCGTTTCTTCTATATCCCTCTGCTATGAACTCGCCTGGAAGCCCTTGCCTTCTCGGGTTCGATGGCACTCCACAAGATCTGTCTCCACCTCAACCACCTTCCTCCAATCTCCCCACAGAGACTGTCCTAGTGGGTCGTTTCTTCTATATCCCTCTGCTGTGAACTCGCCTGGAAGCCCTTGCCTTCTCGGGTTCGATGGCACTCCACAAGATCTGTCTCCACCTCAACCACCTTCCTCTCAGGGGTTCCATTGGAGGACGTGTGTAGAGCAGCTACTTGGTCCACACCACTGACCTTCATTTCGCACTACAGACTGGACACCCGGTCCCGTGCTGAGGCCGCTTTTCGGAGTCACTGATTATTCTCAATATTATAGAGGACTAATCTCATTGGCTTGTCTGTCCTCGTCAAATTCCTTAGCATGACACTCCCCTCCTACAGGTGAAGCTTGCTAGTCTACCCACTGTGTGTATTCACAGAAACCACGAAGAAGATGGACAGGTTGCCTACCTGTAACCATAGATCTTCGAGTGGTCTTCTGTGAATTCACACAGACCCGCCCATCCTCCCCTCTGTGTCCTGCTATGTCATATATGTTTAATGTTCCTGATGCTGCTCTTTGCGGCGTCCTTTATGGAACTGAGGGGATTTAGGCGGGATCACCTATATAGGGACTGTTAGGAATGGGCAGAGTTACCGCCAAAATGTTGCAAAATCAATTCTGCCTAGCGATTCTAGATGGTTCCGAACGCTCTGTGCAGGCACAGGAGTAACCCACTGTGTGGATTCACAGAAGACCACTCGAAGATCTATGGTTACAGGTAAGCAACCTGTCCATCTCTTGCAAATTGGGGCAGTAGAGCAGGTACCTCAAAATCAGAAAGGCAAGGGAATATATTCCATCTAGTCCACAGTACAGAAATCCAGTGGTTCATACTGACCTATTTTAGATTTGAAATTCTTAAACACATTTCTAAAATACCAGCAATTCAAAATGGAAACCTTACAAACAATCCAAAAAGCAAACCTTGATTTTGCCATCTTATATAAGGGGCACCATTTTGCTATGCCATTGCATATAATGGGACTTGAGTATTCACTGATTTTGGTATCCAGGGGGGGGTTCTGGAACCAAACCCCAGCGAATCTGAAGGGGCATGTATAAGATGTATATGCAGTTTCATCTTATACAAAAAAAGAGTTAAGTTTTGTAAAGTATGATGAATGGAATCAGTTGTCCTAAAGTAGATTTCAAATAATTGATCAATAAGTACTGCTGTTCTTTGGAACTAGGTTGACATGTGAATGAGAAATACTGTAGGTTTTCTTTCTATTCAGGTAGCAGTACTAAATTATGTTCTATGCTAATGTGGTCTCAATGTACTTTTCATATACTAGCTTCCAGAGGCAAAGGAAGGGAAATCTGAAGCTCCAAAAAATGACCCATCAACAATTACGAAGGAACAAGTTGAAAGTCGGTATGTTTCTTTTAAAGGAGTTTGTTTTTAGAGTGAATAGTATAGAAATTTGCTACTGAATAATTTGAGAAAGAGTTATGGTTCAGTGGTAACCCATATGCACTTAATAGAGAAAATCCCATATTCAGACCTTGGCATCTTCAGGTAGCACTGAGCCTTGAGACTCTAGATAGTTGTTGCCAATCAGTGTAGATAGACTAATAGTCTGACTCAGTGTGGGGAAAAGAATAATAGGAAAGCATTAAAAGTAGGAAGCAGTGAAAGCTTATTAACTTAGATCAAGAAGTTAAAATCCTACCTGTCCATTGTGTCAAAAGCTAAATTGATTATAAAGGCATGTTTGCATTTATCTTCATAATAAGGAAAAACAGTATTTTTGCTTTCAGTGCCACTGTAAACCCAAGCTGGGAAATATGCATATCTTTTAAGCTTTATTCGAAAATGCATGTCATAGAATGTATGAGGATCTCTTTAAATCATTTCTGAATTGTCTGATATGCTATTATTTTAATGTCATGTTAGGCCTACAAATGATGATTCTTCTAGTGATGATGAAGGATCACAAGAACTGAAAGAATCCTTAAAAATAGATTCTTCACTTGAACATTCAAGCTACGGGAATACTACCTCTTATAAAAAGTCACTTAGGTTGTCTTCAGATCAAATTGTAAGTGATCTGTTCTTGTAAATGTAATTTTAAGTAATTTTGTATCTAATTTAACAAAACTTGTACAGAGAGAGAATAAGAAAACAAAAACAAATAATGTTGTTTCTCAAATAATTGAATACTGGAATTGGTATTTAGGTCAGTTTTTGTAACTCCTGGAGAAATCTTTCTACAAGGGCATGCTCCTTTATTTCCATAATTTGGACTTAGTGCTAATATGCCTCTGTTTTGATCTGAGTGATAGGAAAGGTTTGATAAACTTCACGTTTCTGATGATAGGCACATATTGTAAGAAAATAGGCACATAACAACTGTCGAAAACAGGTTAACAAAACTACAGTAAGATCCCTGTATCTGTGGGGGATTGGTTCCGGCAGCCCCTGTGGATACCGAAAAACACGGATAACAATGAACACAATTGAAAATAATGGGACTTCCAGTTTAAAATACTTTGCCTTGGAGAGTCTAGAAAACATCTAGAGAAAATGCCTATCTAGGCATTTTTTAGGAAGACTCTATGGTAGGTGTGCTGTTTTGTGTCCTGTGGATAACTGAATCAGTGGATAATGAATCAGTGGATACGGGGGTCCTACTTTATAGCAATAACTTTGTTTTTTAAAGTGTGTTTTGGTTGAAGAAAATAATTTTTGATCCTATTGCTCAGTTGTTAATTAGTTTAAAGTGGCAGTAGTTTAATATAGGCAGCATTTGAGCTATATTATAGCTTAACTCATGGACTAGTATTTTTTGTCAAAATTAGTATTTGATGATTGTCATCATTTGTTGAATGAAATAAATACAAGGTAGGAAATAATTTTAAAAGATCCATAATGTCCCTCGTGCCCCTAGAAACTTACCTGAAATGTTCATATTGAATAAAACCTGGGTTCAGTGAGCTAGATACTTAAATTTTAACTGCGTATTAACACTCACTTTGGTCAGA
This sequence comes from Gambelia wislizenii, assembly GCA_030847615.1. NCBI lineage: Eukaryota > Metazoa > Chordata > Lepidosauria > Squamata > Crotaphytidae > Gambelia > Gambelia wislizenii. Next base: position 253,943,720 of record JAUMIR010000004.1, read on the forward strand.
TCTTACTGGCTTGCATGCTTGGTACCCTGTCTTATGAATGCATCTCATAAAATAGGATGAAGTGGTTCCACTTCTACCCTGTTGCTGGATGTGCTGATTCATTTAATCTGGAGAAGGCAGGTGCTGGCTCAGTGCTGAGATGTGACCTGTATCAATTTCTGTAGTGCTCATTATTCATATCTCAGCACCTTTCAATGGTTGCTTCCTTCATCACATTTAGCATATTGTTTGTAGACAGTATATTTTCTAAATATAATTTAATGTGATGGTTAGAAGATCTTGAAATGTATTATTAGAATGTTTTAATTTTAGCATCAGTATGTGAAGTATTTTGGAAAGAGCATATAAATTATTTTTTGTTAACATTATTGTTCCTTTTTATTTTAAAGGAGAAACTGAAGCTCAGAGATGGACCAAATGATGTTGTGTTCAGCATTACAACGCAGTATCAAGGAACCTGCCGTTGTGCAGGGACAATATATCTGTGGAACTGGAATGACAAAATAATTATTTCTGATATTGATGGTACAATAACGAAGTAAGCTACAGTATGATTTTACTCCTAATGAATCACTGCATTGTTGTGTTAAAATAATTTGTGTCTAACAATCCTGATCAGATTGCTCACACAAAGACTGACCCTGTGCTCCCATCCCTCATCTTGTCCCTAAAACCTTAAACCACTCCCTGGCTTTATTATTTGAGGGACCTGAACTGGCTAAAGCACTGGACCAGTGAATTTTTTTTATTGTATTTTATATGCCACCTTTCTCCTGGAATGGGACCCAAGGCGTCTCACAAATAAAATTAGTTAATACAATTTTAAAACAATTAAAATCACATCACTAAAATAATATAAAATTATGTAAAAAGATAGAAAGTTAAAAACATAAGTAAACACAGCACACACCCCAATAAAAAGCCTTCCTGAGAGTGATTACATATTAAAAGCCTGCTTGAACAGAAATGTCTTTGCCTGCTGATGGAAGGAAAGAAAGGAGGGAGCCAGGCTAGCCTCCCATGGAAGGGCTTTCCAGAGGTTAGGAGCAGCCACTGAGAAGGCTCTCTCTTGTGTCCTTACAAAGCAGGCTGATGATGGTGGCAGGACCAAAAGAAAGCCTTCCCCTGATTATTTTAAACCTCTTGCAGGTTCATACTGGGAGATACGGTCTTTCAGGTGGTCTGGACCCAAGCCGTATAGGTCTTTATAGGTAATGACCAGCACTTTGAATTGTGCCTGGAAACAAACTGGCAGCCAGTGAAGCTGTTTTAACAAGGGGGTTATGTGCTCCCTATAATTGGCCCCAGTCAGCATTCGGGCTACAGCATTTTGAAACCACTGAAGTTTCTGAACAGTTTCCAAATATGTTCTGTGCTGGGTTTGGGTTTGTATATGCATGACCAATTTTCTTTAAAACCCTCAACTATGAGACAGACAGAGATGTAAACAACAATAACAAAAGTTTAATGAATCACAAGCTGCTGCAAGCCACAACATTATGAGTACGATCCCAGAGGGCTCCAAGGTTGACTCAGCCTTCCCTCCTTCAGGTTGGTAAACTGAGTACCCAGCTTGTTGGGGGTAGTTAGCTAACAAAAATTGTAAACTGCTTAGGGAGCGTTTTGGTACTGGTAAGTGGTATAGAAGTATCAATGCTATTGCTATTCCTATTCAGACACCTTCTTTATCTGATGGTTAAACAGCCAAGCCTTTTCCTTTTAGATTCTTTCTTCTTCAGCCTCCCTTCACAGCATTCCAAGGACTGTGATTGGCCGGCTATACTTATGCTAGGCTGGCGTTTTGCCCTGCTGTCCATGTAAGACTAAGCAATTTGACTTAAATTTCTTCTGTTCCTACCTCTCTCCTACGTCTACTCAAAATTTTATATTTTATAGCTAATGATAGAGGCAAGAGAAGGCCAATGCTTAATTATAAAAATAAGTATGGTAGGTATATTTTGAATAGAATATTCATTTTATTTATTAGTTAGATTGGTATCCTGTCTTTCCTCCAGCAAGCTCCTCCTCCCTGCTGTGTAAACTAGCAGTGGCTGTTCTAATACTTAATTCAATTAAAACATTTGTTTACTACTATTCTGTTTCTAATGTTTCTTCCTGGTTTAGGTCTGATGCTTTAGGACAGATTCTCCCACAACTTGGCAAAGATTGGACCCATCAGGGTATTGCAAAGCTCTATCATGCTATTAATGAGTAAGTATATTGCTTATAAGAGTTATGGTACATGAGAATAGCTGATTAATTGATTTGTTCATAGAATCATAGAGTTGGAAGAAACCACAAGGGACACCTAATCCAACCCCCTATCCTGCAGGAATACACAAAGCATGTCTGACAGATGGCCATCCAGCCTCTTTTTAAAAACCTCCAAAGAAGGAGACTCCACCACACTCTGACCCAGCTCATTTCACTATCAAACAGCTCTTACTGTCAGGAAGTTCTTCCTAATCATAGATCTATCGAACAGCTCTTACTGTCAGGAAGTTCTTCCTAATGTTTAGGTGGAATCTCTTCCTGTAGTTTGAGCCCATTGCTCTGTGTCCTAATCTCTGGAGCAGCAGAAAACAAGCTTGCTCCAACCTCTATGACATTCCTTCATTCCATGCTTAAACGTGGCTATCATGTTTAAAAATTAAAGCCTAAACTCTGATTTTTACATATTTTCATGTTTTAGGTTGAGGAAAATTATATAGAATCATAGAACTGCAGAGTTGGAAGAGACCACGAGGGCCATCCAGTCCAACTCCCCGCCATGTAGGAAATCACGATCAAAGCATCCCTGACAGATGGCCATCCAGCCTCTGTTTAAAGACCTCCAAAGAAGGAGACCCCACCACGCTCCGAGGGAGTGTGTTCCACTGCCGAACAGCTCTTACTGTCAAAATGTTCCTCCTAATGTTGAGGTGGAATCTCTGTTCCTGGAGCTTGCATCCATTGCTCTGTGTTCCAATCTCTGGAGCAGCAGAAAACAAGCTTGCTCCATCCTCAACGTGACACCCCTTCAAATACTTAAACAGGGCTGTCATATCGCCTCTTAACCGTCTTTTTTCCAGGCTAAACATACCCAGCTCCCTAAGTCTCTCCTCATAAGGCATGGTTTCCAGACCTTTCACCATTTTAGTCGCCCTTCTCTGGACACGCTCCAATTTGTCAATATCCTTTTTGAATTGTGGTGCCCAGAACTGGACACAGTATTCTAGGTGAGGTCTGACCAAGGCAGAATAGAGCGGCACTATTACTTCCCTTGATCTGGACACTATACTTCTATTGATACAGCCCAAAATCGCATTGGCCTTTTTAGCTGCCGCATCACACTGTTGACTCATGTTCAACTTGTGGTCTACTAGGACTCCTAGATCCCTTTTGCACGTAGTTGCATTCAGCCAGGTCTTCCCCATCCTATATCTATGCACTTCATTTTTTCACCCTAAGTGCAGTACCTTACATTTCTCTGTATTGAATTTCATTTTGTTAGCTTTGGCCCAGCTCTCCAGTTTATCCAGGTCATTTTGAATTTTGATCCTGTCCTCTAGGGTATTAGCTACTCCTCCTAATTTGGTGTCATCTGCAAATTTGGTAAGTATGCCCCTAATTCCGTCATCCAAGTCATTGATAAAGATGTTGAATAGCACTGGGCCCAGGACAGAACCCTGTGGCCCCCCACTGGTCACATCTTTCCAAGATGAAGAGGAGCCATTGCTGAGCACCCTTTGGGTTCAGCCGGTCAACCAATTACAAATCCATTTAACAGTTAACTTGTCTAGCCCACATTTTACAAGCTTGTTTGCAAGAATGTCATGGGGAACTTTCTCAAAGGCCTTGCTGAAATCAAGGTATGCGATATCCACAGCGTTCCCTTCATCTACCAAGGTGGTAATTTTATCAAAAAAAGAGATCAGATTAGTCTGGCATGACTTGTTACTCTGAAACCCATGTAGACTTCTTGTGATTATGGCATTGCCTTCTAAATGTTCACAGACTCTCTGTTTAATGATCTGCTCTAGAATCTTCCCTGGTATTGATGCCAGACTAACTGGACGATAATTGTTGGGATCCTCTTTTTTCCCCTTTTTGAAGATGGGGACAACGTTTGCCCTCCTCCAGTCTGCTGGGACTTCTCCTGTTCTCCAGAAGTTCTCAAAGATTATTGCCAATGGCTCTGAGATTATATTTGCCAGCTCTTTTAATACTCTTGGATGTAGTTCATCTGGTCCTGGAGATTTAAATTCATTTAGATTAAGAAGGTATTCCTGTACTACCTCTTTGCTTATTCTGTGCTGGATTTCCCCTATTGTGTCCTCTGTTCCTTTATCCTCAGGTTGGTCCCCCTTTTCCTTTTCTGAAAACACTGAGGCAAAGAAGGTGTTGAGTAATTCTGCCTTTTCTCTGTCCCCTGTTAGTATTTTGCCATCTTCTCTGCGTAGTGGCCCTACCATTTCCTTCTTCCTCCTTTTGCTGCGGACATACCCAGAAAAACCCTTTCTATTGTTCTTAACCTCTCTAGCAAGCCTGAGCTCATTCTGCACTTTAGCTTTTCTGACTATACTCCTACATGTGTTCTCTATCTGTTTGAATTCTTCTTTGGTGATTTCCCCCTTTTTCTATTTCCTATACATGTTCCGTTTAAAACTTAGCTATGTTGAAATTTCTTTAGTCATCCATCCTGGTTTCTTGAGACACCTCCCATTTTTCTTCCTCAATGGTACTGTTTGAAATTGTACCTTCAGTATCTCCCTTTTGAGAAAGTCCCATCCATCTTGAGGTCTCTTCTCTTTTAGTAATCCTGACCATGGGATTACTGACCATGATCCCACCCCCAGTATTTCCCTGAGTTTATTGAAATCAGCTCTCCTAAAGTCAAGAATGCGTGTCTGACTATGCCTGGCTTCTCCTTTCCATTCTATAACAAATTCCAGGAGAACATGAATGTTAGAGTTCTTTACATTTCATCTCTGTATTCTAACATAGAACTGCCTTACTGTTCTGTTTAGAAGTTAGAGTCCTCTATAGAATAAGACAGAGCAGTTCAGATACTTATGTAAGAAACTTTTTGAAGTTTTAAGGCAGCTCTGCTATGATTCTTATGATAACAGTGTAAGCAAACATAAGTTGGGGGTTGAATTTGCAAGCTGGAGAGAAAGAAACTTCCGTCAAATGATTTGAAAGAAAAGATTCTAGGCTTCTGTTTCTCCTCATGCTAGCTGAAAGAAAGGGTCTTCATGGAAGTGGTTTCTCTATGAATTTCAAAGTTTCCTTCTAATAAGGATGATTGTTTCGGCTGAAGAAAAAAGCAAGGAAGAACAATGCAGGCTGTTTCATGGCAGCTGCTTTTGCTGTTACTTCCACATTTTCTTCAGTTTTCTTCCATTCTGTTGTCTGAAACGTTCTGGTGCTACTGTGTTCCTGTTGGTGGACACAGCCTTAGCCTTGCCAGTTGCCTATATATTCCATCTTTGATATATTGCTTCCACCCACTGGAAAAGATACTGCTGGAATCAAGGGAGGCACCTGTGTTAACTTAAGCAGTATGTTTCTAGGAACAGGCCACACTAGTTGTTTATAGATATGCCTGGAAGATGGACAGGTCAAGTTTAGAAGCAGCTAAAGATGATGATGGAGAGGGATATTCAACCAAAAAAAGAAAAGCAATACTTTAAAGAACTATGTTCTGTTACAAACCAGAAGGAGGATGTAAGAGAGAGAGATGAAGAAGCAAAAACCTTCGTTTGTTTCATTGTGCTCCTCCCCCCTTGTTTACTTCTTAAAATACCTATGTTTGAAGGAGATTTGAAAGGTCTGCTAGCTCAGTTCTTTGCATATTACTTGACTCCAAGTAAGGGTGCACAGGTTTACAGCTTAAATATTGTGAACAAAAAGAAATAATAGTTAGATCAATAACCTTTGTGATTTAAGGAACTGGAAGCTTTTAAAGATCCAAAAGTACCATTAACACACTACAAAACATTATTTTGGGGAGAAAAATAAGTATTTTTGGAGGCGTTCCAAAAGTATGACATTTGAGTCCTGAAATGAAGGCTTTCTATTGTAGTTTATGCATTTTGTTTTGTTTTGCACTGATCTTTTTCGCAAGGCAACTTCAAATATTACAAATTGCCAACAGAAAAGGGACTTGCTTAAGACAAGGATGCATATGAAAGTCATATGCTGGGCCATTGCTTATAGCCATTACATTCTCTGGGGTTGGTGAGAGGATGAATCCTATTACAGATGGGATGTCCTCTCACTGCCTAGAGAGAAGCAGGAAGTTGCATCATGGCCTTATGCAAATTTGAATCTTCTTTGTTTTCTCCTCCTGAGGATCACCACAAGGCCCAGTTTCAACTTCCTGCTTCACCCAGGGTAGATCTAGGATTCTCTCCTCCATTCTAGTCTTGCTTTCTTGTAGTGTGACTATTCCATTTTTTCCTCTTCTACTATCTTTAGTTCTGTTTTTAAAAAATCCCTTTTCTTTGCCCCAAGTTTTCTTTCTACCTGGTCTTCTACTCTTCCTCCCATTCCCCTCCACCACCACTCTTCCTTTGGGCAATGGTACAGGGAGAAAGAGAAACCAGGAAACGGAAAAAAGACTCTGCTAAAGGGCCTTGTCAGAAGGAAGGCAACTGGGTTGCCCACTGCTCTCAGAGCAAGCTCGGGCCACCCGAAGAGGCAGCAGGAACATGGGGCACCTGGAGCTGCTCTGGGAATGTGTCACAGGCTGCCGCTGCAAAAGCCTCAATGTCGATTGCCCAGAACCACTCTAGGAGTGCGCCAGGGGTGTCCAGCGCGGCAATGGTGGCACAGTCAGGCAGAGCCCAGGAGGAGGCAGCGCTGCACAAACATGCAAAAACTGCACAGGAGCCCTGGATTGGGGCTGCCGCTACTGCAGCCGGAACACCTCCCCCCATATGACACCGGTGGAACAAGTGAGCGGGATGCATTGGAAGGGAGACCAAAGGACGCCATCTGAGATACCGGGCAGTGGCATGGGGAGGGGGGAGCCCAGACCCAAGAATATCCCAGTCCTTTGGCTGGGCTCTTACTCCCCCCTCCCCTTATGACTGGAGTTGCACCAACAGAGTTTTCATCGCCTTGAGACTTAATCGCTCCCACCTCCCCTGTGGTTGTTATCAGTGAGGAGGAGTCAGAGGAAGAAGAAAACTCAGTCTAGGTCCCGATCCCCAAGGACGGCATAGCAGGGCACCAAAACACCCAAACAGGAAGGGAGGGTGCCATTAGGGCAGCGCTGCAGCTCCTTTCCAGTGCCCTTCTCCCCAATGAGGCTATATCAGACAATGGGGTCTCTGCCCCCCCCCCGAGGCCTGCACTGTGACAAACTACTATTCATGTAGCAGCAGCGCCAAACACCATCCCTGACCCATCTCTTTCCAGGATGTGGCCAGGCAGCACTATGCCTCCCAAAGCCAAAGTGGCAGGGAAAACGAAGGGGTGCATGCAACCAAAGGGATCTCCCTGTTTCCAACCCCTTAAATCCGCAAAGAACATCAGAGATCCCAGGGATGTCCACCCAGGTTTTTCTGAGAGCCCCCCTCGCCCCACAGGGGAATCAAATGAGGAACAGGAAAGCCCTCTCCTTGCATTCTTCGGAGGTATCTGGAGCCAATTCTGGTGATGAAAACTGATTGGAAAACGCCATCACAGGCCCAAGCCCCAGATGAGGAGTGGGGACTGATCACCAAGATGAGAAAGAGGAGGGAGAGTGGTCAGATTCTGAGACAACAGACCCAGATTCGTCAGATAGACAGTTCCCCTGTGATGACTACACACCTCTCCTCACGAAAGTAGCAACAGCACTGGGCCTATCAGTTACAACCATGCAACAAGGGGCAAGGGAGGACGCACGCCAACCCAAGAATGAGTGTGTGGCTTTGGTACTGCGTCCACTGAAGGTCCAGAAAAAAGAATTGCCCTTCCCTGAGATTTTTACTCAGTTGATCTCAGAGAAGTGGGAAAAGCTGATGCAGGAGAAAAGGGGCACCATGATAGCTCAAAAGTTCTATGCCCCAAGCAAACAAGTTCTGGATAGCCTGAAGGTCCCTGCGGTCAACAAGCCTATCACCTTCCTAGTTTCCAATTTCCTTGCACCTGAGGAAGAAGAAGGACTTCTTAAGGACCCCGACAAGAAGAGAGCATCCGGAGCTCTGAGAAAGGTTAATGAGGCATCTGCCTTAGGTGTGCGGGCTTCAGTGGCGACATCACTATTTGCAAGAGCTTCCATACTACAGGTGGAGGATCTACTAAATGTTCAACAACTAGTCACCAGGACCCTACATAGGACTCTGACAAAAATTCTCAAGACTCTACAATTCATTGCAAATGCTTCACAGGACTCCATATATTTTGCAGCCAGGTCCATAGGTGCAGTGACAGTAGCGTTCTATTTGGCTGAAGCACTGGGAGGTCAACATGCACTCCAGAACCAACCTATCCGCCACTCCCTTCAAAGGAGCCAAGCTTTTTGGAGCTGAGGCATTGAAGGACATCTTGGTGGATAAGAAGCAAGCAATGCCTACTACACTTTGACGAGGAGACCGGAGAGGAAACGAGCATTTTTTTCCCAGTCTTCCCAATCCTTTCGCCCTTCCAGGGGGTACAGCAGACAAAGAGATGACCGCACTTTTCTACCAGCCTGGGCCCGAACCAACTACACCATACAACATGCCCCAAACACATAGAGCACGAGCCGCAAGGGAGGTCACCAACTCCAAACAGATGGTTCCAGACAACAATTCTGACTCCCAAGCAACCCTAGTAGGCAGAAGGCTCTCCCTGTCCCAGAGCGCATGCTTGAGCTCTACATCGGACAGATATGTCCCCACAGTGATATCACAGGGCTACCGCATAGAGTTCAACACAAAGTCCAGAAACAGATTAATCTCCACTCCCATACCCAAGAACCTGCAGACGGCATCATCCCTCTCCACCGCCATCCATCATTTACAGAAAATGAGGGCAATAGAGGAGGCCCCGACTCAACAGCGTTTCTCAGGGGTGTACTCCTTTACGGTTTCCAAGAAAGAAGGAGACTCCCAGTTGATATTAGATCTAAAGTACACAAACTCTTGTGTTACTTACAACACTTAGAATGGAGACTCTTTCATCCATCAGAGAGGCACTGCAGAAGGGAGAGTTTGTGGCATTCCTGGACTTATCAGGAGCCTACATGCACATCAAATCAACAAGGAAAGCAGACAATACCTTCGCTTCGCCTTCGGGGACCAACACTTCCAGTTCAGAACTCTCCCATTTGGACTTGCATCGGCACCAAGAGTTTTCACAAAGATCCTGGTGCCGCTAATCGCCCTTCTCGGGAGCCAGGGGATCCACCTCTACCCCTACTTAGACGATGTGCTGCTGTGGGTGTCCTCACCTGAGAAGGCACAGACAGATCTTCACACAATGATCCAATGCCTACAGCAACACGGGTTCATAGTGAATCTCAAGAGTCATATCACCCCTTCACAGACCATATCTCATCTGGGAACCTGAATAGACACAAGGTGAGGAGAAAGCTCCCTATCACAGGAAAGACAGAAAGCACTCCAAAAAGAAGCACAAGCAGTGAGGACCCTATCGTTCCTCTGACCGCCTTGGTCAGACTTCTAGGCCTCATGATTTCAGCAATCCAAGTGGTCCCTTGGGCAAGGTTTCACTTGAGACATCTGCAAACCTTCCTTCTAGACTATCAACAACAGATAGCCCTGCGGAAATGCATCCTGCTTCGCATACCTCAGACGGTAAAGGATTCCCTGTCTTGGTGGACCCAGAAGGAGAATATCACCAGGGGCTCCCCCTTCACTCAAACTCATCAGATCACAGTAATGTCAGACGCGAGCCTGAGTGGCTGGGGAGCTTACTGCCAAGGGGAAGGGAAACAAGGCTTCTGGAACCAACTTGAATGGAAGTACAGCATCAACTGGCTGGAACTCCGAGTGGCATGTCTGGCACTACAACACTTCACCCCACTTCTGAAGGGACGTCACGTGCTGGTCCTGACAAACAACACAACAGCCCGCTCTTACATTGCCAAGCAAGGGGGTTGAAGTTACAATTGCTCCTGAAGGAGGCAGATCTCCTGTTTCAATGGGCAGAGAAAACCATAAGATCCATAACAGCCTAATACCTTCAAGGCTCGGACAATTGTCAAGTAAACTACCTGAGCTGACACTCAGTACTTCCAGGAGAATTGGAACTGAACCAGGAGGTCTTCCAGCAGCTTCAGGGGCGCTTTGGCCTCATGATGGTCGATTGGTGTTCTGAAGTGCTTCTTCACCAGGTTCCAAACCCCAACAGCCAAAGGGGAGGGAGCACCTGGCCAAGGGGCTTACTATACCTGTTTCCTCCTTTGCCGCTTATAGGGAAGATCTGCAGGAAAGTGAGGCAGGATCAAGCTCAAGTAGTGCTCGTAGCCCCACACTGGCCACGGAGACTGGTTCTCAGACCTCATGGATCTGTCAGTGGAAAAGCCTTGGCGTCTTCCACAGAGAGAAGATCTCCTACAAGGTCCAGTCAACCATCCCAGGGTGGATTGGCTACAACTAGGCGCATGGAGATTGAGTGGAGAGCCTTGAGGGACTGCGGCTACCACAAATCAGTCATAAACACGCTTCTATCCTCCCGCAGACAGTCCACCGCGAGGGTATATGAAGCAACATGGCAATCCTTCAGATGTTGGTGCACTTCCAACTCAGTCCCTCAAGACAAAGCGTCAGTGAAGCATGTCATAGTGTTCTTATGGAGGGGCTTAGACCTCGGTCTCCGTCCTACCACACTAAAGAAACAGGCGGCAGCACTAGCCTCCGTTCTCCACACACAGTGATGGCGAACCTATGACACGTGTGTCAGCACTGACACGCGTAGCCATTTGGGCTGACACGCGGCCGTAGGCCTCCTCCCCCCCCCCCTGCCCGCAACCTCACCACCTTCCCTAAAGTGGCGATTGGTTGCCATATAGGGAGGGTGGAGGAAAGTGGCGGGTGGGGCTACAAAGCTCCGATTGTCACTTTAGGTACGTGGGGGGGGTGGATCCTCCCCCCACCTAGCCACCCCCTCCGAGGCCTGCCGTGCTTCCCCGAAGTCGCCTTGGAAAACCCGGGTAAGGCAGCGGGCGGGCAGGTGGGAGTCTGCCCGGCCTCTCCCCGGCCTTCCCGAGGGGGCTCCAGGGCGTTGAAACCCTGGAGCCACCTCGGAAAGGCTGGAGAAGGTGACGGGAGGGCAAGAGGGAGTCTGGCCGGCCTCTCCCCGGCCTTCCCGAAGGGGCTCTGGGGATTGAGAGCCCCATATAGCCTCTTTGGGAAGGTTGGGGGGGTGGAGGGAGCGCGGCGTAGAGGCTTTTCAGCCACCCCCACCCTTCCAAAGCTGCAACAAGGCTTAGAAAGCTCAATAGCAGCTGTGGGAAGGGCGGGTGGAGGCTAAAATGCGCCTTTCCCGTCAACTCCCTATTCTACTGGGGCTTGGCTCTCCCGCCCCCCAATGGAGCCAAGTCCCAGGAGAGCGGGGAGTTGAGCGTCTGGCGTGCTCAGCAAGCACTCCGTTTAAATCAGTTCCTCTCCCTTGAGTGGGAGGGAGAGAAGCTGATTTAAATGGGGTGCTTGCTGAGAAACCACGAATAATCAAAACCGCGAGTGTGAAAGCTGGGAATGTGGAGAGGCAACTGTATACATTTGTGTTATTTAACAATCGGTATCGTGAAATAATGTTTTTTCCTCAAAGTGACACACCACCCGAGTTATGCTCAGTTTTTTGGCGAAGTTTCACACACCAAGCTCAAAAGGTTGCCCATCACTGTCCACATACCACAGGAGGATCGTCTCTCCTCACATCCGCATGTGAGGAGGTTTCTGAGGGGAGCAATGCTAATCTCCCACCCAGTACGTCACAGGTTCCCGTCTTGGAGTCTTCTGCTCATTCTGAGACAACTAATGCAAACATCGTTTGAACCCTTAAGGAAGGTGCCATTGCGCATACTTACCCTAAAGGTAGCCTTTCTACTTTTACCTCAGCTTGGAGAGTGTCAGAACTGGCAGCTTTATCAGTCAGAGAACACCTCTGTACTTTCAATGACGATTTCGTGATCCTTCGCCCAGACCCTTCTTTCAGGTCCTGTCAAACTTCCACATCTCACAGGAATTGATCCTACCATACTTTTGTCCAAATCCATTGCACCCGAGGGAATGACTGTGGCACAAGTTGGATGTTAGAAGAGCCATCAAGATATACATTAAGTGCACCAGCTCATTCCATTGTTGCGACTCTCTCTTTGTTTCTTTCAACCCAGCCTCCATGGGAGCGAAAGCAACAAGGCAAACCATAGCCACATGGCTAAAACCCTGCATATTTATGGTGTATGATGTATCAAGAACGCCAAGACCGTTGGGCATGACAGCACACTCAACAAGGTCAGCTGCCACCTCAGCGGTTTTCTCATCCAGCACCCCCATATCTGAGATCTGCAGGGCAGCAACTTGGAGCACTCCCTCCTCATTCATTAGATATTATAAGGTGGACAAGTTCAGATAGCGGAAGCCACTTTTGGAAGGAGGGTACTCCAAGAAGTAATAAGAGAATAGAATTCTGTCCCGCAGTCACACCCACCCTTCAAAGGTGGTTTATAGCTTGGGCACGTCCCATCTGTAATAAGATTCATCTTCTCACCAACCCCAGAGAATGTCACATTGGTTACTTACTGTGAAGGTACATTCTAGGGGTTGGAGAGAGGATGAATCAATCTCTCCCAGTGACTGCGATGAGCTAATCTCTTATGTTCATTCTGTATGTATGTGCATTTTGTTGTTCTGTTTTTTTCTCTATATGCATCCTTTCTCCTATGGGGCTTTGCTAGTTAGGAAACTGGGCCTCATGGTGATCCTCAGGAGGAGAAAACAAAGAAGATTCAAATTTGTGTTAAGGCCATGATGCAACTTCCTGCTTCTCTCTGGGTGGTGACAGGACATCCCATCTGTAATAGGATTCACTCTCTCTCCAACCCCCAGAATGCAACGTCACGGTAAGTAACCAATGTGGCATTTTAATCTGAGAATCAGGCACATCATTTAAAGCCAGTTTTTAAAAACATGTAGAAAATGGCAGAATTGGTCAGTTTAAAGGAAGTAACCATCTCATTATATGCTAAACTCATCTCTGTGATCTTTGTTAACACACTCTTCTCCTCAGCTTTTTAGAGGGTAAATAGTTAATACAACATGTGTTTCTCCATCTCCGTAAATCCAGCTTGATCTTATCTTTTAATGTTTACAAAGTTTACCTCATCATAGAGATGTTTCTAATCTAATATATCAGCTAAGCATCTTCTTTCCTAGGAATGGCTATAAGTTTCTGTATTGCTCTGCTCGTGCCATTGGAATGGCAGATATGACAAGAGGGTACTTGCATTGGGTCAATGACAAAGGAACCATCTTGCCCAGGGGTCCATTGATGTTGTCTCCTAGCAGTTTGTTCTCTGCTTTTCATAGGTATGTAAGCATAATGTAGACAAACTATATGGTTACATCTATAATTAGCAGTTTGTGCAATATAACCTAAAGGAGCTGAATGAAATAATTGCTTTTGTGGTGGCTTGGTTGTACAATGGTATGTTATGTGATGTTCCTAACAAACTGGCTTCTGAATATTTCACCAGTGTACGGTCACATGTGGCACTGTATTAAAAACAATCAAATAGCTAACATACTGAATACAAGGATTCGTCTAGAACAGGAGTGAGCAGATGGTATATCATGGTCCATTTGTAGACTGTAGTACTTGCGGGACCTTGGTCTGAATTTCTTATATTATTTAAGAAGAGAGTTTTAGATGGTTTAACATGGTCACTAGGAGATTGAGGTACCTTGACTTTGTCATCAACTCTCTAACCAGCCTAGAGGAAAAATCCCAACACACTATACTTTGTGGGGAAGTGTGGGAGTTGTATATAGGCTTTTTGTTTACAATGTTGTAAAGATTACAAGAAGACAATAAATGTCAAGCACTTAAGCATTCAAATACATATAGAAATGCTAAGTGTTAAGAGTTCACATTCAGTATCACCTACAGATTAGTTTTGCCTTAACTGTTAAAAGATCCCGAATATGCATTCTAGTTTTGTGCATTTAAGACACATTATAAATGCGATCACAAAGATTGTAATATAGTTAAAATAAGAAAGGTTCTGAGAAGACCAAGGTCCATTCATTCTCACTCTGGGCAAAGCCAGTTGTAGCTACTTACATTTTATTAGCATTCTGTGTTAAATGAATTTTTCAGAGATGAGTCTTCCTAAAGGATGTTGCATAGAGATTCAGTTGTGTGAAGACTAGTAAAAATATCTGGAAGTTCATAGGCTGTCAGGAAGATGGGAGTGAAGTCAGGGCTCAGACTCTTCACCTCATCCCTTCATTCTAGCTCTCCTTTTTCTCTGGCTATTCCCCCCATCTCTGTTTCTTTCCTTGTCTTGCCCTGCTGCTTCACCTGTCCTTACAGCCCTAATTTCTTCACCCCTGTCCCAGAATTCAGAAATTCTTTCTCTTCGCCACCAAGTATACTGTGTGTACTTTCCCCCTTTGGAACTAGTGTCAGTCATTTATTTTTTGTTGAAGAGAGTGAGGAGAATATGCATTCAAGGTGCCCTAAAGACAAACAACGAAAGCAGTATTCATATTTTTATTTCCAGCACGCCTAAAGCTGATAGAATCTTTAATCTGTTTGGTGCTGGTGAAAATGGAATGGACATTGAGATTAACTGGATTGCAGAAATGACTGTTAGCTCTTACAGCATCTGTGTATATACTGACCACCACCACTGTAGGGCCTTAATGAGATAAAATAAATGGATGGACTGTATATGAACACGTTAAGCTACCTTGAACTAGGATAGACCATTGGCTTATCTAGACCACTAGTGTCTGCTCAGGCTAGCAGGTGTTTCAGAGTCTCAAGCAGAGGCTGTCGTTAATCACTTGCTATCTTATTACTGAACTGGAGACATTGGGGACTGAAACATTCAATGCATGTGCCCTTTCACTGAACTATGGCTCATCCTTTCAAGTTGATGAAAGGTGGCAGCCAGCAGTTGGCAGCAGTTTACTAATGAATGGCAAGTAGCTAAGTATTAAAATGAACCATTAAGAAAGGCATTAAATTAATAGACACAGTTTCACTGATTATGAGCATCTTCAATGCCTAGTTGTTTTTACATATTTTTTTCATTTAAATGGCCTTTGGCCTTCCTGAAAAGAGCTGATTTATCATAAAAAAATCTTTAATCTGCCTGTGTCTTTTTAAAAAAATAGTGACTGCATGCCTGCAACAATTTTTCTATATATTTGTATCCTTTTTCCCCAGGGAAGTGATAGAAAAGAAGCCAGAGAAATTTAAAATTGAGTGTCTAAATGATATCAAGAACTTGTTTGGTCCATGTGAACAGCCATTCTATGCTGCTTTTGGGAACAGACCTAATGTAAGTCATCATGTTACAGCAAGTAAAAAAAATGCTAAATGGGAACATAGTTTTTGATCACTTATAGACTTGATAAGGAATCAGACAGGCTAGGGTACTTCAGGCCATGTGGCAAATCAAACCACAGTTTCTAGCAGCCTTTTCCTAGATTTCTTTTGGCTTCTCCTGGCTTTGCATTTAGTTTATTCTGCCTTCATGGCTTGTTCCAAACAAGGATGAGGGCAAGAATCCTAAACAAGGCCCTTTCTAATTGGATAATGGGCTTGAGCAGGTAGTGGAAGCTTTCCTAAGCTACCTGTTCCAACAAAAAATCTATTTCCATTGTGATGGTGGGGGGGGGGATATGAAATAAATACATAGGCTTGGATCTTTAGTTATTTTAACTTAAAGAAGTTCATAGAAGGAACACTTCTTTTCACTTAGGTTCCACATGCAGACACCTGTGCATCCTCTCCTCCCCCCACCCCCGCCCCCGCATTCTGCAGGATGATTGAGGGACATTTCTAAATAGGGAGAAGAGAAGACAAGAAACTTTCCTTCACTGAGCTTCTGCAAATTAAACTAAGCTTGAGATTCACATGAACAGATTTTTCACATGCCCATGTTGTTTGGCCTTTACTCATGAGTCAGGATCAGGATCAGTTCTCTTCATGTGTGTGAGTTTTGTAATGAAGCATTAGCCAGATTAAAATTTGGTGGCATAGTCTCTAAATTAAAATGAAATGGTATGTTGTATTTGTGACATTCAGGATGTGTATGCCTACATGAAAGTTGGAGTTCCAGATTGTAGAATATTCACCGTCAACCCAAAGGGTGAATTAATTCAGGAACAGACTAAGGGAAACAAATCCTCGTAAGTATCTGCTTTTTGAAGCAAGGGGGGGGGAATGTTTGAATCAGTTGTATGGAAATGCTTTGTAATATACATTTTAAAGCAAATGTGTAAAATCCTGTGTAAAACAGTAGATTGACTAAAATTATGAGAAGCTACATTCTAGTATTGTAACCACATTCATTGTTGAGTGGAAATACACTCTGAGTGGCTTCTTTCTCAGGATGGCATGAAATTTGTTAAGGTTGCAGTCCTGTGCACACTTACCTGACAGTAATTCCCATTAAACCTAGCAGGGCCTAGGAATTGGTAGAAATTGCACTATAAAGTAGACTGAATATGACATTAGAAAATAACTATTCTAATTTATTTTTGTACACAGATATTACAGACTGAGTGAGCTCGTGGAACATATGTTTCCACTTCTTAATAAAGAACAGAACTCTGCTTTTGTATGCCCAGAATTCAGCTCCTTCTGCTTTTGGAGAGAACAGCTTCCAGAGGTGAATGTAGAAGATTTAGCTTGAACAATATCCATTGTTCACACTGAACCTTTTCCCAGAGAGGCCACTTTTGGTGCCATGTGTCTGATTAAATTCAGGAAACGTCATGGGTTTGGCACAAACCAATGCAATGCAAAGCTGATCTCGCTGTTCTTTAGACATTTTTACTGATTGATTGAAAGCATTGGAAAGATAACGGCTTTTTTTTTTAAATAGCAGACCACCAAGAAGACAGAAGACAAAAAACAATGGGAATTTATGGGCAGCTTTGCATCTTCATATGTACAAATCCCAGTGGATATGTGTAATATTTTGTTTACTAATCTCCTTAGTATATCATCTAGAGAAAAACAGAAAAAGTTGTACAACTGATAGGCAAGACACATTACAGAACGATAGGAGAAACTATATGAGGTGCACTATAGGAATTATATCTAGTATTTAAATAGCCACTTATTTCAGGTACAATATGTGAGACTTTGATTATTCAGTACTCTCAAAATCTCTTCAAGAATTTACCAGTTTGTATGAAACGGGCATTCTCAATTTTGTATTGTCTAGAAGGAAATGAGGGTTGAAGTCAAGTCAAGATGGCACTTTGTTTAGCACTCACTTGTGGTCTTTGCCTTTTGTATTTGGTAAAAAAAAACCTTATACAGCAAGTGGGCTGCCTACGCTGCCTTTTGTTACTTGTGGCATTTTTTTTTTTTTGTAAGATGCTGTGTGAAATTGGAATCTATAGAATGGAAATATCATTTTTGCTTCAACAACTGTACAGTTGACATCTCTTAACTGCATTTGGTATGTGTGCAGTGTATGATCAGTAGGCAACATATACATATACTTTTCAGGGATAAATTCTTGTCTTGTAACAAAAGTAATGTGTATAGTCAGACTTTAAAACTGGGAGTACTATTCTGCCTTTATAGAACTTTGTATCAGGGTTTTTCAGTTTGACAGTAGGATCCATGTGAAAAGTAGTATCAGCTATAAATGTCAATTCAGATATTCTGATTAAAATGGTGTGTGTCAGTGGCACAGTGAATACAAAGGCAAATGATGTGCTGTTTCAGTGCTGCCACTACTTAAAAATAGCTAGTATTTTCCTGTTCATCATGTAAATCCAGACTGAGGAGTTTCAACCTCCCAGATTTTGTTGGACTTCAGCTCCCAGAAGCCCCTAACCATTGGCTGTGCTGGCTAGGACTGAGTGGAGTTAGAGTACAATATCTGGAGGGCCACAGTATGAATTATTAAGCTACTACTGATTCTGGTTTTATGTAGAGCCAACTATGGTGGTAAGTGCCTAACATCTAGGTGTAGCTTTGTCCATCAGAAATATAACTTGGCTCATTAGGATCTCTCAAAGTGCCCCAAATGGTGGTTTGCTCTATAGTGAATTTATATAGGAAATATACTCTATCAGAATTAGAAATGGCAGCTAGCATCATGTTAGAAATGACGAAGACGTTAAGTCAGTCTCAGACTTAAACCATCACTTTTTGGGTCAGTACCGAGTTTGGAATTATCTTCCAACCACCCAGTGGCCAAAATCATGCCCCCCCCACTTCACCTTGTAAGCAGTGCACTCCCCCCCCACCCCTAACTTGGCCATTTCCATACCCAGCTATTTTCCTGTAACTGGATGCACTGCAAAGATGTCATCACAGGAAATCCTGAGGACCCCTGCAGATTCTTGTTGCAACACATCCAGATGCATCCCTGATGACCGCCCCCTGCCCTGACAACATGGAAATATTGCAGCTATTTACAAGGGGGAGGTAAAGCATCAGAAGATGTAGCTAAAAATGTAGCTACATGGTACACATGCATTTCCCGATGCAGGATCTTGGCTGTCATGTCAATCCTTTTTTCCCCCCCTGAGATTGCAGTAATTCTCGAGATGGCACGGGAAAATCAATCCACAACGATTGGGTTAATTCCCTCGTGCTAACCCATTGTGGATTGATGCCTGTGCCATCTCAGAATGAATCTTCACGGTAAGTACAACTCCTTGTTATCTTTATAAACCCTATATAAACAAACAGTGCTTGAGCTGTGCTGATGTGTTTGAAACTACTTTCTAATTAGACTGTAGATACAGAACCTCTGGCCCTCCAGAGATTCTTGCTGAGGTCCAGTTCCCATCAACCTGAGTTGGCCTGGACAATGGTGAGGTATGATGGGAGTGGTAGTTCATCAGCATATAAATTCCCACATCTCAAAATTATACATTAATCTCTTATCATAAGGAAGTACAGATTACAAATCTCTAGTAAATCAAAATCTGCAATATTGGATGAATTCCACCAGTATGTGAAATTTGCTCATTTCTGTATTACCTTGCATTCTGTAAATGATTCTGAAAACTTGCAATCTGCCTGCATTCTGTTCCTCTACGTTCTGGGATTCATTCCCACTTTCAATAGCAGTTAACTAACTTTAATAGATATTGCTCCTTCAAAAAGTAGTAGTAATATCTGCTAAAGTTGATATTTCTGAGACAAAGTGGTTGGAGTGAAGAGATCTACATTTGGCTCTTGAACAATTAGAATTTTTTTAAGCTTCTGGAAGTATTTTCTTTCATAATTATAGGCAGAGTTCTGCTATTTCTAGTATAATGTGAAGCGTGTTATTGAGCAATCTTAATCCAAACACTTTAAATTTAAATAAATACATTTCTAAAGAGTGGATTGGTCTTTATTTCAAGAGCCATTGGTCTCACTTTAAATAGCTCTCTAT
Source organism: Gambelia wislizenii (assembly GCA_030847615.1). NCBI lineage: Eukaryota > Metazoa > Chordata > Lepidosauria > Squamata > Crotaphytidae > Gambelia > Gambelia wislizenii. The sequence continues at coordinate 253,963,287 of JAUMIR010000004.1, forward strand.
GCAGACCATTACATTCTAAGTATTTTACCTCAATGACTCTAGAGCTGACCAGTAGTATTCAGTGCCCTGATACTGACAGGCAAACTGTCTACTAGAGCTCCTCTTTGGTCTTGTTTCCTTGCTGTAGTAGAAATGAATGGCTTTGAACTAGTTTTGGGAAACTAAACTAAGTACTTCATCTATTTCAGATCAGCATGTCATGTTATTCTTTCTGTGAAAGAGATAGCCATTTGTGTTTATGAACAGTCTTCTTAAGGATCTTTTTGAAAATGCATTTCCTTTTACTTTGGAAGTGTATTGAACAGCTTCTGCTGTACATCTGAAATTATTTACTTAGAATTTTTCATTCAATGTGAATATGACAGTTTTAACGTAAGGAAGTGGGAAATCATAGTCAAAATCTTGGCTGCATTTATGTAAAAATAAATAAGACAAACTCTGTTATGCAAGAAAACAATCAATTGTTTTATATTACCATTTAAGGTTTGGGATTTATTTTTTCTTTGATGTGTTCAAATTAGTATTTGGAGAAGGGAACCTGTGTGCCTGTGGGTGGGTGTCAGAGAGACAGATGCAAAAAGTATTGCTAGTACAGAAGAACAGGTGTAATTCTTGAGAAAATAGTACTGTGTTGCTATTAATATACTGTTCAAAAACTGTGTCTTCATCTGGAAAACTCAATGCTTTTTTAAAAAAATATATGGTATGACTCAGAATTGGAAAATTCTGATGGATTCCATTTAAGTTAGTATGACTGTGATGTAGGCTAACTATTGGAGTGTAAAATATAGCTAGTTCCTAACAACTAATGCAAAATATCTAATAAGTGATGTATATGAACTAGCCTTTTAACCAAGGAAGTTGTTATGTTAACCTGGAAAGTGTTGAGAGACTGTTTTTGAAAGCAAATCTGTACTTTGGTTGGTTCTGAATGCAAGGGAAGACTCCTCAGTAAATTCTGTATAATTGTGTTATGAACAATTTTTGCTTTGACAGAGCTTTACTCACTTATTAATCAGTAACATTCCACGACAGTGTTTTTTTTTTGTAAAGTCTGGGCCTGTTAGGAAAAAAAAGTCATTTTGTTGTATTTAATAAAATTGACAATAAAATCTCACCCAAACTTGTCATTTGTGTACTTTTGAAGTTATTCCTAGTAGAGTGCAAAATGACCTGTGGTCTAATAATCACAGAAGTGCTGACAGTGCAGTAAAGAGGGAGAGAAGGAATACATCATCTTGGATGCAAGATGAACTTTGCTGGTGTTAAAGCAATTGAAAAAGTCAGATGTATAGCTTCATTCTAGCTGACAGGAGACTGAAAAATCAGTGTAGCAATAGAATCAAAATTTCTTTAAAAAAAATAAAGTTCTCTTGTAGAGCCAAAGATGAGCATTATGCTGTTACTATTACATGAAAACAACTCTCAAACTGAATGGCTGCATTGAAATTGTTGCTGTTGATAAGCTCCATACTTCCAAAGCTTATAGAGTAGCTGCACATTATACATTTTAGAAGTAGAGAACCAGTCTGGGTATTGAATGGTTCTTGATATGCTTACCCTTGTGTATTGGAAATAAATGATAGAACCTAATATAAACTGGTGTTCATAAGCATGTAATCTTTCAGCTACTACTATGTACTAATTATCACCAAAATTACTTACAATTTTTGGTCTAAGTTTTATAATATATAATCTTTCTTTGCCAAGAGACTATGTTTATGTGGCTGTAACAAAACCCTCTCTATAGAACAGGGAGCTGTTGAAAAGGTTACAGAAGTACATACACACACACACACAAAACCTGTAGGAAAACCTGAAATGAAGAGTGAGCATATTCAGAGGACACAGAATACTTGCTAATTGGGAGTGGAGGATAGCATGGGTAGAATGGAGTTGCTCCAAACCTGAACAAAAGCTGTCTGCACTGCAACTTTTTATTTGCAATCTTATTTGCAATTCCCATTGTAGCCTTTATTGCCAATTGGCTTTCTGTCGACATTCAGACCTTTTTAGTTAACCTAGAAACCACTCAAAAATCAAAAATGGTTAAAATCCTTCCATGTAAGCTTTTGCAAAGTCAGTCTTCTTAAACCCATATAAAATAGGGAAGAAGGGGTTATAAAATGAATTGATTCTGACAGCTTTTCCTTAGGCTTGCTTAATGCCTGCTTCTATAAGGTTATGGAACGTGGGTTGGTAAAGAGAGGGACATGGAATGTGCCGCAAAACCAAGCAGAAATGAATTGGTGACAGACACGCTAGAAAGAAGAGAGTGATAAAGAAAGGGACAACTCTTAATTCCTGATATTGCACATCCAGTGGAAAACAGCCTCATTTGGTTACACAAGTCAGCTGAAAGCCAGAATAATGGATGTATAAATTCTGGGTTTCAGCTTATTTGTATAACTATTTCCTCATTGTTTAATAACTTAATAAGTACTTAAGGCACCTAACATACTGTGTAAAGAAGTCTTGTCTTTCTTTTCACCTTGTGAGGAAAAGAAAACACTGGAGATGCTCCATTTTCAAATCCCCCCCCCTTCCTTTAAGAAGGTTCTGAAAATTACTGTACTGTACATCCTTCTACCTTGCTTTACTTGCTTCTGGCCACTAGAGGGCCTGTGCTGAGCTGAGAGCTCTGCACTGGACCAGCATTTTTTTGCACCTAAATTTATGGCACTCAGTATAGCCACCATCTTGGGCAGCTGCCAGACTTACTGCCATTTCCCACCCACCCATCCAGAACTCACTGCCTACCCTGCTATAAGGGGAATCCAGTGGCATAATTCAGCCTGTCCCTCAATAACTAGTGGCAAGAGGGAAGCAGGAGTGTCCAACGCTCACCCATGCAGCTGAAGCCATGCCATCCAGCCCTCATATGGCCAGTTCCACTGCACATAACCCTGCCACGTGGCTCTGCCACCTCTAGCTCCAACAGGCACCGGATCTAACACCCCTGGGAGAGTAGGTCAGTCTAAATTAGGAGCACTCCCTGAGGCTGCATTCACCATCATGCAGTCAACCCCTGACTCCTCATTAGAGGAGAGCTCAGAACTGCGATCAACTTCCATTGTGCATTCCTGTTAGGGTGGAAAGGCTCAAGACAAAGGTATCCTGACCAAGAAAAGGAAGTGATTCCTTAAAAAAAATCACCAAAGGTCAAACTAGCTGCAGTGCAGTAAGCTCTGTCCTGATCAGTAGCTGAGGCAAGACAGAACTGGGAAGGAGGGACTGGCTCTCCCACAGGGTGGAAATGATAATTGACAGATTAAGAAGCCCTTCCTGTGAAGTGGATTGCCACCCACCTATCCACTGCAGGAAAAACTTATTTTTAATCAGTAAGTTTGTTTGAAGACAGCAGTTGCTAAAAGCAGTTGCACTTTTAGCCAAGTGGCTAAAAGATTTGATATATATAATATCCTATATTTACCATTTATTTGCTTAGTCATAAGGAAATTAATGAACTATTCCAATTAAAGCAATTCCTTAGAATTGTTTTGTTCTTATTGCTTTAATTGCATGCCACCCTGAGGTATCATGATAGAAGAAAGGACAGAAATATTTTGATAAATAAAATTTCCACCTTATCAACTTAGAGAAAAGACACAGCTTTGGATTTTCTGAACAATTTGAAGCTAAGTAGTTTGAAAATGTGAATAATGGCCCAAATAATCTCAGCTTCAGAAGAAAGGAAAGAGAAGACTTGTGTTTCCTGTAATGTGTTAAATGGCCCTGAATCACAATAGCAGCCTGATAATTTCATGTTCCTATTTCCTTAAATTTAAAAATTTAACCTCCAGTTTAATTTTATAGAACTGCATGGCACAAACTGAAGTAGTAAAATAACAGTATTGTCAATGATTTTTAAAAACCCAGTTTATAACCTGTGGAACAAGAACAAGTAGGTCTAACATAAATATTTCCATGAGGAGGATATTCTGTGCAGCTTGTAATAGCTTCACTGAACTTGAAGAGTAAACATTTTAATAAAGAATGTATATTATTTTTCCCCAATAGCAGTACAGTGTGAAGAAACTAGGAAATGTAGAAGATGTGTTTCTACAACTGATGTATCGGCGTAATAGTGTGAGCTCAGCATTTAGAAGAACGTTTGCTTTATGTTGCCTGGAAACAATTCTTAAGGGGGTGGCTGACAGGACTATGAAATAAAACTATAACTATTTCTCACACCTCAAGGGAGAAGACTAATAAGAGAGGTATTTTACAAGCTGGTTCATGAAGTGAGTAACTGCCGGAAGTAACTTTCTTAACACTATTAGTAGATCACCAAATGTTGGGGGGTGGGGAGAAAAGAAAACAGGGTGTGTCTTTTTTAGCAGGATGTTTTTAACATTGTCTGTTACCACAAAGGGAAAAAATGTCACATGAAGAGGGAGTCATAAGTTTTTGATCATGTTCCGTGAAATCTATTCTCTATTTCTTGATTTTTGTCAGGGAAACATGTGAGTTCATTAAAGAGGTAACAAGTAAAAACTATGTTTGTATTAACCAGCCCCACAGGAAGAAAGTTGCACCAAATATCAGGTGCTGTATTATAAGTGAAACCAGATACTTTGGCCAATGGGAGGCAAATGACATATGAGACCTCCTCTTAAGAAATCAACAGAATTATGTGACACCTTCTAATATTCCTAGTGTATTGGCTAACTAAGGCCCAAATACCCTAAAGGCACCAGATTTTATCTGATTTTGGAAGCTAAGCAAGGTCACCCCTGGTTAGTGCTTGGATGGGATACCTCCAAGAATACCAGGTGCTGCAGGCTATATTTCAGAGGAATGAACTGGCAAAACCACCTCTGAGTATTCCTTGCCTAAGAAAACCATATGAAATTCATGGGGTTGCCGTAAGTCAGTAGACAACTTGAAGGCACATACACACACAAGACAAAATATATACATTGAAATGCCTATTTGTGAGTGCGAAGTGAGAAGGTGGACAGAAGTGAGAGCTGGACAGTGAAGAAAGCTGATAGAAAGAAAATCAGCTCATTTGAGACATGGTGTTAGAGAAGAGTAATATGGATACCATGGACTGCCAAAAAGACCAGTAAATGGGTCCTAGAATAAATAAAACCTGAGCTCTCCCTAGAAGGCCAAGATGACTAAACTGAGACTGTTGTACTTCGGCCATATCACGATGTCATGATGGAGTGCCTAAATCCATCATGGGGAGTTCATCTGCAAAACCTATAGTTTACAGCATCTGGAAAATCCCACTCCCTGCTTCCCATAGCAACAGGTAAGGTAGAGGAGGGTGGAATGTCATTTCCTAAACATGACATCACATCACCTGATGGAGAGCCAGTCAGTTCTGGCAATGCAGAACCAATCAACGCTGACTAATGGAATTTTGGATTTCTGAACTCCTTTGTTTGAGGCCACATGGTTTTAGGCCAGCAAGGAGGCCACATGGCTTGAAGCCAACAAGAGAGATACATGGTTTCCATGACTCTTTAACATCAAAGAGCCACAAGGGATATCTGAAGTCTGGGGAGAGACTTCCAATGACTGAATTCCATCACCAGAAACTTAGCTAGGCCGGCTTACGATAAGCCTGAGCCTAGCCCATCCCAATTGGGACAGAGACTGATTATTATGAACATCATAAACGTGAGTTATAATCTTAGTTTAGGAGCATGTCTAGTTAGCAATGTGTTAGTTTTTGTGATTTATTTTTAATCCTATGACTGAATGTATTTCATGTAGCCTTAAGATGAGAACCTGGGGGGGAGATTTCCCTCCATGCTAACTGTTTCATCACTAGAACTAAAATAAAGTCTTTCTGTTTCTTAATCTCCATATGCACGTGCCTGGCTTGGACTAGCTATCTTGTTTCTCTCTGGAATAGAGAAGGATGGGTTAGGGTAACCCTCATTTAAGGCAGGAAGTTTAAAAGAACAATGTGATTGTCCCCTTGTAATCACATTTCACAATTCATATCAAATCAGGGGGTGGTGGCAGATTACCAAAGTGCTAAAATTGTACCAAAAAGCTTTGTGCCCTCTTTCCCCTCTCTGGGAAGGTGGAATGCACAGAGAAGGAGGGGGCTCAAATGTTACACACGAGAAGACACAACTCACTAGAAAAGACAATAATGCTTGGTAAGGTAGAAGGCAGTAGGAAAAGAGGAAGCCCACATACTAGATGAATAGACTCAATCAAGAAGGCCACCACCCTGAGCCTGCAGGACCTGAGCAGAGTGGTTGAGGACAGGGGGTCTTGGAGATGTCTCACTATGAATCAAAATGGCTCTGGTCCAATGTCACTCCATGAATTCTGTGACTTTATGGAAGGCACAGTCTCAGCAGTCTCACCCCAAACAGCAGTAGGCAGGTAACAATGATTTACATGGTTTTAAGGATTACAGTAGTATATGGAGATGGGAACTTGGCTGCCCAAAATCTAATTCTGGAAGTCCTGTACAAGCAAACAGATCAGAAATCTGATGAGCAACCCTGTCCCTGAGCCAGGACACTTCCCCTGAGAGCTGGGAGAAAGAAGAGGGTGAGGGAGAGAGACTGTGGCCTGCAACAGATACTCCCAAGCAGGTGTGGCTCTTGACAGAAAAAAGGTTCCCATGCATTGAAAGTATTTTGAACTATTAAAAAGTGCTATTAAAAATTAAGTATCACTTCCAGCAGGGGGAGCGAAGACGCAGGACCGGCTCAGACGTAGCTCCGTAGGGGTCGGTCGTCCAGGGGCGACAAGTGGGGTCTGGTTGGAAGACCACCACAATCCCTTCACCTGGGAAGGTAAAGGGGGATTGGGGCTTGCAGTAGCTGCCAACTGTGTTCTGGGGGGGCCAAGGGGAGTCCTACCCCTCCAGTTGCAAATGGCAGGCTGAGCAGCATTGCCATTCCTGGAGCTCTTGAGCAAATAGGCTTCATTCTCCCCCTACTCTTTAAAGCAGAAGACCTGCTAAAAATTTAGTGACTTTGACAAAAAATAGCTCAAGGAAGTCGGATTTACTTCCAGCAGAAGCCTTTCATTTGAGACTAAATTTACGGAATAAGGAGAAAAGGAAAGCGCATAATACAAAAGAAAAAAATAATCTTTTGTAGTGTGTTCCACCAGCGAGGTGGAATTAAGTGGGCTACAAGGAAGAAGCTGATAAATGGCAAACAAGTAAAGTAAAGTAAAGGAAAACCCACCTCAGGGGGGTGCAGTAACGCGACTTTAAAACAAATCTTTAAAACAAAGAAACACCCACCTCTGATAGAGGATCGCTGCGTCAGACTATACTACGCAGAACCTTGATACGGGACTTTGTGAGAGGAGGAGCAAGAAGCAAAGGAAAAAAAACGGAGGTGGGGAGGAGTCTTTAGGAGGTGAGAGGAAGTGGGGTGGAGAGGAGAGGACAAGAAGGAAGAGAGGGTGCGTGAGAGAGGCCGGGGCCGGGGCAGCGACCGAGTGGACGGAGCAGGCGGGGCGGATGGAGACGGTGCAGAGGAAGGAGAACAGATGGTACTGGATCGGAGTGGAGGAGCGGACGGTGTGTGAGGGAACCATTTCCCTCACCATTTTAAGGATAATGAACAGTAACTTAAAATTATTTCATAAGGACAATGTATTTTAAAAACTGACTAGGTTCCATTTCTCAGACTGCCATTAACTTCTAGATTTTGAATATTTTACATTGATACACCACTGCAACCTCTTTGATTTTTTAAACATATTTAGAAACCCATAATTTACTAAAAGCAAACTAAAGAAAATAATATACGAACAAAGATCCAGCATCACACTGGCAGAGTCTTAAGGGCTTGTCTACATTGACTGGGATACTTTTGTCTTCTGGCTGAGTATTCCATCCCCAGAGCTGTCCCAGATTCCTGCATTACCACGATGAAATGGGAGGAAGTCCTCATGCACATACTGGCTTGTATCAATGGGTGGTCTCACCTGTTGTCACTCGTCCCACTCTCTGCAGCTGGGAAGGAGGCCCTCAACATGTGATCAAGGCTAGTCACATGCTGGGGGCCTTGATAACATGTTGGGGGCCTCTTTCCCAGCTTCAGAGCAACACCAGCAGCAGCAGTCGGCAAACAGGCCGGCGTGCAGGTACGGATCCTGCATTCCTGCACCAGACCCATACAGTTTCCCCCATATAATGTAGGTTTCTCTGGGGGTTATTTTAAAGTGTTTTAAATGGGTTTGGACATCATCAGGACTGTCTGGAGGTGAATTGGGGCAAGAGCCCTGCATTGGTTGGACTGCAGGGTTCCAAGATGGGACAGAAGCTGGAGTAAACTGCCCATCTAGACATGCCCTAAGTCTCTCCCAACATAGTTATGGGAGGTGCCAAAAGCAGATCCCTTTGCCTGGCTACTTCCCTCATTGCCCCAACGTTGAGTGCAGCTCCATCTCTAGGTTCATTTGGGCTTGTTCCACATGACGCTTGAGCCTGGTGGTGGTGGTGGTGGTGGTGGTGGTGGTGGAAGCAGTCTTGGGGGACTAAAAATACATATGCAGGCATGACACCTACCCACCCCAATTACACCTGAATATAACAACAACAAGATGCTGGCCATAATGAGCAATTGTAAATATGCTGCCTCAGAAGTAAGTCCTATTGCATCCCATAGGGCTTCCACTTAGAAAAATGTGCTTATGATTGCAGCCATAAGCATGGAAAAGACTGCACTGAAGTTTTGAAGGCAGGGGAAAAATGAGAGAGAAGTATAATATTAACACTTCACCATTTATTACACTTACTTTCTTCCAGACTGTTTTACTCATCTTCTCTTGCATCAAACCCTACACATGAGGAATGGAAGGGTATAGAAACACCCCACTGAATGTGGAATACATTTCATCTGAGTCTGTGTAGGCCAGCTTGCCTCCAGTAACTACAATGCTTACTTCTGCTCCAGCTTTGAGGTGAACAACAAGATGGAAAGCACCAGTTCCACCACAAGTCCGTTTTCCCAGTCTGGGTTTGTGATATTCAAGCAGCTCTCTTCTATATCCAGCTGTATGGAGCTGAGCAATACTTGCATTGGAAACAGACAGTACAGCTTCTACATATTCATCCCTCTCAGGAGCTAGGATAGCTGTGATCAGATAACGGCCTTCATACGGTGATGTGAAGATACCTGCAAAAAGTACACAACATTACTTAAAGGTACACCATATAGTTAGCATTAGATCAATTTCTGCTGTTTTTTTTTTCTCACAATCATGCAAGTGTTTGCACACAGAAGTAACAATCTGAAAAGTTTACATTGTGTTTCCATTTGAAAAGGAAGTTGTGTTCTTCACATAATATTCCTCTTAGACTACAGATGAACTCATTCTCCCTTAGCTCCTGCACATGCATATTGTACATTTTTATCTACTGAGCTGATTGTGATTTCATTGCAGCTCCCAAATGCATACAAAGGAATGCAATTCTGTCTTCTGTTAGGGAGTCCCTCAGTCACTGCATCTTTCAACTTCACTACTTTCATGGAAGGCCGTGAGGATGATGGAGGAACACTCAATGTCTGAACAATTTAAAGAGAATTAAGCAAGATAGGGCAACACCACCTTAAGAATTCTGAGAGATCTGAAAATGTATAAAGCAAGTCTATCAATGCACCAACTTGGGCAGGAAGGACAACTGAAAGGAAGCAAAGCAATGGATATTTTTCATTTATGCAAGCTACCAGGCCAGCCCAAAATGTGGAATTAGGATCTTGACTGTCACCTCCAGGCTCTATAGGAGGGATAAGAATGTGTGGACCACTAGGCTGCAGCTCGCACCACAGGCTTTGTAGAGATGCAGCCCAACAACATGCAGAGGAATGCCCATTTTCTATCATATAGCATACATGTTTTATTTTCTGACTGGAATACCGGAGAATATAACCAAACAAGAGGAGTGCTGCTGTGTGAGCCAGCAGTACATGGCTTCATGTGTGTTGCACAAATACAGTTTTCCACCCTGTACTTTAGGGAAGTTCATAGAGATTTGGTTCCTGGACTTACCGTGGATACCGAAAACCATGGATAACAGCGAACCTTATTAAAATAAAGGACTTCTGGTAAAAACTTACCATACAATTGTATTGGAGAACTTAGAAGATGCCTGGAGAGGACTCCTCTCTAGGAATTTTCCAGCAAGATTTATGGTATGTGTCCTTATTTTTTTTTCTGCTGTGTATAATGAAACCATGGATATTGGTTCCATGGATATGGGGGTCCAATTGTATTATATAACACTCAAGCAAACAAAGGGATGGAGTGGGAGAGAGGAATGAATATTCCCTCTTGACTAAACTAAACCAGTCACAGGTAAGGTATGTAGGATGCTTTATCATCTGTAAACCTGCTGAGCTGGCACTAAATATTCTTACTACAAGAATTGTCTATTAACATCACTAACCAAAGCCCAGGCAGCATATACAAACAGCATGAATAAAATGGAATTGGAGGAAGTGGGAACCTCTTTTTCCTCCCAGGCATGGGGGCTGTTTGCCAAATTATCCAAGTCTATTCTTAGTTGTTACTAAATTCTTTGGAGCACAGTTAATTACTGTATACATATTGGACAGGTTCACCTTAAGCTCCAGTGCCCACATCCATTAGTCTGTAGCAGCTTTGCTGCAGAAGGCTGAACTAATTATAAGAGTACTGATAGCAGAAAATGAGATCAAAATAGATAGGCTTTTGATCATCTAATCATAAGTCAGTTTCCAGAGTTTACAAGCAAGTAACTTTAAGTCACAGCAGTTTTCAGCCTACAGACAACTAGCCATTTACATTGTCTAAATACAGTACTTACACATTTACACTGTTTAAAAACAACAAAAATAATTTACTACAGTGGGTTAAAGACAAAGTGACTTAATTTTTTTTGTCTGCAAATGCTAGGTCATACCACAAGGTGGGTATTAGCAAGAGCACCATCACCATTTTCTTTTGAAATTAGACTTTAGAAAGAGAAAGATGTGGTGACCAGATGCAAAGAAGAGCCAGCTTCCTGTGCCTTTAATAATAAGGGAGAAAATAGTTTTTTTGCCTTAACAGATGAGCTTTTTCTCTGTTTCATCCTCCTTTATATCTGGTTTTTGAAGACAGAAAAATCGAAAGATTAAAACATGGATTTCTTCCTCCTCCTCCTCCTCGCAAGTACGACAACATAAAAATGGGTCTCAAGATGTAAAGGTGGATGTTGGAAATACTGAGCACTGTTCTTTTAATTTGTACAGCACTGAACAATTGTCAGGTAAAATATACTGTCTATACTGCCCTTTATGCACAAAAATATACTGCCCTTTTATGCACAATTTTTTTCCTACCTGTGTCAGGGTTGTAATAGTTTCCATCATTTACAAGCACTTTGTTAAAATGCACCACACCCACATCATTAGGAAACGGCTTCTGAGTGAGACCAACTGAGAATGAAACTGGTGAAGTGACCACTGCTCCTAAAATACAGAAGTCACCATAATTCAAATACATTTAAGAAAAAAGATGAGTAACACTAAAAGTTTTCTGCCTGGTTTTATACATACAAAAACCCTTAATTTTCAAATGAACACATTAGGTAAGAATAAGCACACATCTGCAGTCAGTCACATCCAGAAATGTTACCACTGTTACACTGACCAAAGGTTATCATCTATTTGCATTCAATTTTTCCTGTCATCTATGATGTAGAATAGAGTATCTTCCCTGTTTCACTGAGCAGTGTGTAAAGCAGAGATGGCTGAGTCAGATGCAATAAGGGATGGTTCAACCAGACCAATGAGTCAAGGTGGGTTGCCAGTTGCTGAGAGCATTTGTGGCAAACCAAAACAGGATAGGAATTTGCAATGCACTTCTAGATCAAGAATTTGCAACCCCAAACAAAGGCAAAACCCAGTAGTAGGCAAGTCATTGGGGTAAATTTATGTTTCTAGATAGAGAACTGTTGAAACTTTAAATGGATTTACCCACAGCCACCTGCCACTGCAAAGGAATCTGAGAATAACTTTCCAAATCCTAGAGTACAGGCTAATAAAAATATTACAGCAACTGACAGATGTTGCTTTTAAGCACACCACATCATAGTGCTGTTCACTGTTCAGACCATTTGTGGAGAGGAGCACACCACAGCATAGTGCTGTTCACTGTTCAGACCATTTGTGGAGAGGAGCTCATCATTCCTGAGGTATGACTGTCTTTGTTCTATTGCAAAGTACATGAAAGGAAATAATCAATGGGCTGGATCCAGACTAAATTAGTTGCATTTAGATCCCATTTAAATAATTGTTAACAGTCCTAACTCATGACCCATTTATTATTTCAGTGGAACTAAGTGTGACAAACTCAGTCTGGCTCAAACCCATCATGTTTACATAATATGTAACATTGTGCTCCATAAACAAGTGATGCTCAAAGATGGCATTAATGGAGATGATCTTCATTAATCTACATGGGCTTCCATTAAAGCCCTTGGTCTTGGGCTGTATTATTCTAGCAGAGCTAAACAAAGAGTACTTAGTACTTGGCCAGTCTGCAGATTCTACAAGTAAGCTACCCCAAAGTACTCCTTTTAAGAACCAGATCTCTACAGTGATTATGGCTGTGGTGCTGTTAGTTTCATATGCATATGTAAGTTGACTACAGAGTTGGACAGTTTTGTCCTATGCACAACATCTGCATTCAGGTCAAGGTCAGGAAAGCAAAATTGCCCATGTTGTGCCACCCTGAATGCAGATGTACATTTGGTTATATTTTCAGTTGTGTGATGGCCATTCAGAACATGGATTGCTTAACGCAATCAATGCATCACTCCACATGCAGATACTTACGCTATGCAACCTTGATGCAGGATCTTGGCCTCAGTGTTTTTCACTACATATCAATTGGTTACTTTATCTGTCTACCACTTTTCTATATACTAAACAAACCAAGCAGTCACAATAAAACAAAGCAAAACAAGGTACCTTCAGGTCCATATTAAAGGGGAGAGAAATTATTATTGGCACAATTGCTACTTTATTAAAAGTAGCTAATGCTTCCCTGAATGTTTTCTGGCTATTTGTTGTTGTGTGCCTTGAAGTTGTTTCTGACTTATGACACCCCTAAGGTGAACCTATCTCAGGGTTTTCTTGGCAAGATTTGTTCAGAAGAGGTTTGACTTTGCAAACTGAGGCTGGTAGTGTGTGACTTGCCCAAGGTCAACCAGCCAAGGGTTTCCGTGGCCAAGTGGGGATTTGAACCCTGATCTTCAGAGTTGTATCCAATGCTCAAACCACTACACCACACTGGCTCTCTATCTGATTATAACTGTATTAAAAGACCATTTTTTACATTCAAATTTTGACTTTCAGTTAGTGAAACCACTTCCGCTTAAACCAGTTCCTTTCATTCTTTAATCTAACCAGCCCATCTTATTATATCTTTAATACTCTTGGGATGCACTCCAATGAGGTTTTAACTATGCAACTGCACAATAAAATTCATGGGTGTCTACAGGGGGTTCAGACATTGTCATCTTCAGTTTGTAGTCTGTGTTTTTCCATTGTTTCTTCCATTGTTTTTCTTGCCAGAGAAAATTCATAGAAGGAAAAAGATGGAAGAGTTACACAATGGTTTTCAACAGTGAGCAGCAGAAGCCTGGAACCATCCTAAGAATTAGCAAATTTCAATAGAATAATGTCTCCCAATTGCATTCTTATTAATATTTGGATAAGCTAGCTTCACAATTTTGCAATTGAATAAAAGACTATATAATTTTAATATGTTCCTGACAAAAATAAAATAAACAGTTATTTTGCTTTGATGTTATAGATTACTTTGATCACAAATGACTGTAGTAAAGCATAATAATGAACCTTGCTGTTATTCCAGTCTTAATTTTATTTGATTCTTTTGCATGCTGATGTGTAACTGGGTCCCCTCTGCTTCACCCTTACTCCCCAAATGAACACAGACACAATTATTCTTTTAGAAATATATTGTAAGATGATATAGGAATATATATTGGCAATAAAGGCCACAATTTTTGATGGCATTTGCTTAGGTTGCCACATATGCATGGGTTCGGATCCAGAAATCGACCAACCCGCCTGTCTGGTCAATGAGCCCGTTGTCGGCCTGTCTGCTGACAAGCACCAGCCCAGATTTCCTGTCCACCCCAGCTCCTCCCCCATGTACCACCAGAACATGTGATCCGTAACCTTCCTGAAAAGCGGGGAGGGAATTCACAGATGACATGCTCCAAACTGGCATGTGCTCATGTCTAGACTTCCCCTGGGGTCTCTGTGACCTTGACCTTGACCCTGAACTTGCTGGAGACCCCTATAACCAATGAGTTTGGATCAGAACCTATGCCAGCTGCCAACCACCACTAAAAGCTGTGACAAAGAACAAAAATACATATAAGTTGTAACAACAAACAAGCAGACATGCATGATACACATAATACGTATAGAAACAAGGGTGGGTGGGTCTTTGGCTCTCAGCGAGCCACTGGCTGGTCTGGTGCTGCAGTCAGGAATAAATACCCGACCACCGGACCAGAGGGAAGACCTACTAGCTGCAGCAGTAAGCCCCTCCTCCCAGCTAATCAGAGAGCTAGGGTCATCCCTGACCCTGATTGGCTGGGGCGCTGTTTAAATCAGCCAACCAAGGAGAGGAAGCCTCCTCCTGATTGGCTAATCCATGATCCTCTTCCCGGCTGGCAAAGCATGCTGGGAAGAAGAACCTCTGGCATGGCGGCACCCATGCCAACCCTCCTGACTATGTGGGAGGGTGAAGCATCGTGGGACCCCACCAACCCTGCAAACCGCCCACCAGGTAAGTCTGCCAGCTGCCTCGTTGGGGTGATAAATCTACAAGCAACGCTACATGAGCAAGCTGAAATTAATCTAAGCATTAGGAGTGCTGTGTGCTCTTTGCATATTTTACATCAGCAGTCACCTGTAGAGAAAGAGGTCTGGAACATGTCAACATTTAATTACTTTGAACAGCTTCTGATGTAACGAACAGCTCTATATTTTATTTAGATAGCTCCCTATGTGCCTATCCTTTTATGGGGATAATGCAATAGATGTAGATCCCTCTGCATGCCATGATGCAAAAACTAGTCCGATCTGTACTCACTGGAGACATGGAGGGGGTGGGGCAACAGCTACTCTTTCCTCCTGGCTGCAGAAGTGCAGCCTAATGCTGTCTAGGCATCATGTGTCCTCCTCTGGCCACTCAATGGCCATGGGTGTGTAGTTGCTGCTGGAAAGTTCCCTTCCATATGACACAGAAATGGTGGCTCAGTAAAATACGTGGGCAGCTCTGTAGCACCCCAGTCTTATTTCTAGCAATAACACCCATCTGCGATATCATTTATACCAGCAAGCACCTTATGGGAATTGGCAACTCAGAACAAAGCAACTACTGGGTTACCTTTTGTTGCTGTAGTTGGAGGTCCTGGTTTTGCCTGCAGTTTTGGATAACCTACAAAATGAATGCGTATAAAGAAGATAACATTACAGTTTGCTGATGTCTTCATCACCTCCAATCCCCCCTCCCCTTGAAATGTGATTCATTCCAGTACCAATACCCACTGCTGCAGCTCTCAGATAATTTTAGAGTGGTCCTTTTGAAGCCGGGGGCATCACTCTAGTCTAAGTGGTTTGAATGCTGATATCTAAAATCAAGAATTTAGAGAGCTATGCATGGCGTGTTCTCATTCAACTTTCTGTGAAGTGGTATAACACAGAAGAGAGAAAGGGACTGGTTTGTGGTATCAGCACAATGTCAGAGGCAATCTGTAATCTTGTAGATAAGAACTGCTGTTATCTTCAGACCTCTATTAAGAAGTATAAAGAAAATATGGGAGACCGAGCTCTTAGAAGACACTTGGAATCTGATGGAGTAGGAAGCCAAATAATAGTACCAGATATCACAAACAATGAGGGCTATTTATATTCAGTATTAACCACTACAAAGTCATCCAATTACATTGCATTGGTTCCTTTTTGGATTCTATTCCAACCCAAGGAAGGAAGTGGAAAGAAAGAAAGAAAGAAAGAAAGAAAGAAAGAAAGAAAGAAAGAGAAAGAGAGAGAGAGGAGGCTATATACATCATTTCATTGGTGGTAAGAAAAGCTCAATCTGACACATGCATTATTAGAAGTTAAATCCTCAAGATGTTTTGAATGCGAGGACTGAACTCCTGTAGTGTAATGCAGATTCAGCAATATGCAGAATTTGTTTCTCTTATAAATGAATAACCAGTTAAAGGGAGAGTGCTTTATACTTGCTTCTACTGGGGTCAGGACAATAAACAAAAAAGGGGAGGGGCTGTATATGATCCCAGAGGTGCACTCCTTGATTAACAGTCGTTAATCAAGGAGTGCACCTCTGGGATCATATACAGCCCCTCCCCTTTTTTTGTTTATTGTCCTGACCCCAGTAGAAGCAATTCTGGAGTGGCTATTCACTTCTAAAATAAATTGCAAGACCTCCCTTGCACTCACTAACACCATTTTATACTAATTCATTTTTCTAAACAATAAGCTTTTTGGAGGGCAGTTGAACTTCAGCAATCTGTGCAGCCCCAGACCTGCCAAAGTTGTCCAACCAAGGTGAGGATACATTTCTACTTTATGTTGCAACAGATCCACTTACTGAAAACATAATGAGAAATATTTATACACATGTCTATTTTTCAAATCCTTCCGTACAGTTTAAGTCACAGGCTGCTGTGACCTCTTCTGCATCTATTGTGGATACAGTTGGTATCCAAACCCAACATGCTGGTTTGAATCCAAGGACTTTTTCAGACACCCCTTACTGCACAAGAAGCTTCTGTGACAGTAACGAAGCTGCTGTGCGGCAGGGGGTCCGTTTCAGACGATGCTGTCCCTCTCTTGGTGTCATTTGTGACTGTTCTGGGTAGGATGGAGGGCAGCTGCGCCATTTTTTACTCATGGAAGTTGTCCATGAATAAAAAATTGAGGCCTCCCTCAATCCTACCCGGAACAGTCACGGACGATGCCAAGAGAGGGACGGCGTCGTCCGAAACGGACCCCCTGCTGCACAGCAGCTTAGTTACTGTTATGGAGGCTCCTTGCACGGTAAGGGGTTTCTGAAAAAGTCCCAAGTGTCACTTTTGTTTTACACAAAAAATCCACCAGATTCCCACAGGTTAAAAGATGTATGCTAATTTATTTATTTTTCTTTTTTCCATCTCATAAGTTTTTATTTTGACATATTTGACTTACAGGCACTGTGCATCAGTGGTGTTTCATAACTCTGCAAGTTTGTTGCTAATCAAGGAAAATTGATATAAAGGGTGTGGGGGAGAACTACCTCACAGCAACAGTTCCAGGCTCCAAAAAGGTCTGAAAAGATATCTGGAGGAATAATTCACTTCTTTTTAAAGCCACAAAACAAGGAATTCTGTTTTACAAACAGACAGGCTTAAAAAAAATTAAAATGTATGCTAATATTAGTCAGTGACAGTAAAGAAGGGATCCCTCAGATGAAATTTTAGATTTGCTCACCTGGTGCTCCAGCATACCCTTCAGAAACAGGCATGCTTCTGTGACCATCTTGGCCATCTATGCTCTTTGGTCGCCCTCTTCCTGACATAACAATAGAGCCAGGAGGACCTGCCTCTCCAGTCACCATAAATATCCCACTTTTCCCAGGTAAGGAAGGTAAGCCTGGTTTTGATCCTGGTAATGGTGGTTGTCTGGAATCTGGCGGCTGAAGAGGCACTCCATGTAATGGTGGTTGTATTATTACTTTTGGATGTGATGGCTGCAAAGGTATTCTGATTTCTGGCATCTGAAGTGGGGTTCTTGGGTGTGATGGTTGCATATGTTCTCCTGGCTGTGGCTTTAGTGGAGTCCTTGGCTGTGAGGCTGCTGGAGGCATCCCTGGCTGAGATGGTTGTAATGGTTTTCTTGGATCTGATGGTGGCAGAGGAATCTTTCTTTGTGGTTTCCTTGGTTCTAGTAGTGATGGCTTTTCAGCTAAAAGTTAGCAAAAGGAAGAAAAATTTCTAGTTATCTCCATTCACTAATTTAACTTGCAAGAACATACTTATAAAACAACCCAAAATGAAACAGCAAAGAAGAAGTGAAAACCTAATCATGTGCTTCTGTTTTCAAAACAGACTATACCAAGCAACCCATCACAACCACAAAATATGCCTAATTCTTCAAAACACCATGTATCAGTATTTGCTAGAGAAACCTTTACTGGATTAAAATTTTAAAAGCTCTTTTGGTGCTAAGAACAGTATAAAAAGTAAACTTAGTAAATCACATTTATATAAGTGGCAGTTTGAACTGAACAAGTTACATAACATCCATAATCATTCAGTGGGGAAAATACATGTTAAGAATCATAGAATTGTAGACTTGGAACAGACCACAAGGGCCATCCAGTCCAACCCCCTACCACGCAGGAATCACGATCAAGGCATCCCTGACAGATGGCCATCCAGCCTCTATTTAAAGACCTCCAAGGAAGGAAACCCCAGCACACTCCGAGGGAGTGTGTTCCACTGCCAAACAGCTCTTACTGTCAGAAAGTTCCTCCTAATGTTGAGGTGGAATCTCTGTTCCTGGAGCTTGCACCCATTCTTCTGTGTTCCAGTCTCTGGAGCAGCAGAAAACAAGCCTGCTCCATCCTCAATGGGACACCCCTTCAAATACTTAAACAGGGCTATCATATCGCTCCTTAACTGTCTTTTTTCCAGGCTAAACATACCCAGCTCCCTAAGTCTTTCCTCATAAGGCATGGTTTCCAGATCTTTCACCATTTTAGTTGCCCTCCTCTGGACATGCTCCGATTTGTCAATATCCTTTTTGAATTGTGAATTGAATTTTGAATTTTTCCAATCAGGAAAAAGCAGCCCTTCCCTGATTGGCTGGCTTACGATCCTCTTTCCATCCTGCCCAGGCCAGCTGGAAAGAGGATCTTCGGGCCCAAGATGGCAGTGCCCATGCCGCCACGAGGTGGGCAAACTGCCGGGGGCTCTCCATCTACAATTTCGGCCGCAGGGCGAGAGGTAAGTCCGGCAGCCGATATATCCTTTTTGAATTGTGGTGCCCAGAACTGGACGCAGTATTCTAGGTGAGGTCTGACCAAAGCAGAATAGAGTGGCACTATTACTTCCCTTGATCTAGACACTATACTTCTATTGATGCAGCCCAAAATCGCATTGGCCTTTTTAGCTGCCGCATCTAAAATGTCTGGAAACCTTAAAAGACACAAAAAGAAGAATTTAAAATTGAGCTTTTGTCCTTAATGACAAAACAATCACCTCAGTTCTGCACTACAACATGAAATGGCAAAAAGATGTTCATAGTCAGACCTAATGTCTAGTCACTTTTGAAGTTGACAGATGACTGCATATGTACTAACATATAGGAGATTATCAGACACAGGAAAAACCACGTCAAAAAATCGCTAGAAAAACAGGAAGAGGCACGATTATCTGATGGCGTTGTTGTCCTCCAGCGTTCTGGGGATGTAGCACGGCTATGAGTAAAGTGTCCTTTTTTATTAGTGTCTTGTTCCTGTCCACAGAAAAGGGAAGTCTCGTCCTCAGCAGGGCTACACCCCCGGAACAGCAGAAGGACACAGGTGTCTGGTAAAGGCACCCTTTCTGTTTTTCTAGTGATCTTCTGGCGAAGTTGAGAATGTGATTTTTTGGTGCATTCCCCCATGTCTGATAATCTCCATAGTTACCACTCTACAGTCCCCACTGCACACAAGATCAATTACTGCATTGTTTTTAGTCCAGCTAAAAACATCTACAATTTTTATATCACTATATTTACAGGGATACACAAACTATCTCTCAGTTTTACAGCACCTCCACAGCACAAATAATATATATGTCAACTCAAATGAAAACCTTATTGAGTCCAAATGGACTTAACTCTCAACCAAGTGGTTACTTGACTTAAGATTCAGTTGTTTATATTTATTTTCTCATTCTGTACAACAGAATTAAGGGCACATATTACTAAATTTAGCATTTCTTCCTTTTTAAGCATTTTTCTTTTTAAGCTTCCCACTGATGTATGTGTTCATAGATTTCTTTTAATCTTTGTATGGCTAGCAAACACAGACAATAAAACCATTCACAATTAGAAAAGTCAGACTATGGTCCAGGGTGCCTAATGTGAAAAAAGACTTTACTTGAAGGGGTAGTCTCTTGCAGGAAAGACAATAGTCTTGTGACATCATATATTATAGCATGTACTTTCATGGACTATAGCCCACTTCATTAGATGCAACTGAGAAGAAGGTGGTTCCCCTTTCAGTTGTCATCAATGGGGAAACCCTGCTTGAAAGATGAGTCTAAACATGATAGTTAATAGCCAACTAATACAGGAGTAAAGCACTATGGGATTTATAAAGCATCCAAGGTATAACTATTTTAACACACTAGACTGGAGTATTTTTACAACCATCATGGAGAGTTGTTGTTTTTTAACACACACACAAAGATGCAAATAGAAATGATGAGGTCTGATTGCTTATACCAATATTATAATATAGAAATCAATTTCTTAAATGTGTGCCTTTCTGATTTGTCACACATCCTAATTTCTAGGGACTAAAATTGTTTCGATGTTGTGATCTCCATTACCTAAATCACATAGTATGGACGCCAAACAAGCACACTCAGCAAACATTTCCATATGAGCTACACCTACAGTATATGAATTTCATAGGGGTTTTTTTAGGCAAGAAATACTCAGAGGTGGGTTTGCCAGTTCCTTCCTCTGAAGTATAGCCTACAGCACCTGGTATTCATTGGCAGTCTCCTACTTAGCTCCCAAGATCAGACATGATCTGGTGCGTTTTTAAGGTACAGCTAAGCAACTTGATGCTTTCTGGATGTTTAAATTATAACTCCCCATAATCCCTGACTGTTGCCTATGTAGGCAACCTAGCCCAAAGAATGTAGTCTAAAATATATGAACGGTACCTGATTGTCCAGCCCTAATCTAGGATAATCTAGACGAGCCCTTCCCCCTCCCATTCATTAACATCTTTTTATGGGCTTTGATAAGGGATAATACATGAGTGTTTCTATACTATTAATATAGGTGCCTAGAGATGCCATAATTAAATCATTGCTATGTTTATTAGACAAAGTAAATTCTATAGAGTATGACAGAATGGGTGATTTCTATGAATGGGGATGTGACAAGTCCTTTCAGCAGTGTTCTGTTTTATGTGAGACAGATAAATAACTTTGAACTTGTAAGTGTCACTGCTGAATTAAGAAGTACAGTTGTCCCTTCATATTCGCTGGGGTTGGTTCCAGGACCCACCTCCCATGGATACCAAAATTCGTGAATACTCAAGTCCCATTATATGCAATGGCATAGCAAAAAGGGGGTCCCTTATATAAGATGGAAAAATCAAGGTTTGCTATTTGGGTTATCACTTTTTAAAAGAATATTTTCAAGCTGTGAATACCTACTTAAATTGGTGGACACCAAATCTGTGGATATGGGAGGGACAACTGTATTCTGAACAAACACCTTAAAGAGATTGATCACAGATTAGCAAAGGCATATAGCGCATTTGGAAGACTTCACAAAAGAGTCTGGAGTACTAAACACCTGAGGCGACGCACAAAAATCAGTGTGTATAGAGCCATTGTACTGTCTATTCTCCTTTATGGCTCTGAAACATGGGTCACCTATCGCCAATACTTATGACTCCTCAAACGCTTTTATCAGCGCTGTATACGCACAATCCTAAATATACACTGGACTGACTAGGTGATGAATGTTGCTGTCCTTGAGCAAGCAGGGATCACCAGCATTGAGGCCATGATATTGAAAACACAGCTGCGCTGGGCAGGGCACCTTTCTAGGATGGAGGACCATCGCCTCCCCAAAATAGTATTCTACGGTGAACTCGCCACAGGTCAGCATAAGAGGGGCGCTCCAAAAAAACGATATAAGGATTCCCTGAAACAACATCTCAGGCTCGGCCAAATTGATCACCAACAATGGTCCGCCCTGGCCTCACATCAGGAGGCATGGAGACGCACTATCCATGAGTTATTTGAGAACTCATGCTAAACAAGTCTTGAAGAGAAACAACAACGCAGAAAGAATCACAACCTGGAAACATCACCCAAGGAGACCTTCTGCTGTGCTTTCTGCAACCGGTCTTGTTTATCTCAGATTGGCCTTTTTAGTCATCAACGTGCTTGCAGAAAGCGCGGGATGAGTGCTTCCTGAATCTTCGTTTGCGAAGAAAAGCCAGAGAAGCAACAGATACCTTATTTATATGAAAAGTAAGGAGTAAGGAGAAGGAACTCTGATCTTCCCAATGTCTTGGCAGTATTTATTCAAGATACTATAATACTTCAAATTTTGTAAAGTGGGTTGTATACAGACCTAGGCTTAAATCCAGTTATGAATCCCCAGTAGAGTAGACCTAGTGAATCAAAGGGTACATCAACACTTCTGTATGTTCCGTAGATTCAATCAGTCTAGTTAGGACTAGTTAGATTCACCCAGTCTAGTTAGGACTATCAAATTATCCAGATATTGGAATGCAGGTGCCAGCAGCTCTAGACTACATATCCAATGATGAGGAATGCTGGGAACTGACGTGCAACATCTGGAGGACTGCATGAATTCCAATGTGGAATTACATGTAGGCCAATGCCATGCTTAGTGTATACCCCCCAAATCAATATGGCACGTTAGTCATGACTAATTTAAGACCTATTAACATCAATGGCTCTATGCTAAGCATGTCTAAGTGTCCATATAATTCACTGTGTTTCATACATGCATGCTTTCAATTGATAGGAGAAGTTACATCCTATAGAATTTCCATTCTGTATCTCTTAAAGGCACAGAATTCCTTCTGTGGGTGCACTTGGCTACCCTGTGCGTTTTGACTCTCCAACTCCCATTCTTTTGCTTCATTTCTGCTAATAGCTCACAGTCCCTCCTATTCATAGGTTCTATATGAAGTCTTTCACTAGCCTGTCCTCTCTTGACTTCTATTCTGTGCCTTCACCAATCTTTTAGTCCTCATTCCTTCCTCTGCCTAATAAGTACTACTTCATTCAGTCATTCCTGGCTCCCACCTAGTAGCCTTTGCTGTATACTTGGGTCTTCCTCCCATTTAACCTTCCTAACTAAAATATACAGCTTTTCATGCCCTGCTTTTCTGTAAGAATTCCTTCCCAGCCATTTTCCCATTGGGTGTAACTATGACTGGAAGTAAATCTTGATGATTGGAAGATAATTTTGGAAAAATAATTTGGGAGGTTGAGGAAAAGTTCAGCAGTCCTGTTCTGAAGGAATGGGCATGACCTGGGATACCTGCCACCTCCTTGTATCCTTAATTTCTCTGACTTCTTTGCCTATGCAATTCCTCCTGTGTCTAAACCTGATCTCTCATTTCCCTTACATCTACCAGTTTTCTGTTGTTGTTATTGCTGTTTTCGTTGTCGTCATCATATGCTTTTTTCATTATTTCAGTAATAAGAAATTTCATGTACTTTCCAAGAAACCACATTAACTTAGCCAAAAATGCCTTCTGTTCGTTGGAGGTTACAAAATAGATTTGTTGGGCCTGCTCTAGATTGAGTCATACATAGAGTAGGCTCACTGACATCATTAACTGGTCATGACTAATACTTTAAAGGCACCAGACCCCATCTGATCTTGGAAGCTAAATAGGGTCAGCCCTGGTTAGTACTTGGATGGGAGACCACCAATGGATACCAGGTGCTGTAGACTATAATTCAGAGGAAGGGACTGGCAAAACCACCGCTGAGTATTCCTTGCCTATGAAAAATTCATGGCATTTCCGTAAGTTGACAGGTAACTTGAAGGCACACGCACGTACACACACACACAAAACAATTGTCTCTGATTTTAATTTGTCTACTGCGTATGCTTAACTTTGGATCCAGCCCTTTTAGTTCAGTTGTTTAAACACTTAATTGATACTGAAATATTTTTGAGTCTTTACCCACAAAGAACAACAGTCAAGTGTAATTCCACCAGCCAGCCTGTAGAACGTTTACACATTTATAGACATACATGCTAATCTTCTTTGCAGATTTCCAGTATCAATATATGTGTGACTAAAGCAAGCCATTTTCACTTGTCATTCTGAACTTCCCAGTAAAAAACATGGCTTATAAATATATTGTGAAAGGCCACTGCACAGAAATCAGCACTTTTCTGTCCAAAATATATGGAAGTGATGACTGCAGAAGGAAGGAGTTTCCATGTAATGTTCTAAGAATGCAGCAGTCAAAATATGCATGTGACATTCACACCTGATGTAAGGCCTTACATATTTCATATCTGAGTATTTGTATGTGAGAACAAAAGGTCATGCTCTGCATCCCTCAGTGTATCTGCCAAAAAGGAAAATGAAGGTTGGGCTAGGAAAACATCCTCCAGAGCCTATGCTAAGAAGGAGGTATGTGCTAATGGTAGGTAGGAGGATGGGTAAAAAATCAAAGTGAGCTGGGAAGCTGAATTATTGTTTTGAAATAAACATTTGAATCTTATTTTTTCCTTTAATGTAATACTGAATAACCTAAGAGCTTTTATACCTACTAAAGCTTTGTTTAAACAAAGTTTCCATCACTTTATATGAAATGATCAGTCAGGGCCCCACTTTATATAAGCAGAGTACCAGAGCAGACTGCTTGATTACCTCCTTAAAACAGATGGGATTGTATGGATCTCCAGATGTTGATCAATGACAATTCTCAGCATCCCTTACCATTGACTATACTGGTTAGGGCTGCTAGGAGTTGGTTTCATTTTATTTATATCCCAGACCTAAGGCAGCTTATAACAGAAACTGTAGAGCTAAAAGCACACACCTTCCAACTGTCCCAATTTGGCTGGGACAGTCCCAATTAATCCTTTGTCATCCCTCTTTTTCACTGCTTTTAAAATGTCTCAGTTTCTCTCTCCTCCTCTCACACTCCGCTATCTTCAGCTCACTTCAATTTCTGCAAACTGAGTCCAAAGACCAAAAATACCACTCAATTAACTCAGTAGGTGAGAGAGGAGAGGAGGGGGATTGATCCTCTGGGATCAAAGTCGTAACATTGTGGTTTGCAGTACTGGTGTTTAACCACTGCACCACCAGAGCTCCCTATTTAACACATAACAAAGAGAATAAAACTATAGCCTCACCTATTAAAAGGCCCTTATATGCAGCAACCAGTTCACAGTCAAAAGCCAGCTATATAAAAAGGTCCTTGTCTGCAAAGAGTACTGAGGAGGGTTAGCTTAGTCTCCTGTGAGAGAGAGCTCAGAATCTTGGAGCAGCCACTGAGAAGACCCTCACATGTATCCTCACCAGATGTGCCTCTGACAGCGGTGGGGATGAGAGAAAGCCCTCTCCTGAGGATCTTAAAATTTAGGCAGGTTCATATAGGGAAATAAGGTCTTTCAGATAGTCTAGGTTGGAGTCCAGTAACAGCTGGAATACCACACAATTTCTACCTATACCCTAAAAAAACCTACGAGCTCTACTACATCACCTCTCTCTGTCTCTCTCTGTGTGTGTGTGTGTGTGTGTGAATGCAAACTTGGTGCAGCTGTTGCCTTCAGCTGATTCTCTCCCAACAAATCAAAGACTGAATCCACAAACAAACCTAAAACAAATTGGATACTATGTCTGGTTTGTTCAAAGAGAAACAAACCAGTGTGGCAGTTGTATCTGGGTTCAAACAACATGATAAATCAGGGTTGGGAATCATGCCACCCTCCAGATGTTGGTGAAGTTCAAGTTCCAGCAACCTTAGCCAGCATAGCCAGTAAGGAAAGGTGAATACTGTAATTAAGGTTGCAATCAAAGAACATCTGGAGGGCTGCCTGAGTTGTAATCCTGTGATAACCCAACTGTAGACGCAAATTCAGTGTAAGAAAGTACCATGGTCTATGCAGTCAGATTTCTGTTTGTACAACAGCTGGGGTTACCATGCATTCCTGGCATGCTGTTTTGGACAAACACACCCACAGAGCTGATCTATGCAGCTATTCTTGTTAAGATACTTCCATGTAGAAAACAAACTAGCAAGGAAATATGTAGAGGAATCAAAAGTTTAATTGTTCCAAAGTGAACTGCAAAAAATCTTAGACAACTTGCCAAGTCTGCAACGTTCAATATAGTTTACCAAATAAACAAAACAGTATCAGAACTCTTTTTAATAGGAGGCTACCACTAACAATACATCTACACAGTACTTCAAAGATGTAGCTACCAGGTACAGCATGGATGGGAAGTATGCAGTGCTCCAAATGTTAGTGAACTGCAACTCCTAGCATTTTTCTCCATTGGCTATGTAGACTAGGGCTGCTGGGAGCTACAGTTTGTAACACCACTATGAGGACCCACTGCTGCTTGAAACCACTGACCCAAAAGAAGGCTCAGGAAACAATTGCATTAAGATAAATGAAATGCAAAAAATATTTACAGCACTGAGGAAGACAAAATAAGTTGTCGAAATGGCACAGATATTTTCAGTTCCCAGGGCTGCTTGTTCGTCCATCTGCCATGCCAAATTGCCATATTTGCTTGCTATAGCTTTGTCAAAACTGCCAAATCTACCTGCTATAGCCTCCAAAAACAGCTGCCAGCAAGGCTCCTTTTGCAAAACTACCAAGTCTGCCTGCTATAGCTTCCATAAGCAGCTGCTAGCAAGACTTATTTTTTCCATTCTGAAAAAACTTGCATTGCCTCAGATACTCACATATCAGCCAAGGACAGTGGAATGTTTTGTTAACGTTACTATGAAATTAATTGTCTTAGAAAATTATCTCTGTAACTGTAACTATTAAAGTCACTAGTGGTGCTTTCACATATGTATTGTTAGATATTATAATTATGCTTGTAAGAGCCTGTTTCACCACATAGTGGACTGATGTAGTAACATATGTTGTGATTGCTTATAAATAAGGTTAAAAATTCACACAGTCCATGATTGTGAGTAATGTTTGAGAAAGAGGGGAAATGTAAGGAATTCTCACAACATTATTATTGTGATTATTACTTGACTTTTTATGTATAATTGTACAAGTGCTTGCTAAAGAGAATTCTTTCTAAAGTTGGGAACCAGTTTATATAACTATACAACATGTGGTTTTGTATTCCTAAATGTTCATTAAAACATTGTGTATGTAATAAGTCAAAAAGTATCACCATAAGTGATTATTTCTCAATCTATTCATGTTGTGATACTGGTTATGTAAAGTTAGCTAGCACTTGATTTATAGTGCAGCTCATTTGATATGTTATAGACAAAAACATCACCATATGTGATTGTGAATTAATCTATGTATGTGTGTACACATGGTTATTGTTTAATAATTAGCACTTGATTTATAGTTTGGTACTTGATTTATAGTTTAATATAGTTCAATTTAATACAGTTCTCCCAGTTGGTGTTAGGGAGCTACAGTTCAACAATGTCTGGAGGGCCATGTGAGTTCCACTCCTGAGCTAGACTCTTCTTTATTACTTACTTTACTGTAAATGCAGGGGGTCTCCAAAGCTTTAAATCATTGCACTCTATGGTTCCTATCCAGGTCAAACCCCTGCACCTGCTACTTTTATTTCCAAAAAGTGATGCATTAATTTCAATACATAATTTACCACAATTAAAACTGCAGGCAGAGCATTCCCAATCCAGACCAAGGCAACACAGCAGGTGGAAGGCTTAAATCTGCCCACCTGCATCTTAGGGCCCCAAACTAGATTATATCCCCTACTTTTGCACTAGAGCAACAAAGATTTTAAAAAGACATAGCTGCTACCTATATCTTTAAAGTATTGTCTAATCTGACCCTAAATCAGGCAACTGAGAAAGCCAGAGAAATTGCACTGATAAATATTTGTGAACCAAAACACTGCAGTAATGGGTGTTGTGGCCTTTTGGGCCTCCAATACTTAGGTGCTGTGTATCTTAGACTGCTGATTTGAAAAGCCTAGAGATAATGATAAAGGAGACACCATATATTAGACAAAGCACATGTTAATAATCCAGACAACAAAATTCATCTCAGGTGTCACTCCTCTGTAGTCAACTCAGTAAATTACAAGGGTACTTTCAGAATAGTCTCCTTCCAGCTCTGTTGGATAGAGTGTAAAGCAGACACATGTCTCCACAGCCTGCAAAGCAGCTGGAAAGCAAACAGTACTTAGATCATTGTTGCATTTGAAAATAGAATGTCCCCAGGGTACCATCTTTTTCGGCAGTGCTCATAATACTTTGTTTACTATTGCCAACTTAGAAGATGACACACCAGGAGGCAATATGCCAAGCTAACATCATTCTCTGCTTCTTGGTCAGATGCCAACCTGGGAAATGAGTTTATCTACAGCTTCAGGTTTAAATTCTTGACACACCACTTTTACTAACATAAAGAGATCTGCCAAGTATGAATAAAAGGAAGTAAAAACTAAATTGTGTTCACTTGTTTGTGCAGTAAATATAATTTTCTTTAAAAGGAGAAACACCTGTTTTGGTAGAAAGGCAGGGTAGGAAATAAAATAAGAATTGAACAGTGGGTGTGGATAAAATTGGCTGAGAGGTAGTGAACTACTAGTTCCATTTGTATAAAATAGTGAAGATTCATGATTTGCTATTGCAATTGTAAATTTAAAATCCATCTTCATAAATCAAAATGCAAAATCTCATTAAATGACTAAGGAAAAACTGATCGGGAACATAAAGCTGTGAAATTTTGCAATCACCTAGAACCTGTAAAGAAAGTTACAGAGGAGGAAAGGATACTGGAGTACATGTGAACCTAATCTTTCTAGTCTGCACATGAGATAATCTTGCTGCAAAACCTTAATTAGACACCATTTATGTGCATATGTACCTACATAACTATGTCCCACTATACCAGCCTCCTGAAAACCTTTTAACCAACTATGCAATGGGATCTTGTAGCACCTTTGAGACTAACTGAGAGAAAGAGGTTGGTAGAATAAGCTTTTGTAGGCTTAAGTCTACTTCATCAGATGCTGCACATGAAGTAGACTTATGTCTACGAAAGTCTGTGCTACCAACTTCTTTCTCTCAGATAGTCTCAAAGGTGCTACAAGATCCCTTTGCATACTGATCCAGACTAACAAGGCTATGTCTTTGAATTCTTTAACTAATGGTATAACTTCAAGTGTAGAATTGTGAGGGGGGGTTTGGTACTATTTAAATATCCTGTTTCATTACAGCTATCAACAATATCATGAAATGTTACATTTAGATTCATGCAGGGTAGAAATACTAGCAAGTCTATCATGATTCTGATCCTGATCTAAGAAATCAATCAATTTTAATTGGCCCTTCATCAAAACTAATTATCTATCCATTTCCAGCTTTAATGGTGAATTCAATCACTAAGGGAAATTATGACTATAGTATAAAAAGGAGAAAGGGAAGAGGGGGGAGAGAAATGAGGCAGCATCTTTAATGAACACAAATTATACATTAGAAATGGCAATAGCCAAAAACCAGCTGAGAACATTTCAACCTTCCTGGACATACAGTAAGGGATTTACAGGTTGTGGTCCTTGAACAAGGAAATTACAAAGGAAGACTAGAAACAGAAACAGCTGGCTTGAATTTTATTCACAAATTGCAATCCATTAGCAGAGGTATGAACAAAGATAATGGCTTCATGGCACACAACATATATTAATATAAGAGCACTTGCTACTGCACATATAACAAAAGGAATCTTCTCAGAGAGATTTTTGAACCCAAGGAAACTAACTTTTGGTAAGCAGATTTATTGGTTTCACATATCAAGACTAAGGAGATTTTCAGATGGGGGAAATAACCCCTGCAGCGATCAGGAGAGAAACGGGGTTCTTCTGCTGCCAGCGCTCCATTTCACACACACCCGTCCTTCTCCCAACCT
This sequence comes from Gambelia wislizenii, assembly GCA_030847615.1. Taxonomy (NCBI): domain Eukaryota; kingdom Metazoa; phylum Chordata; class Lepidosauria; order Squamata; family Crotaphytidae; genus Gambelia; species Gambelia wislizenii. The sequence goes on from JAUMIR010000004.1 coordinate 253,993,196, forward strand.
CCATTTGTTCTCCCTTCGTCCTGCTTTCATTTTCCTTCTGCTATTTTTTACTAACGGAAGTTCTTTGTTAGTAAAAAAAATAGCGGAAAATAGCGGAAGGAAAATGAAAGTAGGACGGAGGGAGAACAAATGGAGATCAGGAGAAGGACGGGGTGTGCAAAACGGAGAGCTGGCAGCAGAACAGCCCCGTTTCTCTCCCAATTTATTTCCCCCGTCTGAAAATCTCCTAAATGAACCCTGTAAAGATCTGAAAGACCTGTATCACATCATCCAGCCCTTTGAAAATTCAGGCAAGGGACATGATTTGCATCTTTCTGGATTGTATTACATTCTATCCTACTCCTACAACTGTATAAATATGTTTTATTCCTGAGACCTTAATACCACTGAGTATTAATATCACTGAAGAAGTGGGTTTATAGCCACAAATGCTCATGTTAAAATAAAAATCAGTCTTAAAGGTGCTGCCACATTTCTTTTTCCATCCTACTTTTTATGCTGCAACAGACTAACACAGCTACATCTTTGAAAACTATGACAATAGTAGGAACTTATATGATGACTCTCAATCTTTTTGCAGGGGAAATGCTGAAATTTGCAGGGAAAACTGCTGATATTTCAAATATGAAGCTTAAAATATAACATGTATCTAACATCAGCCACTATACCAGAGGACTGTAAACTGGGTAATATAATGTTAGTTTTTTAAAAGGAATATAGAGGAGGGTGTTCAGGAAATTACAAGCTATCCAGGTTTATGTCTGTTCTGGGTTAATTGGTAGAAAGTACAATTAAAGATAACATTATCAAACACAGAGAATGACAAATCCTGCTGAAACAGAACCAACATTATTTCTGAGAACTTAAGTCCTATTTTCTAACTTTTAGGCATTTTTCAATATATATTTTTATTGCGCAAAGATTATAAGAAAAGAAAAGAGAAAACTTAAAAATAACTGTTTTGGCTTGTGAATCTAAATAAATATGAAGACAGGAGTGCTCCTATAGACTTTTTTTTTTACTTGGATCTCTTGGAAGACATTTTACTTGGAAGACATTTGATCAAGTCCTTTATCAAAGACTCCATTGCAAATGTAATACTTATCATGAGAAAAGAGAAGAAAGCTCTTACGGATTGATAACTGTTTGAAAAACAGAAGACAGAGAGCAGGCATAAATGGTACCTTCTCATAATAATATAAACAATAGCTTACCAAAGATCAGTATTGAGACTGGTACTTTTCAACTTGTTCATAAATTAATTTGAGTTAGGGGTAAGGAGTGAGATGGCCAGGTTTGCTGTTGAGCCAAAATTGTTGAAGATGGTTAGAACAAAAATGAATTACGAAGAGCATGAAAGGAGTCACTCCAAATGAAGAGAATAGGGATTAAAATGATAAATAAGGTTCACTGTAAGCAAGTAGAAAGTGAAAGCAAAAATGTGAGACAAAGTAAGCGCCAACTTCACATATGTGCTGATGCAATCTTAGCATGTGGTGACTGAACAAAGAGGAGATCTTGCAGATGTAACTGCCAGATGAAAACATTGATCCACTGTGCAGCTACCATGAGATGACAAATTCCATGTTGGACATAAATCAGGAAACAAATTAAGTATAAAATTTCCAAGATCATACAAATCTATAGCAGTGGTTCTTAACCTGTGGTCCGCAGACCCCTAGAAGGCCACAATGTCCTCACAGGGGATCTGCAGAGGCTTGAAGGCTGCTTGGACCATCTTCTCCCTGCAGTGGAGCGGTCATGTGATAGGAGCCAAGGCAAAGGTTGGCTGGCTAGCTTGGCCTGAACATTGCTGTTCAATCTGCTCCAGCCTATTATTATTATTATTATTATTATTATTATATTAGGGTTTAAATCTGGAATTAAATCTTGTGGGTCTGCTGCAACAAAATATATTTAAAGGGTGTTCCTGCTAAGGAAAAGGTTACGAGCCACTGATCTATAGCATATCCTCCAACATTTCACAAATGAAAACCGAGACACATGTGACCAAGCAACATCAGAGTGCGGTCATGGTGGCAAAAGTTATGAGGAGGAACAGACAAGCTAGGGGAGGCTGAAGCAGTTTGCTTTTGCCTGAGCATCCTGGGAAGGGCAAAATTCCTCCCCACCCACCTGTTGTCTCCTCCATGTGGCGTTAATTGAGTTCAAACTACTTTCAACTCAGTTTGCAGCAACTGAAGTAAGCTGAAGACAAAAGAGGAAAGTGGGCGAAGGACAGAGAAATTGGGACATTTTAAAAGCATCTGAAAAAATAGGATGACAGAAGATGAAGCAGGAGCGTCCATGTCAAATCAGGACAGTTGGAGGGTATACTGCAGTGCAACCATACTTGGAATACTGCGTACAGTTCTTGTTGCCCTTCAGAAATATTACTGTAGGACTGGAAAAACCTTTAGAAAACTAAAGAGAGACATGTAAAAAGTATACATGGTATGAGGAAATACAGAAAGATACCGAAAAGTTATTATCTCATTATACTGGAAGCTAGGATCACCCTATAGAGATGTATGGTGAGAGATTCAGGATAGATTCCTGTTTGGTGGTGGCAAATAGTGACAATAAAAACATGGGTAATTAACTCGTGCCTTCTATTTTGATTCACAGGCATGCCCATTTGAACAACAAATGTGGATAGCTTTGCATGCCTGCGATCTTGCCAAAACATTGTGGAGACAAATGAAAGCTGCTGTGAATTGGCATTAGTGCACATCAATCCACATTTTATTGCCTTGTATAGACAAGCTCCTAGTTAAAATGGCTATGCAGTATATTATTTCCAGTATCAGAGGATGCTGGCCTTTGTACATCCATTGCTAAGCAATACATGTGGGAATGTGCTATTACACTTGTGTCCTGCTTGCTTCTCATTAGCACTAACCATTGTGTCAAGGGAATCCTTGACCAGACAGGGATTCTGACTCTTCTTAGGCAAAGGAAGGCTCTGTTTGTCTCCCCGTAACAGTTTGGTGTCCTCTTCCCCATTTGAGGGGTCTCTCCGTACATAGCAGAGGAGGTAATTCTGTAGGGTTGGATTTCACCCTTCTCTGGCAACATCTGTATGAAAGAATCATGTGACTCAGGAGATTGCTGCCACTCCTTACATGGCATCCTTATGTCATATTGCACATGGGTTATTTTGTCACTTTATGAAGGTGGCATGATTGGAAGCTAACAACACAGCCACCATTATTGTGTTGTGTATCCCTGACAGTTATTATTTCTAGCATTTTATCAATTTAAGATGGCCACCTTGCACTTTTGGGTGATGAGCACTTGGACTGAAGTGTGGGCAGAACAAGACTGTTTTGTCCCAGAAAAGAGATGCTAATTATGCACAGGCTCTGTCATTCTAATGTTGTTGGAGGATGTCCATAATGTATCATATCCTCTTGCTGTGGCCAAGGATAGCAAATATCCTACTACCTTTAATGGAAGTGTTGAGCAGGTCAGGACCAAATAAGGATTTGGCCTGTTGTTTATATAGTCTACACAATAATATTAATTATCCCATCAACATACATTTGGACTGAGTCATTTAAAATGACCTTAGCTCCACGCTGTTTAAAGTAAAAACTGAAGCCAAAGCTAGAATATTCTTGGCTGCAAACCAGCACACCTTTGCCCTGTTTAAATTCTAACAGCATATTACTGAACAGGGTTCTGTTTGTTGTTGTGATGTCCCATCATAGTCCTACCATTATATAAACAGAATACTGTTTAGGCTGGAGTGTTCCAAACTGAGGTGACATCATTTAAGGCAGTGGTTCTCAAACTCTGGATTTCCCGTGTTTTTGACTGCAACACCCAGAATCCCTGAGCATTTCTCCATAGTGGCTGAGCCTTCTAGGCTGAAGTCAGTAACATCTGGAGAGCCAAAGATGAAGAAGCACTGTTTTGTTCAAGCAACAGACATTTCATTGAACAGATGCATAAAGTTAAAACTAACATAAATAAGACAGAGGTTAAAGGTTGTTAAAATATATAGGCACTGTGAGAGATAGTACAACAAGGCCAAAGTTAACCATGATCACTTACTTTGCAGCTTAGTAAAGTCCTGCAGTGATAAGTGAAGGGAAAACAAAAGGCTGCAGGCAAGATGGATATAAGATAAGGTACTCAACAGATAAAAATCTGAAAGTCCTCTCTGGAATCAAAGTTTAGGATCTCAACTTAGGTTTTAGAAGAATTCTTAAGTCATATTAAAACTGAGCATTCGCACAGACCTTTCTTACAGCAGGGGTGGGCAATGGTGGCTTTCTAGAAGAGCATTGTTCTGCAACTCCCATGAACCTACGGGTTGGCTGGGGCTGATGAGACTTGTAGCCCAAAAACATCTGAAGGACCATGGTTGTGGATACAAGTTTAATCATGGGGTATAGTATGTGGGAAAGGCATGCCTCATATTGTCTTACAGGTTGTTGTGTGCTTTCAAGCACTTCTGACTTATGGTGACCCTAATGCGAAACTATCACTGGGTTTTTTTGAGGGCTGAGAACTATGGGTTTTCATGGCCTAGCAGGGATTCGAACCCTGGTTTCCAGAGTCATAGTCCAACACTCAAACCAACACACAGCACTGGCTCAATATTGTCATACTTACCAATACAAAAATACTATTTTTAATATGCTGTGAGATACTTCATAGCAATTCTAATATTTGCATGAGAATATGCTTTTTAAAAATCTGAATATACAACAGGCTGCTTCTTCCATTTCTAAGGACTTTATCAGACTAGCATCTAAAAATGCTGTAATTCCACTATTGAGGAAAGTGGAACCATAGTGGCATGATTATAGTAATTATCACACATCACTGTAATTGCATGATACTATGCTGTCATCACACAATACTACTGCCACGGAATCATCGCATGAGCACCACTCGCAGTTTAAGAATGGGATTTTACTCCCATGATTTTGTATGGCTGAGATTTCGACTATTGCCATGAGGAGACACGACTTTGTTTAAACACACAAAAAACACATAAATAACGAAGCAAATTAACAAATAAACACGTAAAAAAAGATAAAAACTTACCAAGAAAAGGTGACAATTCATTAAAAGAGCATCCTGTGCATCCTGTGTTCTCATTGGAAAAGGGGAGGGGGGAAAGGACTGTCCATTCATGCTGTAATTGTGCAATAACAGTGGGACGTGATTTCGCACACTCGTCAATACCATGAAAAGAGCAATATTGAGGGCTATTCATGGATTTTCCCATCAATGAAAAGTGATGAGCAATTAACAGGTGGAGCACACATTGACTATGGGAGGACGATGACGTTGTGCGATAATGGGAACCCATTTGTGGTACTGTCACACTGTAATTCTGCAATTACAGCCCCACCTGATAAAATCCTAAATATTTATAAAGTTTCAGTGGTCTTTGCAGCATCTGACATGGGTAAGGTAGGTAGTGTACAAAGGAAACAACCATGCCAGTATGGGTCCAGACATCAGTTTTATACAAATAATGGAATAGAGTAGGTATTTTCTGTAAACAAAACCTTAAAATTAGCAAAGCATACACCAGTTCATTCCCATTTGTGACATGTTGCAGTGGTGGGGGAAGTGGTACAAAGGATATAAAGCAGAGATCTGAGCACAAAGGAATTACATTCCGATCCAGGAGTTACACTGCCTGGGATCTTCTGGTAGATTCCTCATTATTCTCTCTCAGTGTGCACCTGCCTTATAATGAACACACTTACTTGACTACTTTGCTTTGGGTAACATTAAATATACCAGCAGTTATGTGCTTTAGAAAAGTTGTATCTCTCTGGCTTCTCTTCGCAAACGAAGATTCAGGAAGGACTCATCCCACGTTTTCTGCAAGTGCGCTGATGACTAAAAAGGCCAATCCGAGATAGACAAGTCCAGTTGCAGAAAGCACAGCAGAAGGTTTCCTTGGGTGATGTTTCTGGGTTGTGATTTTTTCTGCGTTGTCATTTCTCTTCAAGACTTGTTTGGCGTGAGTTCTCAAAAAAGGCTGCAGCATTGTGGATAGTGCATCTCCATGACTCCTGATGTGAGGCCAGAGCGGACCATTGTTGGTGATCAATTTGGCCGAGCCTGAGGTGTTGTTTCAGGGAGTCCTTGTATCGCTTTTTTGGAGCGCCCCTCTTACGCTGACCCATGGTGAGTTCACCATAGAATACTATTTTGGGGAGGAGATGGTCCTCCATCCTAGAAACATGCCCTACCCAGCGCAGCTGTGTTCTCAATATCAAGGCCTCAATGCTGGTGATCCCTGCTTGCTCAAGGACAGCAACATTAGTCACATAGTCAGTCCAGTGTATATTTAGGATTGTGCGTAAACAGCGCTGATGGAAGCGTTTGCGGAATCATAAGTGGTGGCGATTGGTGACCCATGTTTCAGATCCATAAAGGAGAATAGACAGTACAATGGCTCTATACATACTGATTTTTGTGTTTCGCATCAGGTGTTTATTACTCCAGACTCTTTTGTAAAGTCTTCCTTTACAAAATGTGGCTTCAGAGCCAATAGGAGTACTACAGATATGGTATTTGCCCTTAGACAACTGCAAGAGAAATGCAGAGAGCAGAACAAGGGTCTCTATGTAACATTTGTTGACCTCGCCAAAGCCTTCGACACCGTGAGTAGGAAAGATCTGTGGCAGATCCTGGAAAGACTAGGATGTCCCCCCAAATTCCTTAAAATGATTATCTTGCTACACAAGGGCGAACACAGTCAAGTCAGATATGGCGATGCTCTTTCAGAGCCCTTTCTAATAACTAACAGAGTGAAGCAAGGTTGTATTCTTGCACCAACTTTATTTACAATCTTCTTCAGCATGATGCTCCAAAGGGCTACAGCAGAGCTCGAAGAAGACCACGGCATCTATATACATTACCGTACTGATGGTAGCTTGTTTAACTTAAGCCGTCTGAGGGCTCGAACTAAGACTCTAAACTATCTAGTCCGTGAGCTGCTCTTCGCTGATGATGCTGCCCTTGTTGCCCACACAGAAGCAGCTCTGCAGCGCCTAACATCCTGCTTCGCAACAGCTGCAGAGCTGTTTGGGCTAGAAGTCAACCTGAAGAAAACGGAAGTTCTTTACTAGCCTGCACCACAGGACCAACACCACCATCCCCACATTGCCGTCGGCAACTTTGTGCTCAAGTCCATTCAGCAGTTCACCTACCTGGGAAGCATCATCTCCTCAGATGCCAAGATTGACAAAGAGATCAATCACAGATTAGCAAAGGCACATAGCGCATTTGGAAGACTTGACAAAAGAGTCTGAAGTAATAAACACCTGAGGCGAAACACAAAAATCAGTGTGTATAGAGCCATTGTACTGTCTATTCTATTGTACAAAGGTTGTATAATACGATACTAATATATAATGAAAAAGCTAATTGTTGAAAGCATTAGTAAAGGCTTCTGTGTAAGCAGAAGATTATGACACAATTGTGTGACATCAGTTGTGAAAAAACAAGGCAGAACTATCCAGAACTTCCCCTCTCTTGTTCCATTATTGTTCCATCAGACAATGCAGGCATCCTCTTGGACATCCCAGGAATCCTCCTGGGGTCCTGGGCAATGACATCATCATTCTGAGTTAGGCTTTAGATGCATAGTTAGACACATCTCTGTTGTCCGTACTGGCCAGTAAATGGCCAAGTTTGGGTAAGGGTCAGGAAAACAGTGGTTCTCTGGAAGGGAAAAACATTCTTCCTGCCATGAGAATGATTTTGAAAACTACACAGTTCTCAAAGACATTTTCATTTCAGGAAGAAAATTGAATAAATTACTCATTCATCCTGCAGAAACAAATTTAACTCAGAATCACACCCTTAGACTGAACACAATATACAGAGACACGGGACCAACCTTTGTCAGTATATACACAGGAATTAATGTATAGTTTCCAGACAAATCTAAAGAAAGTTGAGGTCAAGATCCTGTGTAAATCTTGCAGACCATAAAGTGCAGCCTGCATACTTAAACAGAGACTAGGCTACTGGGGAGGGAGGACAGAGATGTCAGTGTAAGGAAGCTTTCTCAATGTGCATCCATGACAATCATTGGCTTTTGGGGGTTGGGGAATATGCAGCTGTGTCTAGACAATATCCAACTTCTGTTCCACAGCCAAGAAAGCCTCTTCTCAAGGAGATATTTGATACCTCTTTACACAACATTGCAAAAAGTAGTTCAACCTAGCCGAACACCCAGTTATACTAGTATAAAAGCCCCATGGATTCCAATTTTAGATTAAATTCAAAGCTTCACAAATATTTAAAAATCTAGCACTATGTAAAACATAAAGCATCATGATAAAAGTAACAGATATTTAAGCAGTGATACCATATTGTACAGTTGGCCCTCTTTGTCCACTGATTTAGCATCCATGGATTCTACAGCCAGAAAATATTCCATAAATAAACAAATAAATAAAATTCTAAGAAGCAAACCTTGATTTTGCCATTTTATATAAGGGACACCATTTTATTATGCCATTGTATATAACAGGACTTGAGCATCCATGGCTTTTGGTATCTACAGGAATCTCTGGAACCAAAACCCAGCGGATACCAAGGGCCCAATGTATTTGTACTAGATTTGGCTCAAACCGGAATTGTTTAACTGTTTAAATAAAATAAACATTTAAATAACACCATTTAATAAATTTAAATGTAATAAGAATAAAATAAAGACCATTAAACAAACAAAGAAAAAAGTAGTAAGTGAAAACATGAAAATAAATCAGTTCTCCCCAATGAAACTGGCATTTTAAAATCAGTTTAATTTGGCACCATTATCACTATACATTTTAAATTAAATATTGGCATATAGAAAGAGGCAGAGTAACTTACATGTAGAAGTGTGAGTTTTCATGAAGCCATGAAGGTCAACAGCAAATTTGTGGATCTGGCTATGGAACTGTTGGGTAGAATTCTTGAGAAGGAAAATGTCTTTAGAATGGATTGCTATGGTTTTGTTCATCTGACTGACACAGTTCCAAAGACTGGAGATATGTTTATTTAGTCCCTCCTTTATCCTTTGAAGGCTGCTAGATACTGAATCTAATTTGTTGCATGTTTTCTCAACATTGGACACTCTTGCCTCCAAGTCTGAGACGCCTGGGAATTTATCCTTACATTTGTTCAAGTTATGAAATCCTTTCTTATTTAACTGTTCCATCTTCTCCTTCAAGTCATTACAACAATTATCACTTGGATAAGTAGTTTGATTGCTTACTGTTTTCTGTATTTCATCTATCTTTCTGAGTACCCCAAGCTGTGTCTTTTCACAGGTAGAATTGATACCTACAAGCTGCTCTTTGCAACTGTTCAAACCACCTTGAAGGTTTTTTACATCTTTGTCAATGGTATTCAGACCGTAACGGACTATTCGTAAGTCCTTCTGCATTTTCTGAATGTCACGTTGGCTGCCTTTAATCAAATTAAACTTCTCATTTAGAGAGCTATTTAAAGACCTTAAAAGACCCAGATTGTTCTCTGCTTTCAAAAACAGTAAATCGTATTTACTGTTACAGTTTTCTATGTCTTCACGGAGGCCTTTCATATTCTGTGGTACAAACTGGCATTTCTGCTGGCATAGATTTTCAACATCTTGTAGTTTTCTCTTTATAACAGTAACCTCTAATGCAAGCTGCTCATTTCTAGATCCTGAACTGCTGTGTAAGATTGGTCCTTGATCAGTATATATTTCATCTGGATCTGTGACATTAACAATATCTAGAAAAGTTGCACCAAGTCTATTTTCCAATGCTTGAAGTTTTTTGTCAAATAAGTCTCTCACTTCATCTACTTCAGTAGCTATAACACCACGAAGAGTTTCCTCAATGTAAAAACAGTGTTCTTCAGCATTTCTTTCTGTAACATTAAGCCTTGCTTCCACTTCCTCCCATTTTGCATCAAAGTTGCCTTCTGAATATGGACTGGAAATATGCTTTATTTCATTATCTAACCTAGCATTTAAAATTTTGTTTGCTTCTGCAATTCTGTCAACCTTTTCATCCAAATGTTTTATCTGTTCTACTAATTCATCACTTTTAGCATCTTTGCAACACAATGACTGGTTTGACGGAACTTGAATAAGACTCTGAAAATATTTTATTTCTTTTCTCAGCTCCTTTTCTTTTTCTCCAATAAGTTCTCTTAGTCCTGAACAGCTGGCTTCATGATCATCACAGTGTTGCTGAATATCCATCAATTTGTACTCACAAGAATTTTTCAGATCTGCCATCTTCTTCTCAAATCCTTCTAACATTTCTTGTCTCAGGGCTTCAAACTTAGCGTCTATGTATGCTTGATAGAACTGGCTGCTAGGCATGGTTATTGTTGGGCCTTGGGAAGCTTCTTGGAGCTGTTTCAGTTGCCCTTCATAGACATTTACCTTCCTGTTTAGCTCTTCCTGCTTTTCATTGTTGGCCTTCAAGTCATCTTTTTCTTCAGGTAGTTCAGATTTCCCATTCCCTTTCCCAGATTCTCTTTGGTCTTGCTTTCTAGACAGATGAATATTCTCTGTGTCATCCTCACCCATACTGTCAGGCCCTGGATGATCATGAAGGTTGTTCAACCATGAGACAAGCATTCGACTTGCATCTTCTTGCACAGTAAGCTTTAGGTTTTCATTCACACCTGTTAAGGAGGACTGAAGTTCTAGTACCGTCTGTGTAAGGCGAAACAATTCATCCTCAAGGAACTGAATTTTTTTATCCTGAGCATCCTGTTGTTCTAGTTTTGGAGTAGAGTCTGTGGAAAGAAAATGGGGGGGGGAGCATTTGAATCATTTTTCCTCCCAAGAGAATAAATTCATTCACATTTATATACTTCTGCTGTTCAATGTCGTTATGAGCATTAGAATACAGTACCAGGTGCAGGGAGAGTATGAATGTAACTTTAAACCATGATAACCATTTTCAGGTAGCACTAAACCATTAAACCATAAGCAGGCAGAGACCCAGTCTTGCCTGGCCAGGAAGAGGAATAAATCAAGATTCCATTTCACTTCAGCAGACCCCTGATTTCTTGTTATGTGAAAACAAGGAACTGTGGGGTTTTTTTTAAAAAAAAACCTCTAGTCAGTTCTAAACAAGTCAACAAGAAAATCTGGATTTTTTTGCTAACCTATTTAGGAATTGACTGAATTTCAGTTTTAAACCTTGATTCCTCGTTTGCACTTAAAAACAGGCCAGAAATATATTGAAGTGGAACTGAATTCCACATTATTCCCCTTTCTGGCTACAAGGAAAGAGAGGCAATCACCCTACTCTGCCACTTATTACAGAGTCTTATTTGCTTGCATAAATACCCATGGATTGCAGCCTGGGTGTGTATGTGTGGGAGGTTCCCCACTCCATGATATAAATAGACACCCATATGCTACAATTGTATATCTAACATTCATAAAATAAAATTGTTGATATTATTAAGAGATATTCTCTTTTAGTCCTCACTAGAGTAAACCCATTGAATCCATCAGATGTATTTATGTGTTGATTCACCATTCATCAACTGATTGAATGTGTCTACTCTAGCTGGGACTAACCAACAGGATGTTACCTATAATTTCAGCCAGATATCTACATGTGTTCAGTTAATGGATAATTAATTTCCTAAAATACTTATTACTCTGTAGATAATATAAATCCCATAGCTTTCCCCTCTCTCCACTTCTGCAAAGCCATCTTTTCAAGTTCAATTCCAGTTAGGGGAAAAATTATTCTGAATTTACAAATGTGCCTTACGGCATCCCTCAGCCCTCAATCAATATATTCTTAAACAGTGCAAGGTAACAGAAGGTCTAATCCTAGCTAATCCTTTTATAAGAACAAAATGGGACAATTAGGAAAACCACTAAACTACAGGAGGGGGTTACCAAATGAATTACCTCCTTCTTACATCAACACCAAACTAGAAATATGGGGCTCAAGATTCAGAAAAATACGTTACTGTTTTCAGACCACATCAGTCCACCAATTGCCCAGTCTGCCATTCAGAGCATGGGAAAGCACAAGGAACTGGGAGCCCTGGTGGCACAGTGGTTAAATGCCAGTACTGCGGCCAAAACATTGCAAGTTTGATCCCAAGGTCTCCAAGGTTCACTTAACCTTCCACCCTTTCATAGGTCAGCAAAATGAATACCCAGCTTGTGCGGGCAATTAGCTAACACACATTGAAACTGCTTAGTGCCTAGCGTGCAATAAAGTAGTGTAGATGTGTAAAATGCTGTTGCTTAACAATTTATAAGCCGCTCTGAGAGCCTTTGTGGCTGGAGAGCAGGGTATAAATACCTAAATAAAAATAAATAAATACAACTGGCACCAAAATGGCTTATATGCAGGAGCACCCACACAACTCTCCAGTGAAGTAAGTATTTAAATATTTTTATTACTTACATGGGCACTACTTATCCAATGGATCACCTTTAGTTCCCCCTATGAAAGACAGATGATACCTATCTTGACCTAATGATGCTAAATTCTGAACATTTTCTGAACAAGAAAGATTGCCAACAAGAATTGCCTATAATATGACATCAAACAAAATGAGAGAGAAAACAGATCCTGTCCACTGAAATGGAACTAAGTGGCTTTGCTAAGTGGAATGTATTGTCCTGGAAGAAAAGAAAAGAAGATACTAGAAGAAGCTACCTGTCCAAAAGCAATCATGATATTTTCTGCATTAATGATAGAGCTGAAGTTATGAGCCAGAGTTTGGAAGAGTCAGAGCTAAGTTCCAAGGCTTCCATATAATATTCGGAAAATATCACCGAAGTTACAAATTTTCAGTGATTGCATTCTAAAACAGGGCTGGAGAAAATGTGGCCCTCCAGATGTTGTACTTTCTTAAGAAAAATTCTGCAGCAAAATTTAGTGTAGCTCCATTCATCCAGGGAACTGTTCACCTTGGCAAATCCCCTGTTTTTGCCTATGTATAAATTGAATAACAATAATGACCAACCTCATGGATTTGATGAGAGTGATGAATGAGTATAGGCATTATAAAACACTCTGAATGCTGACAAGTATAAAAATACAGCAAAAAGAGAAGTACTAGGCATGGTCATGCATAACAAAATCTAAAGAAAAAGTTACCCAAACTTGTCTTGATATCATGTGGTGGTAAGTCTGCTGGGTAAACCACTGTTTTTGGCTTTTGTGGTACAGCTTCTTTGCAATCTACACCCATGTATCCAGGGCAACACCTCCATTCTAATTCAGTTACTGTCTTGTACGTTATTGTATATTTAGGTCTGAAACTTGTACGATATCTGCAATAAATGAAAATGGAAAATTATAATAACCAAATAGTCAAATAAACAAAATACAAATGGGATATTGCTGGAATAGGAAGCACTATTGCTATAGTTAAGAAATATCATAAACCATTCTTTAGGTACAACTGTGATGAATTTGTTCTTCCACAATTTAAAATGGAGTTCAGGGAAGAATTATGTATGTGAAAAATTCAATTATGTATTTTGCCACCTGTATACATTAAGAAACTGTAAATGAAAGCAACTGTCCATGCACAGCACACACTTTATTGTGCAGAAGAGATTTTACTGGTAGAAAAAAATCAACTATATAGAAACTCACATTAGCTACAAAAAAACTGATGTATTTTACTTTGATAGTATTGGAATAGAAATGCAGTTAGATTTAATTCAGGCTAGATGCACAGACTTAACAGAATTAAATGTATTCTACTATGGTTAGCACTGCACAACTGGCAAGAAGAAAACAAGGTAATATAAAATAGAATGCATTTAAATAATGCTTCCACTTTAGTTGGTATGATTCCATCCTATGGAATCCTGGGATTTGCAGTTTAGGGAGGAGTACTGAGATTTCTCTGCTAGAGAACTCTAGTTCCTCTGCAAACTGCAAATCCCATGATTCTGTATGGCGCAGCCATGGCAGTTAAAGTGTTATCAAAATGTTGTTATTGTGTTGTGTGAAAGAGATCATAGTTAAGTTGTTCCAATAAATTGTTAAACTGATACTGTAAAAGGATCAAACTGATCCAATCCAATTGCTCAGCAAAATAAGGATGTAATCTTATAGTAATCCACTGAAAACAGTAAAGTTGGTTCAAAGTATAGGATTGTACTACAGATAAGAGCTATAACTACTTTGATTTTCAAACAATATGATTATCAAGCGATATTTGATATTACATAAGGAATGTTGCCTAAATATCATAAAGCACTTGGATGGGAGACCACCAATGAATACCAGGTTGTGTGGGCTATATTTCAGAGGAAGGAACTGGCAAAACCACCTCTGAGTACTCCTTGCCAAAGAAAACCCTAAGAAATTCATGGGGTCATAATAAATTGACAGGTGACATGAAGGCACAGATACACACACACAGGAAATGTGTGTCACCTAATAGGGGAGAATTATAGCTCCAGTAATCCCAATCCAAAGCATTAAATAAACATTTTTTGCAGTTCCTTTTTTGCTTACATTATGTATTTATTGGGTACACAGTACAGACCCATTGCATTGTTCCTGCTAAAATAGCAGAATACGAGCAGCTTCAGGTTATTCCATGGGGTAAAGGAAGTTTGAGAACCAGAAACAGGAGATTTTCACACAGCCACCTTGTACTGTTGCAGGAATGGAACAGGGTCGCTGAAAGATTTTTCTTTCAGACGACGTTCACCCTGTTCCGTTCCCTCAGCATGCCTGTTTTGTTTTCTGCCCGTGATGTAGTATTCACAGGGAGAAGTTGTTATTAAACACCTTGTTCCCCCTGTTCCGTTTCTGTAACAGAACATGGGTGTGCGAATAGGAGCCCCCTCCCTGTTCTGGAATGACAGGGACGGGGGGGGAGCTCCGTGGCAATCACTTCCTGCACCAACGGGACAGCCAGGTAAGTGCCACCCTTCCCCCTGGGTTCCTTGTTTTTTTTTAATTTATTTTTTAATTTTGTTTTGTGATTTGACAGCTGGGGGTGGGGTTAAGTTTGAATTACCCTCCCACTCGTTCTCTCATGAGAACGAGTGGGATTACAGCCAGCCGGCAAGGATGCAGGGAGCCCGTTCCTGCAGCAGAATGGAGGTAAGTGTGCGAACATTTACCTCCATTCCGTTGCAGGAACAGGAGAGGGGTCTGTGGAAGACAAATGGGGCTTTTGGCCCTGGTGTGAAATCTCCATAGACAAAGCCAACTTCTGAGTAAAAGTGGCAGAACCAAGATCAAAACACAACTGCCTGGCATCCCATTTTATCTGTCTAGTCATTGCATCAAATTATCTCTGGCAAATTTAATAGGTATGTGATACATGTATATATTCTGCTAAAACGAAATACCTAAAAGCTTTTTTTAGTCTCAAATGAAAACTATGAAACAGCTGGACAATGATGATAAAAGCATAATTAATGATTGTATGGGGATCTCTTTTCTGTGCTTACTTTGTTGTACCAGGGATCAGATACCCAACCTTCAAATACAATGGGAACAGAATGTTTCTTTAAAACACAACTGTTACCTACCCTGACAGCCCTCATCTTGGAATATCACATAATTGGCAATATTTAATAATCTGGCTTGATGTGGCCTGCCACATGGTTAGCAGGTAAACAAGGGACCCCCAGATACCAAGGCTGGAGTAAAGTATAACCAAGGGAGGGGTCTCTGGAAATTCCCCCAAAAAGTAATACCCAGGGGTCAGAGTTAACACCTGGAGATGAGTCATCAACTAATCCACTCAATGATAGCAGAGTCCTTGATGGTTGCAAAATGATTTTTTCCTATTTTCTTCCTCCCCAACAATAAGGTTGCCTGCTCCTATTCAATTACAAATGCATCGCCCATTAACTCTTCTGGAGGACCCTTTGTTTAGCTCTGGGAAACTCCAGGAAACACTGTATTCCAGTCTAAACCCCATCCCTTCAGTGGAATTATCACATACAAATATCACCCTAAAACACAAAGGGTGCACAAATCTCCTGCTTTCCGACTCCACATCGGTTGTGTTACCATTTTGCCTTTCAGACCTCCCCTCTACCAGTTTACTTTGTGATCTCAGCTCTCCAGGATCGGTATAATCCACAATCCCCTTACTCTATTCCTCTATCCAAATGCTTCCTACTTTCTTCATGAGCCTTGTGTGATTGCTTGGAGCCTGAGTGTTTGCGTGAATGCTGTTAAGATTAATTTCCAATAAAGATAATTTAATTGTATGTTCTGGCTCGGAGTCTCTTCCGTTACTACCGGTATACATAGGTCAAAAGATCTTGCCATTATCTGGCCTCTTGCTGCCATTTTGAGCTAATTATAAATTCCCCATATTAATATTCAGACATTAGTGAGATCCTCACAGACCCCACACAATTGGGGTCACAGAACAAAAGCCTCTGGCAAGCCTACTAGCAAAAAAAACCAGACAGAGCTCTGACTGTGGTTGTTGCTCTGCTACTGATCTCTCCCTTCCTCAGATACCTGTGATATGCTTTGTTAATAAAATTCTATAGTTCTGGGATTGAACCTGTTATGTCTACTTTAGCTGGTTTGATTATCAATAATAATATGTTTAATAAAACAAAAAGATACACAATAGTATCCAGTTGCAGACAGTATTATATTTTTATTTTAATTATTGCTGAAACCATTTGTTTTAGCCCAGTATTTAAGAAAGGGAAACAATATGCAGAGCAAGCATATACATACATATTCACTCTCACTTGCCCCACTGTACTCCTTATGTAGAATATAATTGGTAGCTGAAGACCAGGAGTATATATTTATATTAACACAAACTTATTAAAAATTCTTATAATAGAATACGGAAGACAGGGGAATTCTAACATCCTGGACACCCACGATGTTCTCTTGTCCCCTTGTTCTCCTGTCTGTAATATAAATCTACTTATTATTACATAAGCAATTTAGGTAGGACAATTTTTAAAGACTCACAGCTGTAGCCAGTGACAAATGGAATACCAGGTTTCAAAAGTGATTAGAGAGACATCTCTACCATTATAGTATTTAACTCTGAAGCTCACATGTTTCTACATGTTGACTTGCCATATCTGGACTGAAGCAATTGGATAAGGTGTGAAAAACAAAGCCTTTTGGGAAAGCATATTACATAAATTCAAAATTTCTATGACTAATTTGTGTTATCAACAGTATATTTTGAATATTGGAAGTTTTAGTTATAAATAGTATATAAAATAAATAATGTATTTTAAACACATTACATGGTCACATTTCAAAAGCATCCATCCCATTTTCTGACAGTCTCACAACTTTATGTCAATGAAATAATCTGAATTACAAATTCTAAACCATATCCCTTGTGTCCTTTAATTTTAATCATATCTAATCCACTGTCCTCATAAAACAACCACAGTCTATATATATTTAGGGACTACTCATTATTCCAGCTAGTAGTGTTCAGTCTCAAAGTTCATAACAGTTATAGTCAGAAATGAACTATAAATCAAGTAAATAAAACTACAGATGCACGCAAGCAAAAGGTACATCTAGTTCTTATAACTGTGTAACTCCTAATTTGGAACTGAAAATCTTGTCCTCGCTTTCTGCCCTGTACATAACACCAATTTAATGAGTCATCTCCAAGCTTCTGAGGCCTGATCTTTGTGAATCATTGCCTCAGAATGAAGACTATGGCACCAGAACTGAAGTACTGAACATGTTGAACATAAAGTGAAGGGGAAATCTGATTCAGTCTTAAGCATAATCTAATTCACTCTTAAGTGTAGTGCTCCTTGATACTCTTTTGATACTGATTACACTGATGTGGAAAGAAGCACTTATAAAGAGTTCTTGGCAGTTAATCCTAGTTGGTAGACCTAAGTACAGATCAAGTTTCATGGACCATTAAGTGAGAATACTGAGACATTTTTGGGGAGCTAGGGTCTGTCCATACCCTTCTCCTCTATGGAATGCCCTCCTTCACATTGTCCCAAAGACTGTCTAGGGCTACCATTCTTCCTGTTAGTTTTTTCCATTTTGCTGGCAGTCATCTTCCACACAGCATGGAGTTTGAAATTAAGCCAGAGAAGAGCAATGCACACACAGAAAGACATTGCTTGCATGTGTTTTGTGGAACAGAATACAATATGAACAGCTTTATGTGCCTGTACTCCATTAGGCTGCAAGGAAGGGGGTTGGACTGGATGGTTCTCGTGGTCTCTTCCAACTCTAGTCCTTCCTGAATCTTCGTTTGTGAAGAAAAGCCAGAGAGATGATTCTGACTCTATGAGGTTGTGAACTGTCATCATATGTGGGGCATGTTTTCTTCAAACCTTGTCTGTCTGTATGCATGTATCTGCCCTCATGTCATGTTGCACAAGATTTGCATTAGAGGGGAAGGAACCAAAGATGGAAGGTTACAGAGCTGGAAGAGAAAGGGACAGTGCCAAATTGAATGGTACCAAAGGGGAACCATTACCATTTCACTGTCCAAGGTCTGCAAAAATCTTGAATCAGCTTTACTTGAGTGAACTTCACTGAATGACAACCTTTTCTCTCCTTGCAGTCAAAGCTAGATCTAATGAATCTGGCTCCATATTACTTTGATATGTGGTCTTATTTCAAGGACCAGAGATATTTTTATACTATAATGGTTGAAAACACTTAGTACCATTCCTTTATTTTTATCTACAGTGGGCCCTTGATATCTGCTAGGGTTTGGTTACAGGACCCTCCATGGATACCAAAATCCATGGATGCTCAAATCTGATTATATACACAATTATATACACAATGGCATAGTAAAATGGTGTCCCTTATATAAAATGGCAAAATCAAGGTTTGCTTTTTGGATTTTTATTTTTTTGGACTATTTTCAAGCCACGAATGGTTGAATCCATGTATGCAGAATCCGTGGATACAGAGGGCCTACTGT
This sequence comes from Gambelia wislizenii, assembly GCA_030847615.1. Taxonomy (NCBI): domain Eukaryota; kingdom Metazoa; phylum Chordata; class Lepidosauria; order Squamata; family Crotaphytidae; genus Gambelia; species Gambelia wislizenii. Next base: position 254,012,102 of record JAUMIR010000004.1, read on the forward strand.
ATTTGTTATTGATGAATCCACAGTGGTGAAATGTTCTCAAACTATTAAATCATTTGCTTCTCATGGAAATTAGCTTATTCACTATTACTAAGTATGCAACACAAAAAATTAACATGCACACATGTTTTAAATGTTCAGATTTCCCAAGGTTGCTTCCTAAATATTGCTTATGGTGGGGGGAAATAATTTAGAAAACTGTTTTTGATGTCTGCTTGGGTTTCCTATATGTTAATTTGGTTCACAAACATCAGTTAATTAACTGGTTCACAGAACTGTTTGAAGTTGAAATAAATATCACCTGCATTTTTACCAGAGAGAAAACATTTCCATTGAATGACTAAAACTGCCTTCCTGAAATCCAAGTGTATTTTCACATGAAGTCCCACTTAAATCAGTAGGACCAATAGCATTTGAAGTGATGTGTATGAGTCAAACCTAAATAATTTATTCAGCATATTTGTTGCTAACTTATGAACCTAAATCTCCTGACTCTGACCTTCAGTTCTTTTATTTCTTTGTTCATCTCCTAGTAAAATAATCAGAATTATCAGAAAAGTGGAAAATCATTGTGCCATATTACCTCCAAAATCTAGAAAAACAGAACAAGAAATTAGAGTTCATCTGCATTTGTACTTTAAGACATGTCAGATCACTTCTTCCTCCCTCCATACCTATATAGTGATATCAATTTTTCAGGTGCTATACTGATATGAAAGAAAATGCTGCTTGCAGTCTTTCAAACAGTGACTGTTTTAACTTGTAACACTAAACTATAGTTCAGATACATTCTCATGACTCATTAGACAAGCCAACAAATAATCTGAGGTTGGTAGTCAGCTTGTTTAGCAAATAACTTTAGAGTTTATTATAAATCCCCATTCCTGATTCATATATGGTGAGGGGTCTGGAAGCCATACCCTATGAGGAGTGGCTTAGGGAGCTGGGTATGTTTAGCCTGGAGAAGAGAAGGTTAAGAGGTGACATGATAGCCGTATTTAAATATGTGAAGGGATGTCATACTGAGGATGGAATAAGCTTGTTTTCTGCTGCTTCAGAGACTAAGACGTGGAGCAATGGTCTCAAAACTACAGGAAAAGAGATTCCACCTAAACATTAGGAAGACCTTCCTGAAAGAAAGAACTGTTCAACAGTGGAATGCGCTGCCTCGAAGTGTGGTGGAGTCTCCTTCTTTGGAAGTTTTTAAACAGAGGCTGGATGGCCATCTGCTGGGAATGCTTTATGTATTCCTGCAAGGCAGGGGGTTGGACTAGATGGCCCTTGTAGTCTCTTCTAACTTTATGATTCAAAATTCTATGATTCTATATAACCACCGGACAAGAAACTGACAAAATTCAACCAGATACTGATTTATTCTTCCACTTGGCTTTATTGGAGTAAAGAAGGAACAGGCTTCGCATATGCAATGAGGCATTGTTTGTGCACCTCTACACTTGTTCAAGTAGCACAAAACCATGGCCTAGTGTTATAGATAAATGTTTATGGTATGTATAGGTTGTAGAGTCACAAAGCAGCTTGTTAGTAGAAATGTGTGCCCACATATTCACCTCCAGAGAAACAAACCAAAACTTCTGACAGAATCTTGCATTTTCTGTTTCCCCAAAGGTAAGCTAAGTACCATTCTTCCCTGCATGAGTTCTTCTTAAACTTCTAAAGCACCATTATCCCAAATGTCTGTCCTCACCTTCCTCCCTTCAGCAACATGAACAAGCAAAATGTTTGTGTTCTGTCATGTTTTGTCTATTCCCCAAACAACAAAAGAAGTTCCACTTCTTAGACTGACCTTGCCGTTCTGGCAACTGTGCTTCCTCTTTAAAGGAACACTATTTAGCACAATAAGAATGAGGAAATGTGGAAAGTGAGTCATAAATGTGCTACCAAAAGGAAGCAAGGTCTGGAATATGAATTCCACTTTACGTCCAGAGAGTATCCATCATATACAACAGGGGAGGTCATGTGGCCCTCTTCATGTTGTTGGACTCCACTTCAATTTGGCCACAGCCAGCATGGCCAATGATCATGCATTATAGGAGCTGTAGTTTAACAACATCTGGAGGGACATAGGCTCCATGATGTGCATGAATTGTAATCAGTGGGGTCTCTTCCCTACTTAGTTAGTAATCCTATTTTATTGTAATGTGGTATTTTTCTCTTTTTTTTGTTTCTTGATTTTTAAACTTTATTTCAAAATAAAATGCCATATAAAAATAATTAAGTGCTTGGTCTGGCCTGCGTGTCGTAAATAAAGCATGATTTATCAGATGTAGCACTGTAGTCAGAACTGGCAACAATCACATATATTACCTGGTGTCACAATTGCTCTTAAGTCATCTATACAAGCAGCCAAATATTACATTTGTAGAGCATTTGTGTACCTCTCCTGTCAAGGCAAGATGTATGTGGCTAGCCAGTTAAGGAACACCACAAAGATAATGATTCTTTAACCCACAGCCCCCTGGTGAAATTTCAGGCAATTCCTGGTGCCATAATGCAAAATGAATTGTTTAAGAACTGAAGTTTGGGTGTCTTCTTTTATAACAAGTTCCCCCTATATATGAAAGAGGCCAACTCATTTTACTCATTGGTTAAAAATAAAATAAAACTTGCACTGAAAAGCATCTTGCTCTTCTGCTCTGTAAGGAAGGAAAACACAGAAGAGGCAGGCTCCTGAATAGGAAGCAGTTAAGCAAAAGACCATCCATTTGGTGGCTATACTCAGTTAAACACTTGGACATTTCTCCAGAATGAATATAAGAAGTAATTTGTTTAAATCAAGTATTATCAAAGCCCAAACATGAGCACAATTTGTATCGAGAGAGAATTTATATGGATTTTTTAGAATTATTTCATAAAGTTATGAATGATGCATGAAATACATAACTGCTATGCAAATCATATACAAGAAAGAGCATATTGTTATTCAGTATTTACAGAGAGAGAGAGGGACCATATAAGGTCAGAGACATACAGCCAAAGTTGTTCATCCCACCCAGCAATCTGAAATCATCAAACAAACATGCCAAGCTGGTGAAGTGTGTGTCTTCTGTTTTTAATACAAATCCCTCAACTGCACACCCCATATAGTCAACCCTCTGGAGCTTATATCAAAAAACCTCTCCCTGGAACAGAAAGTAGTCCTTATTCCATATTCAACTATCTCCACTCTTAATTTATTTGAACACATTTCTGACTACTTGAAAACAATAATGAAAGATCAGTGTTTTTGCTTGAGCTGGATAAGCATACATCCTATCCATCCTTACAGTGAACCTACTTAAATGTTTGTTCTTATCTGCCTGACTATAAATATGGTTGGGGAAAGAAACAAAGTAAATTAAATATTCTGAGGATGAAACACATGGAAAGTGACCAGCGCATGGGGACTGATCATGGGAAAAGCTATGGTTAGTAATCTGACAATCCAGTCATCTCCAATGGGCTCCTTCCATTCTGCATGGATGAATCAGAGCAGGACTTGGTCTGAAACATGGGGTTCTTAGCTCGGGCTTCCTGCTCAAACATCAGACCAAAGAAGGAAACTTTCCTTCTCCTCTATAACCTCAGCTTCTTGGTATCTTGCCAAGCCCCAGGAAAATACTCCTGTTCCCAGCTTCTCCTAGTCCTTAAATGCAACCATTGACTCAGTGCTGACTTCTTACAGAGTGCATCTCTGTCACCCGGCAACAGTTTTGGCACATTTCTAATGTCTCTTGTGACGGGCAGGGCCATGTATCATTTTCCTAGCATCATATCAACTGGCTCAAGCCTACATCACCTCTCCTCAGTTCCTTGCCCTTCCCAATCTCTAGCACCACTGACCTAAATCCAACTGCTAGTCCCAACTAGAGCACACCCATTAAATCCATTCGTTTTAGATAAGTATTGCTTTAACATTCATCAGTCAGTTCAAGAAATAGTTGGGATTGAATTTGGGCCATATTCTTAAAGTAGTTTCTTACAAATGGTAAGACCAGACAGAAAGAACAATGACTAACATCCTGCTGGGCCTCAAAAACCAACAGATTTATAGTGGTATACACATTTATGTACAATATATTTAAAGTGACCCAAGAGCTTTTTTTCTTTTCTTCAACAGACTATCATACACACAACCCACTGCAATTTATTATAATAATAACTACTAGGCAGCTGGCTTTCTTTCCAACCAGCAAATGCACAAAAAGCACTATTCCAAAATATCTTTTAATCTGATTTTTTTCCCCTGATTCCATTGTTATCTGGGAAGGTATACAGACAATTTATACCTTGTGCAGTTAAAACCCTCAAATGTCTTGTTGAACTCAAAGAAGGATCCAAAGAGTTCTTAGAATGAGAGGGGCTGGGAATTCTTGAAGACAAACATCTTGCTTCTTTCCTCATAAGTAATTCCACTGATATCATTAAAAGTTATTTTCAAAAGAGTTTGCAGTGCATTGTGGCCAATGCTGAAAAAAAAATAATAAACCATGTATTTCTAATTTTCTCATCTGCTGCTGTACTTTGTTGTTCTATGTTTCAGCAATTTATTCTAGCAGAGATTCAGATCAACTATTTTTCTTTGAGGAAAAATAATGAACTATTTTGTATTCTTTCCCTAGAATATTTTTATTAGTGTGTGCGCGTGCGCACACTAATAAAAATATTCTAGGGAAAGAATACAAAATAGTTCATTATTTTTCCTCAAAGAAAAATAGTTGATCTGAATCTCTGCTAGAATAAATTGCTGAAACATAGAACAACAAAGTACATATTTGTGTGTGTGTGTGTGTGTATATACATATATATATATATATATATATATATATATATATACACACATACATATATACACATACATACATACAGTTGATCTATGAATTAGGCTTACATATGAATTATGTTTCTGTGTGCTTTATCTCATCACTGTCCATTCTGTCTTGTCTTTATTCTATATTTACTCTATTGTGGCTTAAGTTGCATTTCTTTATAGCAACAATGTATTTAAGGAATAACTACTGACTAGAGAGCACTAATTTAACAAAAGCACTAATTTAACAAAACGGAAATGTAGAATTTTGAACAGCTGTCATTTAAGATCTCCTCCTGAATTTTGTTGAGATCACCATCATGAAAAGAAATCCAGTAGGTATTCATCCCAGACAAATTACTATATTGAAATGAATCCTTTTATACAAAAATATGAATACTTTTACACAAAAAGTCATATCCACATCAAAATATAATAGTTGGGTGAATTATAAGATTAAGGGAGGAATGCTTGTTTGGATGACTGGAAGCATCCTTGAGATCATAGAATCATAGAATCATAGAATTGCAGAGTTGGAAGAGACCACGAGGGCCATCCAGTCCAACCCCCTGCCATGCAGGAAATCACGATCAAAGCATCCCTGACAGATGGCCATCCAGCCTCTGTTTAAAGACCTCCAAGGAAGGAGACCCCACCACACTCCGAGGGAGTGCGTTCCACTGCCGAACAGCTCTTACTGTCAAAAAGTTCCTCCTCATGTTGAGGTGGAATCTCTGTTCCTGGAGCTTGCACCCATTGCTCCGTGTTCCAGTCTCTGGAGCAGCAGAAAACAAGCCTGCTCCATCCTCAATGGGACATCCCTTCAAATACTTAAACAGGGCTATCATATCGCCTCTTAACCGTCTTTTTTCCAGGCTAAACATACCCAGCTCCCTAAGTCTCTCCTCATAAGGCATCGTTTCCAGACCTTTCACCATTTTAGTTGCCCTTCTCTGGACACGCTCCAATTTGTCAATATCCTTTTTGAATTGTGGTGCCCAGAACTGGACACAGTATTCTAGGTGAGGTCTGACCAAGGCAGAATAGAGTGGCACTATTGCTTCCCTTGATCTAGACACTATATTTCTATTGATACAGCCCAAAATCGCATTGGCCTTTTTAGCTGCCGCATCGCACTGTTGGCTCATGTTCAACTTGTGATCTACTAGGACTCCTAGATCCCTTTCGCACGTGGTCTCATTCAGCCAGGTCTCTCCTATCCTATATTTATGCATTTCATTTTTCCGCCCTAAATGCAGTACCTTACATTTCTCCGTATTGAATTTCATTTTGTTAGCTTTGGCCCAGCTCTCCAGTCTATCCAGGTCATTCTGAATTTTGATCCTGTCCTCTAGGGTATTAGCTACTCCTCCCAATTTGGTGTCATCTGCAAATTTGATAAGTATGCCCCTAATTCCCTCATCCAAGTCATTGATAAAGATGTTGAATAGCACTGGGCCCAGGACAGAACCCTGAGGCACCCCACTGGTCACATCTTTCCAAGACGAAGAGGAGCCACTGCTGATCACCCTTTGGGTTTGGCCGGTCAACCAATTACAAATCCATTTAACAGTTAACTTGTCTAGCCCACATTTTACAAGCTTGTTTGCAAGAATGTCATGGGGAACCTTGTCAAAGGCCTTACTGAAATCAAGGTATGCAATGTCCACAGCATTCCCTTCATCTACCAAGCTGGTAACTTTATCAAAAAAAGAAATCAGATTAGTCTGGCATGACTTGTTTCTCTGAAACCCATGTTGACTTTTTGTGATTATGGCATTGCCTTCTAAATGTTCACAGACTCTCTGTTTAATGATCTGCTCTACCTTTGCACAGATCAGATTATTCATATTTGAAAATAAAGATCCCCTGACAATGGTCCATGGGGTCACAAGCCACATGATGGCCAACCAGACTGTCTCCTCCTTTTGGAAACTTGCATGGATGCATACTCTTTGGATTTGATGACTGAAGACCAAAATATTATATAGAATTACAGATGGATCTGGCACTACTGTTGCCTTGAGCTCTCTTCTTCACTGACAATTATTTCATTTTCAGAAGACCTGAGGCAGGATGCATAATATGATTATGCAACCAAGGCCTCTTCCTCTCTTGCAATGTTATGAGTGTCTGCCCTATAATTGTGGAGTTCCCTTCCCCGGTGACTCCATCAAAGCCAGAAATAGAATACAGCTTACAAGAAAGATAACCCCTTCAAGCATTGGTTAGGATCTAATGACTGGAATAAGACTTTGAGGGATGTGGCTTTTGAACACATGTCATCTTTTTTAGCTGTTTATAGTCACTATCACTGTGGCTGTGTAGATTATATCCCAACAAGAGGATGCCACTGCACATCTGCCTTCCTCCTTGGCAATCACCAGCATGATTACTTGATTGAAAGTCTCACTCTGTTCAATGGCACTTACTCCCAGGTAAATGTGTATAGGATTGCTCTCTCACTTTCTCCTTACCAGTCAGCATAATCCAATTTTGGTTCTTCCTCTATGGAACTACTTTAGTCATTAAAACTCCAATGGAAGGAATAAACAAAGGACATTACACTGAGAATATCTCATCACAACTTCCTTTCATTTAGCTGCTGTTGCATATGTCTAGTGTGATCTGAACTATTATTTTAGCAAAGGCAAGCAAAGGCGGGGAGGAGGGCTTGCAAAAACAAATACATTGCAAAATCCAAATGTAGAATGCAAAAAAAAAAAAAATAAGCCTGTAATCATAAGCATATTTACTAAAGAGTAAGTCAATTTGGATGCAAAGGTTTTTTCTTATGAGTAAACCTGTGTAAGATTGCACTGCATAACATATTAGAATATCTTCAATTCATATCAAAACTGAAAGCCATAGATAACATATTAATGGAAGTGGCAATCTTTTTACATGACAATGAAAAAATACTAAATGTAGATTTGAAAAATATTATAGTACTTGCATTCTTCCAGATGCAGTCATACATTGGCCAAGTTAATACAAGGTTTTAAAGGTATTTCATTTCAATTTGACAGTAAGACCAAAGTTTCCATTCTTAACACTTATTCCAAGATATTTTAACAGAAACCAATAAACTTTTCTGGCATGTTTTCATATGCCCCTCTTCCAGCTTTCCCTGCCCTAAGAATTTAGCATCCAGCAAGACCAGAAGCTTACAACTTGAGGGTAAGGCTTCCACACTGTCCAACGACAGCGGCGGAAGACCTCCCTCAGCAGAATGAATAATAGGAAAAGTACTTCAGTAGTGTGCAGTTTGACACCTGCAAATAATTATTGTACTGATCTTTGTACTTGTGGATTGCAAACATACAAGAATATATTCACTTGATATCAGAAACAGAGAAAAAGAACCAAAGGGAAACATGCCACTGATGAAGAAACCTTCTGGAAATAATATATAACATAAACTTTATTAACTATTATTCTGCAGCACTGGGGTCACAGGTGGGCATAGACTTCCCAGAAATTCAGGGTGGGAACTGCACATATGGCAGGATGCATGTGGTTTTTAATTCTGCCTGCAATTGAGGGGCCAGGCAACAACAACTAATCCCCTCCCCAACTGTCCTGACACTTTCCCCTAGTTGCTTGAAAAGTATGTCTGAAAATCCCAAGCAAAAAGGGAAGCAGCTGGCAGAGTTAGAGGGCATTGTTGTATATTAATGGGAAACAATGGGTTCCCAATTTTCTTTTTCCCCTAGGGGTGCATGCACCTACAGAGAGAGAGGGAGAGGGAGAAAAAGACTTTCCATGTCAGCAGCAACCATAGGTTTAGAACATGCCATCATGTTTATAATTTGGAGAATTATATTTTTGACAGCTTCCAAATAACATTACAGCAATGTCTGAGTGCACTGAGGAGGCTCTAATATTGCTTCTAGCTCCTGATGTAAATACAGGGCCCCTGAGTTGGTGGGTAAGAACACCTGACTTGCATGCTAACATGATAAGAGTATGATATTTGTCCAGACCTTAAAATGCTTCCCAGTTTGAGACCAAAGTGATAAGTGAAAGTTATAAGGGGTGCTGTTTTTAATATTTTAGAGGGTTTTTATGGAGTTTTAAAATGCATTTTATTATTTTTAGTGTTTTAACTTATAAATTGTTTAACAGTTTTTTAAATGTTTTGTTTAGATTGTTATTTTTACTTTTGTACTTTTAAAAACTTGTATTGCTTTAAATATGTTGTTAGCCCCCTTGAGTCCCATTATTGGGTGAAAGAAAGGATATAATTGAATAAAATAAATAAATATACAAGGTGTATTCCTTTGAACTTAGCAACATTTCTCAAGGGAGGCTGGCCATCCAGGTTACTTCATTTGAATAACTACTCCAATGGCTCTATATCCTGTTCAATAAAAATCATAGACTCTATTTTTGCTCCAAACCCTTTCTCCATTGGAATTATGGAGCAACACATATTGCATGCATATTAGCTCAGAATTACTGGTACATTTTGGCTTCTTCCCAGTCATTTCAAAGAAGAGGACCTTCTTTGATTTACAGCAAAGTTTATAGCTTCTCTGCATGATTAGAGCCTGAAGGTAAACTTAGGCCAAGGAATGTAATTGTACTCAACAGCAGGTGCTCACAAAGCTTACACAAAAATTCAGGTGCTAATTACTCTAACTTTGACTGAAGTTTTATAAAAGGATATTTAACTAATGCCAGCTCCAAATTAGTCAAACAAGGATAAAGTTTTAGCAATGTCCTTCTTTTGTCTGAATATCGTACAGTAACTTGTTGCATGATCTGTTGACAGAAGACTCAACATGGCTCTAATTAGTTGCAGCTGGTTTGTGTTTGCAATGTTAAAAAGAGCAAGCTTTGTTGAGCTTATGTTGTGGCTTAGAAATCAGATGTCAAAAATGGTGCACATCCTAATGAAGTACCCACATGGTAAAGATTTCAAGCATGAATAATCCCACAGTCTGGCTAAACTGTGTGATAAAGCATAGAATTTTTCTGCCTACATATGGGAATACCTCATTGCTGGAAAGCGAACACATTGTTCCCCACCAACCCATTTCCTTCTTCATCTTCCGCTGTTACTTACACTGGTGTATGTGGGCAGGGCATCTGATTCCAGGCACATTTATACTGAACTTGAACATAGCTCTCAGTGCCATCCATCACAGAGCAGCTCACATTCTTGTTTACAATGTAGGCACACCAATTTCTGTAGGGGAGAAGAAGACAACAGAAAGACAGATTATTGAATCATTTGTCTGGGTCAAATATGCTATAATAAATGCTTAATTTGGGACAGTGTCAAGGTAGGCTTGCAACTGTTTACCACCTTCACGAGCACAACATGTGAAGGGGATACAAAGTTAATTTCAGTCTATGCTCCTGAATGCTACTGTGGAAACTCAAATATTAATACTAATTTACCTGATAACAATAACATGCATATAGTTATATGTGCTTAGTCTTAATGTATGCTAAAAAGTAAGTCCCAGTGAGTTTAATAGATACTGGATTTGCATCCTAATGCATGTTCACATCAGATGCAACTGGTGACTTTAGAACAAAGCTTGAAACAAGGAAGGAAGGAGGACCTCTGAGTCAACAGACCTTACTTTCTCTGCTCTTTGAGAAACAAGAAATAGAAAAGAATTAACAGTTTAATAAATTGTTAGAGCCCACTAACTGTCCTACAACTCAAAGTTAACCCTTTTTGATTAAGTTTCTCATCTCTGCCTTTCCTAATATAAATACTGTAAATGCCAAGTCCTTAAACAAATATATATCCTGCACTCTGTACTTTATTTTCTTTATACAATACACTGTCCCCAGTTCTGGTCTGGATGGGAACAAAGTCATCTCAAAGAGGAATGACTTCTTGAGTATATGGATATTGAAATGTTGAAATGGAGAAAGAAGTGTCTTTATAAATATGTAAATAAATAGCCATTGGTTATCACTTCCAGGATAACCTACAAGGCTCTCCACAACTTGTCTAGGGACCAAACTTCCTTTTAAAGAATACTGCTAAGCCTGGGATTGCTTGAACTGGCAGTTTTCCACAGGATGAGGTCTGTGTTAAGTACTGTTGCACAGATATCTGTGTCAGCTGACAGTTTGAAACAGGAGGCAGAGAGAGGTGTAAGTTGAGTTGGAGGAGAAGACAATGTGCTCCTCCAGTGAAATTTCTATACAAATACAGGACTACTAGGTTTGCAGCTTCTTATATAAAGCCTGTATACAGTACTTTTGATAGGTTCTACTTGTATATTTCCAAACAAAACATGCTCCAAAGGTAACATAATTTTCCAGTGCTCTCTCCTATTCAGAGGGAGCAGGGGCAATTTTCAACTCTGCATTCCCCTAGGGCCCACACCACTAGCTCCAAAGCAACCAGAGGTGACATTACATCACAGCCAGTTTGGGTTTTATGCTATTTTCAGATGTTTTGGGTTTATTTGTTTGTTGGTTGGTTTTTACATTGTTGAGATACTTGGGGGTCTTGGTGGATCTTGGAGGCAACACCGCTGCATTTTTGTGTTGTTTGAGCTATTGTGCTTTTTAGGCAAACCTCCCCCCCCTTTTTAAAAAGTTTTTTACAGTCTGGGAGCCTTTGAGGGCTGTAAAATGACACCCCTCCACCCCCAGTTGCATATGAATCACACTTTCCCCACCCCTGATTTAGTATTTCCTGGTTGTGATGTCAATTGTCTCTTGTTCTTTCTATCCAACAGATACTAAACTGAAGCCAACATACTTCTGCTGCTTCTAGAAGAAAGGAGGAGAGGTCATAAGATACAAAACGCATAAATTATGTGACAAAGGCAAACTGGATTAACAAATCCAGAGACAGAACCTCCAAAGTAGTTGTATGTCAATATCTACCCAATGCTCAACACATTCATAAATTAATGAAGATTGTTGGCTCATCTACACAAGCCAGGATATGCCAGCTCCCCACCAGTGCATCCTGGCCATGGATCAGGCCCATTCCTTGCCCATTACCTGGATGGGAGGAAGTGCAGATGGGCACATCAGCCCATCATTGCAGCTGCTGCCACTGCAATCTCCCTCACTCTTTCTGAAGGCACAAAGCTGGCCCGTAACAAGTAACTAAGGCCCCCTGCATGTGACTAGCCTTGGTCACATGCTGCAGGACTCCTTCATCTTGTGGAAAAGCGAAGCAGAGGGAAGCTGAAGCAATGGACCAGCATGGTGGAATGGGCTCCTGTGGTTACACAGGGCCCAATCCATTTCTTCCTGGTGGGAACAGATTAAAGCAGGTATTATTTCATAACAGTCTCTCCCCCATCTTCCCCTGTCTTCGCTCCATATTTGTCCTGAGGGTTATGAGGACTGCCCAGGGGCAGAACGAGGCAAAAGCCCTGCATCATTAGACAGGGTATATTGCCCGTGTAGACAACCCTGTATCCTAAATTCTGTGGGTTAGTCCTAATTAGAACAATCAATTGAATCAACTGTTGAATGATAAATCACCACATAAGTAAATCCCATTGATTCAATGAGTATACTCTAGTTAGGACTAACAATAGGATCCAGGATTGTGTGTTTTTACTGAGTAATTCACCACACCATCAAATAAGGCATATGCAGACACAGCCTTTACATTCTGCCTTATCTATGTACTTTGACAAAAGAGTTGCAAATTTTATCAGAAGGGCTAAACTAGTGGGTATCCTTTATATAATATGAGCTGTCAAAATCTGAAATAACTTCAGTTGGTACACACGTGTAGTGGGGACTGATATGACGTGCTGGGTGCAGGTAACATGCAGGAAGATGTTTCTATAAGCAGCAGACAAGCTAGAGATGTACCAATGCATTTAACAGCAGGTGGCATGAGGTGGACTCTCTCTCTCTCTCTCTCTCTCTCTCTCTCTCTCTCTGTGGTGTTAGTGATGGCTTGCCTGTGTCAGCTATTACAATGCTACACAGGGGCTGCAGAATGGAAAAGATGCAAACCCTGACCTCTGCCTTCAGCCAGGGGACTAAGGGACAATGGGAGTTGCCCCTTCTGCTTGCCAAGAAGAACATCACACCAAGGGGATGACCAGCCTGGCCCCATCAGCCAAGGAGCAGCTGCAGGGAATTTGTTTCCATCTCCCCTGCCAGAAGGAACAATCCAGCTACAAATGGCTCTGTGATTTTAGATCTAAAAAGAGAAGCACATTTTTGCCTAACAATTAGTCAAAGGTTGCTCTACTGGTGCGTGTTGGAGGCAGTATTGTTGTTGTTGCTATCTCTTCTAAACACTTGTGGTATCATTCAGTCTAAGGCAGGGTTATAAATCTTCAAAATAATTAGTATTCTACAGACTAGAAAAGGAACTTTCTTTACCATCTCAGGTCAGATAAGTAAATTTTTATAGTGTGCCATTAAACTCAGTTCACCCCACAAGGACTAGTAGGCCCCAGCCCCAAATCTATTTCCCAAGGCCCTGGATATCATCCAAACATCTGAGTGAATGTCAATATTAGTGCTAAATCTCCCCTCCTCAAATTTAATTGCTACATAGGTGGTGATTTTCAAGGGGAACTACACCTGGGGAATGGAATAGTTAACCCCTACCTCCCCACATGCTGTAATCCTTCCCATTTCCTTTGCGTAGCAAGTAAGTTGGGGGAGAGAAAATCCCACAACTTAACTGCTTAAAGTTGTGGGAGAAGTGGGGTCTCTCCCCCCACCCACCCACATGAAGTGGAGGCAATTTTCTTGCATTTTGGAAAAAGAAATAAGAGGACAGTAGGGGAAGCAACAGGGACAGATGGTAGGGAAGAAAGAGATAAAAGGTGTGTCTCTGTCCTAGAAGGTTAAACAATCCAAGAAGGAGGTCCTTCTCTGGGTACTCCAAGTGTGTATTGGGTCTTTTGTCTGGTGTGTGTGGTGTGGCTCATTCTAATCTTTGTGTGTCTCCTTGGCTTATATTGTGGCACACAGGGAGGTGGTGCTTACAACAAGGCCTTTTCACTTTCTCTGTGTATGTGTGCATTGGGGTTAGGGGGAAATGTTACACGTCCTCACAGTTTCTGAGGTTGCATGTCTATGTTGTGAGGACTTGTATCATTTCCCCCTAACCTCAACACACACAGAGAGAGAGAAAGTGAAAAGGCCTTGATAAGAATAAGGAGGACATCTTCCACCACCTGTTTCTTCCCCCTTTTCCTTCCAGATTCCTTCCACGCTATCTAATCCTTGCTCCATCATTCCCCTCTTTCTGATCCAAATCCCCAAACTGATCTGTTCCTTCCTTCCAAACTCTACCGCTTTCCTAATCTTCTTCGTTGTTTCCTTTCCTGTACCTTCTCTGCCCTACACCCTTCCTTGCCTTCTTCTACCACCCATTCAGCATCTTGACTCCCACCTCAAGAATTGTACACTTCATTTTATTTTGACTGTAATATATGGAGGTAATGATGACCGATGAATGGGAGTAAATAACTGATTCAATTTTGGAGCGTTTTTTGCAGTGTCCTTAGAGAACACTGGGCAATTACTTGGAGATGAATCCCTGATCCAGCCTTTGCTTGATTTTGCATCAGTGCTCTGTCAAATGTTTGAACCTCCATTTTACTCCAAAAGTTGATAATTTTAGGGGTGCATGAAAGGTCTCATGAAATAAAACCCTACAGCCATTCTTTATTTGTGTATTTTTGTACACTTGTGTGTAGCCATTGCTGGTTTCTTTTAACTGAAGAGAAACTATGTATTTCGTTCCCATACTAATTTAGGGTAATCTAGGGCTGAGATGAAAGCCAGCATGAGACCAGAGTCTGAATTCCTGCCTGGGCATGGAAACCCATTGGGTGACCTTGGGCATGTCACACTCTCTGAGCCTCAGAGGAAACCTTGTCCAACCCACACCCCACACACAAACCCATGATAGATTCTCCTTAGGGTTGCCACAAGTCAGAAAGGACTTGAGGGCATACAACAACTGGGCTGAGATGCAAACTAAAGAAATTGTTATTTTGACGAGGTTAACTATTAACGGGTTTTAACTTCAACTAAATCTGTATAACTTCTAGTTGTTAACGTGCATAAAGAAAATAGCCTCTGTTGATGGAATGCAGTCCTCAAGTAGGTAGAAAAAGCCCTGCTTCACACATTCAGTTGAGCGTCATTAAACGAGGGCTTTTTTGTTGTGTGCGTTCAAGTCGTTTCCGACTTATGGCGACCTTATCACGGGCTTTTCTTGGCAAGATTTGTTCAGAGGGGGTTTGCCATTGCCTTCCTCTGAGGCTGAGAGGGTGTGACCTGGCGAGGGTCACCCAGTGGGTTTCCATGGCCAAGGGGGAATCGAACGGTGGTCTCCAGAGTCGTCATCCAACCACGACCCCAGGAGGGCACATGGAATTAATCGACACTCGCCCTTCTGAACTCTTCCCGCATTCTTTCGGCGCCTGACAACTCCAGGCGCACGTACTCCCAGCCGAGGAGGTGCAGAGGTTGGCCCCTCCGGCTAGTCATGAGGTCTCCTAGACGCATCCGACCACGGAGTCCCCCTCCCACCCCTTCCACTTGCTCCGACTTGCTCCTTTTCTCGGGGTCGCTCAGCCCCTCAGGCGCTCCTTTCCGCCGCTTCCAGAGCTGTCAAGGAAAGGCGAGGAAACTTCCGCGCCTGGGAGAGACGAGGCGTTTTTCCTGCCTGCTGCCGCGCTCCTCTTTTTCGGTTGCGTCGGGATGTCTCGTTACTCTCGACGCGTCCCGGATTAACTTCTTGTTCACTGGACTGCCTATGAAGAAATAAATACCCCGCCCTCCCAGCCACCCGCCCGGTGGCTCTGGGGCCCGGAGGGAATGCTGAGGAAGGGGAAAGGGAAGGCGACTTACTTGTTCCTGACGCCCGGCCGGCTGGAGCGCGAGTGCGGGCTGGCCTGGCTCAGGCAGCCGCTGAGGGACACCAGCAGCGCCAAAGCCCAGCGGAGGGGCTTCGGGCGCCGCTCCATTCCCGCCGGGAGACCCGCCGGAGCTGAGCCGCCCGTCCGCCGCCTTGTGGCGCCCTTTTCCCCCAACCAACCCCTCTTTGCCCCCTCAGTCCTACCCCGGTTTCTCCCTTTCGCTTCCCTTCTCCCGCTGAGCTCTTTTCCTGACGCAAGACTTCTCAGCGCCCGCCTCGCTCCCCACCAACCCTGTCTCCTTCCAAAGTTTCCGCCCCTCCAGTTCACACGCCCACCCCGACCCGAAGGGGGGCTCACCGCCGCCTCCCCCCCACCTCCTCCTTCTTCCCTGGCGAAACATCCCTTCCTTTTTCTCCCTCACCCTTCGTTTCTTTTTTAGGGGGTGGGGGGAGATGTACAAATGACTTCACCGTGCCATTCCCTTTGGGGGGCTGACACGAAACGGAGCTGCCCGTGCGAACCTGGCTCGCGGTTAGGCGTTTGCTGCTCGTGGGTGTCCCCCGACACTCGTGGCGCCCGCCGCCACTCGAACAATCCCGCGTGGACAGTCAGCTTCTTGCTTACGCGTGGCCGTCTCTTTGCCCGAGGCCTCGTTCGACTCTCCTGCCTCAACTGGGAAGGGGGCACATCAAGGACTTAGCGGGCAAAATGAGGGCATGGCCTTCCCACGCCCGCCCGCCCTCTCCCAGGAATTCTGTCCCCCAAATAAAATGTTCCTTCTGTCCCTTAATTTCCAGCATTGTGGTTGCTTCAAAACTTCACTTGAACATTTAGAAATAGAATTTAGGCATCCAAAGAAGACGGGCAGTAGGCGACCAAGAGAATATGAGCAGAGTAAATGGAGGCGTTTTAGGTGTGAAGAATGACTGTCGGTGTCTTTCTCTCTGCTACGTCAAGAATTTGGACACTGGAGGCAAAAGTCATGGGAGGGGGCGGAAGGCGTATTGGGAGGCAATGCCCTCATCCCCCCCGCCACACACAAACAAGGCACTCAACAACAACAACAAGACGTAGCTTTACTGAGGGCCACGCGCACCACTTTTGAATGAGCCGTGAGGGAAAGAAAGCTTTCCTCCCCGGCGTCCATCCAGCTTTCCCGACACCCCCCCCCACTTTCTTTCCATTTAGCTGAGAACGGGACGAGCCTTCCCTCCTTTTCCAAGAACACTCTTACGCAAGACCAGCAAACCCATCCAAAACCAGAGCTTGATAAATGAAGTCTGCATTATTTTATCGAGGAGCGCCTCACCAACAGAAGGGGACACACGCGACCGTTCTGAGCTACCACAGAACTGAATTTCCCACGACACCCTCACCCAGGACCTGAGGGCGATCAACTCTTACTTGCCCCATTAGTTAGGACCACAGAGCTAACCCCGTATGAAATAACTCCCCACCCAACCCCACTTCTATAGTGGGGTGGTTGAATGTAGGCTCCCCTTATTGTGAACTGGAGTGTGAATATGAGGGTGAGAGACACCTCAGACACTTCGGTATAAAACCATTCCAGCCCCCTTGGAGGACTGTTAGTACATTTGGGAGATTATCATGTGACCTTTTTGATCTGGAACAGGGACGACAGGAGAGCACCAAAGCGTTTTCTCTTCAGACGATGTCATCCCCACCCAGTTCTGCTCCCGTGGCCCCTCCATTCTGTTTCCATTCTCTTCTATTGACAGATTAATCCATCAATAGATTGCCAGTTCCATTTCCATAACGGAATAACAGGCTTGTGAAAAGGTGTCCCATTATGCTGCCGCTATGCCAGCTACAGTGGGAAGTCCCTCCCAAAGACTTCTGGTGCAATCCGGATGAAGAGGTAAGTGGCACCCTTGTTTTCCCCCTCCCCGGGTTACTTATTTAATTTTAAGGGTGTTCGGGGGCTTAGTTTTTCTGTTTTGACATTTGGTTTCCTTTTTATTTTTAAATTTCCCGTGCATCGTTCTCTCACGAGAATGTGCGGTATTTGATTTCCAGGACGTGAATGCAGCTATACGACAGCTGCATTCACTCCCGGAAGACCGAGGGGAGGGGGAGCAGTTACTATCACGGCATAAGGTAGGTGTCTGGAAAAAAAAAATTTTTTTACTGGAACAGGGACAGGAGTGGGGCGTGAGTGGGGCAGGTGGGGGGGTAGCGAGATGGAAATGCTATCAGACAGTGCGTCTGAAAATCTCCTTGGACTGAATCCTTCCTCTAACGATAGAGAAACTGTTTCTGTCATTTGTAGCAATAGAAGAGTTGTTGTGTGCCTTCAAGTCATTTCACACTTATGGTGAACCTATTATAGGGTTTCCTCTGCAAGATTTGTTCAGAGGAGGTTTGCCATTGCCTTCCTCTGAGGGTGAGAGAGTGTGACTTGTCCAAGGTCACCCAGTAGGTTATCATGTCCAAGCAGGGATTCGAACTCTGGTCTCCAGAGTCATAGTCCAATGCTGAAATCACCACTATACCCTCTCTCTCTATGGCTTTTCTTTGCAAACGAAGATTCAGGAGGACTCATCCCACGCTTTCTGCAAGCGCGCTGATGACTAAAAAGGCCAATCCGAGATAAACAAGTCCGGTTGCAGAAAGCACAGCAGAAGGTCTCCTTGGGCGATGCTTCTGGGTTGTGATTCTTTCTGCGTTGTCATTTCTCTTCAATACTTGTTCGGCGTGAGTTCTCAAATAAGGCTGCAGCATTGTGGATAGTGTGTCTCCATGCCTCCCGATGTGAGGCCAGGGCGGACCATTGTTGGTGATCAATTTGGCCGAGCCTGAGATGTTGTTTCAGGGAATTCTTGTATCACTTTTTTGGAGCGCCCCTCTTACACTGACCCGTGGCGAGTTCACTGTAGAGTACTATTTTTCGGAGGTGGTGTTCCTCCATCCTAGAAACATGCCCTGCCCAGCGCAGCTGTGTTCTCAATATCATGGCCTCAATGCTGGTGATCCCTGCTTGCTCAAGGACAGCAACATTCATCCCATAGTTAGTCCAGAGTATATTTAGGATTGTGCGTATACGGCGCTGATGAAAGTATTCGAGGAGTTGTAAGTGTTGCTGATAGGTGACCCATGTTTCAGACCCATAAGGAAGAATAGACAGTACAATGGCTCTATACACACTGATTTTTGTGCTTTGCCTCAGGTGTTTAGTACTCCAGGCTCTTTTGTAAAGTCTTCCAAATGCTCTATATACCTTTGCTAATCTGTGATTGATCTCTTTGTCAATCTTGGCATCTGAGGAGGTAAGTGAACTGCTGAACGGGTAGATGAACTGCTTCCCAGGTAGGTGAACTCCTGGACGGACTTACGCATAGATTTGCCAACGGCAATGTGGGAATGGTGGTATTCGTCCTGTGGTGCAGGCTGGTGAAGAACTTCCATTTTCTTCAGGTTGACTTCCAGCCCAAACAGCTCTGCAGCTGTTGCGAAGCAGGATGTTAGGTGCTGCAGAGCTGCTTCTGTGTGGGCAACAAGGGCAGCATCATCAGCGAAGAGCAGCTCATGGACTAGATAGTTTAGAGTCTTAGTGTGAACCTTCAGGCGGCTTAAGTTAAACAAGCTACCATCAGTACGGTAACGTATATAGATGCCGTCTTCTTCTTCAAGCTCTGCCGTAGCCCTTTGGAGCGTCATGCTGAAGAAGATTGTAATAAAGTTGGTGCAAGAACACAACCTTGCTTCACTCCATTAGTTATTAGAAAGGGCTCTGAAAGAGCATCACCATATCTGACTTGACCGTGCTGGCCCTCATGTAGCAAGATAATAATTTTAAGGAATTTTGGGGGACATCCTAATCTTTCCAGGATCTCCCACAGACCTTTTGTACTCACAGTGTCAAAGGCTTTGGTGAGGTCGACAAATGTTACATAGAGACCCTTGTTCTGCTCTCTGCATTTCTCTTGCAGTTGTCTAAGGGCAAATACCATATCTGTAGTACTCCTATTGGCTCTGAAGCCACATTGGCTTTCAGGAAGGAGTTCTTCTGCAATAGCAGGAACTAATCTGTTCAGGAGTATCCTTGCAAGGATTTTTCCAGCAATAGAGAGCAGTGTTATGCCTCGATAGTTTGAGCAGTCGGATTTTGCTCCCTTTTTCTTGTACAGGGTGATGATGACTGCATCTCGGAGATCTGATGGCAGTTCCCCTTTTTCCCAGCAATTCACAAGGAGTTCGTGGAATTTATCGTGGAGTGCATGACCTCCATGTTTCCAAACTTCAGGTGGGATTCCATCAATCCCTGCTGCCTTGCCGTTTTTCATTTGTTGTATGGCCTTAAGGGTTTCTTCCAAAGTGGGAGTCTAATTCATTTTTCATCGGTTTTTGTATCATATGTTGGATAGCTGAGCGTTGGACTACTCGGTTGGCACTAAAGAGACTTTGAAAATGTTCAGCCCATCGATTCAGGATGGAGGCTTTATCAGTAATTAATGTTTGACCATCTGTACTGTATAAGGAGCTTTGGATCTGATAAGTAGGTCCAAACACTGCTTTAAGAGCTTCATAAAATCCTTTAAGATCACCCAGATCTGCACAATATTGTGTCTTTTCTGCTATATTGATCCACCACTTGTTCTGCATGAGAGTTTTTGTTGAAGTTTACTACCTGTGAGATGGGAAGCTGCTTTTCTTACGTGGCAAGTTGGCTGGGCAAGGTATGCCTGATGAGCAGTTCTCTTCTTTGCCAACAGCTCCTGGATCTCTTGGTTGTTTTCATCAAACCAGTCTTGATTTTTCTTGTGGGAGAACCCGAGGGATTCTTCCGCAGACTGGAGGATACTGTTTTTGATATATTGCCAAAGCACTGTAGGAGAAGGATCTGTAGGGTGGTCTTCAAGTTTCGTTTGCAGATTTGCCTGGAAGTTGTCTCTCATGGTAGCTTGTTGAAGATTCTTGACTTGGAGTCTCCTCTTTAAGATACCGCCCCTCTTAGGTTTGAGCTTAAGATGAAGATTTAGTTTACATCTTACGAGGCGATGATCTGTTTGGCATTCTGCAGAGGGCATCACTCGAGTATGACGGACATCGTGAATATTTCTCTGGCGGACTAGAACATAGTCAATGAGGTGCCAATGTTTGGATGGGGGGATGCATCCAGGTTGTTTTCAAGCTATCTTTCTGCTGAAAGATAGTGTTTGTAATAGTCAGCTGTTGTTCTGCACAGAACTCTAGCAAGAGGTGTCCATTATCATTGCAATTTCCAACACCATGCTTGCCTAAGACACCTTTCCAGGCTTCGGAGTTCTTTCCTACTCTGGCATTGAAGTCACCATGGATAATAATTTTATCTTCTACAGGGACTTTTTGTATGAGTTGGTGTAGGTCTGTGTAGAATTTGTCTTTCTCTACAGGGTCGGCTTGCATAGTTGGGGCATATATACTGAAGAGAACAACATGTGGGAGGCATAAGGAAATAATGCGATCAGAGTGTCCTGTTGGCAAGGTTTTGAGTTCGGAGGCAATGGAGTTTTTAATCATAAAGCCTACTTCTGAAAGATGTTTTTCGGTTTTGGGTTTGCCAGACCAGTAAAGTGTGTAGCAGGCGCCGTGTTCTTTAAGGCTGCCTTCCTCATGTAGTCGAACTTCACTAAGAGCAGCAATGTCAATATTAAGTCATGATAGCTCATGGGATATTAGAGCAGAATGACACTCAGGCCGTCCACTATCTGCAGAGTCTCGCATGGTTCTGATGTTCCAGCATGCAAGCGTCAGTTTATTTAGACCTCTGGAGGTCGGTGTGTGCCTTTGTTTCTTTGCCTTGGTTTGACCGCATCAGAAGATGCCCGTTGGCCATGGCTAGCCAACCAGGTGGATGGGGATGAGCCACCTTTTCTAGGCCCCTCTCCATATGGAGCAAGCAGTGCTCTCTTTAAAAAAGGCTGCTTGGTCATTCAGGATGCTGCCGAACAAGACTGTCATCTCCCAGGTCAGCCTCAAGTGACTAAAGTCCTGAACCGCCTGCGTGCAGGGTTGGGTCTGCGGCTTCCAGTGCATCTTTACACCTGCTGTTTCGTCTCTCGCCTATTGGTACAGGGCTTTTTCGGAATTTGATTTGTCCTTCGAGCCTGTGCAATGGATTTTTCTGGTGGAGCGCAGCGTGCACAGAACTGACCTTACCCTTTAAACCAAAGGTTCATCTGCTGTGGCCTTGCAAGTATGGACGGTAGCAGCAAGGTCCTCAGGTTGTAGGTTTGATTAGAGTTTCCTTCTCTTAGATGGTTGACCTTACAGGATTGGACGAGCACCATCTGCCCGGGTTTGGGATTAGAGTTTTCTTTCTCCTAGGATGGTTGCCATAAGGCTAGAGGGCCCATCCTGCCCTTTGACACTCTTTGTCAGACCCTTCGGTTTTGACCTGTCTGGCATGGGAGACCCTTTTTCTTTTTTTCATTTTAATATACTTTGGTTTGTTTTCAATACCAGCAGTTTGTGGTTATGAATAGATTTTATGGGGAAGAGAAATCAAATCACATCTTTAAATGTACATGTTTTTAAAGCAAAAATAAAATGTTTTGTTTTTTAAAAAAGGAAATAAAAAGGCTCCACTTTGAACAGTGAAAAGCAACTTCCATCTACAAGCAGACTAAATGTCCAGTCCAATACATCTCTACTCAGAAGTATGTCCCAATGATTTGGTGATGTTTATTCTCAAGTAAATGGCTAAGTGACTGCAGTTAAACTTATAGAACTGCTGCAGAGGCAGAGTATGGAATAAGGAATCAAGGCGCTGCAAAATGGTAGTATTAATCGTGCTTGTATGATCAAAGGAAATACATGGTAAAGCTGATAACACCTTTTGGGAGGAATTAAAATTAATAACACTCCATGCATACAATTGACGTACTAATAATATACTAGAACAAATCACATTAAGCCTGGCTGGTATAATTTAATCACCTATCAAGGTAACCATATGTTTCTTCTGGCAGTGTTTCTATTTCTTTAGCAGGCGCTGTATATGCACAATCCTAAATATACACTGGACTGACTATGTGACGAATATTGCTTTCCTTGAGCAAGCAGGGATCACCAGCATTGAGACCATGATATTGAGAACACAACTGCACTGGGCAGGGTATGTTTCTAGGAGGGAGGACCATCGCCTCCCAAAAATAGTACTCTATGGTGAACTCACCACAGGTCAGCATAAGAGGGGCGCTCCAAAAAAGTGATACAAGGACTCCCTGAAACAAAATCTCAGGCTCGGCCAAATTGATCACCAACAATGGTCCGCCCTGGCCTCACATCGGGAGGCATGGAGACACACTATCCACAATGCTGCAGCTTTATTTGAGAACTCACGCCAAACAAGTCTTGAAGAGAAACGACAATGCAGAAAGAATCACAACCTGGAAGCATCGCCCAAGGAGACCTTCTGCTGTGCTTTCTGCAACCGGACTTGTTTATTATCTCAGATTGGCCTTTTTAGTCATCAGTGCGCTTGCAGAAAGCATGGGATGAGTCCTTCCTGAATCTTCGTTTGCAAAGAAAAGCCAGAGAGAGAGAGAGAGTATGTGCTAGGGTGACCACAGAAGGACATAGATTTGAATAAAATGTGTTCATGGTTTTATATACACACACAATTATTGTGAAAGACCATGAGCAGGTGACTTGTCAATTGGCTCAGAGTGCTGCCCAGGTACCAACTCGATAGAAGATGGGCACCTTCTAAATTCCAGTCCTTTCTTACCATGGTGCTGTATCTTTAAATTTGGTTTGGACTGGACAACCCTTAAAATATAGGTTGTCTTCAAAGAGACAGCTGCCCTCTGTAATATAGGGCCCATTACTGTGTATGAGCAAAAGAGTTTAAATTTTATCTTGGACACAGATCAAAGGAAATGAAAGGACAGGTTGCTTACCTGTAACCATAGATCTTCGAGTGGTCTTCTGTGAATTCACACAGTTGGGTTTATTCCTGTGCCTGCGCAGTGCATACGGAACCTTCTAGTATCGCTAGGCAGAATGTGCTTTGATACATTTTTGGCGGTAGCTCCACCCACAAGAACGGTCTTCTTAAAAGGCTCTCCTGCCTAAATCCCCTCAGTTCCTTGAATGAAGCCGCAATTAGCAGCTTGAGGAACATTAAAGCATATATGCAATAGTAGGACATAGAGGGGAGGATGGGTGGGTCTGTGTGAATTCACAGAAGACCACTCGAAGATCTATGGTTACAGGTAAGCAACCTGTCCATCTTCTTCGTGGTCTCTGTGAATCGTACAGTTGGGTAGACTAACAAGCTTCCCCACTGGAGGAGGGTATGTCCTGAATCATTAGACGAGGACCCTTCACCTTAGCCTTGAAAGGGATTTCTCACCCTCTCCCACTCTTTTAATATTTTTTTTTGCACATTCCGCAAGCACTAAACCATTCTCATGACAACAATATACACATCTTACATAAAGGTAAGCAAGAGTAAATGATCAGCCTGAATACACTCACTTATTGAATGGAGGACAGAAGCACTGCCCTCCCAAAAGCAGCCTCGTTCCTAGAATGAGAGTCCAGTCTGTAATGTGAGATAAATGTCAATGGTGAAGACCACGTCGCAGCACGGCAAACATCCTCTAGGGGCACCCCTGAGAGGAATGCAGTCGAAGCGGAGACAGCTCTCGTAGAATGTCCACGAATTTGTGGAGGCAACGGCTTCTTGGCCAGTTCATAGCAGAGAGCGATGGTCGATGTCACCCACTTTGAAAGATGCTGCGACGAGATCAGTGCACCGTGCTTGGAGTCAGCGTAGGAGACAAAGAGCTTGGGTGACTGTCGAAACGGGGCAGTCCGTTGTACGTAGAAAGCAAGCGCCCTTCGCACATCCATGGAGTGGAGGGTACGCTCGAATTCGTCCTTAGGGTCTTGCATCAAGGCTGGCAGGACGATAGGTTGATTGAGGTGGAAACTAGAGACCACTTTAGGAAGGAAGGAAATGTCCGGTCTCAGGACTACCTTGTGCTTATGGAAACAGAGATATGGAGGGTCAGAACAGAGAGCGCAGAGTTCTCCAGCCCGACGGGCAGAGGTGATGGCAACCAAGAAGGCAGTCTTCCAAGTCAGCAGCCGGAGATCAGTTGAAGCCAGAGGTTCAAAGGGTCATCTCGCCAACTGAGAGAGGACGAATTCGAGGCTCCAGGCTGGCACAGGGTCGAGCACCGGAGGATGGAGGTTAACATATCCCGTTAGGAACCGCTTCACCATCGGATCCTGGAAGGGGGATGGCCGATTCCGAGACTGGAATTCGACGGAGATAGCAGCCAGATAGCCGCGGAGGGACGAAACTGAGAGCCCCGCTCTCGATAGGTCCAGGAGGAATTGAAGGACGGTCGATACCGAGCAGGAGTCGACAGTCAGTCCCTTGTCCACCAGGAATCTCTCGAAACGGTTCCACTTGTAGAGTAGGCTCTCCGAGTGGAAGGTTTCCTGGCTGCGTCAATAATTGTTTGAACCTCATGAGGCAGAGGTGCAGGAGGAGCAGGGTGAGGAGGATGCAGAGTCACGGATGGATCCTCCAGGCCGTCAGGCGAAGTGAGTTGAGGTCGGGATGTCTGACATTGCCTTGCTGGATGGTGAGCAGGTCTGGCCTGCTTGGAAGATGAGAAACTGCCTCTTCGAAGGAGCAGCAGAGGGGCGAACCACGGTTGCCGAGGCCACCAAGGTGTGATGAGGATCGCATTTGCCCACTCCCGGCGGAGCTTGGCGATCACCCTGGTCAACAATGGAATCGGAGGGAAGAGGTATAGGAGCGGTCCGTTCCATTGGAATAGAAACGCGTCTCCCCTTGAATCCTTGTGGTGCACCCTGGAGCAAAATTGGTTGCATTGTGTGTTCTGGGCAGTGGTGAAGACATCTATCAGAGGAGTCCCCCAGCGATGGAAAAGATCGGAGACTACGTGACAATGTAGCATCCACTCGTGGACGTTGGAATTGGAACGGCTCAGACCATCTGCAAGAATATTCTCCTTCCCTGGGAGATGGATGGACTACAGAGAGACGTTCCTTTCCACGCACCAGTCCCAGATCTGCAGAGTGAGCTGTAGGAGCTGAGGAGACCTGGTACCACCTTGCTTGTTGAGGTAGTACATCACAGAGGTGTTGTCCGTGATGAGGAGGACAGTTCTGTTCCGGATCAGTACCTCGAAGGCTCGCAGAGCTTTCTGGACAGCCAGGAGCTCTAGGACGTTGATGTGTAATGTCCTTTCCTCGCTGTTCCATAAACTTTGAATTTTATGGCAGCCGACATGAGCCCCCCATCCGAGACGCATCCGTTGTGAGAGAAACGCTTGGCTGCCGGGGTTCGAAGGGAAGACCGGAGAGGATATTCTGTGGCCTGAGCCACCAATCGAGGGAGCATTGGATGGTGCAGGGCATCGTTAGTAGCTTTGTGGGAGAGTCCCGCAGGTGATCGAAGACAGTCAAGAACCAGTGCTGGAGTGGCCGAAATCGAAGTTGGGACAGACAAGTGATGGAGGAAGTCGCTGCCATGTGGCCCAACAGCACTTGGATGTCACGTGCCCGGACCCTCCGTGAACGGCGGCAGGCACAAATTAGGGACCGGAGGGTGTTGAATCGGTCCTCTGGAAGGTAAGCTGACGCTGAAACTGAGTCCAGTCGGGCACCGATGAACTGAATCACTTGTGTAGGATTCAAATGGGATTTCTCCATGTTGACAACAAGTCCCAGGGTATGCAGCACATCTAGGGTAAGGCTGATGTTCCTTTCGAGCTGGGCCTTCAAGTCTGCTACAAGGAGCCAGTCGTCGATATACGGGAAGACTATGACTCCGTGTTGCCGAAGGTAGGCGGCCACCGGTGCCATGCACTTCGTGAAGACTCAGTGCCGTGGAGAGTCCGAAGGCTAGAACACGGAATTGGTAGGGTTCGTCCCTGATTTGGAATGCCAGAAATCTCCTGTGAGCAGGATGAATCCCAATGTGGAAGTAAGCATCCTTGAGGTCTATGGATGCAAACCAATCTCCGTGCTAAAGGAGAGGAAGAATGAGAGCAAGTGTAGTCATCCAGAATTTCTTGGGAATGATGTATGCATTCACCCCCCTCAGATCGAGGATGGGACGGAGGCCGCCGTCCTTCTTCGGGACCAGAAAGTATTTGGAGAAAAAACAGAGGTGGCGATGATCGGGGTCCACAGGCTCGACAGCTCCTTTTTGAAGTAAGGCTCAATCCTCTTCGAGGAGGGGAGGGGAGGGCGGCATCACACGGATCCGGCCTGTTGGAGGTTGTTCGTCGAACTTGATCCAGTAGCCCTGTTGCACAATCTTCAGCACCCAGCGGTCCGATGTTATCAAGGACCAGGCATCCTGGAACAACGACAGGCGATTTCCAAACAGGGGGGTCTAAAAGAAAAGGGGGAAACATCATCAACAACAGGGAGGTACTCAAAATCTCCTTCTGCCCTGATCCTTCGGTCGTTGCTTCGAAGGCAGCCGGTATCTAGAAGTGGACCCCTGGCTCCTCACCGATGAGGTGGAGGACATGGGCTGTTGGAATCGGGAATGCCTAGAGGACTGAGGCATGCCACTTCACCTGAACGGCTGGCTGTAGGAAGAGGCATGCCAGGCCAAACGATGTCTGGGGTGGTACGCAGAAGATGAGGCCGTAGGCATACTGTACTTTCACGTGGTGGTCCTCATCTTCTGCATAAATTCCAGCTTTTCATCAGTGGAGATGTTGAAGAGGCCGGAACTATCAAAGGGCATGTCCTCTATCATTGCCAACGCTTGTGTAGACAATCCTGAAGATCGGAGCCAGGCATGTCTTCGCAGGGCAATTGAGCCTGCCACCATCTTCGCTGTGCAGTCAGCAACATGGCGTGCAGAGTTCATCTGCTGACCTGTAAGTAGTTGTGCCTCTGCCTGAATCGCCTCCACAAGCCGTCGACGTTCATCGGGTAGGTCCTGGATGAGTGGAAGCATTCTCTCCCAAAGGACCTGCTGATACGTGCCCATGCATGCCGAGTAGTTTGCGATCCGAAAACTAAGGCCAGCCGCAGAGTATAGTTTCTTTCCCATGATGTCTAATTTCCTTCCTTCAGGGTCGGAAGGAGTAGACTGGGCCCGCCGTTGTCTTCTAGGTTGAGCAGCCTCGACAACCACCGAATTTGGCTTGTGGTGTTCTTGAAGCCAATCAATACCATCCCCGGCAACTCTGTAGAGCCTGTCTATCCTCTTAGAAGTTGAGGGTATGGAGGAGGAACCCTGAGTCAATTTGAGGAGAGATGACAACACTGGCAGGCATACCGCTGGTGGAGTTCTAGACTTGAGCCTCTGAGAGATAGGATCAAGGGGATCAGAGTCCTTTTCTGTGATCTTGAGTTCCAGGGCGTGTGCCATCCGTACCACTTGCTCGGCAAAAGAACGAACGTCATCCGTTGGTGAGGATGAGTCATCTTCCAAGAGATCAGGTTGTGGAGACGGCAAAAATGGTAGGTATTCCTCGGAGGATTCGGAGGAAGATGAGGAATCAGAAGAGGGAGATGGTGAGCAACGTTTATCAAGGAGAGATGTGGACCGCAGTGGCGGCGAAGGCGGATGCGGCAGAGGAGGCAACGGAGGTAAAGGCTGGAGTGGTGAGGGTTGGCAGGATGCATCCCTCAACGCTGGTCTCGATGGATCCCGCAAAGGGGTGGGTTCTACATCTATCCCGTGGAACGAAATCCGAGGTGGGGGCAGAGAGACAGAATGAAGAGTCGCAGCCTCGGAGGTTACATGGAAGACACGTTCCGAAATGGACCCGGCCTTCGACTGTTTTGCCAACGGAGCCGCAAGTGCTGATACAGCCAGGTTGTATGCTCCGTATGCCAGCTCGTCCTCCTGAAGCTTGGAGGTTGAAGGCCTGGGCTCCTCCAGTGTCTCCCCAGCTGCAGCCGAAGATTGCTGAAGCAGTTCTGACCTGGAGACAAGTAAGGCAGGCGAGGGTCCATGGATCCGTGACTGAAGCTCTGGTTCTTCAGCAGAGCCTATCTCGACCTCTACAATCTCCAATGATGGAGTAGGGGTTGGAGACCTGGAGCGTGGATCCTCGGTCCCGATTCCTCGATCCCGAGGAGAAAGATGAGATCGGGACGCAGAGGTTTCCGAAGTCGAGGCAGCTGATGGAAGTTGCTGTGGCTGCGGTGCGGGTAGTGGTCTCTCCTCCAGACGGGGGCGCTTGGCCTTCTTCTTTTTATGGGCCTTGCCCTTCGAGGAGATCGAAGACTCTCGGGCCCTGCCCACATCTTTGGGGTCAGTTCGGTCCCGAGATTGATCCTTGGAACCCGCAGTTGAACCCGAAGGAGTTTGGCTTGCAGTCGAGGTCGGCTTGGAGGCATGTTTGTGTGAATGCATCACTGCCTCAGGATCAGACGCCACAGATCGTCTTCGAGATGGACTTGGAGAATGCCGGCGCTTCGCCGGTGGGGACTGAGAGGACTTCGATACAGGGGATCGCCCACGGTTTTGAGGGGAGGCTCCCTGCCCCACAGCCGGAGTGGATGCAGCAGACGGAATGAGGGCCTTCTCATACAGAAAAGATTTCAGATGTGAAGAGTGGTGTTTCCTCGCCTGAGGAGTAAAGGCCCTACAATG
This sequence comes from Gambelia wislizenii, assembly GCA_030847615.1. Lineage (NCBI taxonomy): Eukaryota > Metazoa > Chordata > Lepidosauria > Squamata > Crotaphytidae > Gambelia > Gambelia wislizenii. The sequence goes on from JAUMIR010000004.1 coordinate 254,041,365, forward strand.
CACACACACATCCATGTTGTGGGTCTCACCCCGACATATTAGGCAATGGGAGCGGCCATCTGAACTGGGGAGCTTGGCTTGGCACACAACACATCGTTTGAAGCCTGTTTTTTGAGGCCATATTCAATTTGGGGTAGTCAATCAATCCGAGTCAAGCCGTAAATCAGAAAACGTTACCAGAGCCTGAGGAGCGGGAGAGTCGTCGAAGTCAAACAGTCCAAGTCAAGCCGAAAAATCAGAGAGCGTTACCAGAGCAGAAGGGGCGCGCAAATTGTAGTCAGAAAGCAAGCCAGGTCAAAACGTAGAATCAAAAAGGAGTCAGAGAAATTGTGGTCAGAAAATCAGTCCGAGTCAAAAACCTAAAGTGAAAATAGTCGAAAGCGAACAAAGGTTCCTTTAGAGCTGCTAGCATGGTGGGAAAAAAAGGAACTGAGGGGATTTAGGCAGGAGAGCCTTTTAAGAGGACCGTTATTGTGGGCGGAGCTACTGCCAAAAATGTATCTATGCACAGTCTGCCTAGCGATACTAGAAGGTTCTGTATGCACTGCGCAGGCGCAGGAATAAACCCAACTGTGTGATTCACAGAGACCACGAAGAAGATCCTGCCTTTCACCCCAAACAGAACTAGGAAGCAGGTACCTAGAGACAAGTTTCCACGTGATATAGCTGTAATGTCATGAACATTTGGTGTAAAACATTGTTTAATTATACATACATACACACGCATATACAGTAGGAGCCTTGTATCTGCTGGGGATTGGTTCCAGGATGCATATTCTAGGAAGATTCTATGATAGGTGTGCTGTTTTATATCCCATGGATAACTGAATCAGTGGATATGGGGGTCCTACTGCATATCTCTCTCACACACACACCTGAAAAAACTTTTAGGTGTTGTATAACTCAGCCAATTATAGTCCCAAAGAAAAAGCTTTACCTGAATATGCTTCCCATTTTGTTATGCTCAAATTCTGTTCATAATGTATTGTTTTTGTATTTAAATACCTTTGGCCTCTGGGAATGCTATATTTAGAAAGCTTGGATTCAGACAAGGTGTCTGTGGTGACAGCAGTGAATAAAGAGAGGTGGTGTCTGAAGGGGATATAAATTGCATAATATCTCACACAGCTACCTCGAGGGCATCTAGGATGCCCCCCTCCCAGTTTGTGTCCACAGCAGTAGAACAGGAGGATATCCTTACATTGGTAGTAGAGGTGGGGACATCAAAAAGCTCTCACTGTTTGTAGTAACCATGAGATTTGTGAAAGTCTTCACATCTGGTGGCAGCAGAGGTTTAGGAGAACCTTGCACATGGTGAAAAAGTGGTGGGTTAGTGGTAATCCCCCAGAATAACCCTTTGCTGTATAATTAAATAGTTGACATTAATTGCTGTGGGAGAAAGACATTTTGTATTTTGCCAGGGAATTCCACTTCTTCTTTGCAGATGTTGTGCAGTACCTAAGTATCAAGCATGTTCTTCAAATGCTTACATCATGCAGAAGGAACTTCTGCCTTACACAGATTGTGCTAAATCACTGTAGTGAACACTCTGCTTCTAAAATGCTACAGTGACCTAAAAAGCTTGCAGCAAATTTTAACCAGAACTTGAAAAAGTAAAACAAAGGAGAAATGGAGTAGACAGGAAAGGATGTATCAGGAGTTCCTACATATACATAACCTTGAAAAAAATATGTTTCTGCAGCATGGGTTAGACACTCCTATCCCCATTAGGAAGAACAGAAATTGGTTTGCTAGGTATTGTCAAGAAGCTCTGCCTATAAGGCAATTTGGGCTATTTGTATGTAGTTTCATCCAGTGATGAAAGACTCTACATTATGCCATTATGTTTTTCCCTCCATGACTGATAGCAGCTCTAGAAGTGGGGTGATTTGAGCTGGGAAATCGTTGAGGAGGAGGAAAGAGCTAACAGTTCACTCCCTTCTGTTGTGAGCTTGATCTTGCCTTTTGCAGCTGATTTACGAAGAAAAGTATGTTTAGAAATCCAATTCCATATTCCATAGGGCAAACTGCAGGCTCTTTGGGTGTGGCATTTTCATAGCACTCATCCTTTTACTTTAAGGACTTCTTTCAAGAATAATTTTTCCACTTGATGCCTGAATGTACTGCAGAGACTGATCTGTGTTAAAAGTCCAGTCCTACTCCACTGTTTGGTTACACACCTGAAGAAGATGAAGTGTTTGTTCTCCCATATCCATTTGCTAGCAACTGAGCCAATCTGGGATGGTGCTTCATCCCCATTATTAGTTACATCTAGAGGCTGTATATGATTTTGCAGGTACACAGCTGATCAGGTCCTCCTTGCCTAGAATCCTAGATAGGAGGTGGATGAATGATGTATGATACACACAGAGGCTAGTGCTGTGTGTTTAATGAAGGGTGGTGCAGGTAATCAGTCTGCAACATAGCCAGTTGCTACTTCTAGATGGCCCTGGATAGACACACATTTTCTTGCACTTCAGGCATTTGGGAAGGCCTTCTGCCTTGGTGAATTTAGAGACTTAAAAGGAACAATGTTCCCTCCCCCTCATGATTTGACTGGAGCTATCAAAAAGACAACAGACTGATTTTATAAATGAATATTTAATGACTTGATTGAGGCTTCTTGTAATACAGCAGAGATCCGGTGATTTCTGCCTGCTGGCACTGAGTGATAGCTGGCCTGGATATGGTGGGAACCCCTCTTCCTCCACAAATTAATAAACTGAGGACACTGTACTATCCAAAATAGGATTACTCCTTGATCTATGGTCCTGTCCAAATGGTGAAAATAATCCAAATGGCAATTGCACGGAAGGCAATCTGTCCAAACGGACATTCACATCAATATGTCCCATTCAGAAGGGGGGCAGCCAAATCCACCTTAAACTCCTTCAGGGAAGCCTTCAGAGCTTTTCAGAGTTTTAAAAAAGCTCCGTAGGGCATGTGAATGTGCGATCGTTAAGACAGTTGCATTTGCGTTGCTGCAACCAGGCAGTGTAAGTTGATTGGCTGGATAAGCATGGGGGTGGGGCTAACAAACAGGGAAAGCGCCTGCTGCCGCCATGTTGAATTTTCAGCTAAGCAAGGGTCCAGTAAGTCGATAAAATGGTGATCTTTTACTCTCTCTCTTTTTTCTTTTTGTAAATACGAAATATCGCATGTGCACACCATGGTAAACTGTTTTTGTTTTCTTTAATTCAGCGGTGGCAGATTTAAGAGTGTGAGTAATTCACTCATGGCCACCATTTCAGCTAGGGAGCATGCAAAGTTTGGGCAGGGGCTCTTTTGACCATTAAGGCAGGTCACAGTGCTGCAAATGGCTGCTTCTTCAGAGGATATTGTATTCCAACCCCCCCTGTAGAAAGGACCTCAGGATACTAGAGAGAGAAGGAAATTGCTGCATTTGAGGACATCTTACGGTGAAGGAAAAACTACTTTTCACTTCTGACATAGAGACTCAGCAGAGGCTTAAATATACCCTTATATGGACAAAATATAGAAGCATACCACATGTATAATAACTTTTGGATTGTTTGCTTTCATTTCTCTAACTCTAATTGAATAGATTATCTGCTTTAACTGGGATGCATAGAAAACAATTGTTTGTTTTAATTTACAGTGACACAGCCACTTGTCCTCATGGCTGTTATTTATATGTGCAGGAGCATTACATTTAAGATCCCCTTCCTGAGCTAAGACTTGTGGGATGTTTTTGAACCTCTTCTTCATGAGTGTAAAGTTTAATCTACAAAGTGCCATAGGATTCATAGGAACATACTTAGCTATGCCTGTTGCCTGTATGCCTTGAAAAGAAATAAAATACTTATATCCCTAAAGACTAATACATTACCAGGCATCCCTGGTACAGCAAAGTAAACAGTCAAACTTATGTATTAATTGAGGCCATTGCTATGTTCTGTTTGGAATTACTAAAATATTTACAGTGACTTAACTGAAAATAACAGGAAACACTGGCATGCCTTTACACAGAAAATATTCAGCTCGATCTAATATCCCAACTTAAGTGAAATTTGTTGGGAGTTGTGCTGAAAACTATCTAGAAAATACATTCTAACTTAGTCATAAAGTTATTTTTAACCCCTTTAGATTGTAAATTTGTTTGTATAACAAAAGGGAGGGAGGGAGATATTAACTGTGAGCTGTCAATTGCTTCCTTCTAGTGGACTAACAAAACATTAGATCAACCAGCAGCTGCCTCTGTTATTATTCTCCACCCTTTAGGGACATAAAGGAAACCAAACAGAACTATTTTCTACATGTGTGCTTCTTTTTAGATCTTTAAAGGATATTTACTAGCTTTGCCTTGTGATGGTGCAGAAGGAAAAGTCCATTTTACTTAATTACTATGCTTGTCTTTGTTTTTTAATTACTGTTTTGCAGGAACAGTAAGCAAAAAAAACTTTTGTGTGACTAAGATGGAAACTAGCTGCCACTCAAATCAGAAAACTCCCTATAAAGAAATCCAGAAATAACAGTAGAACAGTGTATTTGATGGGACTGACTAAAACATCACAAAGTACTTAACAAGGTTTCAAATTCTGCAAATCCCCTGCATTTATTTATTTATTTTTGTTTTGTGGTGGTCGTGGTGCAGGGGGGAAAAAGATATAACTGGACATGGGAGGGTTGATCTGGCTTTTACTAGTTAAGGCTAAGCAACTGTGGTGGGCTCATTTTAATTTGTGTGTGTGTGTGTGTGGCTGCCTTAAACATAATGAAGAGGCAGAACAGAAGATGAAATAAACAAGCCTTTAAAACACAAATGTGGGCATTGTGTTCAAATGGCAAAGGGCAGGTCAGAGACAAGGAATTTTTGGCTGTCTTTCATATGTGAAACTCCTTTTTCTTGGACTTTCCCCAACTTCTTTTCCTAAATGTTTTCCACATGTAGTGCAAATCTCCTCTGTCTGAGCTGTGCGCTAAATCATCAGGGGCATCTTTATTGACAACAGCAATAATGATTTACAATATGCAAAAATAAGAACTGATAGGATCGTTTAGGGTCCAAATTTAAGTACAGTAGAACTCTAATATGGAAATATTTTGTGTTGGCACATACTGCTCTTTGGACAAATGTCAGTGAAATTGTTTAGAATATGTTGGGACTGCTTTCATTTATGAAATTAAGAGATACAAGGGAGAAGTTGCTGGCACAGATACCCATCCTCAGTCCCAGATTTGGTGGGGTTAAGTGTTATATCTTTTGAAACAGACACCAGTGTGATGAGACACAGATGACAGTTATATATATCTCTTTAACAGATGCTTTAAATATGGAGTTTTGTTGTTGTGTGCCTTCCAATTGGTTCAGACTTATAGTGACCCTAAGATGAACCTATCATGGGGTTTTCTGGTCAAGATTTGTTCAGAGGGAGTTTGCCTTTGCCTTGCTCTGAGGCTGAGAGAGTAAGCCTGATGATGTATAATTTGCCTCAAGAAAAAGTCAGTGGTTTGACAGCATATTAGGTCACTGGCCTTCTGTAGCATGAGATACCTCAGCAAATGCAATAATATGTATATGTTAATATGTTCTGGGGCTGAATCAGAATCTGGGAAAGTTACTTTTTGACTGCACCCCCGCCCCCCGAATTCCTCAGCCAACATGTCCACTGATCATGATAGGTGATTTTGGAAGCTTTAGTCCAAAAAGTAACATTTCCAAGCTCTGAGTTGATCTTGGCTCAATTTATACCTTAGATAGCTTGCAAATATGTGTCTATGCTGTTAAAAAAACCCAAAACCAACAACTACCCTGAAACTATCCAATGGGACTAGGCGTGATAGAGGAATTGCTTTAATTGTGTTCCTGAGTAGAAGCTTGGAGTATACATTGCTGCCATAAATGGCAAACTTTCTTTGGAGGGCAATCATATGGACTTCGTTACTCAGATATGAGTCTCAGGAGTCTTTTTTTTCCTCTCTTCTCTTTTGAGAATTAGCCTACTAAACCCACATTTAAACAGACATGTCTGCCCACAAAACAAAATTAAATATTTCACAACCAGTAAAAACAGTGTGGCTCTATACAGTGCAAGCTTCTTAAACTGGATTAATTTATACATATGACTACATCTATACATTAATCCATACATTAATCTATACATATGACTACTAAGCAGCTTTCCAGTAAAATCTCTTCAGTCTGGATATTTGTGTTTTATACCCAAAGGAAAACAACAATCTCTCTTCATTCTCAAGATATGTTCTGAAGCTATGCAAAAATATTAATTGGACATGCAGAAAGGTCAAACAAACAAATGTACAGTCTTCTACTCCCCCCCATAATAAATTAGCCTTTAAGATACAGTATTATTACTTGACCTGTCATTGTGTTTGTTGCAAAAGGCTAACACAACTACTCTTAAGAAATAGTCTCCCCTCACCCTACATAAAGTACAGAGCAACCCTACTGAAGTCTACTAGGAAGTAGCCCCACTTGAGTTTAGTGGGACTTAGTCCCAGTAAGTGATCATGGGTTGTAGTCTTAGGAATGTTAAATTTTGTTTCAGAGACTTGGGTCTCTTTCACAGAGAGTTCTAGTGCCTCACCAAACTACAAACCCCAGGATTCTATAGGGTGTAGCCATATTAAAGTAGTACTAGAGCACTGTAATTACATAGTGTGAAAAGGACATATGAGACTGAGACAGTGGACAAAATCCTTCACTGGGAAATGTATGTCTATCACACAGCTACATCTTCATAGCTACATTTCCCAATGCTGCCCCCCAACTCATCTTGTAAGTAGTGCAGCTCCTCCCTCAGCCATTTCCACGTTGTTGAAGAGTGGGACAATGAGCAGGGATGCATCAATCTGTTACCCTAAAGGCTCTGGGATCACGAGGACCCTCAAAATACTGACATTAATTTGGGGAATTAAGACACTCAACTTGGCAGTGCAAGAGGGGGGTAACGGCAGGATCTTGTGACCAACTATACCAGTACTATGGAGGAGACATAAGCTGGATAGAATAACAATAATATTTGAAAAAATAATAATAACCACATTCACACACACATTCAGGCATCAGGCATCAATGCAAGACTAGCAAAATAAAGTGGGAGAGACTGAGATAGGGGAATAGAGAGGGGAGTTTTCAGTGGGTGATACGACACCTTTTGCTGTAGAACTGAAGTCACGGAAGAAACCAGCAGGGTGGGGGTCCAGATCTGGATTGGCTGCACAGTATGGCATAGAGTAGGTAGGAAGGTGAACTGTGAGGACTTGCATGGAGTTTTCAAGGGGTTTTTATAGTAAATATTTGCCTTCTGGGGATGGGATTTTGAGTAGAAGACAATGCTTTGAGATGTTGCTCTGAGAACGACAAAGACGTTTTGGATATGATAATAGCATTTTAATGGTTGAATACTTTGCAAATGAAAGAAAGGAAGCAACTTCCTATCTTTGGGTGACAAAAACTAATGAGGATAGTTTACAGGTGTTGAGTTGCTAGCCTGGGCAGATGGGATTAGCCATGTGTACGTGCCTTTAGTTGCCTTGCGAATTAGCATTTCTTTTAGAATTTAGATGGCCTTTCCTTAAGTGCATTCCTGACTAAGCAATGTTTGTCTTTGGGTTTTTCCTAATTCCCCAGTTTATTTCAATGGTCGTACTGTGTGGAAGACCAAGTTTGACCTAATTGTTAAATATTGCCAATTTATTAATATAACTATGGGGTTGGGAGTGACAGGGTAGGTAACACAGCTGTTTTCTTCTGGTTGGGCAGGCTACAACAGGCATCTGCAGAGACCTCTGGCAGTCCTTGGAATGTACCTACAGATGATGTTCTAGCAACACATCCTGCTATAGGAGAATAGCTGGATACCTTCTTGCTCATTGCCCCATTCTTTGACAACACAGAAATTGCTGTATTGGGGCAAGGGGAGACTGTACTGCTTACAAGGTAGGTTTTGGAGGGGATTTTGCTTGTCGTGTGTTGAGAACAGAATTCTGATCTCCTCAATGACCAAAAAAGTGAGTTGCAATGGTGTAAGTCTGACTTCTACCACCCTGCTTCACAAACAGGATGCCAGCCTCTCCCCACCCACCCCCCACACACATTCATGTTTCCATTTGGTGTTTTGAGTGGTTAATGTCAGCTTACAACATTGGCTATAAAACTGAATATCAAAACAAGAGTGAGAAATGCTCAGAAGTTTGATCAGATAGTGAACATTGCAGAGAAAATATGCATCTTCCAGAGACAGATTTAGTACCCAGCTTGTTGTGCCAATTAGCTAACACACATTGGAAACTGCTTAATGCAGTGTAGATGTGTAAATTGCTATTGCTTAAAAACAGTTTGTAAGCCTCTCTGATAGCCTTGTGGCTGAAGAGCGGGGTATAAATAAATAAATAAATAAATAAAATAATTATACTGTTGTTTAATATTGTAATTACAATTTTAAATTGCAAAAAAGAGGATATTTTTTTTAAAGGGGATTACATCTTGTAATAACAGTTTTTGCTTTGGTAGCACAGAGACAGGTATTCAAGCATATAACAACTCCAAATAACAGGATAGTTTTAAGCGCGATTTGTCCTACTCAGAAAACTGTAAACATTTGTCTTGTAGCTTACAGATATGGTGTTTTAATTTTTAACAGCCTGTAGAGTATTTCACATGTAACATAACATAATTAACATGGAATATAATTTTAAAAACCCTGACATTTGATTGGTTCATCTAGTATTATTGATCATGAATACAACATACTGATTGGCTTTCAATATATTCAGTGTTATCTCTTAGCAGAAACTGAGCACAGTTCTACTTGCTGGTGTACTTGACATTTTTAACCCCCTCCCCCTTTAAAGTAAGCTTCTAGCTGAAAGTACAATACATTTTATACATGCTACAATTTGGTATATTAGCTTAGTATACAATATAGTTATAACATATAATTCCATCTGCTCTACAAGGGCTGTTATTTCAACCACATCTCCCCCCCCCTGCATCTATAATGCAAGAAACAAGCATTGCTTATCCAATTGTCTCAGCCCAGATTAATTCAAGCTTTCAGCAGCAATGTGTGACTGGCATGACTCTCAAAAGAAAACTGCCATTAACTGCTAGAGCTGTCTGTCTTACCTTTTCTATCATCAGATTTCAGTAAATCTCCCATTTGCACCTAGACAATTACGTAATTTGTTGTTGAATTATACCAGGGAACCTCTGTCTGCTTTCTGGCTATTGACAGTCCATATAAAAAACTATTCCTGCCCAGACCATGCTCTTTTACTATGAAATGCAGGACACCTGCATTTCTTGGTGTATTTCTCTGAAATTGACTATCTTCCCAGGGCTGGTTTAGTGCCCAGGTTTTGGATTATCATCAGTTATATTGCTATACAAAACCCTTTTCAAAGAACAAATTGGAAGTGACCATATCACAGAGGTGAGGACTAGAACCCTTCCAAGATTCTTCTCTGGCAATTTCCTCATAATTTAGAGGAAGATGGTCCAACAATTTCTACCTATGGCAACCTATCACCTTAATTTACCTAACAATAAACGGTGTCTGGATTAAACCTGCTCAGCAGGTTTCAGGTCCACCTTCTCTTTTTTAATCAATAGCTACGAAGTCAGAAGAGACCCCCAATTCAATAACAAATACACAATTATTGAAGATCCTCTTCTGCTTCTCCCAACATAGATATCTCTTTACAATGTGTTAAAGAGAAGGGGGTAATACTTCTGGACTGAGTCTAGTCCTCTGTCCTCCAAAGTATCAGCTCCTTTCTTCATGCAGAATATCTCAAGTCTGTTCCAAAAATTGTTCCAAGCCACTATTATCAAACAGAACATATGGCTGTGTGATTTCTACCTATTTCAGTCTGTGCCAGAACACATTAATTTCAAATTAAGCTGTTTTCTCACAACCAGCTACTGTAGTTGGAAAATTCTCAGTAAATCTTTTTCTTCTACTGGTGAACAAGAGACAGTTTACTTCAGGATGTCTAACAACAATTTATATCCTGAGCAGGAATCCCTTACTGGATCTTTTGCTGGACACATGAGTAAACATCAGGCCAAATTGGCAGAAGTTAAATAATACATTTTACAGCATTTGCTGAAAGTATTTATTGTATATTTTGCTCTCGAGATGTGCTTATTCTAATTCAATCAATATACCTGTCCCTCTTGGTGATATTCCCTTACTGTTGTAACAACTAAGCAAATTTTTCAGTTCTGGATGATTTTTTTCAAATCAGTAGATAGCTAGAATGGGAGATTGGTACTTACTGTACTGTGAAGACTCATTCTTGGATGGCAGGAGAAGCAATCTACTCACTCATGGGTTATTCCCTGCATGCCAGTCGTCAGTGCATGAGTTCAAAGCCTAAAGTTCATGTTCTGTTTTTCTACTCCTTTCACTGACAATTTCAATTAAAAGCTGCTACTTCCTCCTCCTCCTCCTCCCCACAGTATCATCATCATCATCATCATCATCATCATCATTTTGCAGCCACATATGGGAGCAGGTGGATTGCTTCTCCTGCCATCCAAGAATGAACCTTTGCTGTAAGTACCAATCTCTTATTCTCTGGATGGCATGGAAGAACAATCCAGTTACTCATGGAATTTATCCAAGCCCTCAACTTCATGGGTGGGTATGGCTGCCCTAAATCTACTTTACTGTCTGCAACACAGTTTGCCTGAAGGATACCTGTGCTGACCTATACTTGTCAATTTTATAGTGTCTCACAAATGTGGATGATTCATTCCACCCTGCTGCATTGCACACATCAACCAAGGATGCTGTTGCAATGTACTTGTTGCCATTGACTAAGTTGAACGTGGGCATACATTCTTTGGTCTTGGTACCCTTGCAAAATCATAGCAGAGGAAAATGCATGCTTTAATCCAGCATACAATTGTTGTTGCCCTATTTCTTAAAGTTTTCAAGTGGTGAATAGTGCCTGTGTGTGTCTGATATGACTTGTTCTTTTAATATATTTATTCACTGCCATACTCTTTAGGTGGGTGTGGAAGTATGCGACTTCTTCTCCAGAGGATGTTTTGGCCGAGGACAGAAATTTGGTAAGTGAATTGTTTGTTAAAAACCTGTGGTCATGATGCAATAAGGCGGAAAAGTTGACCTATTGTGTCAACATATCTTCCTCAAACCTACATAAATTTGAATTTATTGAAAACATTGCCAGTTCTGATACCTGTCTTGCAGAGGTTACTGCCACCAAGAAAACAGTCTTTAAAATGCCTCCTTTATTGATTTAAATGGAGCCCTTGTGAGCACATTTAATACTAAATTCAAGTCTCATGATGGAAACCTATGTAGGAAATGCTAACAAGGTTGTGCCTCTTAAAACTTTTTAACATTGGGTGACTTGACAAAATTTCTCCTTTTCGTTTTATTACTGAACCTAAAGCTGCCATTTGTCTCATTAATGTTTTTGGTTTTTGCAATTCCATCTCGAAGAAATGGTAACACATGGCTGACTCGAATGTGCTTTAATTATATTGTATGATACTGACACCAGTTTCAAAACTCCTTTCAAGTCAAGTCATATATTATCTGTGTAGAGTTCCTTCTGGATGCTAACATCATATTCAGAACCAAATTTGAATATTCAGGTTCAGTCAAAATTCTCCTTTCAGTGTCCATGCGGTCAACTTCAGCTAACTCAGGTTGCGATGTTGCACTGATGCCTGATGTAATAAGTCTGGTCTGTCTGGAAGATGCCATGGCTTCATCCTGATGGACATCTGTGTCAGTAATGGAAACCACAGACGTCATGGTCAATATTGTGCAATTAGTATAACTTTTGCCTGTTCCAACTGTATCTTTGACAGAACTCTCTGAATTATTGGCAGAAGTGGAACTACATAAAAGGAGAGCTGGAGCCCATGGTGCTATCAAGGCATCTTGTTGGTCTGCACCTTTGTTTCCATCTAAGGAAAATATGTGTCTAACTTGCAATTTTCTGCAGAAGGAAACAAATGTACTTGGAAAGGGCCTAAAACCTCGTGCATCTGGAGAAATGCATCATGATTCAAAGCCCATTCTCCCAGATAGATTTTGTGTCTGATTAGATAGTCTGTTTGTATGTTCAACGAACCTTTCAAATATACTACTGTTAGTGACTTTGCTGATTTCTCTGTCCACTGGAAAATTTTGTTTGATTCTTTGATCAATGGTATCAATTGCAGCCCCCCTCGGTTGTTGATATATGATTTTACAGTCATATCTGTGTGAATCTGTACATCCTACCTCTGTATCATCACTGAGAAACCTAGCAATGCAAGCATCACTGCCTCCAGTTCCAAGTAATTTTTGTTGTGATTCTGATCTTTCTTAGACCATTTCTACCTTTAACAAATGACCCCAGCAGTAAGCTCCCCATCTAGAGAGACTTTGTCATCACAACCACTTTCTTATGAATGGCACTTCTCTGTTCAAGTGTTTGTCTTGAATTCACCATTTTACTTTCTGTTTCATATCTCATGAAAAATTTATTCTGTAAAGTCTTTCCTGACCTATTGTTAGCCAATGTGGAATAAGGAATGGTTGCAGTTTTCTGGTGTGAAATCTTGCCCAAGGAACAAGCTGAATGTTCAGAACTAGGAGAAAATTCTGGCTAGATGCATCCGTTCCGCTGTTCTTAATAATAGTAACTTCCTGACTTCTTGTTTCATCTTTGCTTTTTGTGTTTGAGAAAGATAAAGACAACATCTACTATAGGTTTTCTGTGGGTTTCTTCCGAGCTGTGAGGCCGTGTTCTGGAAGTTTATTTCTCATGTTTCCTCTGCATCAGTGGCTGGCATCTTTAGAGAATGGTAGGAGTGTGTGTGGGGTTTATATCTTGGAACAGTTTCTCCCTGTACAGACGTTCAATGTGAAGTCAAAGGCTTTCATGGCTGGCATCCATAGGTTTTCTGTGGGTTTCTTCTGGGCTGTGAGGCCGTGTTCTGGAAGAGTTTATTTCTGATGTTTCATCTGCATCTGTGGCTGGCATCTTCAGAGAATGGTTGGGTAGGAGTGTGTGTGGAGTTTATATCTTGGAACAGTTTCTCCACATAGAGATTTTCAATGTGAAGTCAAAGGCTTTCACAGCTGGCATCCATAGGTTTTCTGTGGGTTTCTTCTGGGCTGTGAGGCTGTGTTCTGGAAGAGTTTATTTCTGATGTTTCACCTGCATCTGTGGCTGCAGCCCAGAAAAAATCCACAGAAAACCTATGGATGCCGGCTGTGAGTCTTCGACTTCACATTGAATGTCTCTATGGGGAGAAACTGTTCCAAGATATAAACCCCCCACACACTCCTATTCAACTGTTCTCTGAAGATGCCAGCCACAGATGCAGGTGAAATATCAGAAATAAACTCTTTCAGAACATAGCCTCATGGCCCGGACCCCCCCCCCCACTGAAAACCGATGGATGCCAGCCATGAAAGCCTTCGACTCCACAACCTCTACTGTGTTTATCTGTGCTCCTAACTAAATTAGAATCTCTAGGTGACTCCTTTCAAAATTTATCAAAAACCCGTTTCTGTAAAATGCCTGTTTTTTCTATATCCTGTTTCATCCTGTCTTTGCTCTCTGCTTTCAGTAATATATCATCCAAATAAGGATAAAGTTGAATTCTCTTTGGAGATTATCAGACAGGAACAAAAAAAGCGTTCCTGTCCCACAATCTCCTCTCCCACCCCTCTCCCACCTGTCCTGGCACGAGAACAAAAAGTTTCAGAACTACCTTATTCCCACATCAAGGGCAGCCTGGGAATGAATGGAGCTCTAACGGAGCTCCATTCACTTCCTGGAATGAAATTCCGCCTGTTCTCGCAAGAAGATGAGAGCACGGGAAATTCAAAAATAAAAAGGGGAATAAGCCGAAAAAAGTGACAGCAAGCACAAAAACACACTTTAAAATTAACAAGTAACCTGGGGAGGGTCATAAAAAGTGTGTCACTTACCTTACTGTCCTGACATCACCAGGAAGTGTTCTGGCAGGGACCTCCCATTGATGCTGGGATCATGTCAGTGAAACAGGGCTCCTTTTCACTTGCAGGAACCTCCATGACAGAAATGGAACGGGGGATATAGTGATGGCTTATCCCGTCAATAAAAAGCAGCATCGGTGGAACAGCAGCTGAATGGGAGCATTAGGAGAGGGTAATGGCGTCATGTGAAAAGGAAGCCCTTTAGCGATCTCCTGGCATCATGATAACACAATTTTTAGAGCATCTGATAATCTCCTTTCTTTCAGATGTGCAATCAGTGGAATTAACACTTTTAATAAAAACTCTTGGAGTTGAGGCAAGACTGGATGGGAGTGCCCAGAATTGATATTGTTACTGTTTGTAACAATGACGGGACCTCAAATATCCATGAGGGTTCAGTTCTGGGAGCCACCATAAATGACAAAAAACATAGATGATCATGTTCCATATTATTAAATGGCAGCAATGTGTGCGTGGACACCTTAGTGCGTCTGCATCAATGTCACCACCACTTTTAAATATAGGGCACGATGATCCAGAATTGCTTGAAATCGTGGATCCAGAGCCCACAGATCAGGAGACCTCACTGTATCCCCTGCATATCGTGTGCATCAGAATGTGAAAATATGTTTCCTTCAATGCTATTGAAACTAGCCTCTCATTCTATGATATATTGGCCTTGATTATCTGAAATGTCTCCATTTTGAAATTCTGGTATCTTACAAACCCATCTACATATTTTAGATCTAAAACTGCCCTGTAAGAACCATTGGATCTTGGCATAATAAATAAGATTGAATAGACTCCTTTGAATTTCTGCAATTCTATAACCTTCTCTATAGCCCCATTTTATAGGAGTCTGATTTTCCTGTGAACTACATCCTGTTTTAATTGATTCCTTGGTACCAGTGATGGAAGGTGTGATACAACCTTGCCTCAGTGCATGCTCATGTTTGCTTTTGGTTTTCTTGAAAACATGATGTTGTAGCATTGACTATTTGGTTCTCCCATTGCTCTGATCTTTCTGCTGCCCATAATTATCTGAAAAGCAGTGATCTTCCTCCTACTGGAACTTCCTTGATGTCAATATTGTTGACGACCTCCCCTGATGGAATTACCTCCTTTTTTTGTTCATATCCTTTTCTCCTATATTGATATCTAGACATATTCCACTGATGCATACCAGAGTAACTGGTTTGCAGCCTTGAACAATTAAGCCCTAACAACAGTTTGAAGCTAAACCTGTTCTGAAAACTGTCTAGACATTCCTAAAATCTGTCTGCCTACTCATACCACTTTCTCCTTGAAAGAAAGAATAGAGTACAAAGAAAGGAAGAGTAGTTTTTTCAGAAAAACCTCCTTCCTTGTTTTTGCTTTTGAGCTGTGGGCATTACTTGTTTCTTGTCCTTGTCCTCTACTACTACTTTTTTCCAGAGTTTTAGTTCCAAAGAAAAATTCTCCTTTGGGTGATAGATAAACTAGATTAGTTCCAAATTTAGGATCTCCCTCCCAGTGGTGCACCCATAAGGATGTTTGAGCTACTGTAGTAACTGCAATGCTTATTGCCACAAATGCTGCTGCATCATTCCCAGCATCTGCAATATACTGTAACACCTTCTGAATCCTCCCTGTGGCTTTGTATAAACACATACTAAAAATCTTGGGTGTCAAATACATTCTGCACCCACAGAACTGCAGCCCTGGCAAATACAGAAGTTGTTATGGATGCTCTGGTAGCCAACACTGCTGCTTAATGCACCTTTTAACGTGCTGCATTTGCCCTGTGTTCACCTACTTCTTTCAAAACCATATCGCCCTACTTAAAAACAATTGTACTTGAAATCAGAAGTGCAACAGGATTGTCCACCTGGGCTAGCTTGAGGTAATCCATCACTTCCTTTTTGTATAACTTTTAGCTGTAGCCTAATAATCTTTTTGTGTTCAGTGGTGCTTCCCACTCTATGGAGATTATCAGATGATCTTAATATCCCATCACAGGGATGACAGGAGATCACAAAAGGGCTTCCCTTTCAGACATTGTCGTCCCTGTGTCATTATGCTCCCATGACCCTTCCGTTCCCCCCACACTCTTTTCATTCACAGGCTAAACCATGAATTGACCTATCATTCCATTTCTGTAACAGAACAATGGGTCAGTGATAAGGTGCCCCATTATGCTGATGTGGTCTGTGCCAAACACTTCCAGTTGAGATTAGGACATCGAAGTAAGTGACACACTTTTCCCTACCCTCCCTGGGTTACTTGGGGTTTTTAAAGTGCTTTGGGGTGTGTTTTGAGTTTTTGATGCTTCTTTTTCTTTTTGAATTTCCCATGTGATTGTTCTCTTGTGAGAATGCCCAGGGTTTCCTTTCTAGGAAGTAGATGGGGCTCTGTGAGAGCTCCATTCACTCCTGGACTGCCAGAGGGGAGGGGAACTCCATTCATTTTTGCAGCGTTATTACGGTAGGTCTGAATTTTTTTTATAAAAATGTTATGGAGATAGGAGTAGGGTGGGAGAGGAGATTGTGAGATGGGGATGCTATATTTGTCCCCATCTGATAATCTCCTAAATTTACCAATTCCATAAAACATGTCTGGTAGTGGATTTTCTATCCTTTTTGGGGAAGACTTCTTTAAAACTGAAGATACCCTGAGTTCCTTGTTTTCCTCCTTATTTTTCAACGTCTCTACATTTTGATCTAAGGCTAAGATTGTAATGTCCTTTTAAGAATACTCTTAAAATCACTAATCTCAAATAGTCTTTTCCTTGTTTTTTTTCCAGGCTGTGAGGCCGTGTTCTGGAAGAGTTTACTTCTGATGTTTCACCTGCCAGCCACAGATGAAGGTGAAACGTCAGAAGTAAACTCTTCCAGAACACAGCCTCACAGCCTGGAAAAAACCCAAGGAAAATCTATGGATGCCGGCCGTGAAAGCCTTTGACTTCACACTCAAATAGTCTGTTGGAAACATTTTCTTTTTCTGCTTCATTTCCAGAAAAATCATAATCATCAGAGTCACTTGCTGCATGCTGTTCCAGTTCCACCTTTACTGTGTCTTCTCCCAACTTTGTTTCTGAATCTGAATATCCTTTTTCAAAATATTTAGATTTCTTCCCTCTAGTTTGTTCCTCACAACTCTCTACTCTTGTCCTATCACTATTCTTCTCCTTGTCTGCATGAATGTCCCTTTCAGGTGCCCCTGTTGTACTTTGTCTACTTCTTGACTTCCATTTCCCATTTAATTAATTTTTTTTTGGAAAATGACTCATTAACTGGCCAATTCATTTTTAACTCATTCCTTTGAGTTTAAAGATAACAGCCTGGCTGTTTTTATTAATTAACATACCTTGCGAGGATTGAGGAACAGTTAAAACTTTTCCCAAATCAAACTCTAAGACTTTTTCCATCATAGAATAGTCACTGCCCATTCTAGCATTAAAATCACCATGAATTAGAACTAAATTATTAGGGTAGTCTGTAAACAAACTATCAAATGAGTCCTCCAAATTGGCCCAAATTTCTAATGAGGCTCTGGCAGATCTTGGAAGGAGATAAACATTGATGCACATCAGATAACCTGGTTTGAAGCCTTGATTAATTAAGCCCTGACAAGATTTTGAAGCTAACCCAAATACTGCTTTTTAAAACTCACTTCTACATTGGAAGAAATCAGAATAGCTAGGTCTCCACCGCCACAACCTGCATTGGAGGATTTGTGAGCAGGTTGTTCCCATTATCTAAAACCTTGTGATCTCAGGGAATTTTTCTCTGTAAGTCAGGTCTCTTGAAGGTAAATTATGTCAAAAGTCTGAAGATACTGAATGAAGTCTATGTTGACTAATTTATTTCTCCAACCTGCAATATTCCAAGATATGAGATTTATAGGTTGATATAGCTTCTTGCCATCTAGTAGTCAATCCTTAGGTAAGTCAATCAAAGGAACATATCTGTTACCCAAATACCAATCAAAATCTGTTACAAAGGGCTGCTTGATGGTTTGCATTTGGCTAGGCAGATAACCCTTCCCTATAGAAATTAACTGGGCACTATGCCTTCTAGAAGGCTTGTTGTCAGATAGAAATTTCTTGTTTACTATATGATCCCCAATCTGCATACTCAAAGTGTTAGGTTTGCTTGCCAAATATCTTAATTGTGTAACAGGAATGTTATTAGGGAAGGCTACAAAAGAGGGACACACTTCCTTCCCTCTAAATTCTGGACAAGGATCAGATGGAAAACTATTACAGCCCATGAAAACCTTAGGGGCAAACTTTAAATCCTTCTGCTTATGGGAGGACTCCCAATTCCCTGATGTTATTGTTATCCTATATTGAGGATTCTTGGTAAAACAAATGTCATTTGATGCAGTAGTAGTTTTCTGATTACTTAGATAATTTTGGACACGAGAGCAGAGGGGAAAAGAATAGAAACCGCAAACCACCTTTCCCTTATTTGCTTTTTCTGGGATTATTTCAAGAATATCCACCTTTCCCAGTTTAAAATTTACACCAGTTTGATGTTCTACGTCTTCTAAGATGGCCTCCTTTCCCAAGAAGTAGCAATTTCTTCCCCTTCTCGTACATTTACAAAGAGTTAATATAGCAGGTTTCTCAGGGGTGGGTGCCTGTGTTTCAACAGGATAAAATGATGTCCTAGATACTAATTGTTCTGGGTTCCAGGTGGTCCTTTTGGATGCAGATCATAAACAGGCTCTATGGATGCTACTTCTCCAAGGAAGGCATCTCTGTAATTTAAATCATAATTTCCATTCTATGAATTTGCTAATTTATGCATACGAGGATTCAAATATAATTTAGGATTGGTCTTTGAGTGATGTGTATACAGGCCTCACTTGAATAAATTTCTCTTTCAGATTTGTACAGCTGACTCAAAAAACAATGGGCATGGTTACTATCCGTGAAAGTCAAAATCACCATGCTTTTTAGGTCTTGTGGGAGTCAAACACTTTGGTACCCCACCCAACCCATATTATGTCTAAAATATCCTTTGACACTTCTAAAGGTAGGATCCATACATGATTTGGTTTACTTAATGGGCAATTAAAATGGTAACATAACTCTCAGTGTTAGATGGTAGAACTTCTACATGTAAGCTACATTAGCTTACTGGAGCCAGAGCCTACTTGTTCTACAGATTTTAACTGGCATTTGTTTGCCTGCAGAGCCTTTTCGCATGCTATTCCTGCAGGTAAAAGTAGAGACTGAAAATTGCCTTCTTTTAGAGTGCCATCATGCTATTTGTCTAGGAGTAATAAATCTGAATTTGAAAAAGTTAGATTAAAAGTCCTCTATAGCATTTTTAAAATTTCCAACTACAACTGGAGTCTCTAGTGTCTTCTCAGAATTTGTAACCCAGCCATGCATTATTTCCTCCAGGTGCCCCAAGGGACTCAAGTCGTTGACAAGGGACCAGTTATTATTTTCTCTTCCATCCATTGTGGACTTTAAGCTAACTGCCTGATTATCTACCAAGTCTCTTCCTGGGGAGTTTGCTGGCATTGCTTTTAAAATTCCCAGCTCTATCAAGACTACAAAAGATTGCAATGTTACTTTAAGACCAGAGATCTCTTGTTTTATAAAATGCAGTTTGTAAAAAAATATTAACTTGTATTGAAAGCAAGCATTCTTATCTCAAGTGGGTTTAGACATCTCAAGATATCTTATCTCAAGTGGGTTTAGACATGGGGGACTCAATTTCCAAGACTTCACAGGGAAAGAAAGACCTTGAGGAATTCCTTGCAAGTGGGTTTAGATATTTCTAGCATGTCCACTATCAAACTTGTGAGATTTTTCTGTAGACTTATCCATCAAATTACTGTTGGCATCAGGGTTTGTAGAATTTAAATGACTAAGAGGTATATCCACTGTAGCCCTGCCCAAAAGCTCTGGGTCCAAAGACCAGTTGCCAATTGTATTCTCAATCTGGTGATCCCATTCCACAGGATTCTAGTGTGTCTCTTCATTGCTTATGATGCCATTATCCAGATTAACTGGAATGCTTAAGGCTGGAGTGCTTGCAGAATTATGGTTATCATGCTGTGGATGAATTTCTAAAGGGACATAATAATTGAGGACTGACTTTTGGGTCACGCTCCTAGGGGGTTCATTTGCCTGTGCATGCACTTTCTGGGCTTTGAATGCTTGCATCGATGACTGGCATGTGGGGAATAACCCATGAATGAGTGGATTGCTCCTCTGTGCCCTCAAGATAATAACATCTCCTTCATATTTCCAAAAGTTTCTTGTGGTCAAATTTTGAGGTGGAAAGCCCTTAAATATCTAGACCAAGCCATTCTTGACTCTCTTGGGTATACAGGTTATAGCTGGAGGAGAAAAGAGAAGAGAATTCACTTTCTGAATGAAAAAAAAAAGGTCTACTGAACTGTATTGGAGTGCATGTTATGTGATGTTTTCATAGAAGAATTTTAGTTGGGGTTTAATACTGAGGTGACCAGGTTTGCTGACAATGCCAAATTACTGAGCCCTCCAATGTTCTCAAATCTAGCTCTATACATGAATAACAAGGAAGACAGAAAATCTTTGACTGTTTCCAGATAGTCTGACCTGGTTTTCTCAGATCAAGCAGTGCCCCATGAATTTCACATATGTAAATACAGTTTTAAAGATCTGTAACTCTATGTAGTATTCAATGCAGTTACTTCATCTCAGTTTAGCGTCTTTTAGAATGAGGAATTAGCACAGGGCTCACAATCACTGATTGTTCTGAAAGCTAACATTTCCCATACTTAAAAAAACCCACAACCCTGTAATTTAGGATAATGGACTTAGTATTTGAAAACTAAAAATCTACAAGAATCAAGCCTGTAATCTCTTTCATGATAACAGAATGGCAGTTCAGCAAAATCTGCAGCTGTTTGAGTTATATGGCAATGAGTTAGTTGACCACTGCTTGTACCTGGAATATTTGGAGCACCAGTGGTAGGCATGCTTCAACAGGTTTAGTAGATCTTAAATTCTTTAGTGAAATGAGTGAATAACAGAACATTGGGCCAACTGAGCTTTTGCTTCTTTATTGAAGGAGATACTGGCATTTCTGTTTGAAGAACATAAAAATTGTATTTTATCATGAAAAACCAGTATGCCCAACCACTGGAGAACAGTGACCAGTTTTTAAAAAATAATCTTTTACCAACCCCCCCCACACAATATGAAGTATAATTCATTATACAATGTTTACTAATTAACTAACACCACTGAAAAACATTCACATAATGAATATTATTGGGCATCCAAAGGTAATGTTTATTTCAACCAAATGTATTATTCCATATACAACCACAAATGATTGGAGCTTGTCTTCTTGGCTCTGTTGATTGATTACTATAACAAATAAATGCAAACTAAGTTTTTGTAAAGTTACCTCTGTCCAAGTCTTCATTTAGTTCTTTGACTGTTGGTGTTAACTTTACTGGTAGAGCAAAGTCTCATATTTTTTAATACCATGAGCTAATGCTCAATGTGTGAAGTCGAAGGGTTTCACGGCCGGCATCCATAGATTTTCCTTGGTTTTTTTCCGGGCTGTGAGGCCATGTTCTGGAATAGTTTCTTTCTGATCTTTTGCCTTCATCTGTGGCTGGCCTCTTCAGAGAAATGGTTGGGTAGGAGTGTATGTGGAGTTTATATGCTGTGAACCCCTGTTGGGGAGTATATGTAAATTTGTGTAATTGAATGGTTAGTTTCTGGGTATAGAAATGCGAGGCTCATTAGTGTCTGTTTGGCTGATAGTTGGTTGATGGGCCATTGTCTGCTGGGAATCCCCATGTCTCTGGGTGGAATTCCTTTGTAAGTGTTGAGTTTTAATTCTATTGTATTTCAAAACTGAGAGCCAGATTTTGTTTACTTTTAAGGTTTTTGTTTACTTTTAAGGTTTCTTCTTTCCTGTTGAAGTTGTCCAGGTGTTTGTGGATTTCAATAGCTTCTCTGTGTATTTTGACATGATAGTTGTTGGCCTGGTCCAGAATTTCTGTGGTTTTAAATAACATTTTGTGTTCAGGTTGGTTTATAATATGTTCTGCTACTGCTGATTTTTCTGGCTGGCCCAGTCTGCAGTGTCGCTCATGTTCCTTGATTCCTGTTTGCACCTGCGCTTAGAGTTCCAGCAGATAATGGTCCCTCAACCATTAGCCAAACAGACACTAATGAGCCTTGCATTTCTATACCCAGAAACTAACCATTCAATTACACAGATTTACATATACTACCCAACAGGGGTTCACAGCATATAAACTCCACATACACTCCTACCAACCATTCTCTGAAGATGCCAGCCACAGATGCAGGCGAAACATCAGAAAGCAACTATTCCAGAACATGGCCTCACAGCCCAGAAAACCCCCAAGGAAAATCAATGCTCAATGTGTTTGCAAATTTCCAGTGCCATGCTATTAACTGCTTAGCAGCTAATAGCAGAAATTGTTATTAATGTGATATGTGATAACTGAATATAGAACAGTGCTAAGTCTGGCACATAGTGAATTTGCTGGCTGGAAATGTTACATATTTTTGAAAGATTTTTTACTCCAAATGTTGAGACAACTCTACAATCCTGAAGCATGACTTTAGCAGGTGCAATTTTTGTGTACCAGGTTGCTGCTCACCCTAAACAGTGGTGAGTAGAGCTGTACATTTATTTCAGACAAGGCATGAGTCTGAGGTGAGTATCCCTGCTTTGGAAAAATATGGACTGTTTCAGAATCAAACGCAAACTTGCTTCAAGAAGAAGCAGGATGGTTCCAAGGCCTGGAAAGTCCTTAGTGTTTTGCTTTTCTGATGTTTTAATTTTATATTTGAAGGGATGCCATACTGAGGCTGGTTTTCTGCTGCTTCAGAGATTAGGACACAGAGGAATGGACTCAAAACTACAGGAAAAGAGATTCCACCTAAACATTAGGAAGAACTTCCTGACAGTAAACTGTTCAGCAGTGGAATGCACTGCCTTGGAGTGTGGTGGTCTGCTTCTTTGGAGGTTTTTCAACAGAGGCTGAATGGTAATCTGTTGGGAATTCTTTGATTGCTTATTCCTGCATGGCAGGGGGTTGGGCTAGATGATCCTTGTGGTCTCTTCCAATTCTATGATTCTATGGTCCATGTCAAACCTTTTCCATGAGTCTCTAAATTCTCCATAACTGGAAAACACCAGATAGAAAAGAGTGGGAGGCAGTGTATGTGCCATATTGTGATTGGCATCTCTGTCTAAGGGTGGGGATGACTTTACCAGGGCTCTCTTTTAAAGGATCAACACCGGTGTTCTGGGAGGGAGGTAGAAGTTGGTGTCTGATACTTGTATTAGTGTCTGTCTGGCAGCAACAGTAGTAACTGTGTTTAGACTTGTTGCTCCTTCCCATAAAGTCCATTCGTATCTGGGACATGGCTTTTGCCTAAATGGTGAATCAAACAGTGCTGTCTGCAGTTCCTCCCAGCCAATCACTTGAGATGTTGACTGGAGAATAATACTGGAGTTCTTGGGTAACCTTGGCCTGATGCTGCCACAGCAGGGTTCAGCTTGCACAACAGGCCATTTGCTCCATCAGATGGCAAACCAACTGTGACGACTTCCCTTGAACCTATTAGGGAAGTAGCAGCAGAAACTGGGTGCTAAGGGAGGAGGATACCTGTAATAGAAGACTGCGGGTACTGTTTTCTTTGTACTGCAAAGGAAATAGCTCAGCATCAAACTATGCTTTAAAATATACCTGGAGATAAAAGCTGGACTACAGAAGGACCCCCGTATCCATGGGGGATTGGTTGCAGCCCCCCCCCCGTGGATAACAAAATCTGCAGATAATAACGAACGCCTCCATTGCCATTTCCGCTCAGGGAGCGATCTCGGGGGGCAAAGGGAGGTGAGATCTCTCCTCCCCTCCTTTCACCCCACATTGCCATTTCTGTCCTGGGAGCAACCCCTGGCAGCGATCCCAGGGGGCAAAGGGAGGAGGAAGGGAGATCTCTCCTCCTCTCTCTTTGCCCCTGCGTTGCCATTTCCGCCCCAGGAGCAATCCTGGAGGCAAATGGAGGAGGGAGGCAGATCTTTCCTCCCCTCCCTTTGCTCCTGTTGTCACCATTTCCACCCCGGGAGCAATCCTGGGCAGCAATCCCAGGGGCAAAGGCAGAAGAGAGGTGAGATCTCTCCTCCTCCCCTCCCTCCCCCATTCACTACCCATTGCTGTCACCATCTGTGGATAACTGACTCAGCAGATGGCAAATCACTGGATGCGGGGGAGCTACTGTACTGGGTTCTGAAATGATGAATGAAAAGGATCCAAATTTTTCTATCCAAAACTGTAAAAGGCTGAAGTCTTTATAAGCAATTAGCATTTTTTTTAATAGTAGTGTTGGTACAGACTATGATACTCTGTGTATATGTTTGTGTGTAAGAAAAGTCACACAACACACTCAAAGAGCATAGCAAATTGCCCACAAAAATACTAGATGTGTGAAAATAGAGATTAAAAACAAGAACAAACTCTCTAACTTTAGAGGTGGCTAGTATAAGTCCACCACCTTACACAATTCTCTGAATTTTGGCAGGCTTCATCTTCCCACAGACAACTCTGCCTGCAACTTTAAGACAATTCCGATTTTTAAAAAGGTTGTATTTGTCAATTTTCCTATTTATAATCAAGGAAGAAAATATCAGGTTTGGAAAAGGATAGAAGGCAGTTTGAAGTAGCATTTTTGTCACTTATCTGAAGAATTCTTGGCTCTCCTTCAAATTCAAGAACAGGCCCATAAGGTCCATGCTTACTCCTTATCCATCCTTGCATTTGGCTTGCGTTGTGTTACACAGAGGTCTCAATAGCATCAGCTTTTCCAAGCTTTAATGAAACTTACTTCTGAACCTCCACTTTGTTTGGATTTTTGCATGGGACAGAGTATTGGAACACTGATCCTTACCATGAACTGGAATGCATAAGATCTTAATGAACTTGTTCTTTTTATGATTGCCAGGGGTTATGTGAAGGTGATCTTTGGGATTCTAGTTCTTTCATGACAAGGCTATGAGTGCTAGAAAACAGAGATCAAAGAGGAATCTCAGATTAGCCAAGCCCTTCCCCATCAAAGGGCATGGAAACAAGTAAAGAGCGCGATGGAGACTCAGCTGGTTAGGTGAGCCCTGATAGCAGGTCTCTGCACCCAGCTCTGTCAGTAGGGATTGTTTATTTTTTTACTTATATCCCACCTTTCTCTCAACAAAGCATCAGGGATTTGGGTTGTGCGGAAGGAAACTTTTCTTCAGAGGTGGTGATTTCCACATGACGACAGCAATGACAGATGGGGGTGAGGCTATGTGCTCCTTTGCACAAGAAAGCATGGTAATATTTGAACAGAACTAGAAAGTACTGAGGTTCCATTCTCTCTGATGTGAACAAGAGACCTTCATGAATGGGATGTATCCAAGCAAATAGAAATGTGGTAGCTGTTTTTATCCATATGGAAATAGCTGCTGTAGCAGCACTCTCCTTTCAAAAGTACCTTCATTTGAAGCATAGCTACCTATAATGGAATGGGAATGTAGTAGGCCTAGACCAGGAGGATGCCTTCTGTATTTCAGATAGTGGAGTGCTAGTAATAGCAAAGGTAGTAGAGGTAGTGGATTCAGTGGAGATAAGTAATGATTGTGGGAAATAATGTGTCTTGCATGTGGTTAAAAAACACCTGCAGGCTTTCAAATGCCTGGTTATAGAGGGCTTTTTTTTTTTTTTTTGCCAGGGAAGCAGGATGGAAACAGAGCAAATTTGTATATCTGAATCACTGGGTCCTGCATATGTAAAAAGCTTGTGGGTGGGTGGGTGGTTCTGGTGCAGCAGGCAGGAGAGGGAAGGATTGAGCTCCCCTCGCCTCCCTTCTCTGGGGTGGGTTCTTGCGCAGCTGGCAGGTGGGTGGGGGAGGGAGGGAGGGGGGAGGGATCAAGCTCAACTCCCACTACCTTCTTTGTGGGGTTCCAACGGGGTGGGCAGGAGGAGGGTTCTGGCACAGTGGGTGGGGCAGGGAGGGAGGGAGGGGGAAGGAGGAGGGTTCCGGCACGGCTGGTGGGTGGGGAAGGGAGGGATTGAGCTTGATTCCCCCTCCCTTCTCCAGGGTGTGGGAGGGATCCAGCAGGGTGGGCAGGGTACGGGCGGGAGGAGAGTTCCGGTGTGGCAGAGCTGGCAGGCAGGGGAGGAGGCGAGCTCACCTCCTTTCACCCTAATCCAGGGGATCCGACGGCACAGCATGGCTGGCGGGCAGGGTAGAGGAAGGAGGTGGCAGCAGCGAGGGCATTCACTATTATCTGTGGAATTCAGTATCTGTGGTGGGGCCTGGAACCAATCCCCCACGGATACAGGGATCCTACTGTATTCACTATAGTTTGAATAGTGACAATGCTTAAAGACTGCATGTGGAAACAAGTTGCCATTAATATTTATAGTGTATATTTTCACTTGGTAAATACAAAGAAGTTTACAATGGTATTCTCTATAACAATATTTTTTTTAAAAGAATTCATCACACCAAGAAATATAAATTAATAATGCTCTATTGTACTACCAACCTTTTTAGTATTGCAATATTTTTATTGCAAAATTTGAAAATTTTCATAAATAAAATGTGTTTTTTATACTTCCACATGTTGAAGTCTAATAAATGCAGGGCAATTGAAATAAAAAAGTATACAAAATTAAGCTAGCTGTCGCAAATAACAAGAATATTTCTGTATCAGTATAAAATAATTAATGAAAGTAACAACTTGAAGTTTCTTTCAACTTTTACATATTTAAAGATATAGTTACTTTTAAACAAATCTGATTATTCTATGTTTTCTTTTTTTGAGATGTTCCATTAACTTCTGATGTAACAGTTACCATTTGCTGGTGCTTCTTCATGGGAGGAGATGAGATCCATTCTTCTGGACTACAAAAAATGCACAAGTCATTTAAAAAATGAAAGTAATTTAAAATTTGACTTTTCTTTTTGCTATATACTACACATTGTTTATTACAAATTCAAAACAGCACTAATGACCCATAAATAAAGAGGATTTTGAAGGATAAGTAAAAGTCAACAATTGTTTGAAGACCATGATTCAAATCAAATCATCTTCTTGAAAATGGGAGTAAATAAACCAGATTCAAAGTGCATATGATTATCATTCAGACACTGGAGACAGCCAAAACAGACACTTCACATGGACTTTCTTAGGTCTGATCCAGCCAAATTTGGATGACTACTTACCACTATATGCATATTTACTCAGAGGGAGATTCAATATGTTCAGTGGGAGCTTAATCCAAAGTAAGGTTGTACAAGATTGGACTAGCTGGCCTTGAATGATCCAGCTCTCTCAGTTCAGCCATGGGGACAATAACACTATTGACTCTTATAGAGTTATCATAATGATTAAAGCAAGAAAATGCTGCATGTGAAGTATTTTGACCTCCTTAGAGCATAATATTAATAAATAAGCACTGGCTAAGTTTTATAAACAGGGGTGGTGAAGGAATTGAATGATGGGGTCTGGATTAAAAGTAAAGCATCTTCGGACAGCAAATTACCTGACTTACACTACTGGCTCATTTGTTAGCCACACCGATTCTAAGCCTGTGTTATTCCGTGGATATAGGGCAAGGAAGCCTCTGTTGAGTAGTGCTGTTGTCTATTTCTGGATGCAGACTGCTGTTTGATGTGTGGGAAGTGCAGGTACTGGTTAGAGTAGTGGTAACAATCATGTTGCCCTCCAGATGTTGTTGGATTGCAACTACCAGAGACACTAGCCAACATAGCCAATATTGAGGAATGCTGGGAGTAGTAGTTCAACAACATGTGAAAGATGACATGATTCCCACCTCTGAGCTACACTGAGGACATCATGGTGTTCCTGCTCTCACTATGTGCTCACCAGTGGTTTGAATGCATGGGTAACAAGGGGTGTCTTTCAATCACATAGGGATTGAAAGATGACTGCAAAGCGTCTAGGGTTGTTGATAAATTTGTGTATGAGTTGATTCCAGTGGGACGACTGGATGCCTGATTTGCCGCTGGGAACACACAGGTCAGTATATTGTGGGACACTGAGTATATTGCACTTTCTTAATGGTTGTATAGTGGCCACCACAGCAATGTTTAATCATAGTACAATTCACTACCAAAGGATAAAATACAGATTATTGGAGAAGATCCAATAGAAAGTCTTCTCCAATAGGTTTAAAGATGCCAATCATAGGATAAGAAACTATGCCAAAGAGTTGGGGGATCTGTGACAGTCCATGGCCTTACTCCAAAATGTGCCATTTAGGATAGGGTTCCAGCTTGTTCCATGCACAATGGAGCTATACAAGCAAATTGGAGGACTGCCAATGTGTGTATGAGATGATGGTATAGAGAGGAGGGCTTTAGATATTGATATCTGGGAAACATTCTCAAACAAGCTGATGTTATAAAAGGGACAGGCTCCATTTGATACAAAGTGGCACCTTTATCTGCCTGATCTGATGTGTTTCCTCCACCTTCTCTGTAATAACATTTGTTACCTTTCTGATTCTCCTTCACCCACAATGGATCCCAGCTGCACCCATTTCCCCTTGAATCAGAGATAGGAAAATTCGGGGTGTGTGTGTGTGTGTGTCATTTTTTTAAACATCGGGATGCTTGAAGGGAGCTGAATCAGCCCCTCCATATGATCCTGGAGAGTAAACTGCCATTTGAAAAACAAAACAAAAAACATACCTATTTATTTTAAACAGACAAACAAATTTTCTGTTGGAAAGGGATTACCTTGCTATAAAGAGGTGGGCAAAGTGCAGCCCATGAGCTGTACTCACACTTTGGGGCCCTAAATGCAACCTTACCCCCTCCCCCGAAGCATCCCAAAGCCCCTGATCTCTCCCATTTTAACTGCTTTTTCAGGGTGATTTTTTTTGCCTGAAAATCAGCAAAAAAGACCACCAAACCATCAGCAAATGCATTGTTTGGTTCCCCCTACCCTCCACCGCTCCAACCTCCTCAAATAAATAGGGAAAAAATCACTCTAAAGTTGGACAAAATGGCAACCAAAAGTGATGTTATGTCACTTCCAATGTCCTAAAGTGTGCTGGTACAGCCTGCTGGGTGGGAAAGGGGGAACGGCCCTGCCCACTCCACAACTGCCCACCCCTGATCTAGGGTATAACTACAACATTTCCAGGAGCAGCACACACAAAAGGTGATGGAAGCCCAACAGCTAGAAAAATAGTCTTGGGAGAGGCAGTGTGTCCCACCTTGGCCCAAAGGCTAGTCTGCCTGGCTCCTGAGAATCCAGAGGTGATACAAGAGGTGAGATGAAGGAAATTAGTTGCTGGAAGCCCTAACTCAAACAACTCAATCTTTTAATCAATTTGAATAAGTAGAATACTAAAAACTTCATAGTCATCTCAGCATCTATCCAAACCCTGCAGGTTCAACATATATGTAAAGAAATAATCTATGCAATCATCATATCAGCCAGCATTTAGCCTGATAGTCTATAAGGATGTACATAAATATTCATATGAAAGGGAAGCATTTCAAAACAAGAATAAAATGTTCATTCTCTTTAGTACATATATGAAAAACAAACCTATATAATCGTTTTGTTGTTTCTCTCCGCATTCTTTTTGGTGGACTTGGACAGCCTGTTAAATCATGCTCTTCTGGGGAAAGCAATGATGTGGTGCATCGACCTGGTGAAGTCATACCTATAAGGAGCATGAAAGTAATATTACATACAATACTCATTAAAAAAAAACATTTGGTTGGTGCTGAAAGCATCCCATGTGTGTTTGTGAAGTTGGACTTGGACAATGTGCATTGCAGGGAGCACCTTTTCTGAGACCAAATCTGTTCCAGCATTTCCAGCAATTAGATTGCAAGGTAACAACTTCCATTCAGGGATGGCCAGTGGATGTGCCACCATGGAGATATCTAATCCATTCCGGATACTACCCACATATCTCCCAAAGCTGCCTGAAGTTGAACAGGACCAATGCTGGGCCCTAGTTTTGCACTAGCAGAGTTCCTGCTCAACTCAGGTCAACTGCAATGGGGAGGGGTTAAATCCAGAGCAGATTCACCAGCCATCCCTGCTTTCATTTGTCCTGCTGAATGCTCAGTCCTGACCAGGAAAGAGCTCATGGTATTCTCTGGGCCCATCCAGACAATTAAAAAATCCCTCACAGAATGCGAGGGGAATTCCTTGTGTTATAATGAGATACCGTGTTCAGTTGCGGTATTCAGAAGGAGATGGGCCAAAAACTGCAAAAAGACTGCAGTTACAGACTTCAGGAACTTCCCTGAAGTTTTTTTAAAAAAAACCAGTGAAAATGAACATTCCCGATGGTTTGATGGTTTGAACAGCATTGCAGCGCGTCTGGAGGAGGCGGAACCAAAAACGTCATTGGTTGGAGGTGCACAGGTGCACACTTGCCATGAAGTGCTTGTAAGCACTGGCAACTGTGCACTTTAATTTTTTTTTTTTACTGTCAAAATCCAGTGGTAGTGGCGGAGGCGACCTCCAATCCTGGCTGCAATCCAAAGTGGTGGGAGGATCTGCCTGGCTAGCTACTGGGAGAAGGAAGAGAAAGGTCTCCCCCTCTTCAGTCTGGCTTCATCTTGCCTTTCTGAAGAGGATGGGGGAGACCCTTCTCTTCCTTCTCCAGGCAGCTTTGGATTGCAGCCAGGATCAGAGGTTGCTCCCGCTGCCACTGGAATGGGTGGAGGGCAGGCGGCTCTCTCCTCTTCTTTGCCGCCCTCCATGTTGTCTGTGGGTGCTGTGGGGGTCTCGCCTTCCACCGAGTCTCCCCCCTGATCTCCCCTGTCCCCGCACACGCAGTGTGAACACAGTAGAGCGATTCTCAGCCAATCGTCTTTGAAAAAACACTCTGAATACAATAGAATGCTGCTGCAAATTGCTCATAATGCACACGTATGTGCTTTATTTTTTCTTCTGTAGACCGGACCTCTGTTGCCAGCATTTCCTGGCAGTATGTATTGAGAGACATTAGCAACTGCCCATTTTGGGGGGAGATGTTCTCTCCTCACCCCTGAATATTTTTGTACAAGGATGAGGAACCACTACCACATCTAAGGTCCTTTTTCTGTCCTGTCCTGCCCACCATTTAATCTCTGATGATGTTTGTACACGAATAACCCACTTGAGAAATATTGGTAGTGCTAGTTAGAAGAAGGTTATTAGATTTAATATCAGAAAGCAAACTATATAGGAGAAAATTTGTTGTTTGGAAAAACAAATATCCTTTTAAGAACACAAATATAATTAGAATGCAAGCTCATCACTTTACAAAACAAACATATCAGTAAAAATGCTTTTCAATGCCATAAACTAAAGCTATGGATTGGATCCACAATTGCACAGAGCAAAACTCTACAGACAAAACAACAAAAAAACCCCTCTGCTTGTTTATGCTAGCATAAATTGTGTGTGTGTGGTTTTTTTTTAACTGATCCGACATCCTGAAATGGTATGGAAGATTGGGCTGAGAGGTGCAGAAAGAAAGGGAAACTGGCAAATATTGTAAAACACCCTCTCCCCTACTCCCATTTCTGTCTGTAAGAACAACCAGTTGCTCTGCTAGATCCAACATGGCTGGATCCAATCTTATGTAATTTTTACTATTTGTGTTTCCAAGCTGACATCCTATTACATTTCAAATAATGTGTTGTGCTAAAATGCCTAAAAATGCAATATATTATTTTTTTTTAAAGAGCAAATAATTTTGAGAAAGGGTTCTACTACAAAGTTCTAAACATGTTGTAGTAGGTTCCCCTTTAATATAATTAACACAACTATAATGGCTTAAATTCGACTGCTAGTCCTAATGAAAGGAGACCCAATGATTTGATAGGGTTTACATAAGGAATAATGTACTTTTCAGCAACTGATTCAGTAGGTTTACTCTAGCTGAAGCAACCAAAAAGATTTAGGGCATTCAGATTTGTTAAGGCTTTGCACTCATGAGATGAAAACAATATGTCATATACCTAATGCTTGCTCTATTAACATGAGATTCTTCTCTTGGTCAGCAAGCTCTTGTTTCTTTTTTTGCATTTCTGGAGTATTCACTAATTTTTCTTGACGTTCAAGTTCTGCCTTTACTTTATGAAGTCTGAGAGCAGCTGTATGGTATTGCTGAAGAAGATCTAAAAAGTAAATAAGCAAATAGAACATGCAAATAAAATAAAAAGGTACAAGCACTTTTATTCTAAAACAAACAACAACAATAAATAATAGTAAATAAGTTAAATGGTGTCATTTAAAATATTATTATCAAAGACTATTTCAAGTGTAGACAAACGGTTATGTTTACACCTCAGATTGCTAGAGTAGAGGCCATGAGTGGACAGGTTGCTTACCTGTAACTGTAGTTCTTCGAGTGGTCTGTGAATTCACACAGCTGGGGTTATTCCTGTGCCTGCTCAGTGCACAAAGAACCTTCTAGAATAGTTATATAACAGATTTTTGGTGGTAGCTCTGTCTACCCTAATGGTCCTTCTGAGGTGATCCTGCTTATTTCCCTCAGTTCCATAGGACGCCGCAATTAGCATCATCATCAAGGTTAAATTCAGGCAGCACATAAGAGGGGAGGATGGGTGGGTCTGTGTGAATTCACAAAAGACCACTTAAAGAACTACAGTTACATGTAAGCAACCTGTCCTTCTTCTTTGTAGTCTCTGTGAATCCACACAGCTGGGAGACTAGCAAGCTTACCTGCAGGAGGAGGATATGTCCTGTCCCCCAGGAAAGATGAGGACACATTGTCACAGTGAAACACAAAACATTTATTCACCAACCAGGCATGTATTGCATAAACCATGCACTCACTGAATGGCAGAAAGAACAGTCCTTCCAAAGCCAGCATCATTTCTAGACCTGTTACCAAGTCTGTAGTGTGAAATAAAAATCAAAGGAGTAGACCAGGTTGCTGCTCTGCAAACATCCTCCAGGGGGACCCCACAGAGAAAGGCAGTGGATGCAGCTACCACTCTTGTAGAGTGGGCTCAAATTCATGAAGGTAATGGCTTCTGAGCCAGTTTGTAAGCAAGCGAGATGGTAGAAACAACCCACTTCGACAGACGCTATGGAGAGATCGGAGAGCTGCGGTTTGACACAACGTAGGACACAAAGAATCTATCTGACTTGCAGAATGGAGCAGTTTGTTGAACGTAGAATGCCAGCGTGCAATAGACACCCAGGGAATGGAGGGTGTATTCGAATTCATCAGTTGGGCTCTGCATCAGGACAGGGAAAACGATGGACTGGTTCAGGTGAAAACTGGAAATGACCTTAGGCAGAAACGACATGTTGGGTTTGAGCACCACCTTGTGCTTGTGGAATACCAGGTAAGGCAGGTCAGAGCGATGAGCAGAGAGCTCGCTGGCACGCCTCACAGATGTCATAGCTATAAGGAAGGCCGTCTTCCAGGAGAGAAGATGAAGATCTGTTGTGGCCATCGGTTTGAAGGGATGTTTTGAGAGCTGCGAGAGAATGAGTTCCAGGCTCCAACCCAGGGTGGGTTCGACCACCAGAGGATGAAGGTTGGCGTAAACTTTCAGGAACTTCTTAACCAACAGGTCTCGAAATGGAGAAGGTCAACCCATGCCTTGGAATGCCACAGAAATCGCAGCAAGGTAACATTTCAGCGATGCAATAGAGAGTACCAAATCTGAAAGGTGCAGTAAAAACTGAAGACTGGTTGGTACAGAGGAAGAGGCTGGTGTGAGAACCTGCTCCGTCAGGAAGGCCACAAACCTCTTCCATTTGTACTGATAGGAACGCTTTGTAGAGGGGCGTAAAGATGCGTCGACCACAGTCTGAATCTCAGGAGGTGATGCTGTTGGCAGAGCGGATGGACTTGACTCTGGATGCACCAGCAAATTCAAGGCAGGATCCTCCAAGCAGTCAACAGGAGCATTGTGAGGTCCAGGTGTCGAACCCTGCCTTTCTGGACAGTCAGAAGATTGGGCTGGGGAGGAAGGTGGAGGAAGCGATGACGAGCTAGACAAAGGAGCAGACCGGACCATGGTTGCCGGGGCCACCAGGGAGTGACGAAGATCGCGTTAGACTTGTCCTGATGCAGCTTCGTCACAACTCATGTCAGGAGGGGAAATGGAGGAAAGAGGTACAACAGGGGACTGTTCTACTGAAAGAGGAATGCGTCTTCTTTCGAACCCCATGCACTGGACCGTGCACAGTACTTTCAACACTGTCTGTTGTCTGCAGATGCAAAGAGGTAGACTCTCGGAGTGCCCCAGTGAGAGAAGAGGGAGAGGACCATGGAACAGTGCAACTTCCATTTGTGGATGGAGGAACTGGAATGGCTCAGTCTGTCTGCAAGAGTATTCTCTTCTCCAGGGAGATGTATGGATTGGAGAAGAATGTTCCTCCATATGAACCAGTTCCAGCTCTCAATCATGATTGATAATAGCGTGGAGGACCTTGTTCCACCCTTCTTGTTGAGATAATACATGACAGAGGTGTTGTCTGTCACAAGCAGGACGGTCTTTCCAGTCACCAGGGATTTGAAAGATCTCAACACCTTTTGGACAGCCAACAGTTGCAGCAGATTGATGTGCATCCGCTATTCCTCCACAGACTAGGTGTCCAGCCACCATTCCAAAGAATGTTGCACCTCCCTCATCACAGTCAGCAACTTTTTGAGGAGGGTTGGCAAGAGGATCGAACCCCCTTTTGAGGAGGGTCGGCAAGAGGATCGAACACTGAGAGAAACCAGGACTGAAGGGGCTGAAAGCAGAGTCTGGCAAAAGGAGTGACCTCAGTCAATGCCATGTGCCCGAGCAGGACCTGAATGGAGTGGGCAGTCACCCGGTGAGAATGGCGGCATTGGTAGATTGGATTCTGCAGGGTATCGAACCAGGCTTCTGGCAGGTAAGCAGCAGCCATCATGGAATCCAGCCAGGCTCCACTGTATTGGACGGTCTGGGACGGATTCAGGTGCGACTTCTCCGCATTGACTACCAGTCCAAGGGAGTCCAGTAATTCCAGCGTGAAGTCAATGTCTCGGAGGAATTGCGACCGGGAGTCTTCTACAAGGAGCCAGTTATCAATGTGTGGAAACACGACTACCCTCTGTTGCCTGAGGTACACTGCCACTACCACCATGCACTTCGTGAAGACCTTGGGTGCCATTGCGAGGCCGAAGGGTAGGACCCGAAACTAGAAAGCATTGTCACCGATCGGAAGGCCAGGAACCATCAGTGGGCCAGATGGATCCCCACGTGGAAGTAGGTGTCCTTCAGATCGACGGTCGCAAACCAGTTGCCTAGTTGGAGGAGAGGAAGGATTGAAGATAGCAAGACCATACTGAACCGCTTTGGGAGGATATAGAGGGTCACCCTGCGGAGGTCGAGGATCAGTTGAAGTCCTCCATCCTTCTTGTTCACAAGGAATTATCTTGAGAAGAAACAGAGATGGACCTGATTGGGAGTCACCGGTTCGATGGCACCCTTCTGGAGCAACGTCTGCACCTCCTCAAGGAGGACCGGAGAGGGAGATGTTATTCAAATTTGACCTGTCGGGGGTACTCCTTGAATTTGATCTAGTACCCCTCTTGAATAATTCAGAGATCCCAATGATCCGATGTTATGGACGCCCATGCTGGATGGAAATGGGCCAAGCAATCCCCGAACAGCACCATCTGCAAGATAGGAAAGGAGTTAGAGCCTGCTTTTGGCCTGGTCCTTAGGACACTGCTTGGAAGACTGTCAATAGTGTAAAGTGTTCAACTGGCTTCTCACCGAAGAGGCCGATGAAGACTGGGATGGAAAACGGGAGCAGTGAGAAGGTGGAGGATTGTAACTTCGACACTGGGAGTAGGGATACTGAGAGCCCTGCCACCCCGACCAGCTTCTGGAATGGAAGGAATAGGATGGCATACCATATTTCTGTGCCATAGTTCCCATCTTCTGAGTGAATTCAAGTTTTTCATCAGTGGATTATTGAAGAGCCCGGAATGGTCAAAGGGCATGTCCTCAACCGTGACACACACTTGTAGGGTTAAGCCCGAGGATCGCAACCAGGCGTGACGACAGAGTGAAATGAACCAGCCAACGACTTTGCTGCACAGTCAGCCACATGACAGCTAAAGTTCATTTGCTGGCCAGCCAGATATTGTGCTTCAGCCTGGACAGCATGAGCCATATGCCTTTGTTCGTCCAGAAGCCCTTCCAAGAAAGGGGAGATTCCGTCGCAGAGAACGTGCTGGTATGCGCCCATACAAGCGAAGTAGTTGGTAATCCAGAAACTCAATGCTGTAGAGGAGTAAAGTTTCTTGCCCAGAATGTCAAGTTTCCTGGCCTCCTTGTCAGATGGTGTGGCCTGTGAGTAACACTGATGACGATGTGATGCCTCAGCCACCCCCAAATTCGGCTTCAGATGCTCATGAAGCCAAGAGATGTCTTCACCATCGATCCGGTAGAGCCTGTCGATGCGCTTAGATGTCAACAGGAGGGAAGAATTCTCCCAGGACCCTTGGGTAAGCTTTAGGAGCAATGGTAAGATGGGCAAAGTCGCTGTCAGAGGCACATTACACTATATTCAATTGTAAATAGGATCCACTGGATCTGAGGCCTTTTGTGGAACCTTCAAGTCTAAAGCCTTGGAAAGGCATACCATCTGTTTCGAGAATGCTCGGACATCATCTGTTGGGGAAGAGGAGTCTTCATCCAACAGGTCAGGTGAAGCCATAGGCAGATATAGTTCGTATGATGAACGGCTGGAGGAGGACGAGGATCTCGATTTGCTGTGGCTCCTAGGTGCGAGAAGCAGAGGTGGTCTGCTTAGGAGGCCGTGGAGGATGGTCTGCAGGGATTGGCGGCGATGGCCAGTTCACAGGATGAACAGGTACAGCCAGAGAACTGTGACGATCAGGTGAAGGACGGTCCGCAGTCACCTGGCTACCAGTGTCTCTCACTGGAGGCCGGTTTTGTGACAGCTGAAGAGTAGAAGCCAGTCCCGTAGGGTAGTAAGAGAGACGAGGAGAGAGGTAGTCCAGCGGATCCCTTACATCCTCCCTGAAGTAGTACTGCTCAGGACGTTGGCTGACACTGAATTCATGCATCAAATGTGGAAGAGATGGAAATTCCTAGAATGCCCTCTACGCCATACGGAAGGCCCCAGAGCAGACATCAGCCTCGCACTCTTGAACTGCCGGTGTAGAGGGAGCAGGGAGAGAACACAGAGACTTAGAACAAGAAGGCATGTACTGGACCTGATCTTGTCTCTCTCATTCTGTCCCAATGGCCTCAGATCCCAGGAGCTCCTCCATCGACACAATCAATGAGGGGATGCAATGAATTGCTTAAGCAGCCCAGCTGAGTGAATCAGCAATCTCCCCTTCTGACAGGGGCACTGTCTCGACATTTACCAATTCAACAGAAGAGGTAGGAGATGCCGTTGGAGCAGGTGATGGAGCCTGAACAACAGATGCCATTGGAGTAGTGGAAGGATGTGTTGGAAAGCAGTCAGGGGAGTGTCTGGAATGTTTACTCTTCTTGTGTTTATCTCCCACTGACTTAGAGGAAGCAGAAGAGGCCCGATGACGGGTCGAGGAGTTTGAACCCGAAGCCTCAGGTTCAGAAGTAGACTGTGCTGCACAGCATTTTGAGAGACTTAAGGATTCAGCCCTACGCCGACCTGCCGATTCAGCCCTACACAGTTTAGAGGAGCTTACCAATTCAGTACAGGCCCTCTTATGGGGTGGTGACTGATCCTTGGCTGTAACGTCCGGAGACTTTGGGGCCACAGGTACCATCACCGTCAGTGTAACTCGTGGTTTCAGTGCCTGCTCATATAAAATAGCTTTAAGGTGTGACAGGTGGTTTTTACGAGCCTGTGGTGTGAATGCCTTACTATGGTTGTAGGCATTAACATTATGAGGCACAAGGCACAAGAGACATTTGTAGTGCCCATCCGTGTTGGGCAGCTTGGCTCCACAATCAGCACAGCACTTAAAGGAGATCATTTGTAGCAGCAAACTTAGTAAAAGGGAGAAGGCAAAACAGTTGTCAGAGGCAGTCTGAGGTCGTTACCAGAAAATCAGAGTCAGAGTCAGAGTCAAGGGAATGAGAAAAAGAATAATAAAACAAAACAAAACAAAACAAAAACCAGTCCGCGGTCGAGAAAATAGCAATCAAATACCAATCAAACCAGTCAGAAGAGGAGAATGCAGTAACGAAGTCAAAGCAGTCCGAGCCAAAACAGTAAAAGCGAAAGAGAAACTATTCCAACAGGAGCGAAGGTTTCTTGCATGCTGCTAGCACAGCGAACGGAAGGGAACTGAGGGAAATAAGCAGGATTGCCAAGGGACCATTAGGGTGGGTGGAGCTACCATCAAAAATGGACAGGTTGCTTACCTGTAACCATAGATCTTCGAGTGATCTTCTGTGAATTCACACAATTGGGTTTATTCCTGCGCCTGCGCAGAGCATACGGAACCTTCTGGTATTGCTAGGCAGAATGTGCATTGATACATTTTTGGCAGTAACTCCACCCACACCAACTTAAAAGGTGCTCCCGCCTAATTCCCCTCAGTTCATTGAATTACGCCGCAACCAGCAGCATCAGGAACATTAAGCACATATGCAATAGCAGGACATAGAGGGGAGGATGGGCGGGTCTGTGTGAATTCACAGAAGACCACTCGAAGATCTAGGTTACAGGTAAGCAACCTGTCCATCTTCTTCGTGGTCTCTGTGAATCACAGTTGGGTAGACTAGCAAGCTTCCCCACTGGAGGAGGGTATGTCCTGTAAACCAGAGACGAGGACTGCCTCACAATCAATTAAGAAAGGGATTTGTTGACAGCACATTCTTTAAACATTGAGGAATTCAGCAATTAATTAATAGTCAATAGTTTAACCATGCAGTACACTCACTTATTGGATGGAGGACAGAAGCACTGACCTCCCAAATGCAGCCTCGTTCCTAGGACGAGTGTCCAGTCTGTAATGTGAAATGAATGTCAATGGTGAAGACCAAGTCACAGCATGGCAGACATCCTCTAGGGGCATCCCAGAGAGGAACGCAGTCGAAGTGGAAACAGCTCTGTTCTGGGCAGTTGTGAAAAGGTCTATCAGTGGAGTCCCCCATCGATGGAAGAGGTCTGCCACCACATGTTGGTGGAGCATCCACTCGTGGACGCTGGAGTTGGAACGGCTCAGTCCTTCTGCAAGAGTGTTCTCTTCCCCAGGGAGATGGATGGATTGAAGAAGGATGCCCCTTTCAATGCACCAGTCCCAGATCTGAAGAGTGAGCTGAAGGAGTTGAGGGGATCTGGTACCTCCTTGCTTGTTCAGGTAATACATCTCTGAGGTGTTGTCCGTGAGGAGAAGTACCGTTCTGCCCTGAACCGACACCTCAAAAGCCCGAAGCGCTTTCTGGACCGCAAGGAGCTCCAGAATGTTGATGTGCAGCTCCTGTTCTTTGGCATCCCAGGGGCTCTGGATCTCATGGCGGCTTAGGTGGGCTCCCCAACCTTGAAGCGATGCATCCGTCGTGAGGGAGACCTCTGGTTAAGGAGGGTCGAAAGGAAGACCGGAGAGAACATTGGTTGGTACTAACCACCAATCCAGGGAGCGGTGGACAGAGCAGGGCATCGTTAGGAATGTCCCGGGGGAGTCCTGTAGGTGGTCGAAGACTCCCAGGAACCAGTGTTGAAGCGATCG
Source organism: Gambelia wislizenii (assembly GCA_030847615.1). Taxonomy (NCBI): domain Eukaryota; kingdom Metazoa; phylum Chordata; class Lepidosauria; order Squamata; family Crotaphytidae; genus Gambelia; species Gambelia wislizenii. The sequence continues at coordinate 254,081,075 of JAUMIR010000004.1, forward strand.
GAATCAAAGTCTGGCAAGGCGAGTGACTGACGTCATGGCTGCCATGTGTCTGAGGAGGACGTGGATGACGTGCGCTCGAACCCGTCAGGACCGTCAGCACTCATGAATCAGGGATCGAAGGGTGTCGAACCGATCCTCAGGAAGGTACACTGCAGCTGAGATCGAATCCAGTCGGGCTCTGATGAACTGGATCGACTGAGTAGGGTTCAGCTGCGACTTCTCCATGTTCACAACAAGTCCCATGGTGTGTAAGACATCTAGGGTAAAGGCGATGTCTGTCTCGAGCTGATGTTTGGAATCTGCCACCATCAGCCAATCGTCTATGTACGGGAAGAGTATTACCCCATGCTGTCGTAGGAAGGCCGCCACTGCCGCCATACATTTCGTGAAAACCCTCGGGGCCGTGGAGAGTCCAAACGGAAGGATGCAGAACTGGTAGGCTTTGTTCTTGATCTGGAACGCTAGAAGCCTCCTGTGGGAAGGATGGATCCCGATGTGGAAGTAGGCATCCTTGAGATCTATGGAGGCAAACCAGTCCCGTCGTTGGAAAAGAGGGAGGATAGTAGCAAGGGTGGTCATCCTGAACTTCTTTGGGATGATGTAACAGTTCACTCCCCTGAGATTGAGGATGGGACGGAGGCCACCGTCTTTCTTCATAACCAGGAAGTATCTGGAGAAGAAATACTGGTGACGATGTTCGGCATCCACGGGTTCGATGGCCCCTTTTTGAAGCAGGGTCTGAACCTCCTCGAGCAGGGGAGGGGAGGGCGGTGTGACACGGACCCGACCTGTTGGAGGCAGTTCGTCAAACTCGATCCGGTAGCCGTGTCATACGATCTGAAGTACCCAGTGGTCCGATGTCATCGAGGATCAGGCGTCCTGGAACAATGACAGGAGGTCTCCAAACAGGGGGGTCTAAAAGAAAACGGAAACAACAATATGAAGGGAGGGCAATTCAAAACCTCCTCCTGCCTTGGTCTTTTGATTTTTGCTTAGAGGGAAGGCAGTAGAGGGAGGTGGATCCCTGGCTCCTCACTGATGAGGAAGATGACATTGGTTGCTGGAACCTAGAGCGCCTAGAGGATCGAGGCGTGTTTCCCCATCTAAAGGGCTGGCCGTAGGAGGATGTGTGCCAGCCAGACCGGTACCTAGGACGGTAGGCAGAAGATGAGGACGATGGCATATTGTACTTCCGTGCGGTGGTCCTCATCTTCTGCGTGAATTCAAGCTTCTCGTCCGTCTAACCATTGAAGAGGCCCGAGCTGTCAAAGGGCAAGTCTTCAATGGTCACAGCTGCTTGCATTGATAGGCCTGACGACCGAAGCCAAGCGTGGTGGCATAAAACAACGGAACCTGCCACGGTTTTGGCGGCACAGTCAGCGACGTGTCGTGCCGAGTTCATCTGCTGGCCTGCAAGCAGTTGGGCCTCTGTCTAGATAGCCTCCGCCATCCTTCTCCTCTCTTCCGGCAGATCCTGTATGAGGGGCGCCGTCCTCTCCCATAGGACCTGCTGGTAAGCCCCCATACATGCCGAGTAGTTGGCTATTCAGAAGCTGAGCCCGGCAGCTAAATACAGTTTCTTTCCAATTATGTCCAGCTTCCTTCCCTCAGGGTCAGAAGGGGTGGACTGCACTCGGTGTTGTCTCCTAGGCTGCGCTGCTTCAACAACCACAGAGTTGGGCTTCAGGTGCTCCTGCAGCCATTCAATGCCATCCCCATCCACACGGTACAGGCGGTCGATCCGCTTGGAAGTCAACAGGATTGATGATGGATTCTCCCACGAACCCTGTGTCAACTTCAGAAGGGATGGGAGGACCGGAATGCGGGCCGCCGGTGGAGCCTTCGATTTGATTCAGTGATAAATGGGATCAACTGGGTCGGACTCCTTCTCAGTGACCTTGAGCTCCAGGGCATGCGACATGCGCACCACCTGCTCTGAGAAGGAGCAAACATCATCGGTAGGAGAGAAAGAGTCCTTGTCCAGTAACTCAGGCTGAGGGGATGGCAGGTAATGAAGATATCTGTCAGAAGAGTTGGATGAGGTGGATGAATCTGACGACGGAGATGGGCTACATTGGCGGCCTAGTAGCAAGGATGTATGAGGCAGCAGAGTGGGAGGCAGTGGAGGGAGTGGACGGAACTGAGAGACTGGGCAGCCCGTATCCTTCAGCATCGGCTTTGGTGAGTGTCTCGGAGGAGATGAAGCCTTGCCCAGTCCGTGGAATGAGAGACGGGGTGGAGGCATCGACAAAACATGATGGGTAGCCACCTCTTTTGTGAAGAAGAATACCCTGTCCGTATCACGGTCAGTGCCTGGTGGTTTAGTCAAAGGCACATTGAAGACAGACCTAGCCAGGTTGTAGGCCCCATACGCCTGAACATCCTCCTAGATCTGCGAGGTGGATGGTTGGGGTTCATCATCCTGCTCTCGCACAGTAGTGGAGTCCCGCAGCAGTTCTGAGCAGGAGACCAGTAGAGCCGGTGAGAGGCCACAAACCTGAGGAGACTTCAGACTCCTCACCCAATGGCTCACCCACTTCAACCTCCACGATTTCCAAGGAGGGAGTTGGGATTGCAGCTGCGGATCGGGGCTGGTCAGTACCGACGCCTCGGTCCCAAGGCGAGGGTTGAGGGTGCGGTACGGTGGGAGCAGGCTGTACAAGTGGAGCAGGTGTTGGTACCATGGACACAGTGGGCTCAGCGCCCTATTTAGCCTCCTTCAGTCTCTCTTCAGTGTGGGTACGCTTAGCCTTCTTCTTCTTAGGGGCTTTACCCTTAGAAGATGCAGAAGACTCCCGGTCTTGGCCAGCATCCCGATCGATCCCTAGGCTTGTCCTTGGATCTGACAGCCGACGAATCTGAAGAGGCTTGATCCCCAGCCGGGGTCAGCCTGGTGGCATGTTTGTGCGAATGGGGCACAGCCTCAGGGTTGGATGCTACGGAGTGGCACCGAGACGGGCTCCGTGACCGGTGGTGTTTGGCTTGAGAGGACTTTGGCAAAGGAGATCGTCCTCTTTTTTGCAGAAATCCCACGGTGGGTGTTGAGGCCGAAGAAGGGATCAAAGCCTTCTCATAGAGGAAGGACTTGAGGTGGGATGATTGGTGTTTTCGCGCCTGGGGCATGAAGGCCTTGCAGTGGACACAGGCATCCACATTGGGGGACTCACCCAGGCAGATGAGGCAGTATGAATGCCCGTCGGAGCTGGGCAGTTTCACTTGGCAGATGACGCATTGTTTGAAGCCAGTTTTAGTGGCCATAGCAAACTGAGCGGAGAGCGAGTCGTCGTCAAATACAGTCCAGGTCAAGCCAAAATCAGAGGTCAAAACCAAGTCAAGAGGAGCACGCAAATCGTCATCAGAAGTCTGAGTCAAGCCAAAAAGTTTTCAAAACACACAGTCAAGGGCAAAGAGGAATCGTAGTCAAAAAAATCCAGTCCGAGTCAAAACCAAAAGCGAAAGTGAGTACAACTAGCGAGCGAAGGTTCCTTCAAACTGCTAATGCAGCGGAGAAAAAGGAACTGAGCGGAATTAGGTGGGAGCACCTTTTAAGGGACCGTTAATGTGGGCGGAAGTACCGCCAAAAATGTATCAATACACATTCTGCCTAGCAATACCAGAAGGTTCCGTATGCTCTGCACAGGCGCAGGAATAAACCCAACTGTGTGATTCACAAAGACCACGAAGATCTGTTATATAACTATTCTAGAAGGTTCCATGTATGCTGCGCAGGCACAGGAATAGCCCCACCTGTGTGGATTCACAGAGACCACGAAGAAGAAACTATGATGCCCCAGACACGTTGCTGAGGTCCTCCCATGTATATATATACATGTGCATGGGACCTGGCTTAAAAGTAAAGAGCTGTCTTCTAACTAGTTTGCCCTATTTGTTTTCATGCCCCCAAAATGCCTCTGCTTCACACATGCTCTGCTTTATAAAACAAAGAGAGAGAGGATGAGGAGAAGGAGAATAAAAATGCTACTGCTTGATAAATTTGGAGTACTGGGAAAGGTAGCACAGAGCAACTTGGGTTAACACCACAGCATGTGCTGTTTGTTTGTTTATTTGTGTGTGTGTGTGTCCCCACGTATTCCCTTTTGAGGGTGGGATGTACAAGTTTCCCTGTATGTCCTTTCTGTATGTTTTCCCTGTATGTTCCTATTTCTTTGGAATGTGATGTGAAGGGGTGCTACGTTGTATGTGTGTATTTATTCTGGCGTATAAGACCTTTGAGCCCTGAAAAATATCCTCTAAAATCAGGGATCGTCTTATACACCGGATACACTTTGCTTCACCTGCTGACCGATCTCCTGCCTCTTAGCTCCCTTCGCAAACAGAGCAAAGAGGCAGGAGATCGGGCGGGGGGCGAGGCAAAGTGTTTACCGATTCATTTGCCCCCTCCTCTGCCTTCTCCCCCCTTTGGGGAGCAACTGAAGACAGACGAGGGGGTGAACATTGCGGTTTGCCGTGGCCGCCACTTGATCTCCTGTGTTCGTTCCCCAAAGGGAACGAACACACAGGAAATCGAGTGGCAGCCGAGGCAAACCGGGTACGTTTGCTCCTTTCTTCCACCTTCCTGGAAGGTGGAAGGGGCGAATCTAGCAGTTTGTAGCGGCCACCCGTGCTTCCCCCGATCTTCATTCCCTTCCAAAGAGAATGAAGCTGGAGGGAGGGGGGCGGACGAGGCAAACCAGGCATTTTCGCCTCTTTCCTTCACCTTACTGGAAGGTGGAAGAAAGGGGCGAATCCCGTGGTTTGTAACGGCCGCTGCCCATTCCCTCCATCTTCATTCCTTGAGTCACCCTTCCACCCTCCCCAAAGGCGCGATCGGGCTCCTGACCGTGGCCTCAGGGAGGGGGTGGGAGGCTGGGAAGCTCCCCCTCGAGCCACCCTTCCACCCACCCCGAAGGCGCGATCAGGCTCCCGACCGCGGCCTCGGGGAGGGGGGTGGGTTGTCTGGGAAGCCCCCCCTTGAGCCACCCTTCCACCCTCCCTGAAGGTGTGATTGGGCTCCTGACCGCAGCCTTGGGGAGGGGGTCAGTTGGCTGGAAAGCCCCCCTCGAGCCACCTTTTCAGCAGCCGAGGCAAACCGCGTATATTTGCTCCTTTCTTCCACCTTCCTAGAAGGTCGAAGAAAGGGGCGAATCTTGCGGTTTGCCACAGCCGCTGCCCATTCCCTGCATCTTCATCCCCTTCCAAAGGGAATAAAGATGGAGGGAGGGGGGAGGACGAGGCAAACCGGGTATTTTCGCCCCTTTCGTACACTTTTGAGTCAACTTTCGTACACTTTTGAATGGAAGGTGGAAGAGAGGGGCAAATGCCACGGTTTGCCTCGGTGGCTGCCCATTCTTTCTGTCTTCCTTCCCTTTGCAAAGGGAAGGAAGATGGAGGGAATGGGCAGCCGCCGAGGCAAACCAGGTATATTTGCCGCTTTCTTCCACCTTCGAGTCAAATTTGACTGGAAGGTGGGAGAGAAGGACGAATGTCGCGGTTTGCCTTGGGGGCTGCCCATTCCCTCCGTCTTCCTTCCCTTCGCAAAGGGAAGGGAGATGGAGGGGATGGGCAGCCGCCGAGGCAAACCGGGTATATTTGCCCCTTTCTTCAACCTTCCAGTCAAGGGTGACTGGAAGGTGGAAGAGAGGGACGAACGCCACGGTTTGCCACGGACACCGCCCATCCCCTCCGTCTTCATTCCCTTCACAAAGGGAACAAAGATAGAGGGAATGGGCAAAGGCAAACTGAGTTCATTCGGGCAAAGGCAAACTGGGCAAAGGCAAACTGAGTTCATTCGGCCCCCTCCTCTGCCTTCACCTCCTTTGGGGAGCAACCGAAGGTGGAAGAGAGGGGCGAATGTAGTGGCTGGCTGACTGGGAGAGCCCTGCCAGCTGATCCTGTTTGCTTTCCCAACTCACAGGAGATCCTCGTGAGTTGGGAAACAAAGAGGATCAGCTGGCAAGGCTCCCCCAGCCAGCCAGCCAGCCAGCCAGCCAGCCAGCCAGCCAAATTGGGGGGTGGTCTTATATGGCAAATATATGCCAAACTCTAGATTTTTACTTGAAAATTGGGGGGTCTTAGATGCCTAGTCGTCTTATACACTGGAATATATGGTATGTGTTTCCTTGTCTTTTTCGCGCAGGAAGAGTGCAATATGTGGTTTTGATATTTGAGTTCAACCCCAAACTCTGTTCTCAGTTTCTTGGACATGTTATTTGTGAGTGGCAGGCTCCTACAACAGATATTTACTTATTAGCACTTTCCCTGCTCCATGGCAGCCATTTTGTGACAGTGCCCATAAAAATTTTTCAGATATCTGCATGAGTCCAGGGGTACAAAAAAGGTGGGTGACCCCTAGTTTATACCATTATCTGCATATGAACTTGCATTTTATGTTCTATGCACTTTATTACACATAAATGAAAGCTGTGTAGAATATGTTGAAAACATTTATTGGAACAACTTTACATCTGTTAGTATAGGTGTTTAGAAAAACCTGCATGTATGAAAAGGCATAAGAATACACAAAGAAGAATAAAAATACCAAATTGCTCTGCTCCATCAGAAACCACTACCTATAGTTGTAAAAATCTGCTACAATTAGATGCCATATCCTAATGACATTTAGAGATGTCCTGCAAGTTTTATCACTTTTATGTCACAATGATGTGGTTTTTCTGGTAAAGTTCCCATTGCCCTGAATTAATGGGAGCTCAGATTTGCAATGTGTACTGGACTTACACTTACAGAACAAAATTAAAACATGCAGTTGTCCCTTCACATTTGCATATTTCACATTCACGGTTTTGTGTATTCACGGTTTGTAGCTGCTGCTCAACTAGCTCAAACTCCAGGACCCCACCCCCTCCTCCTCCCCTTCCTGCCAACAGGTATTGGCAGTCCTGCTGGCGGGAGAAGAGTCTACAATACTGTAGTGTAGTATGTATGTTGGGGGCGGGGCTTAACTTATTCATGGCTTTTTCACTTCCATGGTGGTGTTCCACCTCTAACCACAGCGAATGTGAAGGGACAACTGTATAAATAAACTTTATTTTATGTGCTGTAAATTTTCCCAGTAGTCAAAATTATTTGAATGGAAATAGTTGTTTTGACAAAATAAGTAAATAAATTGCATGCAAAGTGAACTCTTAAATACACTAATTAGGGAGCAAACCCTATGGAACACAGTAGGACTTCCATCTGAAAAAACAATTGAATTAAAAATACCAGAAAATACTCCACAACTCACACAATACAGTAGGACCCCCATATCCACTGATTAATTATCCACCGATTCAGTTATCCACAGGACACAAAACAGCACACCTACCATAGAGTCTTCCTAGAAAATGTGTCCTCTCTAGCCATTTTCTAGGTCCTCCAAGGAAACTCTATGATATTTTAAACAGAAAATCCCATTATTTTCAATGGAGTTCGCTACTATTCATAGTTTTCGGTATCCACGCCCCCCCCCGAACCATTTCCCAGCAGATATGGGGGTCCTACTGTACATTTTTAATCTTTAATTATAGCATTTAATGAAACGATACAGTGGGCCCACCGTATCCATGGGGGTTTGGTTCCAGGACTCTGCGTGGGTACAAAAAAAATGTGGATGAACAAAGGTTCTATGCCACCTCTTTCTTTCACAAGCGCATGGCCACCCACAACTGTGAACTCGTTGGCTGGAGCAAGACTTTCTGGTATTTTTTAAAAAATGGATTGAATCCATGGGTGCAGAGCCCATGGATATGGCAGGCCCATTGTAGTTTGTCTGAATGGGGAAAACAGCTCATCTAAAATTCAAACAAACATATTAGATTTTTTTTCATTCAACAACACTGCACAGTAAAGGGCAAATTAGGATAGAATCAGTAGAATTTCTCAAGCTGGAGAATTGTGAACCCAACTCTACTGTATTAAATCTCAAGATCATGAGGTTCTAGAAATCATACAAATCACATAATTTCTCATTAGAGATGTTGACCTACACAACAGAAGGCATCAAAACAGCATTTTGCTAAGTAATAGTTAGGTCTAATACCATTAAAACAATGTCAGATCTTAAAAAAAATTGTTAGTGCATATCCAGACAATCAATATGAATGGAAGGCAATATTCTATTATTTTGTAAAGTTTTGCATTTACTAAATAACATTGGCTGAAATCCAATCAAATGGCAAAAGATTATGAACAATTACTGCTTTAGATTCAAGTTTGGGAATAATAACAGCAGCACTAGCAACAGCAATTTGAGATAACAAGTAAATTTAGATAGATTCAAGCAGGTATTATTCTAATTGAATTACCCAAAACAACAAAATTCTAATTCAAAAATTGTGCAAAATATTCTTTGGTATCCAATGGTGGAGAAAGTTGTTGTTGTTGCTGTTGTGTGCCTTTGGGTCATTTCCAACTTATGAAAACCCTAAGGCGAATGTATCACGGGGGTTCTTGGCAAGATTTGTTCAGAGGGGGGGATGCCTTTGCCCTCCTCTGAAGCTGAGAGAGTGTGACTTGCCCAAGCTTACCCAGTGGGTTTCCATGTCCAAGTGAGCGTTTGAACCCTGGCTCCAGTCATAGTCCAATGCTCAAACCACTACATCATGCTGGTTCTCGGTAGGAGAAAGGTTGGATATACACACCTATCTGTGCAGAGAGAATATTGTAACGTTGTGGCAGAGGTGCTCCAAAAACAATCCCTCGAAGTTTATCCATGGGAGGGGCTTTATTCTGAAGGCCTCCAAACTTCCCATTGCTGCGAATTCTGTCTCCTTCTCTTGTCAGTAACGTTGGGCAATGTGAAATTTTCACAAGCTGTATATATAGAAGTAAAATTCATTAATTAGTGACACAGATGTCCTTTAAAATTCAATTTTGCTCACTGTAGAAAGGTAATTATATACATTGCTTAAAATTAGTTATTAATACGCCAAAGTATTAATATAAAATATTAATTTTATATTCGTATTTTCCATCAAAATATAACTTTTGCAGCGTCAAAGTATCAGCTGTAAATATTGCCTACTGCACTGGAAAAAAACAGATAATGTATCTTTTATTTGTAAATTGCTCTGCTAGTCAGGAATGGCTTCATCTGGAAGATACTATAAAGACCCCTTTCTTGGAACTAGAAAATGTAGGACTGGAATGGGACATTGGATACCTGCCATGGAGGTCCATTCTGGGTTGGTTGTGAGGAATCCACACAGTTTGAATTACATTCCTCACTGCTCAAATAGAGGCAAGAAATCACATGACCTAAAGGTTCCTCCTCTGGCTCTTCCTCTTCAGTTTCCCTTCATGGCCAAGCTAAAGAATTGAATAACTAAAGGAGAAAGACCAAACGAGTAGAAACAGGAAAGAACAAACTGGAGCTAAGCATTTAGCACAATAAGGAACCACCTTTGAAGATGATTAGCTAGAGCATAGACAAAAACCAGCCACTTCAGGGATGGGGATGCATTCCTCCTTGCAACCAACCCAGAATGGACCTTCCTGGTAAGTATCCAATGTTACATTCCCTGGCTGGTGCAAGGAGAAATCCACATAGTTTGTGACATACACAAGCTATCCAGATGATCAAAAGGGCAGGTTGTTGCTAATTACGAACTGGAACTACACTTTGCACTCTGTCAAGGCAGTATTGTCGACATTTACTTGTCTACTTCTAACTTAGTGTGAAAGTAACTGAGCAGCCTTACAAATCTCTAGCTGAGAAGCATTTGTAAAAAAGCTCTATAAATATACTGAGCTATCAGGTGTAAAGAATGCTTTAAGTGTCATAAGGTAGTGTGACACACTCCTTACTTCCACATGCAATGATAGGTTTTGAAAATCCTACAAACTAGAGCAGTAGAACAGAATGATACAAATAAAGTTGCAACCTGTCTGAAGTGCTTAGTTTACAAATGTTTGCTTTAAGAACACTAGAGAAGTCCAGATCATGCTCAGCTTCCTCTGAAGAGTGTATAGGCCTTGGAAAGAAAAAATGATTTCCTGCAAACAATTAAGGGCTTTTTCAGATGGGGGGAAACCCCCCTGAGGAGGTCGGGAGAAGAATGGGGTTGTTTCGCTTACAGAACCCTGTTTCAGACAGCCCTGTCCTCCTCCCGACCTTCCCCTGTGCTGCTGGTGCCACTTTTTACTGATGGAGGTTTTCCGTCAATAAAAAAGAGGCTCCAGCAGCACGGGGGAAGGTTGGGAGGAGGTTGGGAGGAGGACGGGGCTATCTGAAACAGGGATCTGTAAGCAAAACAGCCCTGTTCTTCTCTTGACCTCCTCGGGTGTTTCTTTCCCTGTCTGAAAAAGTCCCAAGACAGAGTTAATCTTATGCATAAAAACAGAGATTGAGACAAAAAGCAGGAACTCCTATATTGCCCCTACAGGCAGATGTTGCTGAATTGTTTGAACTATTGTAGATATATTAATTGATGAACATAACCCCAGTGAGAGGAGGAATATGAATGAATTTGGCTGAATTCTATGTTGGTGCCATTTGCAGCATGCAATAAAAACATCTGAGTATGGTGGGACTCAATCTCATCTTCTAGAATACAAGAGTGGTCCCTATAGACAGCTGCCTTTGTCTAACAAAATCCTGACTTTTTAAGGAGGATATATTTGATCTGGGTTGGAAGCATAATGACTACTTAGGACGGAACTTTCTAGGATAGGAACTAAGGAAAATCTTCTACAATGGCTCAAATAGAGATTGACCAGGACCCTTAAGATTCTATGTTCCAAAAAAATAAAAAGAAAAGAAAAGAAAAGAAAAAGAAAAAAGAGAAAGAGCTGTTCCTCTCACAACAGTTTGGTCTCAAGAAGAACAACCATATACTTTCAGATATATCAGAGAGGCCAACATTTTCCTTTTCTGAGTATTAGAGCATGGACCCATTCACTGTCAGCCTGAGGAAGTCAAGCATGATTTAAATCTCTGCTTTCATTGAATCTACCACTTCTCTTTTAAATCACTTGACCAAGTTCAAACAGGTGCACTATATTCCAGCTTCATTGTTTAATGTCAGCCATGCAATTGAGGCCAGACTGAATCTGGATGTATATAGTTACTTCTTGGCTTAAAAGCCTCTATATGTTGGAAGAAGGTAAGACTGCAGCACTGAAAGTGGCACCAGATACATCTATGAGGCATCCCTTAATCAGATGGAGACCGGGACAATTACCTGTCCTTTCTCCACTCAAATGCTGGATAGAACTATATCACAGCCATTGTTGAAAAGACATCTTGCAGATTGAAGGCTTGGTAAGAACAAGATTCTTGTTCTTGTGTACTCCTTGCACTGAGTCTGGACAGAAATCTGATCATCTTAATGGGTAATGAGATTAGGCAACCCTTTATGACTTTCATCACTTCCCAATATCTAAATTAGAATATAATCTGTCTCACAGTCCAGAGATTGTACTAGAACCTACATGACCTTAGAATTGGATAACCTGTCCAAAACATATTCTGATAGATAGATAATTATTATTATCTTTATTTATATCCCACCTTTAAAGACTGCAAGATTACAATTAAAAACCTACAGAAAGTCAACATTAAAACCAAATATTAAAAATACAGATTCTAAAAATATTTTTAAAAGTTAAACAAAACAATTTAAAACAATACAGCATTCACAACACTTTTGTTAGAAGCGAGCAATTTTAAAAGTCTGTCTGAATAAAAACAAGCCTTCACCTGCCAACAGAAGGGCAGCAAGGAGGAGGCCATTCTAGCCTCCCATGGAGGAAGTTCCAAAGTGAAAGGGCAGCCACTGAGAAGGCCTTCTCTCATTTTCCCACTCTCTGTACCTGTGAAGGCGATGGGACTGAGAGCAAACCTTTCCTATGGATTTCAGGGCCCAGGCAGATTCATAAATGGATATATGTTCTGTCAGATAGCCTGGATCTCAGCCATATTTTAAAATAATCAGACTGAATCATGGTCCCAAAAAACAGGCTATGCAGGCTTTCACATTAAAAAATAATTGCATTAATTGTATACTGTAATTTATTCGTGTAAAATCAAATTAAATATTAAAATCAATATGAACCAACAATCTCTTCTTATCTCTACATAGAATCCAACAAATATGTCAGCAGGAATAGTTAACTGTTACTTTATTAGGATATCTGTGTTTCTGTAGAAAATAAGATCAATGCAATGGTTAGGGCCATTGGACTGTCCTGTTGAACCAGTGAGCCAATAGTCAAGGATGGAAATGTTTTGCACTAACAGGCTGGAGAAAATAAGAATAATCAAATAGTTAGATAAAATATAGGTTAACAAGAATTCCCTGTAAACACCAATGAGTCAATGGGAGATGTTTGGAAATGCTCCATACTAAAAGCCTGTAGATAATTCGACCAATCCAATTGGTTAGGTAAAATACAGGTGAATAAGAATTCCCTGTAAGTCAGTAAGAAGGTGTGGGAAAACTCTGTACTAACAGCAGTTATCAGTGGTCTTCTGATTAATGGAGTGGACTATACGCTCTTACAAAATTTGCAGAAATTAGTGAGTTTCCATGGTTGAGAATACTAACAGTTTCTTCCTCCCCCACCAGACCTCGAACTCATGACAAAAAAAAGGTTGTAGTGACTCTTCTCTGCAAGTCTTCTGCCAAGAGATTTATGAGTGTTCTGTTCCACAACTGTCTTGGGGCTGTGTGGGCCTTCAAGTTGCCTCCTGACTTATGCCAACCCCATGAATTTTAGAGGGTTTTTAAAGGCAAGGAATACTTAAGAAGCGGCTTACCACTGGCTTCCACTGAAATTTATTCTACAGCACCTGATATTGTTTGGCAGTCCCCATCCAAGTACCAACCAGGGATGACCCTGCTTAGCTTCCAAGAACAGACAAGATCTGGTGCTTTTAGGGTACTTAGGCCTGTTGCCTTGGGGACATGAATGCAGGGGTGAATCCATATCTAACACTGTGATTTTCTACAATAAATTTGAGCAGTTGGTTTTTTAAGGAAAACACTCCTAAGGAAAACACTCTTTCAGCTACTTAAAAATATCTGAACCCTTACCAAACTGACAGGATGCTGTTATCCTATAGAAAAATGAGGAAATAATTTCAGTTAAACTGTTCAATAAGTACCATAGGCAAATAAGAACGGGTATGATATCTTATTCTCCTCTTATTTAGGGAATAGAGAATAAAGCTTTGCTTATTGGTTAATCCCCCAAATATCTGCCAAACAAAAGGGATAAACAGCAACAATAGCAATCTATGCCCTGAATAAGTAGACTATAGGACATATGCACATTTAGTTTAAACACATCTGTTGTCAGAATGCAGTCTGAAATGTGTACTGAAAAATCTTGTGACTGAAATTATGGGCAGAATCTCAACTAACATGTTCAAATACTAGAAAACTAAGTTCTGCTGAAGTGTAAATTTCCAGCATTTGCTAGGCCAAAGGCTTGGAAACTCTGGTAATAGGCTGGATGATCATATCATTTCAAGGGCTAAAGCTGAGACCATGTTTTATTCACAGCTCTAAAACCACAACGGAAGGAACAACTGATACACTAGGGGATAACGCTAAGTCCTCAGAGGGGTTGTCTCAATGGTGAAAATATTCCTCACGGAATGCGAGGAGAATCTTACCTGTCTTGATGGATTCCTCAGCATTTCAACATATTGGGAAGGGGGAGGGCAAAACGTCAAAAACTCCACAGTAAAAGCCTTTGTGGCTTTGTCCTGGGGTTTTTTTCAAAAAAACAGGGAGGGGGTGCACATTCCTGCTCATTGGGACAAGTGATTCGATATGAATCGCTTTTCCATAGGAGAGAATGCACTAAGCTGATTGGACAGGCAAGTGCCTGCTACTGCCATGTTGGATTTTCACCTTAGCAAGCAATCACTAAGGTGATAAAACAGGGTGTTGGGTTTTTTTTTGGGGGGGGGTTTCCTGTTAAATCGAAAAATTGCTCTATCACACCTTGGGCATGGTTTTTTTTTTTTTAAAAAAAAAGTTTGGCAACAGCAAATTGAGGTAAGTACAAATATGAGTACATCACTTGTGGCTGTCATCTTGCATGCAAAGCTTATGGGGGCAAAAAAATAGTTAAGACAAGTCGCAGCTGCTGTGAAATGCCATTACTATGGGGTTTTTTGGGGGCTCGTTTTTTGGGGGCTCGTATAGACAAGCCCAGAGTCATGAGGCAATTCTTATTCTCTTTTTTATTTCAGAATTGCAGCCAAGGCGGGGAAGTCTTCAACTTGAGGAAACACCTTCTTCTGCCCTTTCAATTATGAGAGAAAGGCTAAATAAAATTCTCTGGGATGGGATGGGGGAGAGGGTCTGGAATCTTTATTTTCATCAGACAATTAACTGCTCCTTGTTTCTGAGGGAAGAGGCAGGACCAATGAGTCTCCTCAGAAAGAAAATGGAACTCCCTGGATCCCTCATCAGGGAGTTTATGGCCTCTTCCATTTCTGAGGCATAAAGGGGCATGGTACAATTAGAAGTCACCCTCACTTACTCACTCCAATATCAACTGAAGAGTTTCCATACGGAACTTCTACTTGGCCACCCAGTGGTTGACTCCGCAGATATTGAGAATGGCCCTTCAATCCTTGTTTTTCTTGGGGATCAGAAAGAGCAGACAGTAAGAGCCCAATTTTTTTTTGTAGGGGGGGAATGGGTTCTATGGCCCTTATCTGTAGCAAAGGATCTATTGCCTTCAGCATCAGAGAGTATTTTTTCTGCCTGTTGTTGAAGGACTGGATGAAAACCAGAGCAGGTCTGTGAATGACATCTATGGTGTAACCCTGGCAGGTAGGAAAAGACTAAACAGAGTAAGAACAAAACAACAGGAATAAAAAGAGAGCCCCAAGAGATAACTATTCTGGGCGAAGGCAGAGAAGCAAAATGAAATGAGCAGCCAGAGGAGGAAATTTGTAAGCAAAGCTTTAGGTCATGGAATTACATGCCCCTCTCTGAGTAGTGATGGATGTAACCCAAACTGCATGGATTCCTCCTTGCACCAACCAGAGAATGGCAACTTCCTCTCACTTCCTCCCACTTCTCCCCATAAACCCATCTATGAAGAAAACAACAGAAGGGCTAAACAAAAAAGCACTAAACCACATGGTTATGTTCATTTTACAACTCCATATGTATGTACAATAGAAAGAACAAACCAAACTCAAAGGAATAGTAAATAAAGGACTTATTTCACTTAATGCTTGTTGTTGTGTGCCTTCAAGTTATTTCCAACTTCTGGCAACCTTGAGGCCATGAAATCATGGGGATTTCATGGCAAAATTTGTTTAGAGGGGGTTTGCCTTTGCCTTCCTCTGAAGCTGAGAGAATGCGTCTTGCCCAGGGTCACCCAGTTGGTTTCCATGGCTGAGTGGGGATTCAAACCCTGGTCTCCAGAGTTGTAACTATACTCAAAGTAGACATTAAATTTTCCAGAAGAATAACTGCTGGCCAGAGTGTTAACCAGAATGGAGACATACAAATAAGGGCCAAAATTTCAATTTTTCAGTCAGAACTGGGAGATCATTCTGAAAAAGTCTAGGACTTTATGAAAGCAGCATCTGTACAGTGTAGGAATTTAATTAAGTTCTTACTGAAACAAGCTACCGTCCTCATAACTCCACTGAGACAATATTCCTACTTCCACACAGTGGGCCATAATCTGTGCTGGCATTACTCCCCTATAAGGTGCCTAATAGTCACCTTGTTAATGTAAAATTCAACACTCTTTTTATTAGGGATTTCAGGTGGAAAAGCCTGTATAACTAGTATTATGAAGCTTCTTGGTATATTGAAAGCAAAATTAAATCACATAAGGTTAGAATACGAACCTCTTTTCTATAATGATTGGCAGCTTCCAGATTGTCAACAATAATGGTATCTCCTAAGAGCATCCCAAACACTATAAAATTAACAAAAGAGAGAGACTTCAATAAAGGATTCAAAATATAAGCCACTGTGTAAGCCACTTTCAATTTACATTAATGTACCATGAGGCTGAACATCAATATTGAATGAAAGGTTGGTACTTACTGTGAATGATCATTCTTGGACAGAAGGAGGAAGAATCCATGCACTTGTGGTTATTACCTGAAAGCCAGCTGACAATACAGGAGTCCAAAGTTCTTTTCACTTATGATTGTTGACTCCTCTCTCTTCTGCAACCACTTTATTAGAAAGCCTTGCCTGTTTTATTCACCCATTAATACCACTTATAAGTTTGTTAACCAAGAAAGAACTAGGAAAGAGCTCTGTGTGTATGTGTTTAATGTGCTGCCACATCTGGGTGGGGATGGGTTGCCCCTCTGGACATCAAGAATACTCTTTCACAGTGAGTACCAATCTTTCATTCTCTGGATGGCATAGAGGAGCAATCCATGCACTCATGGGACATACATTCGCCTTTAATCGTCCAGGTGGGTGTGTCTGTCTACTTTCTACTTTACTAAATGCAACACTGTGCAACCAAAAGCCATGTGTGCTGAGTTATACTCGTCCATTTTGTAGTGCCTTATAAATGCAGAAGTTACTTTTCACCCTGCTGCACTACAAGATTCTTCTAATGATACCGAGAGAAGTAAACTGCAGTAGTTGCTACTGAATGAATGGAATGTGCCCAGACATTCTGTGACCTTGGTGCATTCACATAGTCATGTGCAGCCACTGAACAATTATTAATTTTGTTGCCCTATTTCCTAAGATTTTTGGATCAAAAGAAATGAATTGTACTTTCACATGTCTAATATGACTGGTTTTTAATATGACCTCAGTATCTTTCCTTTTCTTCAAGGCATCACCCAGTATTGATGCCATCTCTAGTATCTACTGCTTTTGAAATTCAAGTAAGTATAATGCTATTGAAAGAGAGAGTGAGAAACCCTTGACCAGTTGGCAAGGCAGGATTTTAAAAACTGAGCTTAGAGAGAGTAGGGCTAATGTCTTCAATGGAAAAGAACTTTGGATTCCTGCTTTGATCAGCTGGCTTGAGGGCTAAACACATGAGTGTGGATTGCTCAGGTGGTCATCCAGAGAACGAATATTTTCTTTATCTGTTGCAGGTTTAGAGGCTTGCTTCTCACTATTTTGGTAATTTTCTTCACCCTCTACAACCTACGTAGTTGTGTTTTTTGGGGAAGATTTTTGATATTGTTTCATTCTATGGTTGCTATTTATTTTCCCCAGAAGGCCGGTGGGATTCTTCTCTGTTGTTATCTAAATCTTGTAATTTTCACCTTTTCTTTCCCAAATCATTAGCCATATTTTATATTTAATTTTAGAGACAGATTTTAAGGAGAAGGAGGAAAGGAAAAAAAAATTGACCAGCTAGATTAAAACTGCTGAGAGAGAATGAAGTCAACAGACTAAATGGTATTAGAACTTTGGATTTCCTGCCTCAATCAGCTGGTGTGAGGGAATAATCACTAGTTGTAGATTGCTCCTTCAGCCAGTCTGAGAATTAAAAACTGTGTGAGAGGAGTCAACAATCCTAAATGAAAAGATTTTTGGACTCCTACATTCTTAGCTGACACAGGGAGTAGTAACCCATGAGTGAGTACATTGCTCCTCCATGCTATCCAGAGAATGAAATGCTCAAATGTGACATAAATTAAATATAACATTAAATGACAATATAACAGAAGATCAACTGCAATAAGCATAATTAAGCCTTAATCCTGAATATGTCATAAGCTATCTTAAACAAAATGGAAAGAATCTTGAATTTCTCTTTTTTCTTTCTTGATGATATGACAAGTCTTCAACCCACCCAATTCAATAAATAATATGTTGCCACTAAGCTTATTTTTGAATAAAGCAACTCCACATTTTGCCCATTTAATGCCATTTACCTGTCTGGCAGTTCTCTGTGTGTTCTGGAAATGTTAGCAAGTTCCTGGCAAATACAGGATTTCCCATAGGCTTGAAATGGTTTTTTCCACTTCGTAGATGAGGTAAAGGCCTGGTCAGAAGTTAAAAAAAAAATATTTTCCTATACCTGTTTGTTAGCTTTAACATGAAACATTATATAAAATTTGGTCAACATGTGGACATCCTGTTGCTGGATGTTGAGATTTCCACGAGCAACAAAATTACAACATAAAACATACAAAGCGAAGCCATATGTGGAAGCTGGGGGAAAAGTCATCACAGGATTGTGGAGATGCAATCCATAGCAAACTATTCTTGTCTAGCTCTTATTCTTTTGACAAAAACTTGCAAAGGAGAGAGGAACACTGGAACTTAACTATGACATGCCCAAGTTATTTTAATTAACATGGTATCTTGCCTAGCCTGGGCAGTGACAGGAGTTAGCTCATGGATGGTTCCTTCTCCTTTGCAAGAATGGATGTTCATGTTCAAGTCTTCCAATGTGCCATTTCAAGCATAATGTCTATATTCCTGCTTATCAGTGTTCGAAAGAGCAACTCATCCAAAGATATTTTTCATCCTCTGCATATTATTATTTTATCTTATCTAATCCTACCTTTCTGTCAATGTGGAAACCAAGGCAGCTTACAATGTAGAATTAAAATAAAATTAATGCATTCCAAACCTCTATTGATTCTCTTCTCTTCCTGTTTCAGTTCCTTCACAAGTGAGACACAGGAAATAGTACTGGTCATATTACTGGTATTAACTGAACCAATTTGACTATGGCTCTGTTCTGTTCCCACATTCTTACTTACTGATGGCTTATCTTTGAACATTCCCTTTAAATACTTCATGAATTTGGACTTCTGGTTGGTGACAGGGTTGTGGTTGGCTGCGTGTAGCTCAGCGGGAGCTCTTGCAGTCACTGTGCAGGAGTGTTTCTGGCACTACTCTCAGTTATAATTAATAACCAGAGAAACTATCCTTTTGTGGAAAAGGAGTCGGAGTGAACTCAAAGAAGACTTATTTCCAGCTCAAGTGCCTCCTTTTTCTTCTTTCCCAAGGGAGAGGGGAAGAGAGGCACAGAACGCTGAGGGAGTCATGGAGCCAACAACGCCCCTGCCTGGGAATCATCTGAGGGAGGATGCAAGCAACCCCACTGGTTTTAAGATTAGATTACAACAAAGAGGTTTGGAAGAGAGTCTTCACTGGAGGTTTTGAACTGAAGCTATCTTTCACAATTAAAACTACACATTCAGAAAATTGGAGGTAAGCATTAGCACCAGAAGAGTCCGAAATAAGAGGGGAAGAGGGTAGTGTGAGACGAGGAAGGTGGAGAGAGAGAGCTAGTAGAGACTTTGCAGACTTTGTTGAGTTACCCTTAGAAAAATGGAAGCTGAGGTGGACAGGATATTTAAAATAAACTCAAAGGTAGCAAGGCAAAGAAAGCTGCTAAGCGATATCGTAATGTATTTTACAAGAGGAAAAATCAGAGACTTAGTTTTACAGAAAAATTATGAAACAAGACTAATTGTAGATGAAAATGAAGTGGCAATATATAAAGATATTCCAATGCAAATTTCGAAGAATTTTGAAGAAAAGACTATCAACTTATTACATCTAGGTTAAAAAGGAAAGGCATACAATATAGATGGGAAAAAGTAGAGGGAATATCGTTTACATACCGCCAGAGGAGATAGACTGAATATGATAAAAAAAGCGAAGGACTTCCTTGCCAAATATGGGAAAGAATTGAATGGCATGGAGAGAGAGAAGAAAGAACAAGATCAAACAGAAAGACAAGAAACTTTGAAGGAAGATATAGGAAAACTGAGAGAGGAACAGGATGGGGAAACTGAAAATATGAGAGGGAGCAAGGAGAAGATGGAAAAGACATAAATGGGAAATAGAAGCGAAGAAGAGGAAGAGATAGAGTTGGAAGAAGAAGATGATGAAGGAGAATTGGTGGATACAGAAGAGGAAGAGGAGGAAGAACAACAAGAAGAACAACAAGAAGGAAAAATAGAGACAATTCAGGAAAACTAAATAAATAAATAAACTAAAACTAAATAAATTAACTAAAGAGTAAATATATAAAGAGTTAATAATTAAGAAAATGGAAAATGGATATTAAACTGATATCATGGAATGTTGGAGGGAAGAACTCCCCTTACAAAAGAAAACAGATATTTCATTGCCTAGAAAAGATTAAAGTAGATGTGGTATGCATTCAGGAAATGCATATAAAGGAAAAGAATAAAAACTTATTAAGGAATAGGAAATTAGGCCAAGAGTTTATAAATTCAATCAACAAAAAGAAAAAAGAAATAGTATTATATGTAAATAAAAATTTGGCTGCAAAAGAAATCATAAAAGATCAAAAGGGAAGATATATTGGAACTGAATTAACAGTAATGGGCAAAAGAACTTTAATATTAGGGGTATATGCCCCATCTGAAAATAAAAATAAATTTTATCAAGCTCTATTGGCAATGTTACTAGAAGTAGACTATGATGGTCTAATATGCCTCGGAGACTGGAATGGGGTATTAGACCCCCTTAAAGATAGAACTTTTGGGGGGGGGGATAACAGATAAACAAGGAAAATTATCCAAATCATTTTTCAATCTTATGGATAATTTATCTCTAATTGAGGCATGGAGACATTTATATGGCAATACAAGAGAATACACATTTTTCTCAGAGAGCCACAAGTCCTTCTCACGTATAGACATGTTCCTGCTGTTTAAGAGTATCATGAGTAACGTAAGATCTATGGAAATTTTGCCAAGAACAATTTCCGATCACAGTTTGATATAATTGACAATTAAAAATTATAAAAGGAATTATAGTTGGAGACTTAAGGAGGCAATGATACAAGAAGAGAAGGTGCTAACTAGAATAAGAGAAGCTTTGAAAAATTACTTTAAAGAAAATAAAGAAGGAGAAGTGGCGATACATAATATTTGGGATGCAAGCAAGGTGGTAATAAGGGGACTGTTCATGCAAATAAACTATGAAAGAAATGAAAGTATACAAGAAAAAATGCAAAACCTTCAAGATGCATTACAACAAAAAGAACAAGAACTTAAAAGAGATCTGACAAATATGAAAGTGATAAAAGAATTAAAAATCTTGAATGATCAAATGAAAATAGAAACAGCGTAAGAAATTGAAAAAAAAGATAAGATATGTGAAGCAAAGGTATTATGAAAATGGTAATAAAACAGGCAAACGGCTAGCTTACAGATTACGAAACGAACAAAAGAAACATCAAATTTTGAAAATAAGGCAAAGGGAAAAATCTTAACTACTCAAGAGAAGATAAGAAAGGAATTTCAGGAGTTCTATAAAGATTTATTTAAGGAAACACCATTAAGCAGAGTTGAGAAAGAAAAGATAGGAAAATACCTAAATGAACAATGTATACGGAAAATAAATGAAAGTCAAAAAGAAGAAGTGAATAAAAAAATAACAAAAATGGAAGTGGAGAGAGCAATTAGAACATTGAAGAGTGGGAAAACCCCAGGACCTGATGGTTTTCTGGCCTGTTATTATAAAAATTTTGAAGAAGAATTAAAAGAACCATTATGGAAAACATTTAATAACATAATATCAAAAGGAACTATACCAATATCTTGGAAAAATGAAAATATTGCACTAATATTAAAAGATAAGAAGGACCCTGAAGAAATGAAAAATTATAGACCCATCTCGCTGTTGAATACAGATTATAAGATCTTTACAGCAATTTTGGCTGAGAGGTTGAAAATCACATTAAACGATTGGATAAACAATGATCAAGCAGGATTTTTGCCCAAGAGACATTTGAGAAAAAATATTAGAAAGATAATTAACCTAATTGAGCATTTTGATAAACATCCAGAGAAAAAGCTAGCTTTGATATTCTTGGATGCAGAGAAAGCATTCGACAGTGTAAAGTGGTATTACATGTTAGAAGTAATGAACAAAATGGATCTGGGAAAGAACTTCATAAATGGAATTCATGCAAATTATAAACACCAAACAGCCCAAATAATAATAAATGGGCAGAAAACATCAGATATAAACATGGAAAAGGGAGTAAGACAAGGATGTCCCCGCTCACCATTGATTTTCATAACGGTTCTGGAAATATTATGCAGGAACATAAGAGGAGATGAGAAGATACAGGGAGTGAAGATAAAATAGCAAATCTTTAAGATATGTGCATTTGCTGACGATTTGGCCGTATCTTTAGAGGATCCTATAGAGTCAATCAAAAATTTACAAGAAACATTGGAAGAGTTGGGTAAGGTATCAGGAATCAAAATAAATAAAGATAAAAGTTATATTAATGAAGAACTTAAATAAAAGAGAGGAAGAGGAATTAGAAAAACTATCAAATGTTAAAATAGAAAAGAAGATCAGATATTTGGGGATAATGATAATGAAAAACAATCTAGATTTAGTAGATAATAACTATATGAAGAATTGGAATGAAATAAAAAAGGATATAGAAAAATGGAAAAGGTTAAACCTATGAATCTTAGGGAGAAAAAATTGACTATCTTGCCAAAAATGCTCTTTCTATTTCAAAATTTACCTATATTACGTAACAGCAAGTTATTTAAAAGATGGGATAAAGACTTATCTTGTTTTATCTGGCAGAAAGAAAAACCAAGAGTGAGATGGAAAATAATGCAGGAAGAAAAAGGCAGGTGAAGTTTAGGTTACCAAATTTGAGGGTTATATTACCACTCGTGTACTGGTTTGGCTATATGACTGGTTTACGCTTAAAAATGACAGAATAATAATATTAGATGGGGTTGATGCAAGGTATGGATTACATGCGTACCTCTGGTACGAAAAAGGAAAGATAAAATTTTTAGAAATCATCTTATTAGAAATGCAATGTTGAAAACATGGAAAGAAATGAAAAACAAATTATACACTAGACTACCGTTGTGGGTATCACCCCAGGAAGCCTTTAGAAGAACAGAGATGGCACACTTGGATGACCGGTTGACATACAGACCTGTTGAAATTTAAGGAAGGGTCAAATAGGATTAAAACCAGGGAAGAACTGGAGGAGGAACAAAAATTTTGTAACTTGTTCCAATATCAGCAATTACTAGAAAGATATAAAATGGATAAGAATTTAGTTGGAACAGAATATCAGAAGACAGAGCTTGATACAATGATAATAGAAAATAAAGAATTGACAATATCTAAGGAATACAAATTATTATTAAAGTTAGATTTAGAATCAGAAGTAGTGAAAGATTATATGATGAAGTGGTCACAAAACATTGGGTATAACATTCATTTAGAGGATTGGGAGACGCTTTGGAAGAGAAACATGAAATTTACTCCATGTATGGAGTTGAGGGGAAATTGTTATAAGATGTTCTTTCGTTGGTACATGTCACCACAAAAGTTGGCAAAAATACATAAGGATAAGAGAACAAATTGTTGGAAATGTGATGAAATGAATGGATCATTTTACACCTGTGGTGGTCATGTAAAGCTGCAAAAAAAATGGATTAATATACATAACTGGATAAGGAAAACATTGAAAATAGAATTTAGACTAAAACCTGAAATATACTTATTAAACATTATAGGTAAAGATTTTCCTAAAGAATCTAAAAATATAATGTTATACATGACCAGTACAGCGAGAATCACGTATGCCAGACATTGGAAACAGAAAGATATACCGAAGGTGGATGAGTGGATGACAAAGTTATTAGAGATAGCGCAAATGGACCAGCTTCATATTGGATGAAACATCGGTCCACTATCAAGTTTAGAGAGGAATGGAGAAAATTGATTGAATTTTGGAAATCAGAATGGAGTGAGTATGTAATCACCTGATTTACGGATTAAGTTAGGTAAGCTTGGATACGAATCTTCTGTTGGATGGATACGGGAAGAATAGATTTTCTTAGAGCAGGAAAGTACGAAAATAGTACTGTAATCACACGTAAGTTGTGTAGTAAGGATTTAATGAAATGTAAATATTGTATATAACATATTGTATATAAAGGTAATAGGATATATATATATATATATATATATATATATATATATATATATAAATGTTTATGTAAAGAAAGATCATGAAGTATATAGAAAGCAAGTTCAAATTCAGGAAGGAGGTTGAATTTATATTTTTTAAAATAAAATAATTTTAAAAAATACTTCATAAATTCTTTAGATTTATTTGGAAGCCAGAGTATATTCAAAGTTGCTGTCTCCCTGTATCTCAACCAGGCTTGTGTTCCCTTTACCTGAGTCTGCCGGCACAGCCGAACTTAGTTCAGCCAAGCCTACTGTCTTCTCTTGCCTGCCATGTGACACTGCAGCTCTGCCTTTCAAGTTCTGAATCAGCATTTCCAAGATGGCAGCCCAAGCTCGCCACTGGAGATTTTGCTGCTGCAGCTGCATTCTTCTCCACACCTTTTAAGCCCATGGAGCTTGATTTGCCAGGCTTTTGTTTCTTCAGAGACTTAGCTACTTCTGTAGCTTATTTCTCCGAGGCTTGTGAAAGCTTATCAGTCTTTCTGATCAGCTCTTTCAGTTTTGACTCACGTTTCTGAGAACACTTTTCCAGCTTTTTATTTTCCTTTTCCCATTCTACCTCTTCAATTTCGCTTTCACTCGAGATCTGAAATATTTTCTGTAGGTCTGCCTTTCTATTTTTCTCTGAATTCCTCTTTGGTGTTGGAGGTGTATTTGAAGCCCTGCTTGTTTGATGTTCTCTAGGAGTCCCGGACTCCATGACCTGCTTCTAATTTCTGCTTCTAATTTCTTAATTAAAGTTCAACTATGAATGTAACTAATTAATTAATTAATCTAAGTATTTCTTGACCAGAGGAGAGAAAATTATATCAGGTTGGCAGGGTAGGTAATAAAAAACTGACGGAGGAGGGAAGGGGTCCCAGCGGTGTTAACTTAAAATAATGTTGGACTCCTGCCTAGTTGGGTTGGCATGCTGGAATTAACCCAATCATAGTGGATTGATCCTCCATGCCATCCCAAGAATAGAAAAGACACCCCATGCCCAGTAAAGAATGTAGGCCCTGCCACATAGGATGGGGCTGGATGGCTCCTTCTCCTTGGCAAGAATGACCCATGCAATAAGTCCTCCAATGTGCCATTCCCAGCCATCTATGAATGGGATCTACCCAAGCAAATGTGCATTAGGGTGGAAATGGTAAAAATGTGTTTTAATGTTGTACTACATGTTGCAGAACCTTTCTACCAAAGGAGGCTCTGGCTGAAGCAAAATTGTCTAGTTTATAGCGTTTAGTGAATGTGAATGGATCTGCCCATGTGACTGCTCGACAGATTTCCTCTAGGGGTGCATTAATAGAAATAGCAGCAGTCATAGATGCTGATCTAGTTGAGTGTGCTGTTACATTCTGTGGTTTTGGAAGACCTACAGTCATGTAGGCCAAAAAGTTGCACACTTTGATCCATTTGGTTAGTGCAACAGAATATGGCCTCTTCCCGGCCTTCAGGAAGGGGCTCTGTGGATTGAGAGCCCCATAGCCGCTTCGGGAATGTCTGGAGGGGTGGAGGGAGTGTGGCGGAGAGCCTTTCAGCAACCCCCACCCTTCCAAAGCCGCAACAAGGCTTGGAAAGCTCAATCGTGGCTTTGGGAAGGGCAGGGGGGGCTAAAAACTGCCTCTCCCACCAATTCCCCTCTCTCCCGGGGCTTGGCTCCCCACCCCAAATGGAGCCAAGCCCCAGGAGGGAGGGGAGTTGATTGCCTGGCTTGCTCAGCAAGCACTCCATTTAAATCAGCTCCTCTCCCTTGCGTGGGAGGGGGGGAGAGAAGCAGATATAAATGGGGTGCTTGCTGAGCAAACCGCGAATAATCAAAACTTCGAGTGAAAGCCGTGAATGTGGACGGGCAACTGTAATTCCATTTACCTGAAACAATGTACATATTAAAATACAAAGCTGAATTTAACAGTCTTTCAATTCACAATGTTAAAAATATACACATTAAAAACATAACAATTCTAACTCTTAATCACAGTTAACAGTGATTGAATAGAACTGAGCCAAATTTTCCTGGGCTCTAAAGCTGAAAGCAATATATGGTGGAAGTCTGAAGTTGTAAACAACTTGAAGGCACATGACAATAATAAAACGTAGTAGTTTGAATTTATACCTGTTTACATTCATTTTCTTAGTTTTGGCCCAGCATTCCAATCTCTCAAAGTCTTTCTAAATTCTGAACCAGTTGTCTGGGGTGTTCTTTACCCCCCAATTTTGTTGTCATCTGCAAATTTGCTAAACATGCCTTCTATTCCACCATCCAGGTCATTTATAAAGGCATTAAACAACACAGGGCCCAGGACAGAACCCTGAGGCACCAAACTTCTCTCTAGAACAAAGAATAACTATTGGTGAGCATGCTCTGGTGGGTGAAGGTTTCTGACACCCTTGAAGAATGCTTTAACAAGTCTAACAGAAAGTGGTAACCCCGCAGAGAAGAATGAGTGACTATGGATGATGGGTAAGCCTTGAGTAAGGCGTGATTAAATGCCTTGTCAGCAAAGGTGCCAGGAATTTCAGTACATGCTCTACTTGAATCTTTGAGAAAAATCTGCCCTGGGTCTCAAGGAAAAAGCAAAGGAGCTTCTTTAAAAAAAATATATTTTTTTAATTGTAATACCACATAAAAAATGGAACAATTATAAAGTTCAAATCACAGCTGCGCTGGGCAGGGCACATTTCTAGGATGGAGGACCATCGCCTCCCAAAAACAGTACTCTACTGAACTCGCCACGGGTCAGCGTAAGAGGGGCGCTCCAAAAAAGGGATACAAGGACTCCCTGAAACAACATCTCAGGCTCGGCCAAATTGATCACCAACAATGGTCCGCCCTGGCCTCACATCGGGAGGCATGGAGACACACTATCTATAATGCTGCAGCCTTATTTGAGAACTCATGCTGAACAAGTCTTGAAGAGAAACAAAAACGCAAAAAGAATCACAACCTGGAAACATCATCCCAGGAGACCTTCTGCTGTGCTTTCTGCAACCGGACTTGTTTATCTCGGATTGGCCTTTTTAGTCATCAGCGCGCTTGCAGAAAGCGTGGGATGAGTCCTTCCTGAATCTTCGTTTGCGAAGAAAAGCCAGAGAGAACAACCAGAAGGGAAAAAGGGGGACAAGAAAAAGGGATGGAGCCAATCAGGCTGGAATATAAAGAGTCTAAATATGCTGTTCTTCTTCTTCACAGGAGATAATATGAAAGCCAAGGATCTGAGAGAAAGAGGGTGTCTAAGGAGGAGTGGCAGTGTGTAAAACTTTTTTCTATAGCTGAAGTTGATTTTTGGGAGGTCGAGGACACTGTCTATGGTTGTTTACATAATCAATCAAAACAAACCATTCTTCAACAGAGGTGGTAGTGTGTGCACCTCCATTATTCAACTTGGTCGAAGAGGCCAGTTTCTGAATCCTAGTCTACCATCCATCCATTGAAAAGGTCCCAGTTTTCCAGTGTGTGGCAATCTCCAGCCTTGTAACTGCAAGAAGGAATGCAAGGAGTTTTCTGTGCTTTAGGGAACTATTTTGGCCTATATACATTGTCAATATCAAAAGAGCCGGGCAAAAATAGATAACTTTGTGATTTCAGAGATAAAAGTCAATACATGAGACCAAAATGCTTTTACTTTCGAGCATTCCACCCACATATATAGGTAAGATCCAACTGCAGCACATCCCCTCCAACATATGGCGGTATCGTTTTGGTTATTCTAGAGAGTTGCGGAAGAGTTAGGTACCATTTTGTGAATGATTTTTAGAGTCCCTTCTTTGATGGCTGCTGATCGAGTTTTGTATGGAGGGGAAGACCAAAGCTGCTCTTTCCCATATTGGTGGACAAATTAATGTCTTGTAGATTTTTGCAGCCAATCTTTTTTCGTTCATGGTAGGAGCTTCTACCTATAATCGTATGATTTATAGGTACTTCTTCACTGCCTGAATTATGTCAGCTAGCTTTCAGGAGAAATGGACAGGAACAGAACTTCTGACACTGTGAAGTGAATCATCTGTAGACCTAGATGTCTAACCTCCCCATCCTGTTGGGTCAGCAGGTCTGGCAACAGTAGGTAGCATTTTTGGATCAACAGCAGTAGTGGTGCTGATATTGGGGTCACCATAATACGATTAATATGTAGTGGGTCTGATCACCCCTGAATTTTGCAATCATGCTGGTGAGAAGTGGAAAGAGAGGAAACACAGACTCTTCCCTGCAAAGGAGTCAATGAACATGTCCCCCAATGAACTGTCTGTCCTGCTTCTACTGGAGCAAAAATAGCACATTGTGCCTCATTGCAAATAAGTTCATTTCTGGGGTTTCCCAATAATGGAAGAAGCTTGTGATTATTTGATGCACAAGTTTTTTTACATGGGAGGTTGAGTTGGCACAGCTTAGTGAGTCTGCCTCTATGTTGCTCTCTTCTGGTTAATGTATTGCAACAGGATGTATGGTTTG
This sequence comes from Gambelia wislizenii, assembly GCA_030847615.1. NCBI lineage: Eukaryota > Metazoa > Chordata > Lepidosauria > Squamata > Crotaphytidae > Gambelia > Gambelia wislizenii. Next base: position 254,109,443 of record JAUMIR010000004.1, read on the forward strand.
GTTACACCATTCTCAAAGACGCATGGCCAAAGTTATGAGGGGATCGAACTTCATTCCACCCTGCTTGTTTATATAATACATTATGGTTGTGTGGTCAGTGGAAACAAATACAATGTACCCTGAGAGAACAGTCCCAAGGCTTTTGTGACTGCCAACATTTTGAGAATGCTGATGAAAAATTTCTTGTTGTCTGCCTGCAGGCCATTGATGGAGAATTGTCCCAGGTGTGTTCCCAACCTAGAAAAGAAGCATCTGTTGTAACAGGTGTTGTTGGCTTGGACACTCAAAAAAGAGAATGTGTTAAAGAAGAATTGGAAGTTATGTCCACTATCCTAGTGTTTGCTGGATTTCCATGGAAACTGTTATCCACTTCCACTGTAAATCAACCATGTGACTAAAACTTTTAAAAAACCGATGTGCATTTTGAGGCATGTGAAGAGCATAAATAGATTTGTGGAAGGCATTAGTGACATGAACACTTGATTAGCATGAGCCTGCAACCTTTGTATTAATATCATACAAGAAGCCAGAGTTTTCATTTTAAGAGTTCAGTCCAAAGGCTGTTCCCTGGTATGAGTCTAGGGTTGTTCTAACAAACTCTATGAGTTGCATTAGTTCTAGGTGCAACTTATTTTCATTTACAAGAAGTCTGAGATCTATTAGCAGAGTTACTGCTTGATGGGAAAGTCTTGTACAGGCAGTGTCTTGTTGAGCCCCATTAGGCAACTGTCTATTCAAGGAAATATCTTAATTCCCAGAATCCTGAGGTGTGTTACTACGATGGCCACACACTTTATAAAGATGGAAAGTCCAAACAGAAAAACTTGGAACTGATATGTTTTATGGCCATGCATGAACTGAAGAAAGTAATGGTATTAGGTTTGCCAGAAATAAGGAAAAAAGCATTGTGGAAATCTTCTAAGATGAACCATTCCTTTTTATGGAGAAGTGGAAGTAGAGTTCCATTGATGCCCCCTTGTCGTGGGAGAGAGGCTTGCGTACCCTAATGATGTTTTGAGCTATGCTGGTGGTGGCATAATAGCCACTGGTAGGGTCTCCCATGCCAGACAGGTCAAAACCGAAGGGTCTGACAAAGAGCGTCAAAGGGCAGGATGGGCTCTCTAGCCTTATGGCAACCATCCTAGGAGAAGGAAAACTCTAATCCCAAACCCGGGCAGATGGTGCTTGTCCAACCCTGTAAGGTCAACCATCTAAGAGAAGGAAACTAATCAAACCTACTACCCGAGGACCTCACTGCTACCGTCCATGTTTGCAAGGCCACAGCAGATGAACCTTTGGTTTAAAGGGTGAGGCCAGTTCTGTGCACGCTGCACTCCACCAGAAAAATCCATTGCACAGGCTCGAAGGACAAATCCAATTCTGAAAAAGCCCTGTAGTGATAAGCGAGGGATGAAACGGCAGGTGTAAAGATGCACTGGAAGCCGCAGACCCAACCCTGCATGCAGGCGGTTCAGGACTTTGGTTGCTTGAGGCTGACCCGGGAGATGACAGTCTTGTTTGGCAGCATCCTGAATGACCAAGCAGCCTTTTTTAAGAAGAGCACTGCTTGCTCCATATGGAGAGGGGCCTAGAAAAGGTGGCCTAATGAAAGCTCATCTCCATCTACCTGGTTGGCTAGCCGCGGCCAACGGGCATCTTCTGATGCGGTCAAAGCAAGGCAAAGAAACAAAGGCGCACACTGGCCTCCAAAAGTGTAAATAAACTGACGCTTGCATGCTGGAACATCAGAACCATGCGAGACTCTGCTGATAGTGGACGGCCTGAGCGTCGTTCTGCTCTAATAGCACATGAACTATCACGACTTAATATTGACATTGCTGCTCTTAGTGAAGTTCGTCTCATTGAGGAAGGCAGCCTTAAAGAACATGGTGCTGGCTACACACTTTACTGCTCTGGCAAACCCAAAACTGAAAAACATCTTTCAGGAGTAGACTTTATGATTAAAAACTCCATTGCCTCCAAACTCGAAACCTTCCCAACAGGACACTCTGATCACATTATTTCCTTATGTCTCCCACATGTTGTTCTCTTTAGTATATACAGTCGTCCCTTCACATTCGTGGGGGTTAGGCTCCCCAGACCCCCGCGAATGTGAAAATTCCAAGAATAACAACCGCCCTCCCCCCTCCCCCACCAAAGCAACCATGGGACCTCTGGAGGCCCCATAGTCGCTTTCCCCCACCTCCTCCTCCCTCCCAAGGCCTTTACGGGGCCTCGGGAGAACCTCCCGAGGCCCTGAGGATGCCTCTCCAGCCCTCCCCCTCCCTCCGAGGGCCTTCATGGAGCCTCCGGAGCGTCTCCGGAGGCCCCATGGAGGCCTCCCTGGCCCTACCCCCTCCCACCCAGGGCCTGCATGGGGCCTCCAAAGGCCCCGTGTCGCTGCTTTTGGGAGGGCGGGGGCCCTCCCAAAACTCGTGAATATTCGAAACCGCAAATTTAAGTTTGCGAATGTGGAGGGGCAACTGTATGTCCCAACTATTAAGCCGACCCTATAGAGAAAGACAAATTCTAAACAGACCTACGCCAACTCATACAAAAAGTCCCTGCAGAAGATAAAATTATTATCCTTGGTGACTTCAATGCCAGAGTAGGAAAGAACTCCGAAGCCTGGAAAGGTGTCTTAGGCAAGCATGGTGTTGGAAATTGCAATGATAATGGACACCTCCTGCTAGAGTTCTGTGCAGAACAACAGCTGACTATTACAAACACTATCTTTCAGCAGAAAGATAGCTTGAAGATAACCTGGATGCATCCCCCCGATTCAAACACTGGCACCTCATTGACTATGTTCTAGTCCGCCAGAGGAACATTTGCAATTTCTGTCATACCCGAGTGATGCCCAGTGCAGAATGCCAAACAGATCATCGCCTCGTCAGATGTAAACTAAATCTTCATCTTAAGGTCAAACCTAAGAGGGGTGGCATCTTAAAGAGGAGACTCCAAGTAAACAATCTTCAACAAGCTACCATGAGAGACAACTTCCAGGCAAATCTGCAAACATAACTTGAAGACCACCCTACAGATCCTTCTCCTACAGTGCTTTGGCAACATATCAAAAACAGTATCCTCCAGTCTGCGGAAGAAACCCTTGGGTTCTCCCACAAGAAAAATCAAGACTGGTTTGATGAAAACAACCAAGAGATCCAGGAGCTGTTGGCAAAGAAGAGAACTGCTCACCAGGCATACCTCGCCCAGCCAACTTGCCAGGTAACAATCATGTCTCACATGTAGTAAACTTCAACAAAAACTCCGAGACATGCAGAACAAGTGGTGGATCAATATAGCATAAGAGACAGAACGCTGTGCAGATCTGGGTGATCTTAGAGGATTTTATGAAGCTCTTAAAGCAGTGTTTGGACCTACTTATTAGGTCCAAAGCTCCTTATACAGTACAGGTGGTCAAACATTAATTACTGATAAAGCCTCCATCCTGAATCGATGGCCTGAACATTTTCAAAGTCTCTTCAGTGCCAACCGAGTAGTCCAAGACTCAGCTATCCAACATATGATACAAAAACCGATGAAAAATGAATTGGACATAGCTCCCACTTTGGAAGAGACCCTTAAGGCCATACAGCAGATGAAAAATGGCAAGGCGGCTGGGATTGATGGAATCCCACCTGAAGTTTGGAAACACGGAGGTCATGCACTCTACGATAAATTCCACGAGCTCCTTGTGAATTGCTGGGAAAAAAGGGGAACTGCCACCAGATCTCCGAGATGCAGTCATCATCACCCTGTACAAGAAAAAAGGAGCAAAATCCGATTGCTCAAACTATCGAGGCATAACACTGCTCTCTATTGCTAGAAAAATCCTTGCAAGGATACTCCTGAACAGATTAGTTCCTGCTATTGCAGAAGAACTTCTCCCTGAAAGCCAATGTGGCTTCAGAGCTAATAGGAGTACTACAGATATGGTATTTGCCCTTAGACAACTGCAAGAGAAATGTAAAGAGCAGAACAAGGGTCTCTATGTAACATTTGTTGACCTCACCAAAGCCTTCGACACTGTGAGTAGAAAAGGTCTGTGGTAGATGCTGGAAAGACTAGGATGTCCCCCCAAATTCCTTAAAATAATTATCTTGCTAAACGAGGGCCAGTGCGGTCAAGTCAGATATGGAAATGCTCTTTCAGAGCCCTTTCTAATAACTAATGGAGTGAAGCAAGGTTGTGTTCTTGCTCCAACTTTATTTACAATCTTCTTCAGCATGATGCTCCAAAGGGCTATGGCAGAGCTTGAAGAAGAAGATGGTATCTATATACGCTACTGTTCTGATGGTAGCCTGTTTAACTTAAGCTGTCTGAGGGCGCGCACTAAGACTCTAAACTATCTAGTCCGTGAGCTGCTTTTTGCTGATAATGCTGCCCTTGTTGCCCACCGAGAAGCAGCTCTGCAGAGCCTAAGATCCTGCTCTGCAACAGCTGCAGAGCTGTTTGGGCTGGAAGTCAACCTGAAGAAAACGGAAGTTCTTTACCAGCCTGCACCACAGGACGAACACCACCATCCCCACATTGCCGTTGGCAAATCTGTGCTCAAGTCCGTTCAGCAGTTCACCTACCTGGGAAGCATCATCTCCTCAGATGCCAAGATTGACAAAGAGATCGATCACAGATTAGCAAAGGCATATAGCGCATTTGGAAGACTTTACAAAAGAGTCTGGAGTAATAAACACCTGAGGCAAAGCACAAAAATCAGTGTGTATAGAGCCATTGTACTGTCTATTCTCCTTTACGGGTCTGAAACATGGGTCACCTATCGCCACCACTTACGACTCCTCAAACGTTTTCATCAGCACTGTTTACGCACAATCCTAAATATACACTGGACTGACTATGTGATGAATGTTGCTGTCCTTGAGCAAGCAGGGATCACCAGCATTGAGGCCATGATATTGAGAACACAGCTGTGGTGAGCAGGGCATGTTTCTAGGATGGAGGACCATCGCCTCCCAAAAATACTACTCTACGGTGAACTCGCCACAGGTCAGCGTAAGAGGGGCGCTCCAAAAAAGCGATACAAGGACTCCCTGAAACAACATCTCAGGCTCGGCCAAATTGATCACCAACAATGGTCTGCCCTGGCCTCACATTGGGAGGCATGGAGACGCACTATCCACAATGCTGCAGCCTTATTTGAGAACTCACGCTGAACAAGTCTTGAAGAGAAATGACAACACAGAAAGAATCACAACCTGGAAACATCACCCAAGGAGACCTTCTGCTGTGCTTTCTGCAACCGGACTTGTTTATCTCGGATTGGCCTTTTCAGTCATCAGCGCACTTGCAGAAAGCGCGGGATGAGTCCTTCCTGAATCTTTGTTTGCGAAGAAAAGCCATAGGGGGGGAGTAGAGTTGCAAAAGAATTAATTCTGAACTTTTTGATGCAATATATATGTTTATTCCCCTCATATTTAGAATGAACTGAAGTCCACTGCCACATTTTTCTATGGTGAATTACTGGGAGTAGTAGCCTTGAAGATGTTTGTATGTGGGAAGAAACTCAATTACACATTTTGCCAGCAAGGTAGTGCTTTCCTGTTTCAGCACTTGAGATATTTTGGCGGTACAAATGATGCCCTTTGAAGGAAGGCTGAAAAATTCTATGATATAGCCATGTTGGGCAATGGCAACCGAAAGAAGTCTGTGGTAATATTACTCCAGGAATGGGGAAAATGGAATAGCTTGTGCCCAAATGGCTATAACACTTCGGAAGAGATACCGTATATACTCACTCGTGTATAGGTCAACCTTATCTCTAAGTTGAGGGCAGGTTTTGGGGCTAAAATCATCAATTTTGATATGACCCATGGATATGTCAAGGGTAAAACTTTGGGGCTCCTCAGATCCATTTTCGCACCTTTTGTCTCTCTACCCAGAGAAGGTTAAGATACAGTTAAGGTTTATTAATTCTTATTAAAAAAATATAAGGAAACCCGCCCCTCTCTGAGTAGAGTGTCGAAAGGTGAGAGCTTGATGCATTCCGGGAGAACCTAAAATAACTGACCTGCTCTACTGTCTTTGCTGTGACGCTACTTCTGGCCTTTTTGAATGCCTGGATAGGAAAATGATGACAGCTATTTCGGCACTTCCCTAAAAGGAGTGCAGAAAAAGTTGGTTGGTGTTCCTTATAGATTCTCCTGGGACAGACTAAGCTCTCACCTTTCACTACTCTAATCGTCCCTCTACTTTCGACGGTTAAACTTTTGTGGATTTTGGTCTGGCCATATGTGGGTTCCCTTGCTCACTTTGAGGATGAGATGGGGAAGTGGGAGGAGAAAGGGTGGGTGGTTCATGGGTCTCTGAGGAGGATAGGGAGGAGAAGAGAGCTGGGGTGGATGGGTATGATGACGGTGGTGGGAGGAGGGCAAGGGAAGCTTGGTTTTTTTTTTATCATCTCTTCAGCTCTCCATTGCCACTGCGACCAGGAAGAGTCACATACATCAGGCAGGCTGAGTGAAGAGCAGGTTTCTTGCTGCTGCTGTTATGTTCATCAGCAGTTATCAACCAGGGAGGAAGAAGCATAACTAGTTTACACACAGGGCTAGAACCCGAGAATGGCTGTCAGGAGCACCCAGGTGGCGATGTGTTCAAATAGCCTTGGCTCTTGGCAGCCATTGCCTTCTGTCAATAATGGGCTATTCATAACATCCCTCCTCCTCCTCCCACAGGAAGGGACGGGAAAGAGGAGAGAGCAAGCAAGCACTGAGGTATTAGCAGACCATCTCCACTTCTCTCTAATCCACCTAGCCCTCCCTCCCTCCCTCCCTCCCTCCGTCCTTAGAAATTCAATATGCTTTTATGAAATCCATTAGCAGTAGTGCAAGTTCAGCACTACTATGAATTGAATGAAAGAAAGGAAGGAAGGAAAGAAGGAAGGGGCGGCCTTGGACATTTCTTTCTTTCTTTTTTTAATAGTAGCACTGAACTTGCACTCTTGGATTGGATGGGCAGTGCATAAAACAAGCAAGTGCATTTGATTTGCTAGCCAAACAAATAACTACCAAGAAAGGATTTTTAAAATATTAGAAACATAATGTGAAAATGAAATATTTTTGAAATTAGGAAGAAACACATAAATTTACCTGTTCCAGTCTGGTAGATTTTTCTTATAAATAGAATCAAGAGGCAATACTTGCTGCCGCCCTTGGGTTTCATCAAAGATACGACGTGCAGCAGAAGTTGTTAGAGTGACTACACAATCCATATCACTTGTCAGATGCCAAGAGATGACCTTTGCAGCTTCATTATCTTCAATCTGTGCCAAGTGTGAAATCTGACAGAAAATTCAAATAATTGAATTTTTAAAAAAGCATGAGTTTTTGGCCTATTAAGAGGAAGGAAGAGTTTAATATCCCCGCTTCCTTAGCTATGCTGGTAGTACAGCCCATCTTTTCTAATCCTGAGGCACCACTCTCTCTCTTAGAAGATGTTATTATTACAGACAGGAAAGTTGAGACAAAAACCCACCTGAGCCTGCCCTTCTCTTGGTCTCACTACCTTTTCAGGTAAATTTGCTAGGAACATAGGAGAGGGACTTATTGTTGGCTGCTTCCAGGCTCTGGAACTCCCTTCCAAGGGAGGATAGGCTGGCTTCCTCCATAGTGTCCTTTCAGTGACAGGTGAAAATGCTTTTGTTTCAACAAGCATTTGGGAAAAGACTGCTTATGGGAAAGGGCTTTTAATAATGCGCTGTATTGTCACTTTTTAAACAGATATACTTTTAAATGGCTTTTAATTCTATTGATAGTTTAACTAATATGGACTTTTAACTGTATCAATTTTTGTAAGCTGTCTTCAGTCCCAGGGTTGGGAGAAAGGTGGATAACAAGAACACGTATAAAGGGAAGTCCTTGTGCAAATGAAAACAAATGGGTAGAGCAACCTGTGAGGATGACTTGTGGAAGAAAAGATAGTTCCCTTACAGTGTTACTAGCTCCTCAAAAGAATATTAGCAAGTGTCCTTGTGGAAGTTTTGCTTCTCTACCATCTTTCTTATTTTCTATAAACAGGCATATGTCACACTTTTCTAGTACTGGTAATGTTGTTAAAAAGCACTACAAAAAGATCCTAAATAATACCTCTAACCCTGAACAGCAAACAGTTCTCATTTAATTACAAACTGTAGTTGTCACATAAGGGTAATAAAGATAAAGTAGGTAAAAACATATAAAGATAAAGGGGGAAAATGGGTAAGGGAAAATATTAATTGTTCCATACAGAATGGACTCACCTTGCCCAACACATCTTGACTACCTTTGGGATACCTGCTAAGTGCGCATGTTCTTCTAGGTTGTTTCATTATTCCATCCTGCTCAGACCTTTTCTGCTTTATTAGTGAATCGACATATAGAAGCTGAAATGGAAGAAAGAGCAGCTTCACCACTGTTTATTATACATATGCATTTTTCTTTTTTTTTTACACTGGCATCAAAAATGACAGCTGGTATGATTTTATCTATAAGCAATGGGATTGGAATACTCTCCATTCCTACTAGCTGGCTTTACACCAGAAAATGAAAAGTAAAGGGGTAAAGGTCCAATCAGCTAAAGAACTGCAAGAAGAAAAAGGGCAATATCTTGAAAATGCATTACTGATTGTGCAATGTATTAACAATTCAATCAGAATGAAATTAATTGGCACAATAATAAAAAATGCATAGCTATTATTTGTCTACAAAGCATTTTTCAAACACAGTAGGCTGCCCACATTTGCAGGTTTCTCTTTTATGGATTTGATTATTTGGGAGTTTGTAGCTGGTGCTTAATTGGCTTCACCTCCTTGCCCTGCTCCTTCTGCTCCTCCTCCTCTTCTCTTGCCAACACCCCACCCCTTAACTCCTTTTCCACCTTGCACCATGACACCCGTCCAGGTTCCCAAGCCCAATCCACCTTCTCCCACCACTCCTTCAGTCCTTTGCTCCTCTTCCTACCTTTCACCAAAACACCCCATCCAGGTTTCCAACCCCAATCCACCTCTTCACTCCCTGTCCTTCTTCTCCTCCCCCCATCCTGTCCTGCCAACAGCACCAACCAGACCTCTCTCTGACATCTGGTACCATGACAACCCTGCCAGATTGGCAAAGTCCCTCTGCCTCCCTCCACTCTGAATCCTGTGTTAGCACCAACAGCAGCTGGGGCACCTGCCTCTCCGCCCTCTGGGTGGCAGAGAGGAGCCATCTTAGTGGGAGGTGGGAAAAGGAGTTAAGGGCTGAAGGAGTGGTGGGAGAAGAAGGATCAGGGCTTGGAAACCTGGATGGAACATCTTGGTGGGAGGTGGGAAAAGGAGTTAAGGAGTCACACGAGAAGGTGGATCAGGACTTTGGAACCTGGATGGGGAGTTTTGGTGGAAGATGGAAAGAGGGGTTAATGACTGAAAAGAGTGGTGGGAGAAGGTAGATTGAGGCTTGGAAACCTGGATGAGAAATAGTAGGTGGGAAGGGAGTTAAGGGGTGGGGCTGTTGGTAGGAAAGTAGTCTGTAGCATCCACATTTGGGGGGGGGGCTTACAACATTCACTTGCTGTTAATAAAATTGCAACCTTAGTTCTAAATCCTATAAAAATGTTCAGATCACCATCCAGGCAAGATGAAAAGACATGTACACTCCTTTTAAGATACTTTATCTGTCTTTGATGTAACATGTTAGGCATTTTATGGTGACAAATGAAAGAAAATTAACAAGGCCATACACAATTATTCTGAGGTATGTCAATCTGATGTCTCTGCAGATCATTCTTCAGCTGAGCCTCTTTTATTTCAGCTTCCTGGACCTGACCTAAAACAACATAATTAATTAGGAGAAATTAATTAAAACTTGACTGGCACTGAATTCACATAGCATGCTAATTATTCAATGAAACATCAACTGATGGTTGATATTTTAATAAGTGTCTCAAGTCAGAAAAAAAATTGTTATCAATTTAAACCAAAAACAGGTCACCTCCCCTTATCTGCGGGGGATATGTTCCTGGACTTGCCATGTATACATGAGATTGCAGATAATAGCAAATCATATTTTAAAAAAAGGACTTCCTGTACAAACGTACCATAGAGTTGCGCTTGGAGGACTTAACGATTCCTAGAGAGGCATTTTCCAGTACAACTCTATTGTATGTGTCTTATGTTTTGTGTCCCTCAGATAACTGAAAATACGCATATTGGTTCTGTGGATAAGGAGGTGGGAGAGGCTTGTACTGTCAGTGGGAATATTTTACACATTCACTTAAAAATCATCAAATAAGTCTGGGCCAATTCATGTTAGAATTTTCTCCAACAGGATTATACAGAGAAAGATTGGCAATACACTTACGAGAATATCAGAGGCGTCAAAAACCACAAAAGCAGCATGCGAAGACAACATTACTGTCCCGCGAACGGGACCTGGTTTCAGATGACGTTGTCATCATCACATGCTGCTTCTGTGCTACAGCCATGAGTAAGGCATCACTTTTCATTGATGGAACCTCTCCGTCAATTGAAAGTGATGCCTTATTCACAGCTGCAGCACAGGAGCAGCACGTGACAACAACGAGGACCTCTGAAACCAGGTCCCATTCACAGGACAGTAGCATCATTCTGCATGCTGCTCTTGTGGGTTTTCAACGCATCTCATAATCTCATTAGGAAGAAGACTATAATATCCTAATTATAACTGTACTCTTTTTAGATCAGCTATAGTCAAAACTGTATGTTAACACTCTCTGTATATATCAGTTCATAATGAGAAATTGAATATGTTACTGGGTGAGGAAATTTATCTCAGGAAACTGCTATATGGCGTATCATTTGAATCCATCTGCATGCCACAAATTAGTCATGTATTATATAAGCAAATAGCTTTCCACACAGTTCGACATGCAAATATTATATTTACAAGAAAATAAGAGATGTATCCATAATAGCTTTAACATCTGTACTTATTCTCATTACCACAATTATACCTGAGCATAATTGAAAAGGAACAGTGTATATAAAATCAAAAGATAACTTTGCAAGAAGGAGCTGAAAATTAATCCTGTAAGAGAAAATTGTCTGGTCTACACTACATGCAAAGATATATACAAATATGGCATTGTTACATTACTTACACTTTAATTCATCAAGAAGCTGATTAGTGGTGTCAAACAATTTTTTGTATGCATTTACTGACTGAGATAATTTGTCTCTCTCTTTAGTAAGTGTTGCCATCTGTTGCAGCTTTTTATAACCTAGACAAAAATTAATATATTTTAGTCCAGTTATCTTCAGTCCTTCCCCAAAATATCAGAAAATTACACAGTGAAATGGTGTATTAATACTGAATCAAAAGAAAGCAAGAAAAGTAGATTTAAAATGCTATATGGAGAATATAAATTAAGATTTTATGGGGGGAAAGAAACATTGACTCTCACCATTGTAAAACAAAAAAGACATACAATAAGGCTTCAGATGTCTTTTCAAAGTTGGTATTACTGGCTCAAATTCAAGAATATATTCAGTACTATCTCTCCCTGGGCTATTTTCTGCTAGCACAAGATCCTGGAAAAAACAAAATACATTTGTCATCGATATCATTTGTTTAAGAATGCTTTTCCTAATTACACTTGTACAAAAAAATATTTAGCAGTAACTTGATGCCTTACTGATGTTGCCATTTCCTAACAACTTTTAAATGTTACTTTGAAATCACATCCTGTTTAAAAAAAAATACCTATCATTGATCAAGCTTATTTTACAGACTATTACATGATATAAAAAGCAGCTTTATCCTTCTAAACAATAGCAGGTTTTAACTTTATCTTCAGTAACACATTTAAAAGCACAATTTAGACATTATATATACCTTCTATGCTTTCTCTTATTTAGATTTTAATTTGTAATCATTATTTTTCTTTATTTAAAAACAGAACAATGTTCAGTGAACCCAATGTTTAATGAACCCAAATATATAGAACCCAAAAAGAAAGCTTTAAGTTTCCACTGTAAAGTTATTCCTATTGCCATGGAAAGCAGATAGTAGACCCCTAAGAGATTACAGGTTTTCCAGGAAAAGGAAGATACATCTCATTTATGAATGTGATAGAAAGGTAACCAATTTGCAAATGCTGAGCATCAACTATCCAATCAATATAAAAATAAACCATTTTCTTAGCCTACTGATTTTAATAATTTAATGGGATTAAATCTCCCATTGAAATAATCAGAATGAGAATCAGAATCAGAATAATCATAGGTCAGAATCATGCAACCCTTCAGATTTTGTTGCACTGCAGCTTCAAGCATTCCTCAGCACTGGCTAAGAGGGCTACTAAGGCTGAAGGGCATTGCAGTCCAACAACATTTGCAAGGCTATATGATTCCTCTCCAAAGTAAATGTACTTAATTTTTATGGGATCATGGCTGCTTATATATACACAATAGTAAAAGGACTAGAAATATAAGGAATACATAATGCTAATAAAAGTTATATGAGTTTAAATAATGACTAGGACCCATTGGTATATTTGCTCTGAATCCTCCTTCCACTGGATATCACAACCCCTCCCCTTCAGCTCCCTCCTGTATCCTAAAACCTATTCTTAAAAGGGCTGGGAAACACTATGGGAAAAGTGTTTGGAAGAACAAAGTCCCATTGGGTCTTGGCAGTGATACACTACTATTTTTCAGTTCAGAAATATTACTTGAAAACTTTAATTAGAATTATTTTTAGAAAACTCACCTCAATTTCAACAATTCCTCTGTGAAAAGGAAATTCAACTGTACTTGTTTTTCCCTGGAACAGGGGAATTTCCGTATCTTTCTCAATTAAACTTTTAATTGTAGCTATGATTTTCCCATCTAAATCGTATCCAGTACAGTTTTTGTATGCATCCTTAAGTCAAGAAGACACAAAGATTAGAGTAGTAATGCTTGCACATGATATATTCACGTTGAGACCAAATGGAGTTTGTGGGGATTTTTGTGTGTGTTTCCAGAGGTAACTGAAAATTTACAAAGACATTTTTTTGGGTTGCTTAAACTGTATTTGAACAATTGGGCACTAAAGGGTTTCAATAAAATAAAGTAAAATATGGAGGTTATACAATTCATAGACTAAGGGCCCTTTTTCCCTTTCTATCAGAAAGGGTTTTAGATATTATCACCAAAATGCTGTGTTAACTTGGAGTTCTTGGAGAATACCTGGTGAAAAAAAAAACCTTTTAAAAGGTTAAATACCCTTGTCACTATTAATATCAATTAACTTGCAAAATTAGATTTAATTTTCCATATATGTCAAATATTCAAATTTGACTGTTTCATTTGTGCAGAATAGTTTATTATTTATATTTTTCTTTTGTTGTTACAATAATTAATGGTCTTTGTATTTAGCATGCTGGATAACTGTGCCACAGTAATGGGAACTGCCTCTACTGATGTCTAATAATAATAAGCAAAACCTGATAGAATTTGCAACACATCTCTGAAATGCCAAATACCATGGTAGCCGATTTATTTTACATTCTGTTCATTGCAACATCACTGCTACTGCAGAGGCTGTTGTTGTTATTATTCTCCTCCTCCCTTTTTCTAAACTGGGAATCAAGGCAGCTTAGAAGAATCAGACCACAAATAAAAGCACTTACAAAGACATAAGTAAAAACATGGAAAAAGTCATTGTTAAAATGCAATTAAACATTGCATTTCTGCACAGGTACCCAAAGGGAAAGTTTCTACAATATAATTTCTAAGTGGGGAGACTAACTGCACAGTTAAAAAGCATCAACTACTATACAGAAATGCCCTGGAATATTCCATAATCTTTCAGAAAATTGGTAAGACAGAAGTAGGGCTCTGCAACAAAATCTTTTGTATGTGTACAATCTCCCCTTTCTCAAGCCAGCCTCCCTGTCTGAGGGACAGATAAAAGCTTCTGAACATCCAGATCAAACTGGCTGCCAGCTCAAACAATCTATATTTTCAAAAACACTCCTCCTCAGGTAGTTGGCTGCCTTAAGAAGAGAAGCATACACCCAACTTAGTTTCAGGCATCTCTGGTCAGGTTGATCCTGCCAGTGCTGGGCAGACTCAATGGCTTTTAACCACTCCTTCTTCTATCCAACAAAATATGATCTTCCAACAAAACACAACGTGATACTGTGTTTTGTTCAAAAATCATATTAAAATTATAATCAAGGTCACCAACTTCTCAGTAGCAGTCCAAAACCCCTGCTGCAATTTCTAAAGAGGTAGACACTAGACTCCAGTTGATTTTTTTACTGTTAATGATGGCCTGAAGCAATATATTATTGATATTAACATTTAGTCTTGTTTTGTTATTTTTTGTATTTCCATGTGATTTCCTTTTCTTACATAAGCAAGTGTTCTGGTTGCCATCAATTTATTTTAATAGGTATATTGTATTAACAGAGTATCTTGCAATGGATATTCCGACAGAGACAGAGCTAACTTAGATTTGGACTTCCTCAGAATTTAGAAACAATACACAGAAAGATCCTTTAAAGAGTTACTGTGAGGCAAGGTGGAAGTTGTATACTTTTTTAAAAACAAAAAGGAAGAAATTATCTCTCCACTTTCAGGGAAATGGTAAATCAAACAAAAGTTGACTATTTACAATAACAGATTTTCCATCTTTAGTAAAACAAAACAAAACAGCTAACAATTAGATACCAGCTAAATCCCATTTATTACAGAACATTGACTATTAAGTAGTGAACACTTGCTTCCAAAGAGAATCAATGGTCCATTTATCCAATTTTAATGTACAATATCTTCGAAACATGATTCCCACTCCATTTTAAATCAGTTATTACATACAATTCAATTTAATTACCATTATAATGAGGGTCAAGTCCTTGACAAGAGTCCGACTGCCAACAGCTCGAACATTAGAAACAGCAGGTGTATTTGGCAAAGTTCTTGGCATCAGTTGTGTTGGTTCATTAGGCACCACTTCAATTATAATCTTAATAAAATATCGTAACAATACATATAAGACTAAATTTACAGACTGTAATGTGATCAAAAGGACTTTTAAAATCAAAATTAGGGACATCTTTTAATTTCTGAAGACTAACTGATACATATTCTTGTTGTCATGCTCTGCATCCATGTAATGGGGAGACATGCTATATCTACAACTGGCAATTTTTGTGTAGTTTCTAGACCTGTATCACTGAGATTCATACAAAAGCAGAATGGTTTTGGGCCAAAGGAACTCACTTCTGCCTTTTTATTTTAAGGTTAAAGATGGTGTTTTTTTCTCAATTGTTACAACTTTCTGTTGAATGAATCTGTAAGCCAAAACAAAACAGAATGCATCTGGACAGCCCTAACTGCCAACCTTGGTCAGTACTAACTGGCTGTGACTCTCTAAGGTTCAGAAGGGAGTCTTTAGAAACACAATCTGCAAGAAAGATGGTAATTCATGGCAAATACGCGAGAAAAAACAGCCTTGTTGCTTCTAAGGACTGTATCCAGTGTTGAAAATTTGCTAGGAAAATTGAGTATGGAGATAGGGTGGGGAATCCCCCTTTCAACTGCAGCCCCCTGACTCATGCAGGACAGGTTGCTTACCTGTAACCATAGATCTTTGAGTGGTCTTCTGTGAATTCACACAGTGGGTTACTTCTGCGCCTGCGCAGAGCGTTCGGAACTATCTAGAATCGCTAGGCAGAATTGATTTTGCAACATTTTGGCAGTAACTCCGCCCTCCCTAGCGGTTCCTATATAGGCGCTCCCACCTAAATCCCCTCAGTTCCCTAAAGGACGCCGCAAAGAGCAGCATCAGGAACATTAAGCATATAAGCCATAGCAGGACACAGAGGGGAGGATGGGTGGGTCTGTGTGAATTCACAGAAGACCACTCGAAGATCTATGGTTACAGGTAAGCAACCTGTCCATCTTCTTCGTGGTCTCTGTGAATACACACAGTGGGTAGATTAGCAAGCTTCTCCTACAGGAGGGGTGTCATGTTAAGAGTTTTGACAAGGACAAGCAATGATATTAGTCTCAATAATAATGAATGCATTCAGGAAAACATGAAACCCAGAACATGAAATTGGGTATGTTTCAAGGAGTTACCGCACAACACATGAATAGACCAATTACATGAATAAACCAATTACGCTTGAACAAGGGGAAATTCATACCATGATAGAAAGCAGTCACTGAATTGAGGAGAGGAGCACTGCCCTCCCGAAGGCCGCCTCGGCATGGGACCGAGTGTCAAGTCTATAGTGTGAAATAAAGGTCATCGGCGTGGACCAGGTAGCCGCTTTGCACACGTCTTCCAACGGGATCCTGGCAAGGAAGGCGGCTGAAGTGGAAACAGAACTGGTCAAGTGTCCTCGAACCCGAGAAGGGAGAGGCTTCTGGGCAAGTTCATAGCGAAGCGAAATCAAAGAGACAACCCACTTGGATAGTCTCTGTGGAGAGATTGGAGTCCCCAGCATGGTGTCAGAATAAGAGACGAAAAGTCTAGGAGATTTTCGGTGCTGGGCAGTCCGTTGCACATAGAAGGCCAATGCTCTCCTGGCATCCAGGGTGTGCAAAGCTCGCTCGAAATCATCCTTGGGGTCCTGCATCAAGGCAGGAAGTACGATGGATTGATTCAAGTGAAAACTAGTTACAACCTTGGGAAGGAAGGAGAGGTCAGGTTTGAGCACTACTTTGTGTTTATGGAACACCATGAAGGGAGCATCGGATCGGAGGGCACAGAGCTCTCCAGCCCGACATGCTGAAGTGATAGCCACCAGGAACGCTGTCTTCCAAGACAGGAGTCTCAAGTCCGCGGTGGCCATGGGTTTGAAGGGTTTCCTCATGAGCTGTGACAACACCAGTTCAAGGCTCCAGGCAGGGGTGGGTTCGATTACCGGGGGATGTGTTGGTGTACCCCCTAAGGAACTTCTTTACCATTGGGTCCTTAAAGGGTGAAGGCTTGCCCCTTGCCTGAAGCTCCACAGATATCGCTGCCAGGTAGGTACGAATGGAGGAAACTGAGAGTCCCGAATTGGAGAGGTGTAGCAGAAACTGGATAATTATCGGTGTCGAGACAGCAACTATCAGAACATCAAGTTCAGACAGGTAGGATTCAAAGCATTTCCACTTATAGGAGTAGGATCGCCGCGTCGACGGTCGAAGCGCTGCATCGATCACAGCCTGTACATCTGGTGGCAGTCGAGAGTCCGGGTGACTGTCCGGTACCGGTGACGTCTCTACGGTAGGATCCTTCACACCATCAGTCGGAGCGTCTCTAGGTCCGGGTGTCTGACCTTCCCTCCCTGGAGAGTGAGAAGGTCCGGGTGGTGTGGAAGATGCAAAAAGCGATGGTTGGCCAGACGTAGGAGAAGGGCAAACCACGCCTGACGAGGCCACCATGGCGTGATGAGGATCGCATTTGATCGATCCCTGCGCAGCTTGGCCACCGCTCGGGTGAGGAGCGGAAACGGTGGGAACAGATACAGGAGAGCGCCGGTCCACCGAAACAGGAACGCGTCGCCTTTTGAATCCCAACTCCGGTCTCGAGAGCAGTACAGGCGACATTGTTTGTTGGAGGCTGTGGCAAACAGGTCGATGTCTGGTGTTCCCCATCGTTGGAATAGGTTCCGAGTAATCGACCGATGCAGACTCCATTCGTGTACGGAGGAAGAGTTCATCTGCAAGAGTGTTCTCCTACCCTGGGATGTGGATGAAGGAGGATCTTCCTCTCGATGCACCAGTCCCAAATTTCCACGGTTAGGGTTAGAAGAGGCAGAGAACTAGTACCCCCTTGCTTGTTGAGGTAGTACATTACCGTGGTATTGTCTGTCACTACCAGGACCACACAATTCGTTACCAGGACCTTGAATACTCTCAGAGCTTTCTTGACTGCTAGGAGCTCCAACATGCTGATGTGAAGCTTCCTCTCGTCGAGGGACCACGTCCCCTGTACTGAGCAGTCGTCGAGGTGCCCCCCCAGCCCAACATCGAGGCATCCATGGTGAGGGTGATGTGTGGTTGGGGAGGCTCGAAGGGCATGCCCGACAATACCAGCCCCGGGTCGAGCCACCATTCTAGGGAGCGTTGAACTGCCCGAGGCATTGTGAGGAGGGTCCCTGGGGGGTCTAGGAGTGGATCAAAGGTTCCCAGAAACCAAGACTGGAGAGGTCGCATTCTGAGTCGAGCGAACTGGGTAACAGATGATGTGGCGGACATATGTCCAAGGAGGGTCTGTACCGATAACGCAAACACCCTCCAGGATCGACGGCAGAGATGGATGGAAACACAAAGAGAAGCGAAGTGGTCTGTAGGCAGGCGGGCGATTGCCGACGTTGAGTCCAGACAGACTCCGATAAACTGTAGGGACCGAGTGGGCTGGAGGTGGGACTTCTCGATGTTCACGATGAGTCCAAGTGAATCTAGTAGTTCCAGGACGAATTCGACAGAAGATCAGCTGCTGTCAGATCCGGGCCGTTATCAGCCAGTCGTCGATGTAAGGGAATACTGCAATGCCCCGCTGTCATAGGAAGGCCGCCACCGGTGCCATGCATTTGGTAAATACCCTCAGTGCCGTGGAGAGGCCGAAAGGAAGAACCCTGAACTGGAGGGACTCAGTCCCAACATGGAAGGCTAGGAACCGTCTGTGGTTGGGATGGATCCCGATATGGAAGTAGGTGTCCTTGAGATCGATCGACGTGAACCAGTCGCCTTGCTGCAGGAGAGGCATGATTGTCCCCAAGGTCACCATCCAGAATTTCTTTGGGGTTATGAAGAAGTTCACTCCTTGGAGATCCAAGATTGGTCGAAGTCCGCCCTCTTGCTTCTTCACCAAAAAGTACAGGGAGAAGCATAGATGATGTCGGGACGGAGGGACCATCTAAACCGTACCCTTTTGGAGTAGCATTTGGACCTCCACGAGGAGGGGGAGGGATGGCGGAGTTGTCTGGATGTAGCCTGTCGGTGGGAGTTCGTCGAACTCTATCCGATAACCTTCCTGGACAATGCGAGGCACCCAATGGTCTGATTTTATTGATGACCAGTTGGTTAGAAACCGAGACAGACGACAACCAAAGAGTGGAGTCTAGAAGAAAAGACAGAAAGAGTTGTAAGAGTCAGGGCTCAGAACTTCCTCTTCCCCAGGTCCTTGGACCTCTGTTTCGTGGATGGGCGGAAGCGAGAGATGGAGGACTGACTCCTCACTGAAGGAGTAGGAGGGGGCTGTTGCTGGTATTGAGGCCGCCTTGAAGCCTGCTGACCATAGCTTCTCCGAGTGGAAGAGGAGTAATATTGATGCCAGGAGGGGCGTCCCTTGGATCGAGAAGTAGTGGAGGCAGGCATACTGTACTTCCTGGCTGTCGATCGCATTTTCGGAGTAAACTCGAGCTTTTCATCCGTTGTGGAATTGAAAAGACCCGAGTGGTCGAAGGCCATATCTTCAATGGTGGAGGCGGCTTGAGGGGCCAGTCCGAGGAGCAGAGCCATGCGTGCCTGCGGAACGCTACGGAACCGGCGATGGTCTTCACCACACAATCTGCTGCATGTCGGGCCAAGTTCATCTGTTGGCCTGCCAAGGCTTGCACTTCATGCTGTATGGCCTCCACCATGTGTCAGCGTTCCTCAGGCAGGTCCTGGATCAAGGGTCCCAACTGTTCCCAGAGAACCTGTTGGTAGGCCCCCATGCACGCTTCGTAATTCGCGATGCGAAAGCTCAGACCGGCTGCCGAATAAATCTTCTTTCTGATGATGTCGATTTTACGGCCTTCGGAATCTTCTGGGCTTGCCTGAGGTTGACGCTGGCGACGGTGTTGCGAAGCCTCCACCACGACGGAGTTGGGCTGCAGGTGTTCGTGGAGCCATCCAAAGTCGTCTCCTGATCCTCTATAGAGACGGTCTATTCTTTTAGAGGTGGGCGGTATGGAGGACGGATTTTCCCGGCTACCCTGGGTCAGCTTCAGTAGGGATGGTAGCACCGGCAACTCGGTTATGGGTGGGGCCTTTGACTTGAGCCAATGGTGGATTGGATCCAAGGGATCAGAGTCCTTATCTGTCAGCTTTAGTTCCAGGGCATGGGCCATCCTCACCATCTGCTCTGAGAACGCCCATATGTCGTCAGTAGGTGATGAGGAATCTTCGTCGAGCAGCTCCAGAGGCGGTGATGGAGCTCTGGGAACATAGTGGGAAGAAGAACTCGATGAGTCAGGAGATGAGTCTGGAGATGGAGATGGGCTACGGCTGATCGGTGATATCACTCGCGGAGGGTGAGAAACTGGTGCCACACGAGTAGGAGCTGGCGAGGGGAGTGGAGGCAATGGTCTGTGCTCCTGTCGAGACGGGGAGACTTGACTTGCGGTGTCAACCCGAGTGGGACCCCGTGGCCAAGCACCTGAGTCCGCTTGGCTGCCGGCATCAACTAGGAGAGGTCTGTGAGGTAAACTCCAATCGGTACTGGATCGATCCAGCGCGTGAAGAGAAAGGTGTGATGGGGAGCGGAAGGCACCCCATTGGAACAGGTCCCCGGTACCAGGAGAGTCGATGGTACATGCTAAGACCTTGGAATGCTGTTGAAGGGGAGCGATAGTCAGACCCAAGAGCGGCCCGTGCTGCATCAAAGGCGCCATACGCGTGGTGGGTGCCATATTCCTGTTCCACCTCCACCTTGTGATGGGCTGGGGAAGGCATGGGAGTACAGCCCGTACCCTCCGCCGCCTGGGAAGAGGATTCCACATCAATCACAACTGTGTCAGTACAGAGGAGTTCCTCGCGGGACACAATCAAGGCTGGGGAGTCAGGCAGGGCTTGGGATTGGATCTGTTCCTCTTCAGAAATCTCTCCTTCCTCCAGTTGGACCACCTCAAGGGACACCGTTGTCCGTGGGTCTCAAGTGTAATGGAAGAGCCCTCTGCGAGTTGCGGGGTGGAGCGAGGAGGGGAGCGCTCAGCCGCCGAGACCAAAGAGGTTGCTACCAATGGGCGAGGCAGTTCTGTCAGGACCGAGGAAGACATGGTCGCTGAAATAACGGTCTTTGGTCTAGGGGAGGTATGTTTGGCCTTTTTCTTCTTGGATTTCTCCTTAGAGATGAGGCCAGATTGGTCCCGTCCCGTTGTCGTTATCGAAGGTCGGTCTGGACTTGAGCTTGAGGATTTGTCGGCTTCTTTCCTGGAGCTCGATACTGTGGAATGTTTATGGGACCGTCGGACCGCCTCAGGATCGGAAGCCACTGCCTCCCTATACTTAGGGCTAGAGGCCCGATGGCGTTTTTTCGATGGGCCAGCCTCAGGGGATCGGCCTCATTGTGGGCTCGGCTTTCTCACTGAGGGCCCAGAGGATGGTGACCTGGCCCTTTTTGGGGGCGAGGCTGCCGGTGCTAATGGTGCAGCGGGCGGGCCCAAAGTTTTCTCATATAAGAAAGATTTCAACCTAGACAGGCGTTGCTTATGGGCTTGCTGAGTGAAGCTCCAGCAGTGGACACAGGCATCCACGTTGTGAGCCTCTCCAAGGTAGATAAGGCACCTAGAGTGGCCGTCAGAGGCTGGTAATTCTGCTTGGCAAACGGAGCACCGTTTGAAGCCTGCCAACTTAGACGCCATCGTAATCAAATCTATGTCAGACAAGGGGTGTCGGTCAGAATGGCCGAACACAGTTTGGTCCACGCAGAGTCCAGAGTCATAAGTCAAATTGGAAAACCAAAATCGTCGTCAGATAAACAGTCCAGTCAGAGGGAGAGACACATCAAGCCAAATCCAAAATCCAAAATCCAGAGAAACAGTCTGAGTCAAAACCACAAGAAAAAACACTGAGGAAAAAACGTAGCACTAACGAAGACAGTTCCTTACTAGCTGCTCACGCGGCGGACGAAAGGAATTGAGGGGATTTAGGCGGGAGCGCCTATATAGGAACCGCTAGGGTGGGCGGAGTTACTGCCAAAATGTTGCAAAATCAATTCTGCCTAGCGATTCTAGATAGTTCCGAACGCTCTGCGCAGGCGCAGAAGTAACCCACTGTGTGTATTCACAGAGACCACGAAGAATATCATTCATAAACACTGATATGGTCTGGTGGACTAGGAAACCCCCTGGAAACAGTTTTCAGGTACGTAGTTCCTAGGGCTCCAGAAGGGATGGGAAGTTTCATGGCAGAACCCGGTTCCCCCTGGACTGGCAGAGAGGTTGCTGGGGGGAGCCGTATTTGCTGCCATAAAGTGGGAGAGACTACAGCGCCATCACAAGGTGTTGTCGCCTGAGATGGGAACTGAGGGGCAGGGCTAGAGGCTTTATAAGGCCCTGCCGCCTCTCACTTCCTCTCCTCTCCATCGAGTGGAGCGGAGCGAGGAAGGCAAAAGAGGAGGATCAGAGAGCAGTGAAGTTGGAGACGGCAACCAGCCAGGAGCCAAGCCACTACTGGCTCCAGTTCAGGGAGTACTGGTTGGGGGGGTTGGCTGCAGCATGAGGCCTGTCCAGCCAGCCCAGCGGTTGCCAGGGTTACGGCTCATTGGGGGCTGGCCACAACGTGAGGCATGGTCATTTGGCCACTGTGGGCTGGCCTGGAGGCTGCCGTGGTTCACGTATTGCCCCGACACCCAGGGCTTGGGGAGATGAGGTTGGCCTGGACCTGCCGGGTGCCGCGGTCCCATAGAGCAGCGACTCGGCAGCCTAGTTTTATTGGTCCTGAGGGATCCTGGCCTACTGGGCGGCAGTGGCGGTATTTTGGCAGCCCGCCAGGGGGCGTGCATCCTTAACCATTGCCTCCCTGGGGTTTCAGTGGCTGGTTCTTTTGGTGGGCCACTGGGGGGAAGTCCTTGCTCCTCCTGGAACACCATTTTGGGCGGCAGACCTTTTTGGCCTAGCACAGCCTGTCCTGTGGCTGGGGCCTATTTGGGCTGGGTTTGGATTAGCAGGGCCTACCCCACCCCCATTTATGGTTAGCAGAGCCATAGCAGAGCCATTACTGTTTGGCCGCAGCATGTGAGTACTAGGTGAGGTCCGCCCGTGTAGGGATGGCCAATAATAATAGTATTAATAATCATAACAACAACTGCATTGGTGGTGGTGTTTTACTGTTTGTCCTAGGCACATGGATGCCAGCTGGGGTCCGGATACGTAGGGACAGCCGCTAGTAGTAGTAGTAGTAGTGGTAATAATAATAATAATAATAGCATAAAGCTGCCTGGTATTGTTATTATTGTATTCAGGCCAGCCTTTTCTTGAACTGAAATGGTCCCTAAAAAGGCTAAAAAGGATGTAAGGGCAAGGGGCCGGTTGACAAGCAGCCACCCAAGCTGCCACTGGGACCTGATCCCTCTTTGTCCAGTGATGAGGAGCAGATCCCATGGCAGGCTATCCTGGAAAGGATTCAACATTTGGAAAGGGTCCACGGGGTTCTGGATGCAGCAGTGCATAGGCCTTGCCACCAGAGCAAGCAGACAAAGATTGCTAATGAGATTCTCTCTTGTCTAGATGCGCTGGGAAAGAGTATACAGCCTGATGGAGCCTCAGGATCCAAGCATCTGGATGACGTAGCAGGGAGTGATGTGCCTCTGACAGATATTCAAGAGCCTTCTCCAGATGTGCCTGCAAACCCCAGAATAGCTGGTGAGACTCAGGTGGAGGCTTCTACTCCTCCTTCGGGAACAACGTGGACTTTGTGTACCTGGCCAGCGCATATGGAGAACACTGCATCTTTCAGTTTAGGTACACAACCAGCACACTTGACTTGGCCTATGCCACAGCAAGTGTTGAACTAGCCCCTCCCCAGTTGTCCCCATGGTTGCCTTATGCACCTGGGATGTTTTTTGGTGCTCAAGCAATAGGACAGGGCCTGCCCGGAGCTTCTCAAGGGACCAGCTATGAAGCGGCGGCGTACTCTGCCTTTTTTGGTACACAATTGAATGTCGGTTAGGGGTATACAGCATGTAGTTAGGGACAAAATTCAGAAAGAAATATCCAAGGGTTGGGTGTTGGGCCCATTCTCCAACCCCCCGGTACCTAATTTGAGAGTCTCGCCACTTGGCATGGTGCCAAAAAGGCCCCAGGGGAGTTTAGGCTCATTCACCATTTGTCATGCCCCAAAGGTGATTTGGTGAATGACTCTATCCCCCCGGAATTATGCATGGTGCAGCATATGTCATTTGATGATGTCATTAGGGAAATACGGCGCCATGGAACAGGGGCTGAGCTGGCAAAATGAGACATCAAATCAGCATTTCACCTTTTGCCAGTGCATCTGAACGATTTTGAATTACTGGGTTTTCAGTTTGAGGGGTGGTTCTATGTGGACTGGGCCCTCCCTATGGGCTGTTCAGTCCTGTGCACTGCGTTTGAGACCTTCAGTACCATTTTAGAATGGGTGCTGAGAACTAGAACCGGATGAGATCCATCATATTACCACCCTAAATAGCTTTTAAAAAGCTCTTAAGATGGATCTCTTCTGGCAGGCCTTTCCTGAATAAATATCTGGCCAGCAGAAAGAAAAATCTAAGTTAGCCCGATCCTGATACAGACATCGTTATTGTTTATTTTTAGTATTAAGTATGTTTTAAATTTTTTTAATTATTTAATTGTATTTTAAGGGGTAGGAGGGATGGAGGGTCTTGAATGTATATTCTAATTGTTGTAAACCGCCCCATTTGCATTTTGTAGAGGGGCGGGATACAAGCGTGCATTGTTTAGATGATTTTTTTGTTCATAGGGCCTTATCAAACTGGTCAATGTGGTTATTTACTGCACCAGTTTGAACTGATGAAGGAGGAACTTGGTGTTCCTCTGGCTCCAGAGCAGATGGAAGGCCCTGCCCAACAGTTAACCTTTTTAGGTATTGAGACTGACACTGTCAATCAGCAGTGTAGACTAGTGCCAGCTAGGGTTAGTGACCTTTCAGAGTGGGTTAACCAATTCCTAATTAGACACAAGGCCACCTTGCGGGAATTTCAGGTTCTTATATGTCACTTGAATTTTGCCTGTAATGTAGTAGCACCAAGTAGAGCCTTCCTCCACCGGTTGTGTGATGCCATAAAAGGGGCAGGTTTGCCCCATTATAAACTTCGGATTACAAAGGAAATACATGACCATTTATCGGTTTGGCAACAGTTCGTCTTGCAGTTTAACCGTGTTTCCTTTGGCGCAAGGATAGGAAACTTCAGGGTGGATTTCAGATAGTGTCAGATGCTGCTGGATCAATTGGGTTTGGAATTTATTTTGGTAGCCGTTGGTGTGCTAGTACATGGCCTCCTGATTAGGCATCTTCTAATATCGTGTCAGATTTGATGTTTTTGGAATTTTTTTCCAATTTTGGTAGTGGCCACCATTTGGGCTGAAGAGTTGTCTAATTTGTCAGTACATTTTTGGTGCAACAATTTGGCAACAGTCCAGGTAATAAACTCCTTGACTTTTAAAACCCCTTGGGTGATGGTGCTCATCAGGGCCTTTACCTTACAATGTCTGAAGCACAATATTTTGTTTGTTGCTCGGCATGTGGCAGGCGTTCACAATGGAATTGCTGATGCTCCTTCCCGCATGCAGATGGAGCGCTTCAGAGATTTGGCCCCAGACGCAGCATCTGAGGGTGACCCAATGCCAGCAAGCCTGTGGAGGCTTGGGAGGCTGAACTCGTGAGGGTATTAGGTATGTCCATAGCTCCCAGTACTAAAAAGGGATGTACCAGAGCCTAACAGGAATTTTTCAAATTTAGAGAGCAAGCGGGTTTCTGCCAAGGTGTTCCGGTGCCTGTGGAACAGCTCTTGCAATTTTGTGTTTTTCTTTATAGGAAGGGTTTGGCCCCTCAGTCCATCAGGATTAGGTTATCGGCTATTGCATTCTGGCTTAAGGCCCAGGGTGCTCCAGATAACATGAGTGATTTCTGCATTTGGAAAGCCCTGGAAGAATGGACCAGGGAGAGGGGAAGGAGGGCTGATAGTAGGACTCCACTTTCCCCATCCCTACTAAAGGACTTAGTGGGGGTTTGGGCAGATATTTGTATGTCGCTGTACGAGGCGCGGCTGTTTCACACAGCAGCCCTTATGGCCTTTTTATGTGCTTTACCCATCAGTGAGCTGGTCAGGGAGTCTAAAGCGGATGCCACCAACAGGGCTTTGGAACTTAGGGATGTGTCCATGAAGGAGCGACAGATTATTTTGATGCTGCTTTTTCCCAAGACTGATCAGGGTGGGAGGGGAAAGCAATGCAGGTTGTTACTGTGTAGTGAGCAAGACCTATGTCCTATAAGAGCCCTGCAGAAATATTTGAGAGTGCGTAGGCCATGGCAGGGTCCACTATTTGTGCATACTGACTTTTCTCCCTTAACCAAGTACCAGTTCTGGACAGTGACGGCCAAGGCTTTGGGTAAGTTGGGCCTTCACGGGGTACAGTTTGCAAGGCATTCCTTTTGTATTGGGGCTGCCTCTATGGCCTCTGCATTGGGAATGCCGGCTGCAATGATCCAGAAGATTGGCCGGTAGAGGTCCTCCTCCTATAGGCATTATGTCTGACCACTCTGTTGTTAACTTGTTGTCTTCCCCTTTTGTCTTACAGATCTTAGGTCGACGGCAGTGAGGCAGCAGGTGCTGATTTTCAGCCACGGTATGGTTTACTGGGTAGCGCGGCAGGCCCGGTTGTGCCATTTCAGGCCTCACCTAAGTCTGGGGGATAGGGCAACAGTAGTGTGGTTTGGGGAGGAGGGGTCTTTGTTGGCATGGCCTTATGCCATTGCTTTTTGGGGAACACCAGGGGCCTCTGCCTGATATACTCATTCTCCACTTGGGGGAAGAAACTTGGGCCTTTTCAAAGGAAAGGCACTTGTACTGCAGGCGATCCATGACATGGGGGTAATCAGGTCTTGCTGGCCTACAGTTACCATCATGTGGGCGGCCATTTTGTCCAGACAGCTGTGGCAATGGGATGGGGATCCCCGTCAGATTGACAAGGCCAAACACTGGGCCAATAGGGAAATTAGGAATGCCATGAATAAGGAGCTTGGGTTTTATCTGCCACACCCTGGCATTGTGTTCAAGAGGCCTGAGCTCTACAGAGCGGATGGGGTCCATCTCTTGGATGCTGGGAACATAATATTTTTGGGTGATCTTTAGCAGGGGGTGAGGGACTTTTTGGACAGGCTGTGGGGGAAAGGGACTAAGTGGACACTTGCCCCTTTTCTGTGGCGGGGATAGGGAGAGGCGTAGTTTTGGTGTGCATCTTGGCACTAATTTTGGTGAAGGCAGGGTCTCTGGAAGGGCCGCTTCAGGTCATGTGGCCTAAGGAGACAGAAGGGGACCCACCTTGGGGTTGGCCTGAGGGATAATCCTTCACTTTAATCCGTGTGGCTTGGGTGAGGGACCTTTTGGGTTGATCTTCCAGATGCGGGCTGGTTGGGGAGCAACCCCCTTCATTGGGGTTCCTCTCCAGGACCCAGGTGTTCACCTGGAGAAGCTGGGGTGTGTGGTCTCGGATAGACCTAATGCCCCAGCTGCTCCCTCACTAGGTTGTCTCCCGCTACTGAAGATCTTAGAGGGTCATAAATAGGTAGGGTTAAATAAAAACCCTTTATTTCACCCCATTTCTTCTGTGTGGTCTCGTTATTTCCCACAATTGGCTGGCAATTGGATTTAGGCCTAAGCATCTAGTAAAGATCATACTTGAACTGAGCAGACTACTTAAAATGTAATATATTAGCTTGTAATCAGTCCAAGTCTTCTCAGAATAATTGTAAAAACAACAATTACAGCAAACTATTTAGAAACATTCCTTTGCGTATGTTACTTCAAAAACAAACCTGTTCACTGTTAAGAACATTTATTTTGTCGATGGCAAACACAAACTGGATGCTGTATGTGCCTGCTTTCTCTGGAACAATGTTGTCCCTAAATTACAAATACAGAGTTTTAGTAATAAATTAAAACATATAGCATTTATATTCTCTAACAACTTTTTCCCTTTTAGATGGGCTAGCATGTAATGGACTGGACTGAAATGTTCCCTTCTTCTAGCAGAAGATGTTCTTCTGCAAGAGGAAGAGAATCTTTGGATCTAGCCCAAAGCTTCTTCCAAGTGAAGATTTTAACTTCATGTGTGTGTGTATTATTCTGACTGATAAAAGGTAATAATTTTTATTAATATCTTTGTCTCCACCATGTGCTTTAAAAACATTTTCCCTCAGTTAAATATAGCCAGTTTCTTCAACTTGCATCCTATGACTTATATCCTAAATGCTTACTTGGTTCCCTTTAAAATGACAATTATTTTATATGTAAGATTCTGACACATTGACCTAGACAAAAGCACTAAGCTACATTGAAAGAATTCCTTTATCTGGAATTTTATTTGACTGTTAAGACTACCTAACAAGGCATTTAGTAAATATTATACTATTGCCTGATATTGAGTTTGTAGTCTCCTTTAACTTATTAAAGTATGATTTAGAAATTCTTTAAACAGTTATGTCATATTTTGTATTTGTAAAAGGTTAAAATTCAAAGGATAATTTCAGCCTAACAAAGGACCTGCAACCAAGGCACCTTGAGAAATAAAAGTTGTCTATTTAGCCTATACAATTCATTTTCTTCCCAGAACCATGTATTTAAAAGTATGTCTGAAACATGAGAACTTGAAAATATTTTTTTACCTGAAGTAGAAAAAACCCTCGTCCTTGTTACCTTTTGTTTTGGTACAGCCAAATGTTGTAACCTAAAAAAAAAAAAAAAGAGCCTTACACAGGAAAACATTTTAAAATAATTTTGTTAAATTCAGTAGCTCTGAAACAGTAACATACAAGATAAATAAATAAAATTCAGTAGCAGAGAAAAGCAATTTATTATTTAACAACGTATCAAAGACTGCTATGCATGCCTCCATTCTCTATTTCTTCTTTTAAAGTTTTTTTGTCCTTTCCCCAAAAGTCACATCAATGCAATCTCTCAGCAGATCATATCCCAACTTTATATATACATTTATTAAATACTGTTGTTGTTAATTGCTGTGAAGTTGATTTTGATTTATGATGACCTTATGAATGAGAGAGCTCCAAGACACATTGTCATCAATAGCCCTGATCAGGTACTGCAAACTGAGGGCCGTGGCTTCCTTGATTGAGTGTACCTTTCTGCGATGTGGTCTTCTCTTCCTATTGCCTCCCTTTTAACGAAGTATTATTGTCTTTTCTAATGAGTTGCGTCACCTAATAATATAGCCAAAGTACAATAGTTTCAGTTTGGTTATTTTAATTTCTAGAGCGTTGAGGCTTGATTTGCTCTAGTACTGATGTACTGGTCATTTTGGCAGTTAATGGTCTCTGTAGAACTCTCCTCCAGACCACATTTCAAATGACTTGATTCTCTTCCTTTCAGCTTTCTTTACTGCCCAGATTTCACAACCATACATAAAAATCTAAATATGATGGCATGGACAATCCTGATTTTAGTATTCAATGATTTATCTTTATACTTAAGGATCTTATCTAGTTCCTTCATTGCTGCCTTTCTATGTCCTGATTTTTTGACATAATCTCTGTTTTGACTGAGTACTAAGCCAAGTTACAGAACATTTTTGATTATTTCAAAATATTAAAACAAATGAATACAGAACAGGATTTCAAAAGCACAAAATTTAAGCAAGTGTAAAATCAACAGGAGAAGAACTACAATATAGGTCTCAGGCAAACCTTTCTTGGGAGGATATTCAGGTGTCATATTACCACTTCTCCAGTTGTCTCCATTAAATGAGGTGCATGGGTGATTAAGAGAGAGGTCAGCGGTGATATGACATCCCAACTGTGGCATGTTCTCCCCAAACAGGTTTGCCTACTAACAGAATTGCTTACTAGAATCTTCATCTCCTTTGGAGTATTTATTGGCCTCATCCAATTCATTATTGCACCAAGGTAACAACTCAGAACACTAATTCTAACCACTCTCCACCTCACCTAGGTTAGCCAGAACTTGTACGATCTGCACAATGGTGACAACATCACATCTCTGGATGACTCTCCTGGTAGTTTTTTATATAGTGGGCCTTCGATATCTACTGGGCTTTGGTTGCAGGACCACCTGTGGCTTCCAAAATCCATGGATGCTCAAGTCCCATTATATGCAATGTCATAGTAAAATGGTGCTTTTTATATAAACTGGATAACTGCAAGGTTTGTTTTCTGGAATTCCCCCCCCCCACATAATTTTGTGCCATGGTTGGTTGAATCTGTTGATGCCAAACCTGTGGATACAGAGGGCCTACTGTAGATATTAAACAGCATGAACACAGTATATCTGCTACAGGGCAGAGCAATAATCCTCAGTACCACCAGCTAGAATCAACCAAGTAGGAGTACAACTGTGAAGTCAAAGGCTTTCACAGCCGGCATCCATAGATTTTCCTTGTTTTTTTTCCGGGCTGTGAGACCATGTTCTGGAAGAGTTTCTTTCTGATGTTTCACTTGTATCTGTGGCTGGCATCCCAGAAAAAAACCAAGGAAAATCTAGGAGTAGAACTACTTCAACACAGTATTTTCAGCATCCAGGTCAGATAACTTATTCAGAAGGGTATTATGGTCAATAGCATTTAGGCCATGTCCTCTCGGGCCCCGAGCTCAGGATGGGGCGCCATGCGGCAGTGCTCAATGCCACCATACCCCGCTCTGAAGCTTTTGCTGGGCCTGCTTCTCGGGGCAGTGGCGATGTGCAGAGAAGCCATCCCTGCCCCGTTTCCCTTCCTTGAATGCCATGCCATACCACTGGCCCACCGCCACCACCTTTGCTGTCTGCGCAGTCAGGCGCCTCTCAGGGTCTCCCCGGACAGCACGGCTCTATTGGCGGCAAAGTGATGCAGAGCAGCAATGCCAGCAGCAGCAGCAGCCTAGCCACCGAGCCGGCCCCTCACGAGGCCCACCCACCCATGACCCAGCAAGCCCTCAGTGCTCATCCTGGTCAGCGCTACCCTCATAATCTACTTCATCATCTAGACTGTTCAACATAGACGGAGAAACAGAAAGACATGGAGGTATGGGGTTCTGGACACAAACAGAAAATACAGAGCTGACAACGTTAGAACACGATAATGATGAAGATGACATAACACTATTCGATGCCAATCATCCTTGAAGATAAGTGTGCCTTTTGGGAAAAGTTTTTAATTGTGAAGCAACAAAAGAAGGAATAAGAAGGAATAAGAAGCCAATATCGGGACGGGGGGGTATATAAATGATTATGTATGTATATTATGGCATCCCTTAGTTTGTTGCAATAAACTCTTAACATTTCACTCTACCTTTTGTATACACAGAAATAAGTTCAAGGCTATGGAAATAGCACACTAAAGTTTAAAATCTATTTTAAACAGGGTATTTTCTGCTCATTTTCTTTATTGTGGTGAAATACATTTGTGAGTTTCTTAGCCAACAGTTTTCTTTAAAAATATGTCAAATGAAATAACTTATTTATGTTTATTTTTGCAGCAAGTCTTTCATTTAATAGCACTGTCTTGCCAAATCTAATTACCTATGTGTCTAAGGAGGTGTGCTTTTTTTTTTTTTTGGAGGGTGGTTAACTTGGATGTACACTGTAGGCCTGTAAGAATAATGCAAATAAATGTTTTTTAAAAATAGCAATGGAAGCTGTTGAGACCTCCAAGAGAATCAACAGGGTTATATTACTCTGTCCCTATCTGAACCGAAGTCATTGCACAGGATGTTCAAGGCAGCTCCTGTTCCAAAACTAGGACAGATGCCCAATTGAAATTGATCTTGAAATATTCATTCATGTTAGTTTCTCCCAAGAGCACTTTGAGGTTTTTTTTGAATATCTTTATTCAGATTAAAACCATAAAGTGACTACAAATGACACAATATTACAATAATACAATAAAACAAATTAGACAAATAAGACAAATAAAACTAATAAGACAACATCTAAACAAACAAACCTTCTATACAAACCTACATATTGTCAGTATAACTAATAAATCAATAAGCAGACAGTATAAAAGAAAAGACACACAAATTTCCCTTCTTCTTACAAACAAGTAACAAATAACATGATCGTGACATTACATTCTGGCTTCCTTCATTTTCCTTACTCCTGGTCATATTATATATTGACAATCCTTTATTGCCTACATTTATCCATATATACACATATATGCACCCCTATTTACGTACATACATATATGTGTATATATACCTGTTAATTCCTCTGTTTAACCTTCTTCCATTATTTATTATCATTCCTTAATTTCCTATTCCCTTAATTCTTTAAATTAATTATATCCTGCCATACTTCGAGATCTTTCCACGTCTTCTTATCATCTAAGATAATTGAAAGTCTCTCCATTTCATAAAGTTCTGACATTTTCTCGACCCAATCTTTTGTTGATGGTATATCTTCTTCTTTCCACAGTTTAGCAAGTATTAACCTTGCAGCTGTTACTGCATATAATAGAATATTACCATATTTCTTCTGGATGGTTGGTTGTAGCTTATGTAGCATATTTAGTAAATATAATTCTGGATTAAGAGGGATGTCTATTTTAAAAACTTGCATAACCAAGTTATGTATTGTCTTCCAAAACTTCCTCGATTTCTTACAATTCCAAATGTGGATAAACGTTCCTTTTGCTTTTCCACATTTCCAACAAATATTCAATAATTTTTTATATATCTTTGATAATTTTTCTGGAGTCAAATACCACATATTAATCATTTTGTAAAAATTTTCTTTAAGGGCGTAACTTCTTGTAAACCGAATGTTCTTGATCCATGCCTTCTCCCATTCTTCTATCTTTATTTCATGCCCTATTTGCTGTGCCCATTTAATCATATAATTTTTAATTCCTTCCGACTCCAAATTGAGTTTTAGTAGTAATTTATAAATTTTTGAGATTATTTTTTGCTTGTCTCCGTTTATAATTTTCTCAAACTCTGTTTCCTCCAATTCAATCCCTTCCAGTTTGGTATCAAATTTAAATCTTTCCAAAAGCTGTCTATGTAGGAACCAATGACACGGATATCCTTCTTCTTTAAGTTCTTCTTGTGTTTTTATTTCATATTTCTCCCCTTTTCTTTTTAGGATATTTTTATATGTTAACCACTTTC
The DNA here is from genome assembly GCA_030847615.1 of Gambelia wislizenii. Taxonomy (NCBI): domain Eukaryota; kingdom Metazoa; phylum Chordata; class Lepidosauria; order Squamata; family Crotaphytidae; genus Gambelia; species Gambelia wislizenii. Next base: position 254,142,480 of record JAUMIR010000004.1, read on the forward strand.
CTCTGTATAAGTTTTCTTTTGTATAAAATGCCTCATGATTTGAGACACATAAGGGAATTTTCCAAAATAGCTTCCTTTTATATAAGCCCCAAACTCTCATAAGAGCTCTTCTTACAAAATGATGATTAAACTCTTTATGAATAGCCACCTTATTATGCCACATATAGGCATGCCACCCGAATGTGAGATTAAACCCCTCCAGTTGGAGGAGCCTTTCATTTTCTAGATTTATCCAATCTGCAATCCAGAGAAGAACATTAGCATGATAGTATAATCTCAGATCCGGGAGTCCTAATCCACCCCTCTCCCTTATGTCTCTTAAAGTTTCTTTTTTAATTCTTGGCTTTTCCCCAGCCCAAATAAATTCTGATAGCTCCTTATTCCATATTTTAAAAGGTAGATCTGAAGTCAAAATTGGAATTGTTTGAAACAAAAACATTACTTTTGGCAGGATATTCATCTTAATCGTTGCTATGCGCCCCAACAGGGACAGATTTAAATTACTCCATCTTTTTAAATCTTTTCTTATTTCTTTCCACACCTTATTATAATTATTTTCATAGAGTTCTGAATTTCTATTTGTTATAGTTATCCCTAGATATCTAACCTTCTTTACTACGGTAAATTTCGATTCTTTTTCTAGTTCTAGCTCTTCTGTTCTGGTCATGTTTTTGGTTAGTATAGATGTCTTTTCTTTATTAACTTTCAATGCTGCCATAGCGCCAAACTGTTCGATTATTTCTATCAGTTTCTTTACACTCTCTATAGGATTTTCCAAAAAAAACCCCACTAAATCGTCCACGAAGGCTTTGTATTTTATTTCATTACTTTGAATTTTGGGTCCCAAGATACCTTTTTCTGCCTTGATTCTCCTATTAAGAACTTCTAACGTAATTATAAAAAGGAGCGGGGAGAGGGGACACCCTTGCCTTGTTCCTCTACCTATCTGGCATAATTTAGATTTTATGCCATTCACAATTATATGGGCCTGTTGGGTTTGGTATATCTTCCTTACCCAATTTAAATACTTATCACCTATCCCCATCTTTCCCAAGGTTGCCAACATAAATTCCCATCTGATGTTGTCAAATGCCTTCTCGGTGTCTATAAATACCATTGCTAATTTCTTATTACATTTGTCATACATCTCTATTATATCTAGTAATATTCGGGTGTTATCCTTAATTTGTCTATTTGGAAGAAATCCATTTTGATCTTTTTTGATATATACCGCCATCACCTTTTTTAATCTCTCGGACAAAATTTTCGTAAAGATTTTATAATCCACATTTAGCAATGATATTGGCCTATAGCTTGCTGGGAGTAAGATCTTTTTCCGGTTTTGGGATTAATGTTATATCAGCTCCTTGCCAAGATATTGGACAGCTTTTCTCTTCCATTCCAGTAAATAGCCTGTATAGCGGGTCAATCAATTCTTCCACGAATGTTTTATAGTAAGTCGCCGTATATCCATCTGGGCCAGGTGATTTCCCTGGTTTCAGGCTTTTAATTGCTTCTCTTATTTCCTCTTTAGTTATCAACTTATTTAATTCTTGTTTTTGGTTCTCTTCAATTTTCTCAATTTTGAGTTCTTCTAAATATTCCTCAATTTGTTGTGTGGTTTCCTTATTTGATAAGTGTTTCTCATATAATTTTGTATAATATCTATGGAATACCGTCATAATATCCTTTTGATTAGTAAACCGTTGATTATTTTCCCTTATCTCAGTTATCATTTGATTCTCTTTTTCTTTCCTCAACTTGTATGCGAGCCATTTCCCAGGCCTATTTGCATTTTCAAAAAACTTATATTTAATATATTTTAATTTCTTGCCTATTTCCTCTGTCATTTCCTTTCCTAACTTTTCCTTCAACTTTGCCAATTCCTGCTTAACTTCTCTGTTCTTTGGGTTTATCTTTAATAGTTCCTCTTTCTCAGATATATTGTTTATCAACTCCTTTTCCCGATTCCTCCTTTGCCTTCCTAATTCGAATTCTTGTTGCATCATTACTCCTCTTATGACTGATTTACCCACATCCCAGACTGTCTCTAATGGAGTTCCCTTATCCAGGTTATCTTTAAAAAATATCTTATTTCTTTTTTTATCCTATTAACTATGTTCTCATCTTTTAACAGGATATCTTTGAATCTCCACTTATACTCTCTCTTTATGCTTTTGATTTCTAATTTAATGGGGCAATGGTCTGATATAACTCTTTGTAATATTTCTGTCCCTTTTATTTCCTTTATTAGCTCTCTAGATATTAAAAACATATCTATTCTTGACCATGAATCAAATCTGTCAGAGTAAAACATATATTCCCTTTCCTTTTTATGTTTATGTCTCCATATATCTATTAATACTAGCTGCTCCATCATTTCCTTCAGTTTTGTTGGTAATCTTCCTTGGTTTCTATGCGATTTCCTATTACTTGATCTGTCTACATTGGGATCCAATACACCATTCCAATCTCCCAGTAGTATATAATTTTCATAGTCTTGTTTAACAATTTCCTCATTCAATTTTTCAAAATACTGATTTTTATTATTTTGAGGTCCGTATACCCCTACCAGGAGAATTTTCTTTCTAGCAGCTTAATTTCCACACCTAAATATGCTCCTTTATTATCTTTAAATACCGCTTTTGATTCAAATTTCATGTTCACATATATAGCTACTCCCCTCTTTTTTTCCATAGTTTGTTGCATAGACCTTCCCCAACTTTATATTCCTCAGTAGATTTTGATTACCTTCTTTAATGTGAGTTTCCTGAAGGCAGATAACATCTGCTCTAAGTTTTCCCAAATAATGAAACACCTTTCTTCTTTTGTGAGGGGAATTTAGACCTTTTACATTCCACGAAATCACATTACACGCCATTTTACTTATCACCCAATTTATTTTTCAAATTAAGTTTTAATACATTTTATTCAGTTTTTCCACCTTTGGCACCTTCTAACTCCTCTTCTGTTTCCCCTGACTCTTTCTCTTCACCTTCTCCTTCCTCACTTTTGATTTCTGAGTCTAATCCTACTTCTTTACCCCTATTAACTAGATCCTCCTCGCTTTCCTCTTCTCCTGTTTTCAATTCTTGAACTGACCTTCTTCTTAAATTCCCTCCTATCTTTAGTTCTTGTTGAGCTGATTCCTTCCCTGTTTGTTCTTTATCCTGGGCTTTCCTCTCCTCCTCAGGCAATTCTCCTTTTGAGACTTCTTGATTTCCCCTTTTAGGTAATTTTTCCCTACCATTGTTACCCTTTAGATTTTCTTCTACCTGGGATCTTAACACTTTCGTGAGAAAATCTTTCGCTTTAGGTATTGTGTTAATTAGATATTTCTTATAGTTATACCTCAGAGTGATTCCTTCCGTTTTATTCCACTTATAGGAGATATTTTTCTCTCGTAAAATCTGAGTAAAAAAAATAGTATTCTCGTCTCTTCTTTATTACCTGGATTGGTATATCTTCAAATATTTTTACTGTTTGGTTATCTATTTTAAGAGGTTCTGTAAAGTTGTTCTGAACAATGATATCCTTTCCCCTTTCCCTAGTAAAGTAAATTACTATATCCGTAGGGATTTTATTCTTTTTTGCAATCCAGGATTCAATACGATATAATTTATCAATCTCCACATCTAACTGTTCAGTTTCCCACCCTATAAAGTCTGCAATTGCTGGAATCACTCTTACTGATAAGTCTTCTTCAGCTTGCTCTTCCAAACCTCTGATTTTTAGGCATTTTGATCTAAGACTTGTTTCTTGGATTACTTTATATTTTTCCTCATATACCAATTGAGTTTCTAATACCTTCATCCTTTTTTCTAACTTGCCTGTTTTCTCATGAATTTCTTGAATGTCTTTATTAATCTTTGATATATCCTTTGATACTGTTTCTAAATGTGAACCAAAAGTATCCAATTGTTTTTGTATATCTACTCTTATTTCATCTTTCAATTCTTTCATATCCTTCTTTAACTCTGTCCTTAGTTTCTTAAATTCTGACATTAGTAATTGATTGATATCTGTTACTTTAGCTGTCATGTCCAATGATGACCTTCTCACAGCTTGTATCTGTGACTGTTGTTCGGCAAGAGCTTTCCTAGTAATTGGCATCCCCTTATCTGCAGATGAAAGTAACGAGATATTTTTCCTTTATTACTAACCACTCCTCTTATTACCTTCTTCTCACCTTTCACTTTCTGTTATTCCCTTATGTCTTTTACTATTATTTTCCCTCTTGGGACCTATGTATCGTTATTTTACTTCTTTACCCCTCTTATCTCAGTTCCTCTTTTCCCTTTTCTCCGCTCTTTTTCCCCCCTTTTCTATTTCCCCTTTTCTTTTTCCTCCCTCCCCCCTCTTTCCCCCCCTTCTCTTATTCCTTTTTTTTAATTTTACCGCTTCTTGTAAATGGGGATGAGAGGAGAATATGTATATTTTTATGTGTAGGTATGTATATATATACAAATAACCCCACTTACTCAAGCCTTTATATAATTGGTTCTATACTCATATACCAACTCTTTGTCTGTTCCTACTTCTTCTGCTCTGAAATTCAGCCTCCTTGTCCTCTTTTATCTTCTTAAATATCCAATTACTTTCTCTCTTATTACAATCTAAAGATTCTTTGTCGCTTAACCCTTCTTTATACAGTCCAAAGCTTCTATGTCACTCTTAAAATCCCAAAGCAAATACTAAAGGGTATATACTTGTCTACTTATATTTATATATATCTATGTATATAGAACAGAAGTTAAGTTGTAATATTTTAATTCCTATAGTTGTTTATATCGACAAATATATACCCAACCATATATTCCTCTTATCAAATATTTCTAATGTAAATATATACCCATATGTATACTCCTCTTATCAACTATATCTAATATTCTAATAGTTAATATCCAATCTTTGGATATCATTAATCAACTACAGAGTTCCTTCAAACCAACTACAAAGATTCAGTTCAGTAACAATTACAGACTGCATTCAAATCCATTACAAGGGTTCAAATCAATTACAGAGAATCAACTCAAATCTCCAAACCAGAATTATATTATCAAACTCAATATAAGGAAAGTACTCTCTCTCTCTTCTTTCTTATTCCTTCCTCCTCTTCAGTTCAGTGTCTTCTATAGGATTCCTCTATGTACACTTTCCATTGACTTCAAAACTCCTCTTCCAAACTCCTTATTACTCTTTTATTCTTTCACTCTTCTCCACTATAATTTTTGCACTATTCTAGGACACTTCAAAAGCAAAACCCACTTATTCCAAATTCCATTTTCTTCCTCCTGGCTTGAATATTTTTCACTTTTCTTTTCCTCTCCACACTATTATTAACAACTCCTTACTCTTTCTCTCTGTCCCTCAACTGTTATTTCTGCAAAAACAGCTCAAATAAACTCCAAAAATTAAATCTTCAAGCTTACTTCAGCTCCTCAAAATAAAGCACTTTGAGTTGTCAGGCAACTACTTGCTCAAGTACCTAGTTCTGGAAAGGAATAAGTGATTGGTCTATTTTGTTATATATACTGTTTATTTTTAAAACCTTCCAGATTAAGTTTCCTCAGCAGTGGTCTAAGCACCTCCTCTTTTAAAGAAATTGGGATTGTTCCCTCTCTGAAGAAGCATTTACCTCTTGAACTAGCTAGACGTGCTGTCCCTATCAGCTGGAATAAGAAAAGGCATAGAGGTTGATCAAGCAGCCAGGTGAGGCAGTTCAGTGGACTCTCTCCTCATTCTCAGCACCTTATCTTCACTCTCAGTTTTCAGTAGGTGTAAATTAGCAATTTAAATTGGACCTCATAGTGCTCTGGACACCTCTACTAATTGAATATTAACTGAGGAATCCAAGCTGTAACAGCTATGAGTGACTTCATCTACAAAGTGTCTTGCAATACTTGTTACAGTATTATTGCTGATGATTTAGCCACAACTTTGCCTGGACCAGAATGCAACAGAGCTCAAACCACTGGAAAAGCTCAGAGGGACAACACTAACAAGATAGCCTAGTGAAGGAAAAGAACTAGTTCTTTGCCACCATCACCACCACAGATTAGGAATGATTAAGAACCTGTACTCTGTGTTTGGCCAGACTTGACCTGAATCTTTTCCTGCATCTGCATTCTAGCTGTGTCCCATGTTGTTTCATTGTTCTTAACTCAGACATATAACAAAAAAATTGTGTTAAGTCCTGCTCAGCATGGCCACACTATGGCTGCTACATGGAGGCAGCATTAAATGATTTCACTATGCAATTCTAATATGTGGTAAACCATTTTGTGTGGAATGGCTCACCATACAATCATAAACTTTTCTTTTTAAACATATACAGTAACACAGAGAAAGTCATCTAATTCCACATGGTGAGCTTAGTTTCCATGAAGCATAACTTAAAGTGAGACAGATGTGGCAGTCACATGTAAACCATTTCCCCACTCTCTCAAACACTGATGTTTCCTCTAACTTACATTTTGTGATGAAGTCCCACTATTGTGTCCTTCCCACATTTTCATGCAAATTCTTCCTGGATTTATGTTTAAAATAATGTTGTCATCTTCAGAAATAACACTAACCACAAAACCTGCATGGGGTGGGGGAAAAGGAAAGAATATTTCACACAAAAATGTGAAAGTAAAATATTACCTAGACAACACACAAACAGAAAACTGTAAGGTGCTTACAAAATTAAATGTATTTAATTTTATTTTTATCTTTATAAACCACCTTAAGCAAAAAGGGATTCCAGAGCAGTGTCTGGGTACTATTCTGGAAAAAAATGGGTCCCATTTGGAAGAAAGTTGGGATATAAATTCAATAAATAAAACTATTAAAACAAATGGCAGTAAGATTACAAAATAAGAAAAACAAAAGCTATTTAACCAGAAAACACACAAATAAATGAATTAGTTAAAATAAATCAAATGTCTGAATAAAGGGAGCATTTTGATTTGGAATCACATAGAATGTAAGTTCACTATAGCAAAGAAGTTCTGTGATTGTAAAACTACAGTTGTCCCTTCACATTCGCGGCTTTGCCATTCGCGGTTTTGAGTATTCGCGGCTTCCCTCACCCACCCACCCCTCTCTGGGCTCTTCCTTTCCCTTTGTAGAGGGAGCAAAGTTCCAGGCAAGCACAGCGGGGGTGGGGGGGGGAGGCAAAGCCTCTGAAATCGCCCCTCTGCTGCTCCTTTGCTCCCTTTGCAGGGAGAATGAAAGCACAGCAGAGGAGCGAGTTCAGAGGCTTTGCCTCTCCCTCCGTGCTTCCCTGGGTCTTCATTTCCCTTTACAAAGGGAGTGAAGGTCCAGGCAAGCGCGGGTGTGGGGGGAGGCAAAGCCTCTGAAATTGCTCCTCTGCTGCTCCTTTGCTCCATTTGCAGGGAGAATGAAAGCCCAACAGAGGAGCGATTTTGGGGTTTGCCTCTCCCTCTGTGCTTTCCTAGGTCTTCATTTCCCTTTGCAAAGGGAGTGAAGGTCCAGGCAAGCGCGGGCGGGGGGAGGCAAAGCATCGGAAATCGCCCCTCTGCTGCTCCTTCGCTCCCTTTGCAGGGAGAATGAAAGCATAGCAGAGGGGTGAGTTTTATTCACGGTTTTTTCACATTCGCGGGGGTCTGGCGACCCTAATCTCCGCGAATGTGAAGGGACGACTGTATATGCAATTGTATTTCATAAATGCATAATGTATTTCTTCACTGATGGTACATAAGCCCCCCTTCCTTTGTGTCAAAACATATTTACTTATAATTTATAATTTATTTATATTTATAAAATAAATATAACCCCACTTTTGAATCCATACTGGGTCCATAAAACCAGAACAGGTTGCTTAACTGTAACTGTGGTTATTTGTGTGCTCACACAAATGGGTCTGTGCCTGTGCAGAGGCTTCATTCGGAATAGTCTAGAGCTGAGTAGCATGGTGGTAACTCCTCCCTTTCTATCCCACATGCCTATTCTAGCCTGTGAAGCAATCATTACTTCGGTTTTGATGTCCAATCTAAAAAGAACAAGGACCTGAAAGGGGATGGCCAGGTGAGTTTTTGTGAGGGCACAGATGACCACTCGAAGAACCACAGTTACAGGTAAACAACAACTTCTGCTTCTTCTTCTTCATGGTCTCTGTGCCTCACACAAATGGGTGACTACAAAGCTTACCATAGGATGGCGGGTCAGGCCACTGAAGAACTGAAGAGAGAACAGGCCATCCATATCAAGCATGTGCTCTGTGGCTTTTATATCGAGTTTGTGATGTTGAATGAAAGTAGATAGTTGTGATCACATTGCTGCTTTACACAAGTCAGGTAGAAGAACATCTTGGAGCAAAGCTGCTGATGAAGCCATTGCTCTTGTTGAGTGGGTGCTAAATCCAGTTGGCATGGGACATTTAGCAAGGTCATAAGAAAGTCTTATGGTTTCCACAACCCATATGGAGAGCCATTGGGCCAACACCTGCTAACCATGCCTCAACCCACCATAGCAGACAACCTATTCATAGACCAAAACGCTGCTGTGCATGTACCTAGTAGGCTAAAGCATGCCAGACATCTAAGGTGTGGACAGACTTCTCTAATAGCATAGATTGTTGTGGATAGAAGGTTGGTAAAACTATGGAGATTTTCAGACACTGTTTAACAGTACCTACCGCGTGAGGAGGTCCCGGGAGAGGATCAGCGCTCTTGCGCGGCAGGGGGTCATTTTTGGACGCCGCCGTCCCTCTTCCGGGATCTTTCGTTGCACGTCCGTGAAGGTTTGGAAGTGGCCGTGCCATATTTTAAGCACGGATGGTAGCATCGTAAGAACAGGTTGCTTACCTGTAACTGTAGTTCTTCGAGTGGTCTTCTGTGAAGTCACATAATTAGGTATTTGCACCTGCACAAAGCACTGTTCAGAACCATCTGGAATACTTACATAAGGCTTTTGGGTGGCAGGCCCACTCACCCTCTCCTCTGACCTATATAAGGTCCCTTCCTGCTCAAACGCCTCAGTTCTCTGAATACCACAGCAGCAGCAGCCAACAGATCCAAGGTAGGTAGGACAAGAGGGGAGGATGGGCAGGTTTGTGTGAATTCACAGAAGACCACTCAAAGAACTACAGTTACAGGTAAGCAACCTGTTCTCCTTCTTCGTGGTCTCTGTGAATCCATACACTTGGGAGACTAGCAAGCTACAAACAGCAGGCGGCAGGTGTCCTGCAACATGTAATAAAAGCCCCCCAATAAAGGAATGGAGACCAGAACTCAAATAAAGTCCAGACAGCAATTCAAGTTCAACCAAACATGCGTATTGTAACAGAGCCATGAAAGGCATTCAGAACCCCAAATAGGGGGAAAAGATGACTGAATTCACAACACTGAGACGAAAAGAACAGCCCTCCCTAGGGAAGCATCCACAGCAGATCTAGTGTCCACCCTGTAGCGGGAAATAAAAATCAATGGCATAGACCAGGTCACCACCCGACAAATGTCCTGTAATGGAACACCATTAAGGAATGCCACAGAGACAGCCACAGCCCTTGTTGAATGACCACGAATGGACTGAGGAGGGTGCTGTCCAGCAAACTCATAAGTAGCTGATATGGCCATTGCCACCCACTTGGAGAACTTCTGAGAGGAAACTGGGAGACATTGTCCTTGTGGAAGCAGACGTAAGGAGGGTCAGAGCGCAGTGCACACAGTTTGGAGGCCCTCCTAGCTGAGGTGACCACTACTAGAAAGGCAGTTTTGACAGTGAGCCATCTGAGATCACACATGGCAAGCAGCTCAAACCAAGTCTTCATCAGAACAGAAAGTGCCAGAGATAGGCTCCATGCCGGAACTGGACCTGCAACTGGAGGGTGCAGATTCTTGTAGCCTCTCAAGAATTGCTTAATAACAGGGTGTGAAAAACACGGGTGCTTACCCAAGTGCTGGAGGTTCCAGGAGACGGCAGCAAAGTAGCAACGTACAGAAGAAAGGGACAACCCCTTTTCTGAGAGGGAGACAAGAAAGTCCAGTATGTGAGTGATGGAAGAATCTTCTAGAGTTATCCCTTTCTCCACCAGATTGTGGAAAAACCTAGTCCACTTGTAGGCATAAGAGCACTGTGTAGATGGTCTTTGTGCCACAGTGAGTACTTCCTGAATGGCTGGTGGTAGGTGATCTACACAAACACCTTCCACAAGTCCAGGTGATTGACAAGCCCTCTCTGCATGGCATCAGAGAGAGGCAGAGGAAGTGGCTCTTGGCTAGTTGAAGAAGAGGGGTGAACCACAGTTGCCTCGGCCACCAAAGGGTCACCAGGATGCATCTTGTGGCATCCTGATGGATTTTGGCGATAACTCAAGTGATCAGTGGAAATGGTGGGAAGGCGTACATGACTGGTCCAGGCCACTTGTATAGGAAGGCATCTTCTAGACAATTGCCCTTCTTCAGTGGCCTCGAGCAGAACAGGGAACAGCAAGCATTCTCCGATGCTGCAAAGAGCTCTACAAGTGGGCAGCCCCAATCCTGAAGGATCGGTTGAAGGACATGAACCGGTCCTCTGGGAGGAATTTGCTGTAGCCTCAAAAGTTGAGGCTTTCGGCTACCTCCCAGAAGGCTTTTTCTGTTGTCGCCCCTAGACTATGGAACGGCCTGCCGGATGAGATCCGTCAATTGACATCTTTGGACAGCTTCAAAAAGGCTGTCAAGACGGATCTCTTCCGGCAGGCCTTTCCAGAATAGATTATCCTGGTTTCAGGAACACCCCTCCCTCAGGAGAGTCCCCACAGCCTCCTTTGTTAACAGAACTGAATATCGCTGGGGACCTACTGTTATTGCCAAATGTAGGTATGTGTTTTTATCAAATATTTTAATTGTTGTTTTAATTTGTAAATTGATTTAATAACTTTTTAAGTGGGGGAAGGGAGTATATTGTTTTACTTGTATGGTTTTTTAATGTTGTGAACCGCCCTGATTGGATTACCAAAGGGCGGTATATAAATAAATTTTATTATTCTTGTTATTCTTCTTATTATTATTATTATTATGAAGGGGGATCAACAACTTGTGGCAGGTGGTTGATAATCTGATCAGTGCGTCTGCAAATTCGTTCTGACAGCCTGGCAGAAAACAGCGGATAACATCATGTCCCTTTGGAGACACCAGTCTGTCATGCCCCATGAGCCTGATGAGAGTATGGAATTGGAGGAGGACACGGCAGGGAACGGCCCTAGGAACCCTGGCACAGGTTTATCTATACCTGTGCCAGCAGGGAACACTGTCAATCTAGAGGCTTGAGCAGAGGAAGAGCTTGGTCCAAGTGGGTTGGCATCAGTCCCAGCAGAGAGTCCTGCCAATTCAGATAAGGATAATGAAGAAGAGAAGGATTTACCTCCACCACTGTATACCCAGCAAAGAGCTCAAAAGGAAGCTCAAAGGAGATCTCTGAGAATTTATGAGAAAAACCTGCTCATTAAGAAATACCTGACAAAGCCTTAATTGCTTTATATATGCTGTGAGAGGACATGAGGCTTTATCAGGGATCAACTGATCTTCTTGGAGAAAGCTTCCTGCTGACTTGGAGAAAGCTTCCTGCTGATTGTCTTGATTCCTGCTCCCTGGATTTGTGCCTCGACCTTGAATTGTTCTTGACTACTCTGCTGCCTATTTCCTACTGATTCACGGACTTGTTTGGATTCACACTGCCTGGCATAAGCCCTTAACTACTCTGGACTGTGTTATTGACTAAATCCTTGTTTGACTGTATTTGCATTCTGGTGTGCTCATTATCAGCTGGCCACCTTCCCAGACTTTGCTGGCATATAGCCGCTTTCTTGGATGCAGTCCTACAGATTGAAAGCAAGATGGAGCAGGGTTCAAGACTGTGTGCCTCCCTGTTTGTTCAAATAGAACACGACTGTGGTGTTGTATGAAACCACTTGTATAGGGTGACCCACAAGTGAGGACTTGAATGCACGGAATGCTTTCAGAACTGCCAGAAGCTCGAGGGCACTGATGTGAAGGGCCTTCTCTGAGTCTGACCACCTGCCCTTGATGGTCAAATCCAAGCAGTGAGCTCCCCATCCACTGAGGGAGGCATCCATAGTCACTGTCACCGCTGGTTGTGAGGGGCAAACGTGACGCCTTTTCGGACATTCATTGGCTTCAGTCATCAATGCAGAGACAGTAAGACCCAGCGTGGAATGGTCAGCCACTTCATGGGATGATCCCGCATGGGGTTGAAGGAGGCCAGAAATCATGACTGCCAATATGGCGCATGCGAAGGTAGGCAAAAGGTGTCACCGCTGTCATGGACGCCATGAAACTGAGAATAGTCTGGACGAGGTGAACCGTAACACGCCTGTGTTGGAGGCAACAAGACACCGAGGCCTTTAGAGCCGTGAACCTGTTGTCTGGTAAGAGAGCACGTCTTTGCACAGAATCCAAAAGAGCCCCTATGAACTGTGCTTTTTGCATAGGCTGCAGCCTGGACTTCTTGTGGTTGACCATTGAGGCCAGCTGGTGAAGTAGGTCCAGGGTGAGATTTATGTCTGACAGTAGCTGAGCCAGAAAGCTGGCCCCAAAAAGCCAATCGTCCAGGTAAGGAAACGATTACTCCCCGTTAATGGAGCCAAGGCACCACTACTGTTATGCACTTTGTGAAAGGACAGGTTGCTTACCTGTAACCATAGATCTTCGAGTGGTCTTCTGTGAATTCACACAGCTGGGTTATTCCTGCGCCTGTGCAGAGCTTTGGACCTTCTAGAATCACTAGGCAGAAGTGCTTTGATACATTTTTGGCGGTAACTCTGCCCATCCTAACGGTCCCTTATAAGGGCTTCCCGCCTAAAATCCCCCCAGGTCCTTGAATGACGCCGCAACCAGCAGCATCAGGAACATTAAGCATGTTTATATGATGTAGTAGGACATAGAGGGGAGGATGGGCGGGTCTGTGTGAATTCACAGAAGACCACTCGAAGATCTATGGTTACAGGTAAGCAACCTGTCCATCTTCTTCGTGGTCTCTGTGAATCACACAGCTGGGTGTAGACTGGCAAGCTTCACTCTTGGAGGTGGGTATGTCCTACACCAAGTATACCCTGTATGCATGTATCTGAGTTTAAACATTAAACACACAATCTTAAGCAAAGGTATCAAAGCATATATAACAATAATGACTTGGCAACATGAAAAACTCACTGAATGAATAGAAGATAATAATACAGCCTTCCCAAAGGCTGCCTCGTTCCTAGAACGAGAGTCCAATCTGTAGTGAGAAATAAAAGTCAAAGGTGATGACCAGGTTGCAGCTCTGCAAATGTCCTCTAGAGGCACTCCAGAGAAAGGCTGTCGAAATGGAGACAGCTCTCGTAGAGTGTCCTCGAATCCGTGAAGGCAGGGGCTTCTTTGCCAGTTTGTAGCAGAGAGCAATGGTCGAAGTCACCCACTTCGATAGTCACTGTGAGGAAATGGGCTCTCCGAGTTTCGAGTCAGCATAAGATACAAACAGTTTGGGTGACCTTCTGTGGGACGCAGTCCGCTGAATGTAGAAGGCTAGAGCTCTTCTAATGTCCAGAAGATGAAGGGTGTGTTCGAAATCGTCCTTCGGATCCTGCATCAGGGCAGGGAGAGTGATGGATTGATTCAGATGGAAGCTGGACACCACCTTCGGAAGGAAGGAGATGTCGCGACGGAGGACAACTTTATGCTTGTGGAAAATAGTGTAAGGAGGGTCAGACCTAAAGGCACAGAGTTCACCAGCTCGACATGCCAGTGATGGCCACAAGGAAAGCCGTCTTCCAAGATAGAAGTCGGAGATCAGTGGAAGCCAAAGGTTCAAATGGTCGACGGAACAGCTGTGAGAGAACCAGTTCGAGGCTCCACGCCGGGGTCGGTTTGGTCACTGGAGGGTGCAGGTTGGCGAAGCCTCTTAGAAACTTCTTCACCATCACATCAACAAAGGGAGATGGACGACTCCTCACCTGGAACTCGACAGAGATGGCTGCCAGGTAGCACCGGATCGATGAAAGAGACAGACCCACAGAAGACAATTGGAGAAGAAACTCCAGCACCTTTGGAATGGAAAATGGGTCAGGGATCGGATCCTTGGAGGCCAAAAAGGCTTCATACTTTTTCCACTTGTAAGTATAGGATTTCCGAGTGGACGGCCGTCGAGCAGCATCAATGACAGCTTGGACATCCGGATGGAGAGATGCAGTCTGCCTCGATATAGAGGACGAACCCGAGAGTCTCGAACCCGAAGGTCGAATTATAGTCAACCTCCATGCTGTTAGGCGTAGGGTGTCCAGGTCGGGATGTCTGACCTTGCCTCTGTGAATGGTGAGCAGATCCGGACAGGATGGTAGACGGATGAAGCGACGCCTCGACATGCGAAGGAGAGTTGAAAACCATGGCTGTCGAGGCCACCACAGGGCGATGAGAATGGCGTTCGCTCAATCCCGACGGAGCATGGAGATCACTTTTGTCAGAAGGGGGAATAGAGGGAACAGATAGAGTAGCGGGCCCGACCATCGGAATAGGAAGGCATCTCCCCTCGAGCCCGGAGAGCATCTCCTGGAACAGAACTGGGGACACTGAGAGTTCTCGAGGGTCGCAAAGAGATCCACTTGAGGAGAGCCCCAGGTCTGGAATAGGTCTAGGGCGACCGATCTGTGTAGGCGCCACTCGTGGATGGAGAGGCTGGAACGGCTGAGCCTGTCGGCAAGAGTGTTCTCCTCCCCCGGAAGATGGATGGATTGGAGGAACACCTTTCTGTGGACACACCAATTCCAGACGTCCAGCGTGAGCTGCAGAAGTTGAGGGGACCTCGTGCCTCCCTGCTTGTTTAGGTAGTACATGACAGATGTGTTGTCTGTCAGTACCATCACAGTCCTGCCTCTTACTAGGGACTCGAAGGCTCGTAGTGCTTTCTGGACGGCGAGAAGTTCCAGGACGTTGATATGGAGAGCTTGCTCCTCATAGTTCCAAGACCCCCAAATCTCATAAGAGCCGAGGTGGGCTCCCCATCCTTGCAGTGAGCCGTCCGTTGTCAGGGAAACGTCCGGCTGAGGAAGGTCAAATGGCATGCCCGACAGGACGTTGTCTGGTATCAGCCATCAATCTAGGGATCTTTGGACTGCACGTGGATAGTGAGCATCTTGCTTGGAGAGTCGCGGAGAGGGTCGAAAACCTGCAAGTACCAGTGTTGGAGCGCCCGGAATCAAAGCCTGCCGAGTCGGGTCACATACGTCGTGGCTGCCATGTGACCGAGAAGCACTTGGACTGAGTGAGCGGGGAGCCTTCGGAACCGACGACAGGAGTGGATCAGGGACCAAAACGTATTGAATCGGTCTTGAGGTAGGTATGCCGCTGAAAGTTACCGAGTCTAGACGGGCTCCAATGAATTGGATCACTTGAGCCAGATGGAGCTGGGACTTTTTGATGTTGACAAGTCCCAGGTATTCTAAGGTGAGGCCAACATCGAGTTTGAGCTGATGTCGAGACTCCGCCACAATCGGCCAGTCGTCGATGTAAGGGAAGACCACCACGCCCTGCTGTCGAAGGAAGGCCGCCACAACTGCCATGCATTTCGTAAAAACTCGAGGAGCAGTCGAGAGGCCGAAGGGAAGTACTCTGAATTGGAAGGTCTCGGCACCTATCTGAAAGGCAAGGAAGCGCCTGTGTTCTGGATGGATCCCGATGTGAAAGTAGGCGTCCTTCAGGTCTATGGAGACGAACCAGTCGTTCCTCTTCCACTCCTCTTCAGGAGTGGAAGGATGGAAGCCAAGGTGACTATTCTGAATTTCTTTGGGGCTATGTAGTTGTTCGCCCCACGGAGGTCGAGAATTGGGCGTAGACCACTGTCCTTCTTGGTCACCAGAAAGTACCTCGAGAAGAAGAAGAGGTGGTGAAGGTTGGGCTCGAGGGGTTCGATGGCCCCTTTCTGCAACAGGGTCTGCACCTCCTGCACCTGTTGATTGAATGCGTCCCGTCGGGGGCATAGTGTCGAACTCTATCCACTAGCCTGTTCGGATGATTTGAAGCACCCACTGGTCTGATGTTATAGAAGACCAGGCTTCTTGAAAGTTGGACAGTCGATCCCTGAAGAGAGGTGTCTAAGGAAAAACAGAAAAATCATCAGCAGGGGAATTAAAACTTCTTTTGGCCCTGATCCCTGGATCTCTGTCGGGATGGTTGCCGGTATCATGAGCCCGAGCTCTGGCTCCTCACCAATGAGGCCGGGGAGGTCGAGGGAGCAAACTGGGACCGACGGTAGGTCTGGCCAGAGTACCCTCGTCAGAACTGTTGGCCGTAAGATGGGACTTGCCAGGAGTACCTGCTTCTAGGATGGTACTGGGAGGTGGAGGTGGAGCCCATACCATATTTCTTGGCAGTGGTCCTCATCTTTTGGGTGAACGCTAACTTCTCGTTGGTTGCCCCGTTAAACAAACCCGACTCATCGAAGGGGAGATCTTCAATTGTGGCCAATGCTTGCGGCGTGAGGCCCGAAGAGCGCAGCCATGCATGTCGACGGAGCGCTACAGAACCAGCGATGGTTTTCGCTGCACGATCTGCCACATGCCGCACCAAGTTCACCTGGAGTCCCGCAAGGGACAGGGCCTCCGACTGAATGGCCTCCGCCATCCTGCGCCGTTCCTCTGGAAGGTCTTCCAAAAGGGGGCTCATCTTTTACCATAAGACCTGCTGGTATGCTCCCATGCAGGCAGAATAATTGGCCACATGGAAGCTCAAGCCAGCCGCTGAATATATCTTTCCCGATGATGTCGAGTTTTCTGCCTTCGGGGTCTGGTGGAGAAGATAAGGGTCGGTGCTGCTTTTTGTTCTGGGCAACCTCGACGACCACCGAGTTCGGCCTCGGATGGTTCTGTAGCCAGTCTGTATGGTCTCCCCCAACTCGGTAGAGTCAGTCTATTTTCTTAGACGTCGACTGTATGAAAGATGGGTTTTCCCAGGACCCTTGGGCCAGTTTGAGTAGTGAGGGCAGCACCGGGATGGTAGCTGATGGAGGCACCTTTGATTGGATCCTTTGGAAGACTGGATCCACAGGATCAGTGGCCCGGTCTTCTAATTTCAGGTCGAGAGCATGGGACATTCTTATCATGTGTTCTCCAAAGGAACGAACATCGTCAGTCGGCGAGGCGGATTCATCATCAATCAGCTCAGCCTTTGGAGAGGGCATGTACTGTCTATAGAGGTCCCAAGAAGCAACAGAGGATGAGGACAATCCTTCGGGTGAGGGACTACGGGCCCGTGTCAGTGTGGGGGAACGAGGTTGCGGGGTTGGAGGGGTCCAAGGTAAAGGGAGGTGCTCAGGAGGAGAGACCTGGGTCACAGCATCTCTTGTAGTCACAACATCCAAAGTAGCAAGATGTGGGGATAGAGCAATCGGGCGCCACGTGCTAGCGGTATCAAGTACCTCGCCCCTCGGGTTGAAGACTTGCGATCCCGACGGTGAGCTGAGGCCTGCCCTGCAGATAGACCGAGCCAGGTTGTAGGCAGAGTACGCCGGGATGTCTTCCGAGATGGTGGGTACAAGGCTTTTGGGTACCTGTTCGGATTCAATGATCTCCACCTCCACATCTGAAGACTGACCTTCCAGCAACTGAGCTCGAGACACGACCAGAGCTGGAGATGTGTCAAGGCGCACAGGGGGTCTCACAACATCAGTTGAGGGTAGTGATTCAACTGTCACTTCCTCAAGTTGTACCAACGGGGTGCGTGAGCATCGAGATTCGGACTCCACAGTGGTGGACACCAGCAATGGTTGTACAAAGGCGCCCTCAACGCCTGTCAGGTGACGAGGAGAGACTTCAGGGATGGTGCGCTCAAGAGGCTTGGATTTTTTAACCTTTTCCTTGGCCTTCCCATCGCCATGTTTGGAGACATGCTTCTCTTTCCTTTTTTTCTTGAGCATTTGAGAGGACCAAGCAGAATCAGCAGATGGGCGAGCCCCGGTGGTAGATGGGGTTGTCTCCCGAGCGGCCTCTCTAGATGTGGAAGGGACTGGCTCTCGGATCAGTGTGGCCTGGTCCCGAGTCGGATCCAACAACGCACGTCGAAGCAAAGAGTGTAGAGCTTTGGGATCGGACGCAGTGGAACGGCGCCTGGAAGGACTCCGGGACCGACAATGCTTTCTCTCAGTGGACGGAGGAGAACGAGATTGTTTTCGGCCACGAGGCTCAGAAGGGGGAGCCGACACAGAGGCGGAGGCCAGGGCAGAGGCAGGGAGCAAGGCCTTCTCATAAAGGAAAGATTTCAGGTGTGAGAGCCTATGTTTACGGGCCTGTGGAGTAAACGCCTTGCAATGGATGCATGCGTTGACATTGTGAGCCTCTCCCAAACAGATTAGACAGCGGGAATGACCATCCGCAGCAGGAAGTTTTGCTTGGCAAATAACACAGCGCTTGAAAGCTCCTTTGCCAGACTTGTTCTCGACAGCAACAACAATAATAATAATCACCAAGAAGGAAATGTCGTCAAAGCCAGTGCGAGGTCAGTAGCGATATCTGAGGTAGTGCCAAAACCGAAGGGGATACCAAAGTTGTAGTCAAAAGCCAGAAATAGGTCAAAAAACGGAGTGATCAGAAGCCAAGTACCAAAACCAGTAGGAGAAAGAGAAAAACATTGTCAGAAAGTCAAGCCAAGTCAAACCAGAGATCTCAAGAGAAAAACACTAGCGAACAGAGGTTCCTTCAAGCTGCTAACGTGACGGAAAGAAAGGAACTGAGGGGATTTTAGGCGGGAAGCCTTTATAAGGGACCGTTAGGATGGGTGGAGTTACCGCCAAAAATGTATCAAAGCACGTTCTGCATAGCAATTCTAGAAGGTTCCAAAGCTCTGCGCAGGCGCAGGAGTAACCCAGCTGTGTGATTCACAGAGACCACAAAGAAGATCTTATCATTCTCATTGCAATTCTCTGAACCTGTTCCAATTTGTCTATATCCTTCTTAAAATGAAATGCCCAGAAGTAAATGCAGTAGTCCAGGTGAGGCCTGATCAGCCCAAAATATAATGGGACTATTATCTCCATCAACTATGCTTCTACTAATGCAGGCTAAAATAGCATTTGCCTTCTTTCCTGCAGCATCATGCTGCTAGCTCATATTCAATTTATGATCAACAATAATCCCAATAATCGCATGTCGTACTACTGAGCTGTGTATCCCCCATTTGGTTTTTGTGCCTTAAATGAAGAATTTTGCATTTGTCTTTTTAGAATTTCATTTTATTAATTTTTGCCCAATTTTCTAGTTTATCTACGTCCTTTTGAATTCTGTTCTTATATTTCAATGTGTCAGCCAATGTGACAATTTTGTGTCATCTGCAAACTTGATAAGGATGCCCCATTATCTAAGTTGTAAGAGTAATGGCCCTAGGAGTAATGAAGCCTGAGGCACTCTACTTGAGACCTCCTTCCAGTTGGTAGCACAGTAATTGATGATGACTATTTGAGCATGGTGTTCCAACCAAGTATAGATCTGACAGTGATCCCATCTATTCCACATTTAATCAGTTTGCTAATCAAAATATCATGGGGGGTCTTATCAAATGCTTTGCTGCATACAGATAAATTATATCCACAGCATTCCCACCATCTACTAAATTAGCTGATTGAAAAAAGATGTAAGATTAGTTTGGCAGGATTTGTTCTTGACAAACCCATTCTGGCTCCTACTGATCACTCCGTTGTCACCAAGACACTTGCAGATAAACTTCTGTATAATCCATTCTAAATTTTTACCAAATATTAGAAAGGATCCATCACACCTAGTGTCTCTCTGGCTGTCTCTTCCACCTAGTGACAATCAAGCCGGATGAAGCAACAATCTTGATATTTAAGGTAGAGAACATTGGCAAGACAGTTTTTCTGGCTGTGAGAAATGGTAAGTCATGAAAATGTTCCAGAGGCTTTCAACTGGTCCTGGAGAATGAAGGCTAACAGAAGAGAGGCCAGGGAGCAGCGATGAAGGAGAATGAAGTTTGCTCATCATCTTGTCATCAGAACCAGGCCCCAGGTACACAGCCAGCTACTGGCTGATAAGCCAGATAGCACCACCTGTCCTCTTTGCAAGGGGACAAAAGCTGGGTGCCTGTGTACTGGGCCCGCCACTAGTGGGGTTGCCACTGAAAGGGATGACACCAAAGAAGGGTCACTCTTTGGGGAGAGCTGTTTCAGGGGCAGAGAGAGGGCAAGGGCCTGTTCCTTTGACTGGGAGGGGGAAGAGTGCATTTTCTCTCTCTCTTTCTCTTTTTTTAACAAATTGCCTGCTGGCAAGAGAGAATGTATTATGCGGAGTGCATGGGAGGGGAAGCAGCCCAGGGAGCAGCCATAGTGAGGATGATGGGCAGAGGGAGATATGGCACGGGGAGATAGTTCTATTATTATGCTAGTAGAGGCATGATGGTTTTAAAATTATAGTGATTTTTAATGTTCTCCGGGAGCTGCCTTGGGTCGAACTCTGGGAGAAAGGCAGCACCTTAAATAAATAAATGAATCTCAAAATCTTTGGCAGGCTGGAATGGATTCCTGCCACTGCTTCAGCATCTCCCAATGATTTTTTAAGCTTTAGAGCTGAGGCAGCCAGTGCAGGGCATTTTACTGCCTGTGGCAAAGGGCAAGACAATTCTCCCTTTCTGGTTCATGTACAGAAGCTGATGGGACTCACAGTTAAAATTTTACTTCAATATTCAGTCACAGCACCACCCTGTACCTTGCTTGAAAGTGCCTTGATTATCAGTGACCAGACAGACATTCTTTATTTATTTATACATGAAAGGAAAGTGAACATGTGTATGTAACATGGCTGCACTCAGCCATGGCAAGGGGAGGAGATCACTTTTTTGACTGGGCTACTAAAGCCATCCCAAAACTGTGGAGTTATGTCTGGGAGGAAAACTGTCATGGTTTTGAAGACTCCCAAACTCAAGGAATAAATGCAAGGCCAACCAAAGACAATGCAATAGAACTAAACGGTGAACTCAAAAACCCTGACAGGGTTTGACTACAGAGAACCATTCTAGCCAAGAGAAGAGCTGAGGCTCAAGCCAAGCCAGTAAATCATCTTCTACATCAAGGGTGAATGGAAGCCAGAAGTCTAGAACTAATCACTGATCTTTAGGTGATGTTTGGAAAGTTTCTAACTCCTGTTTAACAACACTAACAAAAAAGGATTAGATGGCTGAAATGAAGAAAGGTTGGGTGGAACCTAGGAAGAGATTTGTGCATGAAGGGACTGAGAGCTCAATGTTGTGGTGTATCTGCCCTCCATCCTCATTTCAGACTTAATATATAGGTTCTGGTATAAAATACCTAACAACACAGACCTTGCAATCTTGAAATTAGACTATGTCTTTCCTACATGGTTTGAAAGAGTCCTTATCAATAAGTGTACCATCAGTAAGTCTATGATATTATCAATTATGGAAAGATGATATTGATAAAGATGGGATATTTAGGAGCAGTGTTCAAAATCTCTTCATGCTAAGCTATTTTGAATAGTAGTGCTTATGTAGTGGAACTCACTTTGGTCAGAAAAGGAAAAACCAGACTGAAACCATAACCCTTCTGATGAGGTCCAGTACTGACAGTGACAATTATGCAAGGAATGAGAGGTTGGCACTTACTGTGAAGGGTCATTCCTGGATGGCAGGAGGAGCAATCCACTCACCCATGGGTCATTTCCCACAAGGCAGCTGATGAGTTCAAACTCCTACTCTGTTTTTTTCCATTGACTCCACTCCCTTCACTGACAGTTTTGTTGTAAAACCTTGCCTGCTATGAATGAATGTATTCCTAACCTTGCCTCTTTCTAATCTTTTTTGTTACTGCTGCAGCTACATATAGGAGAGGATGGATTGCTCCTCCTGACATCCAAGAACAATCCTCTCATTCTCTGGACTGTACAGACAAGCAATCCACTCACTCATGAGATGTACCGAAGCCCTCAACTGCGAGGCTGAATGTGGCTGCCATAAATCTACCTCACTGACTGTAAAACAGTCTACTGGAAGACTGCCTGTGCTGACTTGTATTGATCAGTCTTATAGTGTCACACAAACACTGATGGTTCCTTTCACCCTGCTGCACTGCAAACGCCTTCTAAAGATGCTGACACTACATATGCCATACTCTTTGCCATGGAACGTGTCAAGTGTGGTCACACCTTTGATGGTCTAGAAATCCTTGCATAATCATAGTATAGGAAAATACATGCTTTAATCCAGTGTGCAATCACCATATTTGTTGCCCTACTTCCTAAAGTCCTTAGGTGGAAGGAAATGAAAAGTGCCTCTGTGTGTCTAATATGATTAGTTCATCTAACGTATGTCATCACTGTCCTCTTTACATCTAAAGGATGCTGGGTTTTTTTTCTCAATAGGATGTTTTGGCTTAGGGCAAACATTTGGCAAATGAATTGTTTGATAAATTTTCCTGCTCACTGCACATTTTGGTCAAACAGTTGGTTCTACTGTTACTGTCAACTTATCTCCCTCAAACCTATTTACATTTGGATTACTAAAAGCACTGCTAATTCAGAAACCTGTCCTGTAGAGGTAAATGTGACCCAAAAAACCACTTTAATGGTGAGTAACCTTAATGATGCCTCCTTTATTGATTCAAAGGGTATGCTAGCGTGCACATTCAATACTAAATTTAGGTCCCATGATGGAAAACTACACATAGGTGGCAGTGATAACAAGGTGGCACATCTTAAAAATCTCTTAATATGAAGGTGACTTGAAAACATTTCCCCTTCTGATTTTACCACTAAACTTGAAGGCCACCACTTGCCTTTTTAAAGTGTTCAGCCTTAAAACCTTTTGTAACCCTGTTTCGTAGAAACTCCAGTATGTGACTAAGTTGAATCTGATATAGCTAGCTGTATTGTGTGATTGCTACATCAATCCCTAAAAATCTTCCAAGTCATGTTATATATTTTCTGTGTTGATTTCTTTCTTGATGCTAATATCATTTCTACAACCAAATTGGGATATCCATCAAAATTCACCTTTCAATGTCCATGCAGTTTGCTTCACACCCAAGGTATCTTGTGCTGCTTTTCTGTTTCCATCTACAGTAGCACCCTGCCATCTGCAGGGAATTGGTTCCAGGCCCCACAATGGATGGCAAAAATTGTGGATAATAGCAAATGCCGCTGCGGAACCCTCCGCCCTCCCTCCCTCGATGCTGGAGTACCGCCCGTGAGGTCACCTCCTCCCTCCCTCTCTCCCCCCCGCCTGCAGCACCAGAACCCCCACCCCACGGAGGAGGCACCCGCCAGCTCTGTCGCACCAGAAACCCCCCTTGCAAGGTCACCTCCTTCCTCCTTCCCCCGCCTGCCAGCTCCGCCACACTGGCACCCCCACGAGGTTGCCTCCTTCCCCCAACCACCTGCCGCCTGCCCAGCCAGCACCGCTTGGCTGCTCACCTGCCCACTTACTCGCTGTGCCAGAAACCCTCCAGGTTGCCTCCTCCCTCCCTCCCTGCTCTGCCGTGCTGCTACCCCCCACAAGGTCGCCTCCTTCCCCCATCCACCCTCCCTGCCAGAATCCCCCCGATAGGTAACCTACTTCCTCCTTCCCCCGCCATGCTGCAACCCCCCCCCCCACTGCCATCGCCATCCACAGATAATTGAATCAGCGGCTGGTGAATCAGCAGCTGGCAGGGTGCTACTGTATTGAAAAATATCTGTTTAACTTGCAGTTCTTTGCAGAAGTGAATACATCTACCTATGGTTTTGCATATCAGGACATAATGACAATCATCTGTTCCTTAGGAGGTCTTAAAATTAGGTAAATACAACCACAGATGAACAACAACACATGACATGTTACACCGTGTCATGATTTACTCAACAAAAATAAAGCCAAAATGGAGAAGCCATGTATGAAAAACTAAGTACACCTTTACTGCTTCCATAGAAATTAAGATGCTAAGTGGTAGATAGGTGCGGCTAATCAAATGCCCTTGAATAACTGAGCATCAGCGAGTGTGACCACCTCTATAAAAGCCACAGTTCTAGCAGTTTGCTGGTCTGGAGCATTCAGGTGTGCGTTAACACAATGTTAAGGAGGAAAGACATCAGTAGTGATCTTAGAGAACCAATTGTTGCTGCCCATCAATCTGGGAATGGCTATGAGGCCATTTCCCAACAATTTAAAGTCCATCATTCTTCAGTGAGAAAGATTATTCAAAAGTGGAAAACATTCAAGACAGTTGTCAATCTTCCCAGGAGTGGATGTCCCAGAAAATTCATCCCAAGGTCAGACCGTGCAATGCTCAGAGAAATGGCAAAAACCCCAAAAGGTAAATCTCAGATGATGATTAGGACTTGTTTTGTAGCTACAGGACCTTGGAACCTCACAGTCATTGAGTCAACCATGAACTCCTCTGTATACGAAAGTACTCTAGACTCAAATGTGAGGCCATCTGTCCGACAGCTAAAGCTTGGGTCATACAACAGGACAATGATCCCAAGCACAACAATGTGAGAGACTGATAAAGTCATACAGAAAACGATTACTTCAAGTAATCGCTGCTAACTTGATAGGTGATTCTACAACCTATTGAATCATAAGGTGTACTTAGTTTTACTGCACATGGCTTCTCCATTCTAGCTTTATTTTTGTTGAATAAATCATGACACGATGTAATATGTCATGTGTTGTTGTTCATCTGAGGTTGTATTTACCTAATTTTAAGACCTGTTAAGGAACATATGATTGTTATTATGTCCTGATATGTAAAACCATAGAATTCAAAGAGGGTGTGCTTTCTTTTTCACACAACTGTATTTTATGGTTCTTTGCCTTCTTAATTGCCTTTTTGGCCTGCGGGCAATCTTTTTTCTCAGGTTTCTTTTGCTGTGATTGTGGTGGTGCCAGAAGCCCCTTGTAGCCACTTTCACTAGTAGAAATAAATATTCAACTCTTTTCATAGAATCATGGAGTTGGAGGAGACCACAAGGGCCATCCAGTCTAACCCCCTGCCATGCAGAAAATCACGATCAAAGCATCCCTGACAGATGGCCATCCAGCCTCTCTTTAAAGACCTCCAAGGAAGGAGACCCCACCATGCTCCGAGGGAGTGTGTTCCACTGCCGAACAGCTCTTACTGTCAGAAAGTTCCTCCTAATGTTGAGGTGGAATCTCTGTTCCTGGAGCTTGCATCCATTGATCCGTGTTCCAGTCTCTGGAGCAGCAGAAAACAAGCCTGCTCCATCCTCAACATGACACCCCTTCAAATACTTAAACAGGGCTATCATATCGCCTCTTAACTATCTTTTTTCCAGGCTAAATATACCCAGCTTCCTAAGTCTCTCCTCATAAGGCATTGTTTCCAGACCTTTCACCATTTTAGTCGCCCTTCTCTGGACACGCTCCAATTTGTCAATATCCTTTTTGAACTGTGGTGCCCAGAACTGGACACAGTATTCTAGGTGAGGTCTGACCAAGGCATAATAGAGCGGCACTATTACTTCCCTTGATCTAGAGACTATACTTCTATTGATGCAGCCCAAAATCACATTGGCTTTTATAGCTGCCACATCACACTGTTGACTCATGTTCAACTTGTGGTCTACTAGGACTCCTAGATCCCTTTCCCACGTAGTCTCATTCAGCCAGGTCTCCCCCATCCTATATCTATGCATGTCATTTTTTCGCTCTAAGTGCAGTACCTTACATTTCTCTGTATTGAATTTCATTTTGTTAGCTTTGGCCCAGCTTTCCAGTCTATCCAGATCATTTTGCATTTTGATCCTGTCCTCTACGGTATTAGATACTCCTCCTAATTTGGTGTCATCTGCAAATTTGATAAGTATGTGCCTAATTCCCTCATCCAAGTCATTGATAAAGATGTTGAATAGCACTGGGCCCAGGACAGAACCCTGTGGCACCCCACTGGTCACATCTTTCCAAGACGAAGAGGAGCCACTGCTGAGCACCCTTTGGGTTCGGCCGGTCAACCAATTACAAATCCATTTAAGAGTTAACTTGTCTAGCCCACATTTTACAAGCTTGTTTGCAAGAATGTCATGGGGAACCTTGTCAAAGGCCTTACTGAAATCAAGGTATGCGATATCCACAGCGTTCCCTTCATCTACCAAGCTGGTAATTTTATATATAAAAAAAGAGATCAGATTACCGGTAGTCTGGCATGACTTCTCTGAAACCCATGTTGACTTTTTGTGATTATGGCATTGCCTTGTAAATGTTCACAGACTCTCTGTTTAATGATCTGCTCTAGAATCTTCCCTGGTATTGATGTTAGACTAACTGGACAATAATTGCTGGGGTACTCTTTTTCCCCCTTTCTGAAGATGGGGACAATGTTTGCCCTCCTCCAGTCTGCTGGGACATCTCCTGTTCTCCAGGAGTTCTCAAAGATTATTGCCAATGGCTCTGAGATTACATTTGCCAGCTCTTTTAATACTCTTTGATGTAGTTCATCTGGTCCCAGAGATTTAAATTCATTTAGATTAAGAAGGTATTCCTGTACTACCTCTTTGCTTATTCTGTGCTGGATTTCCCCTATTGTGTCCTCTGTTCCTTTATCCTCAGGTTGGTCCCCCTTTTCCTTTTCTGAAAACACTGAGGCAAAGAAGGTGTTCAGTAATTCTGCCTTTTCTCTGTCCCCTGTTAGCATTTTGCCATCTTCTCCACGTAGTGGCCCTACCATTTCCTTCTTCTTCCTTTTGCTGCAGACGTACCCACCCCCCCTTTTATTGTTCTTAACCTCTCTAGCGAGCCTGAGCTCATTCTGCGCTTTAGCTTTTCTGACTTTACTCCTACATATGTTCGCTATCTGTTTGAATTCTTCTTTGGTGATTTCTCCCTTTTTCCATTTCCTATATGTTTAAACTTAGGTCCGTTGAAAGTTCTTTAGTCATCCATCCTGGTTTCTTGAGACACCTCCCATTTTTCTTCCTCGTTGGTACTGTTTGAAATTGTATCTCCTTCAGTATCTCCCTTTTGAGAAAGTCCCATCTGTCTTGAAGTCCTTTCTCTTTTAGTATTCCTAACCATGGGATCACCCCCAGTATTTCCCTGAGTTTATTGAAATCAGCTCTCCTAAAGTAAAAAAATGCATGTCTGACTATGTCTGGCTTTTCCTTTCCATGGTATAACAAACTCCAGGAGAACATGATCACTCTCACCTAAGGATCCCACCACTTGCATCCCATTAACCAGGTCATCTCTGTTGGTTAGGATCAGATCTAAAATAGGTGACCCTCTTGTTGCCTCTTCTACTTTTTGGACAATGAAACTGTCTTCCAGGCAAGTAAGGAATTTGCTAGACCTTGAAGTTTTGGTTGAATTAGATTTCCAGCAAATATCAGGATAGTTGAAGTCACCTATCACTACTACATCTCTCCTTTCTGCGTGTGTGTTCATCTGTTCTAGAAAGGCATCATCCAGTTCCTCCGTCTGACTTGGGAGTCTGTAGTAGATTCCCACAATAACATCCCTGTTGTTTCCCTCCCCTTTAATTTTTATCGAGATGCTCTCCACCTGGCTTCCAGTATTGATGTCATGGATCTCTTCACAGGTATAAATATCCCTGATAAATAATGCTATTCCTCCTCCTTTCCTGTTTGGCCTGTTTCTCTTATAAAGGTTATACCCCTCTATTCCTACATTCTAATCACAAGACTCATCCCACCAGGTTTCAGTGATGCCTATTACGGTGATGGCGAACCTATGACATGCGTGTCAGCACTGACACACATAGCAATTTTTGCTGACATGCGGCCATAGGCCTCCCCCCATCCGCAACCTGACCACCCTCCCTAAAGTGGCGATCCAGGCTTCAAAGCCTCACTTTAGGGAGGGGGGAGGAAAGTGGCAGGCGAGGCTACGAAGCCCCGATCGGCACTTTAGGGAGGGGGGAGGGGGAGGAAAGTGGCGGGTGGGGCTACGAAGCCCCGATTGCCACTTTAGGGAGGCGGGGGTGGTACCTCCCCCCCACCTGGTCACCACCACCCCTGAGGCTTGCTATGCTTCCCTGGAGCCACCTTGAAAAGGCTGGGTAAGGTGGCTGGCAGGTGGGACTCTGCCGGGGAAGGTGGAAGGCAAACAGAAGGCCGGCTGGCCGGCCTCTCCCCGGCCATCCCAAGGTGGCTCCAAAGCCTCAGAGCCACCTCAGAAAGGCCGGTGAAGATGGCGGGCGAGCGGGAGGGTGGCTGCCTGGCCTCTCCCCGGCCTTCCCGAGGGGCTCTGTGGCTTTAAAGCCATGGAGCCACTGAGGGGAGGCCAAGGAAGGGGGTGAGCAAGTGGGAGGGTGACCACCCGGCCTCTCCCCGGCCTTCCTGAGGTGGCTCCGAAGCCTCGAAGCTGCCTCGGAAAGACCGGGGAAGATGACGGGAGAGGGGGAGGGTGGCCGCCTTGCCTCTCCCTGGCCTTCCCGAGGTGACTCCGAAGCCTCAGAGCCACCTCGGAGAGGCTGGGGAAGATGGCGGGTGAGCGGGAGGGTGGCCGCCCAGCCTCTCCCTGGCCTTCCCAAGGTGGCTACAAGGTTTCAAACCCTTGAAGCCACCTCAGAAAGGTCGGGGAAGATGGTGAGCGAGGGTGGCCGCCAGGCCTCTCCCCGCCCTTCCTGAGGTGGAAGAATGTGGCAGGAGGATGGCCGCTTGGCCTTCCAGAGGGGGCTCTGTGCTTTCAACGAGGCGGAGCCGCCTCGGGAAGCCAGGGAAGGCAACGGATGGGAGGGAGGGACTCTGCTCAGCCTCTCCCCGGCCTTCCCGAGAGTGCTCCGAGGCTTCGATGCCTCAGAGCTGCCTCAGAAAGGCTGGGGAAGGCAGCAGGTGGGAGGGAGGGGCTGCCCAGCCTCTCACCGGCCTTCCCTAGGGGGCTCCGATGCTTTGAAGCCTCGGAGCCTCCTCGGAAAGGCCAGGGAAGGCGGCACATGGGAGGGAGGGACTGTGGCTGGCCTGTCCCCGGCCTTACCAAGGGGGCTCCAAGACTTCAAAGGCGGCAGGCAGGTGGGCCTCTTGTTTGAGCCCAGGGCACCGTGCGCAGCTTCTCCAATGGAACCCTCTTAAATAGCTCCACACAGGGGAGCTGCCAAAAGAGGGAGGGGGAGAATGTGTGTGTGTGTGCACATGGTGTTGTGGGGAAGGGGAGTAAGTGCTGTGAAGGGAAGAAGCCGAGGGTCTGGGAGCCGACGAGCTGCCCATGTAATCGCTCCTAGGCTAGCCGGCAACACATGCTCTGCTCCATGGCTAACTCAGGCTGCCTCCTCGTCTCCAACTCCACCTTACTCCCACACTCACTACTGTGCCCCCCCAGTCTTCCTCTACCTCCAGTAGGTAAGTCCACCTCTTTTATAACTTTCCCTGCTTCACTCGTGGGTAAGGTATCCCTCCCCAAAATAAACCCATGGGTCAGAGGGAGGCCGGGGGAGGTGGGGGGAAAGTAGTGACAGGGCCTCCGAAGGCCCCGTTGCCACTTTCAGTAGGCCAGGGTGTGGGGTGGAGGGGAAAGTAGTGACAGGGCCTCCGGAGGCCCCATCGCCACCGGAGGCCCCGCCACTACTTTCCAGAGGCCGGGAGAGGTGGGGGGAAAGTAGCAACGGG
Source organism: Gambelia wislizenii (assembly GCA_030847615.1). Lineage (NCBI taxonomy): Eukaryota > Metazoa > Chordata > Lepidosauria > Squamata > Crotaphytidae > Gambelia > Gambelia wislizenii. The sequence continues at coordinate 254,172,037 of JAUMIR010000004.1, forward strand.
GACTCCGAAGGCCCCTTCGCCACTTTCAGGAGGCCGGGGGGGGGCTGTTATTATTCAAGGATTTTCACATTTGCGGGGGTCTTTGGAACCTAACCCCCATGAATGTGAAGGGACGACTGTACATTTTGATTACTCAGTTGTCACATGAGTTGTGACAACTCATTAATTATTAATAAACTATTAATAATATTTTTGATTAAACAATAAATATTGTGAAATAATGTTTTTTCCTCAAAGTGACACACCACCCGAGTTATGTTCAGTTTTTTGGCGACGTTTGACACACCAAGCTCAAAAGGTTGCCCATCACTGGCCTATTATATCATATTTGTTTTGTAGTGCTAGGAGTTCAAGTTCATCTTGCTTATTTCCCATGCTCTGCGCATTAGTATAGAGACATCTGAGACCATGTGTTCCCTTTACTTGCTACCTGTGCAAGTTTTTTTTGCCTCCCACTGTTGGGTCCTTGCATTGTTTGCCTTGTTCTTTCTATGACAGTTTGACTATTTTGTCCAGCCCTTTTGCCTTCCAGAATACTGTCTCCCTCCCCCATATGACTCAGTTTAAAGCCCTCCTGATCAGATTCTTGAGACTGGTTTTCAACTTTGTGTTCTCAGTCAGAGTTGCTGAAAAGGGCTGGTTTTGTTATTGTCACGAACCCTGATCTGTCAGAGGCATGGACTCAGCTGATGTATCCTGAGTGGTTTCCTTCTTTTTGGAAGCCAAAGCCGCTTCACTTTTCTCACTCTCCTCATTGTCTTTCTCTTTTTCTGAACTCTTTCCATTACCTCCTAAGTCTATAAGCTATTAAATGTGTGAGTGAAGGGAGAACATGTTTGGTTGGCAAGAAAAATTTAAAGGAAGAAACATTTTAAACTATCAGTGAAGGAAGTGGAGTAAACAGAAAAAAACAGAAAAGAACTTTGGACTTTAGAACTCCTGCATTGTTGGCTGGCATGTAGGAATTTACCCACTGAGTGACTGGATTGCTTCTCTGTGCCATCTAGAGAATACACTTAGCCCTGTGAAACACTGCCCCATTACTAATGTTTCCACACTGCTTATGATGGTGTTGTGATTCTGGTTTTGGTCAGTTTAGCCCTTCTTTTAATGGAAAGATTTTGCATCAACTTTTCTTAAAATGTTTGTTCTGTTAAGGTATAGTTGGTGGTTATCAGCTCTACAGGTACAGATCAGCCCATACTGTGGTATTATGTAAGTGTGTCTTGCATTAGAAGCAAAAAGAGCCAAGTGAACAGTTCCCTGTAAACGGCATTTGAACAGAAGTAACTATTTATGATTTGCAGCCTACAGTGGTACAAAAGGAGGCTATTTAGTATCTTCATCAAGTATCTGTTCTAAAATTCTGTCTTTAAATGGGAATGAGCAGCTCCCATTTGAAAAACAAACGACAATTAAAATACAGCAATGATAATGCTCTTTTGACTGGTGTTTAGAATTAGATGAGTGGTTATTAAGGATGAGTTCCCAAATGTTAATTGGATTAAAACTTCCAGAATCCTTGACCAATGGAATGAATGGAGCTTTGGGGAGACAAAGATCAACAACGTATCCTGATCCAACTCTGGGAACTACTGGATTAGACAATGAAAAACAGTAAAGACCTTCCAAATGGCTATACTAAAATGTCAAAAAAGTACTTACCAGGAAAAGTGCTTCCAGCTGTAAAGGTAGCATTCTTATCATACTTGACATTCAAACATACAGGTTTCTCAGGGTCGGGCACAACATTTAATTTAATTACTGGGCAGTTCAATGTGTTTTTGTTGTATGAGGCTTTAAACTGCAACATATGCTCTCCCCTGAAACAGAGAATAAACCTCAATACATCTTTCCAAAAAAACTTTCAACATATTCAAATATAAATATATTAAGTTGTGTATATCAGTGTTATTCAAAGTGATGGTTCTTGTACCAGTGTCAGTCCATGGCAAGTCTCCAGGAAAGAAATGACTGCACCAAATGGGCACAAATATAGTACTGGTTCCTGGCATATTGAAAAAAAAAGATCTGCCAGTCCCCCACATCAAATAGCCTGAGAAGCACTGATATATATGAAACCATTGGGAGAAATTATCCAAAGCTTTAGAGCTGTCCACCATCAATATGTAGATGACAAACTAGCTCTTCCCTCAAGTGTAGCTGCAGACATCATAAACGGGTGGCAAGAATCAGTAACAGGTTAGGTGAAGGCTAAAATTCAGTTCAGAAAGTCAGAGGTGCTGCTAGTGAATGGGCTAGTACTATATATACTTGTGTATAAGTCAACCTCGTGTATAAATAGAGGGCAGGTTTTGGGGCCAAAATTATAAGTTTTGATATGACCCATGGATAAGACAAGGGTAAAACCTTGGGGCTCAGCACGGGGCTCCTTGGATCCATGGTTCCTTTTTTTGATAAAAGTTAAGGTGCAGTATTAACTCTTATCAAAAAATGAACTATCTCCTTCTCTGAGTAGAGGGCAAAAGGTGAGAGCTTAGTTTGTTCTGGGAGAACCTAAAAGAAACACTGACTCCCTATACTCTCTCAGCTGGCAAGTTGCCCACTGCTTCATCTGGGACAGTCTGGGCTGTAACTGGCCTAAAAAGACAAGAGAGTGCAGCGCTGCAAAGGGGCCCCATACCAATAAACCATGCCTTTGCTTCAGCTCTCCTGGGCAAAGACTTGGGTGACTTGTTGGCTGAGAGATTCAACTTGGAATACTTGGGGGTAGTAGAGAAGGGCTTGGGCTTCTCCTTGCAGTCCCCACAGTGGTGGCAGCAGGAAGACTTGCATGCAGCCTTTCTACTCTCTTTGCCATGGTGGGATGTACCAAAGAGCTACTGCTGCCACCCTCACCCTGAGGGCCACATGCGAGTCTTCCTGTCACCACCGATGCAGGGACAAACAGTGGAAGCCCAAGCCATCTTCCAAAGACACTTCTAATGAGATATTCCCCCCCCAAAAAAAGTTTAACCCCATGTAGTTTCCTTCCTGTTTTGTTGCTCCTGGACCAAGAGCCTCAGAGCTTGTTTTCCATTTGGAAAGGATGTGAGGGAGCTCCTGATACCAATTCATCCATATTTTTAGTCAGATTTCTGGCTTTGTGAGGACATTTCAGAGTCCAGGAGTTGTTTGGAAGGGAGAAAGCTTTGCTGTTTCTGTCATCTCTTAAAAAAGTGGGCCCTTTCTGCTCCAAAAGCAGGGGTTAGAGGGACTGGGAAGGAGCACGATGTGGATGTGGGTAGGAAGGCTAAGGGCTGTGCATGGTGCAGCACACAAGCAGCAAGAAGGAAAGGAGGCAGATGGGGGAAGGAGACAGATTGTATTATCAGGTGTGGGAACAAAATACTTAGGAACCATTCCCTTCTTTGAGTGGGTAAATGCGAGAGTTTACCAGTAGTCCATCCTGGAAGAGCCTAAAGGAAGCACCCCACCCCTACTCTCTCTGGAGGCCTTTTGAAATGCCTGGGCGGGATAATGCCGGTGGTGGCAGCTCTTCGGTGCTTCCCCATGTGATGGACAGAGTAGAGAGGACCACTTTGCCGCCATTTGCTTCTCTTAGGTTCCCTTAGGGAACAAAGGTCTCATCTGACCCCCTCTACTCTCTCCGCTTATGGTGGGGAAAGGCCAAAGAGCTGCCACCACCATTTTTTCCACCGAGGCATTCCAAAAGGCCAGAAGTGGCACAGTGATGGAGAGATATACATTAATATATCTAGCTGACCCAGTTCTTTTGGTCATTTATTTATTTATTTATTTATTTTTACTTATACATGAGTATATCTGCTATATGGTAAACATAGAAATAGTATTCAATCTCTTCTGGATGGTTTCAGTTTCCCCAACCCTAATAAAGCTTTAGGGGATTGGTAGATCCATTGTTGCTGTTGTATGCTCAAACTGAAGCAACAGCTCACATTACCTTTCATGGAAAAATAACTGTACCTTTTCCTGAAAAGATGAACTGTCAACTACTATCCATTCCTGCATAATGTATTGTACAAGGGGCTGTCCTTGAAAAGCACCTGTAAACTACAACTGGCTCAGAACATGGCAATCATGTTCCCAAATGAAACTGACTATCAAATATGCATTATGTCAGTGTCACAGGATCTTCACTGCCTCTCAGTTTGTTTATCAAGCACAATTTAAGATTGCTTTTCTTAGACTTTACAACTCTAAATGGCTTGGGATTGGTGCATCTGGAAAACTACCTTATTCTGAATTGCTATTAATTAAAATCTTTGCAGGATGCTTTTGGGTGTCTCCATTTTTGAAGGTTAGGCTATTTGCCTTCTTGACTGTGGTATATACCACCTTCCTATGTCTTATGAGTATATTCAGTGTTAATAACGAATTCACTATGCCCAAGTTCATAGTGAATTCATGCAGTTTCACTGCCACCATTCCCTGTTTGATATATTCCTCTGGCTCAGCTGGAAGTATCCTTGATCTTTATCTAGACAAAACAGATTGAGATAAGGTGCCACTCGGAGATCTGCAAGAACTAAATCTCTAAATTCAAGCTACAGGATTCACTGAATAAATAAAATGAGGCTGTTATTCAAGAGGTGGGGATCCTCAACACTAGTTTTAACCTATTCTGACAAATCCTAACTACATCAACATTTTAAAGGTATAAGAGTAGCTTACACTGAATCTATCACCTTGTCTCATAATCTAAGTCTCACTTTCAACCAACAAATCTCAACCACCTATTTCTAAAGTAAAATATACACAAATGTTTTCTGTTTTATAACAGGAAAGTGCTAGAAATTTAAATTTGTATCTCTAACATATTTGAATTAACATGAAATGTTTTAATCACTTACCTAGGAGCATGAATTTTAACAACTCCAAAATTTGCTGTACCATTTTCATCTGTTTTAAGCAGCAGATCTGAAGGTGTAGTCTGTCAATAAAATTGTATTTTCCTCTTAATGACAAAGAAGCATTGATAAAGCAGGCTTTTCATTTAATTTGTTCAACGCTAGATGTTTTTGCCTCTCTAGCTTATGTATACTGAAGTGGTAAAGTTGCGACTTTCCATATTAACATGGCACTTATCCTAGCAAGGAAATGCTAGAGAATATATGAAAAAAAAAATACTTAAGCCTTCACAGTTCTCCTTTTTACTCCTGAGGCCAAACTGATAGTGGTTGGCTCTATTAGGAAAACATAAGCAAATATAGGGACAACTAAAGGCTGACTGCTGGGTATATGGTCTGTATAATTAGAAGAACCTGAGCTGTTATAATATCTGTTCTACAGTACCGTAATCCCAATATATAGCTTGCAAAACACTATGAGTTGTTCGTAAATTTTTAAAATGTATACTTTGATCATCCTCACCTTGTTATTCATCTAGCCACACATACTTCAGATATAGTGGAAGATTATATATTAGAGGATTCCAGAGTATTTTACAAAGTGAAATGTAAACAAAATTTTTTTTTAAATTCTTCAGTATTTAAAAATAGGCTCTGCTTCCAGTTCCAACATAAGCTCTTCATGCTTACTTTCAAAGTTCTCCATGTCCTCTCCTTCTTTTCTCTCTGATCTTACATCCTCTCCATGATCTTAGCTTGATCATCTCCCCCTGTCACCCATCTGAAGGTGTCCTGGTCCCTCAAAACAATACTAGGGGGTCCTTACCCCCCTGTATGCTTGAAACTGCCTCTCAAAATACTTCATGATGCCCCTTCTCCTTCTTTCTTTAAGTCCCTCAAGATCTACCTTTCCACGAGGACTTTAGCAAAAAGCCCTTGTTCTCAACCTCTACCAGAACTAAATCTTGTAACGTCAGTCTCATCAATTCTTCCTGTTTATCCCTTGTCTTGACTTGCCTCCTTCTATTTCACCTGTGTCAAAGTTTAGGGGCTTACTGCATGAAGGAAGGGAAATGGCTTTAAAGCCCAAGAGTCGCACATCCCGCCTTGCCTTATCGCATGATGTTGGTATTCTTCTACTGTTCTTCCATTCTGGTCCTGTGGAAGATAGTGGTAAAGGTGAGTCTTTTTGGCTAACCCATTTTTCCAGTTAGCAAAAAGACTCATGTTTATCACCATCTTCCATGAGACTGGAACGGAAGAACAGCTAAAGCATGCAAACATCATGCAATAAGGCAAAGCAGGATGTGCTATTCTTGGGCTTTAAAGCCATTTCCCTTTCCTTGTGCAATAAAGCTCTTAAGACTGCTAACTCAAGGGGCAAGGATCTATCCTGCTGTAAAAAAATGAAACATACTGATGGTACCATACACACACACACACACACACACACACACAGAGTTGTAAAAATTCCATATTTTGAATTCCTTGAACAACAATATAACTACAGTTGCAAAGCATTTATGAATATGAGATGTAATGGGGAGTGACAGTCAGATCCAAAGTACCTTTATATTGGAAGCTTTTAAAAGGCTGATTTTGACATTAGGTTCAGAAGATGGGTTATTCCATTGATCGTAGACCTGTAGTATAAGAGGTACGTGTAGTTCTTTGCCATTAATCACTGACACAGGCTAGAAACAGAGAAAGAAACTATTTGAAACTATGCAGCCTGCTAAAAATAAACAGCATTCAATGGCTATATCATCTACTGCCGACCTACAGTGAAGAGCTAGTTGAGAAAACAACACATATACAGTGGGCTCTTGGTACCCACCGGGGTTTGGTTCCAGGACCAAACCCCGGTTGATACCAAAATCTGTGGATGCTTAAGTCCCATTATATACAATGGCGTAGTAAAATGGTGTTCCTCATATAAAATGTCAAAATCAAGGTTTGCCTTTTGGAATTTTTTTGGGGGGGGCAATATTTTCAAGCTGTGGTTGGTTGAATCCGTGGATTCAGAATCTGTGGATATGGAGGGACATCTGTACTTCCTAACCCTAATAGGTAGTAATGATATAAATTGTTCCTTTTGTTTCAATGTTTCTTTTTGTGCTGGAAAATATGTTAAGTATTTCATATTAAGAACCGTCAGCATGACACACAAGTTAGTATCACATGACACAGACTTACTTCCTCTAACTCTGTCCAGTCTACAAGCATCAGTTTAGCTGGAGGTCCTGCCACCAATTTTAACTTCACGAAATTAGAAAATTCATGCCAAGCAAAGCACAGTTCTTTGATTCCAGGTGGACATGGGTTAAATCTGATGCCTGTGACACAAATAGTTTGAGCATCTTCCTACAAAGGAACATGTAATAAAGATAAGGAAAGAAAATACCACAGAATTATCTTCTCAGTAAAAATGTGATTAAAGCATATTGTACAGCAAAGGCCCGAGAAGAATAAGCATAGGTATCTATTGAAACACAGAGTTCAAATTTTTATATGTATTATGCATCTTTTTGTCACTAAAACAAGGGTGATCTGGGAAGACAAGAAGCAACTTGATCCCCGCGCATGACCTCAATCTGCAAAAAAACTACAACCCTGAAGGGGGGGCACAAGCGAAGACCCAACGCGCTCAGCCCTACCACTTCTCCAGAGGAACAATAAAAACAAGCTGCAACCCCCACACCGCACCAGAGCCCCGAACCCCCCCCACTTAGCTCCAAGAACTCCCTTCTCCACAATCCATGTGCTGTTCCCCAACTTGAACGCTTGAGCGCTGCTGCTCCACAGTTCAACGCAGTGAAAAGAGGATGAGGTGAGGGGTAGCAGGGCCTTAAATAGCCTCGGCCCTGCCCCCCTCTCCCGTCATGGTGCGTGCATCACGACGTCACTCAGTCTGGCCTCTTATCTCCCACGCTTGGCAAAAATGCCTCCCTCCTTCCCTGGAATGGCTGCGCCAGCTGGGAGGCGAGCCGGGTTCTCAAAACCGAACCATGCTTCCAGCAAAAATGGAAGGCATTTGCTAAAGGGTTTAGAAAGCAGTATAGAAGCCAGAGGGAAAATGGACAAAATATATTAACAGGCAAAAAATGGCAAAGTATGTTGAAAATGCGTTCAGTTCTGCTTTCTGTAAATGAATGTGGATATTAAACACCGGGAGACCTTTGTGTGTAGACGTCTATGCACAGAGACTTCCTCAATATCCAGAACCCTGATCACTGAAAAACAGTGATCAGAGACATCAACTGGAACAATGTAGCAAAAGATGGGCCAACACCACCATGATCATTAGAGTGGGACATGCAAAAGTAGGGAAGCAACAGTACTTGAGAAGAGGATGAACAGTGGAGGCAAGAGCTGGAAAGAAACAAAAAAAAAAGAGGTCATGTGGAACTGACCTCTTGGTGAAGAAGATGACATTAAAGGCATTTACATGCCTTTCAACTCTGCTTTTGAAGGGATTAAACCTCTTGCATGCCACATTGTTCTTGAGAAAATGTGAGCACATTTTGACTCTATCCATCTGGAAAACCACAAGCATCCAGAAAGCTGACAAAAGCTGGTGCCATTAGGAAGAACTTATGACACCAGAAAGATGACTGATTCCTGAGAAACACAGGCTTCTATTTAACAATCTATCTCAGCTTCACATAGGAATGTCTTTACAGAATTAACTATGGTAGGACCCCCGTATCCGTGGGGGATTGGTTCCAGGGCCCCCCGCAGATAAAGAATTCCGTGAATAATAGCAAACTCCCCCTGTTGCCATTGCCGCCACCAGAGCCATTTTGGGGAGGAGAGGGGAGGGAGAAGGGAGGCAAGAACTCTCCTCCCTTCCCTTCACCCTGTCACCACCACAGCCATGCCAGGGGGTGAAGGGAAGCGAGAACTCTCCTCCTCTCCCTTCAGCCCCGTCACCATTGCCACCATCAGAGCCATGCCAGGGGGTGAAAGGAGACAAGAAGTCTCCTCCCCTCCCTTTGCCCCACTGTCGCCACTGCTGCCACCGATGCTATGCTGGGGGGCAAAGGGAGATGAAAATTTTCCTCCCCTCCCTTTGCCCCCCATCACCATTGCCACCACCAGACCCATGCTGAAGGAAGAAGTGAGGCAAGAAATCTCCTCCTCCCCCGTCCACCCCCCACTGTTGCCAACCATGGATAATTTAATCAGCGGATGGCAAATCAGTGGATACAGGGGTGCTACTGTAATTTCTTGGAAGGTTACTATATGAAATTATTGTTAAAACTACACTGTGGTGTGTTCTGTAAAACTATGACTGTGGATATTGTTCATTATGTTATTAGGTATCCTGTTTATAAGGATCCAAATGAAAAACATTTGTCTAATTTTAGGTTCAGGAAGAATTTTGTTACATCAGCTGAATTCATTTGTTGCATTGTTTGATAATAAAATATTGAGTGTTTCCTTATTTGTATTGATGGAAAACTCAATAGTTATATTTGTGGTTCAACTCCAATTGTGTATTTTCTTCTTTTGCTGTAGACATAAACAATAACATTATATTTTAGTTAACTATCTGTTACAGGTTGAAAGTAGACAGGTTACAGGTTGTCTAATGCAGCATCAACCTTTTTACCCTGGAGGACATCTTGAAATACATTTTCATGTTTCAGGAAACCCTTTCATAAAAATGATTATACCTACAGCTCAAAAATGTTTATTTTTGTTTCAGTTGTGATCTCTTGCATAATTCTAAGCTTCTGGGGAAGCTTGGTTGAGAAACCCTGATCTAAGGCATACATTCTGCATATTTATATGAATATTAAGAGACATAACCACAAGTTCCTTTTCCCCTTGTTCAAAGTAATATGAATAATATACACTATATATGACTATAGTATAAACACTATGTTACAGGATTAGATAATACCTGCCAAATAGTTTTCAGATCTGACTTATCCAGATCATTCCCAGAAATTCCCAACGAAGTCACACAAGATGATGTCAGGTTTTGAATGTGATTTCCGTGCTGATCTGTAATCATTACCTCTTTTTTAAAAAAGAAGAATTAGAAATTCTGAGTGTGTAACTTTCTCATAAATAAATTAAAATAACATTTAAAATATAATCATATAGCAAAGAACTATAATTAACACCAGGGTTGGGTCCCACTCACCCAACATATTGCTTCACTGATCCTGTAGTTTCTCTTTAAAAGAAGGCGCATAGAGCATGATCCAGATTAAAAACAAAGGTATAGACTCACAGCACAATTTGTGTTGAAGTGAAATGTGGAAGGGTACTGGTGGTGCAGTGTCAAAAGAAATAGGGTACAGCCTCTGATAGGTTTAGGGTCCCTACCATCAGAGACCAGCCACCCATGATCTGCACTATAGATTACAGCACTGCAACTTACATAGAATATTAAACACATTCATAGTCGTCCTTGACACTATATCTTTACAATACTGGCTTACAGAAATATGCATGGCAGAGGCGTAAACAAGATAGCCCTTGCAGTCCCTTCAAATTTTATGACTCTGGTATAACTATGTCCCACAGTGTTTATGAGGTCTTACTTCCAGGCAAGTGTGCATAGGATTGAAGCCTTAATTATCAAACAATATCTTATGTGATAGCTGTCAAGGCTAATACTATCTAAGAACATCTAGCTTCATGGCAAGAGGTATCTTAAAGTCACTAACTGTGTGAGATCCCAACTGTGTGAAGCATAGAGACCACAAAGAAGAACTTTCTAAGTATCCAAGTAAAACAAGGAGAATAATTTATCAGTGATTCCACTTCAAAGTTTGTGCACACGGAGCTGCTGATTCCTTCCAAACAGCAGTCCACTCCTCTTGCTTTCAGTTTATTTGTTTTATAAGTACACTGCCTTGTCATACAATACATTTTGAAGTAAGTGCTACTATATCTATCCATACAAATGCCACTTCAACTTCCAAAAGTTGACTTCCACAGTTCACTTCCAAAAAACATAACATGCAGCAATATGGGTGATGACAAGTGACAGCAAGCACATATACAATGTGTACACAGAATGCCATGTTGGTACTTACTGTGAATGTATGTTCTGCGGTTGGTAGAGAGAAGGAATCTGAAATATTTTACTCTTGGATAATTTCCTTCACCACCCAGAGAAGAGGCAGGAAAAAAACTTTGAACTGGTCATGTGATCACTGGGACCATTGCCTTTCCTCTCTCCCAGTCCACACTGAGCCAGCTGATTTCTAGCCAAGCACGGGAAGTAACGGAAAGGAAAAGGTTAAGGACAGATGCCAGGGAGGGGTGGATTCCTCCTCTCTATCAACCCCAGAATGCAAATTCATGGGAAGTACCAACGTGGCATTCTCTGGGTTGGTGAGAGGAGGAATCCAAAATTTTACTCTTGGGACGTACCCAAGCTTCCTGATATTTACTTCCTAGGGTGGGAGCGACTGTCCCTGTGCAGACCCTTTAGGCTTGGATCACTTCTTGGAGGACCCTCTGCCCGAAGGTGGCCTCTGTAGTTCTGAATTTGTCTATCTTGTAGTGTCAGACGAATGAGTGGCTGCCCTACAGACCTCTGCGAGAGGAGCGTTGGAGGAAAACACCGCTGAAGTCGCCACTGCTCTAGTGGAATGGGGTAGGACCCTGGTGGGATGCAGCATCTTGGTAGCGTCATAGGCTGACAGGATGCAGACCTTTATCCAGCTGGCGATAGTCTGGAAACATTCATCCCCAGAGACGTGGGAGTGAAGGATATAATCTAGCGTAGAGTCTGCCAAGAACTGGAGAGCCACGTAGATCCTGGACAGTGATCTATGTAGAGATACACAATCCAGGTTCCTATCCTGAAGGATATCTTCTATCCAATGAAGAGATGCCCTGGCGAAAAAGAAACCTGCAGTTGAAGCACTAATGGCCAATGCTGTTGCCTCATGTGGTTTCTTAAGGGCCCCTTCTATTCTATTCTCCTCTAGGTCCTTGAAAAAACCCTTTCCCTTCCTTAGGAACTAGAGCTCCTGAAATGAGCAGGACCACCGGTGTGTCGACTGCCGGGACCTTGAGATTGTCTAGCACTTTTTGTCTGGCGCACAAATCTTTTCTGCCAGTAGAGTACCCTTTTTACCCTGCAAGGGTTTCTCCCATTCGCTCTCCACTGGATGGGTGAAGATGGATGGGAAGGGAAATCCCATTCCTACGGGTTTAGGGGTGCTAAGGAGTGCTGCTGCCCATTCACTGCACTCTGCTGGGGGTTGTACCTGCTGAGATTGTTTGCTGGAAACCCCCAGTATGGAGGAGGCTTTGGCTAAGAGAGACACAAAGTCCTCTATATGGAATAGTATGTCTGAACACTCCCCTTGTTCGGGTTCAGAATCAAAGCATTCCCCTTCCTCCTTCTCCGACTGCTCATCAATGGCATCCTGCTCCCAATCCTCCATGTTTCCTAAGGCTATCTCATCAGCTGATGCCCCCTCCGACTCGGCTGAAGAGTGGGGGGAAGGAGGGGTCTTACGCTTGGAATGCTTGGTGCCTTGTAGGTCGCTAGGCATTCCCAGCTTCTTTGGTTTTTAAAATTCGGATTGCCTGCTGCAGGGAGCTGACGTCTCCTGTAGCTTGTGGTTCCTCAACTGGAGGTTCCTGTGTCCCGTGGACTGGAACTTCACGTGGCTTCTGGGGAGGTGGGTTGTTCGGGTCTCCAGTTGTATGAGGAGCCCTTGGCTGAGGCTGCCTACGCCTGCATTTGAGCCTCCCTCCGCCGCTGTTAAGTCAAAGCGGATGCGGCATGGGAGGCTTGGAGACAGCTGGTGGGAGGTGGAGGGGTTGGGGGAACTGCCCTGCAGACTCCACCATCGCCTTCTCGAATGCCCATTTCACAGCCAGCATGGCCCACTTTTCAGCTGCTAGGTAATCCTCCGTTCTTATGGAGAGCGGGTGTGATGGGGTCGTAGGGAGGGAGGAGGAAGATTCCAATATGGTGGCTGCCATCTTGCCTGGTCACGTGAGTCATCAGAATGCAGCCCTCCATTGTGCCTTCCTCATCCTCCCCCAATGTCTCCACTTCAATGAGGTCTGGGCCAAAGACTACCACGCCAAAGCCCTTGTCTCCTTTGTTCCCCCAGGACTGGGTCTGGTCATCCCCCCTGGGGCCGGGATCGCTCCGTGACCACCCCGCCCCCAACCAAAGGACTCCTGGTACTTCAGTGTCCGGCGCTCTGGTGGTCTCTCCAGTCTGGCGGGCAGCTGGCATGCCTGCGAAAAGGAGCTGGATTGCCTCTTTCCTTTCCTCAGCCCATGGAGAAGAACTCAGCTGCATGAGGGAATCCGTCACCAAAGCCGCTGGGGCTCTGTTTGCCTGAGGAGTGGCGCTCGGTGGCAGTAGGAGGGCCCCACTCTTAGCCTGCAGCAATGCCTGCTGGATGAGTTTGAGCGGTGGCACAGCCTGAAGATCCGACTCCTTCTCTGGCTTTGAAGCCAGCGGGACCTTTTCCCACTCTCTTCTTAATCGTAGGCATTCCCAGCCGAGGGGAAAAGGAAAGAGGCAGCGAAGGAAAAAATAAAGGTAAAAGGGTTTTTCTAATATATAGAAGGAAATTAATAGGGCTGGAAACAAGTATAGTATGGAAAAGAGGAGATAGTAGGAGAAAAGGATACAGAGAAAGCTGGAAAGTCTTGAGAGACTGATGCTCTGCTCTGGATGAGGCAGGAAAAACAACTAGCTCAATGTGGGCTGGGAGAGAGGAGAGTCAATGGTTCCAATGATCACATGACCACTTCAAAGTTTTTCCTGCCTCTTCTCTGGGTGGTGAAGGGAATTACCCAAGAGTAAAAGATTTCGGATTCCTCCTCTCACCAACCCAGAGAATTGGGTTGCATAGAAAATATACTTAGAGATGACCCACATACACTAGTATCTTAAAAACAGCTATCACCAAAATCTGCAATACTACTGAGTTTCCATATCCACTACATTATGAGCAGACTATGTAATAGCAATATACAATTGTCCCTTCATATTCGCTGGGGTTTGGTTCCCCCGTGGATACCAATATCCATGAATGCTCAAGTCCCATTATATGCAACAGCATAGCAAAATGGTGTCCCTTATATAAGATGGAAAAATCAAGGTTTGCTTTTTGGATTATTATTTTTTTTAAGAATATCTTCAAGCTGTGAATACTTCAATCCATGAATACCAAATCTGTGGATACGGAGGGACAACTGTAATTCAGTCTATGCTGATATGTCCACATTTGTCTTCGAGACTTTGGTGAGTAAGGAAAGGCAGAAGGATTGCAGCCTGTTCCACTTACTGGCCATACACTGCTCCTATAACTTACAAGCCACTCTGTGTTTCATCAAATATATGACTATTTTCCAGAACTGGAAGCCAGAATACAAAAATATTAAGAGTTATACATAGGGATAAATAAGAAATTTATTTAGCTTTTTACCTAACAAATTTATATTTCCTGAAATCTATATAAACTGGGATTTAATTGTATGCTGATAGTAATACCTTTCAAAATTTTACAATACTAGCTGGACCTGGTGTACGCCATTAAAAAACTCTGCTCCTGCCACCCCCCTCTGCTTGTTCTGCCTCCTGCCACCCCCTCTGCTTGTCCTGCCCCCTCCCCGTTTGTTCTGCCTCCCTGCCACCCACTTCGTTTGTTCTTCCCCCCTGCCACCCTGTTTCTTCTTCCCCCTGCCACCCCCTCCATTTGTTCTGCCCCCTGCCACTCCCCTCCATTTGTTCTGCCCCCCGCCACCCCCTCCGTTTGTTCTTCCCCCTGAACCCCTCCATTTGTTCTGCCCCCTGCCACCTCCCCTCCATTTGTTCTGCCCCCTCTGCTTTTTCTGCCCCTTGGCCCCCACCCCCTGCACTCCAGAACACACCACATTCACCCCCATGGTACTCCCTCTCCCTCTCCCTCTCTGTTGGCCATGTTTGGAATCTACATGGTCCCGCCCCCAGTGTGCTGATTGGCTGCCCAACAGATCTGTGATTGGTTGGTCAGGTCCCTAAGCAGCCAATCAGCACACTGGAAACTGCAACATACACAAGAGAATTTTATATATATATAGATAAGTTTCCAATCAATATAAAATTAACATAATGGAGAACATGTGCATAACATGATTTTTCATTTGCCAAAAGTATGTAAAAATGTGCATACTAAGATAAATGAGTATGGAAATACATATTGTATATTTTTTCAGGAAGAGTAGCAAGATGGAAGCAAATTAAAGATGGTAAACAAGAAAATAATCAGATTCTTGCAGATTCATTCTTCCCTCTATCAATCAATTACTTACCTATTTCACTTTGTAGTGTTTCACCCATTTGTAAAATATCTGATCCTTTTACTTTGCATTTTATATGTTTTGGCTCATCAGCAAGTGGTCTAAAAGAAACAAACTGTGATTTCTTAACAGATACCCACTTTACAGCAATCAGACCAAACTCTATTAACATTCAATCAAGCCATGGACACTGTATTCATTAAACTCATTTAAAAATTCCTTAATTCCTTAAGCAATACTAAGTATAAAAGTGTAAAATATAGTGAAATATTTGCTTCAGTTCAATATGAAATAAGTTAGATTCAGCAGACATGTAGTAGAGGAAATGAACCTATCCCCTATAGATTTTCCCTCTCATCCACAGAACAGAAGATATAACAAGATTGTTTGTCTAAAATGCCAAGAAATTGTCTTATGTGGGCAATGGGTACCAGTGCTGATGTCTTAAACACCTTAATACATTTGGGGTTAGCTAATAATTTTGCTAGACCATTTAGGAAACTTTTCCTATCTACTATAGTGCATGAAATGCTTAGACCCAGAATGTGAAACATTATTTAATTATTTAATATTATTTAATAATAATAATAATAACATTATTTAATAATAATAATAATAATAAAATTTATTTATACCCCGCCCCTCTGTTAAAACAATCAGGGCGGCTTACAAAATTTAAAATACAATACAAATAAAATCCCTAAACACCCCAACTCCCACCCTCCCCCATAAAAAAACATTAAACAAATATAAATTAAAACAACTAATCTAAAATCACTTTTAAAACTATAAATACAATAAATATAATAAATGGCCAGCAGCCTAGAAGAGGCCACGATCCCCTGAGGCCGGGATCTAATTAGGAAAGGCCTGCCGAAAGAGATCCGTCTTTAGTGCTTTTTTAAAGCCACTCAGGCTTGTTATCTGACAGATCTCATTTTCAAAATATAATTTCAAATATAGTTCCCACTCCTGTCAATAGTTACTTTTTAGTTACAATTTTGTAAATTGGTATTTTCCAATTTCTCAAAAATAATTAAAATAGTTACTTTTCATTTCCTCTTTTAAAAAAATCTGGATGCCGAAAGAAATGGACTGTGGTACAAATGCATTCTTCTCACACCCATCGTACCTCAAGATCCACAGCAGAGAATGGGGCACCCAGCAAAAGGCAAAGAATAAGCCAAGAGTTGAACGATATGAGATTGCTCCATATATAAATGACTGATTCACAATCTTAAAAACCATGCTGCACAGCCTTATAAACCTAGCCCTTGTTAGTTCATAAAAACCTGGTGGCATAAAAATGTTTTTACTTGTTGGCAGAAGGAGAGCAAGGATGGGGCCATTCTGGCCTCTCTGGGAAGGGAGTTCCAAAGTCTGGGAATAGCCACTGAGAAAGCCCTCTCCCTTGTTCCCATCAAATTAGCCTGAAAAGGTGGTGGAACAGAGAGAAGGGCTTCTCCAGACAATCTTAAAGCTCTACTGGGCTCATACAGAGAAATATGGTCCTTCAAATAACATGGACCCAAGCCATATAGGGCTTTATAGGTCAAAACCAGCCCTTTGAATTGTGTCCAGAAACGAAGTGGCAGCCAGTGGAGCTGTTGCAACAAAGGAGTTGTGTGCTCTCTGTAGCTAGCCCCAGTTAACATCCTGGCTGCAACTCTTTGGACCAACTGAAGTCTCTGAGCACTTTTCAAAGGCAGCCTCATGTAGAGTGCATTACAGTAATCGAAATGGGATATAACCAAGGCATGTACCACCGTGGCCAGATCTGACTTCTCCAGGAATGGATAAAGTTGCCGTACCAGCTGTAACTGTGCAAAAGCACTCATGGTCACTGCTGAGACCTGGTCTTCCTTCTTGCCCATCAAAAGCCTTTTGGTTAACCTCCCTCCCTTTTAATCTTATCTCTTTACCTCCACTCTTTCTTTAGTTTACTAATTTCCCCTGATATCCTAATAAAATTCTCAGGGTTAAAAACTTCAAAATTCAAATTGCTGGGACAGATGAGTGTCTTTGCAGTGTTTGGTGTAGAACATAGCAGGACTTATCTGGAGGGAATGAAGGCTACCCGCTTTTAGTTGTTGGTTTAACTTTAAAATCTTTCAACCTTAGAATTAATACTAATAATAAACTAAAATAAGTGGTTTGGCTCTTATGACCTAAACATTATCTCTCTCTGGCTTTTCTTTGCAAACGAAGATTCAGGAAGGACTCATCCCGTGCTTTCTGTAAGTGTGCTGGTGACTAAAAAGGCCAATCTGAGATATTTGCCTGCTCTTTGCCACTCTTTCCTTTAATTAGCTTAATTTTGGATTTAAGTTAATGCTGAAATTCTAATTTGTCAATCAATTAAGTTAAAAATAAATTTTTATTAAGTTGCCCCTTTTAGTTATGATGCAGAAATCAAGATTCCTAAGTTAACTGATGACCTTATTGATTTTTGCTAGTTAGTTCCTGACTCTGGACAGGCCTTAATAAGCAGCTCCATAAGTAACCTATTTTAGGCTACTGCCACACTGCAGAAATAATAGTATGACACTGCTTTAACTATCATGGTTGCATCCTATGGAATCCTGGGATTTGTAGTTTGTTGTGGCACTCGTGACAAATCCCAGAATTCCATAGCATTGAGCCATGGCAGTTAAAGAGGTGCTAAACTGCATTAATTCTACAGTGTGGCAGCAGCCCTAGTCTTTGTTTCTTTAAATCTCATTGGTATCTGAATCCCTCAGGGCAAACTGTCCTCTCACTTTTCAACTCTGCTTTTCTCATTCCCAATAATTAGTTATTTGTAATTAATTCTTTTTCCAGGCACCAAAATATAAGGATATTACATTGCAATCATAAATTAACAAGTTGCTGTTTTAGGTGTAACTGTTACCTCTAGAAGCTAGTTTGTAAAATTGTGGAGGATAACCTCAGTAAAGTTGTAATGGACTGGATGAGGGCAAACAAATTGAAGTTTAATCCAGACAAGATAGAGGTGCTCCTAGTTAGTCAAAAGACAGACCTGGGTACATGGATTCACCCTGGGTTAGATATAGGATTTTCAAAATTCCAGGAAATTCTTTGCTTCTCTCCAAAGCTCTGAACAGCAAGAAGTGGGGCTGGGGTGGGATGCAATATCAAGGATGGTATTTTTGAGTGGGTAGATTAGCAAGCTTCCACTCTAGGAGGGTATGTCCTGCTAACAGGTAAGACAAGGACAGTGTTGGACAAGTGATATTTCTGAGTCATAGTAAAGAACACTAAGCACTGTGAACAGGAGCACTTTTGTGTATTAATATCAAAGTAACCAGTAACCATAAACTACCAAGCTGACCATAATAAAAACTTGCTCATTGAATAGAGGATAAAAACACTGCCCTCGCAAACGTGGCCTCATTACGAGACCGAGAGTCCAATCTGTAATGAGATATAAATGTCAGTGGTGTGGACCATGTAGCTGCCCGGCACACGTCCTCCAATGGGATCCCAGAGAGGAAGACAACTGAAGTGGAGACAGCCCTGGTGGAGTGTCCTCGAACCCGAGAAGGCAAGGACTTCCGGGCCAGTTCTTAACAAAGAGAGATGGTTAAAACCACCCATTTAGACAAACACTGTGGAGAAATAGAGACACCCAATTTAGTTTGCATAGGAGACAAACCGTTTCAGGGACTTTCGAAATGGAGCTGTCCGCTCTACATAGAAAGCAAGGGCTCTCCAAGCATCCAAGGAATGGAGAGACCGTTCAAAGTTATCCTTCGGGTCATGCATGAGGGCTGGGAGGACAATGGATTGGTTTAAGTGAAAGCTAGAAACTACTTTGGGGAGGAAAGAAATGTCTGGTTTCAGAACAACATTGTGCCTATGGAAGACTAAATATGGAGGATTGGCACGGAGTGCACAAAGTTCACCAGCCCGACAAGCAGAAGTGATGGCTAGGAGAATGGCTGTTTTCCAAGACAAAAGCCTCAGGTCCGTAGTAGCCAAGGGCTCGAAGGGCTGCTTCGACAACTGAGAAAGGACAAGTTCCAAGCTCCAAGCCGGTGTGGGCTCCATGACAGGAGGATGCAGGTTGGCATAGCCCTTCAGGAATTTCTTGACCAGTGCATCACAAAACGGAGAAGGTTGACCCCGTGCCTTCAGTTCAGTGGAGATAGCTGCTAGATAGCACTTCAGAGACGAAAGAGATAGTCCTGAATCCGACAGATGGAGGAGGAACTGGAGAACAGTGGTCACCGAAGAGGAATCAACAGTGAGACCATGGTCTGACAAAAAGGACTTGAAATGGCTCCACTTGTAGGAATAGGAACGGTGGGTAGAAGAGCAAAGAGATGCATCAAGTACCATCTGGATATCAGGAGGAATATCTGGTGAGACAGGACGGCATGAACCCGATGACCGATTCAAGGCTGAATCCTCCAAGCAGTCAATTTGAGGGTTTGGATGTCCGGGTATCTGATGTTCCAGTCCTGGATGGTCAGTAGGTCGGGGCGGAACGGTAGATGTATGAATCAGCAGTGGGCCTAACGAAGAAGAGGTGCAAACCAAGGTTGATGAGCCCACCTTGGAGCAAGTAGAATTGCATCAGATCGGTCCCGACGAAGATTGGCTACTACCCTGTCAGCAATGGGAACGGGGGGAATAGGTACAACAGTGGTCCGTTCCATTGGAAGAGGAATGCGTTTCCCCTCAACCCCCGAACCCAGTGTATAACTGACAACACTGTGTGTTGGTGGGAGGTGCAAAGAGGTCGATCTCCTGAGTTCCCCACCGTCGAAACAGGTCCCGGGCTACCGACCAATGCAACATCCACTCGTGAACGGGCGAGTTTGAATGGCTCAGTCCGTCAGCAGGAATATTCTCCTCTCCAGGAAGGTGAACTGAATGGAGGAAAATACGCCTTGGAATGCACCAGTCCCAGATCTTGAGGGTCATCGACAGCAGGGAATGGGACCTCATTCCTCCCTGTTTGTTGATGTAATACATGACTGACGTGTTGTCTGTCACCAAGAGGACAGTCTTGTCGGTCATCAGCTTCTCAAAAGCCCGAAGCGCCATCTGTACCGCCAATAGCTCGAGGGCATTGATGTGGAGTTCCCGTTTCTTGGCCGTCCAGATACCTCAAACCACGTATGTTTTGAGGTGGGCTCCCCACATGAGAGAGGATGCATCCGTAGTGATGGAGACCTGCTGTTGCGGGGGGTCGAAATGTAAGCCCGATAGGACGTTGTTCGGTACTAACCACCAGTCCAGGGAGCATCGGATCACCCGAGGCATAGTGAGGAGTTTATGAGGGGGGTCCCACAGCAGGTCGAAGATGCCCAGAAACCAAGACTGGAGTGGTCAGAATCAAAGCCTTGCAAAGCAGGTGACCGATGTCATGGCCACCATGTGGCCAAGGAGATCCTGAACAGAATGTGCAGAGATCCTCCAGGATCAACGGCAGCGATTGATTAAACTTCTTAGGGTATTGAAGCGGGCCTCCGGCAGATATGCCATCACATGCCTCAAATCCAGATGGACTCCTATGAATTAGAGGGATTGTTCCGGTTTGAGATGTGACTTTTCCAGGTTGACAACAAGCCCAAGCACATCTAACAGACATAACGTTGCATCGATGTCCGTGAGAAGCTGAGGGTGAGATCCTGCCACCAGGAGCCAGTCGTTGATGGAAGGGAAGATGACCACCCCTTGCTGGCACAAAAAAGCCGCCACAAGCACCATGCACTTTGTGAATACCCTCGGTGCCGTGGCCAGACCAAACGGTAAGACACGGAACTGAGAAGCCTTGGTCTCGATCTGAAAGGCGAGGAATCTCCTGTGAGCTGGGTGGATCCCTACATGGAAGTACACGTCCTTGAGATCGCTGGAGGCAAACCAATCTCCCCTCTGGAGGCAGGGCAGGATTAAAGCCAGAGTGACCATATGGAACTTCTTCGGGATAACAAACTCGTTCACCCCTTGGAGGTTGAGGATCGGACACAGTTCGATCCTTCTTGGTGACTAAAAAATACCCCCAGAAGAACGATGTTCCAGGAGCACGGGTTCAATAGCCCCTTTTTGTAGTAGCGTCTGCACCTCCTCGAGGAGGGGAGGGGACGGCGGCATTGTTCGGATCTGGCCTGTAGGTGGAAGTGTCTCAAACTTGATGGAGTAACCTTCCCGGACAACGTGAAGCACCCAACGGTCTGATGTTATCGTCAACCAGGTGTCCAGGAACATCGACAGGCATTTTCCAAACATTGGACTCTAAAGGAGGAAGAAAACAAGATGAATAGATGCTCAAAATCACCTCCGTCCTTGGTCTTTTGCTCTATGCTTGGCCGGCGGACGATACCAGGAGGTAGAGGCTTGACTCCTCACCGAGGATGCCGACAAAGCCGGTTGCTAGTATCGAGTACGCCTGGATGGTTGAGGTGTATATTCCCTACGGAAAGACTGGGAGTAGGAGGAAGAATGCCAACCAGAGCGGCTCCTTGACCGATATGCAGAAGATGAGGTTGATGGCATACCGTACTTCCGTGAGGTGGTCCTCATCTTCTGTGTGAACTCTAGCTTCTCATTGGTGGCAGCGTTGAGGAGGCCGGAGTGGTCGAAGGGCATGTCTTCAATGACAGCAGAAGCTTGTGGGGGCAAGTCCGGACGAACGAGCCAGGTGTGACGTCCAAGAGCCACAGACCCTGCCAGTTTTTGCAGCACAATCGGCTACGTGTCTCACAGAATTCATTTGCTGATCCACCAGCAACTGAGCCTCCGTTTATATTGCATCCGCCATCCTTCGCCTCTCGTCGGGCAGATCCTGGATGAGAGGGCCCATTTGCTACCATAGAACTTGTTGGTAGGCTACCATACACACAGAGTAATTTGCAATCCGGAAGCTCAATCCTGTGGCTGAGTAGATCTTACCGATAATATCCAATTTCCTGCCATCAGGATCCACCGGGGTCGTTTGTGTACAACGTTGCAGTCTATGCTGAGATGCCTCCACCACAACCGAATTTGGGCGGTGGTGCTCCCTCAGCCAGTCAATGTATCCAGAAATACGGTATAAGCCATTGATGTTTCGACGTTGACAGGATCGAGGACGGATTCTCCCTCGAGCCCTGCATAAGTTTCAACAGCGAAGGAAGCACAGGAAGGTGGCCACATGAGGGGCCTTGGATTTGATCCGATGGTAGACAGGATCCACTGGATCAGATTCTTTCTCTGGAATCTTCAATCCAGGGTGTGGGACAATCTCAAAACCTCTTCAGTGAAGCTACAAACATCATCAGTGGACGACAATTAATCCTCATCCAATAGGTCAGGCGGTGGAGAAGGAGCGTGTGGTACATGAGATAGAGGATGACGAAGGGCTGTGAGGTCAATGATGCAACGAGGTGGTCCGTATTGGAGGCGTTGGTGGTACCAGAGGCAGAGGGCGAGGTTTGGGCCGCATTGGAGACACTTGACTCCCTGTATCTTTCAGGGATACAGGGCGCTCACCTGGGTGAGAAGAGGTGTGCTTCTCCTTCTTTTCTTCTTCGGCTTGTCCTGTTTGGATGAAGCTGAGGAGTCCCACTTCCTACTGGAACCTGACAGCTTCGACGATCCTCGGTCCCGAGTAGACATACAGGGTCTTGGATCACGGTCCCATGATGGTCCTGATGCAGTTGAATGCTTATGAGACCGTGGTACAGCCTCTGGGTCTGAAGCCACCGATTGATGTCGGGACAGACTTGAGGACTGATGTTGGTGCTTGGCGGTTGGACTCACCAACGGGGAGCAACCCCTTTTTTGAGGCTGGACGGCTGAAGTTTGGGCAGCAGAGGTAGAGGCAGATGCAACTCCTAGAAAGAACGTCTTGTCGTATAGAAATGACTTGAGGCGAGAAGAACGTTGCTTACAAGCTTGAGGGGTGAAGGCCTGACAGTGAACGCAAGCATCCACATTGTGGGCCTCACCCAAGCAAATGAGGCACTTTGAGTTCCCATCAGAACTTGGGAGCTTCGGCAGGCAAATGGAGCACCATTTGAAGGCAGCAGATTTAGAAGCCATAACCAACAAGTAGGTCAGTCAAAGGAGAGTCAAGCCAGTCCGGGGCGTGCCAAATCTGACAGAAGCCAAGCCAAAAGATCGAAGAGAGATGAGAGAGCTGAAACAGTCCAAAGGTCAAAGCCAGAAATCACAAGTCAAGAGAAAATCCAAAATCAAAGTCTAAAAACAGCCTGAGTCAATCCAAGAAAGTAAGACTGAAGGTGAAAGAGCTCTAGTGATAGAGGTTCATTCGTGCTGCTTGAGTGGCGGATGAAAAGGAACTGAGGGGATTTAGGTGGGAGCGCCTTTAAAGGGACCGTTAGAATGGGCGGAGTTACCACCAAAATGTTGCAAAACATGTTCTGCCTAGCAATTCTAGAGTGTTTCGAGTGCTCTGTGCAGGTGCAGGAGTTACCCACTGTGTGTACTCAAAGAGACCACTAAGAAGATTAAGATCAACATGGGAAAGCAGAGTAGGATAACATTTTAATTCGCTAGGCCCATGTATTTACTGGATTAGCCTTTCTTCAAAGAGCAGATTAAGAGAGAAGATCAACGTGTGGGGTAGAAAAGGATTTCACTTTAATTCCAGCCACCTTGCCCTACATCCCCTCCCCATCAGACCCTTTCAAAGAATATTTCAGAGGCAGTTTTTGATGTTGCTCTGGCTCAACTCTGTCATTTAAGAGATTAATTTTACCTAGCCCTGACATTTTTCTTCTAGTTTACCAGAAAGATTTGTTGTTTCCAAATTGTAACATAAACAAGTTGTATTTATATTTCCTTACTGCTTGTATGTCAAAGACAAAAACTGGTATAGTTTAATGTCTCTATCCAAAAGCAAAGCGTCATGATATATAGGAATTTAATAGAGCAGGAAGCAGTTTAGTATTGCACTCTACCAGAGTTCTCCAACTGGAATAAAACATCAAGCTCAATGTAAGTGCTATTCCCAACTACAGTAGACCAACTGAACTAATGGGATTTATGTTAGCATTGACTTACTGAATCCCATTCACTTCAATGTGTCTAACCAACAAGTAGTCCAATGGGCCGTTATCCACTGGGATTTGGTTAAACAAATAAGCTACAGGAATTATAGTTTGAAGTTGGCTTTGTGCAATTAACCACAGTTAATGTTAGCCACAGTATGTTGGTCTGGATGACATGGTAAGCTGTGCTAAAAACAAAAGCAAAAACATCTACACTCTTCCTCCTGCCCACAGAGGAGGAAGAAAATAGAAGAGCTGAATGTGCATACCTGAGGCTCATTGTGACTTGTTCTGCTTGTCTGTGGCTGCTAAAGTATGTAGCATGATGTGCAAACATAGCCATTATGTTCCTCAATAAATCTACTCAAAGTTGTTAATATATAATGTATGCTGTAGTAAGGATGCAAAGATCTACCTACTTAAAATGTTCAGGTACAAATGACAATAAAAATGTGTCCTCTGCTATAATCAAGAGAAACAGCTACTGAACAATTTTAAAACAAACAAAATCAATGAATAAAGAAGAACAAACCTGACTGTAAAATCACTTTCCAAAGATACATGTTCATCATGGAAGGTAACTTGGCAATAGCGTAGATCTTTTACAGATGTTGGTACTTTCACATCAGGTAACAAACCGTTAAGCAATTTTTCTCTATTAATCTTTGGGGTCCAATTTACCTAAAAAATTAAAAAATATTTTCAGTTGTGTCAGGTGCAATTTAAAGTAACCTCTCCTCCCACCCACTCCTTTTGATCTGTTAAAGGGGGCCAAAAGACCTTTAAAGTCCTAACTGGAAATTAAGTTAATGATTGATTTCAGTCACAGAGTTCTAGTTTAACATGAACAGACTTTATTGGAATCGCATTCTAGAAGTACAGACCAATAAAGAACCTTTTCAAGTGTTAAATTTGACCATCTTAAGTTTCCTCCCAATATAATGTCTCTGTTCTGGATCCCCTGAAATACATGAAACACTTTAAAAAGTAAACCTGAGCCCTTCTCCAAAGACTACCAAGTCATCTCCAGTGCCCCCAAGAGTGATCATGTCCATGATTTTTTTTGGGGGGGGGATTTCACCTTTTCACAGTAAGGCAAGAGCCTCAATAAAATATCTTGTAATATCCACTGGAAATCCCCCTAAACATTCAGGAAGCCATTGGACTCCATGAATCTCCAAGGGCAGACCATATTGATGCGTCCACCATCCCTGCTGAATGAAACTGCTGTTGTTAATGCAAACTTTATCAGTCATAAGTCTGACATACATTACAAACTACCTCATATTCTACCATGACCTTTAAAATCCCTTATAAACTTCTAATTTCTGGAGCACCTCATTCCAGTGCTATAAATTCTAGAGAGCTCAAGCAAAATACATACTGAGTAAGAGCTGGAAACGAGAGTAAAGCTTAGCTTGCTACAAGATTCTGTCCCAGAATTTTATGCATCTATGCCTGTCCTGAAATTTCTGTATACTAGGATAACCTAATCAGCAGTCTGATCCTCTTGTATTACCTCTTCTGGAAACGCTTAGGTATGTAAATTCCTAATTACCAAATTAATAATTACTAAATTTCTTTTGCAAGTAATGTGGGCTGAAATTCTTCAGCCATCAATGGAAATAAAGCAACTTTTTTAAAAAATGTACTTCTTTTTACACACATTTTACTCTCTCCCTAACATATTAGTTTCAATATTGCCCCCCTTCTTTAAATCAAAGCTTCAGTTTACTGAAAATACTTACCTTAATCTTTTCAGCCAGAGTTGGAGTTATTATGATCTCTCTTTCCCCCTCATCATACATTTGGACAATAAGATTTTGCATCACATCGCCTGCAATCCAGTTAATTTCATCCTGGTGCTTGATCTGAATAGCTTTTTTCCCCTCAACACTAAATATCTGTAGCCTTGCAACACGGCTACTGGGAAGCATTTTAATAGTCTTCTCCAGTGGTGGCACGTTTTTACAACTCTAATCATAAAAGTAAGAAGAAAGAACAAGAAGTGAAAATATTAACAGTGAAACTCTTAACTCACATGTAATATTTACATTAAAGAACTGAAAATCCAGTTTTACTAGCAACTGGGTTTATATTGATCAATCTTTACCTGGGCATTTTCTCCCAGACATACAACATTTAATCTCCTCCACTAATAAACAAATCGAACATACAAACCACAGTATTACCTTGAATAAAAAACCCTAACAAATATACATATACTTCTTCCTAGTTACTCTTTTAGTCAGAATATTATTTCTATCTTCTTTTCTGGCTTCTAAAAATATTTTAAGGTTACATAATGAGAAAACAGTTAAAGGAAAAAAACAGACAAACAAAAACGTTCTATACTCTCAAGTTATTTCTGTGTTAAATGTCAGTATTATTCCAATATTATTACATTCATTTTCCATTTACTTAGATAGGTCACCAATAAATTGTTAGGTATCCTCTACATCTGGTAAGGAATATATGACACTCTGAGCCTGTTCTATCTCAATATAATTACATAAAGAAGAAATGTCATAATTTATCTTTCCATTGAAATTTTTTATAAAAGGAGCCAAAGCTTCATCAACATCCATGGATTTTTGTGGTAACAGTAAAGATAATCTATCTGCCTCCATCATAACTTGTGCTTTACATAACCAATATTCTATGTTTGGAATAACATAATTTTCCCAATATTTGGTAAGGAGTATCCTTGCTGATGTTATCAAGTACAAAATCACTTGACCAAACTTCCTTTCATCTTATTTGCTTAAAGAATACGTCATGTTCAATAAATATGTTTCTGGATTCATAGAAAATTTTATCTTGAAGATTTGTTGAATTGTTATATGAATTTTATTCTAAAGTCTTTTAATTAGGACAGCTCCACCACATGTGGAAAAATTAACCAATTTCCTTCGAACATTTCTAACATTTATTTGATTTAGTTTTGTATATTCTTTCTAGTCTGACCGGTGTAAGATACCACCTGTGCAACATTTTAAAGTAATTTTCTTTGAGATCTTGACAACAGGTAAATTTTTGTGTTTTTCTTCAAACATCTTACCGGTTTTGTAAATCTATTGGGTATCCTATGTCTGCTGCCCATCTTATCATGACTTCTTTTATAGGTTCTTTTTCAGTTTCTTTCTCTAACAATAATTTATAAAAGTTTTTGTCTTTTTGTTGCTTCCCCAAATAATATCATCTAATTCACTTATTTTCATCTCAAAATCTTCTAACTTTAAGTCCATTTAAAATCTTTTCAATAGTTGCTTATAAAGGAACCAGTTTACTTTATGACCTTCCAATTTAAGTTTGTGCCTCACCAGATAAAATTTGTCAGTTCTCTTTGCTAAACAAAGAAAGGCTTATCATTAATGATAACATGAAGATTCTGGAATAAGATTAGTTTTGGTAACACATTCATTTTTATTAGAGAGGTCCAGCCAAGTAAAGATAATTGTAGTTTGTTCCATTTAATCAAATTAATTTTAATTTCTTCCCAAATTGTTTTATAATTGTTATCAAATAATTCAATATTTTTCAATGTTATCCAAATTCCTAGATATTTAACTTTTTTTTCCAATTTACAACCAGTTTCTTGTTTGAGTTCAATATCTTCCATTTTTGTAGTATATTTTATTAAAATTATTATCTTCTCCTTGTTAATTTTAAAACCTGAAACCTCTCCAAATTCTCGAAGTATTTTAAATAAATCTTCAATTGTCTCAGTTGGACTTCCCAGAAAGACTGCCAAGTCATCAGCAAAGACCTTTATTCTGAATTCACATTTACCTATTTTTAGGCCTTGAATTTTGGTGTTTTCCCTTATAGATCAATTCAAAACCTCCAGAGCAGTTATAAAGATAAGATGGGATAATGAACATCCCTTCCTTGTACCTTTCAATAATTGAGAAGTTATACTTACCATGAAGGTTCAGTCTAGGATGGCCGGAGGAACAATCCACAATTGGGTTTGTTCTTGCGTGCAGAAGTTCAGAACCTTCAGTTATAGCCATTAGAACCCTCTCCCTTCTCCTTCAGTTTTGTTATCTAGCCCTGACAATTAAAATTAACTGTAACCTAAAATGAAACTGTTGCTACAAACTAATTTTCCACCCAACACAACACTTCAAACTACTGAATCTGAGTGGGTGTGGATTGTTCCTCCAGCCATCCTAGAATGAACCTTCATGGTAAGTATAACTTCTCATTCTCAGGATGGCACGGAGGACCAATTCACAATGATTGGGATATACTCAAGCCAATCTCCAGGGCAGGCAATCTAACTTATATTACAGACTGAAATACCACTCTACCAAATGCCGCCTTGGTGGACTTATACTTATCTAACCTGTAATGCTTTATAAACATGTTGGGTTCTTTCCACCCAGCTGCATCACAAATGTCTTGTAATGAGGAAGACATTGCAAAAACTATACTTGTTGCCATTAATCTTGTGGAATGCACCCATACAAGACTTGGCCGAGACTATTTCTCATAAGTGTAGCAGTGGTAAAAAGCGCTTTTATCCACCTTGAAATTGATATACCTGACACTTTATGACCTAATGACCTTGGATTATATGACACGAAAAGTTCTTCAGTCTGCCTAATATTTTCTGTTCTTTTCAAATAAATCCTTACTGCCCTTCTCACATTCAAAGTGTGCCATCTAATCTCTTCTGGAAGGTTTGGCTTCGGACAGAAGGTAGGCAAATACATTTTATCATTGAAAGATCTTACTGAAATGCATTTTGGCAGAAAAGAAGGACCCAAGTCAAAACCAATCTATCCTCCTTAAACTTGCACAAATTAGGATTTACTGAAAGGGCCGATAATTCAGAAACTCCTCTGGCTGATGTTACTGCCACTAAAAATGCGACCTTAAAGGAGAGCCTTCTTAAAGAAGCCTTGTGCAGTGGCTCAAAAGGTGCTCTAGTTAAACTGTTCAGTACCAAGTTCAGATCCCATGATGGAAATCTATGCACAGTGTATGTCGCTGTAAAAGTAGCACCCCTCACAAACCTCCGAATATGTGGATGTGCTGACAACCTATCAGGACCTCACTGGAGAACCACTGACAGTGCTGCAATTTGCCACTTCAGCTTATTTGGTCTGGGTCCTCTCCTCAATCCATCCTGCAAATAGTCCAAAACATTCTTAAGTCCTAAATCACTGAAACTAAACCCTTTGGCTGAATTCCATTTCTGAAAGGATTTCCAAGTCCTACTATATAAATCCTGGGTAGACTGCTTCCTAGATGCCATTAAAGTGTCAATCACATTTTTAAAATAACCTTGTAATCTCAATCGTTACCTTTCAACATCCATGCAGTTAGAGATAACCACTCTGAATTCAGATATGAAATTGGACCCTGACTCAGAAGATCCATTCTGTTTGGCAACCTCCATGGTGGCTGTACGAACAGTTGTCTCAACCGTGGAAATCATGGACGTCTGGGCCAATACGGTGCAATCAGGACCACCTTAACCCTTTCCTTTTGAATTTTTGTAAGTACTTGTTGTAATATCTGAATCGGAGGGAAATCGTACAACCAGCCGTTCGGCCACTCTGTTGTCAAGGCGTTGCCTCTTTCTGCATTTCCCTTTCCATGTATGGAAAAAACCCTGTTTAATTTGCAGTTCCTTGTAGAGGCAAACAAATCTACCTGCATATAGTAAATGCTTTGTTTAACTGATTGAACATTTTGCCATTCAGCGATCACTCTCCTGGATGAATATTGTGTCGGCTCAAGTAGTCTGCAGTTATGTTTAACTTGCCCTGTATATATATTGCTGCGATTGATTCCAAATTTTTCTCTGCCCACTTAAACAGCTTCTGAGATTCCTTCAGCAAAGGAATCAATCTCAAACCTTGGTTCATTATATAAGCTCTCACTGTGGTATTGTCTGTTTGCACTTGGACATAACTATCCAAGCAAAGCTGATCAACGCCAGTCTCACTGCCTTTAGTTCTAAGAAATTAATGTGCTGATTCCTATCTGCTATACTCCATAATCCTTGAGCTGAATGCTGCCCACTGTGTGCCTTCCAGCCTGTCAGGCTGGCATCTGTTGTAACTTGTACCATGCCTTGTTTCTTTAACAACGGTACTCCCTTGCTTATATTTTCATCTACCAGCCACCATGCTAAATCATGTTTCACATGATGTGGTATCAGTACTGAATAATGAATGCTGTTTCTTATTGCAAACTGATGAGGCAACAGCAACCTTTGCAGTTCCCTTGTGTGGAATCTTCCCCACCGAACCAGTTAGATGGTCGACACTAACATGCCCATCACTTTGGCTAGTGGCATCAGATCCACTGACCTGGCTAACCTCAACTGCCTTATTAACTTTCTCAACTTCTCCTTTCTTCTGATATACTCAAGTATCCCATCCCAACCTGGTATCTATCCTTGCACCTAAATGAGTTAACTTTGTTGGCATTAAATGACTTTCCCCCCAATTTATGAGAAAACCATAACACTAATGTTGCGCCAAGATTGTGAGTCTCATGTCGGTCAAGAGTTTTTCTTTGGATTTTGCCAGCACCAATATGTCATCCAAATAAGGATGTAATTGTACCCCTTTTTGCCTTAGAAACACCACAATCGGTATCAGAATCTTCATAAATACCCTCGGAGCAGATTGTAGTCTGAAAGGTAAAGCCCTGAATTGGTAATGCTTGTGGTAGAACAGAAATCTTAGATACTGTTTTTCTGTTTCCGCCACTGGAATGTGAAGATACGCCTCCCTTAAATAGATTGATATCATATACCATCCCAATTGTATGTTCTCCATTATGGTCTTTAACGTTTCCATTTTGAACCTCCTGTACTTCACCAAAGTGTTGCAGTACCTGAGGATTAAAACATGGCAGTAAGACCCATTGCTTTTGGGCACTGTGCAAAGTGTTGAATAGATCCCCAAAGATCCACAGGAACCTCCTCTATTGCCCCAATATTTAATAGATGTTGTATTTCCTGCAGTACAGTTCTTTTCCTGGATGTCTGCTTTATTACTGGTGAGGGAAGAAATCTGCTTTTTGGTCTCCTTTGGAATTGAATTCTGTAACCTGATGATACCACATCCACATCCAGAACCTGAGTCTGATGTAATCTCCGTCCAAAGATGACCAAACCGCAGCAGTCTTCTAAAAGATCCTTGTCTGCCAAAGTGAATTCTAGTTCTATTCCATTGCTGTCTACCTGGCCTGTAATCCAATTGTCTACCATTTCCTCTCCCTCCATGAAAGGAAGGAAAGGGATTATAATTATTAAAAGTACCTTTAAAGAATTTTCTCTCAGTCCTTTTTCGCACAAAGTTGGCACCACTTGTTTCTTATCTCGACTCTCTATGAGAACCTTCTCTAAAGCTTTCTCCCCGAATAACAATTTCCCAGTAAACAGTACAAAGGCCAGATTATTCCTAGATTTCTGATCTGCCTCCCAATGCCTTAACTACAATGATCTTCCAATCATTATGGCATTAATAGATCTTGATGCGAAAGCCACAGAATCATGTCCCACATCTGCAATAAACTCCAATACCTGATTTATTCTTCTTAATGCCTTATACAGTGAAGCTATGGACAGGTCATGTGACTGTAAAATTTCCTGAATTCACAACACTGCTGTCCTGGCAAACATTGAAGATGTCCTGTAAGCCCTGATTGCAAGGGCCAAGCCTTCCTGAGTGCCATGTTTGCTCTTTTCTCATCTATCTCTTTTAGTGTAGTATCCCGTTACCAAGGAACTATAGCTCCCGAAACCAGAGCTGTGACAGGACTGTCCACCTTTAAAAACTCTAAATCCTTACTATTCAGGTTGTACAATTTTTGACTATACCCCAAGTATAGCTTTGTATGAAGAGACGATTCCCATTCAGTTTTTATTATGTCCCTAAACATCTATGGTGTTGGGATTTCTAAATTTTGTATCACTTGTCTCCTAAGTACCGCTACCATCTTTCCCACCTGCTTTGATTCTGTCTCACTTGGTCCATTAGCAGCAGAATTGTTATTCAATCCCAAAGTCTGTAACACTCACAGTCTATCTGACACTATTTCATCCTCCTCTTCCTGGTCTGAGTCAGCAGCATATTTTCTCTTTATGTTGACTTGTAACTTAAAATCCTGTCTAACCTCCTTTCCATTCTTAATTTGACTATATTCCTTATTTCTCCCATCCATATCCTCTTTTTGTTGATATTGCTGTCCTATAATGCTATCATCAGTTTGGAAATAGCTGTGGTCATCTAACAAAACCGACTTCCTTCTGTATTGTTTCTTTAATTAATGACTGTATATCTGGAAATAACTCTGATTGCCAATTTCCCCTATTACTAGACATGCCCTGAGCATCCTCAAAACCGTCACCTTCTCTTTCATACTCCTGGCCATTAGTATAAGTAGACATCTGACTCTGCTGTTGTTTTAAAACTACATATTCACTTTCAAGGAATGGCATTTGTGTCTGTTGTTGCTGCTCCTATTGTTTAGAGCCCATCTTTTGCATGTCATTAAACACAGATTTTAAAAACTGCATGAAATCAGGTGTTAAATGCTTCATGGGAACATAACATGCCTCTGCTACTCTGAAAAGCCCACTAGAGATCTCTACAGACGTGCCAGCCGACATTGATGCTGGAGACTTAAATACTTCATGGGAACATAACAGCCTCCGTTTGTTTCTCTGTGCCGCCCACTAGAGGTCTCTGCAGCCGTGCCAGCCGACATCGATGCTGGAGAGAGTGGGCATGTGTAGTCTGTGGAGCCATGTTTTCATGTAGCTCCACCCCCAGGCCTTGAATTTGAGCTCTCAAAACGGCCGGGAAAAACTGCCGGACGATAAGCCCTTATTAAGGTATGTTTCTATGCTCTTATCTGAGACTCTGCCTCACTTTTTGCCCCTGAACTGGGATTTTCTGCTCTCTCTGGCACCAAAGGGGGCTCTATCTCAGCCTTCTGCACTGAGCTGGGCTTGTCCACTCTCTTGGGGGGGGGGTAAACAGGGCTCTTTGGTGGTTTTTGCCACTACTGCTGGTAGCTCCGCCCTTTGTCTCTTTGTCTGACCATCAGTCTTTACAGGGCTCCTTTCTCTTAGACTTACTATCCGATTTTGTCCTTCTTGTGCTATTGGACAGACATTTTATCTCGTCAGACTCACTCTCACCTGAAGTGAGAAAAATTGTCTCAATTTCTCTCTTCCTTCATCCATAGAGACCCGCTGGGCAGCGGTCGTCTCAGATCGTCTATGCTTTACTTCTTGCTCACCCTCGATTGGCTTGGCAGCCATCAGAGGGGCACAAACCTCTTTCATATTCCTTTCAGCCTTTGGCCTTTTCAATTCCTTTCCTTTCTTTTCCATATCCTGCCTAATTAATAACCTGAACAATAATTCTCACTATGCTATCACTCGGAGAAGGGAGAGATGTGACTGGTTGGCAGGCAGGATTTTAAAAACTGAAGGAGAAGGAAGAGGGTTCTAACGGCTATAACTGAAGATTCTAAACTCCTGCCTGATTGGTTGATAAACGAGGATTAACCCAATTGTTGTGGATTGGTCCTCTGTACCATCCTGAGAATGAAAAGGATTCTTTTTTTCATTATTAATTGTGCCATCTGTTTATCATAAATCTTGTTTATCCAATTTATAAATGTATCACCCATTTTAATTCTTTTAAATAGTTCCTTTATACAATTCCAGTTTAATTTATCAAAGGCCCTTTTGGCATCTATAAAGAACATTGCAATTTTCTTGTCAGGATGTTGTTCATAATACTTGACTATGTTTATTACTGTTCTTATGTTTTCTTTCATCTGGTATTTGGGCAAGAAACCACTTTGATCTTCATGAATAATTTCTATCAATACCTTTTACAATCTGTCAGCTAGAATGGATATGAAGATTTTATAATCTAGGTTTATAAGTGATATTGGCCTGTAATTGTTTATATCAGTAGTGTCTTTACACTCTTTTGGGGTAAGTGAAATAATGGCATTTTCCCATGTATCAGGTAGTCCTTTTATTGTAATTTCTTTAAAAGTCTTGTATAAAGGCCCACTCAATTCATCTTGAAGTGTCTTGTAGTATGCTGCCATATAACCATCAGGTCCAGGAACTTTGCCATTATTCATTTTTTTATAGCCAGAATGATTCAGCCATTGTTATTGGTGCATTTAATATTTCACAATGCTTTTGGTAATTTCTATTATTTGTTGTTTATCCAAATAACTCTGTAATTTACTTTCAAACTTTCCACCAGATGTTTCTTTAAATAGTTCTGAATAACAGTTGGAGAATAGCCTTTTTATTTTGTCCTGATCAATATATTTTCCCCCATGATGTTTTATCTCAAAAATTAGTTTCTTCCCTTTTTCTGACCTTATTTTATTCGCCAACCATCTTCCTGGCTTATCGGCATTTTCAAAATATGTCTGTCGTACATATCAGGGCATTTTTTAATCAACAGAAAAATTATGAGTCAGAGCCACAACAGACAATTTAAATCAGACAACTGTGTATTCTTTTATTTCACTCCATGCCATATAATATTTTAAACTGCTTTAAAACAAAGAGGCTAAATAGAAGAGTAAGAAATTTTGCAGAGGCCCTGCCATCTGAGGATTGGAAAACTAATGACTTGCTCTTGAAATGTAGATTTAAAAAGTATCAATCAGACTTGCTCTGATGTTTCTCTAAACCTCCAAACTTTCTCCAAGTCTGATCCTTTAAAAAACTGCAACTTTAGTTTTTCAAGATTTTGTAGAGGTTTCCAGTTTCTAAAGTATATTTGTCACATTTGCAAAGGTCAATTTATTTTCTAAATCCCCTTCATTCATATAAATATCTATTATGACAGGCAATGAATCCAGTGCCCTCCGGTGTTTATACAGTTGCCATAAATCCATTCAATTCACTTCTACTGTCAGTAAAGAGATCTTTTAACATGTCTTTCATTATCCCTTATCATAAAAAGGATACATTATTGAAACCTGCAGAAATGTGCTTCTACAAAACATAAATTGCATCAGCACCAACACTAATTGTGTATAAGGCTAGGCATGGTTCCTATTCAACTGAAAGGATTTTGCTTCTAAAAACAACCTTTGACAAAAACATTGACTGGTTCCTAGCAACCAGATAGTGCAGTATCCATGTGTCCTTCACCTCTAGATGGAAAAACTAGGCAATGCTTTGAATAGGTAGTTTACTTACAGGTATTTCAATCCTTGCTTTAAGCATCTGGTCCTTCTTTATATTTTGTACATGCAGAACTGGTCCAGTTAAGATATTTGACCCTGTACTGCTGCAATCCACGACATATACAGGTAGGTCTGGAGCTCCTGAAAACTAATATGATGAAGTATAATAGCAACTATTTATTTATTTACTACTAGATCCTGCCTTTCCATTAAACAACAGCAACAAAAGCACCCAGGGTGGCTGTCACACACTAAAACCAAATAGAAACTATTAAAAAAAATCATCATCATCATCACCATATCACTTTAGAAGGCCAGATTGAAAATATATGTCTTTCCTAAAAGCAACAAGAGTGGACATTCATAACAATTCTGGGGGCAGTGCCTTCCACAGTTTGGGGGTGTCATGATGGAGTGACTTCTGTACCTTTATCATGGGGGAAATCTCATCTGCAAAACTTACAGCTCACAGCATATGGAAATTTCCATTCCCTGCTTTCCATAGCAACAAGTAAGGTAGAGGGTGGAACCTCATTTCCTAAACATGACATCACATCACCTGAATAGAGAGCCAATCAGATCTGGCAATGCAGAACCAATCAGCAATGGCTAATTGAGTTTTTGAGTTTCTGAATTCCTTTGTTTGATGCTACATGGCTTGAGGCCAGCAAGGAGAACACATGGCTTGAGAACATCAAAGAACCACAAGGGATATCTGAAGTCTGGGGAGAGACTTCTCAATGACTCTGAATTCCATCACCACAGACTTAGCTAGGCCAGCTTAGGATAAGCCTGAGCCTAGCCCATCCCAACTGGGACACAGACTGATACCATGGACCTTCATAAATGTAAGTTAGCATTTTATTTTAGCATAGGGAAAATGTGTATAGCTAGGAATGCATTAGTTTTTGTGATTTATTTTTAATCCTATGACTGAATGTATTCTATGAAGCTTTAAGCTGACAACCTGTAGGGGGAGATTTCCCTCCATGCTGTTTCATCGCTGGAACTAGAATAGACCTTTTTCTGTTTTTCCTATTAACCATGCACATGCCTAGCTTGGTTCATAGCTATCTTGACCCTCTCTGAGATAGAGAAGGAGGGGCTAGGGGTAACCCTTATTTAAGCTGCAAGTTTAAAAGAACAATGTGATTGTCTCCTTGTAATCACATTTCACAATTAATATCATATCAAGGGGTGGTGGCAGCTATTAACACAGTTTAAAGGGATTTCTAGACTAGAGGAACCCTTGAGAGTGTGTCTAAAGTTGTACAAAAAGCTGGAGCCTTCCTTTTCCTCTCTGTGATAGGTGAATGCACAGAGAAGGAAGGAGGGGGACCAACTTCACAGGGGGCAATGCAGGAAAAAGGCCTCTTCTGCCTGTTCAACATGTAGGCTTCTGCAGGTAGTAACATTATCAAGAGAGCCTATCAGTAGCTATAATGAGACAGGCAGTCTTTGAGACAACCAGGAATCAGCCATTTCCCACATTGTCATTGGTGAGAAGACAAATGAAAGATTTCTAACTCACCTCTTTTCAACCAATGCATATTTTTATATAAGAAGTCAGTTGAAAATGCTTGGTGATTCACATTTAAGAAGCAAGAGGAATAGATAGCAAAATGGCAATGATATTTAAAATACGCCAAAAAGATCTCCAGAATTAAAAGATGAGGTAGCTAAAATGTATTCTACAAATTCTTCAAAAAAGCTCTGAGGCAAGAACTTACAATTTATGCCAAGACAAATGCTAAACCAAGAGGCTGACAAATGGGGCCATGGTGAAAGGTAGTTTAGCCAAACAACTGGGTATAGAACAAACACTTGGTGGTAACCTTGATGTAAATATAAATGTATTGAGGAAAATCATAGAAAAGGATCAAAACACATAATAGATATCACAAAGAAATTTAAAAAGTGTCTCACAAGACCCAGCATATCCTCTAATGCCAGCTAAACAGACACCTATCAGACATGGCACAGAGCCATGGTCCTACTAAGGATGAAATAAACATCTGGATTGCCACGTTGGTACTTACCGTGAATGTGCATTATGGGGTTGGTAGAGAGGAGGAATCTGAGATTTATGACAGATGGGTTACTTTCTCCATTACCCAGAGAAGAGGCAAGAAGAACGTACTTTAGGTTTTTAAACTTGGTCATGTGAGGGCCGGGCCATTGCCCACTCCCTCCCTTCCTTCCGCCCTCATGTAGCCAGTTCTCTGACTAGTCAAGCACAGAACAAGGTAGGAGATTTTATGGCAGTCAAACAGGCAGGCCGGATTCCTCCTCTCTACCAACTCCAGAATGCACATTCCCGGTAAGTACCAATGTGGAATTCTCTAGGTTGGTGAGAGGGGGAATTCGAGATTCATGACAGATGGGATATTTCCAAGCCTCCAAGAAAAAGGGTGGGACAACTGCCTGGTGTCTTACTCTTGGATTACTTCCTGGAGAACCCTTCGACCGAAGACCACATCTGCGGATCTGAACTTGTCAATCTTGTAGTGTCTGATGAAGGTCAAAGGAGTTGACCAGGTAGCAGCTTGGCAGACTTCCAGAATTGGGGTGTTGGAGAAGACTGCTGAGGTGGCAGCTGATTTGGTGGAGTGTGCGCAAACACTGGTAGGACGAGGAAGTCTCGCTGTGTCGTAAGCCATCAATATGCAGGCTCTGATCCAGCTGGCAATAGTCTGTCTGGAGGCCTTCAGCTCCACTGATGTTGGTGCAAAAGAGACAAAAAGAGTCACATAGACTGAAGGAACTGGTCCTCTTACTGTAGATCTTCAGGGCTCTTTGCACATCCAGCTTGTGCAACATCTTTTCACTAG
Organism: Gambelia wislizenii; assembly: GCA_030847615.1. Taxonomy (NCBI): domain Eukaryota; kingdom Metazoa; phylum Chordata; class Lepidosauria; order Squamata; family Crotaphytidae; genus Gambelia; species Gambelia wislizenii. The sequence goes on from JAUMIR010000004.1 coordinate 254,210,197, forward strand.
GGTGAGACTGCTTCGGGCAGAACAAGGGCAGAACCAGGTCCGGTCTTTGAGGAAGACACCAGGGCCATTCCTGGGACAACTCCATCAGATCTGAGAACCATGGCCTTCTCAGCCAGTAGGGTGCAATCAGTACCACCTGAGCTCTTTCTGCCCTGACTTTCCTGATCACTTTGGCTATGAGTGGGAAAGGGTGGAAGAGGTACAGGAGTCCCCGAGGCCATGGAACCTGGAGCGCGTCCATCCCCTCCACTTGCTGGTGATAGTAACGGGTAAAGAACCTGTGCGTCTTTGCACTGGTTGGCGAGGCGAGTATGTCTGCTACCATCTCACCAAAATTGGTTACCAATAGACTGAAGACCTGAGGATGTAGTGACCACTCTCCGGGGAGAACCTCGTGCCTGCTGAGAAAATCGGCTTGGAGATTGGTCAACCCCTGGATGTGCTGGGCTGAAATGGAGGCCACTGTCTTCTCTACCCAACTGAAGAGAAGGTTCGCCTCATTCTGCAGGGATCTCAACCTCGTGCCCTCCTGCTTGACTATGTATGAGCACATTGTGGTCTTGTCGGTAAGCAATCTGACATGCTTTCCCCTTAGTTGATCTTGAAAGCGCACGAGAGCTAGCCAGGCTGCCCTTAGCTCCAGCCAGTTTATGCTGAGAACTTTCCTCTGGGCTCCAGTGTCCCTGTGCCAGACACCCCTGGCAGTGGGCGCCCCATCTGGACAGGCTGGTGTTGGATAAGACCGTGATCTGGTGAGACAGGGTCCAAGGGGACCCCTTGTTTAGGATCTGAGCTCTGGTCCACCACTGAATGGAGGATCTGACTCTTGGAGGCAAGCGAATCATCAGTCATGCCCTGAGTGATATCTGAGTTTGGTACCGGTTCAGAAGAGACTGAAGGGGGTGAGTGAAACCTGGCCCAGGGAATAATCATGATGGTTGATATCATGAGACCTAGTAGACGGGAGAGGTCCATGAGGGGGACCTTGGGTTTTCAGAGGACAAGGAGGGCTTCTCTCCTGATCACTTGCTGCCTTTCTTTTGATAAGAATATCATTCCTGTTCTGGCGTCTATCACTGTCCCTAGGTGAGTGATGGTCTGAGAGGCCCTCAACGAGCTTTTCTTGAAATTGATCAGGAAGCCGTGATCCTGCAGACTGTGTACTGTGATTTTCAGGTCCTCCTCTGCCTTGTGTCTAGAGGGTGCCCTGAGAAGGATGTCGTCTAGGTAAGGGTAGAGGTGGATTACCTGTTGCCTGAGGTGGGCTACCACGGCCACCAAAACCTTTGTAAACACCCTCGGAGCTGAGGCGAGCCCCAAAGGGAGGGCCCTGAACTGGAAATGGTGTTGGTCCACTGAAAATGTGAGGAACCATCTGCTGTCTTCCACGATCAAAATATGTAGTAGGCTTCTGCCAGATCCAAGGAGATCAGGAAGTCTCCTAACTGCAATGCATCCCTTATGGAAGAGTGAGTTTCCATTCGGAAACGTTTGTACGAGAGACTCTCGTTGGTGTGTTTCAGGTCGAGTATGGACTGGGAGTCTCCCTCTTTTTTTGGCACTGTGAAGAAGGTAAGAGTAGACGCCGCAGAATCTCTGTAAGGGTGGAACTGGTTCTATGGCTTTGGACCGGAGAAGGTGCTCGATTGTAGTCTTCTGAATCCATGGCACAGCACATCCTGACACAATAACAAATGTGAAAGAAGTGCACATGCAAAATAACTAATTGGATAAATTCCAAAGGAAATTAGAAAGTTGCAAGCTGGAGGGAAGGATTTACAGACTCTCATTTGTGGATTGATGGAAAGGATGAGATTCAGGATAGCTATGTAGTGGTCTGAGTGTTGCATTAAGGCACGGGGAGACCAGAGGCTTGACTACATGGGTGGGAAATCCTGCAGCTACCTCGGAGCTGCAACGGATGTTTTTGACCTGCAAAGACACCATATTACTGAATAAGCTGAGATATGTTTATCTAGATATGCACACAATTGATAAATTAAAATAATAAAACAATAAATAAAATAATAAATAAAATAAAATAATAAAAATAATAAAAATTTAAAAGAGGCTGGAACACGGACCAATGGATGCAAGCTCCAGGAACAGAGATTCCACCTCAACATTAGGAGGAACTTTCTGACAGTAATAGCTGTTAGGCAGTGGAACACACTCCCTCGGAGTGTGGTGGGGTCTCCTTCCTTGGAGGTCTTTAAACAGAGGCTGCATGGCCATCTGTCGGGGATGCTTTGATCAAGATTTCCTGCGTGGCAGAATGGGGTTGGACTGGATGGCCCTTGTGGTCTCTTCCAATTCTACAATTCTATGAATCTTTCGCTTTTCAGGATCTCTTGAGAAGCTTGAGGGGATGAACCTGCCTGTTGGGAGGGAGTTGAACTGTAGGCGGTAACCTCAAGAGATAGTGAAAAGAACCTCTTTGTCTGAGGTTGTCACCTCCCACCTTTGATGAAAAAGCTGGAGGCGACCACCCACAGGAGCAGACTGCCAGTCAGAACTGCTATCGTCCCCCGCCTCTCTGGGAGTTGGAACCACCTCTATGATTGGATTGTGGGTGGGTGGATCTGGACTGCTTGGAGGAGGACTGTCTGGGCCAAAAGGGATGAAAGGAACAAAAATCCCTTTGATGAGAGAAACCTCTGGGGGTTCTGAAGGAAGGGGCGGATTGAAAAAACCTTCTTGCACTCTTCTTGTCTGACTTTTTTGATAAGGAGGGCATGGCCTTCTATTTATCTTTTGTCTAGACAATGATGTCCTTCAAGGCTTCTTCTCAAAATAGGGAAGAGCCATGGAAAGGTTTGGTTAAGAAATTCACCCTGGCATGGGCGTCTATGTCCAAGTGGCGAAGCCAGTTTGACCTCCTGGCAACTGTGGCCAAGGGCATGGTTCTAGAAGTAAAACTAGCTGTGTCCATACTTGTGTCTGCAATGAACTGGGGACCACATACACCTTGGACCGTTCCCTCTGCAACGAGTGGCGATCCAGAGATTGAACATGCAGGACGTCCTCAATCCACAAGGCTGCTCTTGCGCAGAGGAAGGCAGCTGTTGAGGCCCTGAATGAGAGTGCTGCGGCCTCGTGGTTCTTTTTTAGAGTTTTCTATCCTTTTATCTTCAGGGTCCTTAAGGAACCCCTCGCCTTCCTTCAGCGCTACAGATCCCGAAACTAGAGATGCTACTGGGGCGCATCAACAATCGGGACCTGGAGCTTGTCCATGTAAGACTGGGGAGGCTTGTAAAGCTTTTGGGCCAGTAGCGTACTCTTTTTAGATCGCATGGGCTTATCCAATTCTGCCTCCATGATTCTCATGAAGAGCGATGGGAGGGGGACCTCCGTCCTGTGTGGCTTTGGGAGTTTGAGAACTGTGGCAGCCATTTCATTAAAGTTGGTTTGTGCCTGGGAATCCTGGTCTTGGCTTGAGGCTAGGCCCATGACTGAGTGTCAGCAAGAATGAGAGATCCTCCAAATGGAAGAGATGCTCCAAACCTTCAGGCTGGGGGATGTCCTCCTCTTCTGCATCTTCATCATCAATGAGGCCTAGATCATCCCCCAGGTCTCCCTCAGACTCAGCTGAAGAATGGGAGGAGGGGGGTCTTTTTCTTAACTTGTTTGGGCGTTTTGACACTGCAGGGGACCGGCCTGGGCTTGGAGGATTTGCCCCTGGGCTCATTCTCTTTTTCCTGTAGGAGGTGGACCACCTGAGTGAGCAGGGAGGCCACGGATGCCTCAGGGAGAGCCCCTGGCTTGCCGTCGGATTGGGACCCTTTTTTGGACTGGGTAAAACAGCAGCTGGCGGCTGATGTGCCCTTGAGGGAGTCTGAGTCCTCCTCTGTAAAGCGGACTTTTTTAGGCCTCAGTTTCCCCCCTTTTTGGCTCTCTTCCCCAGAGGCTTCTAAGGCCTAGGAGTAGGCCTCCATGGCCACATGGAACGCGTGCTGCGCGGCTACCCTGCGTTCGCGCTCTGAAGGTCTCCCTTGCCTCAGGAGAGCCCTCCCGGCCACAATCCTGGTGATTGCTTCCGAGCACAGCCGCGTGACCGCCCCAGGCATCCGCTAGGCCCCTTGTCCCACTGAGGTATCCCTTGCTGGCCCACTGGGACGGAAACGCAGTCACTGTGGGATGAAAGGACTCCCTTCTACCTGCCCCCTCCCCGCTGGTTTTCATCACCCTCCAACCCCTTGACCGGGAAAGAGACGCGTCTACTTCCCTGCTGCATCTGAGGGCCTCCAGTGCATCCTCACTCAGCTGGAAGTCAGTCTGGGGATCAGTTGTCTGGCTGGCTGTTGGTTCCTGCTGCTCAATTCTCGCTTGCTGGGCTTTGCTCAGTGGCAGGGGAGCGGTTTCTCCAGCCCTGGCATTGGCAGGTCTCCTAGAGTCTGCTGGGTACCATCCAGCGATGCGGAGCTTTGCAGCGCTTCATCCCTCTCCTGCGCCTGCTGGGCTGAATCCAGTGGTGGGAGGGAAAATTGTTTGCCCTCTGTGGCCTGCTTATCGGTGCAGGCCTGTTTAGTCTTCCTCTTCAGGTCTGCTGGGGCCATTCTCTAACCGTCGGAGTGGGAAGGTGAGCGGAGAAGAGGTGGAGGGAAAAGTGGCAGGCGAAGCAGAGGGGGTTGGAGGGGGGCAAAGCAGACAAGGGGATGAAAAACCAAGGGAGAGTTCAGCTAAGGTATAGGTTAAAAACAGTCTAGAAGAAGGCAAAGGCAAGAGACAAAGGAAAAACGCTCCTCTCTGGGCTAGGCAGAAAGAAAGAATTGGCTACATGAGGGTGGAAGGGAGGGAGGGGCCAACGGCCCGGCCCTCAAGTGACCAAGTTTAAAAACCTAAAGTATGTTCTTCCTGCCTCTTCTCTGGGTAATGGAGGAGGTAACCCATCTGTCATGAATCTTGGACTCCTCCTCTCACCAACCCAGAGAATGTACATACCCCTAACTTGTGCTGTGGGATACAAGAGAACACCATGAATAATAACAACTTCAGAGATTGTCAAAAGATGGGTTCTTGGAGTTCTTTTGTGATAAGAAAGGGCGCATAATGGCTGAAGCATCCCAAAGGCTCCATAACTTTTTTTTAATTTGGACAATTGTTCTTTTCCACCTTTAAATGGCTTAAAACTGCTACTAAGCACCTGCAGCTTCTGCATACCTATTTCAGTGAGCCTCCCTCCACCCCACCAGGAGCAGAAAAGGAATCTGGAAATCACATGACATGACTTCCAATCATGTTAGGTATGCTGATGCAGCCTTTCAGAGGGGTGTGGGAGTGAAAAAAGCCCCCGACCTGCTCCTCAGTTGTCAACCCTGTATTAAAGGGCTATTTTAGTGGATGAAGATAGGAAAGAAAGATAGGTACAGTCGTCCCTTCATATTCACTGGGGTTTGGTTCCAGGACCCCCCGTGGATACAAAAATCCGTGAATCCTCAATGGCATGGCAAAATGATGTCCCTTATATAAGATGGCAAAATCAAGGTTTGCTTTTTGGATTATTATTTTTTTAAGAATCTTTTAAAGCCGTGAATACTTACATCTGTGGATATCAAATCCGCAGATATGGAGGGACAACTGTACTTAGAAGTAGCCATAATGACCACAGACCTGGTTTGCTTTCCTCCCCTCCTTCTTACGCATAGGGGACAGCCTATGTCACCAAACAGGGATTAAAATGTTTTAAAATCAATAGGCCTTGTGAATTATCCAAATAAGTATAATGTTTTATGGGCCGCAGTCAACCTAACATATACCAGTAACCCAAACTTGTAGACTACAAGGCTGCAATTTGTTTTCTAAGTTAGAAATGTCAAAAGCAGAACATTGTTCATTATCACTTTCAGTAACATGGTAATAAAACAACATGTCCAAACAGGTTCATGCCATATTTTTAAAGAAAAGTAACAGAAGCCATTGACCTACCTTGCAATGAACAACTAGTTTGGGCTGTGCTGTTATGTTTCCTACTTCATCCAACACTTCAACATGAAAAGGGAATGTTGTTCCATTCTCTATTTTCAAGATGTCAGAATCTGGTTTGACATTTAATTGCCGAGGGGGTCCTGTTCAGTTTAGAAAATGGGCTTTAGTTTCTGGTCTGTGGTGAAAATTCAGACAGCTATCAAGAGAGTGATGAAAACTTCAAGAAACACAATATTTTAAAATGGCTACACAACAAAGTATAATAAGGATTTCCCATGTCTTTACATCAGATATGAAATATGATAATTCAGTTGCACAGAAGGTAATGGTATTACCAGACTACTTTTCTCTCAAGATACTTAACTGTGTAAAGAGAATAAATAGATAAAACAACTAAAAAGAACAGGTAAAATTCCCAAATCACTTAGTTTTGTTTAATTCCCTGCAAATACAAATCAGCTTAAGGTCACTGTCAGTTTATCAACTGTTCAATTTACACAATGAACATAATGAACTACATTTACTGGCATAAGAATGAAAAATCATGCACTACTATTTTATGGCTTAAAACTGTACACCTATTTTTTTAAAAAAAATTAAGTCACTTATAATACTCTTTTCAGGAAATGCTTTCATAGCATTCAAACACATCTCTTACCTGGGAGAAGTTTAATTTTCAAAGCCTGGGATTCTTCCTTCAGACCAGGAAGGCTGATCTTCAAAGTAAAGTTCTATCAAAGTGTAATAACAATGAAAGATTAACTGTGAATAATGATCACTGCATTAGATATTTAGTTTTTGGTGTGCAACAAATAAAAATATTTAGATTTGTTTTCTTCTGAAAAAGGGCTTTAAAGGTTCACATGTATGTATTTACTTGTATGGTATTTGTCTGAACATTTTCAGCTACAAAACTGTGACTTCTCAAAGGTACACTTACATACTAATTCAATCATTAGTAGGTGGTACTTGATCAAGTACTACAATACAATATTTAATAACCACCAAAGTGCCTATTGAACTGAGTGGGTAAACAGTTGTCTTTAAATGTTCCCTCTCTGGCTTTTCTTCGCAAACGAAGATTCAAGAAGGACTCATCCCGTGCTTTCTGCAAGCGCGCTGATGACTAAAAAGGCCAATCCGAGATAAACAAGTCCGGTTGCAGAAAGCACAGCAGAAGGTCTCCTTGGGTGATGTTTTTGGGTTGTGATTCTTTCTGCGTTGTCGTTTCTCTTCAAGACTTGTTCGGCGTGAGTTCTCAAATAAGATTGCAGCATTGTGGATAGTGTGTCTCCATGCCTCCCGATGTGAGGCCAGGGCGGACCACTGTTGGTGATCAATTTGGCCGAGCCTGAGATGTTGTTTCAGGGAGTCTTTGTATCACTTTTTTGGAGCACCCCTCTTCCGCTGACCCGTGGGGAGTTCACCATAGAGTACTATTTTTGGGAGGCAATGGTCCTCCATCCTAGAAACGTGCCCTGCCCAGCGCAGCTGCGTTCTTAATATCATGGCCTCAATACTGGTGATCCCTGCTTGCTCAAGGACAGAAACATTCGTCACATAGTCAGTCCAGTGTATATTTAGGATTGTCCGTAGACAGCGCTGATGAAAGCGCTCGAGGAGTCGTAGGTGGTGGCGATAGGTGACCCATGTTTCAGATCCATAAAGGAGGATAGACAGTACAATGGCTCTATACACACTGATTTTTGTGCTTTGCCTCAGGTATTTATTGCTCCAGACTCTTTTGTGAAGTCTTCCAAATGCGCTATATGCCTTTGCTAATCTGTGATCAATCTCTTTGTCAATCTTGGCATCTGAGGAGATGGTGCTTCCCAGGTAGGTGAACTGCTGAACGGACTTGAGCACAGATTTGCTGACGGCAATGTGGGGATGGTGGTGTTCGCTCACATTAAATGTTCACATTATTATGAAATAATAAATCTGTTACAACAACTATGAACCAAGACTACATGTATACAATCACACATTTATAATATAATTAAAAATATTATTTCCATAAAGGAACACATTCAACCCACCTTGCCCTGCAAACTGTTCACAAGGCCTTTAGCTGTTATTCCTTTGATGGTACAATTTGGTCCTCTTTCTATTTCTTCATAGTGTAATGTTAAACCACTACAAAATGAAAAATCAAATTAATTTAGTAACAATGTGATCACCTTTAAACTACAACTGAAAGATATACAAAGTGTTTTACAAAACAAAATGTGTAGAAACAAACACCAGACCTGCCTATGAGGGCATAGGAAAGAAGGACAGGTTGCTTACCTGTAACTGTGGTTCTTCATAGAAACATAGAATCACAGAATGTTAAGAGTTGGGAGGTACCACAAGGGCCATTTAGTCCAACCCTCTGACATGCAGGAATACACAACTAAAGCAGTCCTGAAAGATGCCCATACAACTTCTGTTTAAACATTTCCAAAGATAGAGGGTTCACCACCCACTGAGGCAATCTATTCCACTCTGAAACTGCCTCTTACAGTAAAAAAAAAAAAATCCTAATGTTTAGGTAGAATCTCTTTTCTTGTAATTGGATTCCACTGGTTCATTTTATAGTCTCAGGAACAGCAGAAAACAAGCTGGCTCCATCATCTACACGACATCCCTTCATATACTTAAAGACGACTATCATGTCACTACTCAGTCTTCTCTTTTCCAAGCTAAACATATCCAGCTCCCTAAGTCATTCCTTGGTTTCTAGACCTTTGATCATCTTGGTTGCCCTTCTTGGACATTTTCCAGCTTGTCAATATCCTTCTCAAACTGTGGTTCCCAGAATTACACACAGTATTCCAGATGAGGTCTGACCAAAGCAGAACAGAATGGCACTACAGTCGTCCCTTCCTATTTATGGGGGGGTTAGGGGTGGAGCACCACCGCGAAAGCGGAAAAAACATGAATAAATTAAGTCCCACTCCAAATGTGCTGTATTCTCCTCTCCCACCATCAGCACTGCCAGAACCTCCCTTTCCTGCCTTTGCACAATGCCTCAGCTGATTTGCAAACTCCCTCTGCCTCCCTCCACTCCAAATTAAATGATACGTGCAGCAGCTGCTACCGCTGCGACCAAAAATGAGACTGCAGATTCTGCCCACCCACTTACGCCATCCTCATCCTCCGTCTTCTCTTCCTCCACTCCAGCCAACATTCTCCCTTTCCCGCGTTTGAATGATGATACCTCAACCACATTTGCAAAGTTACTAGGCCCTTCTCAGTCCTCTCATCCTGGCAAAAAACCACCCCACCTCTCGTTCCCAGCCACCTTCCAAACCAAACTGCCTTTTTAAAACTCAGGTTCCACCCCATCTCTCCTCAAGGCCGAAAGAAAAGCACAGCCACCACTAGTGAGCATGCACGCAAAGCTCTCCCCTCCTTGCCAAGGAAATGTTGTGGAGTGGAATTTGAGTTTTAGAAAGGCAATTCGGTTTGGAAGGCAGCTGGCTGGGAACAGAAGTTACAGGCAACGTTGTTGCTGTTGTTGGGACCCAAGGAGGGGGGCAGCAAGGGGTGGAGAGCTTTGTGTGCGTTGACGTATTCAGCAGTAGCTGCATACTGCAAATACACAAAATCGCAAATCAGAAAAACACGAACAGGAAAGACAAGTGTAATTCACATTCGCTGGGGTTTGGTTCCAGGACCCCACGTGAATACCTAAATCCGTGAATACTCAAGTCCCATTATATGCAATGGCATAGCAAAATGGTGTCCCTTATATAAGATGGCAAAATCAAGGTTTGCTTTTTGGATTATTATTTTTTAAAGAATATTTTCAAGCTGTGAATACTTAAATCTGTGAATGCCAAATCCATGAATGTGGAGGGACAACTGTCCTTCTCTTGATCTGAACACTATAGTCTTGTTGATGCAGCCCAGAATTGCACTGACTTTTTCGGCTGCTGCATTACACTGTTGATCCTGTCCACTGAAGTATTAGCTACCCCATGCCTTTCAGTTTGATGTAAGTTGCAAATTTCATAAGCATGCCTTCTATTCCATCATCTAAGTCATTTATAAAATTGTTTTGTTTAAAAAAAAAAAAACCAGGACCCAGGACAGAACCCTGAGGCAGCACACTAGTCACTTCTCTCCAGGAGGAAGAGCAACCATTGATGAGTACTCTCTGGGTTCAGTCTGTCAACTAATTAGAAATCTACCTAACTGTAACACTGTAAAGCCCACAGTTCACCAGTCTGCCCACAAGAGTATCACAGGGGACCCTGTCAAAAGCCTTACTGAAATCAAGATATACTACATCCATAGCATTCCCCTGATCTGTCAAGCTTGTAACTCTATCAAGAAAGACGGAACATTAGTTTGACACAATTTTTTTTTGAGAAACCCATCTGACTTCATGGGGGATTGGTTCTGGGGGCTCCTGTGGATACCAAAAACCATGGATAACAGTGAATGCCATTTAAAATAATGGGACTTCTGGTTTAAAATACCATAGAGTTTCCTTGGAGGACCTAGCAAATGGCTAGAGAGGACATATTTTCTAGGAAGACTCTATGGCAGGTGTGCTGTTTTGTGTCCCACGGATGACTGGATCAGTGGATAATGGATCAGCCCATACAGGGGTTCTACTGTACCTTTTTTGGAGATTAGGACAACATTTACCCTCCTCCAATCCGTTGGGACCTCTCCTGTCCTCCAAGAATTCTCAAAGGTTATTGACAGCAGTTCTGAGATTACATCTCCAAATTCTTTTAGTACTCTTCCAGTTCATCTGGCCCTGGAGACTTGAATTCATTTAGAGTAGCTAGGTATCCCTTTACTACCTCTTTACCTATGCTAGGTTGTAGTCCCTTTACTGCATGCTTTACTCTATTTTCAACAAGCACAGTTTTTCTTTTGGAGCAAGACTCAGGCAAATATGTAATTAAACAGTTTGGCCTTCTCCTTGTCCTGTTAGCATTTTACCATCTTCTCTATGCAGTGGCCCTATTATTTCCTTGTTGTTCCTCATAGCCAAAAAAACCCTTTTTGTTATTTTTAACCTCTCTAGTGAGCCTAAGTTCATTCTGAGCTGTAGCTTTTCAGACTTTCCCCCTGCAAATATTGGCTATTTGTTTTTATTCTTCTTTGGCAGTTCTCCCTTCTTTCATTTCTTATACATGTCTCTTTTAATTTTCTTTTTAATCTCAATTCATCTGGATGTTTTTGGAACATCTAACCTGGTTTCTTTAGACACCTCTCATTTTTCTTCCTCCTTGGAACTGTTTGCAACTGTGTCTTCAATAATCATCTTTAAAGAACTCCCATGCACCATGGTGTCCCCTCCCTTTGAGCATTTCTTACCATGGAATTTCACCCAGTATTTCCCTAAGCTTACAAAAATAATATATCTATATCTATATCTATATCTATATCTATATCTATCTATGTATAACAAATCCCAAGAGAACATGGTCACTCCCACCATGGGATTAGTTCATCTCTGTTAGGATCAAATCCAAAATAGCTGATCTGGTTGTTACTTTCTCCACCTCTTGTATAATGGAATTGTTTGTAAGGCTAGTGAGGAATTTGTTGCACCTTGCACTTGGCAGAGTGTGATTTCCAACTCCAACAAATGTCAGAATGGTTGAAGTTTCCCATTACTACTATATCTCTCCTTTTTGAATATTTGGTCATTAGTTTTACGAAAGCATCACACAAATCTTCAATCTGGCTGGGGGAACTATAGTAGACACTTACAATGAGGCCACTGCGTTTTCTCTCCCCTTTAATTTTTACCCAAAGACTTCCAACCTATTTCCATGCTCTAAGTCATGGATTCCTCACAGATGTACACATCCTTGACATCTAATGCTACTCCTCTACCTTTCTTGTTTGACCTGTTTCTTTGGATTAATTTATACCTTTCCACTACTACATTCCAATCATGAGACATATCCTATCAGGTTTCAGTGATGCCTGTTAAACAATATTTGCATTCCTGTGTTAAGACTTTGCATTCATCTTGTTTATTCCCATGCTCTGTGCATTAGTGTAGAGACATCTAAGACCACAGGCCATTCTCCCCAGCTGATTAACTCATAGTTTTTTCTGCCCACACTTGGGTCCTTGTGCTATTTCCCCCTGTATCTTTTAGGCTATTGTTCCCAATTTGTGGCATCCCTCTGCCCTCAGGAATACTGTCTCCCTCCCCATGTAACTAACTGCTGTTCTAAAACACTTGTTGATGGTGAGGAACATACATTTCAATAAGCTACACACTACACATCAACATAGATTTCAAACTCATTTTTCCCTGGAACCTTCTCTGAATAAAACCAATACACAATCTGGTTTCCCAATCAGAAAGGGAGGCAAAAAAGGAAATCTGCTCAGTGAGAGGAACAAAAGCAAAAAAAAGCAAAAACAGGAGCCATTTTTCCTCTCAATGGTGTCTCCAGAAGCCCCTGGAAGTCTTTTTAAAGAGATGGAAGAAGTTAATCTTCATAACATACTATCATTCCCTCATGTAAAAAAAAAAAAAAAATCCTGTTCAAAATTCTGACAATTTAAGAATTCTGTTCACTGTGAAAGATTAAAAACAACAAGCTTTCTTCCAACACAACCTGTCCCATTTCTTTCCCATCAGCATCCTGAAACTACCAAATTGTAAAGATTTAAGATACAGTATCTTAATGTACACAACACAGCATGCAGATCACCTAATTTATTAAGTAAAGGTTACCCAGCTGTATCTGTGTATATTTAAGTGAATTACAGATTCCCTGGACTGGAGCCATCACTTTTACTTTAAAAAGCAATATAAAAAAGTTACCTGGCCTCTAGGACTGGAGTAATATCATCTGTCAGATAAGTAGAATGACCAAATTCATCCTGGATATCTAGAGGAATTTTGAATGGAAGTCCAACCCTAAATGGAGGATCCAGAAGACCTATTGAAAACTTCTGAGGCTTGCCCTCTGAGGCAGAGAGAAAAAAAAATTCACATCTTCGATAATAAACATTTTTGCATTTATATTTTTAAAGATATTGATTTTAATTATTCCATTTAAGCTATCATTTCCTTGTTTGTGAAATAAAGCAAGATTCTAAGTTTGCATAAGACCAATGTTATTTTTGTTTTCTTACATAAGAGAGGCATGTGATAATTTCACTCTTGACACGGCAACTTCACTCTTCTACTTCATTCACACAAAATGTTTCATATTGTGACAAAAGAGTTGGTTGGTATATCAAAATACATTATTCATGATTAAGCTTATTGTGGAAAGGCTTGGTCTGTTGTTATAGACTCAAAACTGGAATTGGATCTGGACATATTTGCAGTCCTTTTTCTGTCATGGGCACGCTGAGGTCCAATGCAGACATCATGATAGGGGCTTATCAGTAACAGTTAAATGGGCCACAGGATTGCGCAATTTCTCTAGACCCTCCCCCCTCACATGACTTTTTTGGCTACCTCGACTGCAAGCATTATACCTGCACTGATGATAATTATGATTAATGCAACCATGGGGTACTCCTAATACATTGCTAGGATACCAGTGCTTGAGTAATTATACCCAATCCAGTACACCTTATGCTGGGTAACTGTTCACAATCGTTAACAGTGATATAGTAACCTGGGTGAAATATATCTACCATTAAGATATCAGTGGTAATGGTGAAATATATCAGATTGTGTAGGGAAGAATTTTCACAGAAGAGGGGAAGAGCTGGGAAGAGAAAATATGGAATAGCGTGGATAATTTATCATTTCCTAACTGAGTTAATGCTAGCCAGTGACATGCATTGATTGGTTTCTGTGATTTTATGGTTTCTGTATTTCTTAGCACCTGTTCCTCATTTCTAAAATGATAGACAATGATACTTGCTTATCTGTTTTGGGAAAAAACGGGTAACAAATTTTGTCTGTTGCAAATTATAACATCACTCCCCCGCCCGCAACTTCATTTAGATCATTCTCCAAATCATGAATCAGAGTACATTAAGAGAATCACATCAGGGTTTTTGATCAGGATTCAGACAGCAATTGTAAATGCTGGCTGAGAAATACTAGCTTAGCGTGCTGTCCATCCTCTTTTACTGGGTGGGAGAGCAGCCCTTAGGGAAATGATCAGAAGATAACCAATAAATTCCTTCCTCAACCAAGGGAGACTTCCAGTGGGCCAGATTCTGACTGGCTCATGGGCTTCTGAATTAAGAACATCAAAAATGAGCAATAGGCTGCATGACACTCTTTATCTCCAGATTTTTCCCCTCCTCTTGCTTACAAGGATTTAAAATGCTTTATTATGCTCTAATATAAACCATTTATATACCAACTTCAATCATATTAGATTACAAGGTGTATTATAGATTGATAAGAAAAGAACATAATAATTCAAGCTTTGCCTATGAATGAAGAGCTTAAGGATGCAGTTTGAAAGACCACCTGAATGAAGTATAAACATTTCAACTCATTTATATTGTTGTAGTATGTTCAGTAATGCTTTCAGATAGAATCCAATTTCAATTAGAAAAGCAGTCTTTTACTGAATCTATCACAGCTAAGATGCATAGGCAAATAACAGGCACTAAATGCTTAGAGTAGAACCAAACTTACCTATTATATTAAATTTAAAAGTTTTAGATGGAAGAGGTCTTCCTGCGTAAGTATCAGCATTGCTTTCATTCAATACCACTTGAAGTTTCAGTGTGTAGGCCCCAAGTTTATTAATATTTTCTGCATATAATCAGATACAAAGTTTAAAATGAGGTAATCAAAATATTGATCAATTATAGGATACATTTAGAGCAAAAACACTCACCCATTTTTTTGAACCAGAAAGGCCATTTACTTCCATGTTGACTGATATGAGAAATGATTTCCTTATTTCCACTAGGGGCTTAAAAGAGGGAGGGGAGAGAACAATTATATACTGATTATCTCCATACATCTTATGAAAGATAAACCTTAAAAGTGACAGTTTTCAACAGAATTCAGACAGTTGTGTTAGCCTGTATAAGTATGCAAAAGATCATGCAGCACCTTTGAGAATGAGAGAAGGAAGTTTCTCTCATAAATTTCTGTAGACTGGATCTGATGAAATAGACCCAGTCTACGAAAGTTTATGTGAGAAACTACTTTCTCTCAAGTTTCAAAAGTGCTACAAGATTCTTTTGCATACAGTTTTCAATGGAGCAGAGAAAAATATAACACTGTGCTAAAAACTCCAAAGGCAGTGGACAGAATAAATTAAGACATTTAACCGCAGTTACACACTCAGTTACAAATATATGGTTTGTGTATGGTTACTTTCTGCAGAATTTCAGGATTTCTTTTTACTATAAATACTGGAAGCATCCAAATAATAAACATCCAATCTATAACAGCAATTAATATCTCCCTATATATTTACTTCCTCTATTTATATATGAAGAAGTTCTAGATGTTACCAGTATGCAGATGACACATATTTCTAAGTTACTTTTCCATCTACAAATATTGTAGAGGCTGTGAAACTATTAAACAGGTGTGTAGAGACCATATTAGAATGGCTGAGAGCACACAAACTGAAACCTAACAGTCCTAAATAGGACTGCACTCCCTCATAGGACAAACTTATCTTCTGAGATTCTGCTTACATGTTAAGGCACTGATGTTTGACATCATATCTCCTGAAAGTCTTCCTGTTTGGTATTCTTTTATGTAACTTACCTCTCCTATAATGATTGTCTAAGCAAATTAATTATTTAATTTTAATTACTTGTACTTTTAAAATTTATTTATGGGAGTTTATATTTTTATATTGTAACTTATATTTAATTTTTTAAATATGTGAGCTGCCTTGTGAGGAGCATGTCCTAAATGAGGACAGAGCACAGAAATGAGCATGAACAGATTGCTTACCTGTAACTGTGGTTCTTCAAGTAGTCCTTTGTGCTCTCATGCAAATGGGTTTCATGCCTGCATAGAGACCCCATTCAGAAACCTCTAGAACTGAGCAGCTTGGAAGGAACCCTGCGCCACCCCCACCCCCCGGCCTATAAAAAAGTGCCCTTTCTTGTAGCCATTACCTCAGCAAGAAGAGCAAAGGGGAGCTCACAGCTCTTCAATGGACAAACCATTTTTGGTTTTCCACAGGGACAAGGTGGTTTTAAAACCAGACATAACTTTCCTTCTTAAAGTGGTCTCACAGTTCCATCTCAATGAAGATATCATTCTTCCCACCTTCCAGCCACAACCAATGTCCTCACTGGAAATGTTCCTTCATTGTCTTTAACGTCCATAGGATACTTGCCTTTTATGTTCAATGCACTGCAGCCTTTCATCAGACTAGCAGATTTTTTTATCTATTATGGTGACCTCGAAAAGGGTATCAGGTCTCTTCACAGAGGTTTTCTAAATGGTTTGTCCAGACTGTTAAACTTTCATATGAGCTGGTCAAGCAACCTGTCCTGGATGGTTTGAAGATCATTCTACCAGGGCTTTTACATCTTCAGCTGCTTTGCTATGTGGAATTCTGCTTTCAGACTTATGCAGAAATGCAATGTGGTCGCAGCTGTCCATGTTCATCCAGTATTACTGACTGGATTGCAGAGCCCAAGCGGATCCTCATTTTAGATGCTCTGTCCTGTCTTCTACACTTCAGTGACCTGACTCACCATCCTATGGTAAGCTTCAGTCACACATTTGTGTGAAGCACAGAGGCCACAAAGAAGAACAGGTTGCTTACCTGTAACTATGCTTCTTCGAGTGGTTACCTGTGTCCTCACACAACCCGCCCTACCTCCCCTCTTTCATGTCCCTGCAAATTTCACAATAGACTTCAAAACTGAGGAGATAGTTGCTTGGTGGGCTGGGCCATGCACAGTATGCAGGAGTGGGCAGGGTTCCAGCCAAGCTACTCAGCTCTAGAAGTTTCTGAATGGAGGTTCTGCATAGATGCGAAACCCATTTGTGTGCGGCACAGAGGCAACAAAGAAAAATAAATAAAAGATATATAAAAATGTAAAATCCGTGGCTGAGATCCTGCATCAGGTGACATGACCACCTCTCCCTATGCTACCATTCAAAACCTACCTTTTAAAGCTACACAGCCACCCCGCAAGGGAGGAATTTCCAAGGTACTGGAGAGTGGGGCAGTGAGTGATGATGCATCCAGTTCTCTCCTAGTAGCAGGGTGTGGTGTGACAGGCTTACAACATCATAATTACTGATCAGGATGCCAGCCTGTATTTTATAACTCTTTTAATGCACAATTCATTCTTTTTATAATGGCATTATAGCAGTCTTCTTTTTTATATAGATAAATTGGGCTAATGCCATTCTGTGGCAATTAAAAATTGTATTGATTAATTATAATATTTCTATATCAGCCTATATCTGAATAATTAAGGGTGTAGTACAGTGAATAAAACAATTTAAAACAGTTTTAAGCTACCTGAACAATTAAAAAAAATAAGCCAACATTTTTTTTTAAATGGACAGCTGGAACAAAATATAAGGGTTCACTATTTTGCCTCTCCTCTGTAGCCAAATAAAAAAATGGAGGTTACCAGAACCTGCTTTCCTCTTGTCCTTGATCTGGTGTTATGCCTCCACAGGAGTTCAGAAATAAAATTTAGTATTTCCTTCCCCAACTCCAACTTTGTAACTGGAGCAAAGCAGTGAAGATTGTCCCTGACACTGTGCTTGGCATCCATAGTCCAGCACCACTGTGGATATCATTTATATCATGTTTTCCCATCCAAAACTTTAAAAAAGGGTATCAATAGGATTAAGTATAAGGTAGTACATTGAGGAAGGAAAAAATGAAATGCACAAATACAGTCAGCCATCTATATCCATGGGTTCTACATCCACAGAGTCAACCAACCACGGCTTGAAAATATTCAGGGTGGGGAGTTCGAAAAAGCAAACCTTGCTTTTCACCATTTTATATAAGGGATGTCATTGTATATAATGGGACTTGAGCATCCATGGATTTTGGTATCAATCAGGGGTGAGGTTGCTGGAACCAAACTCCAAGGGCCCACTGTATAGCTTTGGTGAAATCTGACTTGACAACAATACATATGAAAAGGATCTAGGGGCCTTAGTAGACCACAAATTATACATGATTTAACAATGCAAGAAAAAATAGTGATCAAAAGGCAACACAATTCTAACTTGCATCAACAAGCGTATAATGTGAAGGTCAAGGGAAGTAATAGTACAAATTCTGCTTTGATGAGACCTTACATGAAATACAGTTGTCCCTTCACATTCCCTGGGATTAGGGGTGGAACACCACCATGAAAGTGAAAAAAACACGCATAAATTAAGCCCTGCCCCCAACATACATACTACAGTACAGTACTGTAGACTCCTCTCCCGCCAGCAGGACTGCCGATACCTGTTGGAGGGAAGGGGAGGAGGAGGAGGGTGAGGTCTTGGAGTTTGAACTAGTTGAGCAGCAACTACAAACCATGAATATACAAAACCATCAATGTGAAATATGCTAAAGTGAAGGGACAACTGTACTGTGTACAGTTCTTGGGACCATAGTTCAAAAAGGATATTCACAAGCTGAATATGTGTCTGGAGAGGAGTAAAAGGTCTGGAAACAAAGCACTATGAGGAAAGCCTACTCAGTTGCTGATTATTTTATCTGTATGTCTCTTTCTTACTGCAATAAAGGTCAAGTCCCTCAAATTAAAAAAAAGAAAAAGAAGAAGGGGTACATTTAGCTTGAAGGAGGGAAAACTGGCAAGTGACATGATAGCCATCTTTAAATATCTGAAAGGGTATCATATAGAAGATGGAGCAAGTTTGTTTTCTACTACTCCAGAGCCTAGGAAATGAATCAACTGATTCAAATTACAAGAAAGGAGATTCCACTTAAACATTAGGAACAACTTCCTGCCAATAAGAGCTATCCAACTGTGGAAGAGATGGTGTCAGAAGATAGTGGACTCCCCTTCACTGCAAGCTTTTAAACAGTTTGGATGGCCATATCTCAGTTTTGGATTCTTGCATAGCAGGGTGTTGGACTAGAGGTTCTTTGGGTTCCATACAACTCTACTATTCTATGATTCCATGTACTTTTCACCATTTTCCATATTAAGTCCAGACCTTGAGACTTTAAAACTTCTCAAAAGCAAGGAAATATGTCAAAGAATTTTAAAAAGACCAGGACTGTAAATCTTCAGTGCAATCTGTGGAATACTATTTCAATGTATATTAATAAAGTTTTAAAATAAGCTAAGGAAAACATTATTTGCATTCTTACAATGCAAAATGACCTTCAGTTCCACAAGCAACTTCTTTGATCCTCCATGCCTTGAACCAGGAAGTTTTTGCATAGCCTCTCCTTTTTTATTCAATATTTCAATTTTTAGTGCACCTACAAAAAAGTTAAGTGACAAAAACACATATAATATTTACAGTTTAGTATATTTTACAATCCAGATCCCAACCACTTATTTTTATGCTATGTGTTTATTTATTT
The DNA here is from genome assembly GCA_030847615.1 of Gambelia wislizenii. Lineage (NCBI taxonomy): Eukaryota > Metazoa > Chordata > Lepidosauria > Squamata > Crotaphytidae > Gambelia > Gambelia wislizenii. The sequence goes on from JAUMIR010000004.1 coordinate 254,229,579, forward strand.
ATTAAATTTATATCCTGTCTTTCTCACAATATGGGATTCAAGACAGCTTACAGCACACTTAAAACAATTTTAAGACAAAAAGTTTAAAAATTAAATCAATGATCTTATTAAAACACTAATTTAAAACAGTTTAAAAACATTTAAAATATATTAATTAATATTGAAGTATAGCAACCTCCTCCCGATTAAAAGACCCTTCTCACAAAACCAATTAACAACAAAAGGGCTGTTTTAATTTTTCCCCCAAGTCTTTGCCTGCCAGCAGAAGATGGTAGAGAGGAGGCCAACCTAATCTCCTGTGGGATAGAGTTCCACAGTCTGGGAGCAGCACTGAGAAAGCCTTCTACAGTGTCCTCAGCAATTGGAAAATATTTACACGAAGCAATATAAACCCAGTGGAGGTGCTATTTGTACTACTTATCCAAACACATGAGAAGACAGTAGGGCTGTGATGAGCAGCTCTGCCCTCATGTCATGTGGCCCCTCCCCCAAAATTTGCGCATACAATTCAAGTGTCTGCATATGGAGGAGGCCTTCACATTAACAGCAGTACAGTTGTTGTGTGCCTTTATGTTTTTTTCTGGCTTATGGCAACCCTAAGGTGAATGTAACACGGGGTTTTCTTGGCAAGATTTGTTCAGAGGGAGGTTGCCTTTGCCTTCCTCTGAGGCTGAGAGAGTGTGATTTACCCAATGGGTTTCTATGGCTGAGCAGGGATTCACACTCATCTCCAGAGTCCTAGTCCAACACTCAAACCACTACACCACAGTGGCTCCAGTTAGCAGTACAGGCATGCTTCAATTAAGGAAGTAGATGTGTTCCTGAGCATTTCTTCTTTAACAGAAAATTTTGTACCAGAGGCAGAAATAACATGGAAAGGCTAGGGATAGGTTCCTACACCACAAAAAAGAAGAGCAGTTTAACATGTTTCAGTAAATTGCTTATCCAAAGCATACACTATGCAAATGTGAAATGAAACTAGACAGTCATGCACAACTCTCATACATAAACATTTTAAACCTTCTAGAGACCACTTCAAAGGTTCTTTCAAAATGCATGAAAGGATTATTTTTATTTTGTTTTGTGTTTGTTTCACCAGCCTCTACTTATCTTACTGTTTCCATTTTGGTGGACAATCTTATAGATTTATGCTTCTTTTAAAATGCTGAATGTAGCTGACTTATCTGCTCTCGCCCCCACTTTTCCCCCTCTCTTTTTTGATGTTCTGGAAGAAGCTGTTGTTTACTTTGTCTTTTGTAGGCAACCACACACAGCTCCAGTAGGATCAACCAGAGTAGAATCCCATTCTACTTCACTATCCTCCCAAAGGACAAAGGATGTGGAGGAAAACGTGGGAGAGCAGGCATAAACACATCTTGTAAGAAGGAACTTCTTTCTCAGAAGCTTTGTTTACTGAGGTATGTCTACATCAGTTGAGGTTTCTACATGTTCCAGAACTGTATGGTTTTGGGTTGTGTGAAGGCCTTCATACATAAAGTTGCATACGTTAAGTCTCCCTTTCTGCAGACTTTCATGCTGTATGGTAGTGATCAGGGGAAAGATACTGTGTCATGCACAATGCCATGGTAAGAACTACTCAGCACAACCCTGCTCTTTGCTTGCATGTTTGTATATGCAGAGAAACACTTGAATGGGGCTTTAAATTAAACCATGTCTGGAATTAACAAATACCTATAGTTGCTCCAGCAAGTTTTGTTTCATCTGGTAATAATTCATCTCCTTCAGGCCATGTTACTGATAACCTATCAGGAAGCCTAATACAAAAAAGAAACTGATCAATTCAATAAATTATATTAATTCAGTACAATTAAGTAATATGCAGCTTTGGTGAATCGGGTAATTTTTTAAAAACAATCATTTTAATATAAATGTACTTTAAAGACTGCAAATGGCAGTTGCCATCTTTTTAGAGGCATTCTCTTTTCACTTCAAAAAAGAGAAGCTACTTCTAAGAGTGCTTTTTCCAACAAACAGAAGATACATCATCTGAAAAAAGGAAGGATAGTTTCTTCATGAAAGTTATTTTTAATTCATATTCTGATTAATGCTATTTACTGTGTAATCCTAACTTTAGTTGTAGCCCATACATGCACTGACTGTAAGAATACAGAATTAGACAGAAGCTTCCTCTAATAGCAGAAATACCTTCCTGGCAAAATATATGTCCTTATTCCAACTCATCTCAGATACCTGGTTAGAGAGCAATTTCCTACTGAGAACATCTCTGCTGGCTAAGATCTGTTGGTATAAGAGACCCCTTCCCACTTAAAAAAAAAAAGAAGGTTGAAGAAGGGTGGGGTGAAAGTGGAGCTAAGGAAGGAGCTACGTTGTGCCATATTCAAACATTCTCCAGTCCAGGGACACAGTCATAATGCCAGTACAACATTAGGGCCAAGTGAGGTTTTCTTAAATAATTTCCAACATCCCTAGCTAAGAAAGACTTCGCTGAAGAACAGAAACTGCTGGCTATCTTGCCAACTAGGATTGCATCCTTAATACATTAAACGACTGATAAATCATTAAAAACCCATAAAATTAATTCATTAATGATGGCCTTTCCTTCCAAATCTAGGAAAACAACATTTATTTAAAAATCAACAAAGCAGATTTCTGAATTAGCTTGCCATTGGTCTATAGAATCTTACCTGGCCATTTCTTCTTCAATGTATTTTTTCACTGCTGTTTCAGATGCTAAACGATCAAGTTTGTGTATTGGAATAACCTTTATTTCATCATATAGCGCTTGGGGTTCCTGAAAAATTAAACTGTTCATGTTTAAAAATGAAGGAAGGAAACATGAAACACACTCTCTCTCTCTCTCTATATATATATATATATATCTGTATTAATTTTACATTAATCTTTACACTAATGTCATTAAACAAATATGAATATTTATGAAGTATAGTAAGCAAATCAAATTTATCCACAGAAGCAAACCATCCCCCCCTTGTAGTTTAACAACCCTAGGAAGATATATGCTATACAAATAATTTCTGATTGGCTGATGCATCTCTTAATTTTATGACTTTTAGAACTGTATAATTTAAATAAGGGCTGTAAATATTACATCTATTAGTTGGTTAATCAAATATAAGTATGTCTCCATTAACTAGGCATTAGATTTTTAAAGTATTCATTTTACTACAATTATAAAGACTGCAGACGACAAGAATCGTCTTAAGAGGCTTTTTTTTCCCTCACAGAGAAGAAAATGTTCCTTCTAAAATAATGCATATGTGCATTATCTAAAAACAAAATAGGAGACACTTTGCTTCAAAAATATTGTTTTTACTGTATGCAAATTTAATCACACAACATTTCTGTACAACCACTTTCCTCGGTTCCTTCAGTCCATCCTCAGAACTCACCCTTCCCTGTAAGCTTTTGAATCATTTGTCTAGCACAGACACTTTATTATAAATACACATGCATATATGTAATTGATGAAATCACATACTTAAGCCTCCATTTCCCTCCTCTTCTATTGTTTCTCTGTATTTGTTTTAGATTGTTAGAACTTGAAGCATGAACCTATCATGTATGCTCTTTGTAAACTGCCATATATAGAGGGGGTATTACACGATGATGGTAAAAACATCAAGTAAAACTCAAATTTTAAATCAGATTGAAGACCTAGTTTCAATTAACCTGTTAGCCCCATTAGAAAAAAATCTTTTTTAATCAATAGCATTTACAGGTACCTACAGGATGATTCACCATTTAACAACTGATTCTGTGGGTCTGCTCTCATTGGAACTAAGCAACAGGATTCAGGTCATTAAATTACTATATTATCTATTATTACAATGCAAATAAATGCAATATGTAACACCTCCCTATTTCTTAGGAAGCTCGTCAGTATAATTAATAACTAATTTGAACTAGTCTGCTAAGCTTGTTTCACTGCTGTTCCCTTGTTCAGCCACCAGGAGCACCTTTTAATATTACAATTCATTCACTGTCAGGAGCTTCAATTGAGTATTCCTACATGGCAGGGGGTTGGACTAGATGGCTCCGGTGGTCTCTTCTAACTATGCTTCTATGAGTCTATGAATAATCAAAATAGGCTTATTTTTTCATAAGTTTTTTTAAAGAACTTACAGACAGAAAACCAAGACTTGTAAATGGAAACTATACTGGGTTCAGTGAAAATAGGGTTGGGGAAAGGATCGCCTGCAAGTTCTGTGTGGACCCCAAGGCTGCTTTTGTGGCCCCTCCTAAGAATACCCATACCCCATCCCTACTTTTGGGGGTACTTTTTTTGTTTAACTCACAAAATAGCCAACAGCAGCCCTGGTAGAGTGCTACTGGCATTTTGCTGCAGGGGCTTTGGAATATTAGGGCCCAGATGGGGCTTTTTTCAAACCAGTCACACACTGGAACAGATTTGAAGCAAGCCCCCAAATGCAGGAAAATGGTCAGTAGTAGTACACCAGCAACTTTTGGGGCATTATAGGTTATGGGAGAAGGGAATGTCTTACACCCTGTTTTATTAGGAGACATTTGGTGGTAAAAATGGCAGCAGGGGGCTTCAGGGTCCCATGTGTGGTAACACAGATGTCCAATCCCTTGCATTTGCCTACCCCTGGTTTAAAATTTGAACTATTTACTTACCAGAGCTAACTGAACAAATCCTCCTGGAGCATATACATCTCCATCATGATCTCCATAAAGAAAAAAATTTCTTATACTTCCATGGTATATTGGAACTGTTTTAATTGATTTTACCTAAGAGATGAAGACAAAAAAAATGTACTGATTTTTTAAAAAAACACTAACAACACTGGAACACTTTTATTTATTGTAGCCCTTTAGTAGTCAAAAGCAGTGACTGAGAAAATCATTGATGATATATAAAATTTGGCTCTTGATAACCACCTCTGCATACTTAAATTTTAATCTCACAAAAAGTCTCTTAAATGTTACAATATTTTCGTATGTAGAGGGAACTTAGGTAAAGACAGGTAAGAAACCTTGACTATCTGGCAAGGCAGGAAATAAAATACTAGTGACAGGGACAGTATAGTCAATGTTTTCAATTGAACCAGAACTTTTGGACTCCTGCCTCAAATGCCGGCATGAGGAATAAATCCATAAGTGCGGATTGCTCAGGCAGTCATCTAGAGAATGTGTTCACCAATGACAAGCAGGATGCCAGAGTTCTGTTTGGGGCCTAGTGTAGTTCAACATGTTAATAAATGACTTGGATGAAGTAACGTATCAAATTTGCCAATGATAGAAAATAGGGAAGAGTAGTTAATACTAGAGAAGACAAATTGAGACGTTGTACTTATTGAGAATAGTAATTCTGGGATGGCAGGAGGAACAATCCACAAGGACTGGGTTAATCCGGCGTGCCAACCCAACTATGCAGGAGACCAAAGTTCTTTTTCTGTTAAGTTTGTTAGGACCCCTCTCCTCCTCCTGCACTTTTTATTTTCCTGCCCTGCCAACCTGATGCAGCTTCACCCTCCTCCGGTTTAGATAAGTTTAAAAACAAAATATAGTACTTAGACAGAGCAGAGTTTAAATAGCAATGGATAGACAAACAAGTTATTCTTCTGATCTACCGCTCAGTGAAGATAGAATGCCATCCTCCTCACAATGGGGTGAAGGGAGCAAGGGGAAAATAAGTAAACAAAACTCAGAAGAGATGAGGAAGGCAGCGTTAAGAAAAATATTTCAAAGCTCCAGCGAGCAAAACAGAAGTCTGGGAGAGGTCTCAGAGACCCACAACTCCAAAAAACAAACAACCAAGCAAAAACAAACAAACCAAAAAACCCCAACAACAAGCAGCTTGGCAGACTGCCAGCTCAACATAATAAACAAGACATGAAAGGAGAGCACAAACCTTAGAGAAACCGGCTACAGTAGCGGCAAAGCCTCTGAAGAAAAAACGGTCAGAGAAAATGAAGGAGCAGGCTGCGGTGGTGGCCAAGCCTCCAAAACAATCCAAACCACCAGCAAAAGCAGTTACTGCTGGGCCTAGCCAGGGAAAGAACGGAGCGGAAACAGCAGGTACTCTGAAGATGAGCTCCAACCACCATCTTGGAGATGGGGAGAGAAAGCTCGCTGTCGATGGCCACAGAAAGAATGCTGAGGAAGCAGCAGAGAATCCTGAGATAATCCCAAAATTACCCTTTGAGAAACTTTTTCACAAGAGGGCCTTGAAAACAAGAAAGACGTGCAGACAGGAGGAAGTGGTGAGAAATAGCTGCCAGTAAAACCTTGACGGTCAACAATGAGAGATCAACATCAGCGAGGGAGAGTAGGAATTCGAGAACATCCCAAATACCAGCTCGATCTGGAGAACAGCCTTTGTACAACAAAAAGGAAACAAAACATTGTCGTTGGTAGGTGTAGGAACGGACCATTGACAGGCGATGAAAAGCATTGATGATAGTTCAGATTCAATCTGGTAAACTGGTCAAAGGCAGACCCTCCATGCTGTGAGGTTCAACATGTCAAGGTCTGGATGGCAGATCTGGCTGCTGCACATTGAGAGGAGGTTGGGCCAGTGAGGTAAGCGCTTGAACACCTAGTCTAACAGAGACAGGAGGACTGCAAACTATAGCTGGCAAGGCCACCAGAAGATGATCAAGATGCAGCAAGCATGGTTGGTGCGGAGTTTCACAATGACTCTGGAAATCAGAGGAAAAGGAGAAAATCTATATAGCAGGGGACCATTCCATTTGAACAGGAAATTGTTCCTCTTCAAGTCCAGGTGAGGAATCCAAGAACAAAACTTTTGGCAGCAAGTGTTCTACATTCTGGTGAATAGGTCTACTCAAGGAGTTCCCCAACTGGAGAAGATTTGGTGAAGGGTTGACGATATAAACTCCACTAATGGCATGACTGTTTCAACCGGCTCAGGGCGCCTGCAATGGAGTTCTTGGTACCGGGGAGATAAATTGCAGATATTAGGATGCATTTTGACAGGCACCAGTTCCAGATTTGAAGAGTGAGGAGAAGAAGGGTGCAGGACCTCATGTCCCCTTGCTTATTCAAGTAATACATCACAGTAGTGTTGTCTGTGAGAAGTTGGATGGTGTGGTTTCGAAACATCTGGACAAACACTCAAAGGGCCTTCTCTACCACCTGAATCTCTAGCATATTGATGTGACACTGTTTCTTGGCTGATAACCAGAAGCTCATGGCAAACAGCCCCTGAGTGTGCATGCCCCATCCGCTGAGTGAAGCATCCATGGTCAGAATCAGCTGAGGTTTTGGAGGCTGGAAGGGCATCCCTGAGGAGTGACAGTCTGACTGGACTCAGTATCTAGAGGTACCAAGACTGTGGGTCTAGAAATGCGTCGAAGGCACATACAAACCACAATTGAAGAGGGTGCATACAAAGCCTCATGAAGGGAGTGACTGCAGTTGTTGACGCCATGAAGCCCAACAGAACCTGGATGAGTCGAGTCCTCACATGTAGTGATTTGATGCATCGATAGAGAGGAATGAGATGCCTCTGGTACTGATAGTCTGGTAGAAACTCTTTTGGCTTGAACTGAATTGAAGAGAGCACTGATAAAGAGGACCGTCCATGATGGAACAAGGGAGGACTTTTTGTGGCTCACCACGAGACCAAGGGAGTCTAACAGAGAGAGTGTGTAGTTGATGTCGCCCAGAAGTTTTTGTCAGGTTCGAGTAACGAACAACCAGTCATCCAGATAAGGGAAGATGTTGATCTCTCTTTGTCATAACCAAGCAGTGACTACAGCCATACATTTTGTAAATACACGTGGAGAAGTTGAGAGTCTGAAAGGAAGAAAAACAGAAAGGAAAGGGTTTTCTTCCTATGGCAAATGAAAGGAAATGATGATGAGTCTTGGATGCCAATATGGAAATACGCATCCTTTAGATCAAGAGATGCCATCCAATCTCCCTTTTGCAGCAGAGGGAGAATTGTTTGAATAGTCACTATCTGGAATTTCTTTGGAAGAATGTAGGAATTCAGCTCTCTCAAGTCTAAAATGGGGCGAACACCACCATCTTTTTTCTCGATGATAAAATAATAGGAGTGAAAACCTCAGTGTGCCACAGAAAGAGGAACAGGTTCAATTGCTCCTTTTTCCAGCAAGGAAGATACCTCTTGTAAAAGAATGATGGAAGGAAGTGTAACATAAATAAAACCACTGGAAGTTCAATGTATTCTATGGCATAGCCATGGCACACAAAGTCTAGCACCCAGGAGTCAGTGATAACTGCTTGCTAAGCAGAGAGGTGGTGAGAAAGACTGCTGCCAAATAAGACACCAGAAGGAGAGGAGGAAGGCCCAGCAGTGTGTCAAAGGCAACACTTTGCAGAATCCGACTTCTTCTTGAGCTGCAGATGGTACTAAAAAGGAGCATTGTGAAGAGGCAGTGAAGGAGCTGGTTGATCTGGCCTTGGTTTACATTACCAAGTCAGGCTGGAAAAACATTGAGTGGACCATCCATAACGGGGTTTTGACTGGGAGTGTGGCTAAGTTGGAAGACTGAATTTGTGGGCCACAGTCTGTATTTTCTGAGTCAATTCGAGTTTGTTGTCTGTCTCTTTATGGAAGAGACCTTCCTCATCTCTTCCATAAAGAGGGCCTATGATTCTGACGACCAGTTCTTGTCGTCAGAATCATAGAGCTGGAAGAGACCACAAGGGCCATCTAGTCCAACCCCCTGCCATGCAGGAATAAACAATCAAAGCATTCCTGACAGATGGCCATCCAGCCTCTGCTTAAAAACCTTTTAAAAAGCTGGACTTCCAACAAATATCAGGATAGTTAAAATCCCCCATTATTACAACATCTCTCCTGTCTGAACGTGCAAGTCATGTCTTCTAGGAAGGCATCATCCAAGTCCTCAGTTTGGCTTGGAGGTCTGTAGTAGACCCCCATAATTACATTTCCAGTCATTTTTCTTCACCTTAATTTTTACCCAGATGTTCTCAACCTAGCTTCCAGGATTCAAGTCATGGATACGTTCATAGGTGTACACATCCTTAATGTATAACCACCCTTCCTGTTTGGTCTATTTTCCTGAAATAGGTTATACCCCTCTATTACTATATCCCAGTCATGTGGCTCATCCCACCAGGTTTCAGTGATGCCTATTAAATAAAATTTGCTTTGCTGTGCTAAGAGTTCAAGTTCATCCTATTTCCCATGCTCTGTTCATCAGTATAGAGACTTCTAAGACCAGACTAGGGCCATTTCCCCTATGTGCCTTTTAAAGGTTTTATTCCACCCACTGGTGTGTTCTTGTACTATTTGCCTTGTTGTCTCATGCCCTCATGAATACTGTCTCCCACACAACTCAGTTTAAAGCCCTCCTGATCAAATCTTTCAGACTTTTAGCAAAAACATTCCTGCCAACTACTGTGAGGTGCAACCCATCCCTTGCCAGTAACCCACCTCCATGAAACCACACACCATGGTCCAGGAAGCCAAACCGTTCCAGGCGGCACCATCTGCACAGCCAGTTATTCACCTCCACTATCTTTCTCTCCCTTCATGGGCCATGCCCTTCCACTGGAAGTACAGACAAAATGACTACCTGTGCATCCAAGTCCTTCACTTCCTACCCAGAGCCTCATAATCCCTTTAGATATTCTGAAGGCTATGCCTTGCAGTATCATTGGTTCCTATGTGGACCAAAAGGAAGGGATAACAGTCAGTAGGCTTCACGAGTCTCATCAGCCTCTCCAGTACATCATGGATTTTTGTACCTGGGAGACAGCACACCACTCGAGACATCTTATCAGACCCGCAAACTACTGATTCTGTACCCTGAGCAAAGAGTCTCCTACCACCAGCACACACCTCCTCAGAGAATTGGCAGAGGCCAATCTGTGTGCTAAACTGTCTTAAGGTCTCATGCACATTCTCTGAGACCTGGCTCTGATGCTCTCCTTCCTGTTCCTTGTCATCACTGACAAGGTAGAGAGCTTCAAACCAGTTCTATAGCATCAAACTCATAGAATGGCCCCTGCACCTTCTCCTTTTACGAGTCACATTCTTCCAAACACTGACCTCCTGTGTATCAGAACTAACCTCCTGCAGAGGGACATCCCCTGTGTGTTCCTGAACCAGGACCTTCTGCTCTACTCTAAGAAACCCTCCTGCTCCCTAATATGCTGTATAGTGGCTAATCAGCCCTCAAATTGCTGGACCTTCTCTTCCAACAACACAACCAACTTGCATTTGCTGCAGGTGTAGCTCTGCACATCCACAGTTAAGAAGACAAATCCCGCAGCTGTTGCAAGAGACTGCAGCAGTTCCCTCACTGTCCATATTGAATACTTGAGAGAACTGAGGCCCTGCCCTCCATCCAGGCTCAGCTGTCTGCTTTAAAAACCTGCCTTGGAAGCTCCAGCGTATGAGAGAACTGAGGTCCTGCCCCCACCCAGGCTCAGCTTTAATAGTTACACCGTCCAAGGAGGTGGTGAGAGGTCTGAACCCTTCTCACTCTGCCAACTACAGCTCAAATAGAAGGGAAGGATGGCTGACAATTCCTTCTTTGTTTATCTGTTTCTTTATTTTCAATTTGCCATTTTCCTTGGTTTATTACTTTTAACAACTGAAATATCAAATTTCTAGTATAACTTTGTTATATGGTGGGTTATAGCTAGCTTTTGTTTTTATCTAGGCAATGTTAGGGTTCATTATTTGTTATAGCATATTTGTTCTCCCTGCTGTTTATTCCTTTGTTGTTGATCTTCATTCTGTTAATTCTCCTTTTTTAATGGCTCCCGTTCACCATTCTAATTTGATATCTATTAGATGTCGTCCTCTATCTCAACTTCCTTTTGCCTGTTCCCTCTGGAATTGCCAATCAGCTGCCCCCAAGGCAGAAGCAATCCATGACTTATTTAATTCTAGGTCCCTTACTCTCCTGGCTCTTACAGAAACTTGGACACTGTTACCTCGGCTGCCCTCTTGTTTGGCAACCTTTCTTTTACCCATTCTAGTCGTATTATTTTAATCCTGTTAGTAATATTTTTTTAATTTTGTTTTTGTTTTTAGATTGTGCACCGTAGATAGGTTTTTGTGTTTGTTGTGGATTGTTGTTTTTCTTTTTTGTAAAGTGCTATGTAAAGCTGATGGCGCTATATAAATAAATGTAATAATAATAATAATAATACTCTGAAGTAGGCACTACAACAGAATCTGGGCTTCCCCCTCAAGCTGCCCCACTCAACTCCCACGCCAAACACTCCTGTTGGGTCTCTCTTATACACTGAGCTCCAGATTGAAGCTGCAGCTATAGACAGAGAGCTACTGGCTGCTAGCTCCTCCCTCTGCCTCTCAACCACTTCCTCTCAATAACCTCTAACTCACTTCTTATCAACACAAGCAGCTCACCAAACAAATGCTAATGCGTCTCCCCAAGCAAGCCTACACAAACAAATAGCCTTGACCCAAGCAAGCCCACTAGCATTAGCTCAACAAACTCTCTGGGGCTGAAGAAGTTTAATTCAACAGCCACAAGCTTACCTTATGCTGTCTCTTCCACCACACCCACACCAAACACCCCTGTTGGCCTCTCTCCTGTTTGCCTCGCTCCTGTACACCAAGCTCCAGGGACTGAAGCTGCAGCTACAGACAGAGAGCTACTGGCTGTTAGCACCTCCCTCTGCCTCTCATCCACTTCCTCTCAGCAGTCTCTGACACACTTCCTCTCAACACAAGCAGTTCACCAAACAGATAGTTTTTCTAGCAAAGGAAACACTTACTCCCGAAGATGTTGCTGATATGTGGACATGTATGCCAAGTAGCTATTGATTCTGATACCAAGTGCTGTAGAGGCATAGAATTTTTTTTGACATGGAGTCTCGCTTTTTGCCCTTAAGGATCTGTTGGAGTGGTGTGAGTCTTTTGACGAGACTTGGTCTCGGAAGCCTCAATGTCAATGGAGTGGGAATTTGGGTGATGAGAGAGTCAGTCAGCCTCAGGCTCAACAATCCAGTAAAAGGTGTCTATTTTCTTGGAGGTGGATGGAATGGAAGGTGGCGTAAACCAAGAACAGAAGGAAGAAACGGAATAGAAGGAGGGGTCAGAATCTTTGTTTGGATCTGGCCATAAACAGAATCAATAGGGTTGTCTTCAGAATGATCCATCTTCAAGTCCAAGGTGTTAGCTATACGAACAATTTATTCTGTGAAAGCAGTGACATCGTCAGCTGGAGATGAGGATTAATGTTCCCCAAAAGTTTGAGGAGAGGAAGTGTGGAGGAGTCTCAGAATCACAAGTGGACGCATCCAAGTAAGAATGCCTACTATAGTCAGCATGGTCATGACTGATCCAATGAGAAGAATGAGGTGGTTGGGTAGCAAGGTTCTCCCTTTGGGTAGCATTGATGTCAAGCAGTGCAGGCTGGTCAAGAACGGCATGGAGAGGAGAATCATGCTGAAGTAAGTGTTGATGATCCTTTGAAGGGGAATGAATAATAACTGAACAGGCAACAGAAGAAGAATGAGAGCAAGATCTCTGCCTTTTCCTGGGCAGAGAGTGCCTATGAGAAGGAGAGTGCCAGCAACAGGGAAGGCAATATGGACAGCCATAGTACAGATTGTTTAAGTATATACATTCCAGGCTGTCATAGTAGTTGTATGAAGATGATCTGTGTCACTGACAATGCCTCGCATCCGAGCAGTCACATCGATCCTGACAGCAGCCAGTACCACGTTGATGCCTACAGCAACTGCATCTGGAAAACACTGTGAAGCAGAGGAGTCAGACTAATCTGAACCAGTCAAAACAGAACAGGCAGTACAACAGGATTGGGAAGTGTGAAGCATGGTGTTTCGGTGGAAGTGGTGGTGGAATATGTTCATGAGGTTTGAGTTGCTCAGCCTGAGGAAGAGCCTCGTCAACCATGACCACAGCAGTTTGCTGCATGGATTTGACCAAGGTCTGAACAGTAGATTATGGTACCTCAGAAGTGACAGCATCCTGCTCAGCCAAAGATTCTTCAGGTATCTCAGTCTGGATAATATTCCAGGGTTCAACCACAGGTTGAGATGGAGAAGCTGCCAGTCAAACTGGAGATCTTATCAGTGTAATAGCAGGAGACAATGGTTTTTCTGCCAGAAGAGGAGGAAGGAGAGAAGAGGGACAGTCAGCTGACTTGTCCTTCTTCTTCTGTTTCTTCTCCTCCTCCGAACTGAGAAGGCTGGCCACGACCAACTTTCCCAGAGTTGAAGGGACAACGATTGGTGATTCCTGACCCTTCCAATGCAAAGGGTGACAGTAGCCTCACTGAAACAACATCACCACAAGATCACTTTGTGGTGGAAGTGTGGACAGCCTCCACACCATGTGAGTGCTTCAAAGACGTGTGCGAAGCTGGATCAGAGCGAGAAGTGCCAGGCAGGGAGTGCTGAGAAGAATGCCTGGAAGGGTCTTTTGAGGTACTTGGTAATGACACAGTTCAAGTCTTGAAGTCACAGTGGAGATTGAAAGCCTTTAATGTTGAGGTGAAGATGAAATGTTGGTCAGTTTCAAGGATTCCTCATAGTGCAGAGGCCTGAATCTTGATTCCCTATTTCTTTGAACCTGAGGGGTAAAGGTCTTACAATATTGACACAAAGCAACAATGTGAGCTTCACCCAAGCAGAGAAGACACTTTGAATGTCCATCATGGCTTGCAATCTTCGCGCTGCATACCAAACAACACTTAAACAAACAGGAGACATAGTTGCAAAGAAGAGAACAGAAGAAAAACTTGCAGAAGCAGAGAAGAACGCTAGCGCAGTGGGCGGAAAACAACTGAGGTACTTTTGGTGGGCTCGGTATTTATATACCTCAGGAAGGTAGGCGGAGCTACAACCAAAAAGCTTTGCCTGTTTTAGAATGTTCCGAATACTGTTTTATGCAGGTCCAGCAACACAACAGTGTGATTCACAGAGGCCACAATGAAGAACTGGGACCAAGAGTAACAAATAAGGGATTAATTAAAAGTTCAGGCACAAGTATAGGATGTGTCATACCTCCCTTAACAGAGTACATGTGAAAAAGATCTAGGGATCTAGGTAGACTACAAGTTAAACAACAATCAACAGTGTGATGCAGTGGCATAAAACTGAATGCAGTTCTAGGCTGCGTCAATAGTAGACTGTACAGATCAATGGAAGGAGAAGGACCACTCTAATCTGTTATAGTCAGGCCTTGCCTGAAGCACTATGTCTAGTAATAGAATCATAGAATCATAAAATTGTAGAGTTGGAAGAGATCACGAGGGCCATCCAGTCCAACTCCCTGCCACGCAGGAAATCACGATCAAAGCATCCCCGGCAGATGGCCATCCAGCCTCTGTTCAAAGACCTCCAAGGAAGGAGACCCCACCACGCTCCAAGGGAGTGTGCTCCACTGCCGAACAGCTCCTACTGTCAAAAAGTTCCTCCCAATGTTGAGGTGGAATCCCTGTCCCTGGAGCTTGCATCCACCGCTCCGTGTTCCAGTCTCTGGAGCAGGAGAAAACAAGCGTGCTCCATCCTCAACGTGACATGTGTACCACATTTTCAGGACCGTAGCCAGCTGGAATATGTCCAGAGAAGGACATCAAGACGGTATCTGGAAAGCAAGTGCCACGAGGAACAGTTGAGAAAGTCAGATAAATTTAGCCTGGAAAAATTCTTCAAACTATCAAGGACTATCATGTGGAAGAGGAAGCGAACTTATGGCAACTCTGACTAAACTTTATGAAGAACTTCTGGATGGTAAGAATGACGTATGATACAGCCCATCTGGAATTCTGTACATGCTCAGAGACCCAGTCAGGCTGAAAACAGTAGCAGAATACCAGACAAATTCTTCCAGTCACTTCCAGGCATATTCCCATCAATTAGAGGCTTAGAGACAAGTAGAACAAACTATCTACTGTTTATTTAAGCAAACAGAATCATTACATACAAACTACATGCTTTCTAACCTAAGGCAATTACTACCTTGCAGCCAGAAAGCAACGACAGCTTCTGATGTCTTTCAAAGACTAACCTCCTTCTCTGGCTTTTCTTCGCAAACGAAGATTCAGGAAGAACTCATCATGCGCTTTCTGCAAGCGCGCTGATAACTAAAAAGGCCAATCCGAGATAAACAAGTCCAGTTGCAGAAAGCACAGCAGAAGGTCTCCTTGGGTGATGTTTCCGGGTTGTGATTCTTTCTGTGTTGTCGTTTCTCTTCAAGACTTGTTCGGCGTGAGTTCTCAAATAAGGCTGCAGAATTGTGGATAGTGTGTCTCCATGCCTCCCGATGTGAGGCCAGGACGGACCATTGTTGGTGATCAATTTGGCCGAGCCTGAGATGTTGTTTCAGGGAGTCCTTGTATCACTTTTTTGGAGCGCCCCTCTTATGCTGACCCGTGGCGAGTTCACCGTAGAGTATTATTTTGGGGAGGCAATGGTCCTCCATCCTAGAAACGTGCCCTGCCCAGCGCAGCTGTATTCTCAATAGCATGGCCTCAATGCTGGTGATCCCTGCTTGCTCAAGGACAGCAACATTCATCACATAGTCATTCCAGTGTATATTTAGGATTGTGCGTAAACAGTGCTGATGAAAACGTTTGAGGAGTCGTAAGTGGTGGTGATAGGTGATCCATGTTTCAGACCCATAAAGGAGAATAGACAGTACAATGGCTCTGTACACACTGATTTTTGTGCTTCGCCTCAGATGTTTATTACTCCAGACTATTTTGTAAAGTCTTCCAAATGCGCTATGTGCCTTTGCTAATCTGTGATCGATCTCTTTGTCAATCTTGGCATCTGAGGAGATGATGCTTCCCAGGTAGGTGAACTGCTGAATAGACTTAAGCACAGATTTGCCTATGGCAATGTGGGATGGTGCTGTTCGTCCTGTGGTGCAGGCTGGTAAAGAACTTCTATTTCTTAAGGTGGACTTCCAGCCCAAACACCTCTGCATCTGTTGCGAAGCAGGATGTTAGGCGCTGCAGAGATGCTTCTGTGTGGGCAACAAGGGCAGCATCATCAGCAAAGAGCAACTCACGGACTAGATAGTTTAGAGTCTTAGTGCGAGCCCTCAGACAACTTAAGTTAAACAAGCTACCATCAGTACGGTAACGTATATAGATGCCATCTTCTTCTTCAAGCTCTGCCGTAACCCTTTGGAGCATCATGCTGAAGAAGATTGTAAATAAAGTTGGAGCAAGAACACAACCTTGCTTCACTCCATTTGTTATTAGAAAGGGCTCTGAAAGAGCATCGCCATATCTGACTTGACTGTGTTCGCCCTCGTGTAGCAAGATAATCATTTTAAGGAATTTGGGGGGGGGGGACATCCTAGTCTTTCCAGGATCTGCCATAGACCTTTTCTACTCACAGTGTCGAAGGCTTTGGTGAGGTCGACAAATGTTACATAGAGACCCTTGTTCTGCTCCCTACATTTCTCTTGCAGTTGTCTAAGGGCAAACACCATATCTGTAGTACTCCTATTGGCTCTGAAGCCACATTGGCTTTCAGGAAGGAGTTCTTCTGCAATAGCAGGAACTAATCTGTTCAGGAGTATCCTTGCAAGGATTTTTCCAGCAATAGAGAGCAGTGTTATGCCTCGATAGTTTGAGCAGTCGGATTTTGCTCCTTTTTTCTTGTACAGGGTGACGATGACTGCATCTCGGAGATCTGATGGCAGTTCCCCTTTCCCCCAGCAATTCACAAGGAGTTTGTGGAATTTATCGTGGAGTGCATGACCTCCGTGTTTCCAAACTTCAGGTGGGATTCCATCAATCCCAGCTGCCTTGCCGTTTTTCATCTGCTGTATGGCCTTAAGGGTCTCTTCCTAAGTGGGAGCTATGTCCAATTCATTTTTCATCAGTTTTTGTATCATATGTTGGATAGCTGAGCCTTGGACTACTCGGTTGGGACTAAAGAGACTTTGAAAATGTTCAGCCCATCAATTCAGGATGGAGGCTTTATCAGTAATTACTGTTTGACCATCTGTACTGTATAAGGAGCTTTGGACCTGATAAGTAGGTCCAAACACTGCTTTAAGAGCTTCATAAAATCCTCTAAGATCACCCAGATCTGCACAGTGCTGTGTCTTTTCTGCTATATTGATCCACCACTTGTTCTGCATGTCTCGGAGTTTTTGTTGAAGTTTACTACATGTGAGACGGAAAGCTGCTTTTCTTACATGGCAAGTTGGCTGGGCAAGGTAAGCCTGGTGACCAGTTCTCTTCTTTGCCAACAGCTCCTGGATCTCTTGGTTGTTTTCATCAAACCAGTCTTGATTTTTCTTGTGGGAGGACCCGATGGATTCTTCCGCAGACTGGAGGATACTGTTTTTGATATGTTGCCAAAGCACTGTAGGAGAAGGATCTGTAGGGTGGTCTTCAAGTTTTGTCTGTAGATTTGCCTGGAAGTTGTCTCTCATGGTAGCTTGTTGAAGATTGTTTACTTGGAGTCTCCTCTTTAAGATGCCACCCCTCTTAGGTTTGACCTTAAGATGAAGATTTAGTTTACATCTGACGAGGCGATGATCTGTTTGGCATTCTGCAGAGGGCATCACTCGAGTATGACGGACATCGTGAATGTTTCTCTGGCGGACTAGAACATAGTCAATGAGGTGCCAATGTTTGGATCAGGGATGCATCCAGATTGACTTCAAGCTATCTTTCTGCTGAAAGATAGTGTTTGTAATAGTCAGCTGTTGTTCTGCACAGAACTCTAGCAGGAGGCGTCCGTTATCATTGCAATTTCCAACACCATGCTTGCCTAAGACACCTTTCCAGGCTTCGGCGTTCTTTCCTACTCTGGCATTGAAGTCACCAAGGAAAATAATTTTATCTTCTACAGGGACTTTTTGTATGAGGTGTCGTAGGTCTGTGTAGAATTTGTCTTTCTCTACAGGGTCGGCTTGCATAGTTGTGGCATATATACTAAAGAGAACAACATGTGGGAGGTGTAAGGAAATAATGCGATCAGAGTGTCCTGTTGGCAAGGTTTCAAGTTTGGAGGCAATGGAGTTTTTTTTCATAAAGCCTACTCCTGAAAGATGTTTTTCGGTTTTGGTTTTGCCAGACCAGTAAAGTGTGTAGCCATGCTGTGTTCTTTAAGGCTGCTTTACTCATGGAGACGAACTTCACTAAGAGCAGCGATGTCAATATTAAGTTGTGACAGTTCATGGGCTATTAGAGCAGAACAACGCTCAGGCTGTCCACTATCTGCAGATTCTCGCATGGTTCTGATGTTCCAGCATCAAGTGTCAGGTTTTTTTTAACCTTTGGAGGCCGATGTGTGCCTTTGTTTCTATGCCTTGGTTTGACCGCAACAGAAGATGCCCGTTGGCCACAGCTAGCCAACCAGGTAGTTGGGGATGAGCTTTCATTAGGCCACCTTTTTTAGGCCCCTCTCCATATGGAGCAAGCAGTGTTCTCATTAAAAAAGGCTGCTTGGTCATTCAGGATGCTGCCAAACAAGACTGTCATTCCCCGGGTCAGCCTCAAGCGACCAAAGTCCTGAACCGCCTGCATGCAGGGTTGGGTCTGCAGCTTCCAGTGCATCTTTACACCTGCTGTTTTGTCCCTCGCCTATTGCTACAGGGCTTTTTCAGAATTGGATTTGTCCTTCAAGCCTGTGCAATGGATTTTTTCTGGTGGAGTGCAGCGTGCACAGAACTGGCCTCACCCTTTAAACCAAAGGTTCATCTGCTGTGGCCTTACAAGCATGGACGGTAGCAGCGAGGTCCTCAGGTCATAGATTTGATTAGAGTTTCCTTCTCTTAGATGGTTGACCTTACAGGGTTGGACGAGCACCATCTGCTCGGGTTTGGGATTAGAGTTTTCCTTCTCCTAGGATGGTTGCCATAAGGCCAGAGAGCCCATCCTGCCCTTTGACGCTCTTTGTCAGACCCTTCAGTTTTGACCTGTCTGGCATGGGAGATTCGGTTTTGACCTGTCTGGCAAAGACTAATACAGCACAAATAACAGGAGTGAGTAGCTCAACACAACAGTACTACACTTCCTTTCTCATGCTGATAAGGAAACACAGCTGTGTGCTCCTGTTTACATTAGCTCACTGCCCTTAAAGCTTGTCAGTCTGGTTTGAAAATCTGACAGGCTTCTATCTGTATACAGTATGAATTTCTGGCCTGCTCAGGATTTCAAGACTGCAGAGCCTATTATCCTGACAAAGAATTGTTAGACAGTGCAAAAAGCTTCTTTAGAAAGTGGTATATTTTTCTTTGTAAGAAAATTTTAAACAAAGATTAGATGGCCACTGTGATGTCATCGACAATTTGGTTATATGTGTGCTGTATATTAGAGGTAACAAAGTAAGAGAGAAGGTGGAGGAGTGAGTGAATGGAGGATTATGGTTGAGGGTAAGTGAGTCAAGTTTTGGAATTAATGTGTGGTGTTTAAGAGTCTGAATTAGCAAGAAGTGGAGTCTAAGAAAGAATGAGAGATGTGTTTTAAGTGTTTTAAATCTGTTTTGTTATGTTCAACTTCTGTTATTGAAGTATTATTTTTCTTTTATATGCTTTTGGCCTTCTGGAATGTTCTATATTATAAAGCTTGGATTCAGACAGTGTCTGTGGTAACAGAAAACTACCCAAACAGGAGGGTTTCACCAATAACCAGCTATAATATGTGGAAGGTAAACAATAAATACAATAAATAAGATTATAAATAAATGGAAAAGGAAATTTGTTTCCTTGATTCTAGATAACTACTTAGATAAATTAATAATTAGTATAAAATGTTCTAATCCTTTGTAAAAGTATATAAACTGTGATTGTGACTAGTTGTTGACAACAGGGTAATAGATTAAGATTTGTAAATTTCAACCTGATGCTTCGTCAATGAGGGAAGATCACAATGTTTTATGTTGCATTATAACATAATATACAATAGTATGTTTAGTATGTCTACTTTGTCAAATATGTTAATTTTATCATTGTCTATATTGTTTATTTTTTGTTGTGTTACTTCCTCTTATCTTCTATATTTTGGATAAAATTGCAATAAAAATATTAAGGGGAAAAAAGGCTTCTTAAGAGAGTTGTGATAGCACCTCACTGAGGAGTGGGGCCCAACACTGGAGCACGAACATTTTGGTATCCTCCCAAGAACCTCTTCACCAACAGATCTTTGAAGCAAGAAGGCTTACCAAAAGTTTGCAGATTGAAAGAAATTGCAGCCAGGTAGCATTTTGATAGAAGAAAGAGAGAGACCTTGTCAGACAGGGAGAGGAAAAACTCCAAGACATGATGTACTTGCACTCTGTCTGGAGAGATCCCTCTAGGTGACAGGAATGAGAGGAATCTCTGAGTGGCAGGTTTATGCACAGCAGCGATGACAAGGAGAACTTGCTCAGGCATAGTCCAAAGGAATATCTCCCCAAACCATGTCATAAATCAGAGAATGTTAATGTCTGATGCATCCGTTTTGCATCATCAGGAGATCCACGTGAAGAGGCAGAATGAGGTAAGTGCCCTGAGCCAGGTGTAGGAGTGGAGTGAACCATGGCTATCTGGACCACTAAGGCATTATCAGAATGCACCTCTTGTCTCTTCAAATCTTTGCTATCAACCTGGTGATGAGGGAAAATGGAGGAAAAGCGTTGACGATGGAACTCCTCTAGTGAAACAGGGCATCTCCACAAGAGCCCTTCCCACTGCAAGCCCTTGAGCAGTCTCTCTGACACTGCTTGTTGTATACTAAACAAACAGGTCCATCTCTGGAGTGCCCCATTTTTTAAAATTAATTTTTATTACAGTGCATTCTCAACATATTATTTATAACAACTCTCCCTTTTCTTTTTGATATGTTCAAATCTTACCCTTCTCCTCACCCCCTTCTTTCTTCTTGGCTGGATTCATCTTCAATTTCCTTCTTCTCTTCTTCTATATAACTACATCCTCTAGTGATAGTCCATCATTTTATAATCTTTATTAATTTCTTTTCTATTATACAACTGTATCTTCCTCATTTCTTCTTTTTCCTATTATCTCACTTCCAACTTCTTATTGTCTCTCATTAATAAGTTATTTCACAAAAGTAGTGCCCCAGGTTTCGAACACCCATCAAAGCATCTCGGGATTGAGCATCCACTTATGGCAGCAGACTAGGGACCTGCTGAGGGCATCAGCCAACACGTTCTCCTCTCCAGGCAGATGGATTGGCAAGATTGAGATGTCCCTTACAATGCACCAAGTCCAGAGGCGCTGAAAAAGCCATAGAGAGGGAAGCCCCATCAGATACAGAGCAGGGAACTTTAGATTTTCTGGGATGGCCAGAGGTCTCCTGCAATGGCCGTTTTACTGCCAGCCTGATAGATTAGCCCCAAATGGTTAGGACCAAGGAAAAACAATCCTGAGCCAGTTTATTGGTAGTGGAAAGGGCTTGCTCGTAGAGAAGAGTCTTCAGTTGAGATGACAAATTCTTCCTCGCTTGAGGAGTAAAGGCCTTACAATGCAGGCAAGCTCCAACATTGTGCCCTTCATTGAGGCAAAGAAGGCAACCGAGTGGCCATTTTGATAGGGGACCTTAACCCCACAAGTTAAACATTTCTTGAACAACCATGAGGAGATAATATGGTCACCAAAGGACCATCAAGGAATGTCAGGGAAAATAAAAAAAAAACAGACTAGGTCAAGTCAATGAACAGAAGTCAAATACTAAAGCCAAACTGAAGACTGAGAGAAAGCCAAAACACAGTCCAAAAAACAAGATCAATACTGTAAGGAGAAAAGATTCAGTGGAGAATAGTTCCTCCAATATTGCTGCAGCAGCAAATGAAAAGGAACTGAGGGTTTGAGCAAGAATCGGATGGTTATGTGTACCAGGGGAGGAAGGACTACTGCCAAAATGCTTACTTAACAGCTCTAGAAGGCTCCGAACAATGCTCTGTGCAGGCACAGTAAATCCATTTGTGGGAGTCAGTCACAGAGACCATGAGGAAGAAACATTACAGGTGGTCACCCCATATCTGTGGGGGATACGCTGCCTGACTTTATAAGTGAAGCCACAGATAATAGCGAACCACCACAGAATACCATAGAATTATGCTGGAGGACCTAGAAAATGGAGCTCCAAATACCTAGAGGGAACTTTTCCCTCCTAACTGCAGTTAAATGTAACTATGGTTACTGATACCACAAATACGGGGGACAAACTATATTTTAACAAGACAATATTCAACTGTATTCATCTCAAACCTTTTGAGTATACCATCCATGAACGGAACATTGGTACTTACTGTGAAGGTTCCTTTTCAGCAGTAGAGGGGAGGGAGTCCTTCTCCTTGGGTATTGGCTCCACCTCCGGCTATTACAGGCAGGGCAACCTACAAATCAGAAAAGACATAGACAAGCCCCCTTGGAGGAGGAGTCAACCCCACTCCTCAGAGAAGGTAACCAGAGCTTCAGCAACATCCATTGAATATAATATCCAGAAAAAATAGTACCTACAATCAACACCACCATCACCATATATATATATATATATATATGAGGATAAGGACCCCCTCCTCTCTACTGCTGAAAAGGAACCTTCACGGTAAGTACCAATGTTCCATTTTCCAGCAGAGAGGGGAGGGAGTCCATCTCCTTGGGACCTAAACAAGCGGTCCAAACAGGGTGGGAGACAACTTATTTACAACCTTGAACTACCTGCTGAAGTACCTGTTGGCCAAAAGTGGCATCAGCAGAAGCAGAAGCATCAGTCCTATAATGCCTGGTGAATGTAGATGGGGATGGCCACGTAGCCGCTCGACAGATGTCCAAAATGGACTGGGAAGTCCCTAGTACTGCCGACGTGGAAGCACTATGTGTGGAATGAGCCTTAATCCCCCCCGGGACAGGCAACCCTGAACTCATGTACGCCTGCTCTATGCATTGACCTAACCATCTCGCAATAGTCGAAGAAGACACCTTTTTCCCTTTTGCTCTTCCAGCATAAGCCACGAACAGAGCATCAGACTTGCGGAGTTCCTCAGTTCTCTTCACATACATCTTCAACGCTGTTCTCACATCTCACATGTGTTCACATGCCACAACCTATCCAATTCTGCCACCGGGTTTGGACAGAAGGATTGTAAAACTAATTCCTGTGATCTATGGAGCAGGGAATTTACTTTCAGGATAAATGAAGGATCCAATCTCAAAGTCACCGACTCTTTCTGAAACACACACAACTCCTCCCTAATGGACAAGGCGCCCAACTCCGAGATCCATCTAGCCAATGTAATGGCTACCATAAAGACTACCTTCCACGTCAGGAACTGCAATTCAACCAAATTGATTGGTTCAAATGGCTGACTCATGAGAGCTTTGAGTACCACATTAAGTTTCCAGGATGGGAATCTGTGCACTACCGGAGGGCAAAGAGCTGACACGCCCTTTAGGAAACTTCGCACATGAGGATGCAATATCAGAGGCTTAAGCCTATTTCCTTTCAGAATGGTGCCCAAGGCCGATACATGACAACTTAGGGTATTTGGGGAGAAGCCCTGTTTCAGACCTGATTGTAAGAAAGCTAGTACCGACCCCACTGAGACCTTCAGAGGGTGGATCCCCTTGCACTTGCACCACCTGCAGGAGGCACTCCAAGTAACCTCATACAATCTGATAGTAGAAAGTCGTCTAGCTTCTAGTATAGTATCTACTACCTCCCTGTCATATCCCTTATCTAGCAGTCTCTTCCGCTCAACCTCCAGGCGTGTAACTTTAACCAGCCCAGGTCTGGATGCAGAAAACTGTTTTGAACCAGAAGATCCGGCCACGGAGGGAGACACCACAGATCCTGCACCTGCAACTGGATCAGATCTGGGAACCATGGCCTTTGTGGCCAACAAGGCATGATGAGACTCATCTCTGTCTTCTCCTGTCTGATCTTTCGCATGACTCGCCCAAGTAATGCTATCGGAGGGAAGGCGTAACACAAGACCCGAGGCCAAGCTATTGTGAGTGCATCGAAGGCTAACGCTTCCTTGGTCCAGAACCTGGATATAAATTGCGGAAGTTTGTGATATCCCCCCAAGACAAATAGGTCCACCCACGGTTCCCTGAAGCGAAACACAATCATCTGAAAGATGAGGTTGTTGAGGCCCCACTCGCTGTGTGCCAGAGTGTTCCTGCTCAGCCAATCTGCTTGGGAGTTCAGTGTTCCCTAGAGGTACTCCCCCTTGATAGACTTGAGATGTATCTCCGCCCACTGAAACAATAATTTTGATTCCTGCATGAGGGCCCTGGATCAGGTCCCTCCTTGTCTGTTTATGTGCGCCCTCGTTGAAATGTTGTCCATTTGGATCAGCACATGGTGTTCCCTCACCCATTGGTAGAACTTGATCAGAGCCAGCCTCACTGCTCAGAGTTCCAGGACCTTGATGCTGAAACTCTGCTCCTGAAGGTACCACAGACCCTGTGCCAGGCTCTCCCCACAGTGAGCACCCCAATCCGTTAGGGACGCGTCTGTGTGGTGACTACGATTCTCCTCGGTTCCTGAATCCGGACTCCCTGCTGTAGATGATCCAATAACCACCATTCCAAGGATGTTTTCACATCCATTGGCACCTTCAAAAACCTGCAGACTCTTCGTGATATTAGGTTCTGAAAAGGTAGAAGAAACCACTGCAGCTTCCTGAGGTGAAATCTGGCCCATGGAACCACATCTATGCATGAGATCATCAGCTCCACAAGCCTGGCTAGAGACATCAGCGTCGACTTTGCCCCAGCACCAGTCGTACCAATTCCTGCAACTTCTGCTTCCTGTCTTCCATCAGGTACACTCTGTATGAGCTCGTATCCAAGATATTCCCTAGATGTTGAATCCTCTGAGTCGGTTCTAGAGTACTCTTTTCCTTGTTCACCAAGAACCCGTGGGAGATCAGGCACTGCATCGTCTTCTCCACATCCTGCATAGCCTTTGCACCGGATGGTGCTCTGATAAGGATGTTGTCCAGATAGGGGTACATCTCTCAGGTGTGATATCAGTGCCACCAAAACCTTGGTGAATACTCTGGGGGAAAGATGATAGCCCGAAGGGGAGAGCCCTGTATTGGAAATGGCCCTCCTTGAATGCACACCTTAGAAATTTCCTGTGTGCTGGGTAAATCATGATGTGGAGGTACTTGTCCTGTAGATCCAGGGATGCCAGGAAATCTCCTTCCTGTATCCCTTCAAGAATTGGGTGCAGCGTCTCCATCCTGAACTTGTGCTTCGCCACCCACTGGTTGATCCCCCGCAAGTTCAGGACCGCTCTCCACGTCTTGTTCTTCTTTGGTACCAGAAACAGGAGGGAGTAAACACCCTTGAACCTCTCTGCTTCGGGTACCGGCTCCACCACTTGCATTGATAGCAACTGGGATATTGCTGTCTTCATTAGTTCCTGTTTCTCCCGAGAGTGGGAGCAGCAGGACTGAACGAAGGTGTGTGTGGGGGCTTGCCAGAAGATTTATGGTGTAACCCCTTCTGACCATCCTGCAGACCCAAGCATCTGAAGAGATACTCTCCCACCTGTTTGCAAAGGCAGTCAGCCTGCCCCCCCACTGTAAGAACTGCATAGTCAAAGAGACTGCCCGGGCTTGCCACTTTGTTTTGGTCCCTGAGGGGTTGACGGTTTACCTGAAGAACTTGATTTTAACTTTGAGAAGGGCCTAGAGGAACCCCAGTTGTTCCTGTGGCGGTGAAAACCTCTTAAGTTGCCAGATCTGTAACCTCTATACCCTTGGTTCTGGGCCCGGATGAATTTGCGTTCCTCCTTCAGTAGAGAGAGCAATGCTTTTTTCTTGTCCTTTGTCTCGATCAGAACCTCATCCAAGGCCTCCCCGAACAGCTTACCACCCTTGAAAGCACACACGGAAAGATTCGCCTTAGCCTTATTGTTGGCATGCCAATTTTTTAGCCACAATTGGCGCATAGCTGCTACATTAGCCCCTATTGCCTTGCATGAAAAGCGCATCGTGTCCAGGCTTGCATCTCCACGTATGCGGATACTTTGGCTACTTTATTTATCCCCTGACTAAATTTTACTTCATCTTCGGCTACCATCTCCAGTAGATCCCTAGATCACCGAATAGTCACCTGGCAAAAATGGAGGCGGCCGCCGCTGGCCTGATGGCTATGGCTGCTGCATTGTGGGATCTGTGTAAAAAGATCTCAATTCTCTTGTCCTCGGGGGCCTTGAGGTTCTCGTTGCCATCCTGTGGGAAAAGTGAGCCAGACCCGTGACCAGAGCGTCCACAGTGGGCAATTTGAGTAGGTCCATGACCTCACTAGGCAAGGAGTATAGCGATTTCACATAGGCGGGATGAGCCTTAGAAGACCCAGGCTGGGCCAACTCATTCAGCATTGCCTCCTTAAAAAGTTCAGGGAACGGCAGTACATTAGCTGCACCCTTCCCCAGTGTTCTCAATTCGGGCACCCCCTGTGCCTGCCCCGCCAAGGAGGGTCCCGCTGCCTTTATGCCTAAAGCCCTTAGCATTTTCTTCAACAATATGGAGAATTAAGTAGTCTCAATGAGTCTGGGGGAAGCTTGGTCATCTCCACTATCCTCCTCTCCCTCCGAGGAAAGGTCCCCTTCTTCCCTAAGGGGCAGCTCCTCATCTTACCCTCTGGTCGATCCCTCCCAGTCTGGGGAAGGGATGTGTTTTTCTTTATGCAGATTCTTTCAGGGTGGGGGGGTGCTTCCCCTATCCCGTTGCTGGATCGGGCCTGGGGCTTTGGCCCGCTGGGACCCCTGGGGGATTGCCTGTCTCCTTGCACTCACTTTGGCCCTCGCGACCGCTGTGCCCGCTCATGTGGGCTGCTGGACCCCTGGGGAATCATCCTGGTAAGAGCTCGCCCCCTCATCGGTCCCCCCGGTTGCCGCTGGCTACCAACACTTGCCTAGTGACTAAAGTCAGCCACTCGGCAAGCTGCGCTGGCAGCTCCTTACCCCCCAATACCAGTGGAGGGAGGTACTTTAGTTCGTCATCCTCCTTCTCTTGGTCTCTGCCATGTTTAGACACAGCTCTGGGCCGTCCGGGCAGGGGCTCTGGATAGCCATGTGGGCCGCCTCCTCCTCGGAGGCCCCATTACGCTTGTGGTAGCTCTGCTCCTCTGTTGTCGTGCTCAAAGTGCGACGCAAGTTTGAGGCACTGAGCTTTCTGCCCTTCCATTCAGCTTCTGCCCCTGGAGGGCTTGATCCGGACTCCTCTCCTCCGAGGAGAGTTCGTCCCCGCACACATGTCTTAGAATGGGGGCCGCCATCTTGAACGCTCGGCAATCGCCGGAGTGAGAAACAGCCCTGACCTGTTTAGTCGCTAGGCAGAACTAAACTAGGGAGAGGTGTCGGCTCCTCCTCCGAGGGGGCTTGTTTGTGTCTTTTCTGATTTGTAGACTGCCCTGCCTGTAATAGCCAGAGGCGGAGCCAATACCCAAGGAGAAGGACTCCCTCCCCTCTACTGCTAGAAAAAGGTACATTAAGCCATAGTATCTGCTTCTTCAACAAGCTATTAACTTACTAGCTGTCCAACTTTATATGTTTTTCCATCCCACTCTATTGCTGAGTATGTAGCCCAGGGACGCTGCTTTCTTTTGGAAGTCACTTCAGGGCGTGTAATTGTTTCTTTGAAGAGAGTAAATTTTATCTGCTTGTCATATTGTTCATGGCACTCCTTCAGCCATATTGCAAATTCTCTGTCAATTTTCATTCTCTGCTCCTATGAAGAGTTTTGTAAATACATTACAAGTTAACAATTCTTTGGCATTTATATTTTCTGAAAGTTTGTTTTTGTATAAGTCTTCTGATTCCTGTACAAGTAAACTGCCATTTTTCAAAAGTTTAAAATTGCAAACATAAAATAATAATTCACTGATAACTTATTTTTTCAGTCCTAGCCTTATAAACCACAATTTCATTTCTATACCATCTTTCAACAAAGGAACACAAAGTAATTATTTTAGCTTTACTGCAAAAGATGACAACATTCTTATCAACAGGATTTTTAATTTCTACTTCCAATTTTTGAAATGTTGTTGATTTTCAAAATGCCTGTTGTAATTATATGTTAAATATTTATTTAGAAAAAAAATCATAAGCCAGGACTTTCACAAGCACTTGGCATCCTTGTAGGGCCTACCACTTATCCCTTCAATTTTCACTTGGTCTTGCACTTAGAACAGTGCCAGCTGACTGAGTAGAGTCAGTGTTTTAATTTCTTCAGTGCCCCCAACCTAGCATCACTCAAGCATAGTTGAAAATTAAAACTATAGTTTGAACAGTTGCCCAGTATTGCCACTGCAGCAAAGTAAGCCTGCAAGAGCACACTGGTCAACGGTTAACTGAACGAGCAAAGGGTCCACTGCAGAATATTCCGCCCAGGGCAGACACTGCAACAATATACAGTTGGCCCTCTCTATTCATAGATTCTACATACATGGATCCAACCAATCGTGGCTGAAAATATTTTTAGAAAACATTCCAAAAAGCAAACCTTGATTTTGCCATTTTATATAAGGGACAGCATTTTACTATGCCATTGTCTATAATGGGACTTGAGCATCCACAGATTTTAGTATCCATGGACGGTCATGGAACCAAACCCTAGCAAATACTGAGGGCTCACTTTACGAGCAAATAAATTCTAATACAATAAAGACAAACTTCAAAAAATAAAACAATGCAATTTTAGAAAAACAACAAACTAGCATCTGACTCTTTCAAATATATTTCCTAAATATTAGGACCGTTTTAGCAAACTAATAAATAAATATTACCTGTCCATTTACAATTCGTGTAAAAAGTGTATTTTTGTCTTTTAACTTTAACTCCAAATCCATGAAAGTCAATTTATTGGTGCTAACTTGAAATCTGTCGTTTGTAAATAATACGCCAGAAATTCTCTTGTAACATTCAATGGGTGTAGGCCCTCTCTTCTTGGGAAGAGCACACCACTCAAATCTTGAAGGAAAAAGACACTGTTCAGAAGCTTGTAAAAATAATTTTAAAAATGCATTTGAATTATAGCACTGGCATGAACTTACTCTTCCACAGTTGTGTATGGTATTAGTCTTCCATTCCAAAAACATTCAAAAATAGGTCTTTTCCCTCTGGCTCCTTTTTCTACTGAAAAACATTCTGTTTCATCATCTTCATCATCTTCTTCATCATCATCTTTTAATCCTATATAAAAATTGAGTTTCAAATTTAGAAGGAATGCAAACACAAAACACACTGTTCTCCAAATTAAAACCCTGTGAAACATATACTATTTACTTAGACTTATACCTATCAGTAGTTGCCACTGCCCGCCATGGCACTACTTTCTCATGGCTGTGGGATTACATGCTCCTGAAAGGCAAGAGACTATGCTGCTGGCAGCACTGCTGCTGCTAGGGTCTCCAACATTAGGTGGGCTTTTGCTAAGGGTCAGCCTAAATGTGCCAAAGAGCTACTGTGTAGCAGAAGCAGTGGGGGATTGCAAAAGATCTCTAAGGGGTGGTTTACACGGGCAAATATTCCTCTAAATATACCACTAAGATAGCTCATAGTTCACATGGGTCGAGGCACAGCATCGCCTCATTCAGAAGGGGGGAAGGTAAAACACCCAAATATAGCGTGGCAAGGGATGTTGCTACTTTTGCCGGTATATTTGCAATGTAGTGCATTATTGGCAGTGTAAACTACCATTCCGTTAAGGGTTGCAGCAGATCTACATTGTGATTGGTTGCTATGATGTAGGGGCGGGCTTAAAAGAGGGGGACTGAGTTCAGTAGCGTTCAGGAAACTTCGAAAAATCCTGTTATTTTGCAAGTCTGCCAAGAAAAAGGATTCCCAAGACCTTTCAGTCATAAAGTTCCCATCTGGTCAGCTGTACTTGGGGGAGGGAGAGAGCGAGCAAGAGAGACAGCGAGAGCGAGAGCGAGAAACCATTTTGCTAAGGGCTGCATTGTGATTGGGGGAGGGAGGGGGACTGAGGGAGGGAGAGTCAAAAATCCTCTGCTATTTTGCAAATCTGTGAACCCTGACTAAACAAATCATGCTGAAAAAACTTGTGATAGGTTCACCTTAGGATCCACGGCATGGCAGCAAAGTCTTTCAGCAGAGATTACTTTGGGGAGTGACTGAGTTCATTTACAGGCAGATTTAGAGAGAGACAGAGACAGAGCCACTTCTTTGATCTTCCCCCCTGCTATTTTGGCAGTCTGTGAGTCTTTCTTTAGCTCGAAAATGCAGGGCTTCAAATTCTTTCACTCATGATCTAGCCTCTTCCTCATAAAGCCTTTGTCTGCTTGGGAGGCCACACCCCCCGCACTTTTTCAAGTCTGAACGAAAAAGCGGCATAATTAGAAAAAAAACCTGACTGGCACAGCTGCGGAAAAGAATTAAAGCGCAAGTTGCCACAATAAATCTGCCGTGTAAACAACCCCTCAGAGACCAGGGGCACCATAGCTAAAATTTTTACAGAATGAGGCACCAGTAGATCACTTCTGAATGTCTATGATGAGACAAACCAAAATGAAGCAAGAGATAGTGCCAAAAGAGGTGACTCCCAGATGAGAAGATTAAGTAACCAGCTGTCTCGGAAAAGAGAGCAGAAGGAGAGCTGTGTGTGAGGAGTCATCCTTTACTTTTTCACTGTTTTTTAAAGGTTTGTTGGGGGGTCTGTTTGTTTTGAGCCACATGCT
This sequence comes from Gambelia wislizenii, assembly GCA_030847615.1. NCBI lineage: Eukaryota > Metazoa > Chordata > Lepidosauria > Squamata > Crotaphytidae > Gambelia > Gambelia wislizenii. Next base: position 254,260,201 of record JAUMIR010000004.1, read on the forward strand.
CTCCTTGAACACATGGTCTGAGGATGTTCAAGAACACATGGTCTGAGGTGGGGGGGGGGCTTCTGCTGAGTCACTGACTTGCTCAGGGAGGAGCTAGCAGCCAGTAGCTGCTGCAGTCTTTGGAGCTTAGTCTCAGAGAGCCAGCAGTGCACGCCTTGTGGCACACGCAGTTGTAACCGAACAGAGGAACAGTATCTCTCTTGATAAACAAAGCCAACAGACATGGGGGGGGAGTGTCAGTTAGTGGAGGAGTTTTGAGGGGGAAGCCCAAAGTTCTATTTCAGTGACTACTTAAGACTACTTGAATATGGGTAGTGAGGGAGCTGCTGCAATCACCTGCAACAGCTGTGGAATGTTTGTCTTCTTGCTAAAGGATGTGGGTAGCTATATCTGCAACAAGTATAAGTTGGTGGCCCTGTTGGAAGAGAAGGTCCAGCAACTCTTCTGCATACTAGTAAGCGAGAGATTTTCTTTGACATAGTGGAGCAGACTTTCCTGGATGGGGAACACACTGGGGTGGTTTCTGCAGAGGAGATCATTTCCCATGCACAAGAAATAGACATTTAGAGGAATGTGACACATAGAAGTAGAAGGTCCAGGGCTCATTCTGTGAGCTTGAAGCTACAGAATCGATTTGAAGCTCTCCCCCTTATCAGACATGATGAGGAAGAACAGCTGTGCCAGGCCTCAGAGAATGTGCAGGAGACTTTGGTAGATTCAGCAGACTGAATGGTTTCTGCCAAGACTCAGAGGAGGTGGGTGGTGGTGGTAGGGGACTATGTGCTGAGGGGAACAGAAGCATTAGTTTGCAAAATGTCACAAGAGGTATGCTATCTCCCTGGTGCAAAAGTTTGTAATGCAACAGAGAGGCTGATAAAACTTGTCAAGCCCTATGACCATTAATTTTCCGTGGGGTTTTTCTGGACTTGAGGCCGTGTTCTGGAAGAGTGTATTTCTGATGTTTCGCCTGCATCTGTGGCTGGCATCTTCAGAGAATGGTTGGGTAGGAGTGTGTGTGGGGGGTTATATACTGTGAGCCCCTGTTGGAAAGGATATGTAAATTTGTGTATTTGAACTGTTAGTTTCTGGGTGTAGAAATGCAAGGAGGATTAGTGTCTGTTTGGCTAATGGCTGGTTGATGGCCCATTATCTGTTGGAAATCCACCCCCCCGTCCCTAGGTGGAATTCATTTGTAAGTATAGAGTTTTGATTCTATTGTGTTTCAAAAGTGGGAGCCATATTTTGTTTACTTTTAGGGTTTCTTCTTTCCTGTTGAAGTTGTCCAGGTATTTGTGAATTTCAATAGCTTCTCTGTGCATTCTGACATGATAGTTGTTGGCCTAATCCAGAATTTCTGTGTTTTTAAATAACATTTTGTGTCCAGGTTGGTTGATAACATGTTCTGGTACTGCTGCTTTTTCTGGCTGGCCCAGTCTGCAGTGTCTCCCATATTCCTTGATTCGTGTTTGCACACTGCATTTAGTGGTCCCTTAAGTAAAGTGGTAAACTTATCCACAGCTGCATGGTATGCGGTAAACTCCTGCGGCTGTGAGAGGGTCTTTTTTGTCCTTTGCTGAGCATAGCATTTCTTGGATTTTCTTGGTTGGTCTGTAGATTGGAGGCTGTGTTTCCTCATCAGTTTTCCTATTCTGTCTGTGATTCCTTTGATGTATGGTAAAAATATCTTTCCTTTTGGTGGCTGTTTTCTTCATTCCTGTGGTTTTTTCTGGGTCTGGCTGCTCTTGTGATGTCTGAACTGGAGTAACCATTAACCTCTAGAGCCCAGTTTAGGTGCTTCAGTTCATCCTCCAGTTAGTGGGGTTCACAGATCCTTTTTGCGCAGTCTACCAATGTTTTTATTGTGCTTCTTTTTTTTTTTGTTCTGGGTGATGATTGGAGTTCTTGTGTAGGTATCTGTCCATGTGTGTGGGTTTTCTGTATACCTTGTGGCCTAATGGTTGGTTTGGTTTGTGGATGACTAGGACATCCAAGAATGGCAATGTTCCTTCCTTTTCTTTTTCCACTGTGAATTGGATATTTGGGTGGATGCTGTTCAGGTGGTTCAGAAACGAGACCAAATCTTCTTTTTCATGGCTCCAAATGGCAAAAGTGTCGTCCACATATCGGAACCATGTTGTGGGCTTTTTTGGTGCTAGGGCTTGCTTTTCAAAATGTTCCATGTAAAAGTTTGCTATCATGGGGTCCAGAGGGCTGCCCATGGCTATCTCATCTATCTGTTTGTAGAATTTGCTATCCCACTGGAAATAGCTTGTGGTGAGGCAATGTTTGAACAGGGCTGTGATGTCCTCTGGAAATATTTTTTTGGATAAGTGCCATAGTGACCATTATGGGGACTTTGGTGAACAAGGAGACCACATCAAAGCTGATCAGTCTGTCTCCAGGTTTCAATTCAATGTTGTTGATTTTTTCTATGATGTGAGCTGAGTCTTTGATGTAGCAGGGAGTTTGTCCTATGTTGGTTTGTAATTGTGTGGCTAGAAACTTGGTCAAAACATACGTGGGGGATCCAACGGCACTCTCTATGGGTCAGAGTGGAATGGAATCCTTGTGGATCTTGGGAAGTCCATACAGTCTTGGTGGGAGAGGCTCAGATCTGCATAGATTCTGGTGCATGATTGGCTGAATTGATGAGTTCTTGATCAAGGTATTTGTTTTTCTGATAATTTTGTTGGTTGGGTCTTGTTTGATTTTTATGTATTTTGCAGGATCCAAGAGTCCCCTTTTTTGGTTTGTATTTTTCTGTTTCCATGATTACCATGGCATTGCCTTTGTCTGCTGGGAGAATAATGATTTCTGGGTCTGCACTGAGATCCTTGATGGCTTTTCTTTCTTTTATGGTTATGTTGCTGGGTGGTGGTTTTGCCTTCCTCGGGATCCTAGCTGTTTCTCCTCTTATCTCTCCAGGAGACAGTAAAGGGAAGATTCAACATGGGCGATGATGTCTTCAACTGGGATTCTGGTGGTGGTAACTGCAAAATTGCCTCCTTTGGACAGGATGGAAGCTGTCATTTGAAAGCTGCCATTCTGTTAGGTTGATAATAGTCCGTGATGTGTCCAGCTGGGGTTTCCATTGGTGTTTGTGACATTTGTCAAATTTTTGCTTCTGCCTTTCAGTGTGAACCACCGTATCTTTTCCCATTTTTCTGTAGGTGAGGTTGTCAATTTTGTCCCAATCTTGGGTGTTCATCTTTTGACTGATATTGAGGTGGAGTGATAATAGCTCTTTGTCTGTGTTGGCCAGGTCTTTGCGGGTGGTGTGCATTCTCTCTCGTAAGAGTGCTTTTTCCATTCTGTTGTAGATCCGGTTGGCCTGTGAGGATTTTAATGTCCTTTGCTGTCAGGAAGTGTGGTATGGTTTCTGTGTCTCTGCATCGTAACAAGAAAGTTAATGAACAGAGTAGATGTGCTCTTCTGGTCCGGAGTTTTTCCAGTCTCCAAGTGTCTTGGAACAGTTTCTCCCTGTAGAGATGTTCAATGTGAAGTCAAAGGCTTTCACAGCCGGCATCCATAGATTTTCTGCGGTTTTTTTCCGGGCTGTGAGGCCATGTTCTGGAACACTTTATTTCTGACGTTTTGCTTGCATCTGTGGCTGGCATCTTCAGAGAATGGTTGGGTAGGAGTGTGTTTGGGGTTTATATACTGTGAGCCCCTGTTGCAGAGTATATGTAAATTTGTGTATTTGAATGGCTAGTTTCTGGGTGGAGATATGCAAGGAGAATTAGTGTCTGTTTGGCTAATGGCCCATTGTCTGCTGGAAATCCCTGTCCCTGGGTGGAGTTCATTTGCATGTGATGAGTTTTGATTATAGTGTTTTTCAGGACTGGTAGCTATAGGTTCAAATGGCCTCTTAAATAATTGCGAGAGGAACATTTCCAAACTCCACTAAGCAGTGGGACCAAGAACGTGGATGCAGGTTTTTGTACCGTTTCAGAAATATCTTGACTATTGGATCCAAAAAGCAAGAAGGCTTGCCAAAGTACTGAAAATTCCATGAAACAGCTGCCAGATAAGATCTAATGGATATGCCTCCATCCAACAAGGAAACCATGAAATTGAGCACATGAGCAGGTTGTGCAGCTTCCACAGAGATTTCTTTAATCCAGGAAAACCCAGTGAATTTAGCCCACTTATAAGGTGTAAGATTGCTGTGTGGATGGCCTGTGAGCTGCATCAATGATGTGCTGAACAGGGTCAGACAAAGGAATTAAAGGGACACCTTCCAAACTGTGGGCTTGATAGTCTGTAGATACGGATGACGAACGTTCCCCTCATGAAGAGTCAGCAAATCTGGATACATTGGGAGCTTCTGGTACTGTCCCCAGGAGAGATGCAGGAGAGGGGAAAATCACAGTTGCCTGGACCACCATGGGGTGATCAGTATGCACTTGGCTCTGTCCTCCTGAATCTTTGCAATCAACTTGGTGATGAGAGAGAATGATGGAAATATGTACACTATGGGGTTGCTGCAATCGAACAGGAATGCATCACCAAGAGTGTCTCTCTTTGTGGGCTCTGCAGCAGATCTTGCACTGCCTGCTCAAAGGAAATGGCAAAAAGGTCTGTGGTAGGTATGCCCCATTGTTGAAAGATGTCTTGTAGAGTGCCTGAGTGTAGCTTTCATTCATGACAGGACACAATGTTCAATTCAGGGCATCTAAAAGAGTGTTTTCCTCTCCCAGTAAATGAATTACAAAAGGCAGAATATTTCATGGAATGCACCAATCCCACAGCATCATCACGATGTGAAGCAGGGTGCCTGATCAAGTACCTCCTTATTTGTTGAAGTAGAAGACCATGGTGGTGTTGTTTGAAACCACCAGAAGAGGCTTTCCCCGTAGGAAACACTCGAAGGACCAAAAGGCCTTTAAAACTGTCAAGAGTTCAAGATAAATTGATATGAAGATCCCTTTCTTCCTGAGACCATTGGCCCCTGACCATCAGACCCACAGAATTTACTCCCCATCCCCTCAGGGCACGTTGGTGGGGGACTGTCACTGCAAGAGGAGAAATGGCATCCCTGGCTGGACATACTTCAAATCCATCCACCAGTGCAGCAACCAATGCACACTGTGAGGGACCATCAACCTTTTGCATGGCGAGTCTGTCATGGGGTCGAAACAGGACAGGAACCAAGCGGTGGATGCTGTGAAACCCAGCACAATCTGGACATCTCCAGAAGTAACTGCTGAGGAACTGAAAGACCGCCCTGCGAAGGACATGTTACACAGGAGAAAGGTGGATTGAACCCAAGAGTCTAAAAGGGCACCAATGAACATATGTGCTGAGATAGTTCTAGATGTGATTTCTTGGAAGTTCACAATGATCCAGATAGCATCCAGAGGACTTAGAATAAGGTAAATGTCCAACAATAAGCATGTGTGTTTGCCACGAGCAACCAGTCATCTATATAAGGGAAGAGAATGACGCCTTGTTGACAGAGCCAAGCAGCCACTATGGCCATGCACTTGGTGAACATACATGGGGCAGTGTGTAGCCTGAAAGGCAGTACATGATAGCGGTATGAACACTCTCCCATTGCAAAACAGAGGAAATTCCTGTGCAATGGTCTGATAGTGAGGTGGAAGTACGCATCTTTTTATTCCAATGTAGCAAACCAGTCATCCTTCTGCATTAGGGGAAGGATGGAAATGAGAGCAACCATTCTGAACCGCTTTGGCTGGACATAAAAAATGACACCCTGAAGGTCCAATATGGAGTTCAGTCCTCTGTCTTTTTTTGGACATGATGAAATAGTGGGAGAAAAAAACCCAACACAGATGAGAGAAGGACAGGCTTGATGGCACCTTTGAGTTTTAGGGTCTCCACTTCCTCTTCTAACGTGGGTGAGGGAGAGGTTATGCAAAAGACACCAAGGGTGGGGGTTCTTTCAGAACTCTTATCACATAACCCTGCTTGATGATATCGAGGACCCACACATTTGAGGTGATGATGGCTCAAGATGATGGAAATTACATATCTTGTCTCTGAAAGGTGGGTGGTAAGGTGGCATACATGTGGTCACAAGATTGTTGTTCTTCTGGCAGTCAAACATGCCACTTGGGTTGGTTCCATCGCTTCCTGTAGTACTGTTGTTTATACCTGGGAGTGGCAGTCTTTTTGGCCAACATGGCAGGTAAGGTAGATAGTCTCTTCTGGCAAGTACTAGCAGGGCTACATCATCGGCAGTAGGATGAAGAATGCTTTTGCCAATAAAATCTAAATCACCCTGGTGCCTGCTGCTGATGTTGAAATCCAAACTTTTTGGCCCTGGTTCTCACTTTTGTGTGTGTGTGTGTTCCAACTTGCTGTCTGTGTCTTTATCAAAAAGTCCCTCATCATCAAAAGGCAAGTCTTCAATTGCTGCCTTAGCCTGGGATAAAAGACCTAAATAGCACAGCCAGGGATGATGTTTTAAGATTGCTGTTTCCACCAGGGCTTTTCCAGTGTAGTCTGCAGCATGCCTGGCAGTAGCAATCCATTGAGTGGCAAAGCAGAAATGTCTGCCTTCAGGAAAGTAGTCACCCTATGGTCTTCCTCAAAAAAGTTCTCTAGGTAAGGAGCAATCTTATCCCATAAGAGCTGTTGGCAAGCTCCCACATACAGGCTGTAATTAGCTGTCCTGAAAAGCAAGGAAAAGGAAAAGTTAAAACTTTCTTCCGATCGAATCTAATTTCTTCCCCTCACGATTAGTTGGGAGTAGAATGGAATTTTTGAGAGGCCTCAGACTGGGCAGCATCAACAATAGTGGAATTGGGTTTAGGATGCTCCACCAGACAGTTGGAGCCAGCACTACCTTATAAAAATCCTCCAGTTACTTTAACGTAGAAAGCACAGATGAAGGGTTAGCCCAGGACCATCTCACAATGTGCAAGAGGTGTCAGTAATGGAACTGAGGCAGGAATGGGGCTTGTTGCTGTATCTTCTTAAAGATCAGGCCTTCAACTTTAGGCTCCATATGTTTGATTTGGAGATCCAACACCCTGGGCATTCTTAACATTTGATCTACAAAGGATCTAACATCATCAGTAAGTGAAGGTGGATTAGCTTCACCCACCAGTATAGAGGATGGCTTGCTTGGTCCAGCACATGGTGATCCTGAAGATTATTCCAAATCATTATCAGAGCTGGATGATGTGATTACAGAGGGATGCACTGAAAGCTTAGAACAAATCACTACACCAGTAGAGCGCCCTGCATCCATATGCTGTGTCTCAGTTGTAACAGCTACGGAACAAGGAGACTGATTTGGAGCTAGACACCCAACACTAATAGCCTTGGATTGGTGCCAATGAGAGAAATGTTGGGACTGAGAAACCAAAGGTCCAGCTGTATCAAGAGAAGGAGCATTCTATTTGGGATGGACAGCCCGTTGTGTAGCTGAAGCAGCAGCCATTGGAATCGGCCTCTATCTCCATTCATCATATCAATACCAACAATAGTTGGATTCATTCAAGCAATATGGGTGACCACAACTGTAACCATGGTAATATCTGTATAGAGAAGGAGACTCCTCTGAATAACAGTATGGTGACGCTTCCCTGGAATGGGAATGACGCCTACATGCTGCATGGTAACGATAATCTCTGTGGGAACATGGTGAATAATCACAATGATGCTTAGGAAAATAACAAGAGTGATGGTGTCATAACTCATCTTCAGGACGATTCAGGCGAAGAGGAGAAAGAGGCAGCTTATCAGGAATCTGTTGCTCCTGATAATGACGGCTTCTCTGATTCCGAGGAGTCAGGGGCTGAGGCAGTAGGGGTCACTGATCCCCAGCAGGTGGCAGAGACTGAAGGCCCTGAAGACACTGACAAAAGGTCCCCTTCCTTTGCTGAGCCAAGAAGAAATAAATGTCAATCCCAGTAGCTGTTAAGTAATAGATCCTGACCTAATTAGGCACCTGTGGCCTTGGGATCTCCCAACAGTTCCCTCACAGCTTTGTTGTGGACAACCATATCTTGTTGACTAGCAGTACTATCTAACATTCTTGTTTTTGTGACCTTGAACTGGCTATGTTTTGACGACTCTATTTACTCCTTGCTGGCTTCGTGAATCTGGACAACTGACTTGCTGTAACAATTTCTGGACCAGCTGACAACCACCCTTGAGCTTCTTCCTTCCTCTTGTTTAGTTAGTAGCTGACCTGGACTGGATTAACTACCCAAAATCTCTTGCCCCCAGCCACTTTCTTCCTTGGACACTTCATGATTGGTGTACAGGACAGATGGTATCTTGGGCTTCTAGATCTTGATCTCCATGAAATCAACAAACCAAAGCGATATCTAGAGTCAGAACATCAGCCCTTCTGCCTTGATTCAGTATGGGGAAATAGTATTGGAGGCAGTGGACAGTCCTGGACAGCAGGCTCAGCCGGCAAATCTTGCTGAATCAGTATTGCAGATCCAGGCTCTTGCTATTTGACAGGGACCAAGCGGACCTCAGATGGCAAGACAGATCGGATGTTAGGAGACTCAGGAATCTCACGGTCTGAGATGACTTCCTGGTCAGAGACACATGGTGACAAACACTGCCCAGAAATCTGTGTTGGTGGTACAGTGCACTCAACAGAGTTGTTGGATCCAACAAGAATCAGAGATATCTTTGTCTCAGTGATTGTTTTAGCCATGCTATTACTTTTAGAAGGACAACCACGATGCTCCTTCACCTTCTTCTTCTTGTGTTGATGAATAGTTGGAGCTGACAGTACCAATAGGAAAGCCTCTGTATCAAGTGCACGACCTGGTGTTGAGGAATGTTGTGGAATCAGCTCAAAAACTGGCCTGTTAAGAACACATTTCTATTTTGACAGAGATGGCACAGCCTCAGCCAAGGACCTCTTCAAGGCCAATTGGACCAACAAGGTGGAAGGTGTTGGTACTGATGATGCATGAGGTGAAGCACGAGGGAGATCTGCCAAGGAAGCCCAGGCTGCTACACTCAAGGGTATGTTTTCAGCTGCTTGGACAGTTGTTTGGCCAATGCCTTCTTCCAAAGCAGTGCTTTAAAGCCTTGCCTTCATACTCCTGCAACCCTAAGGGGTAAAAGCCTTACAATGGATGCAGGCTTGAACATTATGCTTCCTCCCCTGCCACACACACACAAAGGATGCACTTAGAGTGACCATCCTTCTCAGGACTTTTTCCATAATAGCTAGTACAGCTTTGAAAGGTGCTTCCAACTATCATCATAACCAATGAATGCTCAAGTGAGGGGCAACAAGACTGCAAAGCACTTAGAAGTCGAAAGTCATTCTGAGAAGAAAGACAAACTGAATACCAAGCCGAAACACTAGACAAATCAAAATCCATACACAATCCAAGAGGTCAAAAAGCCAGAAGAACAACCAAATATGACAAAGGAAAATCTCAGAGAGATCCTAATACTTAGCTGCAGTGGCTGACAAAAAGGATCTGAGGGTTTAGGCAGGAAGTGTTCTAGTATGGTGTGAAGGGAGTGGACGGGGCTACCACCAAAACACTTACATAATGCCTCTAGAGGGCTCCAAATGATGCACTGTGCAGGCACAGATAAGCCATTTCTATGAGTCACAAAGACCAAAAAGAACAAAGATTGGAATGTATAAATGTTGCAGTACTTGGGGTGAGCAAGATAAAGTGAATAGGAATAGGACATTTTGAGTCAGATAATTACTCAGCGCCAGTTAACTCCATGCTTCTGAAGAAATAGACCAAGTCTACGAAAGCTTATGCACAACTTTTTTCTCTCAGTCTCAAAGGTGCTACAAGATCCCTTTCCAGACTAACATGGATATGCCTTTGAATTTTACTCAAGAAATGAAAATCTAACAAGAAATGGGGTGGCATTAATAGCAAGGAAAGATGTAGAAAAAGCAGTCAAAGGATATAATGCAAAGTCTGAATGAATCATATCAATAAGATTTCAGGGAAAACCTATTAATATATTAATATAATCATAATACATAACCATAATCAAAGTTTATGCTTCAACAACAGAGGCAGAAGAAGAAATGGAAAGATTCTATGCTGGAGTGTGGGAGAAAATTGATTGCACACCAAAACAGGACTTGTTAATCATAGACGATTCCTATGGAATCTTGAGATTTGGAGTTTATTGTTGTTAACTGCCATCAAGTTGACTTCTACTTACTGTGGCCCTATGAATGAGAGACCATATCATCAACAGCCCTGCTCAGCTCTTGCAGACTGAGAGCCATGGCTTCCTTTATTGAGTCCATCCATCTGTAATGTGATCTTCCTCTTTTCCTACTGCCTTCTACCTTACCGAGCATTACTGTCTTTTCCAGTGAGTTATGTCTTCTCATGATATGGCCAAAATATAACAGTCTCAGTTTAGTTATCTTGGCTTCTATGGAGAGTTCTGGCTTGATTTGCTCTAGGACCTATTTATTTGTCTCAATCAAGGGACCCACGGTCCTGAATCTGTAAGACCAGAGCAAGGCTGTTGATAACAGAATGACTTGGAGGTCTCTTATTCATAGAGTCTCCATAGGTCGATGTCAACTTGATAACAATTAATGACCAAAATAGTTGTCATGGCATGCCTCTCTCCTATTTTGTCATTCCATTATTTCAGCATCTTTAACCTCCAATTAAATCTTGCACAGTATATTTTTCACATACTGAACAAATCAATGATGCATATTCAACATCAGTTGGTAAATGAAGTCTGTGCAACTAGCTTAACACCCATCACTGATCAGATAGGCTTCATGGCTTACTTCTTTCGCACAAAGAACAGGAGATACAAATAATGCTCAGAATTTGAATGATATGTTCCCACTAAGTTTCTGCACAGTTCTATTCTTGCATACTTAAACTGTTCCCATTCCATTCCAGTTCAAACTCCTCCACAGCTTCTCTCCACAGTGCACAGTATGACACAAAGAAGACCATAAAGACAGGAACATGCCTTTACTGCCCCAAGCCAACAGTAAAGTTACGCACTGGCATTATCTATCCAAGGTATTTTTAGGAATTTAGGAGGAGTTTAGCAACAACTTTTAGTTACTGAGAACAAGCAAGCACTGGTGAGGAAAGGACTGTGGAATAGTCCCAGATAGACTCACTCTCTCCTCCACCCCACCCCCTCCGTTTCCCCGTTTATCTGTATTATTAGCTAGGAGAAAATGGTCCATTTTACTCAAATGACAGAAAGGACCATCCTTTAACCAGATTGTTGGATAGTTCAGCCAGAAACGAAAGTGTGAGTCATTCCACAAAATTGGTGGGAAAACATCCTCACAATGTGCATATTAGCTTAGATATGCATGATTCACGGCGGTAGAGGGGAAATGATCTTGTCCGATAACAACAAATGTATTGCTAGTTAATATGCTAAAATAAAAGTCTGCTTTAGCATTAACATGTCATGGTGTATAACAGTAATATTACTCACCATACAATTTAGGAATATTTGGACACATCAGTTTATCAAATTTAGTCATCATTATTCAAATATCAACAAGAAGCAATATGAACATTCCCAAACTTACTTGAAGGAAAGCAAGGATCTTCAGGGTAGGTTTCTTTATCATACAAGAAAGGATGATAACGTATAATGCCTTCTACCACACCATCTCCTTCAGCATGAACCTTGAACTCAAAACTATCCGCTGCAGAGTTTATATACAAGGTCTGCATATCATCTTTGATTTCTCTAAGATTCATAATCTTGGGTGTCTTCCCTTTTTCAAACACTGAAATCTAAAACAAATAAAAATTATTTGCTCCACCTGTGTATGCATTTTTCTTGCCATATTCATCAACAGACTATAAAAAATATGAAGTATCAAATTTTCTCTTAAATATTACCATTGTTTTTGAAATCTCACTTATGTGTTGCAACCATACCTCAGAACAGCATGATACCATACAACAGCATTTTGTGTATTTATATTCAATGGGCTGGAGCCAGAAGTTGCTTTTGTTAGCAGTAAATCATGTTGGCTAATTTGAAGCCATGCCACCTCACTTGCCAAGCATCCAGCTGTATCACACCCCACATTTATTTAGCATCATTAATATGGTTTCTATTAAATAAAAGTTACTGGGGCAGCTTACAAAAGAGAACTGCTTTATGTAAGAGATAAAAACCTGCAATCTAAATACCCATTATTCTTGAGGCTTCCCAGCCTCTAAGGATTAATTTTGGGGCAGGGGAGGTACTAAGGGGTGTAGCATAGAGAAAGAGGTGAAAAGCCCAGTTCTTCAAGCAAAACATCGTTAGTGGGTTTCTAGTTTCAATACAATGGATTCATTTCTAATGACACTTACTCAGTTCCTACCTCAATATCAATATTGTTAAATGGTCTTCCTTCTTTCTTTGGCAAATTAGTATCATTTCCTTTTGGTCCATGGATATAGTAATGATATATATGTCTGAAATATTAAGTTTTGTTAGTATACATTAAAAATAATATAACAGTGCACTCCATAACATTCAAGCAACCAGCAAGTAGTTTTAAGGTAAAGATGAAGAGCTACATGTCATAATTAGAATCTGGAAGCCTAAAAGCAGGGCTAAGCATATTTTGTGTATGTGCCCTCAGGATGCCCACTGATGTGTATCAACCCAATGTATTTCATAGGATTTTCTTAAGCAAGGAATATTGAGAGATGTTTTGCCGTTGTCCACTTCTGAAATACAGCTACAACATCTGATATTCCTTGGCAGTCGCCATCCAAGTACTAACCACACCTTAGCTCCCAAGACTGGGAAGGATCTGGTGTCTTCGTGGTATTTAGGCTGCAATAATTAACATATACTTCCATAAAATTACAGGTAATTTAACTTGCATGAAGCAAGTCTGCAGCTGCAACTAGATAATGCCTCCAATCTTCATGTTGATTTTTTTGTACGTATCTTATATCCACTATCAGTGAGTATGGATAGCCAAGAGAGATTGGAAGAGTCTAACAGGACAGGGCAGGTTTTACTCCCCCCCCCTTATATAAAAATAGTACACACATGTGTTTCAGTGGCCCTAACCTGACACTAGTTTACATCACTCAAACTGGAAAAAACAGTGGTAAAAGGAAAGTACATGCACATCTTTCTTCTAACGTCTAATCTTCTAATGTAAGATCATATCTGATACAACATTTATATTTCTCAGGGAACTATAAAGTTCTTACTTTATAATAGGCCATCAGCAAATCAATAGCCTTCCAGCAAAAAATAAAAATAAAAATGTAATAATCAACTCACGTCAACTGTCTCATCCAAAGGTGGAAATTATTTTTCAGGTAGTGCACATGTTCTGGCTGTACACCCGTAATAACCACTGCAGTGAAACTTTCTCTGTCTTTTTCTTCCATGATAAGATTGTGAAGAAATCGTTCATCATCATTAACAATATGAAAAGAGTCACATGGCTATGAGAAAGTTTTTAAAACTGAAATGAAGTCATCTGATACTAGATAATTTCAGTTATCAAAGAATATAACAACATGAACCTAATGGGATTTAACATTTTGAGCACAATTTGCTTTTGAATTTGATTTTCCTGTCTAGTTGTTCATCTGAATAGAAGAACTAGTTATTACAATTAAAACACTAACAATGGCTCAGACTCTAGTAGGTACGTCTGTGCAGTAAGATGAGTCTTTCAAATGTTTAATATAGCTAAACAAATTATTATGTATCTATTTACATTTCTGTGCTGTCCTATAACCTGAAGTTCTCGGGATGGTTTACAACAAACATATACAGAAAGAACTAAAAATACAAAATAAAAACAAACCATACAATCAAAGGCAACATAAAACACAAATCAAAAACTCAAACCACAACAAAATTTAATGACCATACCTTTCTGTTTCTAATGTAGCCACTGTATACAGATTCTTTGTTTTTCTCTTTCTTTTCAAAATCTTCTTTAGAAAGAACAAGCTCATGAACATCCTGAGAACCTGCAGGCTTGCTTATCATCTGTTCAGTATTTCAAAAAGTTAATGAATCAGAACAGGTTCATATTTACACTAGGCACACAGTAGAGCACACAGAGCAAGATACTGGAAATCACAACCACCCAAATTACACAGATAAACAGGTATGAACATCAATTTACTCTAATATAGCAACCACCCCACTACAATATTTTATGAAGTATTAACATGGCAAGACAAGAACAAGCTCTTCCTGCCAGCAACTTAGGCAATGACCTGCAGAACATCCTTACTCACTAGCACTCTGCAGTTACTATCTAAGCATGTTCAATCAACATGTGAAGAAGGGAGTGGGCTAGCACTGTTTCTGACTGAAAGAGATGTGGAAGAGAACCATAGTATGATTAGGACAACTCATAGTGTTCCCAACCACTGCATTCTACTAACTTAGCATGGGGCATGTCATAGACTAGCCTTAAAGGGTCCTGCTATTGTTACAGTCTAGAGAAAGCCTTTTAGTGCTCCACCTATTGCTACCACAATATCACTTTTTATTTGGTCATTTCCACACTACTGAGCCACTTATAATCGTTGCTACCACCATAACCTTGTTTTAGATGAGCATATCTAGACACAGAACAAAACACAGATATTTTTAGAACATACATGTATTTATTTTAAAATAAGTACCGTATTACCACATGAGCTTCAGTGTACCTGTTGCTACTTCTACTTTTGATATACTAAAATGCTAATAATTGCTAATACTACTTTTTAACTGCTACTTAGAATGATACAGTGGCTAAAGTTTTGCTACATAATGTAATAACAACCAATTATCCTGCCAGACTCCAACCCAGTTAATAATGAAATATGAGCTTGTTAGTCTGTACTTGCTTGACCTCAATGACTAACTTCAAAGAGCAACCTTTCCCCCAGTTTTCCCTATAGTTGAGCAACCAACTCTCCAGACCTAGGTCTTTCCACACAATTAGGCTCTCAACTCTCTTGGCACAGGCTGACAATGGTAACTGCTTTCAGACTGTGGTCTTAGGGCCAGATAGTGAGTGTGTGTGCATCAGTGAAGACTGATGTCTATGACTGAAATTTATTTCATTGACGAAGATCATCAAAACAATTTGGGAGTGGTAAAACAACTTCGCTTCCTGGGAATGGTCACCAGTATCTTTCTGTGTTTTTGAAAACATTCACAGACTATTTTCATAACATCTTTGGGAATTTTTGCCAACTTCAATAGATTAGATTGGGATTGCTCCTCTGTGCTGTCCCAAGAATAGATTAGCACAGAATGACTTTAATATGTGTTTCCACAAGACTGTTTATGAGTTGACAGAGTAGTTTATTCTGTGTTTTTCCATTCTATGTTATAAAGGGATGGAATTCAACCCAAGGCCTGTATTTTGCTGAATGTGAAACATTATTTACTTGTTATTTGTACAGGCTGTTTGCTTAAACATCCTTTGAAATTTTTGGCAGCACTCATAGACTGTATTTATGAGGACAAGAGTTTATCATGTCTCTCCAGAGAATATGTTATGAGTAGGTATAGTAGTTAACTTATGTGTTTCTATGGTCAGTAGAAAAACTGCACAGTTTGGATAGTCTCTATACAAATACAGTTGTCCCTCCACGTTTGCGGGGGTTAGGGGCACAAGACCCCTGCAAATGTGAAAAAGCTGCAAATAAAAATAGGCCTCACAGCTCCCGCCCCCCACCATTCCCAAAGCGGCGACAGGGCTCTGTGAGACTTGCCGCCACCGTTCACCCACCTTTATTTGTTTGGGAAGGGTGGGGGGTGGGCGAAAAGCAGCGACGAGGCTAACAGAGCCCCGTCGTAGGTTTGGGAAGGGTGGGGGGAAAGCAGTGACGAGTCTCGTAGAGCCCCGTCATTGCTTTTGGAAGGGTAGGGTGGGTGGGAGAAAAGCGGGGACGAGTCTCACAGAGCCCCATCATCACTTTGGAAAGAGAAAAGCCCTTCCCCCGCCCCACCCCCCGGATCCAAGCCCCAGGAGAGAGGGGAGTTGGGCACACAGTTTGCTTGGGGAGCGCCCCATTTAAATCAGCTCCCCTCCCTTGTGTGCGAGGGAGAGAAGCTGATTTAAACAGGGCGCTTGCTGAGCAAACCGCAAATAGGCGGAACTGCAAAAGTGAAAGTCACAAATGTGAAGGGACAACTGCACTCAAGTTTAAACTGGTGTAATAATGAATCCCTGGCAGTTAAAATACAGTAACAAAGTAACACTTAAGACAACTACTCAGATATATACAGTGTAAGTCATGCAAACATACACTTCAATTCAAACTGTTCTGTTTAATTCCTGTGGGTATTTTAACGCTCTCAGTGCCTATTGATAATTTGTTTATTTATTTAATTTATATCCTGCCTTTCTCCCATATGGGACCCAAAGCAGCTGATGACATAACAGTAACAGTAAACATATACTGTATACACATATTAATACATTTTGCTACAAATAGGATTGTTTCTCCACAGAGCCTGTTTTCCCAAAGATGCTTTGTGTGCACTGTACATAGGCAGAATTATGCCTAGTCCTGTTGCTTTTTTATGTTAATTAAACATAATATACAAAATGACTAATACAAATATCCAATTTTACTTACTCTGGCAGATTGTCCAATAAAAAACACTGCTTGTTTACCACCAACCCCAAAATATGATATATCACTGTTTAAACTGCGAGGTACAGTTGGAGGGTGTACATATCCTGAATGATCACTAATATCAAAAATGGATAATAAGAAATATCAGAAAATGTTAAATACAGTTGTTAGCAAACATAAGTAAATAAACATTAACAAAGGAAAGAAAAGTTTTCAATTTGTGACAATATCCAAAGTATTTAAAGTTATTATAACAAACAGGTCACTTACATTATATCCACATTTTATATTTATAGCAATGACAGATTCATAAAGTTCCTTCATGGTATCTACTAGAGCAGACGTGGCAGATCCACAGCCTTGAGTTATTCCTATTGTGGTCTGCAAAGCTTTTGGGACCCCATCTACTTTTCCCTGCAGCCAAAATTACTAGCTGCGTGGTAGGGGTAGCTGCAGTATTCTGGCTATTAGCAACACTAAAAGCATACCCACACAGCACAATTATAGCAGTGTGATACAACTTAGAGTGTCATGGCTTCATTTTATAGCACTCTGGGATTTGTAGTGGAGCTCTAGTCTAAGTCTCCTGCGTTAGAGCTGTCTGGCAGAGAAAATTAAGCATTTTACAAAACTACAGTTCCCAGGATTCCATAGTATGGAGCCATGGGAATTAAAGTGATATTAAAGCAATATACAGATCCCCCCTCTGTATCTGCAGTATTGGTAAGGACAGGCTGCTTACCTGTAACCATAGATCTTCGAGCGGTCTTCTGTGAATTCACACGGTGGGTAATTCCTGCGCCTACGCAGAGCAATCGGAACATTCTGGAATTGCTAGGCAGAATATTTTTTGCAACATTTTGGCAGTAACTCTGCCCATCCAAACAGTCCCTTTAAAGGCGCTCCCGCCTAAATCCCCTCAGTTCCTTGAAGGACGCCGCAAGTAGCAGCATCAGGAACATTAAAGCATATATGCCATAGCATAACATAGAGGGGAAGCTAGGCGGGTCTGTGTGAATTCACAGAAGACCACTCGAAGATCTATGGTTACAGGTAAGCAACCTGTCCATCTTCTTCGTGGTCTCTGTGAATACACACAGTAGGTAGATTAGCAACTCTAGGAGGAGCAGCTCTTCCACTCTAGGAGAAGGCTATGTCATGCTAATAGGTAGACGAGGACCGTGTTAGACAAGTGAGATCCCCAAGTATAGTAATGAACACCAAGTGCCATGAACACAAGGACTTTCATGTATTAACATCAGAGTAGGCAATAACCTTACGATACCAAGGTCAAGTACGATAAAAAAATCACTCATTGAATAGAGGATAACAACACTGCCCTCCCAAACGCGGCCTCATTATGAGACCGAGTGTCCAGTCTGTAATGTGATATGAAAGTCAATGGTGTGGACCATGTAGCTGCCCGACAAACATCCTCCAATGGGATCCTGGAGAGAAAGGCAGCTGAAGCGGAAACAGCCCTGGTGGAGTGTCCTCAAACCCAAGAAGGCAAGAGCTTCTGGGCCAGTTCGTAACAAAGAGAGATGGTCAAAACCATCCATTTGGACAGACACTGTGGAGAAATAGGGATTCCCAACTTAGAGTATGCATAAGACACAAACAGTTTCGGAGACTTTTGAAACGGACCTGTCCATTACACATAGAAGGCAAGAGCTCTCTGAGCATCCAGGGAATGGAAAGACCGTTCAAAGTCATCCTTTGGGTCCTGCATAAGGGCCGGGAGGATAATGAACTGGTTCAAGTGAAAGCTAGAAACCACTTTAGGGAGAAGAAATGTCCGGTTTCAGAACTACCTTGTGCCTGTGGAACGCCAAATACAAAGGATTGGCGCACAGTGCTCAAAGTTCACCAACTCATGGGCAGAAGTGATGGCAATGAGAAAGGCTGTTTTCCAAGATAGAAGTCATAGGTCCATGGTAGCCAAGGACTCGAAGGGGCACTTCGACAGCTGAGAGAGGACAAGTTCTAGGCTCCAAGCCAGTGTGGGCTCAACCACAGGAGGATGCAGGTTGGTGTAGCATGAAGAAGATCGACCCATGTCTGTAGTTCGGTGGAGATGGCAGCCAGACAGCACCTCAAAGATGAAAGGGATAGTCCTGAGTCCGAAAGGTGGAGGAGGAACTGAAGAACGGTCGTCACCGAGGAGGAATCGATGGTGAGACCACGGTCTGACAAAAAGGACTCGAAACAGTTCCACTTGTAGGAGTAGGAACAGCGCATAGAAGGGCTAAGATATGCATCAAGTACCGTCTGGACATCTGGAGGAATGTCCGATGAAGCAGCATTGCATGAACCCAATAACCGATTCATAGCTGAACCCTCCAGGCCGTCAGTCTGAGGGTTTGTATATCCGGGTGCCTGATGTTCCTGTCCCGAATGGTCAGTAGGTCAGGACAGTACTGAAGTTGTACGAATCTTGGCGGCGGGCCAAACGAAGAAGGGGAGCAAACCATGGTTGTCAAGGCCACCAAGGGGCAAACAAGATTGCATTCGATCGGTCCCGTTGAAGCTTTGCCACTACCCTGGTCAGAAGTGGGAACAGATACAACAGCGGTCCGTTCCACTGGAAGAGGAATGCATTCCCTCTTGATCCCTGAATCTGGGACCTGGCACAGAACTGACGACACTGTGTGTTGGCGGGAGTTGCAAAGAGGTTGATCTCCGGAGTCCCCCAGCATCGAAACAGGTCCTGAGCCACCGAGCGATGTAGCATCCACTTGTGAATGGATGAATTCGAACGGCTCAGTCCATCAGCAAGAGTATTCTCCTCTTCAGGAACATGAACTGAGTGGAGGAGAATAAGCCTCTGAATGCACCAGTTCCAGATTTTGAGGGTTAGCGACAGCAGGGAGTGGGATCTCGTTCCTCCTTGTTTGTTGATGTAGTACATGACTGAGGTGTTGTTCATTACCAATAGGACTATCTTGCCAGGTACCAGTCTGTCGAAGATTCAAAGAGCCTTCTGTACAGTCTGGAGCTCGAGGAAGCTGATGTGGAGCTCTCATTCCTTGGTAGTCCAGATGCCTCAAACCACATATGTTTCGGGGTAGGCTCCCCACCCTAGCAAGGATGCGTCCATAGTGATCGAGACCTGTGGTTGCAGGGGCTTGAACAGCATGCCTGACAAGATGTTGTCCGGTACCAACCACCAGTCCAGGGAGTGTTGGATCACACGAGGCATAGTAAGGAGTTTGTGAGGAGGGTCCCACAGTGGGTCGAAGACGCTCAGAAACCAAGACTAGAGTGGCCTGAATCGAAGCCTTGCAAAGCAGGTGACCAATGTCGTGGCTGCCTTATGGCCCAGGAGAACCTGAACAGAATGTGCAGAGAGCCTCCAGGATTGACGACAGTGATGGATTAAACCTCTTAGGGTATCAAAACAAGCCTCTGGTAGGTAGGCCATTGAGTGCCTTGAATCCAGACAGGATCCTATGAACTTGAGGGATTGCTCCGGTTCGAGATGTGACTTTTCCAGGTTGAGAACAAGTCCGAGCACTTCTAGCAGACATAACGTTCTGTCGATATCCATGAGAAGCTGAGGGCAAGATCCTGCCACCAGGAGCCAGTTGTCGATATAAGGGAAGATGACCACCCCTTGTTGCCGCAAGAAGACCACTACTGTTGCCATGCATTTGGTGAAAACTCTCGGGGCCATGGCCAGCCCGAACGGTAAGACATGGAACTGAAAGGCCTCGTTCTTGATCTGGAAGACGAGGAATCTCCTGTGGGCTGGGTGGATTCCCACATGGAAGTACGCATCCTTGAGATTGATGGAGGTGAACCAATCACCCTTCTGGAGGAGGTGCAGAATTGAAGCCAGAGTGACCATACGGAACCTCTTCAGAACAATATACTCGTTCACCCTGTGGAGATGGAGGATCGGACGGAGACCTCCATCCTTCTTGTTGATCAGGAAATACTTCGAGAAGAAGCAGAGGTGACAATGTTCCAGTTCTACAGATTTGATGGCTCCTTTTTGTAGTAGCATCTGCACCTCCTCGAGAAGGGGAGGGGAGGGTGGTGTTGTTCGGATCTGGTGTTTTGGTGAAAGTGTCTTGAACTTGATCGAGTAACCTTCCCAAATGAGGCGAAGCACCCAATAGTCTGATGTTATCATCGACCAGATGTCAAGGAACATCGACAGGTTTCCAAACATTGGATTCTAAAGAGGGAAGAGAACAGGATGAGTAGGAAATCAAAATCACCTTTCTTGGTCTTTTGCTCTCTGCTTATTCAGCTGACGGTATCAGGAGGTAGAAGCTTGACTCCTGAACGAGGATGCCGATGAAGCCAGTTGCTGGTATCGAGCATGCCTGGATGGTTGAGGCGTATACCCCCTAAGGAAAGACTGGGTGTAGGCGGAAGACTGCTAACCGGAGCAGCCCCTTGACCAATACGCAGAAGATGAGGCCGATGGCATACCGTACTTTCTTGCGCTGGTCCTCATCTTCTGTGTGAACTTCAGTTTCTGGTTGGTGGAGGTGTTGAAGAGGCCAGAGTGGTCAAAAGGCATGTCTTCGATGACAGCAGACTTGCGGGGCAAGTCCCAATGAACAAAGCCACAGCGTGATGCCCAAGAGCCACGGAACCAGCCTTGTCTTAGCACAATCAGCTACATGCCTCTCAGAATTCATTTGCTGACCTGCCAGCAACTGGGCCTCCGTTTCTATCACCTCTGCCATTCGCCATCTCTCGTCAGGCAAATCCTTAACAAGAGGACCCATCCGCTCCCACAGGACTTGTTGGTGTGCTCCCATACACGCAGAGTAATTAGTGATCCGGAAGCTCAATCCGCAGATGAATATATCTTCTTTCCAATGATATCCAACTTTCTACCCTCAGGATCCGCAGGAGTCATCTGTGTCTGGCGTTGCCGTCTATGTTGAGATGCCACCACCATGACCGAATTCAGATGAGGGTGCTCTCGTAGCCAGTCAGTGTCATCTCCGGAGATACGGTACAAGCGATCGATCCACTTTGACGTCGACAGAATTGAGGAGGGGTTCTCCCATGAGCCCTGAGTAAGCTTCAACAGCGAAGGAAGCACAGGCCATAGGAGGGGCCTTGGATTTGATCTGATGGTAGATGAGATCCATCAGATTGGACTCCTTCTCAGGGACCTTTAAACCCAGGACGTGGGACATTCTCACGACTTGTTCGGCAAATGTACGAACATCATCAGTGGGAGATGAGGAGTCTTCGTCCAGTAGATCAGACGGAGGAGAGGGAGCCTGTGGTATGTATGAGAAGCCGACAAAACCAAGGAAGATGACAATGGTGATGGGCTGAGAAGTCGATGATGCAGTGAGGTAGTCCATATAGGAGGTGTTGGTGGTACCAGAAGCAGAGGACAAGGCTCCAGCCATACTGGGAACACCTGACTACCTCTATCCTTCATGAGAGGCTTGACAGGTCAAAAGCCTTCAGATGGAGTTCTCTCCAATCCATGGAAAGAAATGTGTGGCGGTGAATGGTAGTGCACGTGTCCCATCTCTAAACCTGAAGCAAATTGAGAGCGATGGGTGAACGTAAGGCTGTGGGATCTCAGTGGAAACATCAGTGGAAATTCAAACGCCGAATGGGCCACATCATAAGCACCATATGAATGCTCGATGTACAAGAAACCAAGTGATGGAGTTGGAGCCCTTCCAGCCGCGTCTTAAGATGTGGTGTCGACGTCAATCTCTATTGTGTCCTTACCGAACAGTTTGTTCCCTGAAACTATGAGCACAGGGGACTGAGCCAAAGTAGTCAGGCAAGTCTGGAGTTCTTCTTCAGAGACGTTGCCCACTTCTACTTGAACAATCTCCAAGGAGGGAGTAGGAGTCACCTCCGGAGAGTGGGAACGGCTTCGAGCACGAGCCTCCACCTCCGTCACCCAGACCGGTACAGGTGTAGGAACCGACTGCCAGTACTGTAATGACCTCGGTAGATTGTGGCTGTATAACAGGCTGAGATACCACTGCGGCTACCGAAATGGACCTTGGGCGCTCAGTTGGATGAAGAGAAAGAGTGTTTGTCCTCCTTCTCTTCTTTTTTGGCTTGTCTTGCTTGGATGATGCTGAGGAGTCCCACTACCAACTGGAGCCTGATGGTTTCAATGAGTCTCCTTCCCGAGCAGACGTGGAGGGCCTTGAACCACAGTCCTATGACAGTCCCAACACGGTCGAATGCTTATGAGATGGAGGTATGGCCTCCGGGTCTGAAGCCACTGATTGATGCTGGGACGGGCTCGAAGACTGATGTTGGTGCTTGGCAGCTGGACTTACCGACGGGGAGCAACCCCTTTTGAGGCTGGGCAGCAGAACTTTGGGCAGCCGAAGTAGAGGCACATGTAGCTCTTGGTAACAACGTCTTCTCATATAGAAAGGACTTGAGGTGAGAAGAATGCTGCTTACGAGCTTGAGGGGTGAAGGCCTGACAGTGAACACAAGCATCTACATTGTGAGCCTCACCCAAGTAGATGAGACACTTCGAGTGCCCGTCAGAGCTCGGGAGCTTCGCCTGGCAAACGGAACATCATTTGAAGGCAGCAGACTTCAATGCCATAATTAACAAATAGGATGAGACAGAAAAAGGGTCAAACCAATCTGGGTCGTGCCAAATCCAAGTCAAACCAAATCAGAGGGTCAAGGAAAGATAGCAAGCCCAAAGCAGTCCGAAGGTCAAAAAGCCAGAAAAATCACAACAAAGCCAGTGGAAAATCCAAATCAAAGTCTAAGAACAGTCCAAGTCAATCTGAGAGTAGTAAGACTGAAAGTGAAAGAGCTCTAGCGATAGAAGTTCCTATGCGCTACTTGCGCGGCAGACAAAAAGGAACTGAGGGGATTTAGGCAGGAGCACCTTTAAAGGGACCATTAGGATGGGCGGAGTTATCGCCAAAGTGATGCAAAAAATATTCCACCTAGCAATTCCAGAATGTTCTGAGTGCTCTGTTCAGGTGCAGTAATTACCCACTGTGTATTCACAGAAACCACAAAGAAGATCCATGGTTTCATTTAACTGCGGTTGGGGGGAAAGGTCTATCTAGGCATCTGGAGGTCCTCCAGTGTGACTTTATGGTCAACTTCCGACAGAAAGTGCGACTATATGGTCAACTTCTAGAAAGGCATCCTCTCTAGACATTGTCTAGGTCCTCCAGTGAGATTCAATGGTATTTCACTATTATCCAGTTTCACTTATAAACAGTAGGTCCAGGAACATATCGCCATGGATAGCCAGGGGGGGCTGCAACTGTGCAATGTGAATGCACTCTATGTGGTTACTTCCATCTCTCAGCCCAGTGGTGGGATCTTGCTCTTTCTAGACTCTCAGCTTCTACACATATAACGTCTACTGTGCAGGAAAACCTTTAGATTCTTCCCAAGGCTTAAGAATGCACATGGATCTGAGGACACAGCGACCTGCAATGGACACACTCCACATGTCTAACTACACACACACACTAGAATGTTTGTCTGTATATCTTCATGTATGTGTGTATGTTTATATGTGTATTAATACTATACAGGTGTGCATGTGACTATGTGCAAAGGGTATCACATTCACAGCTCCTGGCCTCCCAGAGGCCACAGTATTTGTTTACTAATGAAAAACAACTGTATCTTTCAGTATTTACATTAGTCTTCTAGAAAGAATCCTGTATGCTAACTCCAACAGTTGCAAAACTGAGTCAATATTACAAAAGTGTAAGACACACTTTTAAATTCTGAGATAACAAAATGTAGCTATCTGGATTTTTCACTTATTGTTTTGATTTATGAACACTTAAGAATATAGTTCTGGACCTTTTTTTTAAAAGAAAAAAATGTATGCCCTAAACTGAGAAAGAAGTTTTAAAAGGAAAGTTTCATCTAATTTTAGGGGACTGTGTTTGTACATCAAGCCTATCAAACTACCCAAATATATTCAATTCCACCCATTTTGTCTCTTATATTTTTCCTGTACAAAGATTCTTCCAGAATAACCATGTTGTTTCTTAAATTACTATATTTAGGTTGCACATTTAGGTGGGAGTAAGTTCTGGACCTTATTTCTCAAGAACCACTTTGAAATTGTGCCGCCACAAAGTACATTATGTTATTATAATGAAGACTTCAATACAACAAATTTTACACACTGTGGAAATTCATCAATATTATATTTCACTGAGATTAGAACATCCTAACCTTTCCATATCACTTTGTCGTGTAAACTTTGACAATCGATACACAGCCCAATTATTAAGTTGCTTAGAAGTCATGCCTCTTCCGTTATCAATCACAGCAACAGCTGGCTTTCCCTGGGTGTCATCGAACAACTATTTTGAAAAAGGAAGAAACAATGTATGATGTGACTATGATAAATTAAACTATAAAATATAAGACATTAAACATTAAATCTTAGAACCTTACCAGCTTTAACTGTATTCTCCGGGCACCAGAATTTTGAGAAGTAGCTGATAGTGAGTTATCAATTAATTCTGCAAGAGCAAATGCTAAATAAAAAGAAAGTAAGTTTCTAATAATTATTATTTATAACAACTTGTATTACCAGTTTTTATAGGCATCTGAAAGGCTTAACAAACTATAAGCAAGGCTCTTGTATTTATGGATCTTCTCTAAATAAACAAGATCCCTAATTTTTAGGTGCTGTCACATGACCATGTTAGGATACCAGTACTAAGGGGACATGGAAAATTATGTCAATGGTCATCCCTAAAAAGTGATAAATTGAATATCCCCAAGCTATTATGATGTTTTTTTCTCTTAATGATAACTTTGTAATAATATCCAAAATTATATTGAAAAGTGACAATGCTTTCTTTAGCTATGAATCTTACACACAGAATATATCAAACCCATGTATTACATATACCATTAGCTGCTCAGTTTTTATAATAAATTGATGCCAAAAATCAAACTGATTAGTTGGAATTCCATTTTAAACATTCCGTTCTTGAATACATTAAAAATGGGTACCAACTTGCTATAGATTTGTTTTTTATTTCTCCTCCCAAAATATGGAAGTGGCTAATTTTTCTGTAAGTGCAACTGAACGTGCGCTATTAAAGTATCTATAAAATGAAAGTCTTTGTGTATTTTTCCAAAGTTCTGACATTCCCAGTTCTTGCAGCTCCTACAAGGACTGCCCACAGTTCTTTTTAACAGAATCACACATTTCCCTCAGCAAATAGAGGGGGGGGGGAATGCTTTTGCTACTATTTGTCCTGTTATTTTACTTAACCGTTCAATTATTTCATGACAAAAAGGTCTAATTTTGGAGTAAAAAAATCACACATGTTTAAGTGCTCCCCTCAGGTCACACTTTCTCTAACACATATCAGATAAGTCACTGTTAATTTTGTATAATTATGTGCCTTCCACTTCTCCTCTCATCCAATGTAATTCTTTTGAATACTTCCAGGATGTCATAAATGTGAGTCAACAGCTAAATTGTTACATAAAATGGGAACATTTATATACAAAGGACAGTGACCTTAAAACATACACAGGAGTTGACAAGTCAGTTCATTGTATATTTTTCCCCTTTTCAATACTTGTCTTTTCCCTCCTTCTCTTGATGTTTTCTTTATCTTACAATTTGGCTGAATCAGAAACATCAGTGTTTAGTTTGCAGAAACCTTGCAGCTGTTCAGTAGTAATGATATTTGCTTGACACTCTAGCCAAACAATCAAGTTGTAGGGGAATACCCATACATATTTAATTTCTTTATTTCTAAGTCCCCAGGTATATAGTTTCCACACTCTCCTTTTCCTTACTGTATCTATTGTAAGAGCTTGAAACACTTCTACCATATCTCCTTGATACTACAGATCCTGTAATTAATTCAAAATATGTTAGGTGGCCAATTTCATTGTATAATAAGTAAACCTTATAATATAGATGGGCAAATGTGGAAGGTTATGGAAACCACATTAGCCTCCCAGGAGACCATGGAGGGCTGTACCCCACAATATACTGCCCCACAAAACAATTTCTCCAAATGTTCTTTAGAGGGTGTGAGGGCTTTTCAGGCATGTTTTAGGTCGCCCTGGGCCATTTTAGACACAAGAGAGGCTGTTTTAACAACAGGAAGTAAGTAGAAGTCACTTCCTGTTTGAAAAAAAGATCTGTCCTAGGCCTAAATTGGCCCAGCTCCTCCTCAAAAACATGGTGAAAATGCCCCCACACGCCTAGAGGGGATCAATTTTTGACCTCTGGGGGGCTCTGGGGGCATACTTTGCCTGCTCTTGCCTTATAATAATAGCTCTCTGACAGTCCTCCTGTTGTTGTTTAGAACCTACCCTTAAGATTCTTTCCAAGTCCTCCACTGGTCAGAGGTCTGGATCCGATTCACAATTTTATCTTTTAAATCCTCTTTGCCATCTGCTTCCTTAACACCTCTCAGACAAATATTAAGACCATGACTGATACTTTCCTGCCCTTCTAACTTATCTCTCAATTCTTTTATTTCATGCCTCAAGTTGTAGCCTCTTAATTTTGAACCAAATAAAGTTTCATTCAGGTTACTTGTGCCTCTTCATTGACAGTTGTGTCAACATCTCTTCTCAGAGCCAAAGCTACTATCAAATCAGTCTGCAAGGCTTTTCTTAACCGCTTTAACAGTTTTATGTCCTCATTAAATTCACTTGCCACTTTATTTTTCTGTCCTCCCCTTCAGCTCATCAAACACTATATCACTTTTACTTCTGCATGAAGAAAACACTCCAAACTTCACTCTCTGAAAAGGCATTTCCTGTTTTCATTTGTCCTCTCAGTGGTTAGTAACAATAATATTTGTTTAATGTATTAGTCTGATTCATTTTTAGATTTTAATTAGAACCAGCTATTATGCCACCATTTCTCTAGGCAGCAAGCTCTGCCCCACGTCCCCAAACTAGATTATTTCCAGCAAGCATGGTATGCCACCCCAATTATAAGGGGGGGGTGGAAGCTAAAAGTTGCAACTTCCAGGATATTATTTTCTACTCAATAAGCATCTCTAATGTGAGTGGAAGATCATAAAACAGCAAACTTCACCAATAAAACAATACTCTCATTAATAGCCTCACAGAACATCCAGCAATCACATTAAGATGAACTGAGAAGAGCAGGATTATAGTTTAAACACTGGTGAAAACTGGAACTGAAGATAGTTGTTGTCTGTTACTGGATATATTATATGTATAGGTGAGCAAGCAACTTCTTTTAGGCCATACAGAATGTCTCTGCTATTAAAGAGAAAACAGAAAGGACAATTTCTATTACATCTGCTTTTAAAAAACTATTAAAAGTGACCTTAATTTAATAGCAATGAATTTATCAATTCAACACACTTATTTTCTGTGTGCCATGCAATTATTGTTCAGAGAACACCTGTAATACTTACGCAGAGGATTTTGTCCTTCACTAGCATAATATTCATACATTCCACTTTTCACAAGTGTGTCATAATGTGGAAGGAAATCAATACGCTCCTTTGTTGCTGAGGGAAGCAACTGATCAACAGAATGAAGCAAGTAACAAGTCATCCTGTCCTTAACAATTTCACCTACAAGATATGAATAGATAAGGATTTTTAATTTTATTTTTCACATCAACTTAAGGATTTCCTAATCAGTAAATTCTTTTTCACATTTAAAAATGTAAAAGTATAATAATTGCTTATTGTATTTACTTTCCCCAAAACTACTGTAAATTAAGCTATTTTACTTGTATTACATAAAAATAATTTATAGCACAGGATGTTAAATTGCAACAGAGCTTTAAAAATCTCAAAACACTAATTATTCATGTGGTACTTTTTCTACTGCTAGTGTAGCAGTATTAATAGCCAAAAATTTTGATACCAGTCTTCAAACTTGATTTGCACAACTTGATTTGCACTCTGAAATATTTTTCAAGCCATTATCATATTTTCAAAATTCTACTATCTTACTACTCATACTCAAAGCAACAGCTGATTCAGTTGAAAGGGTCTGCTGTCTGCAAGGAGGCAAGCCTGACACCCTGCAGCGATTGCACTCTTATGCAAGTTTACTTTCTTGCTGCTAAAGCACCTAAACTTTGTGTACAAAGCCTCCAGCACCTATTGAGTCAGGGCCATAGCTAGAACCTCCTCTTCACACCACCATATCCAGATCACATGAAGTACGAAAACTGACTTGTAGGTGTGGCTCAAATTCTTAAAGGACTTCAACAGGATGCTGTTCTGGCAAGAAAGCCTGGATGGGAGCTCTGACTTTTAGGATGTGTCTGACACATCTGGCAACATTGATTTCAGAGTCTACTTGTGCTGGCCTACTTACTGGACTAGCCCTGGCACTGCCTGGGTCCTCTTGAATTTGTTCCAATCATGGTAGCAGTCACAATTTCTTAAAATATTTTTAAAAAACAAGAGACCCTCATCCTCCCATAATAACCAGGCACTGCCTAGGCTCTTTAATCAGTAGTCCTCTTATTATAAGAACCAGAAGAAGGATATGTTACTCACAATGCAGGTTCATTCTGTTTTGTTAATCTGTAAATATTACTTTTAAGCCAGTGCCATTCCATGCTTAGATAACAAGACTCTAGATGATCTGTCTCACTATCAGAAGAAGAGATTCTGTGCCTTAGTACCAACACAAACTACAATTAGGACTCCTTTAAAAAAAACAACCTTTCAAATAAATTGCAATGTAGGGAGTGCTTACTTCTGCTGTTTCTTCTGCATCAATGCTTCTCAGGCTATCTGGTGTGGAGAACTAGTAGAGGATGCCAGGGACTTGCACTAAATTTGTGCCCATTGGCTACAACTGTTTGTTTCTTTCCTGGAAACGTGCCAGGGAGCAGTAGGGAATGGCTGAGGGACTGCCACCAGTCTTAGCTACTAACTCTGAATAACCTTGTTTTCTTCAATTTCCTCTGCCCGATCTCCATGATGCTAAATTTAGCCAGTCTGGGTGTTGGATGTACAGGGGGTCCTTGGTATTCAAAGGATTTGGTTACAGGACCATCCATGGATACCAAAATCCGTGGATGTTCACGTCCCATTATATACAAAGTATATAATGTAAAATGGCATCCTTTATATAGCAAAATGGCATCCCTTATATAAAATGCTGAACAACAAGGTTTGCTTTTTGGATTTTTTTTAAAAGAATATTTTCAAGCTGTAGTTGGTTGATTCTGTGGATAAAGAATTCATGGATACAGATGGCCAACTGCATTATTGGACCTTAATACAGTAAGTCCTTTATCTGTGGCAGATCGTAGAGAGTCTCTGTCAACATACTCATCAAAAGAGAGTGCCATGGCCTGCAAAGCCAATGAGGGGTGAATAGAACTACTTGAGCCCTCTCCCGCCTGATTCTGATCAATCCTCTCTTGAATTATCAGCAAAGGAGAAACACATACAGAATTTGGCCACATGACTGACAACGCATCTTGACTTTCTGCATCTGGACTTCCATATATCAAAATAAATCCTTTTACTTTGGAATTCTTGCCAGAGGTGAAGAGGTCGATTACAAATTCTCCAAATTTTTCCTGCAAGCAGTC
Organism: Gambelia wislizenii; assembly: GCA_030847615.1. NCBI lineage: Eukaryota > Metazoa > Chordata > Lepidosauria > Squamata > Crotaphytidae > Gambelia > Gambelia wislizenii. The sequence goes on from JAUMIR010000004.1 coordinate 254,290,302, forward strand.
GAAAACTTAGCTCTTCAAGCTCCATTCCCCTGGCAATATTGTGTGCCTGCTCAGAAATTCTGCTGCTGAATTCATAGTCCCTTTCAGGTAGGCTGCCATCAATGATTTTATATGTTTCTCGGCTCAACTTAACATTAAGTTTGACTCCTCTATAAATCTCTGAGAACAAGATCTGCTGTGATTGAACAAATGCACCTTTACTGACACATTTTCCATACATATCTGCACATTCTGATTGTGTATTATTGGAGCACAATGAAGGAATGCTAGTCTGACCACCTTTATATCCGACAGATTAATTGTTAATGACTTCTCAACTGAAGACCTTGGTTCTGAGCAGAGAGACCATTGCAATGGGCTCCCCAGCCATAAAGACTTTCATCTGTTATTATTATCTTGTTATTATTATTCTTGATGAATAAAGAAGTTGCCATTGCCCATCAACCTGTTCCTAATATACCACTCCAGATCTTTCAGAACCTGTTGTGGTATTGCTAAGGTGTAATGTTTCTTCTGTATTATGGATGTAGTCTGGGGAATAGTGGAATAGGCCTGATATAGACCCTCACCCAAGGAACTAATTGAATTATTGATGTCAAAACTCCCAGTACTCTTGCTAAATTCATCATATTTGCCCTCTTTCTCTGAATTAACTCTATTATCATCTGCCTTATCTTCTTCATCCTCTCCTCTGAAAGGAAAACGCAACCTCTCTCTGTTTCTATTTGAGCTCCCAAATGAGATAAACTCTTTGTTGCCCTGGGATGACTTTTCTTATAATTCACCATGAATCCATGTTTCTCCAGATGTTCTAAGGTCTTTCTGAGGTCTGTTTCTGTCTTTGCTCAACTCCTTCCTTCACCGAAATATTGTTCAGATAAGGTAAAAGATAAACTTCTTGTTGTCTCAAATACACTATTTAAACTACTATTTTGGTAAGAACTCTGGGAGCCAACACCAGGCCAAAAGGTGTATAACCAGATAACTTATCTTCATCAAACCTACAAAAATTTGGGTTGACAGACATAGATGCCAGCTCAGATACCCTTTGAACCAACATTATCTCCACCAAAAATAATACTTTGAATGAAAGACACCTTAGTGAGGCCTCTTTCAAAGGCTCAAATGGTGTACCTATCAACATATTTAACACATTTAAGGGAAAGTAGGCACTAGTCAATTCTGTTGTTTCCTGCATATAAGAGCACATTCATGTACTTTAGTGTGTGTTTTACAAATTCAGTTTTGAATATGTTTTGAATCTCTGTAAAACAATTTTTATGATTCCCTTTAGTAACCAGAAGTCAGCATGACAAAGTGGTTTCTGTGTGGGACTACAACTCTGGAGACCAGGGTTTGAAACCCCCCCCCCTCAGACATGGAAATCCAGGGATTGACCTTGGGCAATCCAAAGTTCTTGGGCGAGTCACACACCCTCAGCCTCAGAAAACTCTGTGATAGGGTCACCTTAGGATCACCATAAGTCAGAAATGACATGAAGGCGCACAATGACAACAAACTTGTGATCACTACCTCTACTTGTCTACTACTTGTCTGAAGTTATACTCCACAGATGACCAAAGTTAAGAAGTCTCCCCACACCAGTAGTATCTTTAAGTCAAAACTGTGTTCTTCCACCCCTACTGGAGTGGTTGGCTCCTCTCCTGCTTTGTTGTTGACCTTGCTGTTTGAACTGAAATCTGGATCTATTCCACTGAGACTTATAAGAACTGAAATTTCTCTGCCTTTGAAAACTTCTTCCCCTTGAAAGAAGAGTAATTTCTAAAATATTTCCTGTCTACCTTTTTCTTCTGTGTGGTTTGCAGTATCTGCTTTTTGACTTTACTTTTTACCAACACCTTCTCCAAAGCCTTACCTCCCAATAGTAATTTAACTGTGAATGGTGTATTCACCAAATATGTTGTGGCCTTCTGATCTACTTCCCAGTGTTTAATCCATAGTGACTGTATACATATAGCTGCTGATGATATTGCCCTTGCAGCATAATCTGGAACATCATAACTCACATCTGTCACACACTGCAATAAACTGGCCAATATACAGTAGCACCCCCGTATCCGTGGGGGATTGATTCTGGGACCCTGCGCGGATAACGAATTCTGCAGATAATAGCAAACGCCATCCCAGGGGCCATCTAGCCTCCTCCACTTCCACCTTGCCATGGCCCCACTGCAGTGATAGGAACCATCCTGAAGGAAGGGGGGACAAGATCGCTCCTCTCCCTCCCTTCACCCCCCACTATGGCCCCGCTACAGCAGCGATCATGGGGACAAAGGGGGAAGGGGAGGAGGCTAGATCACTCCTCCCTTCCCCCTTCACCCCTGCAATCACAACCATGGTGACCAGGAGCCCTCCCAGGGGAAGGGACAGGAGAGGTGAGATTCCTCCCCTTCTCCCTTCCCCTGCCATCACCAACTGTGGATAATTGAATCTGCGACTGGCGAATCAGCGGATGCGGGGGTACTACTGTACCATCTTTTGAAATGTTCGAGCACTTATTTCCTGTACCCACAACATACCTGCTCTTACAAACATTAATGTTGCAATTATGGCCCTAACTGCCTTTTAAAGCACTGCATCAAATCTTTTTTCATCCATGTTGTGTCTCCTTCCCTTGGGAGTACTGCGTTTGAGATAAGAGCTGAAATGGGAGAATCGACTAATGGCATAGCACATTGCTCCATTAACTCTTTCTCATACACCTGTAATTTTTTGCTGTAACTAATGAATCTCCTATTATTTACTTTTTAAACAATTCTAGCAACGGTATCCAACTATCCTGCATAGGAACCTACTGCATTATTGTAGACAAATTACTAGCCTCTTTCTGTCCCTGAAGGGATTCCTGGTTCAAATTTCCATTTGCATTTAAATCTAAGGTAATTAGCACCTTCTTTAGTAACCCCTTAAAATGCTCAATGTCAAATAATCTGTTGCTTGCTGCTTCCTTCTCAGAACCCTCTTCAGTTTCACTCTCCAACTCCTCTCCATCTTCTCCAGAATATGAATCCAATTCTGGCAGATCTACTTTACTTTCATATTCCTTCCTATTGACTGGATTGCCTGTTATACTTCTTTGCTTTGTTTTTTCTTTGCATTTCAAAGAACTAGTGGTAGGTTCAATGGCAATTTCTTTCGTTCTCTGTTCATTAGAACAACTATTCTGTTCATGTTCCTTAACATTTGATTGACTGGGTAAATTTCCAGTAAATGAATTCATTCCCATTCCATTATATTAACCTTAAGTAAGAAATTTACTGAATCAAATTGACTGATCAAATTCATTAAATTATTCAAATTGCTTACAGTCGTACCTCAATATTTGCAGCTTTGACATTCACAGTTCCTCCTATTTGTGGAAATCCTTGGCTTCTCCCCCACCCCCGAGGGTACGTGGTTTGGGGGAGGAGCCAAACCTGAGGAAAGCTGAGTGAGTGCCCCCCCTTTAATCAGCTGTTGCTCCTTCTGCATGAGGGATGAAAGCTGATTGAAGCTGGGCACTCACTCAGCAAACCGGGGGCGGTTTACAAAGTGAGCGCCCCACTTTAATCGGCTTTTGCCCCTTTCACATGAGGGATGAAAGCTGAGTGAAGCCAGGTGCTCACTCAGCAAACTGGGGGCGGTTTGCTGAGTGAGTGCACCACTTTAATTGGCTTATGCCTCATCTGCATGAGGGATGAAAGCCGATTGCAGCCGGGCAGTTTGCTGGCAGCGGAGGCCCAGAGGTATGGCGGCAGGGGCATGGTGGCGGCAGCAGTGGGTGCATGGTGGTAGTGACAGGGTGAGTGACAGTGGTGGTGGTGGCAGAGGAGGCTTGGAAGGCCTAGGCAGGGCGGGTTGCAGTGGCGGCTGCTTGGGCCACAAGCCTCTCTCCCTCCTTCTCCAGTGTGTTCCATCTGGGCCCCCCAATCTTTGCATAGATTTTTATTTGCTGTTTTTTCACATTTGCGGGGGTCTTGTGCCCCTAACCCCTGCGAATATGGAGGGATGACTGTATTACATATATTTGATAAATTAATTGTATTTAATAAAGTATGACTAATTAATGTTCATTGTATTCCTGCTTGTACCTCTATCCTCACTAACTCTCTAATGGTATTTGCCACTGCAGCGGTATTAAGGTGAGAGACCCGTGCTATTGAAGTGGACTCATTCAAAACATTCCTGTTAACCTGTGCTTGTGGGTTATTTTCTGCCAAAACGCACATGCCAGGTAATTCATGTATTGGTTCTGAATATTTTCATTTAATAATAACAATAATAATAAAATTTATTTATACCCCACCCCTCCGCTAAAAACAATCGGGGCAGCTTCCAACAATGAAAATATTATAATAATGACTAAAACCACCACCCACCCCCAACCTCCCCCATAAAAAGACATTTAAAGGGGCTCTTTTTTCCTCCCCAGATTGCTGCCTCTGATTCACTGAAGCATCTGGCAAGTCAAGCATCATGTGCGACTGCACAGATGACAGCTTGGCTGATGCTGATTGGACATTCACTTTCCTCAGCTCTGACCCACCCTTCTGGGTGGAATCTAAATTTTCAATATGGCAACCAGAAGTTGTGTCTGCGCTATTGAGCTCCAAAGATCCTTTGCTGCTATTCCCTGACTTACCAGGTGTGTCCCTAATTTTATTTTTTCACTTTACCACTTTGTTTTGAGAGTTCCTTTGGTTTTTACCAGTGCTGCCCACTACTGCAGGGACCAACTCTCAGTTTCCCTTTTGCTGGACATAATGAAAATTTTCTTTAACAATAACTCCATTCCAGACTCAGAGATATGTCACTCATTTGGCATTTGAACTTTAACATTAGCCCCATTGCACTGCTCACCCTCTGTGACCTGCTGACTTGCAACAGTCATGTGGGAGCTTACTGAAACTGTCCTCCGCAGAATGCCTCTTCTTTTCTAAATGCAAGCAGGTATCGGCTTTGGCTCCATCCACCTCATTTTACTTTCTTTTCTTGCCTTGTAAATCAGTAGTCATTACTAACCTAAGTAATTTGACGTGCCTTGTCCCCAGTACTGTAATTAATTTAAGTTATAGTCAGATTGAGAAAGAAGGGGAAAGAAAGAAAAGACTTGACCAGTTGGCAAGGCAGGATTTTAAAAAACTGAGGGGAGAGTGTATAAGGAGGCAACGGTTACAACAGTTTAGAATGTGTGATGATTTCTGCCTCAATTAGATTGGTACGAGGGGTTAACTCGCATGTAATAGACTACTCCTTCAGCCTACCTGAGAATCAACTTTCTGTCATTACATGGTCCACAGCCCCCAGCAACTAGGCTGAAGACTGAGCAAGGGTTATCATCATGTAGAAGGAGTAATTAGAAGCCTGGGGCTGCTGTCCCATACTAATCTAAGCATCCGCAGCTGTAACCTAATTAAATGTATCATGTTTATACTCCAGCAAAGTGTTTATATATTGTCTTCTACTGCACTTTGTCCCACTCAGTATGTCCTGACAGAGTTGCAAACATCCCTGGTAAGAATAGGAGAGTCCTGTGACACCTCAAGGGCAAACAACTGAGGGAGATGGAGGAACTATGGATTTTCCTCTTTCATCAGATACCATTTCAGTGTACATCTGACTTTTTAGAGAAACACACTTACCAAAGTTTTCAACTGTGATCTCTTTTCTGTTAGTTGTTGTGATAATAAAGGTTTCTTCAGAAGAAATGCCAAATACCTAGAAGGACAAGTTAAATATTAAATGACATAAAGAGGAAAGGAGGATGTAGAGACATTACAGTAAAAAAGATTAAATAATTTTTAAAAATACCTTTTGGGCTCAGACTAAAAGTCTACCAAGTATCTGGCTCAGACTAAAAGTCTACCAAGTTTAGAATCTGGTTTCCCACAGATGCAAACCACATAGAATTCCACAAGTAGGACACAAAAGAAAAAGGACTCCTTCACGACTGACTCTACCAACTGGTATTCAGGGAGATACTATTGCTGGAGTTTTTAATTTGTTGCAGCCAACAGCTGCTGAAATACCTTTCCTTCACTATTTCCCCTTTAAGATTATCTAACTTACTAGCCATTACTGAATTCTGTAGAAATAAATTCCATATAATAATTACAAATTGTGGAGAGATACATTAAAGTTGGCCTCCGTATCCCTGGGTTCTGCAGGCACAGATTTAACCAACTACAACTCAAAAATATTCAAGCAAAAATTTTCTAAAAGCAAATCTTGCTGTTCACCATTATATATAAGGGATGTCATTTTTTTTACTACACCATTTTTTAAACGACGCCATTGTATATAAAGGGACTTGAGCATCAGTATCCACAGGCGGTCCTGGAACCAAACCCCAGCAGATACTGAAGGCTCACTGTACTTATGTGCAACTGTTGTCTTTTTGAGTTGTCTTATGTGTACTCCCACATAAGGATTCTGCACTACTACAAAGTTCTGTCTGAGAAACTTCTAAAGCTACCTTCATGACCCCTCAAAAACAAAGACACATTTAACTTATCTTAATCACCCTTCTGACAATCAACTTTCAGTGTAAGTTGATGCATACAGTGATATTGAATTTGATGCACTTTTTACTTTCATTTTTATAACAGAATTGAAAAAAAATGCTGTAAATTAAACTGCTTGCTTTGAGAACATTGATTTTTTTATTTAATAAGGTTTTTGCTTTAAAAATCAAAGTATGGAAATTTTAAAACATATACTATATGAGAAGGGCTCTGCTTTTTCTATCTCTTATCTGGGCAACTGAAAACAGACTGAGTTGTTTACTACAGCATAGATGTTTAAGCTGAGCTAGAGAAGAGTGACATCTGCTGGTGGGTAGTGAAACAGACTGAATAAACTATACAGTACTTTTAAATTAAACTTCTTTTTCTATCTTTCTTCCTCCTCTCCTTTAAAAAGTGGATAACTGGGTGTGTGTGTGGAGTTTTGGATTTTAATAGACTTTCCTCTTGAACTGAGTACATTTTAAAATTTTTGAAATGTCAACTTTTAAAATAAATTATTCAGAATGAGTAGATGAAGAGCCAATACAGTGGGCCCTTGGTATCTGCTGGGGTTTGGTTCCAGGACCCCCCACAGATACCAATATCAACAGATGGTCAAGTCTTATTATATACAATGGTGTAGTTAAATGGTGCCCCTTATATAAAATGGCAAAATCAAAGTTTGCTTTTGGGGATTTGGGGGGGTGGGCTGGTATTTTCAGGCTATGGATAGTGGAATCCATGGATGCAGAATCAGTGGATACTGAAGGATGACAGTATAAGAAAGATTTAGAGAATTATGCTGGAGCAGATGGAAAAGGGAAAGAAAAATGCTTTTTCTTCACATCAAGACCCAAAGAAAGAGACTATGATGACCCTGTGGTACAGAAATGGATCTAAAGAGTATTTCATGGAACATAAGAGGAGTAAATTCACCTCAAAAAAGAAGAAAACATTTTCATTATCTTTACAAGCAAAAATATAATTTAATTTGTTTACAAGAAACCAATATTACAAATTCAGAAACTAAATATTTACATTATCCAAAGTTGGGAAAATAATATGTGGCTACTGCAGACAAAAAGAAGAAAGGAGTAATGATATAAGTAAAATCAACAATTTCCTCTGAGAAAATATTGGCAGATCCACAGGGGTGAATAAAAATTTAATTTCAAGGATTTTTAAAAATGGTGATATGAGTTTAGCTTCCTATGGAAAATCTCTCTCTCTCTCACACACACACACACACAAATTTAATGCAGCCCCTTCTTGAAAACCTCTTTCAAAATTTGATTTTATTGGGTGATTTTAATGAGGTTACAATACCAAAATCGGATAGAAAATCTGTCAAGGACATTAAATTTAACCAGGGAAAATTGCTGAAGTCTTTTTTAAAAAACTTTATAGAGAATTTGAGCTTAAATCCTAATATGGTGATATTATCGAATGCAGTCCCCACCCCCAGAAAAACATAGTTCATTATTAGGATGTATATGTTTTGGCTTTCAAAATCTGATTACTAGAAATGTGACAATGAATAATTGGCCAAGAACTTTTCAAGATCACAATCCTATACCATTATGTTTGAAAGGAAAAAAGCATCTTTTATCTGGAGACTGGATGAGTCTATTTTGCAAAATGAAATGAATGTAGAGAAAGCTAAAAAGTGACTGAAAGAATACATTTGACCCTCTGTATCCACAGATTTGGCATCCACTGATTCCACCGTCCATGGCTTGAATTTTTTTTTATAAATTCCAAGAAGCAAACCTTGATTTTGCCATTTTATATAAGGGACACAATATTACTATGCCAGTGTATACAATGGGACTTGAGCATCCACAGATTTTGGTATCCATGGGAGGTCCTGGAACCAAACGCTAGCGGATACCAAGGCCCACTGTACTCTGAAGATAACTTATAGATAAAGGTATAGATATTAGAACAGTTTGGGATGCTGTCAAAGTAAGTATGAGAGGGTTTTTTTTTTTAATTCAACAAAGTTTGGAATCGAAGAAAAACAAAACAAAACCGATAGCAGACAATTATGGAAGAATTTGAAAGAGAGAAAAGCATATTAAAAGGAAGTCCAAATAACTCAAAAATACTTCAGGAAATAAAGACACACTTGTCAATGCTGATGGTGAAAGAAATTGAGAGAAAATATTTTTGAAACTTAAGATTTTGAATTTGCAAACAAATCAGGGAAATGGTTGGCTTATAAATTAAGCAAGGACAGAGAGAAGAAAATGATATCTCGGTTATGTGATACAGATGGAGAGATAATGGACAGTGGAAAAATCCAAAAGATATTTTATATGTATTATCCAGACTTATTTTTAAAAGGATCAAATTTGGAGGAAGAACATTGAGAAATATTTGAATCAACAGGATTGCATGATTATCAGAGATACAGAAAAAACACTGAATAAACCTATCTTCTTAGAAGTTTTGATAACAATTGGATAGGTGAAAACTGGGAACACGCATGGTCCAGAGGGTTTTCTGGTGGTTTAGTATAAGAAATTTGAACAGGAACATTTGCTATACAGTTGTCCCTTCATATTTGCTGGGGTTTGGGTCCAGGACCCCCCGTGGATACCAAAATCTGTGAATACTTGAGTCCCATTATATTCAATGGTATAGCAAAATGGTGTCCCTTATATAAGATGGCAAAATCAAGGTTTACTTTTTGGATTATTATTTTTAAAGAATATTTTCAAGGCATGAATACTTAAATCCACGGATACCAAATCTGTGGCTACAGAGGGACAACTGTAGTTACAAAGAATTTTTAGTTCGATTTTATGCAGCAAGAAAATCCCTGAGATTTGGGAGATGATGACAACAATACTAATACTGAAAGGAGGCCATGAAGAAACTAGCTATTATATTAAATTAGAGCTATTATGTAGGTGTTTGGGTAGTAGCCGCTCCTCTGGTACATGCGACCAGTGGAGTTTCTGCTCAGAAGCAACAACCAAGGAGCTAGTGAGAACAGGACACAGAGAGGTGAGGGGAGGAAAATTGGGTGTTGTATGAGTTCACAGATGACCACTGAAAGAACTACAGTTACAGGTAAGCAACCTGTCCCTCTTCTTTGTGGTCCATGTGACTCACACAAATGGGAAACTAGCAAGCTACCAACCACAAGAGGCAGGGGTGTCATGCAAGACAAGAAAACACGGCCTTCCCAAATGTGGCTTCAGCCCTAGACCTTGTATTCAATCTATAGTGGGAGATGAAGGTCAAGGATTGTGATCACATAGCCACTCTGCACATATCCCCCAAAGGAACACTTCTCAGAAAGGAAGATGATGTTGCCATCGCTCTGGTTGAGTGACTGCATGCATCTGGCGGGTCTTGCTTTCCATGTTCTTAGGCCAGATGGATGGTAGAAAAGACCCACTTTGAGAAGTAGTGGGAAGAAACTAGCAGTCCCCTTTTCTCTGAGAAGTAGCACAAGAAAAATCTCTGTGAAATGCAGAAGGCTGCGGTCCTGTCCACATAAAATGCTAGTGCCTGACAAATTTCAAGGCAATGTAGAACACACTCAAGGTCTGAGGCTGGATTCTGCATTAATGCAAGTAAGACAAGTTCAGAACTGGCAACCAGATTTTGCTATTTTTAGGGTTTCTTCTTTCCCGTTGAAGCTGTCTAGGTGTTTGTGGATTTCAATAGCTTCTCTGTGCATTCTGATATGATAATACCTAGATAACTTCAATAGGAAAGAAGAAACCCTAAAAGTAAACAAAATCTGGTTGCCAGTCCTGAAAAACACTAAAATCAAAACCCAACACTTGCAAATGAACTCCACCCAGAGACAGGGGGATTTCCAGCAGAAAATGGACCATTAACCAACCATTAGCCAAACAGATACTAATACTCCATGCATATCTCCACCCAGAAACTAGCCATTCAAATACACAAATGTACATAGCCTCCCCAACAGGAGTGCACAGTATATAAACCCCACACATGCTCCTACCCAACCATTCTCTGAAGATACCAGCCACAGATGCAGGCGAAAGGTCAGAAATAAACTCTTCCAGAACACGGCCTCACAGCCCGGAAAAAAAGCCCAAGGAAAATCTATGGATGCCAGCCATGAAAGCCTTTGGCTCCTAATAAACTTCACCTGCTGGGATGGTTCCAGGTGAGACTTCTCAAGGTTGACAATGAGGCCCATTGAGTCCAGAAAGTGAAGTGTGAGATATATGTTGTCAACAAGGTGGGTCTAAGAATGGCAACAGAAGGCCAGTGGATGTATGGAAAGAGGATGACCTGTTGCTGCCTGAACCATGCTGCCACCACTGCCATGTACTTCATAAAGACTTGAGGAGCAATGCAAAGTCAAAATGGAAGTGTAATGGGGAACAGCCCTTCTTCCCACAACAAAGGAAACACCTGTACAACTGTCAAATTGCAATGTATAAGTATGCATCCCTTAAATCCAGCATTGCAAACTAATCCCCTTCCTGCAACAGGGGCAAAATGGACCTAAGAGTAACTATTCTGAAATGCCTAGGTACTATGTAGAAGTAGATGTCCCGAAGGTCCATGATGAGGTGGAGTACTTTCTTGAATGAATGAAGTAGCGGGAGAAAAAACACCATTTGATCAATGTTACTGGGACAGGGTCTGTGGTACCTTGGAGGAGAAGAGTGTTGACTGCATCAGAGGGAGGAGTAATATAGATTACCCCCAGTGAGCAGTACTCCAAAAACTCTATTGCATACCCCCATGTCCAATGTTGAGAACCGAGGAGACCATCACGATAGCAGCCCAGGCCTGAAGGTAACTGAAGCCTGTTGTGGAAGAGTAAGGTAGAGGTGTGAAGGCCCAGGAAAAAAAAACTGGAAAAATTCAGAAAAAAACAGTTCTTTTATGTCTTTTTTCCTGAAGCCTTTTGGGTTTTTTTCTGAAAAAGTAAAAAAAGGAAGAAAATTGATTATGGAACATTTTATTTTAGAATGATGGATAAAATCTGAAACTGATACTGAGAACTATAGCTCAGAAAATGAGTCTGATAAAATTTCATGCCTATGCATTGAATCTTAGTCCCTCCCTCTTCCCTTCCATACACTCCCCCCTTCAATTCTTTTTATGGGAGTGGGTGCTTTATGTCTATTTGATACTATGAAGAGGAAATATGAATAATTTTCTTACTAATCCTGATGGTTTCTTCTGTTTTTTTTTTTGTTTGTTTTTAACTGTATTTTTGCCTGCTCCACATAAATTAGCAAACCAATGAGGTTCCATACAGTTCAGGAGAGTGTTGCTCCATTTGCTACAAATAAAAATTAAAAAAATAAAGAAAAGTAAATTCCATTTGTAATAATTGTTTGAATACACTGTATTTTGATATACCAATTATAATTTTATGCCAAATCAAATTGTACATAGTTGTATTTTATGTTCCTAAAGAAAGAGTGACTTCCAATATGTAAAAAGTGCTAATGTTGCATTTTTTCCAAAAAATTACATTTTTTTCCCAGAAAAACAACAGGTTTTTTTTACATGGCTTCAAAATTTCTGGAAATTTTGCATCTCTAGAGTAGAGTGGATGTGGGAAGATGGCTTGCCGAGAAGTCAGATGTTCTTTCATCATTGGAGTCTTTTCCTATAATACTGTAGGCAGATGAGGTCTTCCAAGATGATGAGGGGAAGAGCAGCTGGTCTGGATTGCCAAGGTGTTAACAAGCTTACGGGGACCTCTTGGGTCCAGATGACTGGTCCACCCATAACAAGATCGGGATGATAGCTGAACATGTGGCTAGAAGCCAAATTTGCGAGCTGTAGCATTTTGTGTGTATGCTCAAACTTGTTGCTCATCTCTGCATTAAAGAAGCCACTCTTGTCAAATGGAAGGTCCTCAATGGTTATTTTTGCCTGGTGGGACTACCTAGATGAACACAGCCATGCATGCCTCCTCAATGCAATGGATCCCACCAACGCCTTGCCACTGTAATCAACCTTGTGCCTTAGTGTATTTATTTGTTGGGCCGCTAAGTTGTGGGCCTAAGCCTGTAGAACACTAGTCAATCTTTTGTCCTTCTTAGGGAGCTTCACCAAAAATAGGGGCATTTTTTCCAACAACAGTTGCTGGTAAGCCCTCATGTAACCTTCATAATTGGCCATTTGAAACAAGAGGGCTGCAGTGGAATAAAATCTTCTCATCACTGCATAAAGTTTCTTGCCCTCTCTGTCAGATGGAGTCATATGCTTCTTCTGAAGGGATTGGACTGGCCTGCCCCTACAATGATCAAATTGGGCTTGGATGATGTAAAAGCCAATCTGATCCTGCTTTAACAACATGATACATCTCATCTATCTTCTTAAAATAGACTGTATTGAGAAAGGAGAGGCCCAGGATTTACATGCCATTTTCAGAAGGGAAGGCAGCAGAGGAATCGATGCTGGCATTGGCACCTTCATTTGGATTTGTCAATACACAGAGTAAGACTGTTCAGCCTCTTGCTATTTTACCTCCAATTCCAAAGCCTTCACCATTCTCAACATTTGCTCCCCAAGACCCTGATGTCATCAGTTGCTGAGGTCAAGTAATTTTCACCCAAAATGTTAGGAGGGGAGTGCATTGGTGGAAGTCCTGATGAGGCAGAAGGAGAAGTCTGAGTCCTCAGAGCCCAACAACTTCCACATGAACTGTTCACCTTGGTGGGCTGGTGAGATTGAACGACAAGGAGGCATCCTAGTTCCAGAAGACAGTACAAATGATTGGGATTAAGGAGGCAAAGCTGGAGGTAAACAACACTCTGTAGACTCAGACAGCTCAGGTTGCTTCAAAGCCCACTGTGAGTCGGATTGCTTCTGAGTCCTCTCCAACTCAAAACATTCTGGGGTCGGGGACTGTTGCCTGCTTGGTACTGAGGTGTATGGTACTGAGGCAGGTTCTGATCTATAATACTGTACATGATGGGATCAAATTCCCTGGAACAGTACCAAACATCCTCTAACTCCTTGTAACTGAATTCTATGGATGGAGAGTATACACTCCTATAATACAGAGAGTGCATTCAATAGGCTCCATACTTCTCCAGATCCCTGCGGCCATATTGCCTGAAATCTCATCCATACTGACAACAAATTCATAACAGTACCAACTGCACAGTGGGGACCTCAACCACAGACTACAGAATCTTGATGGAGAAGATCCTAGACCCCGAAAGCTGCACGATATTGACCTTGACATTGAGTGCCATAATCTAGCAGTTGGACAAAGTGACTGAGTGGGTGGGAGATCCTTCACTGGCAGAGGTGGAAGAGATAGTTGTGTTCGATCCAAAGGCAAAGGTGACCTTTGCTGCATCTTTAGGGGGGGCACTCCACAATCTCACCCTCAGAAGCAGTCATGATGTGAACAATCACCTGCAGAGTCTTCTTGCACTGGTTCATGAGCTGGAGGTTTGGTGCAGAGAGATGAGCATTTTGATTCGATCGAGATCGGTAATGAAGGCTCATGATCTTGAACTATCTCTACTAGAAGGGGCTGCTGAGACCGTTCAAGGCTTGAGGTGAAGAAGGCTAAACCCGAGACCAAGATCCCTCAATGCTTTTTACCCTCTTATGATGCCTCTTTTCCATCCAGTGCTTCAGAACTGATGTGAAAGCCTCACCTGGTGTCAAAAGATGAACAGCAGACTCCAAAGTGGAACACTTGGTGGTGTCCTTGGCCTTTTCAGAACAGGCTGCAGATTCCTGCAGAGAGTACTTCATTGTCACCTAGACAGAAGAGGCAGTTGGGATTGAGATGGTTCAAGGAGGAACCCAATTCAACCCCAAGAAAGGCTGTACGGAGTAGCCTACTTTCAACACATTGACGGAGGCCCTCAAAGTTTGTTCTCAAAGGAGTGCTTTGAGTCTCGAAGATTGGTTCTGGTATGCCAGTGAGGTGAATGCCTGACAATGAGAGCAGGCCCCCACATTATGTCCTTTCCTCAAGCATAACAGGCAGTGCAAGTGGCCATCTTTCTCGGGGATCTTGGCCACAAAAGAGCCACACTTTTTAAACGGCTGAGGAAGCCGTTCTGAGGCAACAGCTAATCAGAGCCACCGAGGCCATGAAAGTGGAGTCCAGAAAAACCAGACCATTAGTCAAGCTGAAATCAGAGTCCAAAGCTAGGCCAAAACTCAATCTAAAGAGAATCAGAAATCTAAGCCAAAAATACTGTAACCATTACACAGATCGATAAGATCACTAACAGTTCCTTCACTGCTATGGCAAATGAAAAGGAACTGAGGGATTGAGTGGGAACCACATTAACCACATGTACCACTGGAGGACGGGCTACCATCAAGATGCTTATGTAATAGCTCTAGAATGTTAAACAATGCACTGCACAGGCACAGATAACCCCAGTTGTGTGAGTCACAGAGACCACAAATGTCCTGGACTCACAGTTCAGAACAGTGGAAAGTGCCTGAGGAGCAACAGGGGAAGGGGTGTTGGTCTAGTCTGTTGCCAGTTGTCCATAATACAAGCAATAGGAATCAAGAGCCAGTCCAAAAGTCAGTCACCAATTGTCTATACAAGATGCAAGAGTAGTCAAAAGCCAGTCCAGAGTTCAGTTACCAAGTTTCCATACCAGATGCTAGGGAAACCAATACCCTAGTAGAGTCAGGTCTAAGGTCCAAGTCCACAGTCAGCAAGGAATGACTGCAACAGTCCAGAAGTCCCTCCAAAGTCAAGACAAGCAGGAACATAGGAGTACATGTTGGCTTTCTTGTGCGTCCTGCAAAACATGCAGTGACAAAAAACTAGGCCCACAGAGATGCAAAAAAAAAAAAAAAAAAGCATTGTCTGAGCTGCTTATCCCCAACAGCAGCTAAAAACAGCAGAGTACAGAAGCTCAGACCCCCCTACTAGTATTTGGAAAACCGGCACTGACCAACCTTGAAATGAAGCACAGACACTGTTCGTTTATTTCAAAGTCCTTGGAGGCTCTTTATCTTGTTGTTGCAGGATATATACAAGATATACACATATTCATTCGATGTTCTCCAACAGTAAATAGTAACCACTCTCTGTAAACATGCACAATCCACTACTACAATCAACCATCTACAATGCACCTTCTACAACCCACTCTCTACTACCCACACAAACTCTGGGTCTCTGCAGACTGATATAAAGTGGTGATTATGCTGGGCTAGCACCTGGTGCTCCATACCCTTCACAGCCATATCAACTATTTTTCTACTTTGGTTTAAAGGCACAGTGTTCCACCAGTGTAGCAAAGAATAGCAGTTGCCAGCACTGAAACTAAAAGGAAAAACTGCTTCCAGATTTATAGCCAAAGATTCCAGGCTAGGTGGAGCTCATTAGCCAGAAAGCAGGTCAGCGTTTGGTATTTAAACAGTGTTAAGTGTGGCCTTTCTTTCTTTGGCGTTCAGAGAAGGAAAGCGACATATCATCTGGATCATCCATCGCTGGCTGGCAGACTGTTTATTCTTCAGAATGAGGTATGTTTTCCTTATCTGCTTCAGCTGCCCTCTCGGAGGATGCCTGGGCATTTCCTGCAGGCTGAGCCAGGAGTTCCCTTTCTGCTTATTCAGGCTGAGCCACGCTTTCCCTTGCTGCCTCGTCTGTGTTCTCTGCTTCTTCCTCGGATCCTCAGTAAGGGGATTCATGACATTGAAGAAGAATGCCCCTCGCACTTGTGCCTTGAAGTGCTGACAAACAGAGACTTCAAGCTTTCAGAACATGGCAACACTGAGGTAGCACTGCAGCATCATAGAGTACGTAATAGTTATACTTTTAAAAATCACCAAAAAGAAAGAAGGGACAAGCACAACATCTATAACTCTTTTCTGTTAGGAAAATACAGAAACCTGTCATCAACCATAACTACAGTTGTCCCTCCGTATCCATGGATTTGGTATCCACAGATTTAAGTATTCACGGCTTGAAAATATTCTTTAAAAAATAATAATCCAAAAAACAAACCATGATTTTGTCATCTTATATAAGAGGCGCCATTTTGCTATGCCATTGCATATAATGGGACTTGAATATTCACAGATTTTGTTATCCACAGGGGGTCCTGGAACCAAACCCCAGAGAATATGAAGGGACAACTATATATGGCAGTTAGTGCTACCTCAGTAATACCTGTAGTTTTACTGATTTTTTTAAAGGAACTGTGGGCCTTATAAGCAACATAAATGTAAAGGCTCAAATAAGAGTATTTGATATGAACTGCCAGTCCTTTCATCTCTCACAGTTGACCATTAACAATTTCCATACCATTTCATTAAACAACACAATCTTATTTTTACCATACCATTTGATTAAACAACACAATCTTATTTTTAGTTTTTCCCCAATATATAAACATTTTTTCTTCTTCTCAGGATATATTGATTCTACATAGTCTCTTCTCCAGGTGCTTCTGCAAACTGAAGCATAATGAGCAACAACCACTGTTTGTGGTGCCTGTGTGCAAAATATTCTCCACAAGGATGTTTACATGGTGACCAGGTAAGCCTTGTTATCTTTTAAGTACTGGGGGAGAGTTTTTACTTTTCCCAGCCTTTTGAAAACCTCAAACTCATTCTGTATTTTTTTTCTGTTTTTAATTTTGTTATCTTGTATATTACAGTTTTATATTCTTTTAATAACTTACTTGAAAAGTTGCCTTGGAAACTTTTATGTCACACAATAAATAACCAAAAGCAGGAAGGAGAAGAACGGGTTACCTACTGTAACTATAGCTCTGCCCCGCTCACCCCTGGGCTATATAAGCCCCTACCACTCACCAACTGCTCAGTTCCTTGTAGGCATGTTAAATAAAGTATGTGAGTGGTAGGATACCAGAGGGGAGGAGGGTGGGTTTGTGTGAATTCAGAGAAGACCACTCGAAGAACTATAGTTACTGTGTCGGCTCCCCCTTCTGAGCCTCGCGGCCGTGAACGATCCCGCTCCCCTTTACATCATATAAACATGCTTAATGTTCCTGATGCTGCAAATTGCGGCATCATTCAAGGAACTGAGGGGATTTTAGGTGGGAAGCCCTTATAAGGGACCGTTAGGATGGGCGGAGTTACCGCCAAAAATGTATCAAAGCATGTTCTGCCTAGGTTGTCTGGGCCACCGTGGCATTATCAGTATGCATTGCGAGTTGTCGCGTCTCAGCCTTGCCACAACTCTGGATAGAAGTGGGAATGGGGGAAAGGCATACAGCAAGGTTCCCGTCCATCTGAACAAAAAGGTCAGCTATTTTAGATCTGATCCTAACCAACAGAGATGACCTGGTTAATGGGGTGCAAGTGGTGGGATCCTTAGGAGAGAGTGATCATGTTCTCCTGGAGTTTGTTATACAATGGAAAGGAGAAGCCAGGCATAGTCAGACACGCATTCTCAACTTTAGGAGAGCTGATCTCAATAAACTCAGGGAAATACTGGGGGTGATCCCAGGGTCAGGAATACTAAAAGAGAAGGGACTTCAAGACAGATGGGACTTTCTCAAAAGGGAGATACTGAAGGCACAATTTCAAACAGTACCATTGGGGAAGAAAAATGGGAGGTGTCTCAAGAAACCAGGATGGATGACTAAAGAAATTTCAACGGAGCTAAGTTTTAAATAGAACATGTACAGGAAATGGGAAAAGGGGGAAGTCACCAAAGAAGAATTCAAACAGATAGTGAACACATGTAGGAGTAAAGCCAGAAAAGCTAAAGTGCAGAATGAGCTCAGGATTGCTAAAAAGGTTAAGAACAATAAAAAGGGGTTTGGGGGGGGGTATGTCTGCAGTAAAAGGAGGAAGAAGGAAATGGTAGGGCCACTACGTGGAGAAGATGGCAAAATGCTAACAGGGGACAGAGAAAAGGCAGAATTACTCAACACCTTCTTTGCCTCAGTGTTTTCAGAAAAGGAAAAGGGGGACCAACCTGAGGATAAAGGAACAGAGGACACAATAGGGGAAATCCAGCATAGAATAAGCAAAGAGGTAGCACAGAATACCTTCTTAATCTAAATGAATTTAAATCTCTGGGACCAGATGAACTACATCCAAGAGTATTAAAAGAGGTGGCAAATGTAATCTCAGAGCCATTGGCAATAATCTTTGAGAACTCCTGGAGAACAGGAGACGTCCCAGCAGACTGGAGGAGGGCAAACATTGTCCCCATCTTCAAAAAGGGGGGGGGGAGTACCCTAACAATTATCCTCCAGTTAGTCTGACATCAATACCAGGGAAGATTCTAGAGCAGATCATTAAACAGAGAGTCTGTGAACATTTAGAAGGCAATGCCATAATCACAAAAAGTCAACATGGGTTTCAGAGAAACAAGTCATGCCAGACTAATCTGATCTCTTTTTTATATATAAAATTACCAGCTTGGCAGATGAAGGGAACGCTGTGGATATCGCATACCTTGATTTCAGTAAGGCCTTTGACAAGGTTCCCCATGACATTCTTGCAAACAAGCTTGTAAAATGTGGGCTAGACAAGTTAACTGTTAAATGGATCTGTAATTGGTTGACCAGCCGAACCCAAAGGGTGCTCAGCAGTGGCTCCTCTTCGTCTTGGAAAGATGTGACCAGTGGGGTGCCGCAGGGTTCTGTCCTGGGCCCAGTGCTATTCAACATCTTTATCAATGACTTGGATGAGGGAATTAGGCACATACTTATCAAATTTGCAGATGACACCAAATTAGGAGGAATAGCTAATACCGTAGAGGACAGGATCAAAATGCAAAATGACCTGGATAGACTGGAAAGCTGGGCCAAAGCTAACAAAATGAAATTCAATACAGAGAAATGTAAGGTACTGCACTTAGGGCAAAAAAATGAAATGCATAGATATAGGATGGGGGAGACCTGGCTGAATGAGACTACGTGCGAAAGGGATCTAGGAGTCCTAGTAGACCACAAGTTGAACATGAGTCAACAGTGTGATGTGGCAGCTAAAAAAGCCAATGCGATTTTGGGCTGCATCAATAGAAGTATAGTCTCTAGATCAAGGGAAGTAATAGTGCCGCTCTATTATGCCTTGGTCAGACCTCACCTAGAATACTGTGTCCAGTTCTGGGCACCACAATTCAAAAAGGATATTGACAAATTGGAGCGTGTCCAGAGAAGGGCGACTAAAATGGTGAAAGGTCTAGAAACAATGCCTTATGAGGAGAGACTTAGGGAGCTGGGTATATTTAGCCTGGAAAAAAGATGGTTAAGAGGCGATATGATAGCCCTGTTTAAGTATTTGAAGGGGTGTCACGTTGAGGATGGAGCAGGCTTGTTTTCTGCTGCTCCAGAGACTGGAACACGGAGCAATGGATGCAAGCTCCAGGAACAGAGATTCCACCTCAACATTAGGAGGAACTTTTTAACAGTAAGAGCTGTTCGGCAGTAGAACACACTCCTTCAGAGTGTGGTGGGGTGTCCTTGCTTGGAGGTCTTTAAACAGAAGCTAGATGGCCATCTGTCGGGGATGCTTTGATCGTGATTTCCTGCGTGGCAAGGGGTTGGACTGGATGGCCCTCGTGGTCTCTTCCCACTCTGCAATTCTATGATCTCCCAGATTCCTATGTGATGGTTGTTGCCTCAAGCAGAAGGTGCTGCATTTGGCATTCTGTCGTGTTGCGAAGCGGTCTATAGTCAGCGAGCCCCATACTGTGAAAAGTTACCGTAGGCCATCTGAAGCCATTGACCACTCATGGCAGTTGGCCTTGGCTCAGCTCAATGAGTCCGCGACCTCGCTCAGGTTTCTTGCCAGGTGTATAGCCATTAGGGATATATGTCTGGGGATGCACCAATTCCAAATCTGTAGTGTCAAATCCAGCAGTGTTTGGGACTTGGGTCCCCTTTGCTTGTTGATGTAGAAAACTGTGGTGGTGTTGTCTGACACAACCTACACCACTCTGCCCTAGAGAGAGGACTCGAACGACCTCAGAGCTTTGAATACTGCAAGGAGCTCCAAAACGTTGATGTGGATGTCGTTCCCCTTTGCTGACCAGAGGACGTGAACAGTCAGGCCGTGAGAGTGTGCCCCCCATCCCGTCATAGAGGCATCTGTCGTCAGTGACCTGGAAGGGTGAGGTGTCGCGAAGGGTAGACTGCACTGCACATTCCGAGGGAGCGTCCAGCACTCCATCTCTGAGTATGGGGTGAGGCACTGACAGCAGCTTCAACAGATCGTCTCTCATCAGGCTGAATGCCCTGAGAAACCATGCTTGCAATGGTTGCATCTGAAGCCTGGCGAACAGGGTCACGGCTGTGGTGGATGCCATGTGCCCCACAACAGTTTGAATGAAGTATGCTGTTACTCTCCTTTGAGCAATACAGTGACACACCATGTTTTGCAGTGCGGTGAATCGATCTTCCAGGAGGAACGCTCTGCCCTGAAGAGAGTTCAACTGAGTCCCAATGAACTTTATGATCCTTGAAGGCTCTAAGTGTGACTTGTCCATGTTGACCATGAGGCCCAAGTCTTTGAGGAGAGATATCGTCAGGGTGACATCTATTGCAACCTTTGTTCTGGATGAGCCCGTAATTAGCCAGTTGTCCAGATACAGGAAGATCACTACGCCTCTTGTATGAAGATGAGCAATTACCAGTGCCATGCATTTCCCTGGTGGCACGCCCTCAACATGCCTCTAACGCATATGCACAATATCAAAAGAAATTCCCCACCACTTCAAAGTCCAAATCTCAGTTCCATAAAAAGAAGCCCGACCCGTCTAAGCAGCGAGTTTGTCTACCCGCTCCCTCCATTCAACGCCATCTATCTGAGCACCATCAGACAGACTTCTTGCCGCATTCCACCAATGGTGCACAATAACATCAGACTCATGGGTCCTCAGTCAAAAAAGCGATACAAGGACTCCCTGAAACAACATCTCAGGCTCGGCCAAATTTATCACCAACAATGGTCCGCCCTGGCCTCACATCAGGAGGCATGGAGACACACTATCCACAATGCTGCAGCCTTATTTGAGAACTCACGCCGAACAAGTCTTGAAGAGAAATGACAATGCAGAAAGAATCACAACCCGAAAACATCACCTAAGGAGACTTTCTGCTGTGCTTTCTGCAACTGGACTTGTTTGTCTCGGATTGGTCTTTTTAGTCATCAGCGTGCTTGTAGAAAGCGCGGGGTGAGTCCTTCCTGAATCTTCGTTTGCGAAGAAAAGCCAGAGAACATTTGGTGAACATTCTTGGAGCTGTACTTATGCCAAATGGGAGTGCTTTGAAGTACTACATGTCGGAACCCACCACAAATGCTAAGAACCTCCTGTGAGGCCATGCTATTGCAATGTGGAAGTATGAGTCACGGAGGTCGATGGTGTGGAGGAATGGGAGGAAAGATGAGAGTGTGACCATCTTGAAGCGCCTGGGTATAATGTAGTGGTTCACGTTTCGAAGGAACAAAATGGGGCATAATCCAACATCTTTTTTGCTGACTAGGAAGTAGTGGGAAAAGAAAGACTCCCCCTGTTGGAACCGGGAGAGCTTTTCTACAGTCCCTTTCTTGAGTAAGTTGTGAACCTCTTGGAGGTCTACAGAGGGAGGTGTGGACCTGAATACCCCTGTGAGCCTTCAAGGAAGGGTGCCGAACTCTATAAAGTAGCCTTTCAGTATAATACTGAGGACTCATGAGTCTGATGTTATTGTGTACCATTGGTGGAATGCAGCAAGAAGTCTGTATGATGGTGCTCAGATAGATGGCGTGAATGGAGGGAGCGGGTAGTCAAACTCGCTGCTTAGATGGGTCGGGCTTCTTTTTATGGAACTGAGACTTGGACTTTGAAGTGGCTGGGAATTTCTTTTGATATTGCGCATATGCCTGAGAGGCATGTTGAGGGCGTGCCGCCAGGGAGCTGTACCTCCTGCAAAATGTTGGTGGAAAGTGTTTGCCATAAAGGCGGGACCATGCAGCTTGGCTAGCAGGGGGTAACCTAAAGTGCGGTGCGGCTGGCCTCATTTTATGGTGTACTCCAATTTCATGTCCGTCTCTGTATGGCAGAGATCAGCCTCGTCGAATGGAAGGTCCTCTATCACTGACCTGGCTGTAGAGGAGAGGCCAGATGAGTGGAGCCACGCATGTCTGCATACAGCAATAGCGCTAGCAAGAATATTCCCAGCACAATCCTTCACATGCTTAGCTGATTGTCGCTCTTAATTAGCTAAGGTGAGGCCGCCATCCCTCATATTATGGAGAAGGTCACGATCCTATTGAGGGATCTTATCCAAATAGGGGGTATGGTGTTCCAAAGATGTCTTTGATAAGCCCCCATACAGGCAGTGTGGTTTGCAACTTTTATAAGGAGGCACGCTGAGGAGTAAAAATTCCTTCAAATGGCATCGTTTCTTACCTTCCCAGTCCGTGGGGAAGAATGGATCTTGTTGGATGTGCGCATTTGAGGTGCATCAACTATGATGGAGTTCAGCTTTGGGTGTGAAGCCAGCCATGGGGCTGCATCCTCGGACACTCTATAAAGATGTTCCAACCCCTTGGAAGTTGGGGGAAATGAAGAGGGAGTAGTCCAGGCTGTCTTGACAATCTGTGTCAAAAAGGCCGATAAAGGACATGAGGCAATGGAGTGGGTTGCCTCTGGAGGTCGTGGAAGATAGGATCATCCACAAGCACATCCGGCTGGGTAGTCGTCAGCCCCAGCGATGCAGCCATGCAGTTCACAACCTCTGCAAATGAGCAAACATCATATGTAGGAGATGGAGGTTCGATCTGTGCACCCTTGTCCTGAGCGGACAGCTTTGGCAATGGTATCTCAGAGGCTGATTCCTCCAACTCACGATCTGGTGTTCCTGTAAACATTGAAAGCGGCTGCGGCCGTCCCACCGTGATTGGAGTAGGCGCCTTATGACAGTTCGTGGGCTTAGGCGAAGGAGTTTTACGAGGTGGCCGAGGGGTCTTATGAGGTGCCCGTGAAGGTTGCGGGGAAGGCCATCTCGGGGCCTGGCTGGCTGGGGACCTGGACCCATGCTCATCCTGCTCTTCAAGGAGAGTCAACACAGAACGGTTGGTGCGGTTTCGGGTGGCGATATTGGTCGTCTGGTAATCGATGGCATCTTCTGTCCCGATCATCTCTATGGTAGTGTGGTGAGCGGTTGTAGCTATATCGCCGGCTGTACGGTACTGGAGAAGGCTTGTCAAAGTATTAGTACCAGGGGTCAGACCACCAATAGTACATGTCAGAGTGGAAGCCCCGAAAGTGGGGAACATCATATCGGTACCGGTCATATCTGTTTCAGGACCAGTCATCCTCATACCAGATAGAGTCCTCCTTCGAGTACTGGGAGCTGGAGGACACGGAATGGGAGGCATGCGGATGTGGACATGGTGAAAGGGACTGTGAGTCAGAGCAGGACCGTGACCTCGGTACCGGGGATCTCTGTGCCGGTGACTTGGAAGGTGGCCTTGGTGACGGAGTCTTCATTTTGTCAGATACCACTGGCACAGGCCTAGGTTGAGTCATCAGTGGAGAGCGGGACCATCGGTCTTGGGCAGAGCACGAGTGGGAGTGTGTCCTCATTTGGCCCTGTGAGCAGCATCAAGAGCGGGAACGCAGATGAGACTGAGAGCGGGACCGTTGAAGATCGTGACGAGATCCAGAGCAGGATCGAGTGCGGGATCAGAAGCGATTTCGTGAATGGTACCAAGAGCGAGACTGGTCGTGTTGGAGTACCATGGTACTGAGAGCTGGAGGCGAGCTCGAGTGTGACACTTTTTCGATCCTGATGTCCGGGGAAGAGTCGCCCACTGTGTCATCCAGTGTATAATCAGACTCAGGCTCGTGGTACTGCTCCAGAGACGGTATCATCAGACACCTCTTTGCAGGAAGCGATATTGGGGAAGCTTCGTCTGCCCCATTCTTAGGCCTCTTCTTAGTAGGATTGCACGGCTGACAATCCTGTTGTTTGGGCCTCTTCCATTCACAGGACCAACTCTGTCAAGGGGGCTCCTTGTTCCCAGTGGTCTTGGCCTTCTTAGAGGAAGGTTCCTTCACTATTTACGTTTTATGTTCAGATTCCGGTACCTTGCCTGGCAGTACCGCTTTTCGGTTGCTCTTCGAGGTTCCTGTATCATTGGGACGGGACTTGGTAGTACCGCTGTCTCTTGCCCGAGTAGACATCAGGGTAGGCTTAGCAGTAACCTTAGAGGTACACAGTACCAAGACAGAACCTTTCTTTATAGGATCCGTAGACAATTTAGGGGTGGTTCCTGAAGCAGAGGCCTTCACCGATGCCGAGGCAGACAGGGCCTGGTCATAAAGAAGGGCCTTAAGCCTTTTATCCCAGTTCCTCCTGGCCTGGGGAGTAAAGGCTTTACAGTGCCTGCATGTCTGCACATCATGGGACTCCCTGAAACATAAAAGGCACTTGGAATGACCATCAGATTCGGTCATTTTAGCTGAGCACTGGGAGCAGGACTTAAAGAAGCCTACACCAGACATTTTCAGGGGAAAACCCAGAAAAAGATTACAGTATCGTTCAAATCTTGAGGTCAAGGCCTAGTCAGTCCAGTCCAATGAGCCAATCCAAACAGCGAAACAAAGGAGAGTCAAAATGCAGTCCGCAGGTCAGTCTTTTGGAGAAAATCCAATCGAAGAGATCCAAATCCAAAACAGCAAGGCAAAAAAAGAGTCGAAATCCAGTCCAGTGGTCAGTATTTTGGACAAAAAACAGTCAAAAGAGAACAATAGAAGGCTGAGGTTTACTCTGAAGTTCTTTCAGTGCTATTGACATAGCAGAAAAAAAGGAACTGAGCAGTTGGTGAGAGGTGGGGCTTATATAGGCCAGGAATGAGGGGGCGGAGCTACCACCCAAAAATTTGAATTGAGGTTCTAGAAGTTTCCGAAGTACTCTGCACAGGTGCAGGATTAACCCATTGTGTGCATTCACAGAGATCATGAAGAAGAAACAAGAAATCACAGGCTGAATCCTACTTGTTCACTTCTATTCAAACAACTCTTTCTTATACAACTCACCCAGGTTATCTGAAGGACTGTATAGCATTCTCCCATGTAAGCCAGCCTGGGCTTTAACCTACCACTCATAAGCACATCTGCTGGGAATGTGGGGTAGAGCCTTCTCAGTGGTTGCTCCTAAGTTCTGGAAGTCCTGCCCTAGGGAGGCTAGCTTGGTTCCCTCCATGGTGTCCTTCCATGAGCAAATGAAGACTTTTTTTCATTTTGACAGGACATTTATAAGGGAAAGGCTTTCACTTTCATACTACAGTTGCCCCTCCACATTTGCAGCTTTAAGATTCGCGGTTTTGACTATTTGCAGTTTTGGGACCCCCCCCCCATACAAAAAACTGCAAGGAGCAGCGACGAGGCTTGGCTAGCCCCGTCACTGCTCCTGGGGGGGGGGGGGGCGGCAGGAAGCAGCGACAAGGCTTGGCTAGCCCCGTCGCTGCTCCTGCAGGGGGTGGCAGGGGGTGGGAGGAAGCAGTGATGAGGCTTGGCTAGCCCTGTCGCTGCTCCTGGGGGGCGGTAGGGGGTGGGAGGAAGCAGCAACGAGGCTTGGCTAGCCCCGTCGCTGCTCCTGGGCGGGGGTGGGAGGAAGCAGCGACGAGGCTTGGCTAGCCCCGCCGCTGCTCCTGGGGGCGGCGGCAGGGAATGGGAGGAAGCAGAAGGGGTTGCAGGAGGGCGGTGACCTGACCTAGTTTTTATTCGCGTTTTTTCACATTCATGGGGGTCTCACGCCCCTAACCCCACGAATGCGGAGGAACAACTGTACACTGTTTTTATTTCTTGCTTTTTAAAGCTACATTTTTAAATGGCTTTCAGTTCTATTGATAATTTAATTATATTTTATGTTACTGAACATTTTACCTGTATCTGTTTTAATTTTTGTAATTTTTTGAATCCCAGTGCTGGATGCAGGATGGGCAGGACATACCAGCATACCTCAGTTAACAAGGCCTCTGACAAAGAAGCTCCTTTTTACAAAGTCTTTTTCTATCTGCCCAGAACCCTCTTTTCCTCCCTGTCCTTGGTCTAGCTGGACTTTTTAAAAGCAGCACTGGCATTGGGAGGATGGTGAAGGAGGGCTGAAGAAACATAGATTTTCAGCAATGGGTTGTAGCAATGTGTCTGCAGTAAACAGTGTAATTAATTTGAGCTGGAAAAGAATGCGATTTTACTCTAGCTGATCCTACTGTAGCTATGTGTACCTGCCTACATCAGGCAAGGTAAACAGTAGCTGCCTCCAGAATCCCACATTGAGCATGGATGAACAGTAAAACAGAGAATGAGCAGTAAAACAGAGACAGGGTGAACAGATAATCAAACCCCACTAGCAAGCCCCAAACATGATAAAAAACAACAACATTGCTCTCTAAGTTCAGCCACCAAAAATGGAAATCATAAGATAAGTGAAGACTGGTGAAATAAAATGCCATTCTACTTGGAGGCAATTTGGAAGAAGCTTTCAAGTTGTCTCTAGATTGTTCAAAATGTTTTTCTTTATTTATGCAAGGCTTGTTACATTTCACACATACGTATTATTAGTTTTGAATTAAAGTTTCCTGAAATATGTTGAACTGCTTTCCTTTTTTTGTGATGTAGGAACTTATTCTTTCCATTAATTTCTCCCTCTAGTACCAACTTCTATTACAGAAGTAACATCTAAGAACATATCTGATTTGTTAACTGAGGTATACTAGTACATACACACACATAGTGGTGGTGACAATGACATGGTACATCATCATCATAAAAATTAAGTCCACTTATTCCCTTAACTACTCCACAAATGGAAGAATACTACATATTCTATTTTTATCTTGTTCTTTCCTTCTGGATCCTAATCCAGAATGAGTGACCAGCAAAGATGAGAAAGATACACAATGCTTAGATAAAGCATTTGCATGGAAATCCCTCCACACTCCTTAGGGAACTCTTGGTTCTGGCCTTTATTGATAATATAAATAAATAAATCATCTTGCATTTGTGTGTTTCTCTTACAACTCAAACACAGACTTAGACTTCTAATGTACCGTAGAAAGAGAACACATTTTGAACAGAGCACTACTTTAAGTAGCTTTACTTGTAAAGTTCCATTTTTTTAAAAGAATTCGGTAAATACAATCAAGTTTCATTTGACTCTAGAGAAAAATCTCTGGGCACCTAATCCCAATACTCTCCTTCAGTTTGTTTTATACTTTTAATTAAAAGTATTGCATCAGTAGGTATACTGGTAATCATTTCTCAGCAGACTTCTATACTGAACAAGTTAAAAACAACAGTGTTCATAAAGCTGTGTATGAAAATCCTTTCTCCCTGCAGGAAACAGCAGGGGTAAGGGAGATGGCAATTCCCCTTAGGTCTGATGCCTGCCTGTACCACAAACAAAAGGGCAACTCAGCAGACTCTTCTTTCCTTTCCCAGATTCCAACTTAAATTTTCTTTTCAATTAGTTTACTGACCTTACATCTATAGAGAACTTTCCATGTCTTAATTTTTGCAGCAATACGCACAATCCTAAATATACACTGGACTATGTGACAAATGTTGCTGTCTTTGAGCAAGCAGGGATCACCAGCATTGAGGCCATGATATTGAGAACACAGCTGCGCTGGGCACGGCACATTTCTAGGATGGAGGACCATCGCCTCCCCCAAAATAGTACTCTACGGTGAACTCGCCACGGGTCAGCATAAGAGGGGCACTCCAAAAAAGCGATACAAGGACTCCCTGAAACAACATCTCAGGCTCGGCCAAATTGATCACCAACAATGGTCCACCCTGGCCTCACATCGGGAGGCAGGGAGACGCACTATCCACAATGCTACAGCCTTATTTGAGAACTCACGCCGAACAAAGTCTTGAAGAGAAACGACAACGCAGAAAGAATCACAACCCGGAAACATCACCCAAGGAGATCTTCTGCTGTGCTTTCTGCAACCAGACTTGTTTATCTCAGATTGGTCTTTTTAGTCATCAGCGCGCTTGCAGAAAGCACGGGGTGAGTCCTTCCTGAATCTTCGTTTGTGAAGTAAAGCCAGAGAGAGAGTGTGTAGTAAATTATTTGCTACCACTAAAAAACCACATTTCTCTTGGTTGTCTGTTTGATATCACAGTAGTGTAATAACCATGCATGACTAAAATTATAAGGAACAAGTAATCCAAAGTGATAAGATCTGTATTCAAATGATTAGAGCTGTTTACTTAGCACTCAGTCCATGGCATTTTTCATGATTAAAAGAGAATAATGTCAGTAACTTTTGCTGGCATGTACTATTGAGAACTTTGTGGGCAAGTTAGAAAAGATTCATGAAACCCAGCTCTGTTACTCTGGGTACTTGGTGAAACCCAAAAATAAGTTGGGGGGAGAGCATGATAGCTGCCCATAAGAATTCCTATCTGATGAAACTAGTCAGTCTGAAAGCCAGTTCCTGGTAGTGGGCCCAGGACATGGAACAGGGGACCCTGCTGGTGCACTGTCCACACTACCTCCAAGACTTTCTGTTCTGGAGTGGATAGAGGTAGTACCATGTATTTGTTATTTGTACATATATGACAGAACCCCTATCCTGGTTGGCCATGGAGTTCCAAACTTTGGGCTCCTATCACATACCCTAAAGATCCCTCTTGATTTGGTATTCAGGCCAAAAGGTGACCACTATCTTGGAGAAGTGGCTGTGTTGATCTGTATATTCAGTATGGTAAAGCATGACCATACTTTATCAATTATAAAGGAAAATAGCCACAGTTATAGAAAATAAAACCGATAAATATTTATTATATGACAATTCATAGAATCATAAAATCAGAGAGTTGGAAAAGACCGCAAGGACCATCCAGTCCAACCCCTGTCATGCAGGAATAAACAATCAAAGCATTCCTGACAGATGACCATCCAGCCTCTGCTTAAAAACCTCCAAAGAAGGAGACGCCAAAGCAGTGCATTCCACTTCCGAACAGCTCTTACTGTCAGGAAGTTCTTCCTAATGTTTAGGTGGAATCTCTTTTCCTATAATTTAAGTCCATTCCTATGTGTCCTAGTCTCTGGAGCCGCAGAAAACAAGCTTGCTCATCCTCAGTAAGCCATCCCTTCAAATATTTAAATATGGCTATCACGTCCCCTCTTAACCTTCCCTTCCCCTGTCTAAACATAACCAGTTCCCTAAGCCGCTCCTCGTACTGTGTCCAGACCTCCCATCATTTTGGCTGTCTTCCTCTGGACACGTTCCAGCTTGTCAGTATCTTTCTTGAATTGTGGTACCCAAAACTGGACACAGGATTCCACGTGAGGTCTAACCAAAGCAGAATAGAGTGGCACTATTACTACCTATTACTATATCATTTCATATTGGACCAATCAGCTACCAGGCATGCTACACACTTTCGTTATGATGGCTGAAGTAGCGACAGAAAACTACCTACCATTATGGGCATTAGGCAGAATATCTCCTGAGCAGCAACACAGAAAGCCATGCCATACACCAGTTAAAACTACAGTTGTCCCTTGACATTCGCGGGGGTTAGGTTCCACGGACCCCCGCGAATGTCAAAAAACCGCGAATATTGATTGCCCTCCCCCCACCCTCCCCAGGCCTTCACGGAGCCTTCCAAGACTCCATGAAGGCCTCTGCAACCCTCCCCCCTCCCTCCCCGGGGCCTTCACAGCCTCCCTTCACCCTCCCCAGGCCTTCACGGAGCCTTCCAAGGCTCCATGAAGGCCTCCCCCCACCCTCCACCCTCCCTCCCCGGGGCCTTCACGGAGCCGCGGCCTCCAAGGCTCCGTGAAGGCCTCCCCCCACCCTCCACCTTCCCTCCCCGGGGCCTTCACGGAGCCTTTCAAGGCTCCATGAAGGCCTCCGCAGCCTCCCCCCACCCTCCCCAGGCCTTCACGGAGCCTTCCAAGGCTCCGTGAAGGCCTCCTCCCACCCTCCACCCTCCCTTTCAAGGCTCCGTGAAGGCCTCTGCGGCCTCCCCCCACTCTCCCCAGGCCTTCACGGAGCCTTCCAAGGCTCCGTGAAGGCCTCCCCCCACCCTCCCTCCCCCCTCCCTCCCCGGGGCCTCCCCCCTCCCTCCCCAGACCTTCACGGAGCCTCCCAAGGCTCCGTGAAGGCCTCCCCCCAACCTCCCCCCTCCCTCCCTGGGGCCTTCACGGAGCCTTTCAAGGCTCCGTGAAGGCCTCCGCGGCCTCCCCCCTCCCTCCCCGGGGCCTTCACAGAGCCTTCAAAGGCTCCGTGAAGGCCTCCGCGGCCTCCCCCCACCTGCCCCAGGCCTTCACGGGGCCTCTGGAGGGTCTCCAAAGGCCCCGTGAACGCCTCCCCGGCCCTCCCCGCTCCTTCCCAGGGCTTTCAAGGGGCCTCCGGAGGCCCCTTTTCGCGGTTTTGGGGGGGCCCGGGGGGGCCCTCCCAAAACCGCGAATAATTAAAACCGCGAATGCTGAGTTCGCGAATGTGGAGGGGCAACTGTATATGATGCTACTAGCTGGACCTGGTGTACTGTACGCTGATAAAAAAAAAAAAACCAAAACACACACAGTAGACCTCACACCCAGTTCCCTTGATCCTACCACAACCTCCAGTTCACTGCCTGAGTTCCTGTAGCACATTGCTTGGTTTCTCCCAGTATGCAGATATGGTCATGAGTGGCAGGGGTGGATTGTGAGGTGGAGAGGGAATTTGCATGTGGATGGTGATTTTCATGTGGGTGGGGATTGGCTGAGGGAGTGACAGGAGCGGCCAATCAGCACACTGAAAGAGGAAACATACCTAGACCCATTGTACATACCCAGGAAGCAACATACCTACATACCTAAACCCATTGTGCATATCCAAGAGTTTTATATATACCGTATATTGCTGCATACAAGACTACTTTTTAACACTTGAAAATCTCCTCAAAAGTGGGGGGGGTGGTCTTATACCCCAGTAATCATACTCCCCTGCTGTGAGAATGATTGAAGTGTAAAATGGCCTGGGCAGTTTTCCCAGCAGATCCTTCCTCCTGCTGTGAGAATTACTGCTTTGCCTTTGAAGAGTTAAATGGTCCCCCATTTAGCTCAGGAGAGGCAAAATAATGTTTCTTTTCAGGACAAGTTAGCCTAAAATTAGAATTTCTGGATTCAGATTTATCATTCTGCATCAAGTTTTGTCTATGGTGAAATTCTCTTGTCTACCACTGTGGCTCTAAAATCATTAATGTGCTCATTCATTAATGTGCTCATTCAAAAATTTGGGATTTGATAGCTTCATATTAACCAACTTACAGTATTAATGCAACCTTACTTTCCAAAGATTGAACACCACAGAGATTTTTCAAAGTATCCCATGCTTTTTTAGCTGTTCTCAGTCCTTTAATTTCACAGACTATTCCATCGTCTATAGCCACTGAGCTGGCTGGCTGGTGGGGGACAGGCTTTCCAGCCAAGTGGCTGGCTGGGGGGGGGGGGCAAACTCTATATTTTAACTTAAAAATTGGGGGGGGGTCGTCTTTTGCGCCCAGTCGTCTTATACACCGGAATGTACGGTAGATAGGACTGGAATGCTACACAGAGTAATACAACTGAATTTATTCACAACATCTTTCGGTTTTCTCTCAAGAATATTTTACAGTTGTCCCTTCATATTCGTTGGGGTTTAGTTCCAGGAGCCCCCCCCCTCCCCGTGGATACCAAAATCCGTGAATGAAACTCAAGTCCCATTATATGTAATGGCATAGCAAAATGGTGTCCCTTATATAAGATGGCAAAAGCAAGGTTTGCTTTTCAGATTATTATTTTTTTTAGAAAAAGAATATTTTCAAGCCGTGAATACTTAAATCCGTGAATACGGAGGGACAACTGTATTTCATTTTCCAAACAGGCAGGTTCACTCAAGTGGAAGAAAAGCCTGCGGACTTAGGTCTCAGTTCACAGCAGTGGCCTGTAGGGGGCGCAGGGAAAAAAAAGCATTTTCAGCGCTGCCTCAACGCGAATGACAGACGGCCTGGCCGCATTATCCCTCCGCGCCTTCCACTTTCCCGTTCGCGAGGCGACGCTCGTTGTCGCGCCATTTCGCGCCTCTCCCGCTGGCCAACGAGAAGCCCGCGAGCGCCCCTGTCCCGCGCGCCGACTCTTCAGAGCCCTAGACGACGGCCTCGGCATGTGCCGCCCAAGCGCCAGCGGACGTTTTCCTACAACGGTCCTGCGCAGTTAATTGGCAGGTGGACACGCGAGAGAGAGAGCGAGAGAGCGCGCGAGAGAGGAGTCGGGCTGGGAGGGGCGGTTGCGGCGGTTGGGTTCGCCCGTTAAACGACGACACCTTTTCAGACTCTCTCTACGTTCTATCCCCTCCCCCCTGCCCGTGTCCTTTACCTGACAGATGGAATTACGGAAGCCCCCATAGTTTCCCTCACGACATTCAAGAACTTTCTCGGCGTCGTCTGAGTTGTCTTGACGGCGGTCGTATACGAAGACAGTCAGGACTTTGCCACCGCCGCTGACACTTGCCTCCGCTGCCATGTTGGGACGGAGCACTGTGGGGGCGGAAGAGGGAGGGGGACAAATAGACACCCCCTCTCCCTTTGCCCAGCGAAACAGGCAGTTTATGAGGGGGGAAAGGGGCGGGAGTTGGTGTGAGGCGTAGTGGGCGTGACCAACACCAGAGCCGAAGGGGGCGTGGCTTATCTGTCGAAGCGCAAACAAAAGAGTGAAAGAATTCAGGGGGCGGGGCGAAGCGGGAAGGAAGAAGCTAGGGTGGGGGCAAACCCGGAAGAAGAAGGCGCTCGCGGGAGTTTCAATCCGGCCGCTGGCGTGTCTGTGGGTGGAAGTGCGAGGCGAGCACGTCACGTCCGTTTTGAAACGCGCCATAAAACGGCTGCTAGGAGGGAGGGGCGAAGAGGGGAAGTCGAGGTCCTGGAGCTATTTCGGGGCTTCTCGCTTAGAGAAAGGGAAACGAAACCAATGCTCTTCGTTAGGCCTAGGACGCAAAAGGAAGGGAGGTGGCGGTTTTGTCTGAGGTTTCCTGAAGATGTGGGAAACGTCCTAGCGGTTGGGCAGGGTTTTTTCCCCAAGAAATGTACTGTTTCTTCTAGCTCAGTGGTTCTTAATCTTTTCTTTACCAGGGATCCCCTTTAAAAAATTTGTTTCTGTGGATCCCCAAGACTTAACTCAAGATTTAAAACCCTCATAATAATATATGATGATGATACAATTACACCATCCATGAAACCTTCCCTAAGAAGCACTGGAGGGGGAGGGAAGACTTTTCTCCTGCTTCTTCCTGCAGGTTTGTGGCTGGAGTGGATTGAATGGCAATGCAGAGTTCTAGCCAGCCAGCCTTTGCCTTGGCTCTTGTCAATTCCTACGATTAGATTTAAAGCCATGATGATAATAAAAACGTCAGAAATAAACTTCCAGGACATGGCTTCACAGCCTGGAAAAAAAAACCCAGAGAAAACCTAATAATAACACAGTTACACCATCCATTAAACCTTCCTTCAGAGGCACTGGAGGGAGTGGAAAGACTGTTCTGTTTCTTCATGCAAGTTTGTGGCTGGAGTGAATGGTAATGCTCAGGCCAAGCCAGCCTTTCCCTTGGGTCCTATCATGTGGCCACTCCGCTGCAGGCAGGAGGTGGGCCAAGCAACTTTCACGCCTTTGTGGACCCCCTCTGAGAACACCACAGACTCCAGGTTAAGAACCACTATTCTAGCCAGAATAATCTGTAGGCAGGCAGTGTACAGCTGACAATGGGAAATAATGTTTCAAACTATGTGTTTGAGACTCAGCATTTTTGACTAGTATGGAGGCTTGTTTTAGCAAGTAGTGAAAGCTGCAAAACAGTGCCCAGAATGGTAATGGTACAAACAAACAAAACAGCTACCTGTCCAAAAATAAGACATTGAAAATGGAAGGGAAAACCCTTCTATTTCTTGAACTTTTTGCCAAATAGAGTAGATGAATAAGACATCATGAATAATGTATTCAATACAGAGAAAAATCAAAAGGGATTTCAATCTAATAAAATTGTAGAACTAAGATTTAATGAGCAAAAATTAAACAGTATTTGGATGGCTTCATACTAATAGTGTAGTGGATATGTCTTTCCTGTCCTTTACAATCATTTTACCATCTGCTGTAATTTTAAGATACTCAGAGCAGTATTGGCCATCCTTTATGCCCATCATACTTAACCTGT
Source organism: Gambelia wislizenii (assembly GCA_030847615.1). Taxonomy (NCBI): domain Eukaryota; kingdom Metazoa; phylum Chordata; class Lepidosauria; order Squamata; family Crotaphytidae; genus Gambelia; species Gambelia wislizenii. The sequence goes on from JAUMIR010000004.1 coordinate 254,324,930, forward strand.
GGTCTGGGGACCCACAGGGGCTGTAATATCCTCACAGGGGGTCCGCAAAGGCTTGACGGCTGCTCAGTCCACCTGAAAGGAGCCAAGACAAAAGCTGGCTGGGCCTATGTGTTGCTGTTCAATCTGCTCCAGCCACAAACTTGAAGGAAGAAGAGGAGAAAAGCCTTCCCCATCCAGTGCCTCTAAGGGAAGGTTTAATGGATGGTGTAACTGTATTATTATTAGGGGTTTAAATCTTAAGTATTGGGGGGTCCACAGCAACAAAATATATTTAAAGGGGGTCTCTGGTAAAGAAAAGGTTAAGAGTCACTGCTTTACACAGTATTGCTGGAGCAGAAGATGGTGTTTTTAGGTTTGTTTGTTTTTTAAAAAGCAGATGAGTCTTATATTACAAGCTGAGTTACCAGTCCTACACACTGGATCTGTAGCAAGCAAACAATGTTCTGTGCATGTACTGTATTCTCATACTTTAAAGTACTCTAGGACAGAGCCCTCGCTTCAGTTAATTCTCTGACATGAAAACTTCCCATCACCCATAAAAATGGCTAATTCAACCTAGTGCATCAAAAGTTACAGACATGTCAATCCATGTCTACTTAGGCATAAGACCCATTGTGTTCAGTAAGAGTATTCAAATGATTGGTGATAGAATAACACCACAAAATCATGGAATTGCAGGGCTGGAAGGGACCTGGATTTAAAAACCCTGCCATTGCAAGAATCCACAGAAAAGCACGTCTGTCAGTTGACCATCATGTCTCTGCTTAAAATCCTTCAATGAAGGAGTATCTGTAGTCTATCCCACTGTGGAACAGCTCTTACAATCAGGAAGTTCTTCCTAATGTTTACTTAGAATTTCATTTCCTGCTTTTTTAATCCATTGGTTTCAGTCCTATCCTCTGGAGTAGTAAAAAAACCAACCTTGTTCCATTTGCTATATGACAGCTTTTCAGATATTTAAAGATGGCTATTGTATCACCTCTTACTCTTCTGTCTTCCAAGCTAAATATACTTCTCCTACTATTCCTCACATGCGTTGGTTTTCAGATTTTATTTATTAATTAAAATATGCCATCCTCTATCCAAGAATCTTGGGTGGCATACAACAAAATCAATTTAAATGTTTTGAAATGTGAATTAGTAAAATAATGGACAATATAAGACTATCTAACAAAGGAAAACTAGTTAAAACAATGTACATGTACATGCTACATAAAATAGACCTCAAAGAGGGAGCCCTGGTGGTGCAGTGGTTAAATACCAGTACTGCAAGCCATCACGTTGCAAGTTCGATTTCAGTGGGCTCCAGGGTTCACTCGGCCTTCCATCCTTTCGTAGGTTGGTAAAATGAGTACCCAGCTTGTGGGTGCAATTAGCTAACACACATTGGAAACTGCTTAATGCAGTGTAGATGTGTAAATAGCTATTGCTTAAAACAATTTGTAAGCCGCTCTGATAGCCTTGTGGCTGAAGAGCGGGGTATAAATAACTAAATAATTTTTAAAAAAATAACAAGTTGTTTTAATTTGGCTTCAGAATGAAGCAAATCTTGACTCTCAGGGCATTACATAACTAGGGTACCAATTGAAAAGGCGCATTCTCATGTCCTCACACAACATGTTACCACCACTAGTAGGAGAGAAGGCTCCAGCAGACTTCAGTACTTGTAAAGGCATAGAGAGTGGCACTGCTTCAGGTATTGAGGTTACAAATCATTCAGGGCTTTAAATGTTACAAACCAGGACCTTTCATTTGGACTAGTGTATTGGTGCCAGTGCAATTCCTTTAAAACCAGTGTTATATGGTTTTTATATGGTGCTCTGGTCAGCAGTCTAGTTGTTGCATTTTGCACTAGCTGCAGCTTCTGAGTCAAGGGCAAGCCTACAGTACATAGAATCCAAGGAACTGGTAAGTTGGAAGTTACCAGTGCATAGGCTATCATCTATCTATGGCCAGCTAAGGCTGTAGCTGGTAGACCAGTCAATGGTGGACCAGGCACTCCCAAGTGACAGAGTTCATCTGGACTTCAAGTGACAAAAGATTAATCTAGGAGTATTCTCAAGTTATGCACCTCAGGGTAGTGACACACCATCCCAAGCAGATTCTTTACCTAATTGGACCTGAGAATTGATGATCCATAGAGCCTCCATCTTATCATAACTGATTTTTAGTTTCTTGACCCTCATTTAGCCCATTACACCTCCAGGCACAGGTCCACCATCTACAGTCTCAGTTAACTTCACCAACAAGGAAAAGGAGGAGTGCCATCATGGTGCTGGTATGCAACCCACAAAATCCTAGTAACCTCACATGGTGGCATCATATAGATTGATAAAATCAGAGTTAGAAGGGACTGCAAGGGCCATCTCCAACCCCCTGCCATGTGGGGCTACAGAACTGAAGCATTCCTGGAAAATGGCCATTCAACCTCTGTTTATAGACCTCAAAAGGAGAATCTACCCTTGAAGGCAGTCTATTGCACATTTAAACTGTTCTGCTCATCAGGCAATTCTTTCTTCATTTATATGTAGTTAGTAACCATTAACAATGTCATTCTCTGCAACTGGCAGATAGGAGAGAAACCACTATAACACAATGCATCCTATAACACAATGATGGACCTGGTCACGATACTCTGATCAGTGACATTGAAAGATGGTGAGATATCCATGAAGATTAAAAAGGTAGCATTCCAATTGTCTTTCATCCACAGTGCATCATCAGTCAGGACAGTTAATTCATTTCCTCCAAGAACATTTGAAGTTGCCAGTGATCATACACTCAAGCAACTTGCCCCAACAGGATATAAGCAATAGCATAGTAGTTATTATAGACCTCTAGACACTGGGAGGTCCTCTTCAGGAGAGGGTGCACTAGTCTTTGTAAAGGCAGCGGGCACTTTCCCAGTGGCAGGGCTTCAGAACATCCTATAGTCACTGGGTAGCTGCTCCCACTTGCTGCTGGTAGGCAGGAAAAAATGCTTTGAACAGCCCCTTCAGGTGAGGTCACCTGGGAGGAGTGACTCCCCCCTGGATAGCCAGTTTTTTCCTGTCTACTGCTCCTGGTGGATGTGTCACCGCTGTGCTCTGCTTGCTTTCCAGAGCCATCTTGATCCCTTTCTCTTCACTTACTTTCTGCCTCTATCTGATCCAACCCCACCCCCAACCCTTTCCTTATTTTCTCCAGCTCATTCTTTCCCCTCTCAAGCTGAGTCTCCTTTCCTTGCTGCTCATCGCTCCGCCGGGCTACAGCCTACACAAGCAAACACTGTGAGTGCACCTGGGGGCCCTGGGCTTAGGAATGGGGGGGGGGGATTTGGCGCCAGGTCTTACAGCCTGGATCTAAGAGTTGGTGGCCTGGGAGACAGTGGGCCTTCTTGCAGCCAGCCTTGCACAGCCCTGGCGGCTAGGACTTGCCAGGCTTCTACAGAAGGGAGGGAACATTGGTCTCCAGGGGGACTGCACCACGCCTCGCCCCCACCCCACAACGCAAGGCCCCCCCAAAAGAAGGGAGACCCTGCAAAAAAAGGGAGCATGCCAGCCAGGTTCACAGTTGAGCACCGGCCAGGGAACGGGAGGTGGCGGATGCTTACTCCAGGGCTACCAGCAGTCACTGTGGCCACATGCTTCCCACAGAAGTGGGGCCAAGGTTCCATGGAGGGGGGAGGGAGAAGGGAGGGGGAGGAGGACTGGGCCTCTGGCACCAACTTGGACATGGAGCGCCCCCCCCCCCAGAAGTGTTCCAGGGCAAGGAAGGACAAGGCAGTTTCAGTCACTACTCCTCCTCCGAGGGGGATGTTGCAGCCGACTCAGACTATTTGGAGCTTGAGGAGGGGAAATTTTCCACTGAGGAGGGTGAGGAAGCAAGGGACACATCCCTCCCACCCATCATTTTAAAATGGAGAACTTCCCCATCCCAGTAAAAAAGATGGTCAAGACTGTAGGCTTCAGCCCCCCACCCATTCAGGAGCATCAGTTGGATCCTGACCTTCCCAAAGTCTCTGGGGACTTTTTTCTGGCTTTGCATCCTGCAGCCTTAGAGATGCCTGTCCCAGCCAATCTCATGCAGGTGATGCAGGACGAATGAGATAGCACAGCTGTTAGCAGGACTCAATCCAGTTATGCTAAGAAGTTGTACGGTCTGCCCCAGAAGGTCATGGAGAAGCTCCAGGTCCCGCTCATTTACATCCCTGTATCAGTTTTGGTCTCTTCAGCCATTCTTTGCTGTGATGGTGAGGACACCTTAAGGGTCTCTGAGGATAGAAGAATTGACGTGGCACTCAATAGAGCACACGAGGCACTCTGGTTGGCCATTAGTGCATCTTCTACTGCCTCCATGGTTGCCAGAGCTTTCCTACAGTGGACCAAGGAGGTCCTAGCAGACATCCCAGGAGAGACAAGGATCAGGCAGGGCTTCAACAAGGTCTTGCGAGCCTCTGCCTTCCTAGGCAACAGCATGTTGGACTCCATCCAGTTCTGCACGAGAGCCCAAGGAGCATCGGTAGCAGCCAAGAGGCAGGTGTGGCTCAAGAGCTGGAGCGCAGACTTCAAGTCCAAGCAGAACTTTGTTTTCTCTCCCTGAAGGAAAAGCTGTTTGGAGAGTCGCTGGAACTGGTCCTGGTTGAAGACAAGGACAGGAAGATGCTAGCTTCATCCAAGAGAAGGGAGGACAGGTTTCCTAGACAGAACTGTACCTTTTGTACCTCCAGGCCACAACCCAGTATGTCCTCAACTTCATCATCCCAGACCAGACAGCCCAGAGCCTACAGATAATGCTGGGGAGACGTCAAGTTCCAACCCAAGCCCCAGCCAGGAACATCAGGAATATCTTTTCAGAGTGCTGGCTCCAAAAACCAGCACAAGAACCAGCAGGCATGATGGCATTATCCCAGTAGGGGGCAGGCTTCAGGGATTCATAGGAGTATGGAAGAACTCAACTTCGGATAGGTAGGTCCTGCAGACAATTTGTCAGGGATATTAGATAGAGTTCTCCTGACAACCTCCATGGTGGTTCGTCCCCACCCCAAAGTCCAAAGACCAAGTGAAGCATCATCTCTTACTGGATGCCATCCAACACTTGATCCTTTTGGGTATTATATAGAAGGTCTGTTGCTCTCAGTGGAGGAAGGGCTGTTACTCCAATCTTTTCTAAGTACCCAAAAAGAATGGAGACTGGAGGGCCATCCTCAACTTTAGAGGCCTGAACAGGTTCGTAAAGAAGAGGAAATTTCACATGGAAACTTTATAAAATACATTCTGGAGGCCCTTCATCCTGGGGACGACCTCTCTTCCCTGGACCTTCAGATCTACCTGTGCGTCCCAATTTTTTGTGGTCACCACTGCTTCTTATGCTTCACTTACAACAGGCACTGCCCTTCGGGCAGTCTTCAGCTCCCAGGGTCTTTACAAAGATCATGGTGGCCCTAGTTGCTCATTGAAGCGCAAGACTGCATATCTACCCCTACCTGGACGACCTGCTGATCCCACCCCCTTCTGGCCAACAGGCAAGGAGGGATATCCAGCTGGTGCTCACCTCCCTTCAGGAACATGGCTTCTAGTTCAACTTCGAGAAGAGCTCCCTTGTGCCAGCCCAGCAGATACAGCACCTGGGAGCCAGGTTGGATTCTCTAACAGGACGGGCCTCCCTCACCAGAGACAGAATTATGGCTGTAAGGAAGATGATCCAGAGGATACAGAGAGCGCCATGCAGACATCATGCACTTTGCCCACCTGCAGGGGCTCATGATAGCAGCCATAGACTACCTCCCTTGGGCCCGCTTTCATGCAAGACCACTCCAGTGGTTTCTTTCACCATTCCAGCAGCACATCACAATCAAACCAGAATTTCTTCTACTGATAAGGGAAGGATGGCATTCCTGACCTTTAGGAGTCCTAGAAAGAAAACAAGTTACAATCCAGAAACATGGGGCTTTAGGTTGGTCTACTGTAACAAGCTGGTCTATTTTTAGATTTGTGTTTGCCTTTTAAGCTTTTGGAGCTGTAGAAATTTGCATATTATGAAAATAAACACACTTAGATTGGCTCGAGGAAGGGACCCAGCCTAAATGTAAATAAAAATAAGATGAAGGTAATAATCCCAATACAAGGTTACTGGCTGAATACCAGAAAAACACCTTCACACAGCAGGTTAAGAGAGAAAATAATCTTAAATATGTACACATAGAATAGTAATGATGCCTACCTTACCTCAGATCCCAATTTTGATTGGATGAGAATAGAGAAGTGCAGATTTTCCAGCTGAGTGGCTAAACAAAGGCTGAAGAAGGTATAAAATATAAGCCCTTTCAGCAGCAAAGCACCAGATTTAGGTCTTGGCAAACTGGGTCACCTCTGCTGCTGCTGCCAAGTAATTCCTGATAACCTGAACTACATGTGGTAATATATTCCTTTCTTAATGAAGCTTATTTCATACTCTAAGAGACGTAAACTTGTGCCTAGCCTGATTAAAGGTCTATGCAAATTGTGCCACTGATGACATTATTTATTAGTGGTATTCATGGTAATAGAATAAATCTTATTATAAAAGCTGCAACTTGTTCTCCTTTTAATTTCCTGATAGACCAAGGCTTAAGTATACTTAAGGGGAATAGAACTGGGCTTTGCAACCTCAGGAGCTTAGGTGACCAACATGACAACAAATTCAGACCAACAGGTGTAGAACCTTCAATCTTTTACAAGATATAAGGGTGGAGGCACCACACTGGTGTTACTACTTATCTTCATTGTTGGTGCCAGCCATATGAACATATCCTATCCTGTAAGAGATGCACGTTACTTAGAGCTCTCTGCCCAAGACGACAACCTGGTCAAAACCACATGGAGGAATTCTATATCTTTCAGCACATAGGACCCCTTCATATAATCAATAGTGTAGCTGGTGCACAGGGCAAGGCTGTAACACAACCACACAATTATCTCAAATGTGCTTTCAGTGTGTGAGGAATTAAGTAAAGTCACCTTTTTGTCTCCAGGCTGAAATAACATGGATTCCCTGCTGGGCTTCAGGGAACGGAGAGAATTGTTCCCTGGCTTCCAAGATCAGCAAGGAATGAATGAATAAACTGCATACAATGCAATGTATATTTTACAATGCAAATACAGCTAAAGTGTGCATAATTGAAAACATATTCAGAAGCATATTACTAGTCAATGGGGAAAATTTCCATAAGTTGCATAAATTGCCCAGTGCATAAATTAAGAAAATCATTAACAAATATGTACTTAAGTGCAAGAAGGAAACAGCCTCATAACCTGGTAGAAAACAAAGACAGGAGGAAATTGCAGAGGAATTCAGAGAACCTCAAGAAAACAGATCTTCACATACCATTACATTGCAATAGTTTTACATTTTTCAGTTTGGTATGGGATCTAGATGAAGGTTCAGTAAAATAAGAAAGTTTTATTCTTAAGAGTTCGTTATTGAAGCTTGCATTGACTACTCTATTCACATTCATTGGGCACTTGTGTGTTGGAGTAGGACTATGCTACTAGCTCCAGCAAGAGAATTCTTTTTAGAAGATACTGGTGTTCAGTGTAGAAGTTGCTTTAACACATGTTTGAAAATGGTTTTGGAGGCTCCCGATTTGAGGAAAAGATAATTAAAATATAGTCCTATGAAAAAGAAAGTACACCCTCTTTGAATTCTATAATTTTACATATCAGGACATTATGGAGATTATCAGACAAACATCTGAAAATGTTCTTTTGCCACAATATTTTACAGCATTAAGTATCCTGGAATAATTACTCTTCTTTTCACACACTTTTTAAGCATGAGACCTAGATGCCCCAGAATCCCGGCAATATAGCCGCTTGTGTTGCTTCTATGTTTTCGCATGGACAAGATTTTGGCGGTTCTTGCAAGAAAATGCGAGCATGCTTAAAAGCAAAGCAAAGCAAAACAAAACAAAAAACAGCTAAATTACATACAAGCACTGAAGCACACTTTGAAACTTGTAAGCAAGACAGGGAGGTTTATAAAAAGAGCGCCCCATGCCTAGTTTTCACATTCTCACCTAGAAGTGCTCTGGCAGGGACTCCCCATTGACACTGCAATCATGCCAGCAGAACAGGGCAGGTTTTCATACACTTGGAAAGCCGCGATAATGGGAGATCAATTGGTGGTTTCACCCCGCCAATATGAAAGAACACACTCCTAACAGCAGCAGAACGCTTGCAGAATGCTGGGGCATGACATCATGCAATAAGGAAGCCCTTTTGCGGTCTCATTTCAGTATTATAAAGCCATATTTGCTGCATCTGATCATCTCCAGTAATCATCTGTTTCTTAGCAGGTCTTAAAATTAAGTAAATACAATCTCAAATAAACAACAAAAGACATATTACAACATGTAATGATTTATTCAACAAAAGTAAAGCCAAAATGGAGAAGCAATTTGTGAAAAACCAATATACATTATGATTCAATAGCATGCAGAACCACCTTTAGCAGCAATAACTTGAAGCAATCATTTTCTGTATGACTTATCAGTCTCACATTGTGGAGGAATTTTGGCCCATTCTTCTTTACAATGTTGCTTTTCAGTTGAGCTTTGCAGGCATTTGTTTATGTACAGCGCTTTTAAGGTCCTGCTACAGCATTTCAATTGGATTGAGGTCTGAACTTTGACTGGGTCATCGCAACATCTTGATTCTTTTTTCAGCCATTTTGTTGTAGATTTGCTGGTGTGCTTGGGATCGTTGCCCTGTTGCATGACCCAATTTTGGCCAAGATTTAGCTGTCGGACAGATGGCCTCACATTTGATTCTAAAATACTTTTGTATACAGAGGAATTAATGGTCAACTCAATGACTGAATGTTTCCCAGGTTCTGTAGCTGCAAAACAAGCACCAATCATCACCCCTCTCTCCACCACCATGCTTGACAGTTGGCATGAGATGTTTGTGCTGATATGCTGTTTCACCAAACATGTCACTGTGCATTTTAGCCAAGCATCTCCATTTTGGTCTCATCTGTCCAAAGGACATTGTTCCAGAGTCTTGCAAACCTAAGCTGTGCTACCAATGTTTTTAGAGAAGAGACTTTCTCTTGGTAAGCCTTCCAAACAAACCATACTTGTTCAGCCTTTTTCTACTTGTACTGTCATGATATTTAACATTTAGTATGTTAACTGAAGCCTGTAGTCTGAGATGTACCTGTTTTTTTGCAATTTCTCAGATCGATCTGACATGGGGGTGAATTTGCTGGGACGTCACTCCAGGGAGGACTGGCAACTGTCTTGAATGTTTTCCACTTTTGAATAATCTTTCTCACTGAAGAATGATGGATTTTTAAGTTGTTGGGAAATGGCTTTATAACCCTTCCCAGATTGATGGGTAGTAATAATTACTGATATCTTTCCTCCTTGGCATTGGTGTTAACACACCTGAATGCTCCAGAGCAAACTGCTAAAACTTTGGCTTTTATAGAAGTGGTCACACTTGATGATCAGCTAATCAAGGGCATTTGATTAGCAGCACCTATCTACTACTTAGCATCTTAATTCCTATGGAAGCAATAAGAGTTTGTTTAGTTTTTCACACATGGCTTCTCCATTTTGGATTTATTTTTGTTGAATAAATCATGACATAGTGTAATATGTCACGTGTTGTTGTTCATCTGAGGTTATATTTACCTAATTTTAAGACCTGGTATGGAACAGATGATTGTTATGTCCCCATATGAAAAACCATAGAATTCATAGAGGGTGGACTTTCTTTTTCACATGACTGTATTTAGTCATCTCCTCCCCTCTTCCCATCATATAGAAGAGATACATGGCTATAAATTTGTATTCTGAGTTGAGTGAAATAGTCTTTAATGTACTTTAGTTATACCAGTATCCACCATGGCTTTGATCAAACAATTTAACTATTACTAGCATTCATGTTAAGAAACAAACTGGGAGAGAAATTTTTAATGCAAAGTTTATTTTACAACTATACAGATACTTTATTTTTTTTAAAAAAAAGACATATATGAAAATACTACAAAAGGAATATCTTTATGAAGATGAAGTTGAACATAGTGCAAATATACATTTTGTACATATAATATCTTCAGTTTCATTTGTCAGACTCGCACAAAGTATCAGTCTTCTTTTGGTAGCTGTCTAAGATTTCTCTCAGCTTAGCCAATGGATCTTCTGACATAAACTTACGAAATTCCTGATCAACCTTTGCATTCTGTTCAGTCATGTACATCTAGAAGAGTTATGATAGATTATATTACAATACTTCACTTTCAGTTTATATTTCAGAAAAAAAATATTTATATATCAGAAGTCTTAGCATTTGCCAGATTACAATTTTCAGTTGTTATCTCTAAATATTTTATATTTAGATTAAATATAGCAGGCAACTATGAAATGTGGAAAAGCAAAAGAGGATGTTGGGAACATGGACTTGCCCTGACTCCGAATTTTGTGTGCTTATCATTTGCTATGTCAGCATATAGGCTGGAATCCTTTTCCCTCTGCCTGTGTAGTTAGAGGAGATGTATATTTCTCAGATGAATGGCTTTATGGTAGAGGACTCCTCAAGCCAAGTCTTGTGGGGAGGGCTTGGACAGACACCTGTCCTGTTTTACAGAGGATTGTCCAACACACCCATATAGAACACCTTGGTTCTGAAGACTCCCTTCCCCAAACCATGCATTGGAGAAATAGAAGGCTCTGAGCCAGTAGTCCTCTCCTGCCAACTTTTATCCCTGTGGAAGCTTGGAGCAACTGTTCACATAAACAACCAATTAATTTCAACAGGGAGAAATGTAGGATACTACACTTGTGCAGTAAAAATGAAATGCACAGATATAGGATGGGTGACACCTGGCTTGATGGTAGTACATGCATGCGAAAGGGATCTAACTAAGGGATCAGATTTAACTAAGGTGTTTGATTTTAGCCATTTTAATCTTGTTTTCTATGAACCCGTAAGCCTCATCTAACAGCCTCACACATTCTACAGTCATCCCTTCACATTCGTGGGGGTTAGGGGCAGACAACCCCCGCGAATGTGAAAAAACCGCAAATAAGAAATGAGCGTGTGGAAGGGAGGCTTTCCACCCACCGTTCCCAAGGGAGCGACGGGCTTCGTGAGAAGTCCATCGCTGCCTTGGGAAGGGATGGGAGTGGAGAGCGGACGGGCGGGCGACTTTACACCCTCCCTTCCCAAGGCAGCGATGGGCTTCGTGAGAAGGGGTGGAGAGCGGGAGGGAGGGAGGCTTTCCACCCCCCTTCCCAAGGCAGCAACAGGCTTCGTGAGAAGTCCATCGCTGCCTTGGAAAGGGATGGGATGGAGAGTGGGCAGGCGGGAGGCTTTCCGCGAAAAATCGAAACCACGTATGTGAAAGTTGTGAATGTGGAGGGGCAACTGTAGTTTCCAGATTATAAAATATAATCTGGAATTTCAGATTCCAGTTCAATTAGTGTTATCCTCTGATGTAACCAGTGAATGCCTCAAGGTTTCAAGATCGAACCTCTTGCATTCAAACCTAACTATGCACATTTTATATCGGGGCGAGTAACTGACCCCTATTTGTTTTCTATTTTTATTATTTACTTTTCCCCCACAGCTCCGAGTTCCTCCCTATTGGCTATAATTGATTGGATTTGTAGTTAAAAAAAGACATAAAAGTAGACTGAGTGACACATGACTTTTCATGAGATGAGCAAATCATAGATCAGTAGTATCTGGAATTCTTAAAAAAAGTCAAGAGTGATAGTTTTGGCTTGTATAGCATAAGGTACCTCTACAGACTCAAGATGCGTAAATATTAGTTCCAGAAGACGCTGCAGATTTTTATCCACTTTCCGGCGCTCTTCATTTGTTGTTTTCAAGACCACCTGATATCTAGGGAGAAAATATATCACTAGCACAATCTAACAAGCACCCCATTTCAAGGACCTTGGTACATTTTGGACTTGTTTCATAGTCTTGTTAGTACTTGTTTCATCAAGTACAGATACAATAGGACCCCTGTATCCACTGACTGAATTATCCACGGGACACAAAACAGCACACCTACCAGAGTCTTCCTAGAAAATGTGTCCTCTCTAGCCATTTTCTAGGTCTTCCAAGGCAACTCTGTGGTATTTTAAACCAAAGTCCCATTATTTCAATGGTGTTCGCTATTATCCATGGTTTTCGGTATCCACGCTCCCTCAGATCCAACCCACAGTGGATACGGTGTGCGCGTGTGTGTGTCTTACTGTACTTTCCAATGTCTTGAGGCATTAAGTGGAACCGCATTTGTGTAATTAATACAAATTGGTTAAATGCCAGTACTACAAGTCACCACGTTGCAAGTTCGATTCCAGGGGGCCCCATTCATCCATTCACTCAGCCTTCCATTCTTTAGTAGGTCAGTAAAATGAGTACGTGGCTTGTGGGGGCAATTAGCTAACAAACATTGGAAACTGCTTAATGCAGTGTGGATGTGTACATTGCTATTGCTTAACAAGTTGTAAGCCACTCTGATAGCCTTTGTGGCTGAAGAGCGGGGTATAAATACCTAAATAATATTAATAATAATAATACATTATCTTAATATCTGTTGAAAAGCTTCCTTAAAACTCATTGTTACTCCTTTCTCATGGTGCTTTCTTTTTATAGTCAACTTGTTTTTTCTTACTACAAACTAGGAAACATACTCCAATATTTGTGTAAACTATCCTACTGGTGAATTGCGGGAATTACACCAAAAAACTACGGTGACACATATTATCAAATACAGTAGGACCCCATGTCCACTGATTTTTTATCCACGGGGCACAAAACAGCACACCTACCATAGTCTTCCTAGAAAATGTGTCCTCTCCAGCCAACTTCTAGGTCCTCCAAGGCAACTCTATGGTATTTTAAACTGGAAGTCCCATTATTTTCAATGGTGTTCGCTATTATCCATGGTTTTCAGTATCCACACGCCCCCAAAACCAATCCCTAGCAGATAAGGGGGTTCCTACTCTATGCTCCAATATTTAATTACATTTAACTGAGATTGCTGTAAGACAACCTTGATACTTCATTGTATACCCCTTACTCCATTTCATACTACTGTATATTCCGGCGTATAAGACGACTTTTGAGCACTCAAAAGTGCCCTCCAAAATTGACAGTCGTCTTATACGCCGGATATACTTTGCTTCACCTGCCTGCCTATCTCCTGCCTCTTCGCAAATGGAGGGAAGAGGCAGGAGATGAGGCCGGGGGGGGGGGGGTGAAACAAAGTGCTTTTCCAGTTCATTTGCCCCCCTCCTCTGCCTTCTCCCACTTTGGGGAGCAACGGAGACAGAGGAGGGGGGTGAACGTTGTGGTTTGCCGCAGCCGCCGCTTGATCGCCTCTGCAGCGGCCGAGGCAAACCGCTAGTTTCGCCCTTTCCCCCCACCTTGCTTGAAGGTGGAGGAAAAGGGCGAAAATGCCCCCTGCCCCCATCCACCCTCCGCCCATCCACCCCCCTTCCCCAAAGCCGTGGTTCCATTGGAATCGCAGCTCTAGAGAAGGGGGGTGGCAGCGAAGCCCCCTCCGAGCCTCCCCCCAGCCACCCCCCTTCCCCAAAGCTGCGCTTTGGAGGGGGGGTGGCGGCTGCAAAGCCCCCTCCCCCAGCCAGCCAGCCACCCTCCACCCATGTGCATCAGCACCGTTCATTGGTATCCCAACCTCTCCACAATGAACAAAGAAGTCAGAAGGTGCTACTTATGTTTGCTTGAATGCAAATAGAAGCTTCCATGAGGTCAGGAAGCAGATTTTGATGCTCAGCTTGGCAAGATCAGGATTGGAGAGATGGGTATGGAGATGTTGAGGATGGGGCCAGTATGAGCAGCCCCTTGCCCTTTTCATGTTGTACCAAATTGATGTGCCTGTGCTTCCATCCCTGCTATGTAGGAAAAAACCACAATGCCTTTTGCATATGGGGCAGGACTAGAAGGTATTCTGCTCATGGCACTTCTATTTCCTAATCATGTTGGCTCTAGTTTAGACCTCATTAAAAAAATAAAATAAACAGAAGGTCTTATCAGACTGTTAAATTTTGCTATCAGGACCCTATTAACTGACATTATTTCTACCTCTCAGTGGTATTGATTAATTTCAGTTAGTGTACTACCAAAACTTCTGTTCCTTTTTGTGTGTGTGAAATGTTGTCTTGTATGATGATAATCTTTGTGAAATTGCACAACTCATTCTGACTGCCTCAGGCGACTGTGCTCACACCTAAAGAGTCTTGCATTTCTCACTTTTCTTAGAAATATAATCTGATCTTTACTGGATTCAGTGACTTAAAATGCCAGGCTTTACAAGGCAGAAAATTGGAAGAGAAAGTGATAATCAATATATGGTACATTCAGAGGGGACAGGCGCAAATGCCTGGGGAAATTATTTCAAAAGCAGATTTTAATTTGAACCCTAGGAGGAGTAATTATGAAAATGAATATTTGAATCCTGAAAACCCTGATAAACTCTTGGACTGTGCACAGGGACCTTGACTTAGTTCAGAGCCCAGTTTGATGAGTCAGAATTTGGTCTGATTCAGTCTTGATTGATCTATATCCAATTCTGATCTGATCTGGACCACAAATACAAAGTGAGGTTGGGAAATCCAGATTGTTAGTGACTTGCATTAGAGACTCAAAAGATCTGGGATTTTTTTTTAAACACAGATTAAATTTGGAGACATAGTGGACCTTAAAGAAATTAACACAGCTAAATTTCAGACAGGTAGCTTCAGGGGGCTTTGTGTTAGGCACCTAAAGCATCTGCTGTTTTTCAAACCAAGCACAACAACAATTTTAAAAAGCTTCTGATTGTCCTGTTGTGAGAATTCATGCTGCTTTTGTCCTGGCACTTTCCATTTGTTATTGAGGAATTTCCCCAGAGTACCTGCAGATCCCCAACCTTCAGAGTCTTAACAGTATTACCTATTAGGCCAACTACATCCATTTCTTGAGAAGGGTGTCATGTCCTAGCAATGAAGTTTATCACAGATGTATTCAAGTCTTTTACTCCAAGCCTCAAGTCAAGTCTCAATTTGTTCGCTTTCCCAACTCACGAGGAGATCCTCATGAGTTGGGAAACAAAGAGGATCAGCTGGCAAGGTCCCCCAGCCAGTCAGCCAGCCAGCCAAATTGGGGGGGGGGTCTTATCTGGCGAATATATGCCTAAGCCTAGATTTTTGGCTGGAAATTGGGAGGGGGGGTCTTATACGCCCAGTCGTCTTATACGCCGGAATATACGGTATTTTTCTAAACTACCCAGTAATACCAACTCTGTGACTTAACCTCTTTCAGTAGAATGTTATGTTTACTTGGATGTAAATAGCCCACTCAGTTTATTAAAAACGTGCATATCACAGGTTTATCCGTATCCTTGTAGGAAAAACCCTAGATGTTCAAATTACAATTCTTTACACCCATTATTTGCAAAGGGAACCTATTTGCAAGTGCATTTTGCATTGCTGCTTTAGAAGGGAATAATTCTAAACTGGGTTGTGTAACATGAAGGAGAGAAAAGTGACAAAACACATGTAAAAGAAAGGAAAACAAGCTTTAAAAAGAGAGCCTGGGCTGAACACGGTGTAGTACCTCTAAACTGTAGCCTAACTATCAGGGCTGGGCAAAGTGTGTCCCACAAGCTGCATGACAGGCCCCAGGGGCAAAGAAATGTTTTCCACTTTGCCCCCAATTGCACATGAGGTGGCATGGGGAGCATTTTCATCGTATTTTGGGGTCCTGCTGGGCCAGTCTAGGCCCAAGGAAAGCCTTTTTTCAAAATAAGAAGTGACTAAAGAGTGGAAAAGAACATGATGAAAATGTCTGAGATAGCTCCTAGAGGGCATGGCCGGTGGGGAGAGAACTGGGTATTGTTGTGGTGTCTGCACCCTGTGGGGATTTACCACTTAACCCACTGCTTTTCTACCAGGTATGAGGCTCTGCCTAAACCTTTTCTGCCATCACGTTTGAAGACTTCCACAAATCTCACTGTTACCACCAAGAGTGAGGTTTTCCCTTGTCCCCACTTCTACGACCAATGTAAGGACTACCTCCTGTCCTACTATGGTGGCTACCAACTGTGGGGACCTCCTAGATGCCCTCAAGGTAGCTGTGTGAATTATTATGCAACTTCTATCCCCACCCCACCCCCCATTTACTGCTGCCACCACAGACACTGTGTTTGACTCCAAGCTTTATAATACATAGCTTTCTCAGAGGACAAAAGTACAGTTGTCCCTCCACATTCGCGAACTTGACATTCGCGGTTTCGGTTATTCGCGGTTTTGGGAGGGCCCCCCCGCCCCCCCCAAAACCGCGACACGGGGCCTCCAGAGGCCCCGTGAAAGACCTGGGGAGGGGTGGGGAGGCCTTCGCGGGATGCCCGGAGGCCCTCCGGAGGCCCCGGGAAAGACCTGGGGAGGGGTGGGGAGGCCTTTGCGGGACCCCCGGAGGCCCTCCGGAGGCCCCGCGAAGGCCTGGGGAGGGGTGGGGAGGCCTTCGCGGGACCCCCGGAGGCCCTCCGGAGGCCCCGCGAAGGCCTGGGGAGGGGTGCGGAGGCCTTCGCGGGACCCCCGGAGGCCCTCCGGAGGCCCCGCGAAGGCCTGGGGAGGGGTGCGGAGGCCTTCGCGGGACCCCCAGAGGCCCTCCGGAGGCCCCGCGAAGGCCTGGGGAGGGGTGGGGAGGCCTTTGCGGGACCCCCGGAGGCCCTCCGGAGGCTCCGCAAAGGCCTGGGGAGCGGTGCGAAGGCCTTCGCGGGACCCCCGGAGGCCCCTCGAAGGCCTGGGGAGGGGTGGGGAGGCCTTCGCGGAACCCCCGGAGGCCCTCCGGAGGCCCCGCGAAGGCCTGGGGAGCGGTGCGAAGGCCTTCGCGGGACCCCCGGAGGCCCTCCGGAGGCCCCGCGAAGGCCTGGGGAGGGGTGGGGAGGCCTTCGTGGGACCCCTGGAGGCCCCGCGAAGGCCTGGGGAGGGAGGGAGGGAGGGCCGGGCCTGGGCAGGGAGGGAGGAAGGGCCGGGGAGACCTCCGCGGGGCCTAGGAAGGCCCCGCGAAGGCCTGGGCAGGGAGGGAGGGAGGGCTGGGGAGACCTCCGCGGGGCCTAGCAAGGCCCCGCGAAGGCCTGGGGAGGGGGGAGGGAGGGCCGGGGAGACCTCCGCGGGGCCTAGCAAGGCCCCGCGAAGGCCTGGGCAGGGAGGGAGGGAGGGCCGGGGTGACCTCCGCGGGGCCTAGCAAGGCCCCGCGAAAGCCTGGGGAGGGAGGGAGGGCCGGGGAGACCTCCGCGGGGCCTAGCAAGGCCCCGCGAAGGCCTGGGGAGGGAGGGAGGGAGGGCCGGGGAGACCTCCGCGGGGCCTAGGAAGGCCCGGCGAAGGCCTGGGGAGGGGGGAGGGAGGGCCAGGGAGACCTCCGCGGGGCCTAGAAAGGCCCCGCGAAGGCCTGGGTAGGGAGGGGGAGGGGTGTTTGTTATTCGCGGATTTTTCACATTCGCGGGGGTCCGCGGAACGGAACCCCCGCGAATGTGAAGGGACGACTGTATATAAACACAAAAACAATACATTCTTAAGAGAAGTTCTACATAGCTAAACAGACTAATTAATACATTTAAAGCACATCTCACACATTCCACTCCTAGCTAATTCAGACTCTTAAACACTGCTCATTAATTCCTAAAACTGAGTGACTAACTCTCTCAACGCTAACCCTCATTCACTGCTCTACCCTGCCTCTAACTACCCCGACTATATCAATCGTCATCCCAACTGTCATTCACCAACCTTATTCAAATCCCCTCAGACATTCCACCAACCACCACTCATACTCAACATTCCACTCTCATACCCACTCCCAATAGCTTCTTACCTTATTATCTCTAGTACACAGCATAGGCATAACCACATTATCTTACTGTATGTGAACAACACCAAAAGTCCATGATGCCACATGCCTGCCCTATGATCTGCTGGGGGGGGGGCAATGCGCCCCCTCCCAGCCTCCCACCCCTACTATATCTGGATCAGCTTACCGGCATTGAACTTCATGAAGCTCTTTCATGGCTTCACTGACACCTTCATTGACTCCGTTATCAAGCAAACGTTTATGTTCCTCCAATGATTCCAATTCTTTATTAGATTTTTCTTTTGCTTCTTCAACTTCCTGTAATTAATACATTTCATAATGCATCGTGGATATTAACTTATTTCACAATATATTAATAGGTTTGTGTATTTGTAAGAGGTACACAGACTCAATATACTGAAAAAGGAAACAGTGAGGGGACAGGAGCAGGCCAAGATCCTACACAATCCAAATAGTGTGGAAAACTCTGCTGTAGTTACACTGTAATCTCCCCTGGTTCTATGTAGAA
Source organism: Gambelia wislizenii (assembly GCA_030847615.1). Classification (NCBI taxonomy): domain Eukaryota; kingdom Metazoa; phylum Chordata; class Lepidosauria; order Squamata; family Crotaphytidae; genus Gambelia; species Gambelia wislizenii. Next base: position 254,343,290 of record JAUMIR010000004.1, read on the forward strand.
CCAACTATCTCACCAGTGCCAGGCTCTGGTGGGTTCTTGACTGAAGGTACTATGGGAGAAGTGGCTTGGAAAACTGCTGCCTTAGCTCAAGCAATATTCCAAGACATCTGCTCCAAAGACCCCCACACAGCCCCCTATGGACAAAATAACTGGCTTTGAGTAGGGGGAAGTATGTGGGAGGTCACCTCTTTTTCTGGTGATGGTATGTAACAGGGCTGCACTTGGCTGTCTCCATTCATCACTGTTTCTACTCTTCCATATGCACAAGGAGGATTCGGATGCCTCCTTGTGCAAATGACAGAACTGTTCAACTCATAACTCATGCTGTGGTCACTGCATTAAAACTCTGAAACAATAAACCTTTGGCCTAGAAAAATAATTGTACTGAATTGAATTGTCACATGAGGAATTTTTAATTAATGTATAATTAATTACTTTTTAATTTTAATTAATGTATAATGTACTGTTCACAGACATTATAGAACCAGAAATGGGTCTGAAAGGGTTACTTTACTCATAGCATAAACAACACAGCAGCTAGTGGAAAGGGCTTGCTTGGCCTTAAGCTGAGATGACAGATTTGTCAAGCCCACTGACCACTATCCCTTTTCATTTGGCCCATGTATGAACCGACGATACTGTAAGGCATAGCCTTCAGACTATCAAAAGGGATTATGAGGCCCTGGGTAGGAAGCTGAAGGACTTGGATGCACAAGTAGTCATTTCATCTGTCCTTCCAGTGGAAGGGCATGGCCCAGAAAGGGAGAAGATAGTGGAGATGAACAACTGGCTGTGCAGATGGTGCTGCCAGGAATGGTTTGGCTTCATGGGGTACGGTTTCATAGAGGTGGACTTCTGGCAAGGGATGGGTTGCAACTCACAGCAGTTGGCAGGAATGTTTTTGCTAAGACTCTGAAAGATCTGATCAGGAGGGCTTTAAACTGAGTTGTGTGGGGGAAGGAGACAGTATTCTTGAGCATAGGACAGTGCTGGGCAACCTTTTGAGCTTGGTGTGTCAAACGTCACCAAAAAACTGAGCATAACTCGGGTGGTGTGTCACTTTGAGGAAAGACATTATTTCGCGATATTTATTGTTTAATCAATATTATTATTAATCGTTGATTAAATTATTAATTAACAACCCCACCAAATTAGGAGTGGTAGCTAATACCCCAGAAGACAGGTACAGAATTCAAAATGACCTTAACAGATTAAAAAGCTGGGCCAATACTAACAAAATGAATGTCAGCAGGGAGAAATGTAGGATACTACACTTGGCATTAAAAATTAAATGCACAGATACAGAATGGGGAACACTTGGCTTGATAGCAATGTATGTGAAAGGGATCTAGGAGTCTTAGTGGACCAGAAGCTGAACATGAGTTAGCAGTGTGATGCAGCAGCTAAAAAAGCCAATGCAATTCTAGGCTGCATCAATAGGAGTATAGTGTCTAGTTCAAGGGAAGTAATAGTGCTACTCTATTCTGCTTTGGTCAGACCCCACCTGGAATACTGTGTCCAGTTCTGGGCACCACAATTCAGAAAGGATATTGACAAGTTGGAATGTGTCCAGAGGGGGACGACCAAAATGTTGGGAGGTCTGGAAGCCAAGCCCTATGAGCGGCTTAGGGACCTGGGTATGTTTAGCCTGGATAAGAGAAGGTTGAGAGGTAACATGATAGCCATGTTTAAATACAATAAGACCCCTGTATCCCTGTATTGGCTACAGGCCCCCACACGGAAAATGGATTCAGTGGCTAATAGCAAATGCCCCCATTGCCATTGCTGCCACTGGAGCCATGCCTTGGGGCGAAGGGAGGTGAGAACCCTCCTCTGCTCCCTGTTCCCCCCCATGCCACAGGGAGAAGGGAAGTGAGACCTCTTCCCTTCCCTTCGTCCCCCGCCATCACCATGTTGGGAGGCAAAAGAAGAAGGGAGGTGAGAACTCTCCTTCCCTCCCTTTATTCCCCCCTCCGTCCCCATGTCTGGGGTGAAGGGAGCTGAGAACTCTCCTCCCTTCCCTTCAGCACCCCCCCCCCGTTGCAATTGCTGCCATGGAAGCCATCTGGCGGGGGTGGTGGTGAAAGGAGATAAGACCTCTCCTCCCCTCCCTTTGCCCTCCCCATCGCCACTGCTGCCATGAAAGCCATCTGGGAGCTTCCTCTCCTCCCTCCCCCCGCTGTCACTAACCATGGATAATTGAATCAGCGTTTGGCGAATCAGTGGATACAAGGGTGCTACTGTATTTGAAGGAATGTCATACTGAGGATGGAGCAAGCTCATTTTCTGCTGCTTCAGAGAGAAGGACATGGAGCAATGGACTCAACCTACAGTAAAAGAGATTCCGCCTAAACATTAGGAAGAACTTCCTGACAGTAAGAGCTGCTCGGCAATGGAATACGCTGCCTCAGAATGTGGTGGAGTCTCCTTCTTTGTAAGTTTTTAAACAGAGGCTGGATGGCCATCTATCCGGAGTGCTTTGACTGGGTATTCCTGCATGGCAGGGGGTTGGACTAGATGGCCCTTGTGATCACTTCCAACTCTTAAGATTCTTCCTAACTTGAGGAAAGGCCTTACAATGTGGGCAAGGTCCAACACTGTGCCCTTTGCCAAGGCAAAGAAGGTAACGCGAGTGGCCATCATGATAGGGGAGTTTTGCCCCACAAGTTAAACATTTATTGAATGATCCTGAGGAAGCTATATTCGTGGCTGAAAAGACTATAAAGGAAGGTCAGAGAAATTCGAAAACAGACCAGATCAAGGCGATGAAGAAAGTCAGAAACTGAAGTCAAAAAGCAGTCCAAAAACCAAGATCAATACCCTGAGGAGAAAAGACAATGTGGAGAAAGTTCACTCAATGCTGCTACTACAGTGGACAAAAACGAACTGAGGGTTTGAGTGGGAATTAGCTGGTTGTGTGAACCATGGGAGGAGGGGCTACCAACAAAATGCTTACATAACAGCTCTAGAAATTTCTGAATGATAAACTGCACAGGTACAATAAACACATTTGTTGAGTAGCAGAGAACACAGATGAAACTGAATTCACAGTCACCCTGGAATAGTGTTCTGAGAGAAGGGCTGAGATTAGCTACTTTCCACTGGGAACTAGCAGTCTTTGCCTTCCTCCCTGTTGCTGAGAGACAGACACAATCCTGCTTCTGTGAGCTTCTATTGTTTAGCTGTTTGGGCAAAGATATTAAACCTCCTGCTTTATAGCCATGCCTTCGGTTTTATCCCTACAGCTAGAAAGGGATCCGAAAGAAATCTAGGAAACAGGTGAAGCCTTGTAGGTGCTATCCTGCCAAAATATGTAACCTCTCTTTTTTTCTGTTCTAGTGTCTGTCTACATCCATTTTTCCATAAAATCTCCTACACCAGTGACTCTTACTAGTTTTCATAATCGGAGCATCTTGGAATTGATCCAGTCCAAATTAGAATAATAATAAAGTGCCTTTGTTTCAGTAATACCATATGCTTGAAAATATGTGTTTTTTTTTCCTTAAGATTACTAGCAGATGGTATCAGCTCATTCCATCTGGAGGTATAAGGAGCCTTGTGATATTTAGTAGCAGGTTTCCAGATGGGGCTGTTACTATGCAATTGCCCGGTTTTGTTCACTGAATTTTGTCAGGGCTCAAGATGACATCATCTGCCATTTACAAAACTCCTGTGTTTTACCCACCATTCTTTGTCTTTCCTTTTAGGGAAAATTCATTGAAGAAAAAACAGTATTTGATTGGTAATGTTAGCAGAAATCTATCTGGAATACTTCAAATTTGAAAGTGACAAAACAGAGGAAGCCACTGTTTCTCACATAAAATTGGATTGTACACTATTTAGTAAAACTTGCCACTTGGATCTACTATTCATTTTAAGTAATTCTTGAAAGAAAAGCATTACCAACTTATTTATAAATATGTATTACAAGATTTACAAATATTTATCATATATACTGATTTACAATTTATAATATATTGGATCACAAATACCCTAAACACAATCTTTTTATCAAATATATAATATTATATTGAATCTCTCTCTCTCTCTCTGGCTTTTCATCACAAATGAAGATTCAGGAAGGACTCATCCTGCGCTTTCTGAAAGCGCGCTGATGACTAAAAAGGCCAATCTGGTTGCAGAAAACACAGCAGAAGGTCTCCTTGGGTGATGTTTCCAGGTTGTGATTCTTTCTGTGTTGTTGTTTCTCTTCAAGACTTTGCCGTGAGTTCTCAAATAAGGCTGCAGCATTGTGCACAGTGTGTCTCCATGCCTCCCGATGTGAGGCCAGGGCGGACCATTGTTGGTGATCAATTTGGCCAAGCCTGAGATGTTGTTTCAGGGAGTCCTTGTATCGCTTTTTTGGAGCGCCCCTCTTATGCTGACCCATAAATAGCATATATAAAGGCTAGAACACCAGCTCCTAAGACTTAATTTTTCACTACCAAAAGCCTTTTCAAATACTAAACCTACCTTCATTTTCTGCTGATAGAGATCTTCCAGTTTTTGGGCTTCTTCTCTTAGCATTTTCACAGCGCTGTTCTGCTCAGCTTCCATTCTGCTTACCTTAAGGAGTAAATATTAATATAAGGTGTCAACAGCAAAAAGGGGACTACAGAAAAAGCTGGTGCCGCTAAGCTGAGTCCTTTTCTGAGTCTTTCACCACTCCAGGGGTGATAAACAGATCAGCCCCAGAATCTTAATATATTTCTCTTGGGTATGTTGCCATTTCCAGTGTGTTGATTGGCTGCTTAAGAAACTGACCAACTAATCAAAGCTCTGTTGGGCAGCCAGTCAGCACATTGGGGGCAGGACCATGAATAATATGGAAGTTTCAGTCCTTTCTAAACATGGCTGCGGTAGAGTGGGTGTGAGTAGAATGGGGGGATGTGGCATGTGTGTGTGTAGCATGTGCCTGAGTATGGCGGCAACAGGGGCTAAGTTTGAAGGTGTATGTTACACCAGGTATAGTTAGTACTAAGAGAAATAAACAAGCCTGAAATCAAGCATCTTGTAAGATGCTCTCAAGAGCCTGCACTTTCACTTTTATGTTCTTTAGCCTACATGCCAAACTGTTTGAAAATATGGAGGCTGCATCTGCTTAAGCACCCAGAAATCAGAGTGCAGCTAAAAGTGGCTTCAAAGACCTCAATAATTTTCTGCCAGTTTCCATACTATTAGCAGCATCCCCTACCCTTTGTACTGGCCACCTGTCTTTATGTGTTTATTTGGGGGTCAGAATTATTTGTCTCTCTCTTTCTTTCTCTGCCACCTTTTCCCCAGCTCAAGGCAGCTTACAAAACAGACAACATAAAAATATTCACATCACTAAAAAACAGAGTTACCAATTTATAACTAAACTATCAATAGAGTTAAAAACATTAAAAAAAAACCAAATACAGACAATACACACATTATTAAGTAAGTAATTGGTTCCAAAATTTGTTCTGTCAAAACAAAAAAAGTCCGCCTGCTTCCAGGAGACCATAGAGATTTCAGTCTAATCTATCTTAGGAAAGGACTTCCAGAGCCTAGAAGCAGCTACAATTATTACAGAGGACAAGCCTGCAAAACAGGCATACATATGGTTTTCATTGCTGTATACTGTGCAACAGGTCAGTTTTTGGAACCAGGTATTTAGGCACTCACCTGTTCTAAGGCATCTTCTAGAACAATTTTTGTTTTAGTTGCATTAGCAATTTCTTCCTCAGTCTTGTTTATGAGGTGCAGAAGGGGAGACTGCCACAATTATACAAGTAACAATAGTGGAAAAAACAGGAAGAATTAATACTTTAGATTGCTAGACAATGTGGTTTTAGTTTTAAGAAACAAATACCCAAAACTGATTTCATACTGAGTGAAAGCACTTCCCACAAATTAACATAACATACTTTCATGCAACCCAATCACTCTTGAGCATACTTATCAAAAGCAATGCTCAGGGAAGGCCTATGAACTTATTCTATAAGCAATGTCAAAACCTTGGGGAAAATCCAGTTATCTTTTGATTAAACTTCTGATATTGTGTCATAACATCAGCCATGTTGCATAATACAACATCCTATTTTCCTGTGGTCATCAATGGAAAGCCCACACGCAGGACAAGAATGCAATTGCTTTCTCTGCCAGCTGCTCAACAGCAATATTCATTAGTAACATCACAGGCCAGGATCTATCATCATGCTGGTGCTGCAATACAACACGTTACAACAATGGAACCCCCTCCCAACCTGCAGCCCTTGGCAATGGCTGAAACCAGCCCTCCAAAGCTGGAATTTGTATTGGAATATATCGTTTGCAATCCAATAAGTGGAAATGTTTTTGCTATTGAAGGGTTAACTGACAGAAGTAAACAGAATGTCTGATGTAACTTCCTATTGGATTCTGATTGGGCTTCTAAGGAAAGAGGTGTGTCTAAGTGTTCCCTTTGTCTGAGAAGCCAGTCACGAGGCTTTGTTCCTCGTCCCTCTCGCCATGATGACTTCTTAGAGAGAGGGCCTCCCATTCAGGGGTCCTGCATATCTTCTTTTGTAACAATGTAGTTTTAGTCATTTTTAAGTAGTTTATAGTCTACTTTGAAAGTGTGCTGATATTGGTCCATGTATTATGCTCTGAAATTGTGAGTAATGAAGATTTTACACTTTTAGCTACTTTTATGTGTTTTGAGTCCTCATTTGACTAAACAAGTAACTTGGGGAAGGAAAAGGGTGTTAGTTATCAATAAGTTCTCTTTGTGCATGCTGGAATTATTACGCAAACACTGCTGCGTGTGTATTACTCTGCTAATGTTCTGTACTTCCAAGGAGTGAAGTACAGTGGGGGAGCATTTGCTAAATGCCCTCATATTTCCAAGGGGTTGTTGGAACCCAGTAATTAAATTTCCAGGGTGGAAGTAGCGCTTCCAGCAACTGAGCCTTGTGTACATACTGCAATACAGAGTGATTAAGACAATTCTTGTACATAGTAAAAAGAGCAGATGCCATGTGAATAGAGGACTGCCTAAGAACTTATTCTATAAGCAATGTCAAAATCCCCATTATGCTTTAAATTTATTTTTGAAGCTGTTTTTAAAAGAAAAATTATAGTGCATTAACATGTACATACATGAATCTGACTTCTGTATTTGTCCAAGCAATTTGGCCCTGCATCAGGGTTAAACTTGATTTCAAAATCAAATTCACCACAGTTCTCTAAATTCATAGGAATTAATTTCAGTTTACGAGCTAATCTGTGGTAATCACTCAATGTGGCTTCAATCTGTTAAGAAAAAGAGACAGAATAAAAGGTAAACCTTTTAAACCTTGCAGTATATAGTAGCAGAAGAAATTCTATTTCATAATAGTATCTCTGAAAGATAAAACACCCTTGCCTTTTTCAGAGTATTGGTATTTTCTTTAACTTGGGGCTCAAAATTATTTCCATGTTTGGCCATGAAAACTACTCTTTCTGAGTATCATTCAGGGCGTATTTCAACAAATGCCTCAATTGCCATTGAGATGCTGTCAATTACTGCCAGTACAGGCATGTTGCTACAGCAAACCAACACCAAATATGCACTAGCAGCTGAAGGCAGATCCTGTGCATGGCGAACAGAAACTGTCCACTCTGTTCTGATTTGTTTACAAAGGACAAGAGAAAAATAGTGTATTGCTACCAATCATCATGTTCTAAGCTGCTTGAGGAAACTTCAGAATACAGTTGTCCCTCCGTATCAACGGATTTGGTATCTATGGATTTAAGCAACCATGGCTTGAAAATATTCTTTAAAATAATAATCCAAAAAGCAAACCTTTTGCCATCTTATATAAGGGACACAATTTTGCTGTGCCATTGCATATAATGGGACTTGAGTATTCATGGATTTTGGTATCCACGGGAGGTCCTGGAACCAAATCCCAGCGGGTACCAAGGGCCCACCTGCACAAGTGACCAATCACTTTTCTACCACAAGAACCAAATTCTCGCATTTAATCCAGTTTGTGAAAAATGAGAGCCAGCATGGGGGTACTAGTCTAACTGCTAGAATAGGACTCAAGTAAATGGGTTCAAATTCTTGCTCAATCATGGAAACCCACTAAGTGACCTTGGGCAACTGACTCTCCCTCAGTGTAAGAGGAAGGTGACAAACCTGTCATGATAGAGTGACTACAGCTCCCATCATGGAGCCAGAACACATCTACCAGAACTACATTTCCCATCATCTGTAATTTCCATTCACTGGTTGTCAGACAAAGGTAACACAGGGTTCTGAGGAATGTGGGGTGGGGTGGAACTTCACTTGCTAAACATGACATCACATCACCCGACTGGAGAACGAATCAGATTTGGCTAATGGAGTTTTGAAGAGATGCAGTCTTTCTTTAAAGCCACATGGTATTTGGAGTCTGAATGGAGCAGACCTCACACCCATTATGCTGCAGGTCTGGGGGAACAGACCTAATGACTGGCTCTGAAATTCCATCATCAGAGACTAAGCTAGGCCAGCTTTTGATAAGCCTGGCCCTAGCCATCCCAAATGGGACACAGACTGATTTTGATGAATCTTCTAAATGTGAGTGAAACTTCTTAGGTTAGGAAAATACGTTTAACTAGTTGCGTTAGCTTATATGATTTATTTAGCCTTGACTGATTGTACTCTATACATCATGAAATGCCTTTTCTCCATGATATGACTACATCTGAATGGGTTTGCTTGCTTAAACTTAAAAAATAAAGTCTACGTTACATGCGCCCTGCCTGGTCATAGCTTCTTCTCTGGGATAGAGAAGGGGGGTTGTGATACTTTAACAGAACGAGTAGTTCCAGTGGTTAAACAGAGGCCTTTCCCAGGCCTGGGGTTTCATTGCACAGTGGATGGTGGCGGGTACTGAAGGGAGACATAGTTCTAAGGGATTTCCAAGCTGGAAGAATCCGAGAGGTTGGATAAACACACAGGCCTTTCCTCCCAACTCTGTGCTGGGTGAGAATGTCAGAGAGAAGGAGGGCCCACGTGACACCTCCTCTGAATAAATTCTGCCATGAAAACCATGGCAAGGTCTCCATAAATTGGAGCCGAAGGCAAATAACAATACAGTGGGACCTTGTTATCTGCTGGGATTTGGTTCCAGGACTCCCTGTGGATACCAAAATCCATGGATGCTCGAGTCCTATTACATACAATGGTGTAGTAAAATGGCAAACAGAAGGCTTTGCTTTTTAGAAATTTTTTGGGAATAATATTTTCAAGCCATGGATGGTGGAATCCATGGATACAGAATGCTAACCATAAATGGAAAATGAAGTACTGTGTAAAAAAATTTAAAAATAGATTCACTTACTGCCTCTTTTCCTCTGGCATACTTTAATTCCTCATTCCACAATAGATGTTGTTCTGCTTCCAGTTCCTTACTTAGTTTGTTGACAGATTGTTGCAACTCCTCTATTTCACAATTTAATCTCTCAACATCTGCTACGGAGTACTTCTGATTATCACAAATTAGCTTCAGCCGAATGTTCTCCTGTTTCAGTGCTTCAATTTCCAAGGCTAAACGTAAAGGAAATATATACTGTAAAATTTCATAAAAAAACCAAAACAGAATTTAACACTAATAACAAAATTAGTAATATTTTCCACTGGATGTCAATATTTATTTTCTTTTACTTTAATATTTTATTAGTTTAAGGCTTTACATTTATGTGGATCAAGTTAAAATGCTTTGAACTTGTGCTTTCAAGAGGAATGAGACATTGTACTTACCAAGAATAGTCATTCTGGGATGGCAGGAGAAATAATCCACAAGGACTGGGTTAATCCCGCATGCCAACCCGACTATACAGGAGTGCAAAGTTCTTTTTTTTGTTAGGTTCGTTAGGACCCCTTGCCTCCTCTGGCAGTTTTGTTACGTAGCCCAGTCTTCTCCTGTATATTCCTACATGTGTCTCATCGACATTTTCCGCCTCCTGTTTTCCAAACTCAGGCAGGGGTGGATTGTTCCTCTTGCCATCCCAGAATGACTAGTCTCGGTAATTACATCTCATTCTCGGGATGGCACGGAGGATCAATCCACAAGGACTGGGATGTGCCCAAGCTTCCCCATATTGGGTAGGTTCCTCTATACATTTGATGACATGAAAGACTGAAGCACCTTCCTACCAAACGATGCTTGTGCTGACTGGAACTTGTCCAGTTTGTAATGCTTTATGCTTTAAGAAAGTATACGGTTCAGACCAGCCTGCTGCCTCGCATATTTCTGAAGCAATGAGGAAATCCAGTAAGCCTTTGATGTAGAGAAACAATACGGTAACTACTTCTTTCAAAATATATGAGTTACCGTACATCAAGACCTTTACATTTCACTCACCTAAGTGGATGTGAAGTGATAGGTTTTTACTTTATTCTGTATAGGATTTCTCACCCTATTTTTGCATATTACCATACCTAAATCATTGCGGTTACCTCTCTGTATGTAATAATTTAAGAATTTACTATGTTACTGTGATGCTGTATATGTAATTACTGATAACATATACTTTTCAATTGTTATAACTGCTCTGTGGTTACTGTATTATATGGTATAAGTTCTACATATTGAGTATTGCATGAATACTATGCATAGTTATAAACTTTAAAATAATTACATAGACTATTTCTCTTGAAGCCTTTATTGATAGTACATATTTTTGTTGTAAATAATACAATATGCTTATACTTATTTTTCAAACATATAAAAAGTTTGGATACTTCCTCCATAGGTTTATCATACGTCTTCTGTTTTGCTCTCGCTGGAGCTTTGAAATATTTTTCTTAACTCTGCCTTCCTCATCTCATCTGAGTTTTGTGTACTTATTTTCCGCTTGCTCCCCTCGCCCCGTTGCGAAGAGGATGGCATTCTATCTTCACTGTGCTGTAGATTAGAATAATAACTTGTTTGTCTACCTATTGCTATTGAAACTCTGCTCTAAGTACTATATTTTGTTTTAAAACTTATCTAAACCAGAGGAGGAGGATGTTGCATCAGGCTGGCAGGGCAGGAAAATAAAAACAGCTGGAGGAGGAGTCGGAGTCCTAATGAACTTAACAAAAAAAGAACTTTGGACTCTTGCATTGTCGGGTTGCATGCGGGATTAAGCTAGTCCTTGTGGACTGATCCTCCGTGCCATCCCTAGAATGCTTTTTTTCCACACATTTGAAACATACTGACAAATATAAGAATATCAGGAGTATTAGGAAGGGAGACAGGCAAAACTTAGAAAGTTCTCACACAAATACATGAACAGTTCTTCTACTTTATAGTTCAAGTCCATAAATACGTATTTATTGTACAAGACTAGAAAATACCACATTGTTTAGAGCTATAAGCATATTATGTACATACTGTATTAAAGTCTTTTAAAACAAATTAGTTGTAAAAAAATCTTGCTTTTATTTACCCTCCCCCAGCACCATGAAAACAGCTTCTCTTTTTCTATGTTGCTCTCTTTTTTGAGTTTCCAGTAAATATTTTCTATCAGAAGGTTCTTGCTCAACAGAGACAATGAAGTTAAGCTACTGATTATCAGCTCTTTCTCCTCACCAGCAGCTTCCTGCTCTTTAGTAATAGTCTGTGACTTCTGACTGATACTGTTTGAGTGAGATTCCAGGTTGGCCAGATAAGCCTCATATTTCTTAACGTCTGTCTGTAAAGATGATTTCAGTTTTCGCAGGGTCACTAAACGGTCCTTTTTCATAGGAAAAAAATTGAGATTTATTTAGTTTACTGCAGTAAATCAGATTAAATACACAGTTTCAGATCAAAGCTTTCCTCCATTCCATGTAGCCATTTTCTCACCGGTTCACTTTCTCTCTCCTTCTCACGCTTTGCAATTTCTTCATTTAATCTTTCTTCTTCTGCTTCTAGTGCCTCTACACGATTTTCATCTAGCTTAAAAAGCTCCTCTGAAAGAAACAAAAACTAAAATAAACTAAATTAACCTAACTTTTGAAACATCCAACATAATAATAATAATATTTATTTGTATCCCGCCTCTCCCATCACGATCAGGGTGGCAAACATCATACAAACATCGAACACCAGTCCAATATAGATATTAAAACAGCACCATTAAAACAATTTCTATCATTATAAATCACTTCACACTTTAAATATAGTACAAATGTTTAAAAACTTAAAATAGAAAAAGATCACAGAATGGAAATTAAAAATAAAATCTTCAAGATCCTCTGGGTGACTGTGGCCAACCTAGTTTTAAATGGCTGGAGGAAGTTTTTCCCAGAGGACCTAAGGGTACGGGGCAGATTGTATAGGAGAAGGCAATCCCATAGGTAGCCTGGCCCTAAGCCATGAAGGGCTTTAAAGGTAATGACCAACACTTTATACCTTGCCTGGAAACTAACTGGCAGCCAGTGAAGAGCTTTTAATTTTGGTGTGATATGGTCACCCCTGGTTGTTCCTGTGACCAGCCTGGCTGCCATATTTTGAACCAGTTGGGAGTTTCTGGAGCAGACATAAAGATAGTCCCATGTAGAGTGCATTACAGAAGTCAAGCCTTGAAGTTACCAGTGCATGTACTACCATCTTTAAGCCCTCCAACTCCAGGAAGGGGCACAGCTGGTGTATCAGCCGAACATTAGTTCTACCCTCCCTCTTTACATGAACTATTAAGTGGGATGATAAAACAAAACCCAAGGCAAAGTTAGCTCACATCCCTTAGCTGATCCAAGCAGTCCTTTGTCACAGATGCTATCCACCGGATTCCCACAATGAGACATTTTCTGCAACAGACTTATTTCCTCGGCTGGACACAGCTGATTTTGCATGCCCTCAGGATGAGACCAGTTATCTGATCTTTCCTGATCTTTAAGTATCCCTTCTCCCTTGCCCTAGAAGTGCTGACATTTTTCCACACAAAAGGGGGAGAGAAAAATCATCCCATCCTAACTAACAAAGGCATTCTAAGATGGAAACATGCCTATCTACCCTGTCAGTGGGAATTGAACTTGCACAGCCTGCTAGAGAAACCACAAATACTGAAAGCCTGATTCCCCCACCCCCATACCTAGGACTACTTTGTTAATTGTAAATACCTAATTACTAAGTAATGCATGTCTTAAGCATATAAAAAACACCTACAGAGTGAATGTGAGAGGTGCCTACACTCCTTGACAATTCTTCTAGAAATTCCAAATGCTTACACTCCAGAAAAGATTAACATTAAAAACCATTATTCTACTAGGTTTTAAAGTGAGAAATACTTACTTAATTTGGAGTTTATTTCAGCATCAAACTCTTCATATGTATCTCCTCCCCTCATAAAATGGTCATAACATTTTACAGTATAATCTAAAAAGAGCTAAGGTGAGAATCATTAGTTTGATTTTAGATATTTTTAAAAGGTGCATTAACTTTCTTTTATAGATCAAATTTACAAAATTATATAGGTAAACAACTAAATTGTCTCAACATTTAAGTAGAAGCAGATGAATTTCAACCAGAGTTGAAATGGAATTTTGAACAGACATAAAAATAGGAATACAAAACGAACACCATGATCCTGGTTCACAGACTAGAATACAATCCTCCTATATCCACACATCTTAGAAATACAGAAGTACTGGAAACTTCATTCTAGGGATACACTGGTGCAAAATTATACCTGGATATTCTCTGTGCTAGTGGTATGACCCAAAATTGATTACACCAGGGTCTTTCAGTTTCTTTGAATTCTGTGGATCACCCTAGTGGCTGAGTTCTTATACTTGAGGATGCTATGTTATAACTGCATACAACCCGTCACTGCCATATCACTGATGGAACTAATTCCAACAGCAGAATTGAGAAAGGGGGAAATTCCTTTCCTTCATGTAGCTCCCTGCATGTTTTAAAAGCCTGCTCCTGGCTGCAGGGGAGAGGGGAAAGAAAGCAATTTCTATTGTGCTAGTCTTTCCGGGGTAGCAAATATTGATAGTACAATAGTAGATTTTGTGTCCATGGATAACAACTTATGTGGTATGGTGCAGGCAATATTGTGGGGTTGTGTTCTCACCATGCTCCTTCTATAACTAGCGTACTGGAGGATTGATAAGAATTCTGCTCCCCTACTGATAGGAGTTAGTGTTACTCCTATAGGTGCTGGTGGAAGAGCAAAATATTACCTTACTATGTTAATGTTACACGGGCATAAGCTAGCCATAGGCATGGAGGGCCCAAGGGATTCTTCAATGTGTCTGAAATACCTCAACAATTTACAAGCAATTTACTATTCCCACATACAAACCAATAACATGTTAATGAGAGTGTTACAGAGTATTTACATCTTTGAAAAAATTTCTTTAGCCGTTTAAAGTTAGGATAATACTCTTAGATCTTCCCTTCATCTCTGTGCAGCTTTTAATATAATCTTCCTTTTACAATTGCTTCTAGCTGTATGTCTGCAAAGGGCATTGTGCATGCCATAGCCTTGAAATGTTCCATGTCAATAATTATCCAGCAAACACTCCACTTCCATTTTAAACAGTTGAAAGCAGACCCAGAAACTTACAGCCATCACTTCTACAAAGTCAACTGAAAATTATTCATTCAGACCTCCAGCAAAATTGGACTGGAATCCCAAAAGGAAGGAGGAAAAGAAATAAAAGGGGAAAGAAAAGGGTAGTCTTATCTTCAGCTGGTTTTCAACCATTCAACAACCAGAATGCAGCTTTTGACAGATGTAATATGTAATTACTGTGTAATATAACCCTAGGCTGAAAAAAAAGGTTGCCTACACCTTCTAAATACAGTTGCCCCTCCACATTTGCGGCTTTCACTTTTGCAGTTTCGACTATTCGCGATTTGCTCAGGAAGCACCTCATTTAAATCAGCTTCTCTTCCTCGTACACAAGGGAGAGGAGCCAATTTAAATGAAGTGCTCACCGAGCAAACCAGCACCTAACTTCCCGCTTTCCTGGGACTTGGTTCCATTTGGGGTGCACAGCCACACCCCAGAAGAATGGGGAGTTTGGGGCAAAGGCGCTTTTCAGCCACCACCACCACCCTTCTAAAAGTGGCAATGCAGCTTTTCCAGCTTTGTCGTGGCTTTGGGAGGGTGGGGTGGTTGAAAAGCCTCTTGGCCACCCTTCCTCCACCCCCTCCACAGCCTCCCCGAAGTGGCTGCGGGTCTTCAAAGCCCCCCAGCCACTTTGGGAAGGGTGCAGAGACTCGCCGCCCCCCTGCCCGCCTCCCTCACCAAAGTGGCTGTGGGGCTTCAAAGCCCCCTAGCCACTTGGAGAAGGGCGGGAAGAGGCTCCCCACCCTCCTGCCCGCTTCCCTCCCCGGCCTCCGTGAAGTGGCTGCGGGGCTTCAAAGCGCCCCAGCCACTTTGGGAAGGGTGGGGAGAGGCTCCCCACTCTCCTGGACACTTCCTTCCCTGCCCCCCCCCGAAGTGGCTGAGGGGCTTCAAAGCCCCCCAGCCACTTGAGGAAGGGCGGGGAGAGGCTCCCATCCCCTCGCCTGCCTAGCCGCCTTCCTCCCCAGCCTTCCCAAAGCAGGTATGGGGCTCAAGAGCCCCATAGCCGCTTCAGGAAGTGCAGCAAGGGGGGCAGCAGCCAGGAGGCTTTTTAGCCCCCCCCCCCGCGTTTCCCAAAGTAGCGATGGGGCTCGAAAAGCCCTGTCGCCACTTTGGAAGAGTGGGGGTGGTTGCGGGCGGGCAGAGACCTTTTTTATTCACAGTTTTTCCACATTTGCAGGGGTCTTGAGCCCCTAACCCCCGCAAATGTGGAGGGACGAGTAAGTGCTTAGAACTGATGGCAGAAGCTGAAGGTTATTAGGAAACATGTCTATTCAAAAATAAGTCCACTGCATTTAATCAGGCTTACTCCCTATTATATTCAGGCAGCATCTGCACTGCAAAAATAATCCAGTTTGACATCAGTTTTACTGCTATGGAATTCTGGAATTTGTAATGATGAGATATTTAGCCTTCTTTGTCAGAGAGCTCTGGTGCCACAACAAACTACAAACCCCAGGATTCCACAGAATTGAGCCATGACAGTCAAAGCAGTGGTCAAACTGGATTATTTTTGCAGTCAGATACAGCCTCAGATTGGTTTACCACAAAGCATAACACTATCTTAACCTGTATTAAAGATAATTCAGAACAATTTTATGACAAATATATAATAAACAGAATACTATACTCACCAAAAGCCAAGTGAAACACTCCTTGGCTTTACTAGTTAGCAACCATATAGTGAGGCTTCTTAAAGAGCTTTAGTAGGAGGCAGGGAGGGCTTTGAATCCCTGTTCTTTGGATGAACAGAACAAAATACTTTATGCCCTAGATAGTAAGCAGAAGGTAGCAGAGTTCTTCTGTGTTGTGACAGTGGGAAGACCAGTAACAGGAAGAACTCTTTAAAGCATTGCAAATCCAGATGGAAAAGGGCAAAATATCTTTGGCCAAGATGAGACAAGTCAGTTGAGTCTCCCTTATCTGGAGTTCCAAAATCCAAAATAGTCTACATGGGTGGCTGAGATAGCTACACCTTTGCTTTCTGATAGTTCAACGTTCACAAACTTTGTTTCATGTACAAAATTATAAATGAATTTTGTGTTTAGACTTGGGACCCATCTCCAAGATATCTCATTATGTGTATGCAAGTATTCCAAAATCTGAAATATTCCAAAATACCTCTGGTCCCAAGTGTTTCGGGCAAGAAAGGCTCAACCTGTACATCCATTTCTGTCATATCCTCCACAAGATCATTGTTAAAACAAAGGTAAGTAGGGTTTAAACCTAGAACACTTTTTTGTGTAAGCTTACAAGAGTAGTACACATTCTTCAATTTAGTGGGAGTTTAAAGATACCTTGTTATGCACAATTCTGTCTTCAGTCTCTCCAAAGGCCTGATCTTCATCAAATGATTGTGGGTTCTCTTTCAAACAAAAATATAACTGAAAAGAAATATCTTGCATCAAAATACACTAATAATATCTCATATGTTGTAGTTATATAAAGCTGATATAGAAAGTTGTTGTTCTAGAGGACTCCGCCTCGAGAATAAAAAAACCATTTAGTTTAAATGTATTCAGGACACTGCAGGTACATATCAAGGATTAAACTATACAGATTGGTCATCAATGTTTTATTTAACAAATAAAATGCACTAAGTAGGAGGATTACCTGTAGTAGATGCCACAACTTTGTCTAAACACATTGGAAACAGCTTAATGCAGTGTAGATGTGTAAACTGTTATTGCTTTAAAAAAAACAATTTGTAAGCCACTCTGATAATCTTGTGGCTGAAGAGCGGGCTATAAATAAATAAATAAATAAATAAAATAAACCTGGTGTGGCAATCATGTGGCCCACCAGATGTTGCTGGACTCAGCTCTCAGCATTCCTCACTATGGGCTATGATGACTGGGGCTGATGGAAACTGGAGGGCATAATTCCCTCCACTGGTCTAAATCTTCTCAAAATAATCTAGACAAAGTATTTCTGGAATTTCAAGTTGTAAAGCATCTTAGTGTGAACAAAAACATAAGTATATCTGTCAATATTTGTATATATTTTTTTCACAGAAACATTTATGTTTAGAAACATACAGATCTTGATTAATGATAAATTAGTTCTTGATCAACAATTTCCAAATTACTAAAAGTAAATATAAAGATATGGTTTGTAATACCTTGACACAATCTATCAGCCACACCAATGCTGCTACAATCTGAGGCCATGTATGTGGTGCCCCCACTGTATACATAGAGCTTTTTGACAACTGAAAGGGGTATCTATAAGAAAAAAGCAGAAATGTTACAGTGAAACATTTAAAGAATTGGCAAAATACACAGAATTTAAGGTTCCAGTTTGCAAGTTCAGTCAGATGTGAAGAGCAACAATACTTTTATTTATAACTATATATCAAAATAGTCAACAGGGTATAAATTCAGTATTGTGCAACTACTGTACAGAATAGTAAGTGAGAAAACATATTTCTACATTTATGATTAATATCTATAGTGGGTGAGCAACTGTGGAAAGGGCAATCCCCCTACATCTGTCTAGTGAGCTGCACTGTTTGGCCATTTTCTTCTTCTTTCAGGATCTTTTGTGGCATCCAGTGGGCTCTGTGTTGTTTGAGGAAGCAAACTGCAGCATTTACAGGGGGCTTGACTGGTTTTCAGATGAAAAATTACCTGAAAAAAGTCCGAAAAATTTAAGAAACATTTTGGGGATCTGAGGACTCTGGGTGGCTTCACTTGTCATGCTTTCGGAGCCCATAGGCCACCCACTGCCTACTGCTGATGCATTTTTAACTTGTATACCATGAGCCTAGACCATTACTCATCTTGAAAACAAGCCCCATCGAACACAATGGGACTCGCTTCTCAGTAGACATGTATGGAATTAAACTGCTAGTGAATTTTAAACAATGAGCCAGTAATTATGTAGTTATTTTTGATTAAGATGACATCATGGAGATACATGATATGCCATATGTAGAGATCTTTTCTATTGTTTAAAATTCCTATAAGTAAATCACAGAAGATAATTTTCAGTTTCTAAAATGTAGTCAGTTTCTAAACTGTAGCCAGTCTTGACACTCCTGAGAGATATACCAAGCTAGAGAGATATTCATTTCCTTAGCAGAAAAGGTACTTACCATTCTGGTACTTACCCAAGCTCTTTAAAAATCTTTGGGATCTCTTCTTCAAACTTTGAAGCAGGAGGCTCATACGAAGGGCAAAGGAATCCATAAATAAAACTGAAGATTTTCACAAAGTCCTTCACAGATGGAGACTGGAGTGACTTGACAGTTGCAGTAGGACTATAGTTGTATGTTGTAAGAAACTGAGAAAACAGATTTATCTCTGTCATGTATTGTAGATTTTTTTAAGGAGACTGAGAAGTATGAAACCAAATGTAATCCAAATTAGAACAATCATTCTGGGCTTGTCTAGATGGTGAAAATACTCCTCATAGAGTTCGAGGAGAATACCTTTCATACCAATTGGATCCCGCAGCGATTCAATGTATTCAGAAGCAGGGGGACAAAAAACACCAAATACTCTCCAGGGAAAGCCTTCATAGCTTTCCTGAACCTTTTTTTAAAATTCCAAAGGAAATGAACATTCCTGCTCATTGGAATGCAACTTGCTGTGCAGTCTGTAGAGGACAGAGATGAATATTTGATTAGCTGGATATGTGCAGGGGCGGACTTGCTGTCAGGCACCTGGAAGTAGTAGAGATTGTGTGTTTTTTAAACTTTTTTTTAACTGTCAAAAAAGGGAACCTGCAGCACCTGGAGATTATAAAAAGGGTGGCCACTGTGAGGAAGAGGAGGAGAGAGCTGCTAGCCCTTCACCCATCCCAGCAGCGGCAGCCTCTGATTCTAGATGGCAAGGGATGGGAGGAGCTGCCTGGCCAGCCACTGGGAGAAGGAAGAGAAAGGCAGCTCTTCTCCACTCCAGCTTCATCTACCTTCCTGGGCTGGGCTGCTCCTCTCCTTCCCTCATGCCTGTCCACCGAGCTTGATGTCAGTGGGCTTTGGAGGGCATGGGACAGGCATGACAGAAGTAGCAGCCCAGTCCAGGAAGGCAAGATGAAGCTGGGGCAGCAAAGAGCTGCCCCCCTCTTCATTCTCCCAGCAGCTGGCCAGGCAGCTCCTCCTGTCTCTTTGCAGCTGAAATCAGAGACCGCTGTCACAAAGATGGGTGAAGGATGGGCACCAGTCTCTCCTCCTCTTTCTCGCAGTGGCTGCCTTCCACGTTGTCTGTGGGCACTGCTGGGTTCTCACCTGCCTGTGAGTCTCCCCAATTGCCCCCACACACAACCTCCATCTTGATTCGCGGACGTGTGAAGGTAGTAAACAGCACGGAAAGAAAACGAATCGGCTGAAATCGGGAATAATTCACATATAAGAGTATAGTTGTCCCTCCGTATCCACAGTTTTGGTATCCATGGATTTAAGTATTCATGCCTTGAAAATATCCTTCAAAAATAATAATCCAAAAAGCAAACCTTGCTTTTGCCATCTTATATATGGGACACCATTTTGCTATGCCACTGCATATAATGGGACTTGAGTATTTACAGATTTTGGTATCCATGGGGGCTCCTGGAACCAAACCCCAATGAATATGAAGGGACAACTATATTATTTAGACAAGCTCTCAGCTTATGAAGTCATAGTTGATTTATCATACAGTTGTCCCTTCAAATTCACGGGGGTTAGGGGCCAAAGACCCCCGCAAATGTGAAAAAACTATGAATAAAATAGGTCTCCTCCCCCAGCCCGCAACCCCACCACCCTCCCTAAAGTGGTGATCGGGGCTTCTATAGCCCCAGTGGCCACTTTCCTCCCCCCTCCCCCAAGTGGTGATTGGGGCTTCTAAAGCCCCGGTAGCCACTTTGCTCCCCCTCACTCTCCCCAAAGCGGGAATCCACGAATATGTGGAACCATGAATGTGAAACCCGCGAGTGTGGCGGGACAATAGTACATGTTTTAAGTCTATATAGATATAGATATATGAACAAAATCAATATTATTGCATATTTTTATTTTTTTAATGATGCATGCATCAAAGAATGTGCCACCTTATTTCTGTCATGTGGCACAAAGCAGTATACTTAGCACTGATAGTTTTTAAATATGTTTGAACAAACATATTAAATTGTTAATACCGTCTAAAATCTTTTGCCCTTTATTTTTATACTGATTATTAATCTTTAAGTAAATTTCTCTAGTGGATCATTAGGGGGCACAATTGTAACTAAACTAAATGTATTAACCAAGCAATCTAAACAACTAAAAAGTGCCATCCCAGTGCAGCCGCATTTATTAGTGTTGCATACATCACTGAGCTGTCGGATACATTGCTGGACAAATGCCTTGTCATGAAGTGGCCTAGGATCCTTGATCTTCTCCATAGATCCAAATACACCATACTGGCTGTTTCGTAAGCTTCCAGGGCCACTGCTCCTAGAATCAAAGCAGCAAGATGACAAGCCTGAAGAATTCTTATATCTGTAAAGGACACATATTTTCATAGCATTTCTGCTCACTGGTCCTTCCAAACATAGACAAAACAAATTCCACTACATTCTTCAGACTGGAATGAACATTACCATTACTTTATCACGGTCTGCCAAGTGTATGTTACTGTGCTAAATTACCTCTTTCCGAAAGCACTGGTTCTCTTTTCTGATGTTGCAAGTGTATGCTTCCCAACACTTTGCTTTCCAAAGGTTGTCCTCCTTTCTTGCCTTGAAAAGAATATGAAATGGTGCAAAGAAAACTACATTATCCATATTCTGTTCATAAATCTGTCTGCTATTGCCATTCATTTCTGAAAAAGATTTACTTGTTGAAATACTTTAAACCCTTATTTTCCCTTTAATTGTAATCTATGTTTATTATACAGTATACATAAGAAAAGATAACTTTCCACTGACAATGCATTCATACTCTTTATTTTCCACAGGACAAGCTTTTTTTTTTAATATACTAAAATTTGATGATATATGGAATGTCTTTCAAAATCACAGCAGTGCAGCAGTAGTCCTCTTTCTCCAAAATCAATACCTTTGAAAACAGATTATAAAGAATCCTCTAGCATGTTTAAGACTATTAAATTTATCTTAGAGGACACTTTGTGGACTAAATACCATGCTACTGCCACTGGACCCTGCTTTTGCTGCCTTTACCAGCCACATCTACTGCTTTGGAAATTACACAATATTAAGTATCTTACGTTTGAGGTGTATGAAGTTCTGACTTGTTGGCATCCGGTACCCGGAGAGGCTGGATGGACTGCCGGGAGCTGCCACGGCGTGTAGTTGAACTACTGCTCTTCATTGCTAAAGGAGTGAATTTTAAGACACAGGGAGATAAAGATGCAGCCAACGGGAAGGGAGCGGGAAGCCTACTCTGGGCTCTTCCCCCTTGGACCCAAAACTAGAGGAACCACCGAAGTGCCATCTGTCGGGGATGCTTTGATCGTGATTTCCTGCATGACAGGGGGTTGGACTGGATGGCCCTCGTGGTCTCTTCCAACTCTACAATTCTATGATTCTATGAACTGAGCTGCAAGACATTTTTTTTAATTATTTATATCCTGCCTTTCTCTCTATGGTGAGACCTAAGGTGGCTCACAACATTTAAAAACAACACTAAGAAAACAGTAAAATAAATAAGAAATTAAAAGAGATTAAACTCTTATATAATTAAAATTCCATATAAATAATAAAATATTTTTGAAACTCCATAAATTTAAAATAAATCTTAAAAACAACCTGAGGGTGGGAGGAAAGAAAAAGGTTTGAAATGCCCCAAGGAAAAAGGACAGTAGTGTCGGAGGCCCTGAGAGGCTGGGGGTCCACCCTACCACCCCCAGCAAGGGCTCCTATTTATACATACTTACCCCCCCCCACACACCTCAGGACCAGGAAGGACTCCTGCGGGTACGGTGAGTGAGGAGCGTTACTCAGTTTCCTCACAGTGAGAAAGACAATGAACTTTTGTTTCCTTGAGGCTACTACAACCTTCTCTGAATACAGCCAGGCCTACTTTGGCATAAATAGCATGAATAGCACGTCTCCTGTCCAAAGGAGGGCGACTAGGATAATGGGAGGTCTGGAAGCCATGCCCTATGAGGAGCGGCTTAGGGAGCTGGGCATGTTTAGTCTGGAGAAAATAAGGCTGAGAGGGGACATGAGAGCCATGTTTAAATATTTGAAGGGATGTCATACTGAGAATGGAGCAAGCTTGTTTTCTGCTGCTCCAGAGACTAGGACATGGAGCAATGGAATAAGACTACAGGAAAAAGAGATTCCACCTAAACATAGGAAGAACCTCCAGACAGTAAAAGCTGTTTGATAGTGTAATACAGTGTCTCAGAGTGTGGTCTCTTTCCTTGGAGGTTTTTAAACAAAGGCTGGATAACCATTTGTCAGGGGTGTTTTGATTCAGCATTCCTGCAATGAAGAGGAAGACTAGAATGAATGAATGAAGACTAGAGTGTCCTTGTGGTCTCTTCCAACTTTATGATTCTACAATTTGGGGAGAGACTTAAGAAAACAAATGACCCACAGAGACCCTGAAACCCACCTCGTCTCATATTTTGGGTCAGGGCAGGGCCTTGTTTCCAGGGGGAAAGTGACTGCCCGGTCCTCCAGGGGTCCCCCCCCCCACAACACAGCCCCCTCCAACCGCTGCCCCGACTCCGAAGTACTCAGCGACTTGCGGTTTCTCCTACCGAACAGAGAGGCGGACCGGGAAGGAGAACAGAAAGACTTCCATCCCCTCAGGCTGGAAAAAAGGAAATGCGGGGAGAAGGGAAAGGAGGGATACAGAAGGCTAAGGGGTAAGACATTTCGGACAGTTTTTCTCTGAAGAGAGGTGACGCGGTGATGCTGGACTCAGTCAGCGTGAACTATTTTTTGTTAATGCCTACAATTAAGAACCACCTAGTTCTAGATCATCTAGTCTAGAAGTTCATAACCTGTGGTCCGGGGACCCCCAGGAGTCCTCAATGTCCTCACAAGTGGTCCATGAAGGTTGCTCGACCCACCTTCTCCCTACAGTGGAGCAGCCATGTGAGAGTGAAGGCTGAAACACAAATCTGTATTCATAATTCCATAATTCTGTATTGCTTTATTAGAAACTTGCGTGGTTAGCCATAGCTGGAGTGGGATATCTATAGAATGAAGAGCATCCTGATATATTGATCAGTAACAAGTACTAGTTGGTAATGAAATGAACCAAAGTAAAGCCATCTTTGCTGAGAATGCTAAAACTGTGGTAGACCTTGACTGTGTTTGTGAGATAGTAACAACTTAGAAACTGCTAGGAGGTGCAGTTCCCAGCAGAGAGGAATGTATCTTTTTCTGTAACATTAACGAAGCCTGCCTAAGCACATGAATGGTAAATTGTCTTACTAATATGTTAGCTGAAGTTTGCTACTTAAACTGGATGAGCTCGTGAGAACCTCTCTCTCTAACACGTGTACAAGACCCAGGAGCGGGGTCTATAAAATCTTAGCTTCCAGTAATAAAGTTGTGCTTCGTTGCTTGCACCTGACACTGACTGCCTGGGTCTTTGGTCAAAGATAAGCAGATGCCTTTATACAGGGATTCATGATCCTATGGGCTGGTGTTTCGCCATAGACTCCGGGTCTGGCGAATGGGGCTGATATCTCAGTTCTCTCCCCACTGCTAACAAGAGGAGCCAAGGGAAAGGGTGGCTGGCTTGGCCTGCGCATTGCCATCCAGTCCGCCCCAAACTTGCAGGAAGCAGGAGAAAAGTCTTCCTTCCCCTTCTAGTGCCTCTCAGGGAAGGTTTCATGGATGGCGTCACTGTATGACCATCCCTTAACCTAGAGAGACAGCGAGGCTGCAAAAGGAAAGGAAACACACCCAGAACCCACCTGTCCCATTTCTTCAGTTTAGGAAATGCTTAGCAAACAGAAAGCACTCTTCGCTGCTATTGAGGTGCATAGAAAGACAACGGAAAAGTAGTTCTAAAACTACGGGGATTTTAGAAATGTTATTTTCTGAGCTCTTCTCTGAGTTACTTAAGCGGGTATTTCTAAGGTTCTAATGTTTCTAAAGCAATTAAAAGGGCGACATTTATCGGCCGCCATTACCTTTTACAGTAGTTTTCTTCCTTGCGCAGGCAGAGCGGAGGAAAAACAATCGGCCGCGAAAAGTCTCCCGAGTCTCCCTCAGAAGCACCGCCCCTCGAGAGCTCTTCCGTTATTTTCAAAATCACCCGCCAACCCACAACGTCACTCGTGACGTCTACCTCTTTAAGAGAAGACCGGCGACGCCTCTACTTCCGCCAGAAACCGGAAGTAGGGTTCCAATTCTTTCAAAACTTCAAACTCTATGATTCTCTCCGTTTGCTTAGAGGCCAACTGCGAAGGCGCGCGACGATGAGCCACGAGGCACGTGACTATACCCCCCCCCCTGCGCGCGCTCTGTCGTTGGCTCTCCTGCCTCGTTCGCAGCCCAGTGGCCGTTTTTGCCTTGCGAGCCAGGCCCACGTAAAGCAGCTTCTAGGGCTTGGAGGGCGGTATGGGGACCTAGGAGGGCTGTACTCCCCTCTCCCATCTCCGAAAAAGACGTAACTCCTCTGAAGAGATGCCCATTTCCTTTGTGAGTAAGCGCCACTGAGGTGATTTATTTCTTGAGGGGGAATCCACACGACGCAAATCATGCACTTTGAAAGTGGATTATTTGCCCTGGCTTCTTCCTGTGGAATCCTGGGATTTGTAGTTTTACAAGGTCTTTTCCTCGTGAGTAAGCGCCAAGGAACCCCCTGAGATGATTTGTTTCCCACACGACGCAAATCATCCACTTTGAATCCTGGGATTTGTAGTTTTACAAGGTCTTTTCCTCATGAGTAAGTGCCAAGGAACCCCCTGAGATGATTTATTTCCCACACGACAGAAATCATCCCCTTTGAATCGTGGCATTTGTAGTTTTACAAGGTCTTTTCCTCATGAGTATGTGCCAAGGACCCCCTTGAGATGATTTGTTTCCCACACGACTCAAATCATCCCCTTTGAATCGTGGGATTTGTAGTTTTACAAGGTCTTTTCCTCATGAGTAAGCGCCAAGGAACCCCCTGAGATGATTTGTTTCCCACACGACGCAAACCATCCACTTTGAATCGTGGGATTTGTAGTTTTACAATCTTCCTTCTAAACCTGGGTTATGACACAGCCTTGAAAATGGTTAAACAAATGACAGTCTGTATTGACTGCAGTTTTTACCAGAAAAGGGTTGGTGTTGTTATAGTGGGAAGCATATTTAAAGCTTCAGCTCAGGGCCCCATGGCTGTGAAAAAGACAACTGCAACCTGTATTCCAGTGACTTTGCTAAAATCTTGTCTAGAAAGAAAGATGAGCCATTAAGTGAACAAGTGGATGAGTGGAACAGGTTGCATTTCTCTTGGAGTGTACTAAATCTGTTACAAGTGTGTAAGCCATATGGAAAGCTAACATGCATTGGAAACTGCTTCATGCAGTGTAGATGTGTAAATTGCTATTGCTTAAAACAGTTTGTAAGCCGCTCTGATAGCCTTGTGGCTGAAGAGCGGAGTATAAATAACTAAATAAAAATAAATTAAAAAATAGTTACCTTTTGCAATTTGCGGGCTAAATCCTTTCTGTCACCTAGTGCGTTGCATATACCATATTCAGGTTCATTTGCTCTGGCTGATTACATAAAGAACTTGACTGTGCCATATTATTTATGAAGGCCAGATGTAATGTTTTTCCTTCAGCAATGTTGTATGGTAGATATACGGGGCTGCCATTTGCATCAGGGCTCTGTCCATGTGGGTCGCAGGAAGTGGAAACCATGTCTCATATCCTACTATCCTGCGTCCTTCATTCTCAGAGTCGTAAACAACTGATTTCTCCCTTGCTACGTCATCTACTGGGCCATTTGGAGAGGTTCTGTTTCAAATTCTTACTAGAGGATAAATGTCCTAATATTACCTTGTCAGTTGCTAAGTTCTTATCTGTGGTCATTAAGACCAGTGAGAGGGAAGGTAATAGTTGAATAAGTTGGATGAGCTCCAAAAATGTCTATCAACAAGTATCCTAATTTTATTGGTTTATATTATGGTTTTATCTATTAATGTACATCATGTTTGTTATTTGATGGGTTAATGGACTGTATGAATAAATTGATTGATTTGTAGTTTTACAAGGTCTTTTCCTCGTGAGTCTCTGGCTTTTTCTTCGCAAACGAAGATTCAGGAAGGACTCATCCCGCGCTTTCTGCAAGCGCGCTGATGACTAAAAAGGCCAATCCGAGATAAACAAGTCCGGTTGCAAAAAGCACAGCAGAAGCTCTCCTTGGGTGATGTTTTTGGGTTGTGATTCTTTCTGCGTTGTCGTTTCTCTTCAAGACTTGTTCGTCGTGAGTTCTCAAATAAGGCTGCAGCATTGTGGATAGTGCGTCTCCATGCCTCCCGATGTGAGGCCAGGGCGGACCACTGTTGGTGATCAGTTTGGCCGAGCCTGAGATGTTGTTTCAGGGAGTCCTTGTATCGCTTTTTTGGAGCGCCCCTCTTACGCTGACCCGTGGTGAGTTCACCGTGAGTAAGCGCCAAGGAAACCCCTGAGATTATTTACTTCCCACACGTGGCGAATCATCCACTTTGAAACTGGATTATTTGCCCTAGCTCCTTCCTATGAAACCCAGGGATTTGTAGTTTTACAAGGTCTTTTCCTTGTGAGTAAGCTCCAAGGAAACCCCTGAGATTATTTACTTCCCACACATGGCAAATCATCCACTTTGAAATTGGATTATTTGCCCTGGCTCCTTCCTATGAAATCCTGGGATTTGTAGTTTTACAAGGTCTTTCCCTCGTAAGCACCAAGGAACCCCCTGAGACCATTTACTTCCCACACATTGCAAATCATCCACTTTGAAACTGGATTATTTGCCCTGGCTCCTTCCTATGGAATCCTGGGATTTGTAGTTTTACAAGGTCTTTTCCTCACGAGTAAGTGCCAAGGAACCCCCTGAGATTATTTACTTCCCACATGTCGCAAATCATCCACTTTGAAACTGGATTACAGTTGTCCCTCCATATCCACGGATTTGGTATCCATGGATTTAAGCAACCACTGCTTGAAAATATTCTTTAAAAAATAATAATCCAAAAGGCAAACCTCAATTTTGCCATCTTATATAAGGGACACCATTTTGCTATGCCATTGCATATAATGGGACTTGAGTATTCACAGATTTTGGTATCCACCGGTGGGGGGGTGGGGGGGTTCCTGAAACCAAACCTCAGCAAATATGAAGGAACAACTGCATTTGCATAGCTCCTTCCTATGGAATCCTGGGATTTGTAGTTTTACAAGAGCTTTTGCCTTTTTGCTGGTGCCTCGCCAAACTACAAATCCCAGGAGTCATGCCAAAAACATCAACCTGGATTATTTCTGTAGAGAAAAACATGCTTCTGGCTGCACAGTTTGTCTTGAGTTGAGGTCCACCATTCAAAATCTCACTTCCACTACGAAATCGTTAGAGGTGGGAAAACTTCTTAATTGCTTTTAGGCCAAATCCACACTACACTAATAATCCAGTTTGAAATGGAATTATTTGCCATGGCTTCTTCCTATTGACTCCTAGCATTTGTAGTTTTACAAGTCTTCTCTGCCAAAGAGTGCTGGTGCCTCTCCAAACTGCAAATCCCAAGATATTCCATAGGAAGGAACCATGGCAAATAATCCAGTTCAAACTGGATTATTTCCATAGTGTGGAATTTGGGCCCTAGAATCATTCCCTTATTGTAGGGAGGTAATGGTGCTGAATTTAATGGCTTTGGTTGGATGTAAATTTATGCCAAATAAAGTGCTTCCTTTCCAAAGTACTTTCTGGATGAGGTTTGGTATACTACTATTTTCTGTAAAACCTTGCTTGGGTATGTATAAGCTCCTTTCATTTCATGAGCTGCATTCAACCCTAATCATGGATCAAGGCAGGAAAGTCTCTTACCAAAATTAACTATCCTAAAGATAAGAAATATCAATTTCAAAAACCAACCAATAGGTATATCGTTTGGTCTGCCACTTTTAATCACACCTCATACAAGATTCAAAATAGAAAGCGCTGGTATCTAGTACAACACATTGAGGACTGTGAAAAGTTGCCCATTGTAGGCTTCTGTTGATCTGTCAGTTTAAGAGATAAACCAGTTCACACTGACTTGCTTATGCATGTTCACAGTATTCCATCTATTGTAAGTCACTATAACTGTGGTTTCTGTGTTGTAGACAATGTCTGGAAATCATGGCGTTTACACATCTAATTATTTTTTAAAACAATCTTAAAGATGTTATTAATTGTAATTCTAAGGGAGCCATTTATGTTCTCCTGTGTATGCAATAAATTATATCTGGGACAGTCAGTCATGTCACTTAAAATTAGATCACAGAACAGGAGCAATTTTAGGAATCACAATGTGGATACCCCTTTATTTAATCGAACACTTTACTAGCTTCAAACACTTTACTAGCCTTTAAGGTTTTTTTTGTTATTGAAAGAATTCATTTACAACTATACTATTCTCTACCATATACTTCTTCAAAGGGAAGACTTTTGGATCTTCAAGTTTCAAACAATTGCTCCTACAGGTTTGAATGACTCCTTAGATCTTTCACTTTTTTGGTAGCTCTGTCATTTAGCCTAGGTCTCTTGATAGGAATATCACAGTAGGATTTCCAAGGGCTCATTTACACAGCAGTTTTTATCCTGGGGAGAATTGAGATCTGGACTTCTTGCATCTGTCTGGTACTATTCCCACCATTGATTGCAGGTAGCAGAAGTCTCAGTTTTTTGGATTTGTTGTTTACATGTACCTCCATCCCAGGAAAGGGGCACACAGCAAAGCTGAATTTTGATTGGTCTGACTTTGGAGGGGGTGGGCTTGCAAGGGAAGCCTGGCAGTTCTGGATCTGCCACTTTTGTATGGGCCTGCATAGGGTCCCCTCCGCTGGCTCCAGAGCCCGGCTGGCAGCTCCCTAAACTGTCAGTGCCATTGCCCACCTGTCCTCCGCTGCAGCCTCTTCCTCCATGCTCCCCTTCCCTGTTCACCCCAGCTTTCTCCATGGGAGCAGTGGTGGCGTCGGGCAAAACAGGCTAGGGGAAGGGGGACATCTGGCCCGCTCAGCCCTTGCCCACCTCACCAATGACTAGGATGGGTTCTGTCACCAAGGGAATGGTCTCTTGGTGGAAAAAGTCTCCACAGCCAAAGGTGAGAAGAAGAAAAGGCCAGCTAGGGGAGGGGACAGACCTCACCTGGCTCTCAGCTGGCTGCAGCTTCTGCCAGCAGGCTTTGGAGCCAACGGAGGACCCTATGGAGGGCCATACAAAAATGGAGGATCAAGAATTGCAAGGCTTCCCTTGCAAGCCTTCCCCCTCCAATGTCCAACCAATCAGAAATCATCCCATTTCCCGGGATGGTTCCTGATTGTTCAGACAACCAATAACGTGGGTTTTCCCTGCCTTTCCAAAAAAGTCCCTGGAAAATTGAGGGATGGAAAGTCACGGGTTAACTGGGTTTTTTGCTACCCCTCCTTCTGAATAGCATGTGATGCGTGCGAACAAATAGGGTTTGACAGGAGGTTGTTGTTGTTGTTTTTTGGCTGTGTAAACAGGCCCCAGGTTTAATTGGTTTAGTAATTAGGTCAATTGAGTTGCAGGTTCACTGAAATTAAGAATTGCCTGTTACCAATTGAGGGTTGCTTCCAGTTGCTAATGAGCGGCATAGAACTGCCTTTCTATATGTTGTATTAGGGTGTGAAACATGCCATACATAATTGGGAGATACCATTAGGAGATACCTTTGCTGGATGAAAACAGCTTTTGTATTGCACACCATACTGAGATCTTTATAGTTTGTATTTTCTTTATTTTTCCTTTATATCATTAATTGTAACGATTCCATGTTTCTTATTATTAATTATTTATTAGGTAATAGTGAAAGTGCTGAATCAATCACATATCTTGAAGTCAAGACTGCTGAATTAATTACTCATCTCAAGCATGATTGGAGATGTAGAAACTGACTGAAGAAGATTTTCTGGAAATGATTTCATATTTTCTGGAGAGTTCATATCAGTTCTACTTTTGATTATTCATTAATATTTATTTAATATTTCTTGGTGCTTTTATATCATTATAATTGGTCTTGCTTCATATGGACATTTTGTAAATATAATGTAAAATCACACATTATTATATTACTAATCCATATTTGTTATACTGTTGTTTATTATACTTGCTTATAGGTAAAGTATATTTGATTTACAAATTGTCTATCAAACTGTAGATATGTTCTTTATTGTTGTCAATATATTTTGTTTGTAATCATTATGTGGGTTTTTTTCCACCTAGCTTAGATTTAAGTTGTTCTTTAATTAGATAGTACATATACCTATTACCTTTGTAAGTTATATTTATCAATATTTTTTTTTCACATTGGGTGGTTTTTGAAATTGATATTCCTCGACTTTAGGACAGCTGCATTCAACACTGTTATTGCATCTGTAGAAGCAGTTTTTGGAAGTGAGAGGGACCTAAAATCCAAATGCTACTAAGAGCATTATGTTGCATTTAAGCATAGTTCATGAAGCTAATTTTAACAGAAGTTGTCTTAGTTTTATGGTTGGTATACTACTTGAATATCAGACCAGTGGATAATGTGTTTCAAATCATCCAAGTTTCGTAACTGGACTATGGTGATATCCAGGAGGTTACATCCATTTGGAAAGGCAACACATAGCAACAAAACACAATTAGGACAAAAATATATTAGAAGCAAAGCACAAGTAGCTTATAAAGTCTAACATGCACATGTATCAGGGCATTACTTTTTCAGGCAAATTACAACCATTAGTAATCTAAATAAGGTAATATATGTAAGATAAGACATAAATCCTTTGAGACATGGGAATGCTTTTAATCCCTTAGATTCATTTCCTTTTTTTGGTTGCATATAAACCTATGCTAAATAAAGATGCCACTAAACATTTTTAGCTGCAACAAACTAACACTCCTCCTCCTTCAACCATAGTTGTTCTTGTAGTAGAGATTGTAGCAAAATAACCTATAAAGATTGTTACAGGATATATCTCAAACAATGTACTCTTTCTATAAATGTCATTGTATTCATTTTAGACCACCTTCTTTAAACCAACAGTCAGCCTTAACTTCTGTTGTGTTGATATAGTTTAGGGTTTGATTTGCCCCATGGGCTCTCTATCCTGTAAGTCATTATTTTTGTGTTCTTATTTTGATTCTTTTTATTCCAATAGACATGTAACAAAGCATTTTTGTTATCTTTGGTAAGGATATCACATTAATTAGAACAGAGTCCTGCTGTACCTCAAAGACTAACAGGAGCAAAAGCTGTGTGTGGAGACCAGTTCAGACATCATTTGACTTAGGCTGTATTTGCATTGCAGAAATAATCCAGTTTGACACTGCTTTAACTGCCGTGGCTCAATTCTTTGGAATCCAGGGATTTGTAGTTTTTTGTGGCACCAGAACTCTCTGAAGAGAAGGCTAAATATCACAAAACTACAAATCCCAGAATTCCATAGCATTGAGCCATGACAGTTAAAGTGGTGTCAACCTGGGTTATTTCTACAGTGCAGATGCAGCCTTAGCCTATTAAATAATGCCCGAACAGGTTTTTAGATTACAGGTTTAAGTAATAGGGTTCCTGTACACAAGGGGTGGAGAATTGGTGGACCTCTGGATATTGATGAACTACATCTTCAGCTATGCCTAACTATTGGCTGTTTTGATTAGGATTGATGTGTCTTGAGTCCAGCAACTTCTGCAGGATGACAGGTTCCCGTTCCACCTATAGACTGTAAATATAGCAAGAGCTATGCAATGGGATTATGACAAGAATATTAAAATGTATACCTGCTGTGTATCAATTGCCTCATTGAAGTCAATCAACTGCAGTTTAAAAACCGTGTAAATCGAAATCTCTCAATAATTTAGCATCATACATTGTGAGAAGGTTATCTGCCTTCAGCTGCATTTATAATAACCATAAACTTCCAAGGTGTAAGTCTCATTGGACACTGTGGGACTTACTTCCAAGTAAAAGTGCATGGGTTTGCTTTTTTAACATTGTCAAAATAATGATACGCTACTATAATTCCATAACATTTACTTCTTTTGTTTTCAGGAATATATTGTTTTAACCAGCTATTACACCCAGTTGGAAAAATAATGCCTTGAAAAGCAGCAGGAAAGCAGATAATGTCCATTGTAAGTAGTCTGTCAGCTGGGTGGATACTGGACCACCTCTCCTTCATAAACAAGTCTGGCTACCAGCTATGCCATTCCCAAGACTGTTCTGCCTGGGTCTCTTTGAATGATGTGACCAGTACTGCTTCCTCAGATGGTGATGTTACTGGGACTACAATCCTGAGTACTTCATATTCTGGTAGAAAATATCCTATGCCTGAGATCAA
Source organism: Gambelia wislizenii (assembly GCA_030847615.1). Classification (NCBI taxonomy): domain Eukaryota; kingdom Metazoa; phylum Chordata; class Lepidosauria; order Squamata; family Crotaphytidae; genus Gambelia; species Gambelia wislizenii. The sequence goes on from JAUMIR010000004.1 coordinate 254,376,271, forward strand.
AGCTTCAGGCAAAAAAGCAGATCAAAAGGTGTATGTGTTCAGGGAAGAATTTTTTAATGTGCTGAAGCCACATATAGCTGTAAACTTTCAAACAGAACTCCAGCAAAGGAACTCTGAGGCCAGTCTAGAAAACGGCAGATCAGAAGAACAGGAAAAAGCCAAGAATGAAGAATCTTTGTTCTTTAGAGCTAAAAAGGTACAGTATGTAAAGAGAAGTTGCTGCAGTATCTTCTTGCAATAGAGTTCTGTCAAAATTTATTTTAGAAAGAAAAAGTAATTAGTTAACAGACTATTTGTGTAGTTCAGTGGCCTGCCTTTATGTAGCCTTTGAACCATCTACAGATATTGGTTGCTGGTGTATTATATGCTTGTAGTACTTATTAAATGAACCATCAATGAAATGCAGTTTTACTTGTGGGACAGAACATAGATCCCTCCTAGCATTGTCTTGCATTTTAATGAGCTTCAGAATATTATTGGCCTCATTTCTCCCGTGCCATCATAATAGTCACTAGCTCTACTGAGTAACTTGACATAAAATGAACATATGTTTGTGAGTATATTACCATACTGGTTCACTGATGTCACTGAGTTCTAATCTTGGAAAGAAATGTAAATGCAAAGATTTTGAATGATATGACAGAGTGCTGTATTAATAATTTTGTGACAACTCTAAAGTGTTAGCACTTTGGGGATACAATTGTAGCAAGTCTAATTCATTTGTCAGTGTTTTTGTTCAATGCTAATTTAATTTTATCACTGTTATTGCTTTCAGTTAATAGAATCTGGTATAGGACAAAAACAAAGGGGATATGTACTGTAGATATATGGATATTTCTATTATAATAGCTCCATTGAAATGAAGGTCACACAATTTTTCTTTTTCATTTGTTTGCCATAATTATGAAAATAAATGTAACAAAAGCAAAGCACTCTTTTCACTCTCCCTTTTGAAATCCCTATTTCTCCACCACTACAGTAAGAATGAGAAGTTATACTTGAGCAAAAATACAGTTTTCATAAAAAGTCCTAACCAGGAAATGCTATAGGCTGTTCTTTTATTGTTTAAAAAAGAAGAAATTGGCTGTTTTTATATGTTCTATGATTTTCTTTCAAAAATTTCTCATTGTTGAATTGTAAATAGAAGCTCCCAGGCTTTGGCCTTGTCTCTCCCTTTTTGTATACTTATTCTTTATTAGTTTTAACATAGACAGTCTAATCAATATTCATGAGGAAAAAAACTAGACAGAAATAAATATAGGAGAAAGAAAAGATAAACAGAAATAATAATACACACACACATCTAAGATTACAATTAATCTAAGCTAAAAATCAGACACAATGTAAGATAATTAAATTAATGCTAAAAACTAAGACTAAAACCATAAGTACAAACTAGCTAATATGCTATAACCCTAACTAAAACACAAAGGAACTCTGATCGCCCAACCCAAACTGTAATGAAAAAAGAAACAGTGAAAAAAAGAAACATTTTTTTCTACCATTACAGATATAGCTAAATTAAATTTACTAAGGTTATTAGAATTACTAGTAAAATATAACCACAAATTATTGTACTGTTAGATTTCTTATTGCTCAAAAAGTACATAAATGGTTTCCAGTCTTTCAAAAAGTCTTCAATTGGTTTATCTTTTAAATCCATGTTAATTTGGCAATTTGGGTGAACTCAGCAAATTTAACAATCCATTCTTCTGTCATTGGTGCTTCGGTCCATTTCTAGGTGCGAGCAAACAGTATGCTTGTCACTGTTATCATAGAATCATAGAATTGCAGAGTTGGAAGAGACCACGAGGGCCATCCAGTCCAACCCCCCTGCCACGCAGGAAATCTTGATCAAAGCATCCCCGACAGATGGCAATCCAGCCTCTGTTTAAAGACCTCCAAGGAAGGAGACCCCACCACGCTCCGAGGGAGTGTGTTCCACTGCCGAACAGCTCTTACTGTCAAAAAGTTCCTCCTCATGTTGAGGTGGAATCTCTGTTCCTGGAGCTTGCACCCATTGCTCCGTGTTCCAGTCTCTGGAGCAGCAGAAAACAAGCCTGCTCCATCCTCAGCGTGACATCCCTTCAAATACTTAAACAGGGCTATCATATCGCCTCTTAACCGTCTTTTTTCCAGGCTAAACATACCCAGCTCCCTAAGTCTTTCCTCATAAGGCATCGTTTCCAGACCTTTCACCATTTTAGTTGCCCTTCTCTGGACACGCTCCAATTTGTCAATATCCTTTTTGAATTGTGGCGCCCAGAACTGGACACAGTATTCCAAGTGAGGTCTGACCAAGGCAGAATAGAGCGGCACTATTACTTCCCTTGATCTAGACACTATACTTCTATTGATACAGCCCAAAATCGCATTGGCCTTTTTAGCTGCTGCATCACACTGTTGACTCATGTTCAACTTGTGGTCTACTAGGACTCCTAGATCCCTTTCGCACGTAGTCTCATTCAGCCAGGTCTCTCCCATCCTATATTTATGCATTTCATTTTTCCGCCCTAAATACAGTACTTTACATTTCTCCGTATTGAATTTCATTTTGTTAGCTTTGGCCCAGCTCTCCAGTCTATCCAGGTCATTCTGAATTTTGATCCTGTCCTATATTGGAGAAGTAGTTCATATCTACTGTCTAATTCTTTATCCATAACAACAACAAAAAATATTTCTGATTTAAGAGGGGGCAGGTGCATAGCTGGGTTTTTCCCAGATTTGCCCACCTCTTGCTGCCACCAAGCCCTTCCTCTCTTCCTTGGAGATTCAACCTCCCTTTCCTTCCCTGGGCTCCTGAGGATATAAGGGCTCAACACCCTCCACCCTTTTCCTTAGATACTGGGAGGAAGAAAAAGTAATATTTATAAAGTTCCTGGTAGACACTGTCATGGAGATTTTTGACCAGAGCTTCTTCCCCCTCCCACTCACTTGAGAATCAAAGCAGGCAAAGTGAAAACTCTTTAATTTAAAAAAAAAAGAAAAAAGGAAATAACATGCTAAGAAGTAATTGAAGATATATCAAGCAAACTACTAGCTTATAGCACAGGACTTTCCACGTAATCTCTTTCTAGTTGCAAGAGGGAGAACTAAGCTCAATAAATACAGGCAAAAAACCCAAGTTATTCTCCTACTCCATGTGTTGCTACTCACAGCCTTTTAAAAGAACTGAAAGCCTAATGCATCTGGCTAGGTGGTCCCTGATTCCCTTATAATCCTTCCCTGGACATTGATTAACATTGATTAACTTAGACCAATAGGTTTTTGCTTTCTTGTAAGTCCGCCACATGTGAAAAAAGGACCCCTCCTTATCTTGACATCCCCAAATGTTTTAAACATTCAGGGACATTTTTGATAGCTTTTTTAGAGTTAGGTACCACATCACATCATCATATTTAGGTTTTTTTTAAAAAAATTACTGCACAAAGTAAACGTTATATCTTTAGACCTCATTTTTTCCTCATACATTCATATGAACGTTATGCCCAAAATTTTGGGCCTACTTTATCATAAACTCTTTTACAGGTTTATCTTCTGTTTCATAAGATATTTATACACTTTTTAAATTACACGGTCATCATATTTACACAGTTCTAAATGAAACTCATTTTTTCCAACCCCACTTGCTAAATCTCTTTTATATCAGAAGTAAGAAAACCCATTCAAATGTTTACCTTCCTGTCACTTTCTTAAGAAGCTTCTGTCCTTATTTAATCTCCCAACTGTAATTTTCAATGCATAAAAGATCATCATAAAACAATCATTTCTGATTTTTTGACTTTCATGACAAAGGGTTCTTGCAGTAAGGTGGCTAGTGTTATCTTGGGGAAAAACCTCTGCTTGTATTAATGCCAAACTTGTATAAGAGCCTTCCTAATACAATGATTTTTAAATTCCTTGTGTGCCTTAACTTTAATCATACCGAAGATAACTATGCCACCCAAATATTAGATCATGAAAAGTCTCTCTGAGCAAAATCCATTACTTCAACCACACAAAACAACAGGCCTCAGTACAGTTTGCTATTTGGAGATCCCAAGCTACCCCTTTTGTCATTGTTGTTCTTGTGTGCCTTTAAGTTGTTTCTGACTTATCATAACCCTAATATAAACCTATCATAGGGTTTTCTGAGGGCTGAGAGAATGTGACTTGCCCAAGGTCATCTAGAGGGTGTTTCATGTCCAAGGGGGATTTGAACCCTGGCATCTAGAGTCATAGTCCAACACTTAAACTACTACGTCATGCCAGCTCCTTACCCCTTAGCATCATACAATGTTTTAAGTTTTATTCTGGGTTTCTTTGCTTGCCAGACAAATCTGGAAATTTCTTTCTTCCATTGTGTTAAAGGTATTCCACTCCTTATAATGGGGATTGTTTGGAGATAAAATAATCTTGGCAGCACATTTGCTTTTCTTACTGCAATTCTCCCCATAAGAGATAAATTTAACTTTCACCATTTTTCCATGTCTATTTTATTTCTTTCTAAATTTTCCAAATAAAAAAATTAAATGTATTTTTTTTATACCCCGCTCTTCAGCATTACTGACCTTCATAGTAGTTATGTGCCTTCAAGTTGACTCCAACCTATGGCAGCCCTGTCATAGGATTTGCTTGGCAAGTTTTATTTGGAGCAGGTTTGCCATTGCATTCCTCTTAGATTAAGAGTGTGACTTGCTCAAGGCCACCCAGTGGGATTTTATGGCTAAGCACAGATTGGAATCTCCTGGCGTTCTGTTCCAACTTTAAACAGTTCATCAATGCTTAATTGATGTCTTTTCAACTTTAGAAACGGAAAAGAAGCAATGAATTTAACCATGGTGAGCATGATGCCTTAGAATATCATTTAAAGGTAAGTCTGAAGAATAAGTGAGAAGCTATATATACATTTGTCCCTCCATATCTACGGATTTGGTATCTGTGGATTTAAGTATTCATAGCTTGAAAATATTCTTTAAAAAAATAATAATCTAAAAAGCAGACCTTGATTTTGCCATCTTATATAAGGGACACCATTTTGCTATGCTATTGCATATAATGGGACTAGAGTATTCATGAATTTTGGTATCCACAGGGGGTCCTGGAACCAAACCCCAGCAAATATGAAGAGACAACTGTATATCCTTTAAAAACCTTAAAAATAGTATTGCACAGGAGATAAGGACTGCTTATATTTTCTCATTTCTTTTAAAAATAATACTATTTATAATACACTTTTATTTGAAGTTGCTAGGAAAACTCATTCAGAATATTGCTAAGTAAGCAATTTATAAATTAGGCATGCCTTAGCATAATGAGCTTTACACAGATAAATGCTCTAGTGTACATTCTACTGGAATTATGGTAGTGTGCATATGAGGTTAGTCCATGTATCTTACTTTTAATGTATTTTAATTATTTTTAATCTTTAATGTTTTATCTTATAAATTGTTTTTATATCTTATATCTATATTTTTATTTTGAGTTTTGTATGGTTTTTAACTTTAACTTTAAAATGGTTTTAAATACGTTAGCAGCCTTGCATCCTGTTATCGGGAGTAAGGCAAGATATACATGGATAAAATAATAATAAATAATAAAAGAGAATGCCATGCAGCAGTTTATAGAGAGCTTATTCACGGGGAAATACTGAATTCTCCTGCTGGTACCAATAGGAAGCAGCAAAATTAGCTGAAGTTACAGAAAGGAAGTGTTTCACTTAAAGGCATAGGAACCCAGAAAAGCTTCAATAGCGTTTAGTCAATATTGGACAAGCTAGAGCTGTAAATACATTTTGTTACAAAAAATCATGAAGAGATCAGGTCTGGGCAAAACCAAGAAGGGGACACAGGAAACACTGGAAGGCAATAGTTTGGACACTATCTGTGCTCAAGGGGATCTTGTAGCACCTTTGAGACTGACTGAGAGAAAGAAGTTGTAACATAAGCTTTCATAGACTTGGTCAACTTCCTTACATGCATGGAGGAAGTGGACCAAGTCTCCGAAAGCTTATGCTGCTGCTGCTGCTGCTGCTGCTGCTGTTATTTCAATACCACCATCAATGTACATGATGATACAAAAGGAAACAGGATGGCAGTAGGGGAAGGGATTAAGCCTAGCATTCTCTTCTCTCCCTCTGTAGCCAAAGCAATGGCAATTTGGATGAGGGAGGGCCATTCTGCTTCTGGGGTGAGGCAAGACGGAGCCCTGCCTGCCTGCCTTTCCTTCTCTCCCTCCTTGGCCAGGGCAGTGGCAATTGGGATGGAGGGAGGGCCATTCTGCTTCTGGGCTGAGACAAGATGAAGCTCTGCCTGCCTTTCCTTCTCTCCCTCCTTGGCTGGGGCAATGGCAGTTGGGATGAAGGGAGGACCATTCTGCTTCTGGGCCAAGGCAAGATGGAGCTCTGCCTGCCTTTCCTTCTCTCCTTTCTTGGCCGGGGCAATGGCAGTTAAGATGGAAGGAGGGCCATTCTGCTTCTGGGCCGAGGCAAAATGAAGCTCTGCCTGCCTTTCCTTCTCTCCCTCCTTGGCCGGGGCAATGGCAGTTGAGATGGAAGGAAAGCCATTCTGCTTCTGGACTGAGGCAACTTCTTTCTCTCAGTCTCAAAGGTGTTGCAAGATCCCCTTATTGATATTCCAGACTAACATGGCTACATTTTTGAATTCTACTATCTGAACTATTTGAATGCTCTGTATAAAGTGATTCAAGAAATTAAAAAAAATGATGTGGTCTTCCTTAAATTCTTCTTTGTAAGAGTTAGTGCCAGCATATTATTTTAACTGTAATGAACATATTATACACAGGCCTTCAGTTCATGTTCTCCCACTCTCCCAGGGCAGGCAACAGTCAGACCAGAGATACCAGAGATAACATGGATTCTTAGTCCCTTCTCTGTCATTCCACATAGACATTTGAAGAAATAGAAACCCCCTGGGGCTGAATTTGAGGAGGGGTAGTATGTCTTGGAAAGCTTGACAAAAGTTCTCTTTCCTTGTTTTAAAGTATGACCTGTTCCATACTTTACTTGGTTAAACTTGTGGGGTTAAACTTTGTTAAACTTGTGGGGCTTTTTTGTATCCAGTAGCTATTTCAATATTGTTTTGAATGTCTGGATACAAGGTTAAGTGGAAGACTGCTTGGATAATTGGGTTTTCCACCCCTCTCCTCCCTACTGCAATCTTGTAACTTCCAAAAAACCTGTGTGAAGGGTTGGAGTCCTTCTTGAACAAACTGGGCAAAACTCCTTTTGCATAAGGAACATCCAGACAGTTTCTACCTGCCTCCTCCACCTTGCCACAGTCTGTAGTCTTTTTGTGAATGTGAATGTATGAATCTAAAACTAGGTTAGAATTAATATGATTTTTTTTTCTCTTAAATGTGGCTACATTTGTTTTAATTTGTATATGTAAAACCTGTAATCTTTTCTGAAATATCTAGAGACTGTTCTACTTGTATGGTGGCAATAAATATGGATGTTTTTCAATTGTATTTATTTGATCTTTGGTTTTTAAAAACTTGTTATCTTAGAACAAGTTACTGAATGCAGAGATGGGCCACTGTAACTCTCCAGATGTTTTTGGCCTACATCTTTCATCTGCTTTCCAGTGCATAGCTGGTTGTGAGAGATTGTGGGAGCTGTAGTCCAAAACTGTTTGAAGGGCTACCATTGACCGCCCCTGTTGAATATGCTGACTGTAATTAAATGAAATTCTCTTGTACACAAATTGCAGAACCACAAATATGCAAATGTTTATAGAACTTTTAAGTTACTTTTTATAGACAGCTTGCTTTATGTATTTTCCCTTTCCATATATATATATATGTGTGTGTGTGTGTATTTTTTACTATACAGATCAGTGGTGTGATTTTGGATGGTACAAGGAGTTTAGTTCAGGAGGGTCTCAGAAGTGGTTTCCTCTGCCCTGCTTCTACAGAACAGTTTTATGCCAAGACTCCTGTTGCAGGACACCATGATTGTGGTTTAGCTGAATTATGTGAGATGGCAAAGCAGTTTCACCCTGTGACTGAAGATGAGCAAAGAACTACATGCACAATAAACGAGGGAGCCTGTGTTCCAGAACAAGTTCAGCTTTCCTGTGTTACAGAAAATACCACAAACTATTCAAAAATAATAACACTAATGGGACAGAAGTATCTGTTTCCTCCCAAAAGTGCATTTCTTTTGTCTGATATATCTTTTATGCAGCCTCTTTTGGACTGTAAGTACATTTCCTATTAACATTGTGCAATGTTCAGTGATTGATTAATAATGTTAGTATTCTGACAGAGCAAATTTGTGTACATTTTTAGAAGGGAAGGGATTTAAGGAGAAATTAACAGCTTCAGTTCCTGAAGCTGAATGTGGCCTTTATTTATATTCTGAGCCCACCTTATATGGCAGTAACCTAGCTTCAGCAGCTTCTGTCTCTGCCATGTGTAATATTAGATATTGGGAAAATGGCAGTCAATTACAAGTCTTATCTCTTAATAAACCAGATGGTAAATTTGGAAATGAAATAAAGATACTGGTTTTATAAAAGGCTTATTTTTATGCATAACCAGAACTGTCAGTATAAATTTAAATCAAGAAGTTGTAGTGGTGGGGCTGTTTCACTACTGATTTCAAAGGCAGGAAGAGGTTATACTTGTTTTGAAAAAACATGAAGATTAGGTTTTTAAGATTTTGAGAAGCAACTTTATAAATGTAAATGTATTGTGATTGCTGAAAAATATTTCTCTTGTTGCTTCCTTTCTAGATAAAAAAAAATTTGGCATAATTGTGATAGATCCACCATGGGAGAATAAATCTGTTAAACGAAGTAATAGGTAGGCTTCAGTATTAAAAAAACAAAACATGCATTTGTAGATGTTCAGCATCTTCCCTTCAGATATTAATAGTATAATTTTGTGTTAGTTCCATGTGGAACAATTTGTGGCTGTACTAATGTAGTGGAAGAGAGAGAGATTTTTGCAACAAGCTGTCTACACAGACTGAAGACCATTGCAGAGAGGAGTCTTGAGAGGAGTCACCTGGGGTCATCTTATCATGTTTTTGTTTGACCTCTCTTTTCTGTTTAGAATTCTCAAATGTAATCAGTTCTGATGCTTAATGTTCTATTAAGTGGTAATCCTATATTAAAATGCATGGATCCAGTTCCCCATTGAGTTACCACAATTTTATATTAATAGAACTTCAATTAAATTGAAGCATTTTAATATGAAGGTTTTATAATGCAATGGTGAATCTGGTCTTAAACCTTTCTACAATGGAAATATAGTTATGCCAGGATTTAAGGGAGTTTGTTGATAGGTTTTAAAGTATGTTCCACCCATTTGACCAATTATTTGGTTTAACTTCTTAACTGTATGCTTTCCTGAATCCAGTAGATATTTCAAGATTGTTTTGTTTCATTTTGAAATTGTAACAATAAGTAGTAACTGATACATGAAATAAGCCTTGGGTGTTTGGATACAAGGTTGAGTGGAAGACTGCTTGGATAAATGGGTTTTCCACCCCTCTCCTCCCTGCCATAGTGGGGTATATTTTGAGATTCTAACATGGAACTATTTTTTATTGACAATACTTTGTAAATAGAAACCTGCAAGCAGTCTAACCCTTAGAGTGTTCTGCTATTTCAAGATTAATCAAAATGAATGTGGTCTGTACCTGTGGAGTGTTTAGCTCTCAGGTGTGTTTCAGATATATGTTTTACAAAAGATTCCAGGCAGGACAAAACTATTGTTTGGGTAGTAAACTAAGGAAAGGTTTAGATTCTTTAAAATAAGTGATGTTGAGCAAAGCTAAATCAATATCAGTTCAACATCCATTTAAAGCAAGGGTGAGAATAGTACTGCCCGTGGGCTACATGTGCGTCCCAAGGCCTTCTGTTTGGTTTCCTCCCTGAATATCAAAAACAGTTTTTCTCGTTGAACAAAATGGAGAAACACCTACAGATGGCATGATTGTAGATGTAACTACTATCAGGGAATGTACACATTTTGACAGCCTGAAATAGTATTTTTACGAAATCAGAGGTAACTGTCCACTCACTTTCCAACTTTTTAAAAAAAATACGGTAGGAACGTGAGAACCTCGTAGATCTCAGTGGTAATGGAAAATTGGTGCAAGTATAGCCGCCAGACACTCTGTAGCTGCCTAGCCCTGATTTACACGCAAGGGACTCTAAGGATCACTTTGTCATATCATTGGGCAGAGTGAGGCTACTGCCCTAGGTGGCAAATGCTAGGGAGCAGGAATGGCTGTCCCCTAGCTGTTCCCCTGAGACATCTGGTCATTTCCATCTCTTAAGAGGACAGAGGTATCTGTGGCCCACAGCTCTTTTCTCATTCCCTAAAGTAGCCTGCTGCTCTCAGGTGTGGTGATTCCGCTACCAGTCCAGTTGACTTATGTATTTGAAAGAGTGTGTGTGCCACTTTGTTCTTTGGACAGCAATCTGTCTTGAGTTGGTCCTGCTAGGGATGTGTATAGCCAGTACTTGGAGCATTCTAAAGTCATCATCGTTACTTGCAAGTCCGGAAGGCGACAGGTGTCATTACAGGTTGTGTCTCCCTTATCCAGGATTCCAAAATCTCCACATGGCTGTCTGAGACAGTGATACCTTTGCTTTCTGATAGTTTAGTGTATACAAACTTTGTTTCATGCATATAATTATTTAAAAAAATGTTATGCATAAAATTACCTTCAGGCTACGTGTATAAGATCAGGGTTCAAATCCCTGCCTGGCCATGAAAACCCACTAGGTTACCAGTTTTCATGGCCAAGCAGGGATTTGAGCCCTGGTCTCCCGAGTCATATTTCCACATTCAAACCACTATGTCATGTCATAGCTAACACACATTGGAAACTGTTTAATGCAGTGTAGATGTGTAAATAGCTATTGCTTAAAACAATTTGTAAGCCGCTCTGATAGCCTTGTGGCTGAAGAGCGGGGTATAAAATAACTAATGCTGGCTCCATTCTTACAAATTATCAAAACCAGTCCAGATTAAAACCATACAAAAACATCAGTAAAAATATAAATTCAAAAGTTATTTAAAAACAAGTTAAAACCATTTAATCTTCATTAAAAGACAACTTTAAAAATCAGCAAAACAGCATAAATTAAAAGCTCACCACAGTCAATCATTAAAAGCCTGATGGCATAGGAATGTGTTTACTTGCTGGCAGTTGGAGAGCAAGGGTTATCTTCTGTAATCCAGGCTTTAATATTTGGGTCTATGTATTGTATATCTACCTAGGCTGACTCTTTGGCAACCAGCTACATACCTTTTCAAATTCAGTATACAAAAGCCAGGTATATGTGTGATGGGCATTTCTTTAAAAGGAGGAGCTTGAACCAGAATTTTGACTATTCTGTATATACAGTATGTAAAAGTTGTAGATGTTAAAGTCAGCCTGGTACATCACTACTTTTTCTTTATTAGAGCTGGGGCTGCCAGTAATTAATAAGGCAGAATATAGGGCTTCCACCACTCCCAAACTACTTTTGGGATCACTTGCATTTACAAAAACAAATCAGTATTATGGCAGTTTTAAGAGGATAATTGCCCTGCTAGATAACACCAAAGTTCTGTGTAAGTGAAAAACTTAGAACCTGCAAGTAGGGGATGTTTCTTAGCAATTGGTATTAAGAGGTATGTTCCTTTTGCATCTGAAATGGCATTCAACCATTTTGAGCAGTAGCCATTGATAGCCTTATCCTCCATTAGATTTCCAATTTCCCTTTACAGATGTGTAAGCTCATGGCCAGTACCAAAGCTTGTTGAAGAAAATTCCACATTATGACATTGTGCTGACTGAATACCTGTCCTGTATGCTAGAGTAGACTAGGGTAGATTGCTTTCCAAGAAGGTTAATGTAAACCAGAAATGAGGAACTTGAATCCTCTAAATTAGTGTTATTCAAAGTGGTGGTGCCTGGACTGCTGGCAGTCCTTGAGCCATCAGCTCCTTGTTCCTGGAGAGTTTCCATGAAAGAAAGAAACAAACAGTTGTAGCCAATGGGCAGAAATATAGTGCTGGTCCCTGGCAGACTGGGGAGGGAGGATTGTGGTCCCCCACATCAGATAGCCTGAGAAGCACTGTTCTAGATTATGTTTGACTCCAGTGCCCATCATCCCTGAATATTGGTCATGTTGCCTGCAACTGATAGAAATTTGAGTCCAAGAACAACTGAACGGTAGTCAAAGACATAGCCATGTTAGTCTGGAATATCAGTAAGCAAGGGGCTCTTGTAGCACCTTTGAGACTAATAGGAAAAAAAGTTCTAGCTTAAGCTTTCGTAGACCATGCATCTGAGGAAATAGACTAAGTCTATGAAAGCTTATGCTACAAGTTCTTTCAGTCTCAAAGGTGCTACAAGATCCCATTGCTTACTGAAGGGCTGTAGGCTTCCTTTCCATGACTTAAGCTATATTCCAGATTTCAGAAAAACAGTTTGATAAAAACATATTTTTTAAAAAATATCCTTTAGAAGTTCAGTCTCTGTGCACAACTGAGTTTAGAAATCAGTTTTAATTTGTATTGTTGCAATCAGTAGGTCGCACTATAAATAGGCTGAAATTAAAATTAAAGTTTTCATGGCATCAGATTTCACCACTGGATGTCACTCTTGACTCAGATTTAATGTCTCTAAATGTTATCACAAGAAAAAGTTTGCAGAAGGTTGTCAGACTTTTGAAGAGTCTGTTTTTCTCTCTAGCTTTGAGCCATCTCAAACTTCCTTAATATGTCTGTATGTAGGTACAGTTACTTGTCTCACTGGCAAATCAAGCAAATTCCTGTGCCGGCCCTGGCAGCTCCAGATTGTCTTGTGGTCACATGGGTGACTAACAGACAGAAGCATCTGCGTTTTGTGAAGGGTGAACTTTATCCCTATTGGTCTGTACATGGAGTGGTAGAATGGTTCTGGGTGAAAGTAAGTGTGATGGAATGTTTTCATTTGCTTTTGGTAATGCTCTATTTTTAATTCTTAATAGCTCTTAGTTATTATTGAAATTAAATATTTATTTTATACCTAGATATTTTTCTTTCATATTTCTTTTTTACTTGTGTGTTGACAAATCTTCCCTATTTTCTTCATCAGCAAGTTAAAATTAAAGATGACACCTAAATTATAGAATCATTACAGTGAAGTCCTATACATTAGAATGGGGGCAGAATTCAGGATTGTAAGATTAGTTTTGTTTTTTAGTAGAACCCACCACCTGGAGCCAGATTCCAAATAGGGGTTTAGGCAAACAGATATGTGCTAAGAATTAAGAAACATGGTCCCTTGGGATACAAGTTTTGCCCAGAAATTTGTACCAGTTCACAAATCTTTTCACATAAAAATGCAATCCTTATTTTAACCCTAAGTGTTCTTTTCAAAGCAGCCTAGTACAATGGGCAAAGCTATTATGTCTTTGGGGAGTATCAAATCCTTGTCCATCTATTGAAAACCACACAAATACCTAAGAGGTCATCTTGATTTAAATTTTTCAACCTCTGCTTTACATACCTACTCAGAAATAGGTTTTTCTGAATTCAGTGAAAAGTACTTTCAGGTTAGTGGGTATAGAGTTGCAGCCTTAATACATGAACTCTCATTGATTGACTCTTATACTTTTGCATATGTATAAAAGAGAAATATTCTTTTATTGATTTTGGGGAATGTGTAAAATTTCATATTTTAAGATGGCACATATCCATGTTTTTTGTAAGAACCTGGAAATAGTTATTTTTAAAAAAAATCTGTTTCATTATCAGGACACCTTTTTTAAATCTTATCAAAAGAATTTTGGTCTAGATCTAAATCTGCCTTGGGTCCCATATTGGCAGAAAGGCAGGATATAAATTAAATGAGTAGATAATCTTCTTAATCATATTCTGTATTCAGGTTAAGCAGTTGATATTTACCAGTCAATCTGTAGCTGCTTTGTAGTAGATCTTCAAGAGTCTCTGACTTCTTTCCCTTCAGGCCTTGGGGAACTCTATGTACGTTATCTTCTCTCCCACTTGTCCTATTCCCATAGTTTTGGACATCAATAGATGCAAAATGGTGGATGATCTGCAAGTATCTTTGTTGCTGCATTTACTTCCTATTGTTCTTCATAAATGTTCTCCCCTTGGTCTGGACAAATGTACTTCCAGCCATGCTGTTCTCAGTACTCTGTACTTTCTTTTCCATGGCTTGCTCATTTTCTTCCATTGCACCCACTGTATTTTGTTTTTATTAAGCCCCAACCTACAAATATGCTAAATGTGGCCAATCTTCATTGCTGCCCAGAGCCCTGAGGACAAACACTTGCCCTCCCCCAACCTTCTGTCAAATCTGCATTTTAAAAAATAAGTCCTCAAATCCTGATAAATTGCAATAAATAATATTGAAATAGGCATTAAGCTTTCCACTAATTGTGATGGTTTTATTTTTTTTCCTTTTAAGGCTGCAGACACCCTTGGAAAAATGCATATTGAAGTTTGTAAGCTTTGTTTCTGAGTAAATCTGGCTGAGTAAATATGGTTTACTGTATAGTCTAGATTTCCTTACTGTTGATATGTTAAAAAAGGTGCCCACCCCCTATGGGAAAGAGGTTGGAGGGCTGCTTTGGTCCTCTGTGAAACCTCAAGGAACCAGATGGCCACTTTTTATTTGGAAAAATATCTGCTATAGGGACCTAAAATGAAGTGGGAGGTATAAAAGGCCCCCAACACACATGAAAGCATAGGCTAACCGTGCTCCCACAGAAGCTTTAAGGGTGATATTGGCCATCTTGGGCTGATGTTATTGAACCCCATTCCCCAATTTGGGGGTGGAGTGGATTTGGATTTGGAATGTGGATTTGAAATGTGGAAGTGGGTTTGGGGATAGAGTGGAAGACATTGATTTTCTTGGGGAGCAGCAAAACAGTCTGGGCCACAGTACTCCTCCCCCCACTTTACACATTTTCTTTCCTGATCAACTGACAAGTGATGCAGTTCTGAGACTGTGTTCTCCATTAAAAATTGAGACATCATACTTAAGAATGCTGACATAATAAGCAGAACCTTAAATTCTAAAAGATGAAAGGATTCTCTACTGTGGATTCAGTGGTTGTCTTTAGGCTATCCCATTATCACTCAGCCTCATTGTTGACAACACTAAGGATTAATTAGTTCTCTTTCCACCAGTTTTAGGCAACTCAGCTGGTCATATTTTGGATTTGTTATTAGAATCTCCAGTCAGTAAAATGAGATGTAGGTTTGTTCTTGTGTATGTATTCACCCCACTTTATGTTATACGGGGAGTACAGTTTATCTTCAGACTACCCTTTTCTGTATGATTCTGTGACCTCAGTGTGTTAATAAAACACATGTACATAGATCATGTAAGCTTGAAGGCACCTTACCTCTGTACTAAAGTGAGGGAGAAACTTTATTAGGATAAATGAATAGGGAAAATACATTGATTTATACTTACAACATTGATTTTCCATTTCTTTTTATCAGATTACAAGGTCTGGAGAGTTTGTATTTCCATTAGATTCTTTTCACAAGAAGCCTTATGAGGTTCTTGTACTGGGTCGAGTCCAGGGAAGTACAGATGTGCCGTTAAGGTACGAATTCATTGATTTCTCTATATTGTTAATAGGCATTATTATTGTAAGGCATTCATTAGGAATGCTCAACTGAAGTTGCAAACAAGCTTCAGTGAGAAATGGCCTTTCTTAACAACATAATTTGAAGACTGAAGTATGCTTGTACTCCAGCTTCCATGAAGCACTAGCTAGCTGTAAAACATTCTAGTCTTTTTATTTTCATTTTGCTTTAGCTCTCTTGCTTATTTGCCTGTTTCATCATGATGCTTCAAAATTCAGTTTTTTCAAAGCATGAACTTTGGGCAACTCTTATGAGCAGATGCCTTTAACTGATAGGCCAATTATTACTAAATAGTTGGGTGAGATGTCATTTCAAGGCCAAGACCATTAGATGCCTTGAGTGCTCTTTTAATTGGAAAGCAAGAGGGAGGAGTGGGGATGTTGGCATATTTGGTTTCCTTCCCCCCCCCCCCTTACAAATCTTTGTATGTGAACATAGGAGCTGGGCTCTAAATAGCAGTTTAGGCTGATACAAAGATTTTACTCTATTCTAGTGGAATATTTTATTTTATTGTCTTTGAATATGCAATCCACATACCATATCACTACTTACTTTTGAAACTCCACAGTTTTCCATTTATTATGGGGAAGGGACACTGCTAATTACTATAGCAGCAGCAACAACCACCTAACAAGATTAAATTCTGCTTGGGCTCAGAACTCCTTTCACAGTTCTTTGGCTCCTGGCCAGGATTGCTTATTTGACATGGTTAGAAACTGGTGGTTTAGTAAAGCTGCTTGGTCTAATGTGGATGAAATATCATTGACTGAGATGAGAAAAAAAAAAGATCACTACAGCAAAACAAAAACTCTCCTAGTGACATTATATAAACTGGTTAACTCTGATACCTTCCCCATTAGCAAAAGTTGCAACCATTTCTTCTTTATGCTGTCTCATGCAGGGCTATTGGTAGTTGCTGCCAGATGAATCTTCTGTTCTCCTGAATTAAATATAGATCTGTTTGTTAAAGGCAAGCAATATTCTGCAGTTGAAACATATATTGGTTGTAGTGTATTTGTCTTTTTCCTGTTGTCTTATTTCTTTATTGGCTTTGCTTTTGCAGAAGCTTAAGAAATTTCATAAGCTGCACTTTATCTTTCAGAAAAACAAACACACTTAACATTTAGATATTTAGCTTCCCTGTGACTTGCAGTCTAGTATGGCAGTGAAATAATGTTTTCTATCATCATGATCATGATCATCACCACCATGTTCATATTATTATTTTGTGTTGAAGGTTAGGGAGAGGAAAGGAACTATGAAAGTATACATTTTTATCAGAGTATTTGTGTTTCTTCTTTGAGGCTCTCACATTTATTTTTTTGGTTTATACAACAGGATTTCGGAAGACAGAGTGCTTCCAGCAATTCCAAATCAAAAGTTAATTGTCAGTGTACCCTGCACCCTTCACTCACATAAACCTCCTCTTACAGGTATGTTCTTGAAATAGTTCTGTAAACCAGCATATTTTTGTAGGGGTAGATACTTTCAGTGATAGATACTGTGGGGTGGGTGAATTAGAGGTTTGATGACTTTTGTTCATTTATCTGTAATGTTAGTTTCTAATTGATAGGATCTTGCCTCTGACATTAGAAGGAGCTGACTATGGAGTTGAATTTGTATTTCAAGCTCCCTGTCTGGATTCTCTGGACCACAGTGGTTATCTATTTACTGCTTTATGCTTTGTAATTGCTGTAGCTACTTTTAAAAGGAGTTTGATCTTCAAGAATCAATTGACCGGCAGATCATAGCCAATGTGTTTCCTGGGAAGTTGTACTTGAAGAGTATCTTAGCTATACATCTCTGCACATTGGTTTGCAGTTACAGAAATTCAGACAGGTATCATTTGTTTACAAGATCCATCTGGTATAATTTAAGTTGCTGATCCTGACCCATATTTCCATTAACTTGGATATCTATTTCAAAAGACTAGAACTTCTGTCACGATGAATATGTTTGGATTGAATGAAGGACATTGTTTATGGTGATCTCATATTATTGGGCAGAAGGAACAGTGATTTCTTGCAATAGAAATATGATGAGGTGGAACAGAATGACAAACATAGGGGTGGAAATAATATTAAAAATATTCCCAAAAAAAATGGTTGAAAAACATGTTTTTGAGTGTGGAGAAACCCTGATGAGAAGAATCCTAGACTGACAAGAATCTTTGCAGTTCAGAACTTACTCTGCCCAAAATCTGTACATGGTTTCTGCAAGAAATGCTGTAATTGGGAACTTAATCTGCGCAAAATTCACACCTTGTTGATTAGCATAGAAAGCAAAATTTTCTGTGCAGGAAACTGCATTTTCTGTGGAGGAAATAATATGTCTGCAGGAAATAGTTTTACCAGTAATTATGTCTTGAAATGTCTTCATGTATTCCTTCGGACAGTGATGGGGAATATGTGGTCCTCCAAATGTTACTGAACTCCAACTTCTATCATGTCTGACCACAAGTGCACTGGTTGGGAATGAGGAGAGTTGGAAGTTCAGTAATGTCATATGGATGAGAGATTCCCCATCTCTGCTTTAAGACTTGGAAAAAGATGTAAGCAGTACATTTCCAAATAACAAATTATTTTACTTATAGTAGGACCTTATAAGAATATGATAGGTTAAAAAAAGCATAGGATAAAATTTCTTACTACATACAAATTACTTTGAGAAAAATAGCCTCACTTATGCTTTATTATTGCTGTGTACCCAGTGAACAATTACCAGTCAAGAAAGAGATGAGGAATTGTTTCAGCTATTCCTTTTAAAAAGAACAGCTTCTTGAGCTGCAGCTTTTAAAGAAAGCAAACAAACAGAAGCTAATGCACAAAATGCCATAATGCCTAATATAAAAAAACAATATCTTCACATTATCATAAAGAACAAGGAAAGATAAGAAGAAAATGTCAAATTGTTAAGAGCAAAAAGTACCTTCCATACACAAAAATTATAACAACTGCAGTTGTAGTTAAGCCATACCTAACTCTGTTTAGAACATAACTTCATGACTGTCAAGATTATAAAAGAACAAGTGTCTTTGGAGTTCTAAGGGAGACAAAATAAAAATAATTAAGCAAAATAAAATCCTGTTAATGAAGAAACACCATGATGACTATTGAATTGGCATGATTAGATGACGTCAGCAAGACTGAAGTCTATGTCCCTTCTGTTGTATAAAAAATATTGACTAAGTTGAAAACTTAATGAACACAATCTTTGTTTTATTAAGAAAAGGAACTGTATGGGTGTTATAGTTTCTACTCTTCCTATCACAGTGCTTATCTTGAAATCTGGCAAACTTGTGAGTCTGAATGAAAGAAAGCTGTTTCTAAAGGGTGCTACAAAACTGTACAGAAAACTAAGATATTAAGTTCAAACAAACAAACTCCAGAGTAGAATGTGTGGATATATTTAAGACTCATGTCTGTTGCTTTAGGAGGGATATAGTATATGTAATCATGAAAAAATATTTATCTAGATTTGCCAGTAGAGGGAAGTGGTTCCACCTACCCTATTTTGAAGGATATGAAAAGGAGCAAAAGTTGGAATGAAGCACAGGAAACCCCAGTCAGCTACATACATTTATGCTTTGTTTTCAAAAAGCTACCAGTGTAATGATACTAGTATTTTTCCTGTGTGTTTTATTTCTTGTTACAGTTGCAAAGTAGTGTTGATGTGCATGTAGCCATTTAATGACTGATTATAACAGTTTATTTCTCAGCAATAAGAGGAATTTACAAATTAAAGTAAGTCATCAAAAACAGACATTTTGTTTCCTGCAGTGTACTTAACTATGAACTCATTACTCTACGATTTTCTAATGATACATGTTCTGTGTTTAATACTCACAACTTTGATGTGCCATTCTAACTGTATTTAAGCTATTCTCTGTAAATACGGAAAGCAAAATTCCATTTAGATTACAGAAAGTTTTTTTCCTCTGTTGGTTCTATTTCATGTTGGAGAAAGAAAACACACTTCCCATAGAACATGTAGCTCAGGATAATACTTCATACATCTAATGAGGTGGATGATAGGCTGTAGAACCTCTTGTCATAATAAATTTTAGTCTTTTAACACATTTTCAGCAATGCTTTAATCTTTGAGACTCTTTGTAAAATGTTTACCCACACCTCTGAAATTAAGCACTACCTCAGAACTCAATCAAACAGGCCATTGCATTGTTTACATAAATTATTTTAACAAATTGTCAGCGGTATTTTAATCTTTGAGACTTTTTGTAAAATGCCTACCCCACCTCAGAACTCAACCACCATCTCAGAACTCAACCAAATGGGCCATCTCTGCATTGTTTACATACAATTATATATATATATATATATATATATATATATATAAAAACCCTGCCAACAGGCTTACCATTTAAAAAGACAATACAAAAGAGATAAGGACGAAAGGTGGAGTGGCCCTGTTCCTCATCGCATGCTTTGCTTCCCACCTTATCTCTAGTCTGGCTGGAATGGTTGCCAGTGGTGGCAGTTATCCCGTTTGTAATGTTGTGTATTGTTTTAAATATGTTCTTAGCCACCTTGAGTTCCATTATTGGGAGAAAGGTAGTCAGCCCTCTGTATCTGCGGATTTGGCATCCATAGATTCTACCATCCATGGCTTGAAAATATCCCCCCCCCCAAAAAAAAATCAAAGAAGCAAACCTTGATTTTGCCATTTTATATAAGGGATACCATTTTACTACACCATTGTATGTAATGGGACTTGAGCATCCATGGATTTTGGTACCTATGGGGGATCCTGAAACCAACCCCCAGTAGATACTGAGGGCCCACTGTAAATGAATTAAATAAATAAATAAAGTGCTTACCTGAAAAGTAATATCATGTTTTGTGAAAAAGAATAAAAGTCATTTTAAGTTATTGCCCTGTCCATAATACATTGAAAATATTATTTTTGAGAGAAAAACATTTGCCTGGTATTTTCCTTAAGGACAATCCTATACAGGTATATTCAGAAGTAAGTGCCATTGAATTCAATGAGGCTTACTTCAAGGTAAGAGCCAGTGTTATGTAGTGGTTTGAGTGTTGGACTAGAACTCCAGGAGATCAGGGTTCAAATTCCGCTCAACCATGGAACCTGCTGAGTCACCTTGGGCAAGTCACAGTCTCTCAGCCTTAGAGGAAGGCCTCCTCTGAATAAATTTTGCCATGAAAACCCTGTGATAGATTCGCCTTAGGGTCACAATAAGTTGGAGTTGACTTAAAGGCTCAAAATAGCAACAGCATCAAAGTGTTCATAGGATTATAACCTTAACTGTTGAGGAACATCACTCATTCTTGATAGTGCATCCCTAGTACTTCAGCCTATATTCAGACAGGTCTTTTTTTACAGAGCAATTACCTGGTTAGTCTCTTCAAAGCAGCACCCAAACAGATATGAAACATTTAATGATGTATCAGTAGATTTTAATATGTTGTAATTCATATATTGTAAATATTATTCTGAATGGTCAAGTTGTTTCTAGCTTATGGTGACTCTAAGGTGAACCTAGCTGAACCTCAGAATTCATTCTGAGCATTGTTTATATAAGGAAAAAATGGAATATAATTAGTGTATTATATAAGGATTTAAAAGATGGCTAAATTTGTATTATTCTGAAAAAACATTGCTGGTTTTAAGATTTAAATATTATTTACCAACTTGTTTATGTACATATTTTATTGTATTAGCAGTTTGTTGTTTGTTGCAGTTTCTGTAATTATCCATCTTCAAAAATCATGTTGTAGCTGTCATACAGCTAATTGGTAACCCATTATTAAAATACAATTGATTCCAATCCAAAAGCACCTTTGACTCTTATTCAAATACACTTTGGTACAGGATGCAGATGGGAGAACTGCAGGAAAAAAAAGGGTGCTGCACCTTTCCCCACCATCTCTAAGTTGCTCCTGTTTTTAAAATAAATAATACTGAAACTCAAACCTGGCATGTTTAATACGCACTTGGTGTGTTTAATATGTGTCAAGCAATAATCTACATTATAGTCATAAGTGAGCCCTTGAAGAAATATTGCCTGTAATACAGAGCCAAAAAGGATGACCTTCTTCTATAAAATTATTATCAGGGATATATTCTAATTCAACCTTGTAATTTCCCAGTCCGTTGCTTTCCTTATAATAGGATGCCTTGTCAAGTACCAGTGTAGAAACTGTGTGGCACTGTGGCATTTGTGCACATGAACTGCTGTCTGTTTTTTCAATAGAAAGAATTGCAGCAGTATGTATGGATGCCTTAGTACTGCCCTATATGAAACACCCAGCTGCACAGAGCAGCCTGCCAGTGTCACTTGCTCTCTCTCCGTCTCTTTCTCTTCCCCTTCCTCTTTCATTTCAAAAGACTACCAGGCCTCTAGACCTTGAAGAGATGGGAGCAGAGGTAGTGCATGGTGTCATGGTCGGGAGGGGCAATAGCAGCATCTCAGAACAGGGGTGGGCAACCACCTCTGAAGATATTATCTGCAAGTTCTTCTAAGACTGCTAAGACTTGTGCAAATGTTAAATTTTATTAAATTGTCTAGCCTTCTGCTGAAGAGATTCCCCTTTCCAGCACAAGATAAATGAGCAACAGTGGAATTTTATGTGACAGCAATAGCTATCCAAAGAAGTTTCTGTGTTTCTATTTAGGAGCAGTATTAATAGCAAGGAAGATTCAACACACTGGTTTTTGCTGATAAAACTGTGAAAGTTTGCATGATGAAGAAGCAAAAATTTGCTAAAGGCATTTTGAGGAAAGCAAGTATGTGGACAGGATAGTGGCAGTGTTGATACCAATCGAACTTGTGGATGTTCTTCCAGTGGAAGAAATGTAGGGCTGAATACAGGCCTTCAAAGGATAAGGCTGAATGTGGGACAGTTTTCCACCTGCTGTTAATTCCCTGGATAAGCCTGAAGTTAGCAACCTCAGTTTATTATTTTATACATACTTTCTTAATTGTTTTCTGTCTTAACATATGTATTTCTTGCTAAGCTTTCTGGAAATGATGCAGCAAGCAATAAGCAAAGGTGTTCGGAACAGAGGGTCGTATTTAACATCTGTGGGGTCGCACTAATTTATATGCTGAACAAGATTTAATTAATTGGTACCTTGTGAACAGTGGGTAGACATGCTGAGTTTGTGCTAAAGTATTACAGTTTTGAAATAGCTGGATTCCAGTGCAAACCAAAATAATAACCATTCTTTGAAAAATCTTGGTATAGATTTATAAATAATGAGCAAGTAGAACTCCTACTTCTAATAAACCAGAGCTAGTTTTAATATTTTTTATTTTATTTCCAAGCATTTTTCTCCTGTTTTCAGTTCTGTTCAGTTCGATTCTGATCTAATCAGTCAGAGCTGCCTTTTTTAAGGCATGAGAGGCAGTGCTGAACTATCCAATTCTAGCTAGTGAAATTTGAATAGCTGTGTTTGTGCTTACTTGCTGAACTGGAACTGTCTGCCTGTGTTGAAGGCTAAGGAGTGCAGTAAGCCCTGCTGGTTCAGTAAAGGAATGATCAACCCGTGGACCTACAGGTGTTATTGTATAACACCTGTAATCTCATAGTCTATGAACATTAACATTGCTAGCTAGAGCTGATAGGAGTTGCAGAAACAGCAACATCTAGAAGGTTACAGGTTGCGCACCCTGGCTTAGTGTGACTGTTCACTAGTTGATCTGTTTAAAGTGACCGAGAACCAGTGAATTAGCTCTTTTTAAAGATTACTGTTAGAAATGTTTATGGTTCCCATTCCTCTTTTGTCCATTTATCGCTTGACCTGAAATGACAGCTAAGCGGTACCTACTGAAGTTTTTGTGCATTGTGCTCATAGTCCCTTACTTGATCACAATGGGTTAAAGACCTGGGAACCCATCAGTACCTCTGCAGGGTTGGAAGGAGTGAGAAGACTGTGGCTATCTAAAAGACTGATGAGCTCCAACCCCATATCCCCAGGAAACATGATCAGTGCTCAGGAATGATGGGGATTGTAAACTGAAATCTGAAGGGCCATGCATTTCTTCACCCTAGACTAGGGGGGGGGGAGTTGTTGCGGTTTCCCTCATGCTTTTTGTATGCCTTTGGCAGTGGGAAGATGGACTGAAATTCAACAGGTGACCTTTTCCTAGCATCCAGTGATTGAAAGAGAAACACTGGCTCCATTTATGTCTGCTATATTTCAACAGAGAAAAATAGTGGCCATGGAAAGATAGAATTGCCCGTAAATCTAAAGAGCAGTAGAATTTTGCATCGGGGCATGTCTACAGTTTTTAACCTAACTACATTAATAAATGTTCTCTCCTTGTAAAGTACTGAGCATTGGATATTATTTTTTATTTTTTTAGATTTAAAATATTTTATTCAGTATAATTATTAAAACAAACACCCTAAACAAACATACAAAAATATATCTAAAGAGACAAATAACATATTATCATTAACATATCAACATCCCCCTCCCCTCCCACCCCCTCCCTTGTAATTGACTTCCTGCTTTTCTTTGATTATTTTTCTATATAGAATGAATTAATAACTCCTCCTTTTATCTAATAACTTATCAGCTCATTCACTTTTTATGTATTATCAACAATAAAATAAAAGAGAATAATATTAAATAAAAGAGAAAAAATGAGCATTGAATATTATTAAAGATTTCTGTATGAAGGTTTGTTGAATTGTCAAAATGATCAGAAACTTGAAAGGCTGAAACCATTCTGGAATTGTTAGACTGCAAGAAGTGCCCTGCTGATCAGGCCAGAGACCTATCTAGTCCAGCATTTTGTTCCCACAGAGGCCAAACAGTTGCCCCTGAGAAGCCCATAAACAGGACATGAGTGCCATGGCACCTTCCCACCCATGCTGGCCAGCAGATGAAACGTAGAACCATACTGCTTCTGAGCTGTGGCATTACTAAGGGCAATGTCACCCCTCCTTCTGATGGTGTCACCTGGTGTGGTTTGGCCTGTACATACACACAGACACACACACACCAGTGCCACCACTGATTCTGGAGCTGGAACTTGTGTCAAGGAACATTTTAAAGAACTGTTATGAAATATATGGGATTATGCTTATGTATATTGTTCTATAAAGAGTTATTCTTTCAAACACTGAAGTCCATGTCTTAAAACTAACAGTTCACATAGTAGCATCTTCCTGAAGTCCTAGGAAGCAGAAGTCTATGAAGGAAGTGTTGCAGCATGCTGAATGAAATTTGTGGTGATTTGTCCCACACTTCTGTGCCTGAAGGTCTGAAGCTATCATCTTGAGCATGATGCTAATTTAATTCCCATTTAAGTGAGTGGGGCTTTTTTCTCAGTAAGCATCCATAGGCATGGCCTGTAAGAATTGTTACCTGGAAGTAATCAGTAAAATCAACTGGTTCCTGACCTCTTGGCACTGTTGCTTTTAAGCTTATGCCTTCAATTCCAAGAAGTAAAATTTAAAACATTATTTAAATATAACTGTCTACAAATTTACCAGTTCCTGTTGTCTGTGGAGGTACTGAATTTCTCATTCCCTGGCTCCAAATGAATACCAATAAATCAGAGTGACTGAAAGCTTTGACAGTATGTTCATACTCTCAAGATTATTTATTTCATATTCCTTTCTAACTATAAATAGTAAAACTGGCTGATGAAATACTTAAAATTAATGTATTGTCTCTTTTAAAAATGAAACATTTTTAAAATGAAACATTTGCATTTTTTAAAATGAAACATTTGCGGTTTTTCCCATTTTCCAATAGCTTAGAGGAAATTGATTTTTTAAAAACACTTTTTATTTCTTCACCACCATCTTCATTGTTTACATTTTTTTCCTCCTTCCTCCCTTCTCCTCAGATATTCTGAAAGAATATGCCAAGCCGGAGGTAGAATGTTTGGAGCTTTTTGCTCGGAATTTGCAGCCTGGATGGACCAGTTGGGGCAATGAAGTTCTCAAATTTCAGCATATGGATTACTTCACTGCTTTGCAGGATAAGACTGATTAATTTTTGGATTGTGGTAGGCTTATTTGTCTTCCAGAATTTTTTCTCCATTAATGCTCCATCTAAGAAGCACTGTGAATGAACCAGAAATCAGTATGATGTTTTTGAAATGTTTGTGACACTTTCAGATACTTTCTGCATCTGGATCCAGATATGTCCTCTCCTTGACATGATGATACTTTCATTTATCATGTGGAAACCAGTCATTTGGATCACTATGTAAATAGCAGCCCTCAAACTGATTCATGGTCTATCTGTGAATTAGAGTGCATCATGTATAGCTCTTTCCATAGAGTGGTTATAAAGTGATGTGTAGATTAGTGTGAGAGAAGAGGATGTGAATATATTTTTGCAAAGCATGTTTAAATATAATGTGCTGAGAATAGATAGTTATTATTCAGGCATACTCATGTGCAACACTTCCCAGAACTTTAATGTGCAGCTAGGTGTTAGAAACAAACTATGTTCAGGAGCCCAGGATTTCTGGTGGGTGAACCACAACACAGAAACTGCCATGTAAATTCTGCACATGTGTTGGACAACCACAAAATCCAATCTGTGCTGCACATATTGTTCCAAGTTCAGTTTTGGCAGCCATGCATGCAGCTCCACTCTCCAAAATGCCAAACAATATTTATCTCTTTATATATTTGCAAAACCAATACTCAGAATTGGAATTTGCATGACTGCCATGCTGGGTGGATGCCCCCCTGTATCATTTTAAATATTATGTGTTACACCCTTTAAAACTTTTCTTTGGTAATTAAAATCTCTTCATCTTATTACTGTTTTTATGTTTATTTTATTTTTAACAAAACCCTGCAAACTTTAAGTTCAGAGTTGTTGCTTCTAAGATATCAAATAATTGCTGACTAATTTACAAAGATTTTAAAGTATCTCAAAAAGCTTATGATTAATATAGCTAACATCAGTCATGAGTATGTCACTTTGAAAATAATAGTCATGAAGAATTTGGTTTATTAGTTGCAATGGGATTTCATCATGATTAACTCCAACCAGATTGATTATCTCTGTATTTGAATAATATTTTCCTTGCTAACATACAGGACTTTAATTTCATGGAATGTATATTTTTCTGATGTGTGTTTTTCTTTAAAAAGATATTTTTACAATGGTTACTGCAGTAATTAAATTATTTTTCAAAATGATAAAGTATGTATGTTCTCTTCTCCCCTAAGGGTTTGCTTTAAAAATGCTCTAATTATAATTACCATATGTTTGCATGCGAGACTGAAAGAGAGAGGGTATTCGAAGAAATAACCATTATTTAACAGAGCGTAGAATAAACCTTGCTACAAATTAGATAAACTCTGGATTGCTTGGGTGTGCTGTTTAATTTTTAAACAAGCCCTGGATGTTCACAAGTAGACTTTTTTGTACTTTAATATTAAAAAAAATCAATTTCAGAAATATTTTTCCATCATACATTATTTACAAGCTTTATTTTCAAGTTGCATGCTTGTTTGATTTAAAGTGTGTTATTTTCTATTTTTTTTCTTTTTTGCTCTGTGAGAATAACAAAATTAAAACAATGCCTTTTTCATTTTGGCTAACCCCACCTCCCACCCCCACCCCCGCTCCCAGTGCAAATACCAAATAGAAGGAAATAGTTTGCTGTACATGACCTGTAGAAGTGAATCCCACTAAATTAAATGGGGCTTTTTTCCAGGTGACTATTGGATTTGCAGTCTTAACTTTCATGTAGAGAGGTATTTTCTTTACTTGCCAGCCAGGAAATATGCTACTATGGTCACCATTCTTGAACATGGCTGCTTTCTGCCCAATGCTACATTACTGATTTAAGAACATAAAAAGAGTAATGCTAGATCAGACCTATCTAGTCCAACTTCCTATTCACATAGTGGACAATCAGTTGCCTGTGAGAAACCACTATCAGGACATGAGTGCAACTGCATTCTCCCTCTTGTGTTCCCCAGCAACTGATATACTGGAGGTGGTAATAGCCATCCTAATGAACCCTATTGTCCATGAATTTATCCAGTCCTCCTTTAAAGCCATCGAAGATGGGGAGTCATAACTATATCTTGTGGCAGTGGATCACTTTTTTGGCTTAGTATGAATCACTTTATACTCGTTTACACTGATTTGTCACTTTACTGCCTGTTTTCCTTTTATGGAAAGACCCTTTGGAAGCTTTTTACAAACCATTTTTGTTCTCATTGCTCTAAATAATTTAGTGTCATCAGGAAACTTGGCCACCTCACTATTCACCCCAACTCCAAATTGCCAGCTATCATGTCAGAATGCACAGAGAAGCTATTGAAATCCACAAACACCTGGACAACCTCACAGGAAGAAAGAAACCCTTGAAGTAAACAAAGTTTGGCCACCAGTCCTGAAAAACACCAAAATCAAAACTCAACACATGCAAATAAACTTCACCCAGGGACAGAGGGATTTCTAGCAGACAATGGACTATTAGCCAAACAGGCACTAATCCTCCTTGCCTATCACCCCCCAGGAAGTAGCCATTCAAATACACAAATTTACATATCATCTCCAACAGGGACGCACAATATAAACCCCACACACACTCCTACCCAACCATTCTCTGAAGATGCCAGCCACAGTTGCAGGTGAAACGTCAGGAATAAACTTCCAGAACACAGCCTCACAGCCTGGAAAAAAACCATGGAAAATCCAAATTGTTTATGAGCAAGTTAAAAATCACTGATCCCAGGAGAGATTCTTGAGGGACTTCATTGGTTACACCCCTCTGTTGTGAGAAGTGACCGTGCATTGTACTAATGAGCAAGATAATGTCCTTGCAAGATAATCCCTGCTGTGCTCTGGAGGTTATGGCACCAACCTGCGTATGGGAGGAAATTTATTTTATTTTGTGTACTTCTGTACCTATTTTATGTAATGCACTTCTCTAGGCTTGTAGTAGATGAAGAATTCTTGCTTGTAATAACTGCATCTTAGTTTTGTGCATGTTTACCCAAATGTAGATTCCATCAATTCACTGGAACTTATCCCCATGGAAGTGTTACACAGGATTAGAGCTATAACTCACATCTGCCCATTCTCTAATAGACCTGTTCTTTTTCTTTAATGTTCTATCCATCTCTTGGGCAAGCCAGTGGATCTTCCAGTTGTATAATAACTGTTTTTTCTTACCATATTTTCCCCCCTGTATTCTATAAAGGGAAAAATACTCTGCTGCCAAACCAAAGGTTTCTGAAACTGCAAGTTCTAACTGAAAGCTGTGCTTGTATCCATTTTCGAAGCTGGCTCTTAGTGGGAGCCATGTTCTTCAGGCATTGTTCCCTTTCTTCCTGGACAACAGCACAACAATATGTCCTGATAGAAATAAACACTGAAGCCACAAAAGTCAAAATAGGATGTGTATCAATGCCCTCTGATAATCAAAACCTGCCAACCACCAACAAAAAAATAAAAATAAATAAAAACCACCCCACTGCTTGTGGATGCCCTGTTTGCTCAAAATCTCCACTTAACTTACTAAGATGTCCTTTCCCCACTCCCTGAATGAGGAGATTAAATGGACTTTTTATTGACTAGAAATCCCCAGCATGGCATTGGTTAAACGTTCCCTCCCCTGGTGTTCTTTTCCTTCCATCTGCCAACTCAGGCTGTCTTCCTTTACCCACACTCACTTTTCCTGTTGTCTTTCCCATGGAGCTCAGTGCTCTTTCTCATTACTCTTTCTCTCCCTTCATCCACCTTGATGAAAAGAGAAAAACATGTGAGGATCACGTAGAACCCCCCTCCTGGTACTCCCCTCCCCGCTTGCCTTTCTTGCTCTTTTTTCTTTTTGGTGTTGTGCCAGTTCAGCCTTTTTCTCCCCTTATCCCTCTATCTGGATTGGGACAAAATGGTGAGTTATCCCCTCCAAGCTGTGCTACATACACTGATCATTTTTTAATTATCCTATCATGAATTTAAAAGCTGATGACAGCCCCTATTTAAAGAATTTAAAGAATGAAAGTTTTTAAGAACAGAAGCAATTTAAGAGTAGCGCCCTCTCAAAAATTCAGTGAAGTAGGCAGAACAAAGCACAAATTTGTTCACTCCAAGACTTGCTATGCTATGGCTGATTTTTCTCCATGAAAATACTTAATTTTGGGGGAGGGGGCCAGACTGTGTAGTAAACACTTTTAGAAGAGTTAAAAAGTATTTAACTTTCTACAGTAGCCAAGATTTGAACTCCACTTCTTGGCCCTTCCTTCACTCTGAATTTCAGTTTCAGTTGTATTTTGTACCCAGCCAGCAGTACAGAAACATGTATGTGACCTTTGCAAATATGCATGCCAAATTTCAGGTGCCTAGGTTTCATGTTCCTTTCGACAAACACATACATGGGCACACATTTTCTTTTATTAGCAAAATTTTAAAATATTTAATTGTACTCATATATTAAATTATATGCATAAGTTTAAAATATTAAATTATACTCACAAGCTATCTTATAATTTAAAATCTGCAATAATTTAAAATCTCCACCATGGAGCCCTGGTGGCGCAGTGGTTAAATGCCAGTACTGCAAGCCACCACGTTGCAAGTTCGATTCCAGCCGGCTCCAAGGTTCACTCAGCCTTCCATCCTTTCCTAGCTCGGTAAATTGAGTACCCAGCTTGTGGGGGGCAATTAGCTAACACACATTGGAAACTGTTTAATGCAGTGTAGATGTGTAAATAGCGATTGCTTAAAACAATTTGTAAGCCGCTCTGATAGCCTTGTGGCTGAAGAGTGGGGTATAAATAACTAACTAAATAAAAATAAATAAATAAAATCTGCAATATTAAATTCAACAGTAAGGCCCATTACTACAGAATAAGAGCCAGTGTGGTACAGTGATTTCAGGGTTGGACTAGGAGTTTGTATCCCTGCTCAGCCATGGAAACCCACTGGGTCACTTTGGGCAAGCCATACTCTCTCTGCCTCAGAAGAAGATAATGGCAAGCCACCTTCAATAAATCTTGGCAAGAAAACCCTAAAATAAGGTCTCTATAAATCATTCAATTTGAAGACGCATAACAACAACAGACCGTAGACAAAGAGAATTTACTTCCAGGCAAGCCTACACATGCTAAACATATCATACATAAAGCAGGATTAGATGTGGAAGACAGAGGTGTGAAAACTGGAAGAAGGAATATCAATAATTTAAGGTATGCAGATGACACCGTACTACTAGCAGAAAATAGACTCGGAACAATTGTTGAAGAATGTCAAGGAAGAAAGTGCAAAGGTAAGTTAACAGCTGAACATTAAGAAAACAAAAATAATGCCCACAGAAGGTTTACATAACTTTAAAACAGACAATGACATTGAAATAGTTCAAGATTTTCCATACCTTAGCTCAGTCATTAATCAGAATGGAGACTGCAGTTAAGAAATCAGAAGACTAGGACTTGGAAGGGCTGCTATGAGGGAACTAAACAAGATCCTGAAGTGTAAAGATATATCACTGAATACTAGTTAGCATTGTCCATGCTATCATATTTCCCATTTCTACATATGATTGTGAAAGCTGGACAGCGAAGAAAGCTGATAAGAAAATCAACTCATTTGAAATGTGCTAAAGGAGAGTTCTAGGGATACCATGAACTGCTAAAAAGAGAAATAAATGGATCCTAGAGTAAATCAGATGTGAACTCTCCCTGGAAGCCAACATAACTAAACTGAGACTGTCATACTTTGGCCATGAGAAGACATGGCTCAGAAGAATAGACAATAATGCTTGGTAATGTAGAATGCAGTAGGAAGACCTTATTCCAGATGGATAGACTCAATCAAGGAAGCCACAACCCTGAGTCTGCAAGACCTGACCTGCAAGGTCTCTCATAGGGTTGCCAGAAGTAAAAGTTGACTTGATGGCAATTAACAACAAACAGGAATATTTTATCAAATACTAACACAAGAACAGTAAAAACAACAACTGCAATTAGATCATAAAAAGACAGCCTTAAAAAAAAAAGCAGGGATATTAAGGTTGCAGTTTTACAGAGACCCCAAAGTAACTGCTGCTAAATGCAGTGGGACTAATTTTTTATTAGAAATGTTTAGGTTTGCACCCTAAACTATGTTAATACCTGACAAAAACAGTGTTTTCAATATCTCAGAAAGTCATTAGGAATAGGATCTAATACAATGGATGGGCAAATGATGCTCTACAGGTGAAGAAGACCCAGCTGAACGATGTTGGGGGTATGCCAAACAGGAAGATGGTTGTGCCTTGTGTGTCTCTGCAGTTCAGTTTCTAACAATGGGAGAAGAGAGAGTACAGGATCCTAGGGAGAGATGCATGGGGCTCTGTATGCTTGCTGTGCCAACATCATTCTTACAGCAGCCCTGCCCTCAGTATTCATAACTTTCCTGAGCTGAATGGGGAGACCTGCAAGGGCTACTACTTGTTTCTATTTCAACATGATATAACTAGGTATAACCAGGAACCCTGATAAAATGGGGTTCAACCTGTGTGCAAATCACCTCAAGTGGAAGTCCCCTGTAGATTGTCCCCCAAGCGAGGCAGGTAGGCAAGCATGGCTCTATAGCTCTTACATGTGTTCTTATACCCTATCTAGACATAATATCTCTGCAGATCCTTGTCTTGGACTATATTTCTACAGAGGAGCAGGATGGGATAAGGAAGCAGCATTTTATTGAGATAGAGGAGGGAGGAGGTGGGGAATGAATAAGAACTATGGAATTAATCTGTCATATTCAGTAAGGTAAGAGGTAAAAGACAGTGGAATCTTAAGAAATATAATTCGGCAATGAACAAATGTCCATCTATTTTTGTAAATTGTGACTAATCTAGTACATAATTTGTGGTAGTATTTTATTTTTGCAATGGGAAATCCTGGAATCAAGCCAGGTGAGAACTTTACCATCTAGTCTGGAAATTCTTTCTGTTTAAATACAGATATGTGGCATTGTTCCTGATCAGGGAAAGGTACGACTTACATATTCCATATACTCTTTTCTTATTATTAGAAAAGACAAATTATTATTTGAATGTATTCTGATTTCATATTAAGCTTATCTCAATGAATGTTATAATCAAACTTAAAAAAAACATGAAAGGAGTTTGATTTTAAAATGTCAAATTAGCATATGACCTTTACTTATTTTTATAGTCTAATAAGCAAAAATATGGCTGGTAATGCTTTTGTGAGGTATTGTTGGAACCGATAAATTAATAGAGGCAAACAAATTAAACTTGCACAGAAATCTTCCAGCAACCCCAAGAGGCCCACCACTTTGAGAAGGTTAAATTGCATGCAAAAAAAGAAAGTACCTGTGTATGATGATCAGTTGTCCTCATGTGACCGCCTTGCCTGCAGTCTAGCTTAATGTTCATGACAATGAACAGCAGACTCTGAAAAAGAGAAGAAAAACTTTCCCAAGACTTATACAGCATATAACAAAGACTTCACTTTTTCTTTACCCTCCATTTTGAGACAGATATAAAATACAAATTGGGAAGTTATACACAAATCACTGTTAATAGTTGGAGTGCTGGAAGAAGTGTGGGTATGGTTATAATCACAGTTCTCAGAGAAGACGCGTGATGATGATGACTCATTTTAATGATCTTTTAACTTATGTGCATGGCTCCTGTAGCCTTCTTTGACTTTGTCTAAGGTGACTTTCAATACAGTAGGAAATCACAAACTGGGCTGATGCCCTCTAGTACACTGCAAGGCTGTAATGTATCTCTGTATAATAGTCACTGGGGAACACAAGTAGGAAGGTGAAGTTGCACTCACATCCTGCTTGTGAATTCCCACAGGAAACTGGCTGGCCACTGTGGAAACAGAATGATGGACTAGGTAAGCCTGTGATCTAATCTTTGCATGGCTCTTTTCATGAGAATGGGTTAAAGGTTGATATGAGGGGGTATACCTTGCGTCTTTAGAGGGATCCAGATTACTCACCTCTTCACTAAAATAATATGTGCTAAAAGAATTGTGCTAATCCTTCCTCCAAGACATGTATCCACCATCTGTACGTTCAGCTAGCGTTTGAACAGACTTTACTTGTAGAGTCCCTTCACATGCTAGCTGGCTGAAAGCTTGGATGGCCAAAGGGGTGGATGGGTTGTTATGACACGTGTGTGTGTGTGTGTGTGTGTGTGAGAGAGAGAGAGAGAGAGAGAGAGAGAGAAAGGTGTTATTTCAGTGGGTGTGGGAGGGGTGTCTAAACCCACTCATTTCCTTCCATAAGTAGGAGGAAGGATATTTCAAACATGCCTTTCCAGAATTATTGGTGTGCCTGCTATGAACAAACATCATAGGTTACCTGCCCTGATATGTTTTATCCATACACAAGTCACTCCTCTTGTCATTTGCCCTTCCATTTAGAAAGTACCTCTATAGCAGTAGCTTTCACAGTTTCATTAGATCAGTGGTTTTCAACACTTTTGTTCTTTGAGATCAACTTTCAGAAGCCTCAGACAGCATGGCTGGAGACTCTAGGAGTTGAAGTCCAAAACATCCAGAAGTTCAAATAATGAGAACAACTGCTCAGAGGCAACCTTCTCTGAGTGCAGACTATGTTGTTGCGTTTCAGCAGGGAACTTCAGGCTGTATCTGTATTTAAGAAGGTGAAATCTATAAATCATGGAGGATCCAAAAAGTAACATATTTTTTAAAATACACATGTATACACTTTTATGCTTACAACAACCCTGTGAGATAAAAGAGCTTGAGACAGTGATTGGCCCAGTGTCTCCCAGTGACCTTCATGACGGAACAGGGATTTGAACCAGGTCTCCTTGGCAATGGTCTAACTCTGTGCCATATAGGCAAGTGATAGTACAGTAAGCATTAATATTATTGTTTATTAAAACAGTCCAGCCTGCCATAATCTCTGTGGATTAATGCCCAATGCTAGAATTTACAAGAAATTAAAATATATCCTTTTAAAAATAAAAGAGGCATCATCTTTGCTGAAATTATATTTTAACAGATGCAATTACAGTATTAATTTCTCATGAAGGTATTTAGAGCAAACCCCCAAAGGCAAAGGAAAAATAACTGTGATTCTGGATTGGTTGGAAGATGGCTGCATAGACAGATGTATGTTTGCTTCACTCCTTTTTACCTGCCTTTCTTCAACTTTGTGAGTAGTATATCTTAAGAAGAGTGCTGCCAATTCAACTGAAAATTTTGCCTCTCATGGGGAAGTCTTTGAACTTGTTGACAACACTTTTTTTGTTTTTATTTATTTATACCCCACTCTTCAGCCACAAGGCTATCAGAGCGGCTTACAAATTGTTTTAAGCAATAGTTTACACATCTACACTGCATTAAGCAGTTTCCAATGTGTGTTAGCTAATTGCCCCCACAAGCCGAGTACTCATTTTACCAACCTACGAAAGGATGGAAGGCTGAGTGAACCTTGAAGCCCTCTGGAATTGAACTTGCAACGTGGTGGCTTGCAGTACTGGCATTTAACCACTGCGCCACCAGGGCTTTTAAATTAATACCGGGAGGAAAAAGAAGAGTATGTTAAAGATAAGCCTGCTAGTTTAGCCTGATCTTTCCTTGGGGCTGGAAGCTGAAACAACTATTGCTTATTTAACAAGGCATTCTGAATACAACTCACTGCCACAGTCCTAGCTGCTGAGAGCTTTATATTTATCTGTAACTTTATAAATAACATTGTTTGCAAAAAACTTAAGAATTTAAGGGTATTTTTGGTAACCTGGGCTGCTTGAAGATTGGGACTGTTTGCTCTTCCCCTTGCCTCAGCATTTCCCCCTGGGAGCAAATAAGTAAGCCTGCCTTTTACTTTTTGTTGGCCTGGGCTGCTCAATGATTAAAGACTTTGTGAGCCAAGCAAGCAAGCTGACCACGAATATTAAGGATTTTACCACAGAACTGCTCTCTTCTCCAGTGGCAGCAACGATGGTAGCTGAAGCTGACCACGAATATTAAGGATTTTACCACAGAACTGCTCTCTTCTCCAGTGGCAGCAACGATGGTAGCTGAAGCGTGATGCGGAAGGTGAGGCGGGGAGGCCAAATGCCCCAGCTCTTCTTCTTCCCCCTCCTCCCCAGCGGTAGTGGTGCTGGTGGTGGCGCAGCACAGAGGGTGAGGCGAGATCGCCCAGTGTCCAAGACCCAAATAGTTCCTAACACTATTTGGAATTTCATGTTGGTGGTAGTATTCCACTATATAGAGTTGTTGAAACCCCCTCTTGGCAGCAGTGGGAAGGTGTGGGAAGAAACTTACATATTGCCTATCATAGGACGAAGGAAGCGTCATAGGGATGCAGAGACTAATTCACCCCCAATGGCCAAACAACCCAAAATTGTGGATTTTTATAATTACCAAGTCCCTTCTGAGAACTGCTTTTTGGCTCTAGCTAGTTATAGTAATGATAGTGAAGATCTCGAGACAGACAAGGCATCCAATTGATCTAATGTAAGTGTAAATCACCCAAGCGACCCTATTTGTACCAACAAGGAAAAGGTAATAGGAGAGAGGGACACTGAGCTGTTGGATTTGGTTGACCGTTTAAATTCTATACAACTTATGGCCATAACAGTTGAGCATATCTATAAGAAACTTGGAAGGCTCAATTGTAAAATGGACATTATTACTAAGAACCAGGAAGTGTTAGGATCTTGGAAGCATACTAACAGTGAGACAGGCTTGGATAAGCTCTTTTTCAACAAGCCTACCTTGATGTTCCATAAGATAGGAAAGCCTGCAAAACTGGTGTTAATTCCCACTAAAGTTTGCTTGGATGTGCATATTTACAGAGGAACTGTGCCCCCTTGGAACATTCTTCAACTCGCCAAGAGGCACTTAAATGCTCTACTGAAGATAGAAGTAAAATACCTAGATCTTCACACAGTAGAAATGCTGCCTTCTTGTAGCAACCAAGCAAAAGTTATATTAAGCTTCCACACTGACTGTATACCTTAAAACTTTTACATCTAAGAGCCAAATTAGCATCTCAAGGTATATTTCCCAGACGCATGTTCCATAATGACATTATATTGCCCCTTGTCACAAGACCAACACACGTCCAGCTGAGCCCAAGAAGCTCAAAAGAGCATGAGTTGGAAACATGCAACCCGACTTTGAAACATAATCCTATAGCTAATTTCCCCTCATTCCCCTTGCAAGATCAACGAGAAATCACCAAGAGTGCCAAACGGTTGCTGAATAATAATGGAAATTTGCCCACAAGCAAAAGTGGTCAACCAGAGATCTTACACCCCACACAGTACTCATTTGACATCTTAACCAAAGATACTCTATCTAACCCACCTCCATTGTTACCCAAGGGAGCTATTACCAAGGATGAGGCCAGTCAGTTATCGGGTTCTGCGACGAGGGATGTGGTATCACATGAAATAGAGCTAGATTTCCACTCTTCCAGAGTATTATCTTATGAATCACAGTGTTGAGGCTGTGAAAACATGGGCACAGGAGCTAGCTGAGCTAGCCCAATGTTTGGACCCTGACTCTGCAAAGGTCCTGACTTGCCGTAATCCCAACATGGTTGAAACAGAACACAGGAAAAATAGCAACTTGGGAAAGAATGGTAGTATTTCCATTGTCCATTTGGGCCAATTGAACAATATTGCTTCAGATTGACTAAGTGGGCATGATAGGACATTGAGTAATATCTGTTTTCTAACATGAAACACTGCAGGGTGGAGAAATAGAGCTGCCAGCAGGGACTTGATTAATTTTTTGTCAGAATTTCATATAATAGCCATCCAAGAAACTTGGCTCAGCTCTGCTAATGAGCAGGCAAACTTACCCGGATTTAAATCCTGGTTCAGATTAGCAAAGAAAGATAATAACAAAGGAAGGGCCTCTGGAGGTTTATGCTTACTAGTGAATGAATCTTGGGGTTTGCAGAGTGAAGAATTGGTAATGGAATCACCCCCACTTTGTATTTTGGTGGTAACATTCCTTTTCAAACATACGATTTTAATTTGCTTGAATGTTTACTTGCCACCAACTACCTTGCCTTTTTTTCTCTAGTGGCATGTGGGCAAAGTTGGAAAATTTAATAATAGAATTAAACTTGAAATACCCTAGGGCCATCAAAGTTATTATGGGGGATTTCAGTGCTACGGTGAGGTCTTCCCTTCAGGAGTTTGTTCAAAAGGGGATTGTGCTGGCCAATTATCTCCAAAATGAATCATCATGGCACTCTCGTGACCGGATAAGAAACCAAGCAGGTTCCTGGTTTATTTCGCTGGTGTATAATTGTAATCTTCAGTTATTGGGGGGCACAGCTGATAGCTACGTTTATCCATTTACATTTCATTCCAGATTTTCCAGCAGTGTTTTGGACTACATTTGTGGCTCATCTAGAAACAGATTTATTTTCAGATATTGAAGTTCTTGTGAGGGAGGACAGTGATCACCAACCTGTCAGCATCACTTTTCTAGGTCACTCAGATCTTAGACCCAGTAGCCCTGGAATAAAAAATTTGCTGGGGAACTTGGAAGATAGGCAAGTCAGGAGGCTCAAATGGAGCAAGGCTGACACTGACTCACTCGCCAAGTTTTTAACCTCCGAGCAGATCAGGTCAGATTATAGATCCATAACGTTAGGCTGTATAGATAGGAATGAACCCCTCCTTGGCTTTAACAATCTGTGTTGTTTATTGAGAAAATTTCTAATTGATGAGGCCCCACATAGAAAATCCCAGTTTTCTGGACCTACTTGGTTTGATTTTGATTGTCTTAGAGCTAGGAGATGCTTAGGATCTGCCATGTGACAGACTCAATACCAGCCTTCATCAGCCAATCACTCAAAGATGCTAATTCTTAGACGTAATTATAAAAAAACTTTAGTCTAAGAAGAAGGCCAATTAATACAGCCAGGCTTTGGCCGGACTTGGAATTATTCACCAAGGGATCAAATACTGCCATTTTCTGGCATACAGTCAATGGTATGTTGAAAGAACGTAGGTTCCATTCAGATGTCCCCATTCCAGCTTTAGTTTGGGAGGAATTCTTCTCATATTTATACCATAGCCCTAATCAAAGACACATGGCAGTCACTCCTGTCATATACTCATCTTTAGCAGAATTTCCTTTGTGGACTCCAGTTACGGAGGCAGAAATGAAAAATATTATCCAGACCTTGAAACCTAATAAAGCGCCAGGCGAAGACTTAATCCCTCCAGAAATTTTCAAGTCTTATATGGATTGGTGGGCTCCTGTCTTGGCCATTCTTTTTACCTATATTAACAACACAGGCCATTTCCCTACTGGCTGGAAACTTTCCATCATTGTCCCAAATTCAAAAAAGGTAATAAAAGGGACCCTAAAAACTATAGACCTATAAGCCTTATTGACATCGTAGCTAAAATGTATATGAAACATCTTTTGAGCAGAATTGAGGACTGGATTGCTGATAATAATTTGTTAGTGGAAGAACAAGTGGGTTTTAGACCAGGCAGATCCACTATGGATAATTGCTTTATTTTACACTATCTCATTACCAAGTATATATCTGAAGGCAAACAACTGTACATAGCATTTATTGATCTCAGATCAGCATTTGATACAATCAATAGAGACATTATTTGGTCCAAACTGGCAGATATGAACATGGAACCAAGACTCCTATTTCTGCTTAAAGCTCTCCATTCTGATACCTGTTTCAAAGTGCATATTGGTGCCAGTGGTTCGTTGTCCAAGGAAGTTGATGTGTATAAAAGGTGTTAGACAGGGATGCATCTTGGCCCCTATTCTATTCAATTTATATGTTAATGATATACCTGGTTTTCTTTCCTCAACGTTGGTCCATTTCCCCAAAGTTTTGTAATACATTTCTCAATGTTCTTCTTTATGCTGATGATATGGTTCTGATTGCTTGTTCGCAAGTAGGTCTGAGACGCCTATTTCAGAACCTAGCCACCTACCTAGCCACCTACAGTTATCAACAAAGATAAGTCTAAGGCGATGGTATTTGGGGAAAGGTTTAAAAATCATAATTGGTTTCTGGAGGGAGAACCTACTGAGCAAGTCAATCCTTACTTATATGTAGGGTTATCCTTCTCAAATAGTGGGAAATGGACAACTCACCTATGAAGGAATAAACAGAGAGCTATAGTGAACTCCTGTGTACTCTATAAACTGATAAATTATAATCACTCCATTAGTATATCTCCTATCTTAAAAGTCTACAAAGCTAAAATCGTGCCTATTTTATCATATGGCGCAGAACTCTGGGATCACTTGAAAATTCTGCTTTTGGAGCAGGCACAGAATTATTTCCTAATGAGGATTCTTGGATTAGATAAAAACACGCCAGCCCAAGTAGGGAGAGCAGAACTTGGAGCTCATTCAGTTCAGTGTCAGGTTACGATAAAAACCTTCAACTACTGGCTAAAGATTCTCAAAATGGAGTTAGGGAGACTCCCTAGACTTTGTTTAGACAATGTGTTTTGCAAAAGCGCAGATTAGCAAAGGCTATAAAAAAATTAAGACAGGAAGATTCTTTAGAAAATTACAGTCTTTATATAATTCTCTGTAGAGTGTATAAGAATCTCTCTCTCTCTCTCTCTCTCTCTCTCTGGCTTTTCTTCACAAATGAAGATTCAGGAAGGACTCATCTCGCCCTTTCTGAAAGCGCGCTGATGACTAAAAAGGCCAATCCGAGATAGACAAGTCCGGTTGCAGAAAGCACAGCAGAAGGTTTCCTTGGGTGATTTTTCCGGGTTGTGATTCTTTCTGCGTTGTCGTTTCTCTTCAAGACTTGTTCGGCGTGAGTTCTCAAATAAGGCTGCAGCATTGTGGATAGTGTGTCTCCATGCGTCCTGACGTGAGGCCAGGGTGGACCATTGTTGGTGGTCAATTTGGCCGAGCCTGAGATGTTGTTTCAGGGAGTCCTTGTATCACTTTTTTAGAGCGCCCCTCTTACACTGACCCGTGGCGAATTCACCATAGAGTACTATTTTTGGGAGGTGATGGTCCTCCATCCTAGAAACATGCCCTGCCCAGCGCAGCTGTGTTCTCAATAGCATGGCCTCAATGCTGGTGATCCCTGCTTGCTCAAGGACAGCAACATTCATCACATAGTCAGTCCAGTGTATACTTAGGATTGTGCGTAAACAGTGCTGATGGAAGCGTTTGAGGAGTCGTAAGTGGTGGTGATAGGTGACCCATGTTTCAGACCCGTAAAGGAGAATAGACAGTACAATGGCTCTATACACACTGATTTTGTGTTTTGCCTCAGGTGTTTATTACTCCAGACTCTTTTGTAAAGTCTTCCAAATGTGCTATGTGCCTTTGCTAATCTGTGATCGATCTCTTTGTCAATCTTGGCATCTGAGGAGATGATGCTTCCCAGGTAGGTGAACTGCTGAATGGACTTAAGCACAGAGTTGCCGACGGCAATGTGGGGATGGTGGTGTTAAGAATCTACTTAAAAGGAAAAAGGCAGAATATATCCGCTTGTCTTGGTTGGAGCTAGGTCAGGCTCTCAGGGATAGAGACTCAACTAGATTTTGGGCCCTGATAGAAAAGGGGACATGAAAGGTTTATGACACTACTGAAAATCAAATTACCCCTACACAGTGGTTGGCCCATTTTTCCTCTTTGTATAATCAACATGCACCCGGGCCCATATTGAATGCAAGAAATAGCCTTAGTATGACTACAATTTCATGCTGCCCTATTTGGGAACCAGTAACTGTTGAGAAAATAAATTGCTTGATTAATTCTCTCCCTACCAAAAAAGCCCCTGGGGAAGATATGTTACCTGGATAATTATTTAAATCAAATCCCGAATGGAGGTCACCTGTGTTTGCATCACTGTTCACCTACATAAATCACAATGGGAAAATCCCACCAAGGTGGGGAGTGAGTGTAGTGGTTCCGATTTACAAAAAAGGCTCTAAAGCTGATCTGAAAAATTTTAGACCTATCAGCTTGCTGAGTAACTGCATCCAAATTGTATTCAAAATACTTGCTAGGTAAACTGGAATCATGGGCAACAGAAAATGCTTTAATAACAGAAGAACAAGCTGGCTTTATGAAAGGCAAATCTACAATAGACCAGTGCTTCATTCTACAACATGTGATTCAAAAATATATTCACAAAGATAGAAAATAACTTTATGCTGCTTTCATAGACTTCAATTCTGCCTTTGACCTCATAGAAAGAGATAGATGGAGTCTGAATACAAAACATATAGATCAACAATCTTATTTTAAATACCTGGGTGTAGGGTTCCAATCAAATCTATCCTGGAAGCTACACTTGCGGACCCAGACCGGACGGCCCCACAGCCCCCTTGAATAATCACAGACACTCAGATTTGATTGACCATGTATTGCTTGCAAATATAAACTTCAGAAAACATAGTTAGGTACAGGTTAGTAATATACACATTTTGAGGTAGATAAAAGATATATATGTTGGAGGTAGATAAATTGATATATATATTTTGGCAATAATTGGCCGCAACTTGCCAGCTAATGGTTGGCGGCAATGTATGGGTCGTGACAACCCCGCCGCCCACACATGTGGGTGGCGTGGGGACCGGTCCATCCCGGTTCCCCTGCATGAAGGAGAGAAGCACTGGCCGAGCTGTCCGCTCGACGCTCTCTCCTTCCCTGTAAACAAACATATTAGCAGCTAGCAGGGGTCTCCCTTGAACTTGAACTTGGCTTTGAACTTGAACTTGCACTTGAACTTGACGGAGACCCCTGAATATCCAGCTTCTGACGACCCAAACATCCGCCCGCAAATTGCGACAAAGATGAACTGAGGGAGGGTGGGTGGGTTCCGCTTTCTGGTGCGGTGGAGAGCGCTGCTGCTGCCTCCGCCGCTGCCTCGGATCTGGGAGGGGCGCGCAGGCGCGCTGCCCTTTACCCGGATCCGTGGACCAATCAGAGGCGAGCAAACTCACCCCTGATTGGCCTAGCCTCCCTTTCTCCCTCCCACTGCAAGGGGCGATGGGAAGAAGAAAGGGAAGATGGCGGCCCGCATGACGGACCATGTGGCCGGCCCTTCCCACCCTCCCACCCTCCTCCGCACCCGCCCTGCCCAGGACAGCGCCTGGCGAGCGGGAAAAAAGGGGGGGGAGCCGGAAGGCTGCTTCTTGGGGCCGCCAGCCGGGCCGCAAACAGGCCCGCCGGCCAGCGGCGAGCCCCCTTGCAGACCCAGACCAGATGGCCCCACAGCCCCCTTGAATAATCACAGACACTCAGATTTGATTGACCATGTATTGCTTGCAAATATAAACTTCAGGAAACATAGTTAGGTACAGGTTAGTAATATACACACTTTGAGGTAGATAAAAGATATATATGTTGGAGGTAGATAAATTGATATATATATTTTGGCAATAATTGGCCGCAACTTGCCAGCTAATGGTTGGTGGCAATGTATGGGTCGTGACCACCCCGCCACCCACACATGTGGGTGGCGTGGGGACCGGTCCATCCCGGTTCCCCTGCATGAAGGAGAGAAGCACTGGCCGAGCCGTCCGCTCGACGCTCTCTCCTTCCCTGTAAACAAACATATTAGCAGCTAGCAGGGGTCTCCCTTGAACTTGAACTTGGCTTTGAACTTGAACTTGCACTTGAACTTGACGGAGACCCCTGAATATTCAGCTTCTCACGACCCAAACATCTGCCACAAAGGCGTTCCCCTGGAACCGCCTTCTGCCAACCATCACCTATCAACAGGCAGGCCTACTGGTCCCCCTGGGCCTCTGGCACAGCAGGCAGTGCCCTGCCTGGTCTGATGTAGGCCGCATAGGCCCTGGATCGCCAACGCCCCAGGTGCATAATCGACTCCA
Source organism: Gambelia wislizenii (assembly GCA_030847615.1). Taxonomy (NCBI): domain Eukaryota; kingdom Metazoa; phylum Chordata; class Lepidosauria; order Squamata; family Crotaphytidae; genus Gambelia; species Gambelia wislizenii. The sequence continues at coordinate 254,419,685 of JAUMIR010000004.1, forward strand.
AACACATGCCGGCTTCCGCTGCCATGGTCGCTGCCCCAATCCGGAAGGAATGGCTGGTGAAGTCCTCTGGGGGCAGACCCAAACCCTTGATGGCCATTTTAAACACACTCGTGAACTGGAATCTGGTGAGAGGTATCCCATCCTGGTGCTTGAACAAGGGGCTGCGCCCCTGCCCCCGCACTTCCAAAAACTTCTTCATGCTCACCACAGGACACAGAGAAGAACCTTCGACCCTCTGAAGCCGCAGGGTGGCCCCATGGCCGCGTTGATCCACCTTCGAGCGCCTGATGTGAATGGACAAGTCATGCTCACCCAATGAAACATCGCCGACCTGCAGTGCCTTGCCCGAAGAATCCATCTTGGAGGAGCACACCACCTCCCCCACCCTCAGGGCCCCGAAAAAGGCAATCGTGTATGCGGTGCCGAAGAGCAGTGCTTCATAGCTGGAATGGCATATGGCTGGCAGATAACCCACCAGCTGTGCCAGCGACGCGTAGGATAGGGGGCGCCGAGCATCGCGCACCCGCGGAGCCATCCTCTTCCAGCCCTCCAGCGCTTTCTTCACCATGAAGGATGCACAAGGGTCCCTGTACCCTGACGCTTTGCTGACGAAGGAAATGCCAGCTGCCTGGCCAGCTATTGTCCTTGACGCCATCCCTTTTTCCTTCAAGGAAGCCTGATAGTGCAGGACTGCCCTCTCCGATGCCGGGCCGGCACACCTGTAGCCGTGCTGCTGTCTGAATTGCGTGAACTGCGCTGCCGCTCTCTGATAGCTGGCCTGTGTAGAAGGGGCCAAGGAATCGGCTATGCCCTGGAGCACGGTTCGTTCCCAAGACTCCAGAGGTCTGCCGGGAACTGGGTCGTTGGCCTAGCCTCCCTTTCTCCCTCCCACCGCAAGGGGCAATGGGAAGAAGAAAGGGAAGATGGCGGCCTGCATGACGGACCATGCGGCCGGCCCTTCCCCCCTCCCCCCTCCTCCGCACCCGCCCCGCCCAGGACAGCACCTGGCAAGCAGGAATAAAGGGGGGGGGGAAGAGCCGGAAGGCTGCTTCTTGGGGCCGCCGGCCGGGCCACAAACAGGCCCGCTGGCCAGCGGCGACCCCCCTTCCAAGCAGTTAAGCTGAAATCTTCCTACCCTATCAGTGCTCTGTTCAGATTCCATAGATCTCAAGGGGGGAATTTGGTTGCCCCCTCTGTTGAGGTCTTTCAGAAGAAGATAATTCCACAATTATTATATGTTGCTGAGATATGGGGACATAATAGTGTTTTTCCTCTTGAACCTGTACAAAATGCCATCCTGAAATCCTTGTTAGTTGTGCCAAAAGGTACTCCCACCCCCTTTCTAAGAGCTGAAATGGGGCTAGTCTCTTTACAATCTGGTGTTCATATGGCCCTAGCTCTATATTGGATAAAGCTGGCTGGAATGAGTGATTCTCATCTTCCAAAAAATGCTTTATAGAGCAATTACAGTCCTCTGAGCAAAGCATATGGGCAAAATCAGTTAATGCAATACTTCTCTCCTATGGGATCAATCCAGAGGCCTTACAAATTTATACTTCTAACAAATTTAAACAACTGGTCAAGGAGAAAATATTTCTTGTTTCTAAGTGGGGAGATATGTATATGCTTTCTCAAACTGCATTTTCATTATGGTACCCATTGTATAAAATATCTTTTGGAATGGAGAGATTTTTTTTGATCTTACATTGCCTCCATTAAGAAAAGCATGTATGGCATTACACTTTCAGAGTATGTCGTCTGCTTATTTGAAAGGAAAATACAATAATATCCCAGTAACTCAAAGGTTTTGTATATGCGAGACAGGGGAAGTGGAGGACCTTCAACATTATTTGCTGAAATGCCCTCTATACATACTTCCAAGACAAAAGTTTTTATGTTACATCCTTCATTCCTTGGTTAATCGCTCTCCTCTTGAACAAATTTGTGTCCTATTAGCTGGCAACAATGTGTACCACACTGATATGGTGGCAAAATTTGTTTTGGCTGCTAATAAGAGCCAGATATCAAAACCAGCAATAAACATTTCACAGTACTTATATGTAAACAGCTCTGTACAATAATGTTGTAATTCTTTATAGTTTTATATTTTGGATATTCATGGTTTTATTATTATTGTATGGCTTTGTAATTGTTTGTGTATGTGTGTTCTAACTTACTTAAAGTAATTGTATTGCGACAGCTTATAGCTTTTAGGAATAAAGATTTATTTATTTCAACTTTGTTTAGAAGAACAGTTGGTTATAGGGAGTTCAAATTTCTGTGTATGCAAGCTGTCCACACTATTGTACCAGTTAGGTTTCCCCCCTCTTTACTTTCTTTATTCTGGTCACAAGGCTCAGGAAGCCGTAAAACAAAGGGTTTGGGGCATTAGTGCTCAATCTGACATAGCCTTGTTGGCTGGTTGTAAATTGTTGCTCTGGTTAGCTAAAAATAAAACTGTGTTTGGCCTAGAAAAATATCTTAGGTTACACCTAACTCAGAAGTTGAGAACTGCTTTCATTAGAGCTAGATTTGAGCAATTGAATTCCATAGTAAGAAAGGGTATTTCAAAAAATACCCTTTCATGAAAGAACATGTATTTGTGGTGCTCCCACTGTAGAGGATATTACACATATCTTGTTCGATTGCTGTATTTGTGATAACGAGAGGTCCCATTTTTCACAACCATTTTTGGTTAGAATGAACAACTGGGATCTCACTGTTAAATTGTCCCATTTCCTTGTTGGAGGGAATCTACAGCTAGTTTGATGTACTGCAAAATTTATCATAAAAGCTGTCCACCTAAGAGATCAGTTTATAACGCAAAATGGGGTTCCGTGCCATGGTGACGAGTTTATTTAAATCTTCCTACGGAGCTCCTTTAACCCCCTCGTTTTAGCTTGTTCTATTTCACCTGACATTTTATTTTATCTTGTACTTTATTTTATCTAACTTTTATGTGTTTCTTCATAACCCCAATCATAGGGTTTAATTTCCTAGTTAATTTTATATATGAATTTTAGACGTGATTTAATTCATTTTTGTATGTACTTTGATATTCAGATACTTTGTATTCTATTGTATTCTACTGTTGATATGGTCAGTTGACTAATCAATAAATTTGTTGTTGTTGTTGTGATTCTGGTAACACACTTTATCCTTTAGAGGTACATTTTTGGGAGAAGGGATGTATAAGCAAAGTGTGTCCTCAGGTTGCACTTATTAAAATAGCAGGCATATTGAGGAAACATTGTACAGGATCACATTCTTAGTAACTTCCTTTTTCCATGACTATCCCAGCCTGCAGCAGCTGTAGCAGCAGACTACCCAGTCTAAATAGGAGTGTCTGAATGTCCTAACACATTCTCCAAGCCACATTACCATGGTGGTCCTTCATCTACACCAGTCTTTTTCATACACAGCTGAGTCTTCACTTTCTTTTTCAGTCTACCCTCTCCTATTTGGGCATTAGTTTCCCAATATGGACACTCTGGACTTTTTCGGATGAGTCTTTTACAGTGCAAGCAGCCTCATCGCATTGTGAGGCTGTTGCACTGCAGAGCGTCCCTTTCGGATTACGCTCTCCCCTGCTGGTACTGTTGCGTTACCGCGGGGATACTGCAGCATTATATTTGGCAGTTTTCTAATCATGAAAGTTGATCGTGATTAGAAAACCACCGAATATATCGCTGCAGTGTCCCCACGATAACGCAACAGTACCAGCAGGGGAGAGCGTCATCCGAAAGGGACGCCCTGCAGTGCAGCAGCCTCACAACGCGACGAGGCTGCTTGTGCTGTAAAAGACGCGTCCGAAAAAGTCCTCTGTCTACCAATGGTAATGTGTCCTTCAAGAAAAACTGGGGGAGATGAGGGATCTTCTTCGTGGTTTCTGTGAATCTCACAGCTGGGTTACTCCTGCACCTGCGCAGAGCATCGGAACCTTCTAGAAATGCTAGGCAGAATATGCTTTGATACATTTTTGGCGGTAACTCCGCCCATCCTAACAGTCCCTTATAAGGGCTTCCCGCCTAAATCCCCTCAGTTCCTTTCTTTCTGCTGTACTAGCAGCTTGAAGGAACTTCTGTTCGCTAGGTGTTTTTTCTCTCATCGATCTGGTTTGACTTGGCTTTGCTTTTTCGACTTTTGCTCTATCCCTCTGGTTTTGGTATTCGGCTTCTGATTACTCTGGTTTTGACCTGTTTCTGGCTTTTGACGACAATTTTGGCTTACTCCTTCGGTTTTGGCATTACCTCAGATATCGTTCTTGACCTCGGACTGTCCTTGACTATGATTTTTCTTCATTGGTCTGATTATCGCAGCTATTGTGAGTAAAATGTCTGGGAGATGAGACTTTAAATGCTGCGTAATTTGTCAAGCGAAGCTCCCAGGTGCGGATGTTAATTCCCACTGTTTAATATGCTTGGGAGAGACTCACAATGTCGACGCTTGCGTCCATTGTAAGGCTTTTACACCACAGGCTCGGAAACATAGGCTCTCGCGCCTGAAGTCCTTTCTTTATGAGAAAGCCTTACTCCCTGGTTCTGCTCTAGCCTCTACCTCTGCCTCAGCTCCTCCCTCTGAGTCCCGAGGCTGTGGACGCTCCCGGTCTCCTCTACCTACAGGCCAAAAGCGTCATCGGTCCCAAAGCCCGTCTAGGCGCCGCTCCACTGCATCTGACCCGGAGGCACTCCACTCCTCCCTTCAGCGTGCATCCTCGGATTTGGCTTGGGATTGATCGACACCGATTCAAGAGCCAATACCATCGACATTGAAGGATGCCAGTAGGGACAAGGCCCCTTCCACCACCGAGGCCCGTCCCAGTATTGAGTCTGCTTCCTCTCAATCTCTGAAGAAAAAGAGGAAAGAAAAGCATTCGTCTAAGCATGACTTTAATAAGACCAAGACGAAGACAAAGGACGGCTCAAAGAAACCTAAGCCTATGGAAAGTGCTGCTCCGGAGATCCCCCCTCGCCGATCGACAGATGTCGAGGGCACCTTTGTCTGGCCTTTGCCAGTTTCCACCATAACAGAGCCCGAGATTCACCGGTCCCGTACACCGTCATGATCAGCTGAGATTGTGACGGTTGAGGTCCTGTCTGGTACCAACGCCGAGAAGTCTCCTAGGCACCTCAAAGCATCCCCTGCTCTGGTCGTGTCCAGGGCTCAGTTGCTGGAGCGCCATTCTTTGGACGTTGAGATTGAGGTCATCGAGTCCGAAGACGTCCCTCAAGGCCGTGCATCTGCTGCAATCAGTCATGATGTCCCGGCTTATTCCGCCTATGATCTTGCCCGATCCAACTGCAGGGCAGGTTTCGGGTCACCCATGGGTTCGCAGATCTACACACCGAGAGGTGATGTACTCGACACCACCATCACGGGCCGCTCGATTGCCCAGTCTCCGTGACTCGTCGACCTGGATGTTGTGAAGCCAGTGTCAAAGAGGGATGCTATGATCCAGGTATCTCCTCTTGAACATTGCCCTCTACCTCGAACTCCTCCAACTCCACAGCCTTGATCTCCCACACCACCACGGGACCATAGTCCTTCATTAGAAGGGTCGTCCTCATCTTCCACCACATCTTGGGACCTTTACTGACCATATCTGCCATCACCTAAGACCGAGTTGATGGAGGATGACTCTGCCTCTCCAACTGATGATGTGCACGCTTTTGGAGAGCAAATGGTCCGGATGTCTCATGCGTTAGATCTTAAATTGGAGGAACGAGCGGCTGATCCCGTGGACCCAATTTCCCAACAGATCCAGTTGAAGGCACCCCCAACGGCTTCCATCCCGGTACTGCCCTCTCTGTTGAAAATCGCACAAGGGTCTTGGGAGAGTCCCTCATCTATCCAGTCGACATCTAAAAAGATAGATCGACTGTACCGTGTAGGTGGCGAACATGTGGATTGGCTCCAGAACCATCCAAGGCCGAATTCTGTGGCCGTTGAAGTCGCACAGAACAAGAAACATCACTGGCCTCTGTCATCTCCGCCAGACCCAGAGGGCAGGAAACTTGGTATTGTCGGGAAAAAATTTACTCGGCAGCTGGTCTGAGCTTCCGTGTGGCAAATTATTTGGCTTGCATGGGAGCTTACCGGCAGGTCCTATGGGAAAGAATGAGTCATCTTATCCAGGACCTCCCTGAGGAGCGGCCTTGAATGGCAGAGGCCATACAATCTGAGGCCCAGTCCCTCGCAGGACTACAGATGAATTCGGACTGTCATGTGGCAGACTGCGCAGTGAAAACCATCGCTCGTTCTATTGCGTTGCGTCGGCATGCATGGTTGTGTTCCTTGGGCCTTACGCCTCAAGCTTCGGCCACTATAGAAGATCTGCCCTTTGATGAGTCTGGCTTATTCAATGGGTCAACCAACGAAAAACTCGAGTTCACCCAAAAGATGAGGACCACTGCCAGGAAATATGGTATGGGCTCCACCTCCACCTCTCAATACCGTCCTAGAGGCAGATATTACTGGCAAGCCCCATCGTATGGCCAACAGTTCTGTTGAGGGTACTCTGGCCAATCCTACCACCGGTCCCGTTACGTTCCCTCTCCCTCTCCGGCCTCATCAGTGAGGACCCAGGACTTGGGTTCCAGATACCGCCAACCATCACGGCAGCGATCCAGGGCCAGAAGAAATTCTGATTGCCTTGGTGATGCTGTTTTTGTTTTTTCTTAGACGCCTCTCTTCGGGGATTGACTGTCCAACTTTCAAGAAGCCTGGTCTTCTATAACATCAGACCGTTGGGTGCTTCAAATCATCCAGACCGGCTATTCGATCGTGTTCAACACTCTACGTCTGACGGGACTGGTTCGGTCAACACCGCCCTCCCCTCCCCTCCTCAAGGAGGTGCAGACCCTGTTGCAGAAGGGGCCATCGAACCTGTCGATCCCGACCTTCACCACCTCTGCTTCTTCTCGAGGTACTTTCTGGTTACCAAGAAGGACGGTGGTCTATGCCCGATTCTCGACCTCCATGGGGTGAACAAGTACATAGCCCCAAAGAAATTCAGAATGGTCACCTTGGCCTCCATCCTTCCACTTCTGAAACGGTACGACTGGTTCGTTTCCATAGACCTGAAGGACGCCTATTTTCACATCGGGATCCATCCGGCACACAGGCGCTTCCTTGTGTTTCAGGTCGGGACTGAGGCCTTCCAATTCAGAGTGCTTCCTTTCGGCCTCTCGACTGCTCCTTGAGTCTTTACGAAGTGCATGGCAGTAGTGGCGGCTTTCCTTCGACAGCAGGGCGTGGTGATCTTCCCCTACATCGATGACTGGCTGATTTTGGTGGAGTCTCGACATCAGCTCAAACTCGATGTTGGCCTCACCTTAGATGCATTAGACTACCTGGGACTTGTTGTCAATATCGAAAAGTCTCAGCTCCAGCTGGCTCAAGTGATCCAATTCATTGGAGCTCGTCTAGACTCTGTAACTGCAGCAGCATACTTACCTCAAGACCGCTTCAACACCCTTCGGTCCCTGATCCATACCTGCTGTCGGTCCTGAAGGCTTCCCACTCATTCAGTTCAGGTCCTTCTCGGTCACATGGCAGCCACGACGTATGTGACCCGCCTCGCCAGATTTCGGTTCTGTCCACTCCAACACTGGTTCCTGCAAGTTGTTCAACCCTCTCCTCGATTCTCCAAACAAGATGCTTACAATGCCGTGGGCAGTTCAGCGGTCTCTGGACTGGTGGCTGGTACCAGACAATGTCCTCTCGGGCATGCCGTTCGACCTTCCTCAGCCTAACATGTCTTTGACAACGGATGCCTCGATGCAGGGATGGGGAGTGCACATCAAGTCCTATGAGATTCGAGGCTCTTGGAACAATGAAGAGCAAGCTCTCCATATCAACGTCCTGGAACTGCTCGCCGTCCAGAAAGCATTACGAGCATTCAAATCCTTAGTGAGGGGCAGGCTTGTACTAGTACTGACAGACAACACCTCTGTCATGTACTACCTGAACAAGCAGGGAGGTACGAGGTCCCCCCAACTTCTACAGCTCACACTGGACAACTGGGATTGGTGCATCCGCAGGAATGTGTTTCTCCAATCCATCCATCTTCCCGGGGAGGAGAACACTCTTGCAGACAGACTCAGCCGCTCGAGTCTCTCCATCCACGAGTGGCATCTACACAGATTGGTCACCTTAGACCTCTTTCGGAGCTGGGTTTTTCCTCAGGTGGACGTCTTCGCATCTCCCGAGAATGCTCAGTGTCCCCAGTTCTGTTCCAGGCGACGCGCTCCGGGATCAAGGGGAGACGCATTCCTGTTCCAATGGTCAGGTCCGTTACTATACCTGTTCCCTCCATTCCCACTACTGACAAGAGTGATTGCCAAGCTTCGTCGGGATCAAGCGAATGCCATCCTCATCGCCCCGTGGTGGCCTCGACAGCCATGGTTTGCGACTCTGCTACACATGTCCACGTGTCGCTTCATCCGTCTGCCATCCCGTCCGGATCTGCTCACCATTCAGGAGGGCATGGTCAGACATCCTGACCTAGACACTCTCTGTCTGACAGCATGGAGGCTGATTCTGTGATTTAACCTTCGGGTTCGAATCTCTCGGGTTCGTCCTCGGTACCGAGGCAACCTGCCTCTCTCCATCCAGACGTTCAGGCTATCATTGATGCTGCACGAAGACCGTCTACTCGAAAGTCATACCACTACAAGTGGAAGAAGTATGAAACCTTTCTAGCCTCCCGAGGGCCGAGTCTTGAACCATTCTCCATTCCAACAGTACTGGAGTTTCTTCTCCAATTGTCTTCGGCAGGCCTATCGCTTTCATCGATCCGGTGCTACCTGGCAGCTATCTCCGTCGAGTTCCAGGTGAGAGGATGTCCGCCCCCCTTTGTTGATGCTACGGTAAAGAAATTTTTGAAAGGCTTCGCCAACCTGCATCCTCCGGTGACCGAACTGACCCCGGCTTGGAGCCTTGAACTGGTCCTCTCACAGCTGGTTTGCCGACCGTTCGAACCTCTGGCTTCTACTGATCTACGACTCCTTTCCTGGAAGACTGCTTTCCTTGTGGCCATCACTTCGGTGCGTCAGGCTGGTGAGCTCTGTGCCTTGAGGTCTGATCCTCCGTACATTGCTTTCCATAAGCACAAAGTGCTGCTTCGTCCCGACATCTCCTTCCTTCCAAAGGTGGTGTCCAGCTTCCATCTCAACCAATCCATCACTCTCCCTGCTTTGATGCAGGACCCACAGGATGAATTCGAAAGCACCCTTCATCTCATGGACGTCAGAAGGGCTTTAGCCTTCTACATTCAATGGACTGCGTCCCACAGGAAGTCACCCAGACTGTTTGTGTCTTATGCTGACTCGAAGCTCGGAGAGCCCATTTCCTCGCAACGGCTATCGAAGTGGGTGACGTCGACCATTGCTCTCTGCTACGAACTGGCAAAGAAACCTCTGCCATCACGGATTCGAGGACACTCTCTCCACTTTGACAGCTTTTCTCTCTGTAGTGCCTCTAGAGGACATTTGCAGAGCTGCAACCTGGTCATCACCTCTGACTTTTATTTCTCACTACAGACTTGACTCTCGTTCTAGGAACGAGGCTGCCTTTGGGAAGGCTGTACTGTTGTCTTCTATTCAATGAGTGGGTGTTCATGTTGCCAAGTCACTGTTGTTATATATGCTTTGATCACTTTACTTAAGAATGTGCTCTAATGTTTCAAACTCAGGTGTCTGTACATATGGTATACTTGGTGTAGGACATACCCGCCTCCAAGAGTAAAGCTTGCCAGTCTACACCCAGCTGTGTGATTCACAGAGACCACGAAGAAGATGGACAGGTTGCTTACCTGTAACCATAATCTTCGAGTGGTCTTCTGTGAATTCACACAGACCCGCCCATCCTCCCCTTTATGTCCTACTACATCATATAAACATGCTTAATGTTCCTGATGCTGCAGATTGTGGCGTCATTCAAGGAACTGAGGGGATTTAGGCGGGAAGCCCTTATAAGGGACCGTTAGGATGGGCGGAGTTACCGCCAAAAATGTATCAAAGCATATTCTGCCTAGCGTTTCTAGAAGGTTCCGATGCTCTGCGCAGGCGCAGGAGTAACCCAGCTGTGTGAATTCACAGAAGACCACTCGAAGATCTGTGGTTACAGGTAAGCAACCTGTTCTTTCCATCCCCACCCAGATTTCGTAAGCCAAACATCCTATAGGTCAGGAATGGGAATCAAGGGCTTTCAGATGTTGTTGATCTGAAGTTCCTAGCACTTCTCACTATTAGTGATGTTGCCTAGGGCTGATGGGAGTTGCAGTTCAGTAACATTTGGAAGGCTGCACAATTCCCACCTTTGTTTTTATCTGTAGAATTTGTGTGAGCCACAGGCTACCAGGAAGAACATCCATTACCTAAATGCTCCATGCAGAGGCTAGTTGTCCCACACAGTGAGCAGTGATAGGTCTGTGCAGGATATGATAGTCATGTTTAAATATTTGAAGGAATGTCATACTGAGGATGGAGCAAGCTTGTTTTTTGCTGCTCCAGAGACTAGGACACGGAGCAATGGACTCAAACTATGGGAAAAGAGATTCCACCTAAATATTAAGAGGAACTTCCTGACAGTAAGAGCTGTTCAGCAGTGGAATGCACTGCCTCAAAGTGTGGTGGAGTCTCTATCTTTGGAGGTTTTTAAAACAAGGGCTGGATGGCCATCTGTCGGGAATGCTTTGATTGTGTGTTCCTGCATGGCAGGGGGTTGGACTGGATGGTCCTTGCGGTCTCTTCAAACTCTATGACTCTATGATTCTACTTAATGCAGCTCAATTGTCTAGCAAGAACCCTCTCCCTTCCCACATAAAGTTACCAACCATTATTTGAAATCAAAATAGTGCATTTCTCCTGAATCAGTGAATCCTTTTCTGAACCCACCTAAGGCCAAGGTTGCCTATTCTTGTCTTTGTGGGAGGGCTCTAAAAATCCAGCAGCATCATCGTAAAGGTAAAGCAAAACCAGTTCAGTAGACTGATGTCATTTTTTTTTGTCCTTAAAAATTTCATTGGCAGAGCAATTTGTAGCAACAAGTGCACCATTTGGAAAGGTTACATCAGTAACAGATGTTGGGGGCTCTGTGAAAATGGAGAACTTGTCTGTTTCTTATTCTTGAAATGTCATCCTTGGCTCTTTACAGGCAGCATAATTAGGTGTCTGATTCTTAAGGAGCTCTTTGTTGCAAAGAAACCTCTCTGAACCAAAATGTAAAAGACAAATTATTGTAAATAAATTCAGAGACAATGCAGATGCTAGGGCTTGCTCTAGAAGGATGATAGGATGTTATCTGTTGCTTACTGTAGATCATTTTTACTGTCCAGTCATTTATAAAAAAATTTCCCAGTGAAGATATAATTGTTTTCATTTAAAAATCTTGGCACAAGACATCAAGTCTGAGACCAGCTGTGACACTTAAGTATTTCCTACTCTGATGAACCAGACAATCAAATAATCTAATTAGTCTCCCCATGAGAAGCAGTCAGAAGTCTGATAGCTTCCCTATTTAAGAATCAATAAAATGGCAACATAGTAAAATGTGTCCAGGCCTCTGCAATATAAATGTGTTAGTATGAAGAAAAAAATAGAAGCATCATAAAAGCCTGATTAACTATATTTTCATTAGCAATGGGTAGTGATTAGCAAACAGCACTTAGCATTTTTCATAGCATTAATGTCTGAAAATGAAGGCAAACAGTAGTTACATTAGCATCTATGTGGAAAGAATGCATTACTAGTTTCTTCCTGATCTTACAGAATTAGGACTATTGAGGTCTGCTTCTCAATGGATTTAACACGACAAGTCATTCTGGTTTATAAGGACTATGTTGGAACCAAGAACTGAAATGTTCTTATAAGATTCTTCCTATCAGCTGTTCTAACATTCTTTCCTTCCTAGATAAGAGATAGATGTAAAGACAATCTATAATCATTTCATCATTATGTCACTTTAATTTTTCACTTATTAGTGTGAATGCTTGGAAAAGGTACTTTTTTGGTCTATAACTTTCTGAATCCACCACCCAGAATTCTTGGTGGGTGGGATTCTTGAAACTGTAGTTCCCCAAAGCACCATTTCCCAGTTCTGCTTGGTATCTACTCAAATACTACTCCCCTTGCTGCATTCTCCCCATACAGAGATTGGTAGATTCTGTTGTCATTTAGTTATGAGTTCTGCTCTACCAGTAGAAAACTGAATCACAATGCTTGTCTGTGATGTTTCTCTTTTTTCCCCCTGCTCTACTATACACTTTGGGTTTAACAATAGTTTTACCAGAGGAGTGAGCTACCATCTCTTCCACTTTTATCTGCCTCAAAGAGGCCTCCCACTAAATTCTGTTGCTACAGATGCCATTTCTCAATATCTCTTTCATATCTAGGCTGACACCCAAAAGGGGCATGTATTGAAGGATTGAGCTTGGCCAAGGGCCTTGAGCTGCTGATCTTTACTGTGCATATAGTTAACCAACATTCTGCTTTGTTAAGACCTAGCTGCTATTCAGTGCAGAGTTTGAAATTTATTTCTGAAAACAACCAGTTACAGTTATAGTTCCAAGACCCCATCATCAGCTAGTTACTGCTATGCTGATGCTATAGAAATGTGTAAAAAGTTCTCAGATAAGCCAACAAGGCTTATTTGAACGCTACAAGCATTTGGCCTGTGGTAGAAAATATCCTGTTCTCCTGTCCACCTTCTCAATCACCTCAACACCAACAGCAAAGCATAAGGTGGCAGGATTCAAATCTTATAATATTTTTCCTCTTCCATTTAATGAGGTCACACACTTGTAGCTATAAAAGAAACTACAAGTCAGCTACATCAGAAAAGGGAGTGTAGTTATAACCTAGTGGAGTCATTTCTTTGTTAGTGGGAAAAGGAAGTAATTACAAGAAACACTATTTATTATAACTGATATTTTCAAGTTCTGATTCAGTGGTTTTTGGTAGGGTATATCTTGACATATGCATTTAGAACTGATGGAATGTTTTACTTTTTCTGAATTATTTGTGCAAAAGTTCAACCCATGGAAACTTACAACAGAACAGATTTGTAGAATCAGTGCAAAAAACCACCAACAACAAACCTAGGCATTTTAAAATAATATGCCTCTGTTGATATCATTGGAATACCAGGAAGCTACTGTGGTCTATGTGTGTGTGCTTTTCCAGAGCCCATTCATTCATGAGAGTATCAAATAACATACTCAGGGGGAGCCATGTTGGCCATGCAGTAAAAATCTCTCTCTCTCTGGCTTTTCTTCGCAAACGAAGATTCAGGAAGGACTCATCCCGCACTTTCTGCAAGCGCGCTGATGACTGAAAAGGCCAATCAGAGATAAAAAAAAGTAAAAATACATGTATTTCAAACCTGTTCACCCTCTTTTCAACTGAAACTAACAGGTTCCTTCCTCCAGGACAGGAAAACAGGGGTACTGGTTAGAAGTGATAAGAGAGAGGAGTTGCATACATGTGCATGCATAAACAGAGACAGTTCGAGATATAGGTAAATATTGAACCCACTCTTTAACTCTCTCTTTCTCTCGCCTTCTCTCTGTGTTTGTATGTGTATGCACACACATGTACATCATACCAGTTTGAACCTTCAACCCAAAGCAATTCACTGTTTAGGTTAGCCTGGCAGATTCTAGGTGTTTATAGTGATGCACCTTGGTTGGCAGTTCAGATTGATATTCTGCTTTGTTTTGGGTTTGAGGCAGAGCCTCAACTTGGCTTGTTTTTGAAATTATTTTTATTTTACTTTATTTTTCAACTTCTTGGATGTCATTCCTATTGACTAAAATGAGAACATCAAATGCCTGTAATTTTTGAAGTGTTTTTATTTTATTTTATTTTACAAAACTTGGTTAAATCTGTAAGCATAATGCCCTCTTTGGAATGGTTGAAAACTGCAAATTTTCAGGCTGATGAGTGCAAGGTTGTTTTTGGCCAAAGGAAGCATTTAAAGGTGTTGCTGTTTAAGCACAGAGATCTCTTCCCGTTTCCCAGTGATGTTGCTTGTTATAAAGTGCCACAGGAAGACAGTGACCTTTTTTCGCTTGGGAGATAGGAAGGAAGTACCGGAGGAGCTTCCTGATTCAGATACTGCATTTTGAAATTCCACATATTTGCTTATGGAGCTGGTGTTATCTATCTACCAAACAGGCAACAATGGACCACTACCAGCCAGTGGTTCTCAAGCCATTCTTGGGAAGCCTAAGTGCTGTAGCAGAAAAAAGACTAAAAACACTGAATTAGCTTTTGACAAGTCCCTCCCCCACCCACTCCCACCAACTGGGATTGAAAGCAGAAAAAGGAAAGTAGTTGGAAGCTGTCGTGGTTAATAACAGAATTATATATTTTTCCTTTGATTTCTCCATCAGCTACTAGACATTTCCATTTATAGAGACCCTGAAAACTACTTGTGATAGATTCAGAATGTATCAAACTGGCAACAAAAAGAAAAAGGAAAAAAAAAAAAAGAAAAAGTAGGAGGAAAAATGGAAGTGTCTTTCTGAACTGTTGAGGCAGTTCTAAATCTTTGGCGTCAGCAAGCTTTGCCTTGGATGACCGGGGATCCCAGTGGTGTCAGGTTCTTAGGGAGTCCAAATGCTTCTGAGATTCATGTATGCACCTCAGTCCTGGGAGTTGCGTGCCATCCTAAAAGGCCATACCCTCCAACTGTCCCGATTTGTCAGGGACAGTCCAGATTAATCCCCTGTTGTCCCACTTTTCCAGATGCTTTTAGAATGTCCCGGTTTCTCTCTCTTCCTCCCACTTCCCCACTTTGTCCTCAGCTTACTTCAGTTTGCTGCAAAGTGGGTTCAAAGAGAGAAAGTAGTTTAGTTTTCTTATTTATTCAATTTATACTCCACTTTTCTCCCAGCGTGGGACCCATGCATTCAATTAACTCAGCAGAGAGGAGAGGAGAGGGCAGAATCTTACTATCTGAGTAGGCTCAGGCAAAAGCAAACTGCTGCAGCCTCTTGTAGCTTATGTGTTCTTCTTCATTAATAACTTTTGCCATCTTGTCCACACTGTGATGTTGCCTGGCTACATATGTTCCAGTTTTCATCTGTGAAATATTGGAGAGTGTGAGATACAAAGATCAAGACACATATTAAGGACTACATTGCTTGGATTTTGTTGTTTGACTTCAGTTATTTTTTTAAAAAATGTTTCTGGTGCCTGATACTGATGTGCTATTTATTGCCTTCTGTTATCGCAGGAAAGTGAAGATTACTGCATGCTGAGATGGCAGACAGTCTTTCTGCTTCATCTCCAACTTGATTGCCCCAGAAAGATTGTTCCATAGTGTCAGAGCAGTTTATCTCTCATTTGCACAACTCCATGCTGGTCATTGTGAATTGCAGCCCCAGAAAGCATATTGCTTTTAGTCTGTCAAGAAAGCCAAAGCTGTAAACACACACTGGAGTTGGCTGTTTTTATGGGATTTGTGCATGTGTGTGGATGTCATCATACATGTTAATCACAGAATGCAAGAAAGATTTGGTGAAGAGTCAAAAAGGCATTTTTAGTACTTAGGAGTGGTATACAACATTAAATGGAAATTGCTTGAAAAAATTGAAAGCCAAGGAAGGTCACACATGGCTTGAAGAAGGATATGAACACAGCCCAATATTATCTTGCTTTAGTTTTGCTGAAGTGTATTGATCTCTGTGGGCCTTGACGTGCATCTCTATAGGACCAAGCTGTTCATTGAAGGAACCATACTTCAGGCTAAAGCTGATAAAACAGATAAGTACAAGATTTGTACTTATTTTGATATAATTGTTATGGCCTGTGGCCAAGACAAATAAGAATTTATTGATGCTAACACATGTTTTCCTCACCCCATGAATAAATTCAGGTAACTAGCTATGCAAAAAGTCTTAACTTGCACTGAAATTCATATAAATAGCTTTGCATCTTTCAAATTTGCCCAAGTACTATAATCAAGAAATATTTTCTGTAGGTTATTTCTGAGAGTTTACCCAACATGCATCATACTTACTTTACAATTACATGATAAAACAAAATAAATGAGAAAATGTCCTGTATGCAGAGGGCCCAATCTTAACACAAAACAGCGAGAAGTTATTTCTTGGCCTTTTAATTCAGCCTTTCATAATAGTTTTTATTTAACACTAGGATTTAAAGTTACTTTTGAGCTGCCATGCTACTGCAGTTTTAATATCAGCATTGTATTGTTGTTATGTATTGTTTTTTAAGTTAACTTTCTTGTGAATTGTACAAATGGAAGTATGGATACAGTAAGTCAGGCTGCTTAGAATTTGTCTCTTGACCAAAAAGTTGGTCTGAAAGTATTGTGATGAGGTTTGTGCACCCCCGTCCAAATACTCAGACCACCTCTTCTACCCAGAGGGCCCACTTTTAAGGGCAAAGGCATTGGTTTGCCACCAAGGATCATCATTGGTTGAGAGAGTGGTGTATCTCCACTGAAAGATGGAGGGATTTCTCGAGGACTGTTCAAGGAGATGTATGTACAGTATTAATCAAGACTTTTCAGCCTGGACTATGATTCTAATTTTTAAATCTAACATTCCAGATTCCGAGTAGATATGCACAGGACTGGACTCTGTTTACCCTCCTAAAATGCATTCTCCTTTAGGTCATGGTCTGGACAGATTCTTGTGACAAAGGTAAGAGAAAGAAATCCTCCCACATTACTTCTTTAATCATAGAATCTTAGAATTAAAAAGGACCTCAAGGATCTTCCTGCCATTCACTCCTGAAAGATGGCCAACCAACCTCTGTTTAAGGACTTCCAAAGACAGAGAATCCAGCATCTTCCAAGGCAATCTATTCCATGGTTGAACAACTCTTAGGGTTTTTTTTTTAAGTTATTCCTAATGTTTAGGTGGAATCCCTTTTCTTGTAATTTGAATCCATTAGTTCATGTTCTAGTGACTAGTCTCTGGAGTAGCAGATGACAAGCTTGATCCATCTTCTACATGACATCCCTTCAGATACTTAAAGATACCTATAATTTAAAGATAGCTATCATCTAACTAATTAATCAAGCCTTCAGTTAAAGGCTTTGTTATTTAGTAAATTATTAGAGACTATGAGATTAATTCATTGTTAATAGCATTAATAATATGAATATTTTAATTAAATTAGTGTTAATTTGTTTGAAAAGTTAGTTTTTGAAACACACCATGAGATTTACAGATAATAGCATGGAGTCGAAGGCTTTCACAGCCAGCATCCATAGATTTTCCTTGGGGTTTTTTTTTTGGGCTGTGAGGCCATGTTCTGGAATAGTTTCTTTCTGACGTTTCGCCTGCATCTGTGGCTGGCATCTTCAGAGATTGGTTGGGTAGGAGTATGTGTGCATTTTATATGCTGTGAACCCCTGTTGGGGCTGTATATGTAAATTTGCGTAATTGAATGGTTAGTTTCCAGGTGTAGAAATGCAAGGCTGATTAGTGTCCGTTTGGCTAATGGTTGGTTGATGGGCCATTATAAACCAGCCTGGACACAAAATGCCTTGATTTTTGGTATTATCATTAGATACTTATTTGTAGCATTTGCATACTTTCCAGTGGGGTATTTTTACCCTTTTAGTAATTTAATTTTATTGGATTCTCTGCTCCAGGGTCCAGTTATTCTTTTATCTATTCATATTGTTGCCTTTTAATAATTGGAAGTGGGATTAATTTATCCTGGTTATTTTTTGGCAGAACCCTTCAGTTTGGTTTTTTAATACAAATTTCTGAGTCAAAGAAGGATTTCTTCAGGAGTGGCTGCATTACTTTCACCTGTGTGGGAAGGGAGAACAAACGTCATCACAGAATGATAGCTTCACCACTTCCTGCTCCATCTAGTCAACCCTGTCCTCTGTAGTTAGCTCAATGAAGCCATGATGAACAAGAGTTGGCAAACATCTAGTGGGTCACAATGATGACAACTTCTTGTCTGTTACAGATCTAGGCTCTTTCACATGGCCACTGAACACACATATGTTGAGATGGGGCTATATAGCACGTTATTTTAGTTTCTGAGGATGTTTGAATGACACCTCTGTTGTCCTGAATAACTAGCAGAGTCCCAAGAAACACTATAATAGATGCTACCCCAAACACTAATAGCAGGGCCAGTTTAAGAAATTTTGGGGCCCCCTGCAGTGCGTTATTTTGGGGACCCCATATGTTTATATCAGGTCAATGTAACCTAACCTATTCACAGGACAGGATATTCAGATTATCACATAATATGTTACTGATAATATGTGGTGAGGGTCAGAAGCCTCCCTACTAATACAGCTGTCCCTTCATATTCACTGGGGTTTGGTTCCAGGACCCCGTGGATACCAAAATCCATGAATACTCAAGTCCCATTATATGCAAGTGCATAGCAAAATGGTGTCCCTTAAATAAGATGGCAAAATCTTATATTGCTTTTTGGATTATTATTTTTTAAAGAACATTTTCAAGCCATGAATACTTAAATCCGTGGATACCAAATCCGTGGCTAGGGAGGGACAACTGTAATGTTTTGGCAGGAGGAGGGTTATGATGCCCTCCCCCAATGATGGGCCCCCCTGCGGCTGCAGGTCCTGCCGGGTCCTTAAAGTGGCCATGCCTACTGCACCCTGTTTTCTGATGCTTGAGGGCTGCGAGTCCCACCAGGATGACTGGGTACACTGCCTTGGAGGATGGAGGCCCCTCTTCCCTGTCCTGACCCAGTCCCTTCCAACACTCCTTCCTGCGCTGCCCCAGCCTCTCCCCCTCCTCCCCATCGCTGTTCCTAACCAACCCCTGCTTTTCAACCCAGCTGCCCACTGCCCAGCCTCTGCCTATCTCTCAGCGCTGCCCTGATGAGCTCCATGGGAGAGGTATCTCTTACCTGCACAGTGCAGCTCCCTCATGGCTGGCACCGGGGTGAGCCAAGGGCCAGGTGGGGCATCTGGGGGAGAGGCAGGGAGCCCGGTGTCCAGCAGCTTCTCTGTATTTGCTTGCTCCCCCCACCCCGCTTCACCGCCCAGTGGATTATTCAAGGCAGTTGCAGTGGCCCCCTCCCCTCCCCTTCCACTGCCGCTCCTCTGCCTGCAGACCAGGAAAGGGGGAGCAGCCCAGATGGATGGAGGGGGTGTGGGGCGGGGGGCAGCTTGAGGCCAAGGGTCAGTTTCCAAAGGATGGGGGGGGCCACTGGCACTCCTTCCCCCGAGCCAAGCCACAAGTTGGTGATGCCACAGCAAAGGAGAAGTGAGCCTCGGTTTGGTTCTGAGGGGCTTCTTCAGCTCTTGTGAGCCCCCGCTGAGGCAGCCCCCGGGTGGGGCAGGCCTAGCAGGACTTGAGCTTCCAGAACCACCAACACTACCCACCACCACTGGCCTGGGAATGTGCGGGCAAAAGCTCTTTGCCTCTGTCCGCAGACTCTACTGCCAGCGCCAGCAACTCTGAAAGTCACCCTCCCCAGCCCCTGCATGAGGAGGGTGTCACTGGGGGAGGGGCTCTGCACAACAGCCCCCCCGACGGTGACCCCTGCAAATGCGGATGACATGGGTGCCTTAAACCGGCCCTGACTAATAGCCTTCTTCATTCTATATTTAATTTTGATGCTGGCAGATGAAGAACATATTGAATAATGACATTCTTAATAAAATATTTGGCTCTAGGATCTTCTTTTAGTGACAATAACAAAATACAGAAGCTATCATAAGTTGTTATGGAAACAAAGTTCTGCAAGGGCTTTCTGCAAAACCAAAATAACAGTTATAGGAGGTAGTGACTTCAAATGGTCCTCATGCAATTTACTGTGCAAAAACTGATATATTTTTCTTGTTCTGTCCAAAATATTTCTAAATACAAAGAAAAATCTTTTTTTTTTGAGAAAAACCCAAGTTGCTAGAATTCTTTTGAAAAGGACTGAAAGATGCCAGCATACTGTGTGTAGCTTTCAGATTGTTCTCTGCAGTACAATCCAGTATCTTTTCCTCGATGAATTCACATTTTAAAATATGCACAGAAGAATGGTGGTACTAAGGACCACATTCATCAGTTATATTTCTAAAACTCAGTTTCTCAACTGGATTGATCTTGATCTTAAGAGGGATTTTCCCTTTGTTCTTTTTTAAAAAAATTATTGGTAACATTTTGTTGCAGCAGTTACTTTAATCCCTGTAGCAGGATATATTGACCAGTTCCTATCACTCAGCTTTATTATAGCATTGCATTTTATTTCTCTGTGTTACGTTTATTGCCTTAATTTTTCTTGTAGTTTTTCCTTTCACTTTAATAGAAGCAATTTATCTGTCACTTTTATTTCCACTATTATGGGCCTTTGCAATATCTTTAATATATCACTGCATTCAAAAATTACCAGAGCTCCATAGAGTAGTACACGTGCTTCTGATTTTAGTTCATAATTTATTTAGGATTGGCAGTACCCCTGAGTTCATTAGCAAATACATTTTACATCTCTAAGGATAGAGAACCCCTTTGGGCTGTGCCAGGCATGAAAATACAACAAATATTTCTTGCTAGGAATTATTTTCCCTCTCCTCCTACCCTTCTTCCTGGTGGATCACAACAATTGCCTATTTTCCATGGGCAAAATAAAACTCAGGAAATCACTATTAAAAATGTATTGAGTGTATAAACAGCTCAAATAAAATAGCTAGGTGCTGTAAAGGATTAAAAGACTGAAATAGCAGGATCATATGTTATTTAATGACTAAATTTCTTTGTCTTTATCTTCATTTAATTAAAGTACAATCCTGACTGAAAGATATAGACTGGAGGGGTTTAGAAAGGCACAGGGTTCATTTGCTGTATTAGGCTCCCACTTGATAGATCTTCCATCCACCAGCTTAGTGCTCAGCTGGCAGATCTACTTTACTGGGGAAGATCTACTGGCAGAATGGCCAAAAGGACTGAATTTGATAAAATTACATTTTTTGATCTACAATTCTCAGAATTCCCCAGCCAGCTTAACCATTTGAATATATTGGCTGGGGGATTCTATTAGGTGTAGTCCAAAAAACAACTTTCCCAAGTTGTATGAAACAGTAAAACAAAATCAAGGATCCACAAAAAAGTTATATCTTTATTGTCCAACCAAACTGCAAAACACATGATGCAAGCTCTCGAAGCTCTTGTGGCTTCTTCATCAGGCAAAAGATGTTAAATAAAGAAAAGTGACAGTGTTGAAGTCACAGGCCTATGTGATATTGCTTATGATGTTGTTCAGGTGAGGGACCTCATGCAGGCAGAGGCCACTCCTACTTTTTGGCAATGTGGGAGCTGAGACAAAGGACAGTAAAATTTAACTCCTTTTGCAGCAGTAAGGCAACTTCTCTTGGTACTTAGGATGTCTGTCGCTTTGTGAAGCCAAGGGCTCCTTTGTTAGGCAGAGATCATTGATTTCTCAAGAAGTCTCTGTACTGCTACATCTGGAAACAACTTTATGTGCTGTATAGGTAAAACTTAGCTAATTAGCTAATTATAGTCCAAAAGAGAAATCTTACCTTTATTGGAGGTAGAAACCTCAGATTTTAGCCCCAGTCCATATTTCCCTCTTGTTTAGGAGTCCCCTGTTGCAGCAAAATGATATATCTTCAAATCTAGGAAACACATCCAGGGTAGCTGTGTTGGCCATGCATGTGTGTATTTACAAAACAGTGTGTGCATGGGCAGAGAACACTTATATCCATCCATCTCTTTCCATTTCAAAGATATACTCACAGTGAAAAGACATAAGTTACACAAAGTCAAGGGCTCTGGGGATATGTGTGATTTTTTTCATGTTTCCTGAGGGGTGTGTGAAGAAATGGGGTTGGAATGGTGTTCCTGCCAGGTTATCAGCCCTGGACTGTTCATGTATGAAATAAAAAAGGAGTCACATTTGATAGGACTGAACCCTACAGCTTGTCTTCAGCAGCAGTGCTATGTGTGTTTATAGAAGAAGTTGTGGATACTGATGGATAGGAAAATGAAATTTGATGGGGAAGCGGGAAATTACTTAGTGAGAGGAAGAAAATAAAGGAATCTGAGTAAAAGTCTAAAATCTGTTTGGGGGTGGGATGGTGACCAGTCATGTTGGGGACCAACACATCCTCTCTGCTTCCCTGGTTCTATGTATTCAGATACTTGCTTTTGTAGTAAACATGAACTAACACCACTAAAGCAAAGAAGCAGCATTTCCCTTAGTCTTTAAGTACGACACGGATCAGAGGACCAAGATGCAAAATCCAAAAATTTCTAACATAACCATGTTACCTTGGACAGCACACATAACTTCTTCCTTCCTTTTACAATGCAAGAAGAAAACAGGGTTTAAAGTGAATTCACGGTGATAGGTCTGAATAATCCTTGGCACACATGTTATGAGGGGAAAGCTTTACATATTTTTACTGCCTTGTGTTTTTGGCATAATTGTATAAATGTACACCTTTTAGTTAAACATAATGGAATAACCTTGAATACCTTGGTACAATCAATTATCTAACTGAAAACATACTCATCTATCTATAGCCAACTGCATCTTTTTGATTGTGTTTTTCACTCCTTTTGTACATCTCATTCAGTAAATTCAAGGCTATAGGTTCAGATAGCTACTGACATTTATAGTCCTTGGAAAGAAGTACATACATTTCTTGTTCATCAGTATTCACAAACCCTGCTGTTGAATGCGACACATTCTCTTTTCTTAAAGTACTTTGAAAATGTGGAGCTGTTTGAAATTTTCCATGTGAGATGTTACTGTGCTGAATTTGTTGGTCTACTATTCACAAATAGTATATATAATGTCCACCTCATCCCAAATTATGTCCACCTTATCCCTCTGATTAATGCATTATCAACAACACTTTATGTATACAAAAACAACAAAAGAGCCCTATTCAAGAAGTACTAATATTCCTCCAGTATTTGAAGAATGACCACATAATGCCCCACATCCTGACTGTTGCCTGATGGCCTTCTGTATGTTATTTGAAGGGAGGCATGGAAGCACACTGCTTGAAAGGATTAAGCAGCACATTATTATTATTGTGTCTCCTCTTGAATAAATGGGTTTGAGAGGGAGCAGCAGCTGTGCACTACTCTAATCCCATGAGGTTGCTCCCCTCCCTTTTGAATACATTTACTCAAAAAGGTGGCATGACACTTTCTGTCCAAAATATTCAAATGACACATTGTTGATGTCTCTTGAGTAAATTTACATGAGAAGGTATTAGTTATTATAGCACTGCTGTGCCTCTTCTTCAGACATTTACTCAAGAGAGGTTCAAGGCATACATAGATCTCTACATTTTTATTTTCAAAAAAATCTAGTGAAGTAGATTAGGCTGAGAGATAGTGGCTGGGCAAAGCTCATCCTATGAGGTTCAAGATTGAGTAGGGATTTGAATCCAGCTTCCCTTGGTCTTAGTTGAACACTCTTACTACCACACCATTCTGGCTCTCATAAGGGAAGAGCATATGATATTCCCTCACATGTAGTTTACTCCCCCCCCTTTTTTTTTGGGTGGGGACAACAGTTAGTTAATGTAAAGTGTAATTTTCTAAATAATCCAGCAGTGTTCTTAGGGGAAGACAACTGAGGAAGTAACTGATATCTTCCATTTTATATTGAAAGAAATATCATTCTAGATTAAATGCTGTGTTTGGAAAGCTTTATATGATTTCTTTTTATTTTTGTCTAAATAGCTGGCATGTTGTTATCCACTTAGCTTTATTACACTTGCTGGAGTTCTGAGATATAATCAGTATCTTTGATATTAATGAAACAGATGGAATAAAAATATCATCCAAAGTAATGCTGGTGACTTCTAGTATATCAAAATAAAAAATGAAGGTTGAAGCTTTCCCTGATGTATCCTAAGGGTGTATTTAGCACAAAAATACAATCAAATTTCTGTGCAGACTTCTTGTTGACTTATTTGTTGAGTTTGTACTTTGTTCTTCTGGGGGAAAAAGGCTCCCAGAGAAGCTTACATTCAACTGATAAAATCAAGACAGTCCATGGCTGAAAATGTACAATCTAAAATATAACACACACACACACACACACACACACACACACAGAATAGGGTGGGAAATGAAAAAGCAAACTCGGCCACCACTTGTTAAAGTTACATAATCCTTTTCATGACCAGCTGGAATGGAAACTTTTCAGGGAGAAGAGAAGCAGATGGACTGGAGAGTATATCACACATTAAGGGAAATGTGTATTTCCTGCTATTATAAAATTCCCTCATTAAGCATACAGTTCCTTCAAAGATTTATGCTTGACCAATCTACTTGCAAATGGAACCTGTGTGTCCCTCCTGATTACAAAGCAAAAGCAAGTTAATTTACAACATGCATAGTGAGACAAAGTTATGCTATGATAAACATATGTCTTAACTCTTATGGAACCCTGCTTCTAATGCTAATTGTGGGCTTATCTACATGGGCCAAATACTTCAGCTTCCCCATTCCAAAGCCCTGTAGTCTAGGTGACAGAGGGCCTTTACCGTGATCTGCCTTTGGGCAGTCCTTAGGACTTCTGGGGTAGGTACAGGGCTGGAATGGGGGCAAGCCGGGACAGGGCCCTTTACAGCAATATAAGAAAATACACAGTTTAATCCGGTACCACTGGGGGCAGGATGGGCCAGATCTGGAGCTAGGATATGCTGGTGGGGAGCCGGTATATCCTGACTAGTGTAGCTAAGCCTTATATTGCTTAGTTTGTGCATGGACTTTCACCAGAGTTGATGGCTCTGTTTCCCAACTGTTGCATCTTGATGGAATTATTGTTAGAAAGTGCGAAGTTTGGAATGCTGTTTTTAAAGGCTAAAATGCTTTTTTTTTAAAAAGCATTTTCTCTTTTTACTCACTGAGCAAAAAGTAATTAATTACATTGCTCATTAGTAATGTGTTGCTAAAGCAACACTTTTAAATTGCCTTAAAAATGGCCTAAAATTAACCAAAATGATGCAAAATGTAACAAGTAACATAACAAGTAACATGACAAATGTAACAATGTAACATTATTTGATACACAAGCTCCCCCAAACTTTTAATATTAATTCTAAAACAAAATATTGGACATCTTTATTCTCTTATTATTTGGCCAAAGGAACGCATGATAGATAATGCTGTTGTTTGTAATGCATTACTTCCAAGATTTGGCCAAGTAACAACTGAGGGAAGGACAACAGAGGGAGCGAATCTTTCAGCAGAATAACCCTGATTTCTGTCTCTCTCCATAATGTTTATAACTTGAAAATATCTTTAATGTATGATTATTGCAATGACAGGTCAATGACTATCAGCCATTGAAACTTTATCTCCCATGATTTATCCAGACTTTTAAAGTTGCCCAGGCTGCTGGCTACCACAACATTCTGACAGTGGGAAGTCAGTCTGTGGGTCAAAATCTCTGAATCCATTTTGAGTCTGTCTCACTTGCTTTTTCAATCTGCTTTAATTACAAGAACTATGTTCAGGCTCAATGTCATAGATAAGATAGAAAGAACAACTTTGAAACTAACTGTCCTACCATGAGAATATTGGTTGTTCAGAGGAATGATGGTGAAGTCTCTTTTCTCTGGGAATAAGGCCTTGCAACCTATGCAAAACAACTTTTGCTCATGTGTATTTTCTCTCTGTTCATGTAACACTGAAAGACGTATAAAGCACTGAGGCCTTTGAATAATGTTTATCCATCTGACCAACTCAGCTCTCAGCTAAACTGGAATGTAGTCCCTTTAGCTAAAGAACTCTGTGTGTTTGTTTTCCTTCCTAATCAGATTCAGGGTTCAAATCTAGCCCCGTGTCTCACCTGGGAGATATTGGTAGGATTGCTGTCTCAGCCCAACCCAACAATTTGGGAGCTCCAGTCTGGGATTTTTGCTTTTGCCTCATCTGAACACAGGACTGCATGCTGCAGGGTCGATGGCAACAGGGTGAATTTTATTTTCTGCAACCATTTGAGATGGGTGCCAGGCGGTAGGTGGAATAAGTATTGGCTGCATTCCAAACATCACAACACACTAACCACATTATTATACTTGCCATATTTTACTGTGATAACCTCTCTTTAGTCTTTATTACATAATTAACAAACAACATTTGTACTGGAATACATCACTACTGGCATCCAGAATGCGGTCAAATCATTGTAAACAACGAAAAAACAGGTACATTTAAAATTCAAAAAGGTACTAGGCAGGGTTGCCCAATCTCACTGCTTTTGTTCATTTTGGTACTGGAAGTTTTGAATAGAGAAATAAGAAAAAACAAAAAAATTCCAGGTACAAAGATAAAAGGCTTCACATACAAGCTAAGGGCATTCGCTGATGATATGATTATTTTTATGGAAAATCCAAAAGACCAAATACAAGAGTGCTTAATTTCAATGAAAGAGTTTGGAGAATTTTCAGGGTTTAGAATTAATAAAGATAAAACAACAATACTAACCAAAAACTTGAGTAAACAAGAAGAGGAAGAACTGGTAGAGTTGTCAGGATGCAAAATCAGCAGCAAAGTAAAATACTTAGGTCTATGGTTAACAAAACGTAATGTGGAGCTATTTGATAATAATTACAAAAACACTTGGCTAGAAATAAAAAAGGAGCTGGAAAGATGGAGCAGGTTAGGCCTATCATTGCTTGGAAAGATATCTGCAGTAAAAATGACCATCTTACCCAAAATTTTATATCTTTTCCAAAATCTACCTATTTTGAACAACGACAAAGCTTTCAAAATATGGGGAAAAGACATCTTAACATTCATATGGGGGGAAAAGAAGGCAAGATTTCAATGGTCCTACCTGATAGACTCAAAATCTAGAGGTGGCTATGATCTTCCAGATTTAAAAATATACTATTTAGCATCAGCACTGGTATGGATAAAGGAATGGGTAAAATTAGAAAATAAGAAGCTATTAAACCTGGAAGGTCATGATGCCAGATTTGGCTGGCACGCTTACTTATTTTATGGAAAAGAGAAAGCCAACAGAGGATTTACTAACCACTGTGTGAGGAAAGGCTTGATGAAGGCTTGGGAAAAAATTAAGGAGATGTTTTATTTTAAAATTCCATTATGGATCTCCCCTCAAGAAGCCTTCATGTCAAGGTGGTCCAAGATGGATTCCTGGTTAAGATACTCTGATATCGGAAGGAAAGGGGAGGACAATGTATTAAGATTAGAGAAAAAAGTTGCTGCAGGAAAAATACAATCTAAACTGGTTTGCCCATATGCAATTAAAAGGTAGGTATTTGGAAGATTTACCTCTCCATTGACGCCCCCTTGTCGTGGGAGAGAGGCTTGCGTACCCTAATGATGTTTTGAGCTATGCTGGCGGTGGCATAATAGCCACTGGTAGGGTCTCCCATGCCAGACAGGTCAAAACCGAAGGGTCTGACAAAGAGCGTCAAAGGGCAGGATGGGCTCTCTAGCCTTGTGGCAACCATCCTAGGAGAAGGAAAACTCTAATCCCAAACCTGGGCAGATGGTGCTCGTCCAACCCTGTAAGGTCAACCATCTAAGAGAAGGAAACTCTAATCAAACCTACGGCCCGAGGACCTTGCTGCCACGTCCATGCTTGCAAGGCCATGGCAGATGAATCTCTGGTTTAAAGGTTGAGGCCAGTTCTGTGCACGCTCAGAAAAATCCATTGCACAGGCTCGAAGGACAAATCGATTTCCAAAAAAGCCCTGTAGTGACAGGTGAGGGACGAAACGGCAGGTGTAATGATACACTGGAAGCCGCAACCCCAACCCTGCATGAAGGTGGTTCAGGACATTGGTCGCTCGAGGCTGACCCGGGAGATGACAATCTTGTTCGGCAGCATCCTGAACGCCCAAGCAGCCTTTTTTAAGGAGAGCACTGCTTGCTCCATATGGAGAGGGGCCTAGAAAAGGTGGCCTAACGAAAGCTCATCCCCAACTACCTGGTTGGCTAGCCGCAGCCAACGGGAATCTTCTGATGCGGTCAAACCAAGGCAAAGAAACAAAGGCACACACCGGCCTCCAAAGGTGTAAATAAACTGACACTTGCATGCTGTAACATCAGAACCATGCGAGACTCTGAAGATAGTGGACGGCCTGAGCGTCGTTCTGCCCTAATAGCCCTTGAACTATCACGGCTTAATATTGACATCGCTGCTCTTAGTGAAGTTCGCTTCCATGAGGAAGGCAACCTTAAAGAACATGGCGCCGGCTACACACTTTACTGGTCTGGCAAACCCAAAACCAAAAAACATCTTTCAGGAGTAGGCTTTATGATTAAAAACTCCATTGCCTCCAAACTCGAAACCTTGCCAACAGGACACTCTGATCGCATTATTTCCTTATGCCTCCCACATGTTGTTCTCTTTAGTATATATGCCCCAACTATGCAAGCCGACCCTGTAGAGAAAGACAAATTTTACACAGACCTATGTCACCTCATAGAAAAAGTCCCTGCAGAACATAAAATTATTATCCTTGGTGACTTCAATGCCAGAGTAGGAAAGAACTCCGAAGCCTGGGAAGGTGTCTTAGGCAAGCATGGTGTTGGAAATTGCAATGATAACGGACGTCTCCTGCTAGAGTTCTGTGCAGAACAACAGCTGACTATTACAAACACAATCTTTCAGCAGAAAGATAGCTTGAAGACAACCTGGATGCATCCCCGATCCAAACATTGGCACCTCATTGACTATGTTCTACTCCGTCAGAGAGACATTCATGATGTCCGTCATACCTGAGTGATGCCCAGTGCAGAATGCCAAACAGATCATCACCTCGTCAGATGTAAACTAAATCTTCATCTTAAGTTCAAACCTAAGAGGGGTGGCATCTTAAAGAAGAGACTCCAAGTCAACAATCTTCAACAAGCTACCATGAGAGACAACTTCCAGGCAAATCTACAAACGAAACTTGAAGACCATCCTACAGATCCTTCTCCTACAGTGCTTTGGCAAAATATCAAAAACAGTATCCTCCAGTCTGCAGAAGAATCCCTCGGGTTCTCCCACAAGAAAAATCAAGACTGGTTTGATGAAAACAACCAAGAGATCCAGGAGCTGTTGGCAAAGAAGAGAGCTGCTCACCAGGCATACCTCGCCCAGTCAACCTGCCATGTAAGAAAAGCAGCTTTCTGCCTCACATGTAGTAAACTACAACAAAAACTCCGAGACATGCAGAACAAGTGGTGGATCAATATAGCAGAAAAGACACAACACTGTGCAGATCTGGGTGCTCTTAGACGATTTTATGAAGCTCTTAAAGCAGTGTTTGGACCTACTTATCAGGTCCAAAGCTCCTTATACAGTACAGATGGTCAAACATTAATTACTGATAAAGCCTCCATCCTGAATCATTGGGCTGAACATTTTCAAAGTCTCTTTAGCGCCAACCAAGTAGTCCAAGGCTCAGCTATCCAACATATGATACAAAAACCAATGAAAAATGAAATGGACATAGCTCCCACTTTGGAAGAGACCCTTAAGGCCATACAGCAGATGAAAAACGGCAAGGCAGCTGGGATTGATGGAATCCCACCTGAAGTTTGGAAACATGGAGGTCATGCACTCCATGAAAAATTCCACGAATTCCTTGTGAATTGCTGGGGAAAAGGGGAACTGCCATCAGATCTCCGAGATGCAGTCATCATCACCCTGTACAAGAAAAAAGGAGAAAAATCCAATTGCCCAAACTATCGAGGCATAACACTGCTCTCTATTGCTGGAAAAATCCTTGCAAGGATACTCCTGAACATATTAGTTCCTGCTATTGCAGAAGAACCTCTCCCTGAAAGCCAATGTGGCTTCAGAGCCAATAGGAGTACTACAGACATGGTATTTGCCCATAGACAACTGCAAGAAAAATGTAGGGAGCAGAACAAGGGTCTATATGTAACATTTGTCAAGCTCACCAAAGCCTTCGACACTGTAAGTAGAAAAGGTCTGTGGCAGATCCTAGAAAGACTAGGATGTCCCCCCAAATTCCTTAAAATGATTATCTTGCTACATGAGGGCCAGCGTGGTCAAGTCAAATATGGCGATGCTCTTTCAGAGCCCTTTCTAAAACTAATGGAGTGAAGCAAGGTTGTGTTCTTGCACCAACTTTATTTACAATCTTCTTTAGCATGATGCTCCAAAGGGCTATGGCAGAGCTTGAAGAAGACGACGGCATCTATATACGTTACTGTACTGATGGTAGCTTGTTTAACGTAAGCCGTCTGAGGGCTCACACTAAGACTCTAAACTATCTAGTCCATGAGCTGCTCTTCGCCGATGATGCTGCCCTTGTTGCCCACACAGAAGCAGCTCTGCAGCGCCTAATGTCCTGCTTTGCAACAGCTGCAGAGCTGTTTGGGCTAGAAGTCAACCTGAAGAATACAGAAGTTCTTTACCAGCCTGCACCACAGGATGAACACCACCATCCCCACATTGCCGTCAGCAAATCTGTGCTCAAGTCCGTCCAGCAGTTCACCTACCTGGGAAGCATCATCTCCTCAGATGCCAAGATTGACAAAGAGATCGAACACAGATTAGCAAAGGCATATAGTGCATTTGGAAGACTTCACAAAAGAATCTGGAGCAATAAAGACCTGAGGCAAAGCACAAAAATCAGTGTGTATAGAGCCATCGTACTGTCTATCCTCCTTTATGGATCTGAAACATGTGTCACCTATCGCCACCACCTACGACTGCTCGAGCACTTTCATCAGTGCTGTCTACGCACAATCCTAAATATACACTGGACTGACTATGTGACGAATGTTGCTGTCCTTGAGCAAGCAGGGATCACCAGCATTGAGGCCATGATATTGAGAACGCAGCTGCGCTGGGCAGGGCACATTTCTAGGATGGAGGACCATCGCCTCCCAAAAATACTACTCTATGGTGAACTCGCCACGGGTCAGCATAAGAGGGGTGCTCCAAAAAAGCGATACAAAGACTCCCTGAAACAACATCTCAGGCTCAGCCAAATTGATCACCAACAGTGGTCCTCCCTGGCCTCACATCGGGAGGCATGGAGACGCACTATCCACAATGCTGCAGCCTTATTTGAGTACCCACGACAAACAAGTCTTGAAGAGAAACGACAATGCAGAAAGAATCACAACCTGGAAACATCACCCAAGGAGACCTTCTGCTGTGCTTTTTGCAACCGGACTTGTTTATCTCGGATTGGCCTTTTTAGTCATCAGCGCGCTTGCAGAAAGCGCGGGATGAGTCCTTCCTGAATCTTCGTTTGCGAAGAAAAGCCAGAGAGAGAGATTTGGAAGATTTGAGAACAGTTGGGTTTGAGAAAGAACATAACGATTTGGATAAATTACTGCTAGAAGAAGGCAACAAAAAAGCCATTTCAAAATTCTACAAATTACTGCTGACAAGATTTACAGAACAAGATCAAATAAAGGGATATATGATAAAGTGGGCAGTGGATATTGGGGGCACCATCTCTTTAGAGGAGTGGAAAAAAGCAAGGAAAAGATCCTTTGCCTTCACTGCATCCCAAAATCTAAAAGAAAACTATATTAAAGTAGCTTTCAGGTGGTATTATACGCCAGTTAGACTAAATAAAATGAACCAAAAGGTTTTGAGTAACTGCTGGAAATGTGATAGGAATCAGGGATCCTTGATACACATGTGGTGGCGATGCCCTAAAGTCAAGGATTTCTGGAGACAAGTTCATGAAAGTATACAGGAAATTCTACAAATTAACCTGGCCTTCACTCCTAAGTTGTATTTATTAAATATCATAGAAGAGGAAGAAGAAGGGGAAAGTAATGTTTATTGGAGGGTAATACTTTATATGATCATGGCAGCTAGACTAATTATAGCCAAAAAGTGGAAATTGAAAGATCTCCCGACTATCAACGAATGGAAAAATAAGTTGATTGGCATGATTGAACTGGATATGCTGACAAATAAGCTGCGAAATAAAAAAGAGAGCATATGGAGAAAAGAATGGAAACCGATTTTGGAATATTGGCAAAAAAAGGGTTAACTACAAGATTGCAAACTGATATAGGTAAAAATCCCCAACAGAACAAGGAATAGAGTCCTAACATATAGGTAAATAACTTAGAAATAGACAAAGTCATTTATGGTTGTGTATGTTTTTTATTATGAGTCTGATAATCGTCAAATGTCAACCAAGTAGGAAGTCATAGAACAATTTTTGAGGTTTAATACAGCAGGAAAAACTGATATCGATATTTGTTATGGATAATTGGTATATCGCAAGATACATTATAAGATGATTACTATGTATATATTACACTGATATACAATAAAAAGGCACACAGCAAAAAAAAAAAAAGAAAAGAAAAGAAAAGAAAAAAAAAGAAACTACTGGCATATTTTTTATTCTTCTGATTGGACAGTGTATCTTCCACCGTAATTTCATGACCTTTTATGTGTACAATATCAACATCAAACTCTTGGAGCAGAAGACTCCATTGTAATAGCTTATTATTGTTACCCTTTGTATTATTCAGCCAGCACAAAGGTGAATGGTCAGTTCTTAGTACAAACCTCCATCCTTATAAGAAAACCCTCAATGTCCTGAATCTCCACCCATTTCAGTTTCTGTGGATGTCCCTGGGCCCTGGTATTACGAGAAGGGGAGAAGCTTCTCTCTATTCAGATTCCCTAGACCATGCATAATTTTATCCACTTCTGTCACTTTCCCCTTGCTTTTTCTTTTTTAGTATTTCCCACAATACAAAGTTTTGCATGGTTTTTTTCTGGGCTGTGAGACTGTGTTCTGGAAGAGTTTATTTCTGACATTTTGCCTGCATCTGTGACTGGCATCTTCAGAGAATGGTTGGGTAGGAGTGTGTGTGGAGTTTATATATTATAGTATATAAACCCCAGACACACTCCTACCAACCATTCTCTGAAGATGCCAGCCATGGATGCAGGTGAAACATCAGAAACAAACTCTTCCAGAACACGGCCTCACAGCCTGGGGAAAAAAAAAAAACCAACGGAAAACCTATGGATGCCAGCCATGAAAGCCTCTGACTTCACAACTTGGAAAGTCATTGTTCCTCCCCAGGGCAAAAATAACTTGGAAAAGTTATTTCCCCCCCCCCCAGGACAACAGCTCCCAGAATCCCAGTGATTATTCTGGCTGGGGGATTTGCAGAGTTTTAATTCAGAAGCTGTAATTTTCCCATGTTCTTTCCATAGCACCCTAGTATGATGTCACCGTGGAACATTGTGGGCAATTACAGTGACAGCTTTTTGATGCTCATTGCAGGAATACTGGAGCAGCAGTACCTTCAAAAGCAGTGAGTCTCTTGCAGCTGCCTCAGGGCATAACCATAATAGTTTGGTTAGCAACCAGCATCATGGAGATTGCCCTGCCATCTCTTTGGAACCACATTGAAGAAAGGAAAGACAAGAACGGTGGTTCTATATTTATTTGTATTGTGCTTAGCAGAGCGTATCACTAAATCTACTTGAGATATAATTTAGACTAAGGAGATTTTCAGACCTGCCAAAATGCCAGTTTGCCGCGCGAGCAGCCTCACGAGACTGCTGCGCGGCAAGGGTCTACTTCGGACGACGCTGTGCCTCTTGCGAAACCGTCCATGTCACTTCCGTGAAGCTTCGGATGACTCAGCACCATATTTCAATCACGGGCAACCTCCGTGATTGAAATATGGCGCTGAGCCGTCTGAAGGCTTCACGGAAGTGACACGGACGGTTTCGCGAGAGGCACAGCGTCGTCCGAAGTAGACCCTTGCCGCGCAGCAGTCTCGGGAGGCTGCTCGCGCGGCAAAGAGGCATTTTGGCAGGTCTGAAAATCTCCTTTGTCATGTTTTAGTCCCATTAAGATAAATGGGAATTAATTTAGGGATTGTCTACATGGTGAAAATCCTCCTGATAGAATCTGAGGAGAATACCTTTTGTCCCCAATGAAATTCTGCAGTGATTCACCTAATTCGGAAGGAAGGAGAGGGGACTCCAAAAACTAGGTGGAAAAGCCTTTGCGGCTTTCCCCAAAATTTTTAAAATAAATGCATGGGAATGGGTGTTACTGCTTGTTTGGAGAATTGATTTGGCCATTGAGCATTCTTGGAGAGAAATGGGAATGGAGAGTGGATTGGTTGAATGTGCGCAGGGGGTAGGCGTGCCAACAAGGAAGTGGCCAGAAGTGCCATTTTGGATTTTCATGTTGCCAATCATGTGCTTTTTTCCTGCTCCAAGGTGATCAAATAGCTTTTCAAGCAGAAGGTCACACTTGTGTACCTTTGCTTTAAAGTTAAAAAGATACTGCGCAGCGGAAAAATAACATGCTAATTTATTCAGCTTTCATCTTGACTCATAGGCATGTGCACAAATGAGATAGCTTCTCATTCTATCGATTTTGCCAAAAGACCATGGAGACAAATGAATGCTGCTGTGAATTTGCAATAATGCACAGGAATCAGCATTATATCCTCTCATCTAGAAAAGCCCTTAGTTATGGCTAGCTTGTATCATTTGATTTCTGGGTCTACCCATCCATGAAGTGTGCTTGTATAAAAGTTTCCAAAGAAGCTTCATAAATTTAAAATGCTTAAATTATTGGGTTTGCTGAACACTGTTGATCCCCCCCCTTTCCCTTTCAATTGAATTATATTCTGATTTTTTTTAAGGACTAGAAGTTTGCATCCCAGTTCTCAGGTGTATTTAATAACATTTGGTACAGATGTTCCATTGCCTATTAAATAAAATGCACTTTAATTAGTTTTGTAGTGGATTCCCCATGTTGTTATTCAAGGTTTTCTTGCCATGTTTTCTCTTATGTCTGTGCTAAAAACTAAAGTATTAATGAAAAGTTTATGTATTGTAACAGAAACCATAATTCATCAATGCAATATTCTTTCTCTAATGCTGATAGAATTTTCTATTTCTTTAGTGTTCTGTGCAAGAAGAATAAATATTCAAGAAGAAAGCATCTAGATTCAAATCCCAGCACAGGCTTGGGAACAAAGGCATCTGTGAGCAAATGCTCTCTGTCTGTGTTTTTTCTCTGTAAAAAATGAAAACCAACCTTCCACACAACTAGAATGCAGATGGCTTGTGGCTATTCAAACAAGTGGGATTTTGCCCAGAAGATCAGTAGTTGTTGGGAGCTTGCTTCTGCTTCCTACCAAATAACATTCCACTGCATCTATTGAATGCTCTATGGCAGTGTAACCTGGTTACTAGCTCACTGCCAGTAGTGCTTGACTCTAGTATTAATCCTGTACCAGCCTCGAACAACTGTCCTCTCCTTGATTAGAAGGCCATTTCTCCAAATGCTGAATACAAGGTATCGTTGGCAGAAACTGCTGAAAAGATTGACCAGGAAGGTGAACTGTTTCCCAGTCTGTCTAACTGAAAGGCTCATCTGTTCTACAGGGAGAAGACAGAGGCTTCATGAAGCTGCAGATGTTGAGCACACACAACCTACAGCTGAACAGATTTATGATTCTGACCTTGCCCCACTCTGGACCTTCTTGTCTTTGTGGTAGTCTCCTATAGCTGATTCTGCTGACAGCCACAAAGTACACGAAAATCCTTTATTGTGAAATCTTGTAATGTACTAGTTAATATAGCTATCTGCCTTGGATCCATCCTGGGAGAAATCAAATAAATAAGATAAAATAAGATAACTTACTGTAAAGACATCAGATCCTGTATGTTCTTAGAAGCTAAACAGGATCAGCCCTGGATAGAACTTGGATGGGAGACTGCCAATGAATACCAGGTGCTGTAGGCTCTATTTCAGAGGATGGGAACCAGCAAAACCACCTCTGACTATTCCTTGCCCAAGAAAGCTATATGAAATTCATGGGGTTGCCATAAGTCAACAGGCAACTTGAAGGCACATACACACACAAGATAACTTAAAGAAGCTGATGAAGGAATCCTATTATCTTTCCAGAGGAGGGACTCTAAGGACTCTAGGTGGACATCAGGACTTTTGTAGTGCCCAGGCTTGTTATCAGAGATATTTTTATCACAAATGGAAATGAAATTGCATATAATAGGATTTTTTATTATTATTATTATTTTTTACAAAAAGTAGTTTTTCCAATTCATTGTCTGTAAACCTGTCAGTGAATGTCTACATATATCCTCTTTGATATCTAGAGGAAACAATGACTGCTAGACTTTTTCCTTGTTTTGCCCTCCCCCAATTATATACAGTACAAACACAATTAACATGATTAATTGAGAATAAATATTTTATTGTAACTAGAAAACAGTCTACTATAACTCTCTTCCACCTATTTGACTTTTCAACAAAATGTACATGCTAAAGTGCTCATCTTTGCTAGGATACATGTGTGGAAAATATGCATAAGTCTAGTTTAGTTCATTGGTTACATGCATAAAATATGTAAAAAGCAGTATAGTAGGAAAAATGAGTGCCAAAATATCCATGAGTTTATGTGCAGGGGAAAAAATTCTTTCAACCCAGTATGAAAGAAAGATGGGAAGAAAATCCAGGTTGGAGTCAGAAAATACAACAAAACTGACAGATTTTCATGCCCCCATTTTTTATATCCCTAATAAGTAAGTAAATCAACTGTCTTGAAGATTCTTTTCTTTGCTCCTTATCCCCTGTTTCTCTATTATTGTCAGGCAATAAACAGAGGCTGGATGGCCATCTGTCAAGAGTGCTTTGATTGGGTATTATTGCATAGCAGGGTGTTGGACTAGATGGCCCTTGTGCTCTCTTCCAGCTCTATGATTCTATGATTCTGTGTTGATGTCTCTTATGCAAAGAGTTTACAAAGGGGAAAAAGTGGAGCAAATTGAGATTTGCACTGGGAAAAGAAAGGAAGGAAGTAAGAGTACAGGGCATCTATTGTCTTCTGTTTGCAATGCCTGGATTTCACAGACCCCTAATTCTTTTGGTTACTGTATTTTTTAATGCTTCAGAGAATGCACAGTTCTCACCAAACTATCAGTACAGATCACAGCATCCAGCCATTGGTGAAATTGGTCACACTGAAGGACCAAACCTGATGTGATGGTGACAACTTATTCTTCTCCAATCACATACAAGCTATTGTATGTGAGGGAGAGCTGGGAAAGACATACAATACTATAAACAGCAGAAAAAGTATGTGTGTGATATGATGAATTGCACCATGTCAATGTGTTGTGGTATGCCTTCAAGTAATTTCTGACTTATGGTGATAATAAGGCAAACTTATCATTAGGTTTTCTTGGCAAAGTTTGTTCAGAGGGGTTTGCCATTGCCTTCCTCTGAGGTTGAGAGAATGTTACTTACCTAAGGTCACCCAGTGGGTTTCCATGGCTGAGTAGGGATTCAGACTCTGGTCTCCAGAATCCTAGTCTAACACTCAAACCATACTGGCTCTCCCATGCCAATTACTTTCTGCTATCTGTTCCCTGAGTAATGTATATCTCACTGTGGGTGGTTCATCCATCCTTTTCTGTTTTAAATGGATTATATAGTCTATGTGAATCCAAATGCAAATCCCACTGAAAGCATTGCAGCTTGGATATATAATGACTACACTCAGATGTACATTCAAATGGCATTGATGGCACATTCACATCTGCGTGTTTGCCCTCTTGAAAACAATATAATAAAGATAAGTCCTTCAACACTAGACAAAGTTCATTTCTGTACAGGAGTGGAGAACTGGACTTACAGAATTATCACTTTTGGCTGTGCAGTCCCTGAGGCCAATTCTCCCACCCATCTCCACAGATCATTTTGCTGTGAGGGGCTTGTTTGTTTCAGCATTCTGGCAGAAACATGTACTGGAAATCAGTTTGTTGAAAATTTTCCTGGCTGGCTGGCTGGCTGCTGCTTGGCAAACTCTCCTAAGACACCATGAGTTTGTGATGTGACGTCTTAGGCAGGATTGCCATATTCCACTCCTCAAATCTGGATACCTAATTTGCATATTATGTACATTATCCTAATTATGTCAATTAAGCACATTAATTGTTGCATTCTTTCCTTCCACTATATTTCATCCTTCATAGCATTTTAAAAAATGGGTATTATTGATCTGACAGAATTTGTATGTATACACAGTAATGTTTAAAGTGGTGGATATGGAAGACTCAAACTCAAATCTCTGCTTTGTCATGGAATTTACTATATGACCATGGAACACCACTACCTCTCAGCAAAGCTACCTTACAGGGTTGATGTGAGGATTAAAAAGGAGAGGCAAACTCTATGAAGTAGACATGTACATTCATAGGCCAATACAAATAAAAGAACAATAACGATAATATTAACATATTGTGAAGCACAGGCACTTCCAGTGGAGCTGGAATCAGTTCACTGTTTTCATCATTATACAGTATTTTTCCATAAACTTTTCACTGATGCTGAAAAACTACATGACAGTACCAAAGGTGGCCACCAAGAGTGATTGCCACTTGATTCACAGGGCAGGACACAAAGGAAAGTAAGGACAAAAGGGAATAACTGAAGGAAAAATTAATGGTCTGAATTCCTTCAGAGATTCAGAATAAATATTTTATTGCAACTAAAAAACAGTCTACTGTAACTTTCTTTCACTTATTTGACTTTTCATTAAAGTGTACATGCTAAGGTGCTCATCTTTGCTAGGATGCATGTTCTCCACCCAATTGATTGTTAACACCAGCTAAAGTACAGGTGCCCCCCCCCATATCTGCAGAACCAATATCTGCAGTTTCAGTTTTTCAGTCAGCAAAAGTAGGGACACATACAATAGAGTTGCACTGGAAAATGCCTAGAGAGATGTCCTCTCTAGAAAGATTGTCAGGCGTGTCAAAAATGGCATTATGACGATGCCATGAGATCGCAAAAGGGCTTCCTTATCAGATGATGTCATGCCCTGTCGTCTCCCAAGCATTCTGCTGCCGTTACAGGGGCATTCTTTTTTTATTGTCAGGGAGAAGCAGGCAATTGATTTCCTGTGGCGTTTCCATTCTGGATGTGCCTGTGTGCGACAAGGTGCCCTGTTTTGCTGGTGAGATTCCAGCATCAATGGGCAGTTGTACCAGAACACTGCCAGATGAGATTGGGACATCCAGGTAAGCTACCCTCTTTCTTGTATCCTCCCCAGGTTACTTGTAATGTTTTTAGTGTGTTCAGGTGCTTGGTGTCACTTTCTGTGGTTATTTTTATTTTTGAATTTCCCATGCTTGTGTCTTCTCGTGAGAACGGGTGGGATTTCATTTCGGGAAGGGAGCGCCGTTAGGACTCTGTTCACTCCTAGGCTGCCTGAATGACAGGAGAGGAGGTAAGTGTAGTGGGGAGGGTGATTGTTTTGGGACAGGGCCGGGATTGGAGGTCGTAGGACAGGAATGCTCTTTGTCTCTCTAGGCATCTTCTAGGTCCTCTAATGCAACTCTATGGTATGTTTGTACCAAAAGTCCTCTATTTTAATAGAGTTTGCTATTATCCACAGTTTCACTTATAAATGGTAAGTCCTGGAACGTATCCCCCATAGACCTGTAATGATAAATGATTGAATGACCTCAGGTTCTCTGTTATGCCTTTCCTCCAATAGGGATTCTTGCTGTGATGATCAAGAAGATAAAACTGGCCATCTGTCGGGAGTGCTTTGATTGGGGTATTCCTGCATGGATGGGAGTTGGACTAGATGGCCCTTGTGGTCTCTTCCAACTCTATGATCTATGATTCTATGATTCTATTACAAAGTGTCCCTCTCACTCCCCTGCTCACACACTCACCCTTTCTTCCTACTCCCTTCCTAGCTTC
Organism: Gambelia wislizenii; assembly: GCA_030847615.1. Lineage (NCBI taxonomy): Eukaryota > Metazoa > Chordata > Lepidosauria > Squamata > Crotaphytidae > Gambelia > Gambelia wislizenii. Next base: position 254,459,399 of record JAUMIR010000004.1, read on the forward strand.
ACCTTGCACCCTTGCAGTGCATCTCCTGTATGCATCTTGTGCTCAGCCACTGGTACGGCGTGATCACCCATTTCTTCTACTCTCTCATCTTACCTCATGTCCTAGTCATGTGCTCCCTTGCTTCTTGCACTCTTACTTTTACCAGTAAATAAAAGTTTGGAATCTGGGCCAGATAAAAGTTCAGAAAGGCACTAGATGGTTATGTCCTGAATATGGCTAAAACCTGGCCAAACTGGGCATATGGCAACCCCACTCTTAGGTGATTTTTAGGGATGCAAACAAACAAACAAACAAACAAACAAAAAACGCACCAAAACAAAACCCACCTCTTTGTCTGGTCCTTTCCCATGTATTCCCATCTAGGGGCTCTTTCACACTACAGTTATAGCAGTACAGTTCCACTTTAGCTGCCATTGTATGGAATTCCAGGTTTGTAGTTTGGTGAAGCACTAGAGCTCTCTGGCTCAGAATTCTCAATATGTCACACTAAACTGAAAATCCCAGGATTCCATAGGAAGTTGTCATGGCAGTAGAACCATAGTGCTATAACTCTGTAATCTAAGATGGGGCCATGTGAGACACCATCACACTCATTAGGAGCACTTATCTCCATTATCCCTTTCATTGGGATCTTTATTATAAGAAATATAAAGAAGATAAAGGTTGGTTGGGAAAAAAGACAGATGAAATTTGGATTTTGATTCAAGTAGTGAAATAATGACTTTTAGTAGCTAAAAACAGTATCTAAAATCAGATCTAAAAACATTATCAAAACAGATGTACAATGTGTATACAGTGAGAGAGGATTGACCAAACATCCCCCCCACCAATTATTTGACAAAAAGACTGCCCTGCATAATTAAATGCCTATGGTAAACGTTTACTCTGAATACAAGTAGCTGTTTAAGCAATGGAGTCTGATAAAACATACATTACATAACGAAGTCATCAACAGAATGCAGTTTCTTAGCTTCACAAACATGTTTTTGGCCGGGTTTTCAGTTCATTTCATAACAACCTAGTCCTAAAGTAACATTTCTCTTTCCAGGCTGAGGAGGTATGCTTCCTATCCCAAGTCCTCTTCCAAGTAAATTATCATCTGCATTAATATAGTGTGCCATATCTGGCTGCCTCCATAGCACATGAAATTTAGTGGAACCTACCCAGGCTTTGAAACAACATCCTCAGGCACATTTACCATGCATCTTATGTTACTATCTTTCGAGCAAATGAAAAAGATTTTACTTGGCACTTAACAAAATGTAGCTTTGGGCTATGTAAAATTTTTGATAATATTTTTTCATGACATATTGGTTTTCTTTTTTTAAAAAGTCTTGTTTCTGTTGTTTTTATTGTTGTCATGTTTTTTTTATTATCTGTAAGCTGTCTTGGGTGATAATACTGGGGGCAAGGAAGAATATAAAGTGAGCCACCTTATATTTAATGTTGAATGTAGAGATTCAAACAAGCTGAACTAGGGATGGTCTGGATTGTCAGTGTCTTCTTCCAAACCCTGGAGCTGAGCTGTGGCAAAGTGCTGAAGCACTTTGGCCACATATGAGGTATAACTGAGCTTGCCTGAAAGTTTTTTAAATCGGAGCTATCAAGTGTGGACTTCTTTAGGACACACGATAAGATGCACCACATTCTTCACAGCCTGTGTGTTTGGGTTGAAGGACTATAGTGTTTGGGTTGAAGGACTATTGGGTTGAAGGGAGGAAGGTTTAATGTCTATTGATAGTGCTGCTGCTGGTAGGATCTCTTCCAGCCCAAGGCTTCAATTCAATTTCAGAAAAATTCTCAGGAGTCACATTCCAATAGTGAGTACAGTAAAAGGTGGTACCAACAATCAGCACATTTTAACTTAAAAATGTTATTATTGTGTTTTCAAGTCATTTTCGACTTATGGTGACCCTCAGGTGAACCTATCATGGGGTTTTCTTGGCAACATTTGTTCAGAGGAGGTTTGCCCATTGTCTTTCTCTGAGGCTGAGAGAGTATGACTTTCTCTGAGGCTGAGAGAGTATGACCCAGCAGGTTTCCATGACCGAGTGGGGATTTGAATCCTGGTCTCCAGAGTCATAGTCCAAACTGCCATGCTACACTGGTCCTCTAATATGACTGTCAGTAATAAAACCTTAGGAAAGTAACTAAGCCTTAGGAAAGGCATTTCAACATTTTAGAATGAATGGGAGGAAAGTCATAGAAAAGCTGGCAGGATGTCGGTGGAAAGTGGTGGTCTGGTCCTCTGAGGAATCTCTAAACACACCAGATTCAGTCTTGGATCTGATATTCCCCACCTCTTTAACTCTTCTCTGCTGTGGTCCTCATGAAAATTTCTCTAGTAGAGCAGAGAAGTGGGAGGGGAAGCTCCCATTGCTGACAATGGAAGCTTATCTTTTCGATTTAATGGCACATGGAAGGGATTTCTGTCTGGATTCCAGGAATGGTCCTACCTTTAGACAGCATTAGGCTAGTGAGAGAGAGTAGGGTATGCTATGCACCTTGCCCTAAGTTACCCTGTTACTCTGTTACCACCACTGTTGGCATGAGATTCAACTGCTAGTCAAATTGGCTTCACTGTGTGGAATGCGGTAGGGTGTGTTGGAGGAAGGAGCCATCTTATCTTTTTCTTCATATAGGAAAGTGTCATGGGCATCCTGTTGGGTAGGAAAAAATAAAAAAATTCCCATGTGTGTCAGACAAAAACAACAACAACAACAACCCTTACCCTCTGCCTATTTACAAATGAAAATACAAATGAACAAATCTTAAATGAAACTGTGACTTATATGTTTGTTATAATCTCTGATTGGCCCTCAGCATGACTTAGGGTGTTTCCAGATGAAGCTTCTTTTTTTCAGTTACCTCATTGTAGAATTTTACAGAGGGCCCAGATTATGACATTTTCCATTTATAAATCTTCCATGCTGATGCATTGTTTCTTTGCACACACAAGAGGAGGGAAAGGCAGAATCTTTGCACAATGTCTTTAGCTTTGAGCTGTTGATATCAAAGAACCCTTGGATTTTTTCTGTCCCTGAGGAAGGTTGGTTTTCAACTAATTTGTATTATAGCTTAATTCTAGAGCATTTTATGTGATTGGCATCCATAATTAGTGTATACTGCCTCCCCCCCCCCCACAAGTCCACTCTGTCCATAGAAAAACAAAACAGAGATGCAGAATTAAACAAATGTAGTAATGAGGTGAATGGGTGGTTTTAGATCTGTGGGCAGTGTGGCAAGGAATCACTTTCCTGCCGTGTTTTGTGTCTGGATCCTGTGGCATTACTAAGGCCACTGTCACCTCTCCCCCCGACGGTGTCACCTGTTGCAGTTCAGCCTCTCCACACACACCTAGTGTTGCCACTACCTGGATCAGAATCCCAGGAAGTAAATTCAGTGATATAACTTTGGGTGCTTCGTAGAGGATCTTTTAATATTTCATTTGTCTCAGCTTGATTTGAAAAATGAAATTTACAAACATGTTTTCCTAATGAGACTAGGCATGGATGGAATATGGGATTCAGTGTTTAAATATTGTGCCAAGGGCTAAAGAATGTTGCCCTATGAAGCAGAGCATAGTCTAGGAGCTGTTTGCTAGGGTATACTTTAACCAACCCCCCACCAATTAAATACTCTAAATGTTAAAATTTGAAGCTGTGCAAATGAATATATAAACATTATGCCATGCTTGCAATATGAATAATGGCTCTGAGGCTTTGTATTGTAAATAGAAATGATTTTGCATTTTTGCAATCCTGTAATTAGAATAGACCCTAGAGGGACTCTTAAAACAGCCTAACACAATGCAGTGAGGTTCTGTGATTAAGTATTGTAAAGCTACAGTACTGAAGAAAATTAATTTTAAAAATTGATGGTGAGGTAGAATGAGACTATTTTGCCTCTGTAAAACTGAGTTTGTATGACGTCTCTGAATGAAAGCAAAAGGGGGAAACCCTTCTATGGAGTAGCTGGTGATCTCATGTTGTACTTTCCTTAGGGGTTGACTAAACAGTGAAAATACTCATCACAGAATGTGAGGAGAATACAGTCTGTCTCAATGGGATTCCACATCATTTTGATGTATTGGGAAGGAGGGGGGCAAAATCCACCATATACTGCATGGGAAAAGCCTTTGTGGATTTCTCTGAAGTCTTTTAAAAACAGCAGAGGGGGAAGGTGCATTCCTGCTCATTGGGACATGTGATTTGATTTGATTCGCTTTCCCTATACAAGTAGAAGTTGAAAGCTGATTGGTCAGACATGCATGGGGGTTGGAGCCTGCAAACAAGGAAAGTGCCCGGAGCCACCATGTTGGATTTTCACCTTATTGAGTGAGTGCTAAGGTGATAAAATGGCTTTTTTGTTTGCTTTTTTGTAAAAATGAAAGAGTGGCCTTGGATATGTTTTTTTTTAAAAAAAAATACTGTCTGATGTCATCAAATTGAGGTAAGTAAATATGCGAGTAATTCATCCGTGGTTGCCATCTTGATTCTCAGGCATGCCCATTTGCACAGCAAACGTGGATAGCTTCACATGCCTGTGATCTGCCAAAAAAACCCCACGTTAAGACAAATAGCAGCTACTGCGAATTGCCATTACTGCAGAATAATCCAATTTTTTCCCCTCATATAAACAACCCCTTAATCTTTAATAAATGATACTGTAATATTATTACAGTATAACATGCTTCATTGGCCACACAGTCATATGCATATTTAAGTAAGATGTAAGTTTCACAAAACTCATTGGGGGTTTTTCCCAAGTGGAAGATTTCAGCCTGAATAAATATCTGAATGGGGAGAACTGAATTACAAATGTTTTTATTTCCTGCTTGTTATTTCATCCCCAATTATTTCCAAAAGGAAAATTTTAGGGCTTATATCTGACATTTTCAGATAGGATCACAACAGCATCCTGTCAGGAAGCCTATCACTTACACACCCACAAAAGGAGGGAGGGAATAATAAAATATAAAACTCTACAATACAGTTCTGAAACAATTATCCAGATATAATAGAAAAAATACAATACAGTATACTATAAATAAAGCAAACAGACAAATACATGTAATCAAATATAAAACGATATTAAAATAAAATGTACAAAAGCTTTGGAAAACACAACACTTTTAAATTGAGATTTAAAAATGAGGGAGGAGCAGTCCACAAATGTTCAGGGAGACAATTAAAAGAGTATGGAGCAGTGAGTGAAAAAGGACAAAGCTGAGCCAAGGAAGAGGAAACCTTTGTTTGGGTGAGAAGCCTCGAGTTGTAAGTACACAGATGCAGGCTGGTAAAAAGAAACAAGAGCTGAAAGATAGAGGGGAGTTCAGTTGTATAGGGCTTTGAAGGTTAAAACAGGAAGCTTGCACTGAATCCTAGAAGGAATGGGTGACCGATGAAGAGATATCAAAAGTAGGCTAACATAATCAAAACCATGGGCCAAAAAGATATTCTTGGCAGCAGAATGTTGATTGGAAACCAGGTAAGACAATGGAAGACCAGTCAAAAGAAGATTACAATAATCAAGGCGGGAAATGATCAAGGCATACAGTAACTAAGGTCTTAGCAGAGGATGCAGAAAGAAAAGGTCTGATTTTGGCAAAGTTTACAAAGAAAAAATTGACATGTTTTTGCTACAGCGTCAATGTGAGAATGGGGGAGACCTGGCTGAATGAGACTACGTGCGAAAGGGATCTAGGAGTCCTAGGAGACCACAAGTTGAACACATGTCAACAGTGTGATGTGGCAGCTAAAAAGGCCAATGTGATTTTGGGCTGCATCAATAGAAGCATAGTGTCTAGATCAAGGGAAGTAATAATGCCACTATTCTGCCTTGGTCAGACCTCACCTAGAATACTTGTGTCCAGTTCTGGGCACAATTCAAAAAGGATATTGACAAATTGGAGCATGTCCCGAAGAGGGTGACTAAAATGGTAAAAGGTCTGGAAACCATGCCTTATGAGGAAAGACTTAGGGAGCTGGGTATGTTTAGCCTGGAAAAAAGACAGTTAAGGGGCAATATGATAGCCCTGTTTAAGTATTTGAAGGGGTGTCACATTGAGGATGGAACAAGCTTGTTTTCTGCTGCTCCAGAGACTAGACCATGGAACAATGGATGCAAGCTCTAGGAACAGAGATTCCACATCAACATTAGGAGGAACTTTCTGACAGTAAGAGCTGTTCAGCAGCGTGGTAGGGTCTCCTTCCTTGGAGGTCTTAAAACAGAGGCTGGATGGCCATCTGTCAGGGATGCTTCGATCGTAATTTCCTGCATGGCGGGAGGTTGGACTGGATGGCCCTTGTGGTCTCTTCCAACTCTACAGTTCTATGATTAAAAGACAAATAAGAGTCAAAATAAAACCAAGGAGATTTTCAGATGCCTCTTTCAGCATCTTGCCACGCAAGCAGCCTCCAGAGCAGTAATAAGGCTGCTGCGCAGCAAGGGGTCCATTTTGGACGATGCCGTTTCTCTCTCGGCGTCGTTCGTGACTCTTGTGGCTAGCATTGGAGGCAACCTCGCTGTTTTTCACTCACAGAAATTGTCTGTGAGTAAAAAACAGTGTGACTGCCTCCAATGCTGGCCGCAAGAGTCACAGACAACGCCGAGAGAGAAACGTCGTCGTCCAAAATGGACCCCTTGCCGTGCAGCTTTACTGCTCCGGAGGCTGCTTGCACGGCAAGACGCTGAAAAAGGCGTCTGAAAATCTCCCAAGACTACATGCTTCCTTCACAGGATAAATGGAAACAATATTAACAGGGATGGAGAACGTATGTTGTAAAGATTTTGGAGGAAAAATAAGTAGTTCAGTTCTGAGCTGACTTTTTTTTACATTTTTCACTTTTGTTCAGAGCCATCTGGAGGCTATTTCTTGACTGCTTAAGATTTCCTCCAAACAGAACATATAGTTGAAACCTTTTGTTCTGTTGTTCTGCTTCTCCCTCCTTCCACTGCCGTAACTTCTCATATTGCTTAAGATTGACAAGAGAGATTTGAGTTCAAGCACTGCTACGCTCCTACAAGTCATAGCCTCCATTTTAAACAATAACTAAAACAAACAGAAAACCCCTTCCAAGTGTACACAAAGGGAGGGAATCTACTGACAATTATTATTAATGAAATTTTACTCAGCACATACTCAGACACAACCACATATTGTTGTTTCACGATCCCAGAGACTGTTTGGGCATACATTTAGTATTCAGCTGTCCCTCCTGCTCAGTTCCTTCTATTCCCAAGCTTTCACTATTGTCCAGCAGAATTTTTGTTAGTGGGTTGATATATGCTTCCATTTTCCCTTTTTGCTTTTCTGCTCCCAAAGCTGATTGGTGAACATCTATGAGTTTTTTGTGCCAGATCTGTAAGGATGAAAACAAATCCTTGTAAAAGATGAGCTATCCTTCTCCAAATAGCTTATAACCTCTGAATCACATCACTCTGTGTAACAGAACATACCATGTTCTGTAAATGATATTATTTATTGAACTTAATAACACTTTTTTTTACACCTTTCCATACCTCCTTGGGCTAAATTCAGCATTACACCAGCGGCTGCAATGGAACTCCCCTCTGCTCTTCTTCCCCACATTAGCCCTTTATGCTGCCCCAAACACAGCTCTGGAAGTTATCCCAGTCCACCAGAGCTATTTTTGATAGAACAATCAAGGCTGCCGTGGAGGATGGGATTGCCTCCTCCTGGCTTCACTAAATTCTGCTGTCCTGCCAAAGAAAGTCTGGTTTTGCCTGTTGGTAAGCAAGGGGACCTTTTAGCATCTTTGAAACTTAGGACTTTAACAGATGGGGGTGAATTGCAGAATTACAGTGTGACAGTACCGCAAAGGGTTTCTCATTATCACACGACACTGTTGTCCTTCCATGGTCAATGTGTGCTCCACCCATTAATGGCTTGCCATTTTTCATTGATGGGAAAACGTGTGAATAGCCCTTAATATTGCTTTTTTTGGTATTGATAAGTGTGCGAAATCATGTCCTGCTGTAGTTGCACAATTACAGTGTGAATGGCTGGTCCTTTGCCCCTCCCCTTTCCCAATGAGACACACAGGATGGACAGGATGCTGTTTTAGTGAACTGTCCCCTTTCCTTGGTATGTTTTTATGTTTGTTTAAGTGTTTAATTGTTAATTTCTTTCATTATTTGTGTGTTTTTGGTATATTCAAACAAAGTCACGTCTTCTTGCATGAACAGCTGAAAACTCACCCATACAAAATAATGGAAGTAAAATCCTATTCTTAAACTGCTAGTTGTGGCTGTGTGATGATTCTGTGGTGATAGTATCATGCGATTATGGTGACATGATAATTACTGTAATCATGCCACTATGGACTTTAGGAGATGCTGCCCTTTAAACATTCTTTTGCCGGCATTAAAAAAAAAATGATGCTGGCAAAAGAATGTTTCCCCCACACTTACCCTCTTCTCCTGGCAAAGGCAGCTCCATGAATAAAGAGGAAGTGAACAGAGCTTCGTTCACTTCCATACTCAAAATTTAAAAATAAAAACAAAAACATATGTAAAGTTACACCAAGCATCTTAACACACTTTAAAGGTCCCAAGTAACCTGGGGAGGGTCATAAAAAGAGCGAAACTTACCTGGATGTCCCGATCTGACCCAGAAGTGTTTTGGCAGGTCCGGCCATTGCGGGGGTAAGTATGAGATTTTAATGGCCCAATGTTTTGCACGCTGGCAATGCCAGCACAAAAGCAGCATGGGGATCTATTGACAGCTTAAGCCATCAATTAAAAACAATGTGATTTTCACTATACATAAATGCGAAAGGGTGACGTTGTCTGATCTGTGCGCCCTTTCACATTTATGTGGTATTGTTATGATTCATATCCCAGTCATAACATATTTAGCCCGTCTGATAAAGTAGCTTTCCTCAATAGTGGAATTATAGCGTTTTTAGATGCTAGTCTGATGAAGTCCTAACTGAGAGGAAGAAATTGTAGCATAAGCTTTCGTAGACTCAGTCTACTTCTTCAGATGCATGAAGGTGTGGCCTGTTAGTGTTATTGTTGCAGAATTCAAAAAAGCCATTCAGTAGTGGAGGTTTCAAAGACATGTGCATTTATAAAATATGGAGGTGCCTGTCCTTTTTGATTTGATTTGATTTTCTTTCCTTTTGGTGCAAGCTGTCATTAAAATTGCATACTCTTGGCAGATCTTCCCTTCCTTGACTGTTCCTGGCTGTCTCCAGTTAACACTCTGTGTCCTTGCTTCTTCATGAGGCAGTTGTACTAATGGTCTTGTGATGTCCTTTGTTCATGTTTTTGTTCCATAATGGCCCTTATCCTGTGAGAGAAAGCCATGCCTATATTTAGCATATATGAAAAAGGAAGGGAAAAAGAAAAGAAAGAGAAGGTGCAGTGGGTGTAGGGCTTGTGAAATTGGTGTGACAGGACCTTTTCCTGGGTTGGCCCTGCAGTTCCAACCCTTAGGCTCCTGTCACTCACCTTATCCTCAAGATGCAGGGAAGAATCTGATACTTAGGCCTTAAGGTGATCCCTCTTATGGACAAGTGGCTGTGCTGATCAGTGGGTTCACTGTGGGAAGCATGACCAATCTCCTTGTCAATTCTTAAATGGAATAGTCAGACAAGAGTTATAGAAAATAAAATAAGATTTATTATATAACAAATAAGTTAAACTAGAAATCCCTGAACTCTTTCCTCATACACACTTCCCCAAACCCTATTCAGATCTTCCCCCACCTCTGACTGCCCCAACTCTACTTCATCATTTAGAGTTTGTCTATATGAGGCAAAAAAAAAAAAAAAAGGATTGCTCCACAGTAATGGCAATTCGCAGTAGCTGCTATTTGTCGTAATGGTTTTTTTGGCAGATCGCAGGCATGCAAAGCTATCTGCTTTTGCTGTGCAAATGGGCATGCCTGCGAGTCAAGACAGCAGCCATGGGTGAATTACTTGCATTTTTACTTATCTCATTTTGCTGTGGCTGGACAGTATTTTTTAAAAAACCATATCCAAGGTGCAAAAGAGTGACCTTTCACTTTAACAGAAAAGCAAACACCCCCCCCCCCGTTATATTGCCTTAGCACTCACTCACTAAGGTGAAAATCCAACATGGCAGCTCTGGGTGCTTGCCTTGCTAGCAAGCTCTGCCCCCTGTGCACGTCCGACCAATCAGCTTTCAACTTCTACTCATATAGAAAAAGCGAATCAAATCGCTTGTCCCAACAAGCAGGAATGTGCATCCCTCCAATGTGTTGTTGTTGTTTTTTTTTAAATGGGGAAAAGCCACAAAGGCTTTTCCGGCTGACTTTTTGGTGGATTTGGCCCCCTTCCTTCCCAATATGTTGAAATGATGCGGAATCCCATTGAGACAGATTGCATTCTCCTCGCATTCTGTGAGGAGTATTTTTACCACTTAGACAACCCCTTTGTGTCCAGTGCAATGGTTTGGACATTTGATCCTCCTGAAGTTTTAGGCTTGTCAGATGTAAAACACAGCCTTCCCTAAACTGTGATTGGCTCCAGCCAGACTTGCCCACCTTCTCTCTTCACAATTGAGGTTTCAAAAAAATAAAAATGAAGATGTACAGGTATTTTCTTCTCTTCAAAATCTAAAAAGGGACAGGGAAAGAAAGAAAATAATGGATGAAACATTTCACCTTTATTTGGGTAATGCATTTAGTGTATTGTTGTACCATAAATTGAAATGCCAATTTGAAATTCACATAATTTTTAAAAGCCCTTCCCTTTCCATGTAAATGCTATCAAATCAGTTATTTTAACTTCTTAGCAATTAACATGCTGTTACCCATTAACACTCCCATTTCTGACCCCCTTTACTCCTGATAATCTACCCGCCCCCACTTAAAAATAGAATCCTTTCAACATTCTCCATGGATCCTTCAATAACTTCTTCATGGAGAGAAGAATGGGGATTTGAAACCTCATAATTTGGACTGTTCCAAGAAAAAAAAAACACCCTATACATAGCATTAAAGCAATTTTCAATTAACTAATTGCAAGACATCAATGACAAAAATGACAGTCCTGAAGCCAAAGAGATAATGAGCTGGGTATGTACAGAAAATATGCAGCTGTTAACACTATGGCCAAGAGAAAATCACAGTGAAGAGAAATGTTACAGACAGGCCTTTTTATTCCTAGCTGGATGGCACAAATCCAAATATATGTGCCAAATAGGCCCATCCTTTTAATCTATTGTGATTAAATAAAGGGAATCTTTCATCAATAATTTGAATAAAGGCTTTATATTTGGCCAGAGGGGATTTTCCAGCTAATGCATGAGTTGTTGAGACAGAAAGCTAGGCAATCAGATAGATAGATTTATGGAAAACATTTTATAGAATCCAAATTATTATTAGGAAGGGTGGTGGAGGGGGAAAATCTGGCTGATGTTGGAAGCTATGGAGTCTGCCTTTAATTATGGTCTTAAAATGGATTGTTGGAGGAAGTAGAAGGGGTTCATAGCAGGGTCTATGCTTGTGCCTAAAGCTGAAGTGTATTTGCATAAGGCAGTGATGGGCAACCTTTTGAGCTTGGTGCGTCAAAATTCGCCAAAAAACTGAGCATAACTCGGGTGGTGTGTCACTTAGAGGAAAAAACTATTTCATGATATTTACTGCTTAAATAACATAAATGTATAATTGTTATATATAATGGTGTGGGGTGCCGTGAATGGAGATAAGTGAGGGGGAGGGGGAATTCTTTAACCTGCCTATTAGTGACTTTTTGTTGCTGAAGCCCCGGAGACCATCGGGAAGGCTGGTGAGAGGCCAGGCAGACTCCCTCCCTCCCATCTACACACCCGCCGCCTTCCACGGCCTTTCCGAGGCAGCTTTGGGGCTTTGAAGCCCCGGAGCCCCTCGGGGAGGCGGGGGAGAGGCTGGGCAGACTCCCTCCCTCCCTCCCACCTGCCCGCCTGCCCCCTGCCTTCCTCGGCCTTTCCGAGATGGCTCTGGGGCTTGGAAGCCCTGGAGCCCCTCAGGAAGGCCAGTCTGAGGCTGGGCAGACTCCCTCACTCCCACCTGCCTGCCCGTCGCCTACAAGGGCCTTTCCAAGGTGGCTTCGGGGCTTCGAAGCCCCGGAGCCCCTCAGGCAGGCCGGTGAGAGGCTGGGCAGACTCCCTCCCTCCCTTCTTCCCTCCCTCCCTCCCACCTGCCCGCCCGCCAACTTCCCCAGCCTTTCCGAGGTGGCTCTGGGGCTTTGAAGCCCCAGAGCCCCTCAGGAAGGCCGGTGAGAGGCCGGTCAGACTTCCTCCCTCCTGCCAGCCCACCAGCCCACCTGCCTCCTTTCCTGGCCTTTCCGAACAACTCCAGCCTTTGAAGCCCCAGAGCCCCTCAAGAAGGCCGGTGAGAGGCTGGTCAGACTCCCCCCTGCCCACCTGCCGCCTTCCCTGGCCTTTCTGAGGCGGCTTCGGGGCTTCAAAGCCCCTGAGCCCCTCAGGAAGGCCGGTGAGAGGCCAGTCAGACTCCCTCCAGCCTGCCTGCCCACCATCTTTCCTGGCCTTTCCGAGGCAGCTCTGGGGCTTTGAAGCCCCGGAGTGCCTCAGGAAGGCCGGTGAGAGGCTGGGCAGACTCCCTCCCACCTGCCAGCCCACCAGCCCACCGCCTTTCCTGGTCTTTCCAAGGCAGCTCCGGGGCTTTGAAGCCCCAGAGCCCCTCAGTAAGGCCGGTCAGACTCCCGCCTGCCAGCTCACCAGCCCGCCTGCCTTTCCGAGGCAGCCCCAGCACTTCGAAGCTTCAGAGCCCCTCAGGAAGGCTGGTGAGAGGCCGGGCAGACTCCCTCCCACCTACCAGCCCACCCGCCTGCCTGCCGCCTTTCCTGGCCTTTCCGAGGCGGCTCCGGGGCTTCGAAGCCCCTAAGACTCCTCAGGAAGGCCAGGGAGAGGCCAGGCAGACTCCTGCCCACCCGCCTGCTGCCTTACCCGGCCTTTCCAAGGCAACTCTGGGGCTTCAAAGCCCCAGAGCCTCCTTGGGAAGGCTGGGGAGAGGCCGGGCAGACTCCCGCCCAACAGCCCGCCCCAGAGCCCCAGAGCCTCCTTGGGAAGGCTGGGGAGAGGCCGGGCAGACTCCCGCCCAACAGCCCGCCCCAGAGCCCCAGAGCCTCCTTGGGAAGACCAGGGAGAGGCCAGGCAGACTCCTGCCCACCCGCCCCCTGCCTTACTTGGCCTTTCCGTGGTGGCTTCAGTGAAGCAGGCAGGCCTCAGGGGTGGTGGTGATCAGGGCTTCGTAGCCCCGCCTGCCACTTTCCTCCCCCTCCCACCCTCCCTAAAGTGGTGATTTGGGCTTTGAAGCCCTGCCCACCACTTTAGGGAGGGTGGTGAGGTTGCGGGGGGGGGGAAGGGGGAGGCCTAGCCGCGTGTCACCACACATGGCTACACGTGTCAGTGGTGACACACGTGTCATAGGTTCGCCATCACCGGCATGAGGCTTTGGACAAGTGGCACCACATATTTCTTGAAAAATCCTCTTTTTTTTAGAAGTATCGTGTTTTTTCTCTCTAAGTAGAATGAACCAACATTAACTGAAAACATTTACAAAAGGAGATATTTGTAAAGGGAAGAAAGTAACCCTATACCTCTACCATTACAAACAGAACCTTTTAAAAAGAAGATGCTCTCTCTGAGATGAGACTTCTACCATGCAATCATACTGCCTTGTACATTCAATTTTATGTGATTTTCTCATCTTCAGTTTGCATTCTTGTGTGTGTGTGTGTGTTTTGCACCACTTCTGTCTTTTTTCTCACCAGAAAAAAAAAATTAATGAAAAAAATATCAAGAATACTATTGGTCAGAGCCCTCCATCTGGAAAGCATCTATAGATATGTGATATCCATTGGAAATTCTGAAAAGAATGTGCACAAGCTATTATAAGCTGTATAATTAAAACAATATACTTTAAAATGTAAAGCAATAGATCATGCTATGCAGTGATCCCTCCGTATTTATGTGCTCAATATCTGTGTACTGGAGCATCCACAGCTCACCACTGCATAGCTAAAATGGTAGCACCCATACCTAAAATGGTGCTGCTGCATAGCTAACATGATTTTGTTGACTTTGGATTTTGTTGTATTAGGACTTTATCAGACATGGCAAAACTGCATCATTAGGATGGGATGATAGCAGAAATGGCTGAAATTATCAGATGATGACATTGCTTACCCGTTCCCGCTGTGTCATGCTGGTGTGAATGAGGGGTCACTTTTTATTATTTGGGTTTTTTTTAAGCACACTTGTGTCTTCTCATGAGAACCACTGAAATCTCCCCCTTGCTATATCACAGAAGTGAAATCCCATTCTTACTGTTAGCGGTGGTCGTGTGATAATTCCGTGATGGTTCTTTCATGTGATTACAACAATATGCAATAGTAAGTGTAATAATGCCACTATGTTTCTGCTGTCCTCATTCGCAGAATTGCAGCATTTTTAGATGCTAGTCTGATAAAGTCCTAAAAGTCAACTCCAGTTTTGAAAAAAGGTCTGTGGGGTTCCAAATAAGTCAGTGTGGGAGGGAATTATAACAAAATCCCCCCCATCCTCTAGAAAAGGGGTGACCAACTGCAAACAGGGCAAGGTCCATTTTTCCTTCTGTCAGGAATCCTGTCTGAACCAGGCCTCACTTAGCCCACGTCCAGCCAGGTTCCTGTCATGCGCAGTAGGTGTATGGGTATTGTTAATATGTTGGAAGGGGGACTGGAATGTGAGTACCTTACAGTTCCCAGGCCTGGAGAGCTCACAGCCTATCTCCAAGGTCACACATCTGCTGAAGGCTTGGGAATGAAAGGGAGGGGGATGCTAGTAAGGGTTATGTGAACCAAGCCTCTGATTTTAAACCCTACACTTTCTTTCTGCCAACCAGTTCTGGCAATGATTCTGGACATGTTCACTTCTTTACCTCTGCAATAAAATACTTTGACTAGTGACTGTTGTCTGAGTGAAATGAAGTTTTGACTGGATTCTTATACCTTCCTGCACCACCTAGTAGGCTACAGCAGCACATTTCAGTGTGACCAAAGTGATATGATGTCTCTCCGAGCTGCCATTTTTGCTGATTTTTAGTCATTTTTGGGTCTGTTTTGGGGAGGTTTGGTGGGCCGAGGGAGCTTAGGGGAGCAAACTTGTCTTTTTAGATGTTTTAAGGAGATTTGGGGTGGGTTGGGGCCAAAAATTGTCCCCAAATCAGCTTAAAAAAATAATAATGAGGAGATTTGTGGGCTTTGAGGGGCTTCTGAAGAGTCCCATGGGCTGCACTTAGGTGCCCCAAGGGCTGCATGCAGCCCACATCATACACTTTGCCTACTGCAGATGATACAGGAGCATTTTTAGTGAAAAGTATTATAAATGTTAATGGGAGTGGATTTTAAAGGCTGCAAAATCACCTGGACAGGGGAGGCTGCATGTAGCCTATGGGCCAGGCTTTCTCTACTCTACTTTAGATATTGGCACTTATTTTAGAAGCTTTTGGCTAGCAATATACAGGCCTTTCCCTTCAGAGTGCTGTAATAGGCTAAATGTCATGGAAGCAATCTTGTCATTTATCATGATAATGCAATATAACAAACAGTACCTTATGGGGATGAAGATGGAAAAGGCATTTATATGATTACATCACATCATGATAAATGCTAACAATTTATGTTCATTATGAAAGCAGCAGTCTAAGGAAAACATTGCTATAAATTTTACCATTGCCCCCTCTTGCCAAGAAATTTATATATATTATAAGGTTAGAAATCAACCAGCAAGCTCAGACACCAGCCTGGTAAAGGAAATTAGAATTTGCAAATAAAAGCCCATATCTTGTTCAGCTGAAAAGCTTCCAATTAGAACATAAAGAAAAGGGTAAGAGAAAAATATCTGCACAATTACTGTAAGGCAGTTATTTTCCATTTCTTTTTATGACCAACAATATTGTTCCTCAATTATCATTTAAAGTGCTGTATTGAAAAGGTAAAGACTTCTTTCTGTTGCTCTTCTATATTCATGACAATGACAGTGTTGTATATCAATTGACTTGAACAGCCAGGGTAACAGCCACCCTGTCAGATTACAGGTTAATACAGAGATGCATTATTCACAAGTGGGACCAGCAACACAGTTTTGTAGCATGGGGTGCTCTTGTTCAACAGTCTGGTCAGCCAGCCTTACCCTCCTCTTCTGGAAT
This sequence comes from Gambelia wislizenii, assembly GCA_030847615.1. Lineage (NCBI taxonomy): Eukaryota > Metazoa > Chordata > Lepidosauria > Squamata > Crotaphytidae > Gambelia > Gambelia wislizenii. The sequence continues at coordinate 254,475,585 of JAUMIR010000004.1, forward strand.
ATTCCATTCCGTTCCTCATTCTACTCAGTTTTCCAGTCATCATCCTCAACCACCAGTCAGTTTCCCATAATCACTGAACACAACCAGTCATCATTAAGCTGTTGGGGACCTTTTTAAAAAAAGATCTACAAAAGTTTTTTCTGCACCTCTTGGGCTTGTCTGCTGCCCCAAGCCTTCTGATACTTATTTCTTGTGTACAGGAGGTGCTCCTTTGAATAATAAAGAAGGACCTGCACTTGAAGAATGAGTTCATTATTACTATATACATGGCACTATGTTGAGAGGGATGATAGCTTAGGTCTAGAATTCACTTCTTTCACACACAAGGCCCTAGGCCAATTTGCTGGTTTCTCAGATTGCCTGGGATTCTGGAAAACCTCTGCCCATCAGAACAGAGACAACTGAGCTAGATGGGAAATCTGGGGAAAAAATTCTCATGTTTCTATTATCCCAGATAATTTACAAATGATTCCAATGGTACTGAGATTATGTGAGCCCTGGTGGTCCAGTAGTTAGTTAAATGTTGGTACTTCAGCCATGACGTTGTGAGCTTGATCCTGCAGGGCTCCAGGTTGATTCAGCCTTTCATCCTTTGGTAGGTCAGTAAAATTAGTACTCAGCTTGTGGAGGCAATTAGCTAACACATTGTAAACCACTTAGGGAGTGCTTTGTGCTGATAAGTGGTATAGAAATATAAATGCTATTGCTAAATGCTAATGCTATATGGATCCCCATGGAACCACAGCTTACTACCACTATTGTGAAAACTACCTTTTCTTGTATTGACCCTTTTGCATAGATAAAATGATCTTTTGCACAGATAAAATGTCATAATGCACTTTAGGACAGATGAAGAGGAGAAAGATGAAACTCAATGAAAAAAAGGAAAAGCTTGATGTCCAATATGAGGACCTCTGAATTCTTGCCTCTCCTTGTAGGACTCGGGTGTTATTGCTACCTATATGATAAATTAAGAGGGAAAGAGAAAACCCTGTCATTTGTCTTGTGTGATTGAGTGCTTCTTCTTACTGAAGCCTGATTTCACCCTCTGTGGCTCTGTCTGCTGGTATATAGGACAGGACAGCATGCAAAGTGTGAAAAGAAGTGCATATTTAGGATAGCACTGGAGTTGTATGAAGCTGTACCACACAGTCATCCAATTTAACTTCTTCAGTAGACATCAGCTCAAGAAAGAAGCTGATACAAGAACAAGTAGCCTTGTCTAACTGAATACAATTCTGCTTAGTTCTCCTTGGAAAGCTGTCGGAATCACATTATTGTTCTTGTTCCAGAGGTTGTCTTAAGAACTTGGCTGGCCCACAGCAATTTTCTGCCTGAGACAGAGCAACAAATGGCATTCTTCTCTTCCCTCCATAACCCCAGTCAAGAGACATTGCACCCAAAGCCAGCCAAGCTATTTTGGCACATGAGGAGGAACATCCTACAAGCATCCCTCCTCCTAGGCTTTAAAAGTGTGATGTCAACAAACTTAGGTCCAGATCCAATGTGATGCTCACAGTTGTATTAGAATCTAGTGTTAAAAACATGTCACAAAGAGGTTTCTAGCCCTGTAAAGTAGGTTTTGGGAACGCTTGGAGTGACTGCTAAAGGGAAAAGAGATTATGTCTCCCTTTAATGCTGGAATCAGAGCACAAGTCTAGTAACTAGCAATTTAATTCCTTTCCTGACATCCAAAATCTGCTTTCTGAGGCAGCTGCATCACAGACAAATAGCAGGCCAGTCCTGCTTTAAAAAAGGTCTATAAACTGCCTGTGTAATTTTGATAAAGAATTATGTATTTATTTCCTTTTGAGACATATCTGTTTCATTTGTAATAGTTTACCAGTTCTTACAACATATTTTTCATATGTGTGTGTGTGTGTATGCTTTCAAGTCACCTGTTGACTTATGGTGACCCCATGAATTTCATAGGATTTTCTTAGGCAAGGAACACTCAAGAGGGTGGTTTTGTCAGTTCCTTCCTCTGAAATATAGCCTACAGCACTTGGTATTCATTGACAATCTCCCATCCAAGAACTAACCAAGACTGACCCTACTTAGCCTCCATGATCAGACGTACTGTTATCAATCTTCTCAGCTACAAAGGGTTTGTAGGTACAGAAATGGTGACAGTCAGTGATGTGAGCCAGACAAATAAATTTCCATAGTTATTCTGAATTTTCAGTGATGCTCATTGCTATGAAATTTTATGAAAGTCATATGAATATTCTGAAATGTAAAGGTATTAGATGAATTTATACAAGTTTCTATTAATAGCTACAAAAATGTAATGAAGTTACTTAGGAAGTATGATCCACAAGCACCTCTTTCTGAGAATAGAAATTTAATAACAATAAATTTAATACAGTAATGAGCAAAATATTGATCTCTCATGACATTCCAAAACCAGTCGCCTGAGGCAGTTTCCTCACTGTGTGTGGTGGTAAAGCTGGCCCTGCAAAACCACTTATTTCTTTCTGATTTTATGTATGTGTATGTGTGGGGAGGTTTTCCTAGGAAAACTCTAATCCCATTAATTCCTAATTTCCTAGGAAAACTCTAATCCCAAACCCGGGCAGATGGTGCTCGTCCAACCCTGTAAGGTCAACCATCTAAGAGAAGGAAACGCTAATCAAACCTATGACCCGAGGACCTCACTGCTACTGTCCATGCTTGCAAGGCCACAGCAGATGAACCTTTGGTTTAAAGGGTGAGGCCAGTTCTGTGCACGCTGTACTCCACCAGAAAAATCCATTGCACAGGCTTGAAGGACAAATCCAATTCTGAAAAAGCCCTGTAGCGATAGGCGAGGGGTGAAACGGCAGAAGTAAAGATGCACTGGAAGCCGCAGACCCAACCCTACATGCAGGCGACTCAGGACTTTGGTCGCTCAAGGCTGACCCGGGAGATGACAGTCTTGTTCGGCAGAATCCCAAACGACCAAGCAGCCTTTTTTAAGGAGAGCACTGCTTGCTCCATATGGAGAGGGGCCTAGAAAAGGTGGCTTAATGAAGCCACAGCCAATGGGTATTTTCTGATGCGGTCAAACCAAGGCAAAGAAACAAAGGCACACCTGCCTCCAAAGGTGTAAATAAACTGACGCTTGCATGCAAGGACATCAGAACCATGCGAGACTCTGCAGATAGTGGATGGCCTGAGCATTGTTCTGCCCTAACAGCTCATGAACTATCACGACTTAATATTGACATTGCTGCTCTTAGTGAACTTCGTCTCCATGAGGAAGGCAGCCTTAAAAAACATGGCGCGAGCTACACACTTTACTGGTCTGGTAAACCCAAAACTGAAAAACATCTTTCAGGAGTAGGCTTTATGATTAAAAACTCCATTGCCTCCAAACTCGAAACCTTGCCAATAGGACACTCTGATCCCATTATTTCCTTAGGCCTCCCACATGTTGTTCTCTTCAGTATATACGCCCCAACTATGCAAGCCGACCCTGTAGAGAAAGACAAATTCTACACAAACTTACGCCACCTCATACAAAAAGTTCCTGTAGAAGATAAAATTATTATCCTTGGTGACTTCAATGCCAGAGTCGGAAAGAACTCCGAAGCCTGGAAAGGTGTCTTAGGCAAGCATGGTGTTGGAAATTGCAATGATAACAGATGTCTCTTGCTAGAGTTCTGTGCAGAACAGCTGACTATTACAAACACTATCTTTCTTTTTTTTTTTTATTTATAATTTTTATACTGTTACATCAACTTTCTATACATCTTTCCATGACATTTTCCAAGAAATTATATCAAACAGAGTAACATTTTACAGGATTAAAAAACAGACTTAGAAAGATTACACCTTAACTTATATGTCCAGCTTATCAGCCCAAATAAATTTTTTTCCCGTTTTCTTCGTTTCTTTCTTTGCAACCCCTTCTCTATCTTCTCTTTTTTTTGTTCTCGTTTTTAAATCCCTTATTCTTAACTCCAGCTTTCTCCCCTTCTCGCCCCTGTTTTTCCCAGCTTTTATCCTTATTTGTTAATTGAGTGTCCGTTATTTAACTTGAACTACAATTCTGCTAAGCTAATTGTAACTTAACTAGCAACTTTGACCTAGATAGTTCTGATAGTGTTTGTATCTTTATAGAAATTTTCATAGGTCTAAGTTGGTCAGATTTTTCCACTGCTTTTTCCAGTATTTCTTTAATGGAGACCATTCCTTCTCTATTTTTTCTTTTGGAATATCTTTTAGCTGTGCAGTAAGTGAATCCATATCTTTCATCTCGCCCATCTTAAGTAACCATTCTTCCTTAGAGGGGATTTCCTTTCTTTTCCACTTCGATGCATATAGAATTCTCGCAGCTGAAATCATATATAGTGTCACTCTCCAATATTTCTTCATTGAGTTGTGATCTATTGTGTCTATCATATTTAGTAGATAAATTTGCGGTGACATTGGAAATCTCAGTCCTAGAATTTCGTTTATCATTGCATGAATCTTTTTCCAGAATTCTTGCGCTGCCTGGCATGTCCACCATAGATGGTATAAGGTACCTTTTGCTTGCTCGCATTTCCAGCAGGATTGTGATCCTGTTTTGTACATTTTATTCAGCTTAACCGGTGTCAGGTACCATCTTCCGAACATTTTTAGGTAGTTCTCTTTCAAGCTTTGAGATGAGGTGAATTTTTGGGTATTCACCCAAGATCTTTCCCACCTTTCTAGATCAATGCATTGCCCCACATCTTGTGCCCATCTTATCATCTGATCCTTGACTACCTCTTCTTCTAGTTCTCTCTCCAGTAATATATTATAATACTTTGATATATGTTTCTTATTTCGATCAAAAATTATCTTATCCAGTTTATTTCCCTCCGCTTCAAAGTTTTCTAGTCTATAATCCATCTTGTACCTTTCGTAAATCTGTTTATATTGGAACCAATTTAGTTTGAAGCCCATTTCTTCTAGTTGTTCTCTGGATTTTATCAGCAGTTGTCCCTGTTCGTCTTCCTTTAGGATATCTTTATACTTCAGCCAAATCTCTTCTGTCCCCTTAGTTTTTCCGAAGAAAGCTTCTTCCGTTGATATCCCCATCGGAATGTTTTTATAGAATTTTTTCTTTACAATTAACCATGTGTTCAACAGCGCTTTCCTTATACAGTGCAGATCAAAATCTTTATTATCCTTTCTTTTATTGTAGCATAAGTATGCGTGCCATCCATATCTTAACTCCGCTCCTTCTAAAGCCAATGTTCTTCTATTGTTTAGCAATATCCAGTCTTCAACCCATGTCAGCACGCATGCCTGATAATATAATTGTAGATCAGGTAACGCACATCCACCTCTTTCTTTCTTATCTTTTAGTAGTTTTATTGATATTCGCAGTTTTTTCCCTTGCCACAAAAATTTTGAGATTTCTTTTTCCCAGATTTTAAAACATTTATTGTTGTGTATAATGGGTAAATTGCAAAATAAGTACATAAATCTAGATAGAATGTTCATCTTTATTACAGCTATTCTGCCGAAGAATGAAAGGTTCAATCTGGACCATTTGCTTAAATCTTCTTTAATCTCTTTCCATAATTTTCCGTAATTATTATCGAATAGGTCCAGATTCCTCTTCGTGATCCATATGCCTAGATATTTTACTTTTTTCTCTACTTTGTATCCTGTTGCTTTTTGCAGATACTCTTCCTCACCCTTGGTCACGTTTTTTGTCAATATTATTGTCTTGTCTTTGTTTATTCTGAAGCCAGACATATTTGCGTATTCATCTAATACCCTCCCCAGTTCTTCCAGTTGCTCCTTGGGTTCCTCTAATATTATTACCAGGTCATCTGCATACGCTCTTATCTTGTACTCAAAGCCCTTCATTTTGGGACCTTTTATGTTCTTGTTAAATCTTATATTGCTAATCAGTACTTCTATGACCATTACAAAAAGGAGAGGGGAGAGAGGGCACCCTTGTCTAGTGCCCTTTTTGATTTGGATTTTCTCCGTCGTGTCTCCATTTACTAATATCTTAGCACTTTGTTCTTTATAAATTAGGTTGATCCATTGTAGAAATCTTTCCCCAATGTTCATTTTCTCCAGTATTAGCTTCAGAAATGTCCAGTTTACTTTGTCGAATGCCTTTTCTGCGTCTAGAAAAACATTGCCATTTTTTTCTCTGTATGTGTGTCGTAATATTCCATTATATTAAGAATGGTCCTGATGTTGTGTTTCGCTTGTCTGTTGCTAAGGAAGCCATTCTGATCTTCTGGTATTATTTTGGAGAGGATATTTTTCAGCCTTTGTGCAATGATTGACATAAACAGCTTATAATCACAGTTCAATAAGGAGATGGGCTGGTAGTTTTTTGGGTCCTTAGGATCTCTCCCTTCCTTATGAATTAAGATATATATGCTTCCTTCCAAGATTCTGGAATGCCATCTTCACCTATTTTATTTAGAGTTGTTTGTAGTGGGATCGATAATTCGTCCTCTAATTTTTTGTAGTAAGTCGCTGTAAATCCGTCCGGTCCAGGTGCTTTATCAATCTTCATCTTTCTGATTGCTTCTACTATCTCCATAGCCGTAATTTTACCGTTCAGATTCTGCCTTTGTTCCTCAGATAATTTTGATATGTTTTGCCTTTCTAAATAATGGTTGATTTTTTCGATGTTTATTTGCATTGGGTTTTTTTCATCATAAAGTTCCTGATAAAATTCAGTAAAACTCTTTTTGATTTGATTTTGATCCGTTGCTATTTTCCCCCTATACTTCAATTCTGTGATTATTTTTCTTTCTTTACGCCTTTTAAGTTTCTGTGCCAACCATCTTCCAGGTTTATTGGCTGACTCAAAGTAGTGTTGTTTTGCTGTCTTTAACTTCTCAGCCATTTCTTCTATCATTTGCGATTGCATTTGTTGTTTAATCATTTTGATTTCATCCAACAATTGTCTATCATTTGGATGCACTCTTAACTTTCTTTCTCTTTCCTCTATTTCTTTGGCCAGTAATTGTAGCTTTTCTTCCTTCGCTTTTCTCATTTCGCACATCTTTTTTATAAAAAAACCTCTCATGACAGCTTTGCTTGCGTCCCACACTGTTTTCATTTTTACATCTTCAGTGGTATTTTCTGTAAAGTATCTCTTCAGGACTTCTTTTGCTTTCCTTATAATCCCTGTATCTTTCAGTAATGTTCCATTGAGACGCCAGTTGTATTCTTTTCATCTGTTTTCCAAGGTTATCTGAATTGGGTTATGATCTGAGGTCCACTTTGTAAGTACTTCCATCTTTTTTACTTTAACTATAACATCTTTTGTTGCCCAAAACATATCTATTCTTGATGATGTGCAGTGCACGTTTGAGAAGAAAGTGAAACTCTGCGCGTTTCCATATTTCCCCCTCCATATATCCGTTAGACACAGATCCATCATCATTTCGAAGAAAGCTCTTGGGAGTTTCCCTTGATTTTTCCTTTGTTGTTTTCTGGATGATCTGTCCACTTGGGGATCCACTACTCCATTCCAGTCACCCATCATTATAATTTTGTCCACTTCAGATTTTTCAACTTCCATTTTCAGCTTCCTGAAGAAGACTTCTTTGTTTTGTAAGGGAGCATATACTCCCACTACTAAAAATTTAAGATTCTCCATTTTTACCTCTGCTCCTACGTAGCCTCCATTTGGATCTTTGAACTTTTCCTGTGCCGGGTATTTTCTATCTATATATAACACCACTCCATTTTTCTTTTTGTTTCCCGCCGCAATGATGTTTTGTCCTAATTTGTAGTTTTTTAAATATTTTATATCTGTCTCCTTGATACGGGTTTCCTGTAAGCATATAATTCCTGCTCTTAATTTCTCTAGGTAGTGAAAAATCTGTCGTCTTTTAAAGTTAGAGTTTATTCCTTTCACGTTCCAAGATACCACTTTGCACTCCATTTCTTATTGTTATTTTTATTACTTATTTATTATTGTTATTATGTTATTTTATAGAGCTGGTATCAAATTTCTTCTCCTTCCTCTCCCTCCTCCTCCTCCTCTTCTTCCTGTTCCTCTTCTTCTGCTGATTCCTCCTCTGCTTCAACTTGATAATCTTTTCCCTCTGAGTTTTTTTCCTTCTCTTGCCTCTTGGGCATCATTTTCTGATATTCCGTCGTCTTCAATGCCCTTAAAGCGTGTTTCTTTATCCGTATCAGATCCCTGATCCTCTAATGTTTCTCTTTTGTCTTTTTGCCTTCTTAGTTCTTTCTCACTTTTGTTCCTTTTTTCCAACTTTTTGCAAAATTCTTTTGCTTTTTCCAAGGTATTTATTCTGTATCTTCTTTGCTGGTATAAGAAGGACACACCCTCTATTCTCTCCCATCTAAATTTTATATTATTTTTTGTCAGTTGTTGTGTTAAAGGCTTGTATTCTTGTCTCTTTTTTAACACTTCTGGGGGTACATCCTTAAAAATTATGACTTCTTTCTCTTCTATTTTTAACCTGTTTTCATAGCTTTGCTGAATAATTTGATCTTTTATTCTGTTTCTTGTGAAACACACTATCACGTCTCTCGGTATCTTTCTTTCTTTGGCTACAGTTGAGTTTGCTCTGAACAGCTTATCCACCTCCATATCCAGATTTTCTTCAGGAAGATCAATAAATTTTGCCAAGGCTGGAATTATTCTCCTTTCTAATTTCTCATTTAATTCTTCTGGCAAACCTCTTATTTTTAGACATCTTTCTCTGTATCTGGATTCGTTAATCAATATGTTTCTCTTTATCTGGTCTTGTTCCGTTTTTAATGATTGTGTGTCGCTCTCTGTCTTTATAACTTTGTCCTTTATGTCCTCAATGTCCTGTCGCATCACATTCATTTCCTCCGTTAGTTTATCTAGTTTTTTTCCAAAGACATTCAGTTCTCTCTTTAGGTCTGTCTTGATTTCCATACGGATATCTTTCAGTTCTTCTCTTATCTCCTGCCTCATCTTCTTCATTTCTTTTCTCATTTCCTCTAGGATCAGCGCGCTCAAATCTGTTGCCTTTGTGGGACCCTCAAGTGACGGTCTTCTTTGTGTGCTTAATTGGGTCTGTGCCATTATTGCAGCTTTTCTTTGCGTGGATGTCATCTTTCAATTTGCGATTCACAGGTCAAATTTTCACAATATACAATTTTACCTATATGCAATTTCACAGTATACAATCTTACCTAAGACCCTCTGATTAGACTGCTGTTCCTTTAGGACCTTGCCATCGACAAACCACAAAAACTGGTTATTTAGCTTATTAGGGGTACAATTATACAAATCATAAGGCGTACAATATGCTCCTTGTCAGTTCTTCAGTTATATTTAAATCATTATTAAGTTTACATTACCTGTTATGTTTCAAATCACTATCACACCCCAATCTGCAAGTAAGTTAGATTGTACTCCCGCCTTTCCTTTCCAGCTTCCCTTTTCTCTGCTAATACATATAAATTCAAATGCAAAATTTCTCTTATTCCATCCGTAGTGGATTTCTCAATGAAATACTTTTTATCGTTTAACTTAATCAAGTTAACCTCTGATTTTTATTACTTTAAACATATGGAATCAAGATCCACTTTTTAGCCAGATTTTGTACTCTGTGAGGCCCAGTTTGCAGTTTACAAGCAGATTTTTTTTCTTATATATATGTGGGCTAAATGCTAATTAATTTGACCCCTAGTGCAACATACTAAATTTTAGTATGTTGTATAACAATTCAATTTTAACTAGATTTGGTCCTTAATAATGCCCAGTTTGTAAACAGAACAGATATTTAAGCATAAAAACAAAATTATCTCTAATAGCGGATTCCAGTTCCCTGGGACCAAGCTGAGAGCGTCTGAGAGATGGAATATGTTTTTTTTTTAAGAAGCCTTACAGCCAGAGCTTGTTTCCTATAGAGTATAGTTATCTCTCATCTACTTTCTCTTGCTCTCAGTCCCGTCTCTGCATCTACTCCTGCACCTCTCTCTGCAGCGCTTTATTCCGTCGTCCTTCTCGCCCTCTGCTTTTTCTGTTTTGCGCCTTCTATGTTACACCTCCTCCACTCAATATCAATGTCTTTCTCAATAACAATGCCTTTCTCTCTCCCAGCTGTTTCTTCGTCTCCGTTCTCCATCTTCCTCACTCCTCTCCTTCTTTATCTGTGACGGTCTGCCCCTTTTCTGCTGCTGACTGTTTCTCCGCTCTGCTTTGCCTGCACTCTGCTTCACCTCCGCTTATCCACCCAACTCCGTCTTTGCTACACTCTGTCTTTGCTTCTCCAACCACCTCCGCCGCTCTAACACACGCTGCCTCGTTCGTTCTCTTCTCTCACTTTGGTCTACCTCAATGTTTCCTTTCTCAGTTCTCTCTTTCTTTAGTTCTCAGTCTTTCTCATTATTCTCACACACCTACACTCTCTCTGCAGTTACTCATGCTCTCTGAATTTCTTCCTCCAATCCAACTCAGTTTCTTCCCTTCTTTTAGCCTCGAACCTCTACTCCCTCTCTCTCCATAGCCTCTCTCTCCGTAGCCTCCGGTCTCACACTCCTTCCAGCAGTTAATCCCTTATTTTATAGCTCTTCCGTAGGATTAACGTTGTCTGTTATAGCAGATTTTTTTTGCAGACACAAACCTGAGCCAGGAATTCACAGGGTTGCCTCCGCTGTTTGTACACAGTCTCTTCCTTCTTTTTAAAAGGGCATGGCGTCCCTAGCCTCGCTAAGGCTATTGCCTAAGCGATGCCTGCACAGGCTCTGCGGCTCTGCGGCTTCTCCGGCTTCTTCTCCTACAAAAATGGGGGGGTTCCAGCCGGACTTGCCCTCTTTGAGCCCCACTCACCTCTCCTCCTGGAGGGGACTTGCCGGTCCTCAGGTTTACTCAAAACCGGATCACCTACGCAGACTGCTGCAGTCGGAGCAACACCTCCCTGCAGCCGAACGGGACGTCGTCATGCCGGCACAAACACTATCTTTCAACAGAAAGATAGCTTGAAGACAACCTGGATGCATCCCCCATCGAAACATTGATACCTCATTGACTATGTTCTAGTCCGCCAGAGAAACATTCGCGATGTCCGCCATACTCGAGTGATGCCCAGTGCAGAATGCCAAACAGATCATCGCCTCATCAGATGTAAACTAAATCTTCATCTTAAGTTCAAACCTAAGAGGGATGGCATCTTAAAGAAGACACTCCAAGTAAACAATCTTCAACAAGCTACCACGAGGGACAACTTCCACGCAAATCTGCAAACAAAACTTGAAGACCATCCTACAGATCCTTCTCCTACAGTGCTCTGGCAACATATCAAAAACAGTATCCTCCAGTCTGCGGAAGAATCCCTCGGGTTCTCCCACAAGAAAAATCAAGACTGGTTTGATGAAAACAACCAAGAGATCCAGGAGCTGTTGACAAAGAAGAGAACTGGTCACCAGGCATACCTTGCCCAGCCAAGTTGCCATGTAAGAAAAGCAGCTTTCCATCTCACATGTAGGAAACTTCAACAAAAACTCCGAGACATGCAGAACAAGTGGTGGATCAATATAGCATAAGAGACAGAACGCTGTGCAGATCTGGGTGATCTTAGAGGATTTTATGAAGCTCTTAAAGCAGTGTTTGGACCTACTTATCAGGTCCAATGCTCCTTATACAGTACAAATGGTCAAACATTAATTACTGATAAAGCCTCCATCTTGAATTGATGGGCTGAACATTTTCACAGTCTCTTTAGCATCACCCGAGTAGTCCAAGGCTCAGCTATCCAACATATGATACAGAAACCGATGAAAAATGAATTGGACGTAGCTCCCACTCTGGAAGAGACCCTTAAGGTCATACAGCAGATGAAAAATGGCAAGGCAGCTGGGATTGATAGAATCCCACTTGAAGTTTGGAAACATGGAGGTCATGTACTCCACAATAAATTCCATGAACTCCTTGTGAATTGCTGGGAAAAAGGGGAACTGCCATCAGATCTCTGAGATGCAGTCATCATCACCCTGTACAAGAAAAAAGGAGCAAAACCCAATTGCTCAAACTATTGAGGCATAACACTGCTCTCTATTGCTGGAAAAATCCTTGCAAGGATACTCCTGAACAGATTAGTTCCTGCTATTGCAGAAGAACTTCTTCCTGAAAGCCAATGTGGCTTCATAGCCAATAAGAGTACTACAGATATGGTATTTGCCCTTAGACAACTGCAAAAGAAATGTAGAGAGCAGAACAAGGATCTCTATGTAACATTTGTCAACCTCACCAAAGCCTTCGACACTGTGAGTAGAAAAGGTCTGTGGCAGATCCTGGAAAGACTAGGATGTTCCCCCAAATTCCTTAAAATGATTATCTTGCTACACAAGGGCCAGCACGGTCAAGTCAGATATGGCGATGTTTTTTCAGAGCCCTTTCTAATAACTAATGGAGTGAAGCAAGGTTGTGTTCTTGCTCCAACCTTATTTACAGTCTTCTTCAGCATGATGTTCCAAAGGGCTACGGCAAAGCTTGAAGACGACGATGGCATCTATATATGTTACCGTACTGATAGTAGCTTGTTTAACTAAGCCGTCTGAGGGGTCACACTAAGACTCTAAACTATCTAGTCCGTGAGCTGCTCTTTGCTGATACCCACGCAGAAGCAGCTCTGCAGTGCCTAACATCCTGCTTCACAACAGCTGCAGAGCTGTTTGGGCTGGAAGTCAACCTGAAGAAAATGGAAATTCTTTACCAGTCTGCACCACAGGACGAACACCATCATCCCCACATTGACGTCAGCAAATCTGTGCTTAAGTCTGTTCAGCAGTTCACCTACCTGGGAAGCATCATCTCCTCAGATGCCAAGATTGACGAAGAGATCGATCACAGATTAGCAAAGGCCTGGAAAACTTTGGAAAACTTTACAAAAGAGTCTGAATAATAAACACCTGAGACGAAGCACAAAAATCAGTGTGTATAGAGCCACTGTACTGTCTGTTCTCCTTTATGGGTCTGAAACATGGGTCACCTATCGCCACCACTTACGACTCCTCGAACGCTTTCATCAGCGCTGTATATGCACAATCATAAATATACACTGGACTGACTATGTGACGAATGTTGCTGTCCTTGAGCAAGCAGGGATCACCAGCATTGAGGCCATGATATTGAGAACACAGCTGCGCTGGCCAGGGCACATTTCTAGGATGGAGGACCATCGCCTCCCAAAAATAGTACTCTACAGTGAACTCGCCATGGGTCAGCGTAAGACGGGCGCTCCAAAAAAGCGATACAAGGACTCCCTGAAACAACATTTCAGGCTTGGCCAAATTGATCACCAACAGTGGTCCGCCCTGGCCTCACATCGGGAGGCATGGAGACGCACTATCCACAATGCTGCAGCCTTATTTGAGAACTCATGCCGAACAAGTCTTGAAGAGAAATGACAACACAGAAAGAATCACAACCCGGAAACATCACCCAAGGAGACCTTCTGCTGTGCTCTCTGCAACCAGACTTGTTTATCTCGTATTGGCCTTTTTAATCATCAGCACGCTTGCAGAAAGCGCAGGATGAGTCCTTCCTGAATCTTCGTTTGCTAAGAAATGCCAGAGAGAGAGATTTTATACACTCCTTTTTATATGATATACACCATAGTTGACATTTTTGGAACTAAGCAGCATATAAATCTTTTCAGACAAACAAATATAAAAATAATGAGTTATGATCAAGTAGGCCAGGATATAAACATAGGTAGCATAAAATGGATAACTGCATATGTATTTTAATGTATTCTTTTGCAGAGCTGAAAAATAATTCCCCCACATTGAACCACGATGTAATGAGCATGTTAGTATAAAGCAGGTAGGTCTATTTGTTCAATAAAACACTCAGATTCCAAAAAAGCAATACAAGGACTCCGTGAAACAACATCTCAGGCTTGGCCAAATTGATCACCAACAATGGTCCGCCCTGGCCTCACATCGGGAGGCATGGAGATGCACTATCCACAATGCTGCAGCCTTATTTGAGAACTCACGCTGAACATGTGTTGAAGAGAAATGACAACACAGGAAGAATCACAATCCGGAAACATCACCCAAGGAGACCTTCTGCTGTGCTTTCTGCAACCGGACTTGTTTATCTCAGATTGGCCTTTTTCGTCTTCAGTGTGCTTGCAGAAAGTGTGGGATGAGTCCTTCCTGAATCTTCGTTTGTGAAGAAAAGCCAGAGAGATGTGTGGGGATAACAACTAAGGAATAAATTACTCAATGTAACTGGGATGAGTTTCACTGCTATGTTTATATACCACTTACAATCTCATTTTAAATAGTAGGTTAATAATCAAACACATTATATTGTCTGGCAAGCTGATAGCAAGCTTGTAGATCTGCACATAGGTGAAATGTCTCCTTTTCTGACCACTCCTTGGTCATAATGTCAGTTTCCCACAACTAATGGCAATGTTTGTAGCAGGTATGGTTATGCTGAATGAGATATCCTGCAACACCAGAACAAGATTACTAGTTCTGTTTGTGAATTGGTTTAACAGTAATTGTTGACACATTGGTTCTGACCTTCATTATGGTTTTATGTATCACAGAAGACAGAGAGAGATGAATTGTTTAACATACATCAGGGAGAAGAATAACATCTGAAAAATTGCTGGCCTTCAAGCTGAGTTGCAAAATGGCTTCCTGCCAGGTCCAAGCTGGGGGCAAATTGAAATAAATTACATTCCTACAAAATTGTACAACTGTGGCATCAAACTATGAAACATTTGAATTAAGGAACCTCTACTTTTCTTTTCTTTTTTTTTTTTGGAAAAATTATGTAGTATAAATTCACTCTTTCACAATGCTGGTTATTTGGTGCCTATTTTTTCCCCTTTAAAATAAAGCTTTTAATAACATGCCACAGTTTCTGCAAGAAAGCAACAATAACAACAAGATGGTGACATATCAAGAGATACTAGCTTCAGGCAAAGTTAAATGGAGACTTGTAGCTCTGTTTGTTGGTCCCAGAGAATCAAATAAATGTATCCTTTTCATGCATAATATTCTAAGGACTTTTTCAGACAGTACTTACTGTGCTAGAAGCTTGTGAGAGAGGTACAGTGTTGTCGCATGGCAGGGGTCCACTTTGGACGCCGCTGTCCCTCTCGTGAAATCGTCGGTGTCACTTCTGTGTACAATTGGAGGGAGCTGTGCCATATTTTACTCACGGAAGTTGACCATGAGTAAAATATGGCGCAGCTGCCTCCAATCGTACACGGAAGTGACACTGACGATTTCACGAGAGGAACGGCATCGTCCGAAACTGACCCCCTGCCACGCGCCAGCGCCATACGTCTCTCGCAAGCTTCTAGCGCAGTATGTACTGTCTGAAAAAGTCCTAATCCTGTGCTTCATGACCCAACAGAAGCAAATAATAGATTTGGTTCCAGCCATTCCACCTGTAATGCAAGTGGAAAAAAATGGTTTGTATTCTTGTCATAGGCAATGTGAAACAATGCTCTGTAGTCTATCACCTCAGCTTTTATTTATTCACATTTTAGCCCATCTTTATTAAACGCTATATTGCATTTGTATGTCGAGAGATTAATTTTATCCTCAGAATCAATCATACCAAAAGAGAAAGTCATTGTGTCTGTGTCAGTCATAACTTATGAGGACATTGTGCTAGATGCCTCAAAGTTTTAATGGGTGTTTTTGTTGTTGTCCCAGTTGAAGTGCCCAGTTTCAAGATGAAATTCTGAACACAGCACTCACTAGAAGTAGCCATAATGCGTCAGAAAATTGGGGTAGATATATCAAAATTTGGCAGAGTGTTTCTGGTTGTTGTCTAAGTTGTAGCGCTCAATCTCAAAATGAAATTCTAAAGGGAGGCCTTCCTAGAAAGACAAAAGGGGCCCTGATATAATTTATTGGGACATCATGACAGATGCTTCAGAATCTGATTTTGGCTTTTGCCCAAGTTTCATTGGCTAGCTTCAAGATAACATTCCAAATGGGGAAGTTCCTAGGAGCAAAGAAAGTAGAGAACATCATATCTGGTGAGGAAATAATTTTGAAAGGGCTAGAAAATGAGAGATGGCACTTGGAGGCACTGCTGCTAAGATTACGGAGTTGGGGCAGGGGGGAAAGAGAGGGTTAAGGCACTGCTGCTAAGGTTTCTAACGTTTAAAAAGGATAGAAAATAGGAGAGGGCTTTCTTGAGTACTTCTGGTAAGATTTCTTTGCTAAAAAGAAGAAGCAGGAAAACAGGAGGCCCCTGAATTCAGGTATTAGGAGTATTAAATACAGATTCAAGCAGTGATGGGTGCAATTCAGCTAGAAAACAGGAGAGGGATCTCTAAGGCACTACTGCTAAGATTCCTGAGATTACAAAAAGTGAAAATAGAGTAAGTTCTCTGAGACTTTGCTGGCAACATCCCTAAGGTAAAAAAAGGGGGAAGAATGGGAAAGCACCTTGTGATGGTTCTCTCACGTGGTGGGTCCCTTCCTCCTGCTTCTGCTGAGCAAAATTGGTCCTTCAGAGACCATTTATACTAGCCCCAACCACCCATTGACTGTAACCCTTTCAGTGTAACCCAATGGGAAGTTACAGGGTTCAATTTGTACTTTCCACTCTGTCTCTACAGAGCTTCACCTCCCCCCAGCCCTGTGGAAGGAAAGCCAAAAGAGGCATGTGAAGATAGCGTGCTGAGAAAGGAGAGCTTTAAAGGAAGTTTATTCTAAGCAGAAACTACATAGCATAGTAAAGGTATCTCTTCCATGAAAGGCTCCTTCCTTCTAGGCAAACCTCTTAGATAGTTGCAGGTAAGTCTAGTCATTCCATCCAAGTTTATAAAATAAACGTTAAACACAACTAAACTGGACAGTTCCCTAATCTACTTACAAGCATGCAGTCCAGATGTGCTGGATGTTCATGGGTGTTGGGAGTCTAGGCCTTTCAGTCCAGCCTCTACCAAGCACTCCCCACAGTTGAGATGAAAACCCAGGAATCTTTAAAATATTGCCCTTCACAGACTGCCCATAAACTATGAGAATGTGTGCATAAACACAGCAACTTAAATCAGTGTGTAAAGGAAACGAACACTTTTTTCTCTGGGTCTCATCTGCTCTCACACTCCTCTCTCTTTCTGCCTGCCCTTTATGAAGCATGTGTGATGAAGAGCTCTCTCCGGGTGAAATATTCCAACTTTCCAGATACTACATAGAACTCTTTCTTTTCTTACCTTTTTTCAAGAAGATGAAACTGTTGATTATGCACAAGTATGTGTGAGTAAAACTACTTTATATATACCTTATGAAGAAAACTAAGTTTGATTACTTTCTCTGCTAGATATTGTGTGTAGGGTGGAGTGGCCTGATGAGCTGTTCAAACATCTGCCTAGTACATTGGATGTTCTGCTTGAAAGACCCACTATCTCTCATATTTCCCATACTTTCCTCTCTCAGGTCAAACTAAATGTTAAAGAAAATAGACTTTCCTCTGATCGACCTGCTTTCCCTTCTGAAATGCAATTTCCTTACATGCCTCAGCAAGCACACTTGCAAATTAGGCCCATATAGTCAGCCCTCTGTATCCACGGATTTGCTATCCACAGATTCCACCATCCATGGCTTGAACATATTCCCCGAAAAATAAATTCCAAAAAGCACACCTTGAGTCTGCCATTTTATATCAGAGGCACCATTTTACTATGCAATTGTATATAATGGAACTTGAACATCCATGGATTTTGGTATCCTCAGGGGGTCCTGGAACCAAACCTCAGTGGATATTGAGGGTCCACTGTATTTATCTTCTAATAACCAACTGCAAAGTAAAGCACAGTTCAGAAAAATAATGTGTGATGACAAATAGATGTACTTCACCATGGGGGGGTGTATACCACCTCAAAAATGTTCTAAACATATAATCTAGGTTTATCCTCTCTCATACTCTTTAGTCAATGTTATTTTTCCTTCCTTCCTGCTCTTCCCTGACCTTCCTAAGTACCATAACAAGAAGGCTCCACCAGACAGTAGAATCCCTCATCTCCTCCTCTTTCTCAGGTCCTTCTGCCCTAACTTCTGAGCTGTCTAGCCACTCTTCACTATTTGATTTCAGTGCTAGGCTCTTAGCTCACTTACAACAAATGCATCTAACTGAGGGCTTGTCTACACATGTTGAAAAATTCTGCTTCAAATCACATTTTCCTGGTCTGCAGTGACATGCCCCACCACATCTTGTTAAAGCTAAGTGAGAGGGGCATTACCACTACACATTTCCTGTAGGTGTGCTCACTGGGGTAAAAGGATAGCTCTGCTATTGCTGGATGGGGCTTAATTATCAACCCCATTTTAAAAAAAATTAGCTTAAAAAATCACATGTCCTATATTTTGCACCTGGTTGACTTATGGTGACCCCATGAATTTCATAGGGTTTTCTTAGTCAAGGAATACTAGAGGGGTTTTTGCCAGTTTTTCCCTCTGAAATATAGCCTACAGCACCTGGTATTCATTGGTGCTTTCTCATCCAAGTACTAACCAGAGCTGACCCTGCTTAGTTTCCAAGATCAGATGGGACCTAGTGCATTTAGGGTATTTAGACCCTTGCATTCAGGTTCAGCTCTACAAGTTTGCACTGTCCCTAGACTCCCAGTGGTACCAGTACTGAGGTTTGCTTTTGCAAAACTCAGTTTAACTCAAGTCACCCTTTCCTGAGCTGTTGGCATGTCCATGTCCATGTCCTAGTTACACCACATTTTGAATACTTTAATATGCTTTATGTTGGCTAAACAGCCTCAGTACTGGTACAGCTGGGAGTCTAGGGACAGCACAGAGTTAAGGAGTATTCCCAGACTATAAACCTGACTGGGGTGGGTGGGATAGGTACATTCCTTTTCAGAATAGAAGGGAGGGCTATGAAGCAGGAGACAGGATGAACTCATAACAAGATAAGGATAACGATCTCATTTCCCTAGCAGTAATACCAAGTTAAACTATTAAATCATTATGGTAAGTACACTGGTAGCTGTTTAAGGGCAAGTAGGATTGATCTGTATTGATCCAGCTATCTTACAAGACATCACTTCAGCCATAGTAGATGAACATCAGCAGTTCAAGCTAGATATAGGATTTGCCCAAACTGCCAGGGAATAATCTGAAGACAAATAATGTAGCAAACTTTCTGGAAATAATAACATCTGGGTCCATTTAGTGCCCAGACACCCTATGAAAGTTATCTTGTGTTTCTTGGAAGAAAAAAAGCATATGAACAAATAAAAACATCAACACAATTTCTTCAATAGATGCTAGAGTCTGTCGGGGGGTGGGGGGAAGAGGGCAACAGCATGGGCAATTATAGAAGTTGAATTTCCTGGAGTCCGCTCTCCCTCCCTCCCCCCATCTCTCAATGCTCCTTGCTTCTTAGTAAGGTTAGAGTTAAATTTCTGTGGCTTGGTTGACTAAGCCTTTGAACCTGAAAGAAAAAAAGATCTTACTTAATTCTGTGCTTCTAAAAGAAGATGAAATAAAATGAAGCACCTAATGAATTCTTTTAAGAGCAGCATAATTTTTTTAAAAGTAGCTCTTTTTCTTGACTCTTTAGATTGTTTATGAGAAAAAAAAATACATATTGTTCTGAACCATTGCAACTGTTAATTAAGGGCTTTTCAGTTTGATTAACTCCCCCAAAATCCAGAGTTCTTATCGTTAACCATCTGTTATAATTGAGAAGGCATCCTTGTTATAGCTTGAGGCAAAAAAATAAAATAAAATAAATGTTATTCTTCATACATGCCAACACAATAATCTAATAGCAAATGTGATAGCCTCATGCTAGACAGTAGGACACTGAAGATAGGGCTACCCACAGACAATGTAGGTGTTTCTGCATATTCACAAAGCATAGAGATAGACAGAGAAATCCCCATTACTTTGCAAAGCAAAAAATAATAAAAACAAAAATACCTCTCTATGGTGCTGTAGGCTATATTTCAGAGGAAGGAACTGGTATTCCTTGACTAAGAAAACCCTATGAAATTCATGGGCCTGTCAGGGGATGATGGAACAATTAATCCCCAGGTAAAGCCAAAAACTGCCTCAGCAGACTTGGTAGCAACCCTTTCCCAAGAATACTCACGCACAGAGGGTTTGGCATCCAGAAAACAGGAGGTGTTTTTAATCTTCAGTAGTTTCAGTATATACAAGCAAAGTGCTACGCCAGGCATCTCAGGATTATAGGAAGAGAGTGATTTCTGTTCTGTCTTGCTTTTATACACACAGTACAGCATTGGCTTAGCCAAGCACATGGCCACATTGCATCAGATTTCTACCTTCATCACTTTGTACTGTAGTAACCCTCTTCTGATGCAATCCTTCTCATGCAGCTGTAGCATGAGTAGCATGACTGGCAGTTCATGGAGTCAGTCATCATGACTCAGTATGTTTCTGCAGTTTTGGCCATTTTAAAACTTAGGGTTCAGTATCCAATTCCTGACAGGACCCACCGTAAATTGGCAGGTGACTTGAAGGCACATAGATACATGATGGGTGCACACTAGCAAAACTCTTGTAGTGACCTTTACAATGTTAGTTAAAAGGGGCAGTTGTTCTTGGGAAAAAATCAGCTCTCTATTTAAAACTGTTGTAGGGTGCTAGAGAAGAAAGGATTACTGCTTCACCATTTTCAGTGACTGAAAGCAATATATAGCAGTGAGGAGATATGAGAAGCACTAGTCCATAGGGAACTTCACTGCTGGCAAGCCCACCCCCCGCACACGTCCAGCCAACCAGCTTTCTACTTCTGCCCTTGATGAGAATGTGCAAATCAGATGTCCAAATGGGTGGTAATGCGTATTTCCATGCATTATTTAAAATACTTTGGGAAAGGCTGCAAAGGCTTTTCTTGTGCAGTAAATGGAGTTTTTGACCCCCCCTTCTGAATATGTTGGATCTTGGTTGGATCTTTTTGGGACAAAAGGTCTTCTCTGAAAATTCTATTAGGATTATTTTCACCATTTAGACAACTCCAGGTTAGCATTAGGAAAATAGGAAGGCTGTATTACAAATGGATAGCCCCAATCAAGGAAACCATGGCCCTGAGTCTTCAAGAGCTGAGCAGGACTATTGATGATAGGGTGACTTGGAGGTCCCTCATTCATAGGGTCATCTTAAGTTGAAGTTGACTTGATGGCAGTTAACAAAAACACCTCTCTTTCTCCCTCTCTCTCCTGATTCCATTGTCTACATGAATAGGAATCTGCTTTGCTATTCCCTAACCCAAAAAGACCCCTTTCACTCTGCATCCAGCCTACTTGTATTTAATCAAATCTTTACTATATCTAAAATGATTTCTCATTTTAACCTTAGATTCTATTTAAATTATATTTATACTTTTTGTTGTTTATTGTTACCTGCTGTTAAGTCAGCTTTGACTTATGGAGACCCTATGAATGAGAGACTACCAAGAGCTCCTGTCATCAATAGCCCTCATGTCTTGCATACTCAGAATCATGGTGTCCTTAAATGAATCAATCCATCTATATATCTATATTTATTGTTACTGATTTTCCTAATACATGAAAACACTAATAATTCCTATTACTGTATTGCTGTTTAACTGGCACTTAGAATGGTATTTAGGCTAAATATTCTTTTCTCTACAATATTAACATCCAGTTTGTAACTGCCAAACTCCACTCCAATTAACTCACAGTCTGGGCAGTCTTTCCATGTGGATCCTTTCACATGACACAATTAATGCACTACGATTCCATTTTAACTGTCATGGCAACTTCCTATGGAATCCTGGGGTATGTAGTGAGGTGCTATTATTTTTTTGGCTGAGAGTTCTAAATACCACACTCTAAACTGCAAATTCCATGATTCCACAGGATGTTGCCATGACAATTGAAATCATAGCACTATAATTGTATAGTGCAGAAGCACCCCAAGATGGTAACAACAGTCTTCAAAGTGCCAACCACTGACCAAAAAGTCTGATTTTCTGTTCTTTTCCCTTGCTCTTAGTCCAGTGATGGGCAAACTTTTGAGCTTGGTGTGTCAAAATTCACCAAAAAACTGAGCATAACTCGGGTGGTGTGTCACTTAGAGGAAAAAACTATTTCACGATATTTACTGCTTAAATAACATAAATGTATAATTGTTATATATAATTGTATTTAGTAAACCGAAAACTAATAATTTTACTTACTTGCTTAGTGACTTCTTTGTTCATCCGTCAGTCAGTTTCTTTTCTTGGTCTTGATATTATTTCACTTGTGTGCGGTGCCGTGAACTGAGATAAGTGAGGGGGAGGGGGAATTCTTTAACCTGCCTATTAGTGACTTTTTGTTGCTGAAGCCCAGGAGCCCATCGGGAAGGCCGGTGAGAGGCAGCAGACTCCCTCCCTCCCTCCCATCTACCCACCTGCTGCCTTCCCCGGCCTTTCCGAGGTGGCTTCGGGGCTTTGAAGCCCCGGAGCCCCTCGGGGAGGCGGGGGAGAGGCCGGGCAGACTCCCTCCCACCTGCCCACCCGCCCCCTGCCTTCGTCGGCCTTTCCGAGATGGCTCTGGGGCTTGGAAGCCCCAGAGCCCCTCAGGAGGGCCGGTCTGAGGCCGGGCAGACTCCCTCCCTCCCGCCTGCCCGTCGCCTACCACGGCCTTTCCGAGGTGGCTTCGGGGCTTCGAAGCCCTGGAGCCCCTCAGGAAGGCCGGTGAGAGGCCAGTCAGACTTCCTCCCTCCTGCCAGCCCACCAGCCCGCCTGCCACCTTCCCTGGCCTTTCTGAAGCAACTCCAGGCTTTGAAGCCCCAGAGCCCCTCAGGAAGGCCAGTGAGATGCCAGGCAGACTCCCCCCTGCCCACCTGCTGCCTTCCCCGGCCTTTTCGAGGCGGCTTCGGGGCTTTGAAGCCCCAGAGCCTCTCAGGAAGGCCAGTGAGAGGCCGGTCAGACTCCCTCCCACCTACCAGCCCACCTTCCACCTTCCCTGGCCTTTCCGAGGCAGCTCCAGGGCTTCGAAGCCCGGGAGCCCCTCAGGAAGGCCGGTGAGCGGTTGGGCAGACTCCCTCCCTCCCTCCCCCCTCCTGCCTGCCCGCCCACTGCCTTCCCCAGCCTTTCTGAGGTGGCTTCGGGGCTTCAAAGCCCCGGAGCACCTCAGGGAGGCCGGTGAGAGGCCGGGCAGGCTCCCTCTCTCCCTCCTGCTCGCCCGCTGCCTTCCCTGGCCTTTCTGAGGTGGCTCCGAGGCTTTGAAGCCCCGGAGCCTCTGAGGAAGGCCGGTGAGAGGCCGGTCAGACTCCTGCATGCCAGCCCACCAGCCCACCTGCCTTTTTGAGGCATCTCCAGGGCTTCAAAGCCCCGGAGCGCCTCAGGAAGGCTGGTAAGAGGCCAGGCAGACTCCTTCCCACCTGCCCACCTGCCCGCCCGCCACCTTTCCTGGCCTTTCTGAGGTGGCTCCAGGGCTTCAAAGCCCCAGATCCCCTCAGTAAGGCCGGTCAGACTCCCGCCAGCCTGCTCACTAGCCCACCTGCCTTTCCCAGGCAGCTCCAGTGCTTCAAAGCCCTGGAGCCCCTCAGGAAGGCTGGTGAGAGGCCGGGCAGACTCCCTGCCAGCCCGCCTGCTTGTCTGCCGCCTTTCCTAGCCATTCCGAGGAGGCTTTGGGGCTTCAAAGCTCCGATGACTCCTCAGGAAGGCTGGGGAGAGGCTAGGCAGACTCCCGCCCACCTGCCCGCTGCCCTACCCAGCCTTTCCAAGGTGACTCTGGGGCTTCAAAGCCCCAGAGCCTCCTCAGGAAGGCCAGGGAGAGGCCGGGCAGACTCCCGCCCAACAGCCTGCCCCGGAGCCCCAGAGCCTCCTTGGGAAGGCCAGGGAGAGGCCAGGCAGACTCCTGCCCACCCACCCCCTGCCTTACTCGGCCTTTCCGTGGTGGCTTCAGTGAAGCAGGCAGGCCTCAGGTGTGGTGGTGGTGGTGAACGGGGCTTTGTAGTCCTGCCTGCCTCTTTCCTCACCCTCCCACCCTCCCTAAAGTGGTGATTGGGGCTTTGAAGCCCCGCCCACCACTTTAGGGAGGGTGGTGAGGTTGCGGGGGGAAGGGGGAGGCCTAGCCATGTGTCACCACACATGGCTACATGTGTCAGTGGTGACACGCGTGTCATAGGTTTGCCATCACCATCTTAGTCTCTTAGCTATTGTGAGGGCTACTGCTGTTGGAATCTTGCCTCTGATGCTCACCTTCTGGGGAAGGTGCCCAACATTAAGAGGCACTTCATTACCTGACCTCAAGACACTTTGAAGCACACCACTCTAGTCATTAAGTTATTCCAGGATCTGGCCCCCACAATTGGCAAGTAATTGCAGGATCATGTCCTTGCTACTGGTGCATGTCTCAGCCCCTCCTTTAGGTAATTTGTCTATGGGTCAGGTCCTTTTGATGAGTGAATGGTTTTAGGATCTGAGGCCTCAGCCACCTTGGCCAATGTTTAGAGATTCTGGGGGCTGAAGCCCAAAACACCAGAAAGAGTAGAGTTTGGGAAACACTGCCTTAGGAGCTACCCCTGAGAAGTGGCCTAGCAAAGGCTAGGCACTATTTCAATAACAGGTTTAGAACTGATAGGGGTACAGTACTGCACTGGTTTCAAGGGTGGCCAGCCAAGTTTTTTCTTTTGAGCTTGCTCCTGCATCCTAGGGATTAAGGTGATCATCTTAGCCAAGCCCTGATTGTCCAGCCTTTCCCCGCTTCTCATGTTGACTTATGAATGCCTGCTTTATTTCCTGCTTTGTAATACTTCTGTTATAGGGAGAGGAGCTGGTGAACAACTCCTAACTTTGGCTTGGCTGTTGACTATCAACTCCTCCTAATCTTCTCCTCAGAGAGATTTCACTGCTTAGGGTTTGGGATGCAGTGGAAATCACCTCTGGGATGTTAAGGATCATGCAGCTTCATTTTTGTCTCTTCTAACCTCCCCAGCCCCATTCTGCTGCCTTTGAAGTTTATATTTCTCCCTGGCCTTTTCTGCTGAGTTGATGCACCCAGGGCTTTGTCATGTTGCTAGGCAACCAGTTGCTTGGCAGCCCCATTGCAAACCTCTCTGCAGCTTAAGGTGCTGGAGCAACTGGGGTGATCTCCGACACCCTGCTACACTGTCTCAAATCAGTGTTCCACAAGTTAGATCCTCTCCATCTTTATAAATTTGAAGGGGTGTCATGTTGAGGATGGAGCAGACTTGTTTTCTGCTGCTCCAGAGACTGGAACACGGAGCAATGGATGCAAGCTCCAGGAACAGAGATTCCACCTCAACATTAGGAGGGACTTTTTGACAGTAAGAGCTGTTCAGCAGTGGAACACACTCCCTCGGAGCGTGGCGGGGTCTCCTTCCTTGGAGGTCTTCAAACAGAGGCTGGATGGCCATCTGTCGGGGATGCTTTGATCAAGATTTCCTGCGTGGCAGGGGGTTGGACTGGATGGCCCTCGTGGTCTCTTCCAACTCTGCAATTCTATGATTCTTAAATACTTAAGCAAGAACTGGACTGGTAACCAATCTCTTGCAGTTAAAACGCAATAGCAATCAAAACAACCATTCATCTATACACAAAGGAGATTATCAGATGGACCCAAAATTCCATTGCAGGAATGGAACAGGATTGAGAAAGGTTTTCCCTTTCTGATGACGTCATTCCGTTCCTGTGTTGCTCCCATTCTGCCCCTGTTCTGCTCCAGCAATATTACAAAAATGGGGAAACATCATTAATAGACCACCCATTCCATTTCTGTAACAGAATCGCTGGTGGTCTGAACGATGCCCCATTCCTGTTTCATTATGCTGGCATGATGCCAGCTGTGGGGGGAGGTCCAGGGCAGACACTTCTGGGTGCGATCGGGACAACAAGGTAAGTTAACCGCCCCTCCCCAGGTAGCTAGTATGTTTTTAAATGTGTTTTTGTGCTTTGGTTACTTGTTTTGACGTTTGGGGGAGTTCTTTTTAAATTTGCCGTCCAGCCGTTCTCTTGCGAGAACAGCCGGGATTTCAGTTCCCAGTTGTAAAAGCAGCCTTACGACGGCTGCATTTAAGACTGGGCAGTGAAGGGAGGGGGAGTCTGTTCCTGCCACAGAATGAAGGTAGGTGTCTGAAACCTTTTTATTTATCTGTGACAGGAATGGGAGTGGGGCGGGTGGGGGGTAGTGGGACAGAAACGGGCTGTAAGGGCCCATCTGATCATATCCAAAGTATCTCTCTCAAACAAGAACTCACTTCTAATTACTCTCCCTGCCCTGTTGCTGTTTAACCCAACCATAGCTTGTGTGTCCGCGCCTTTGATTCCCCTGTTGACTTATGGCGACCCCATGAATTTCACAGGGTTTTCTTAGGCAAAGAATATTCAGAGGTAGCTTTACCAGTTCCTTCCTCTGAAATATAGTCTACAGCAACTGGTACTTGTTGGTGGTCTCTCATCCAAGTACTAACCAGAGCTGAGTCTGCTTAGTTTTCAAGATCAGACAGGATCTGGTGCCTTTAGGGTACTTTCCAAAAACCAATATACACATAATAGCACATTATGCCACACATCAGGGCTGTTTATCCACACACAAGATGGTAACAACAGACTTCAAGAGGATAACAACAGGCCCAACACACAAGATGGTAACAACAGACCCAAGATGACTTCAGGAAGCCATGAGGGTGTAATCTGGAGCTGGGAGCAGGGAATATGTTGGCTATGGCTCACATAGCAATGACTCACATCTGATTTTGGTTGGATTTGCCCTATGTTACCAACCAGTTCTCATGCTACTTACCTCTAATGGCTCATGCAAACTTTATTCTGAGCATTACAGTATAGATGCTGCAGTGTCAGTAGTTTTTTCCTCTCCATTGACACCCCCTTGTCATGGGAGAGAGGCTTGCGTACCCTAATGATGTTTTGAGCTATGCTGGTGGTGGCATAATAGCCACTGGTAGGGTCTCCCATGCCAGACAGGTCAAAACCGAAGGGTCTGACAAAGAGCGTCAAAGGGCAGGATGGGCTCTCTAGCCTTGTGGCAACCGTCCTAGGAGAAGGAAAACTCTAATCCCAAACCCCGGCAGATGGTGCTCGTCCAACCCTGTAAGGTCAACAATCTAAGAGAAGGAAACTCTAATCAAACCTACGGCCCGAGGACCTCGCTGCCACGTCCATGCTTGCAAGGCCACGGCAGATGAATCTCTGGTTTAAAGGGTGAGGCCAGTTCTGTGCACGCTGCGCTCCACCAGAAAAATCCATTGCATGGGCTCGAAGGACAAATCGATTTCCAAAAAAGCCCTGTAGCGACTGGCGAGGGATGAAACCGGCAGGTGTAAAGATGCACTGGAAGCCGCAGCCCCTACCCTGCATGCAGGCGGTTCAGGACATTGGTCACTCGAGGCTGACCCAGGAGATGACAGTCTTGTTCGGCAGCATCCTGAACGACCAAGCAGCCTTTTTTAAGGAGAGCACTGCTTGCTCCATATGGAGAGGGGCCTAGAAAAGGTGGCCTAATGAAAGCTCATCCCCAACTACCTGGTTGGCTAGCCGCGGCCAACGGGAATCTTCTGATGCGGTCAAACCAAGGCAAAGAAACAAAGGCACACACCGGCCTCCAAAGGTGTAAATAAACTGACGCTTGCATGCTGGAACATCAGAACCATGCAAGACACTGAAGATAGTGGACGGCCTGAGCCTCGTTCTGCCCTAATAGCCCTTGAACTATCACGGCTTAATATTGACATCGCTGCTCTTAGTGAAGTTCGCTTCCATGAGGAAGGCAGCCTTAAAGAACATGGCGCCGGCTACACACTTTACTGGTCTGGCAAACCCAAAACCGAAAAACATCTTTCAGAAGTAGGCTTTATGATTAAAAACTCCATTGCCTCCAAACTCGAAACCTTGCCAACAGGACACTCTGATCGCATTATTTCCTTACGCCTCCCACATGTTGTTCTCTTTAGTATATATGCCCCAACTATGCAAGCCGACCCTGTAGAGAAAGACAAATTCTACACAGACCTACGCCAACTCATACAAAAAGTCCCTGTAGAAGATAAAATTATTATCCTTGGTGACTTCAAAGGCAGAGTCGGAAAGAATTCCGAAGCCTGGAAAGGTGTCTTAGGCAAGCATGGTGTTGGAAATTGCAATGATAACAGACGCCTCCTGCTAGAGTTCTGTGCAGAACAACAGCTGACTATTACAAACACAATCTTTCAGCAGAAAGATAGCTTGAAGACAACCTGGATGCATCCCCGATCCAAACATTGGCACCTCATTGACTACGTTCTAGTCCGTCAGAGAGACATTCGTGATGTCCGTCATACCCGAGTGATGCCCAGTGCAGAATGCCAAACAGATCATCGCCTCGTCAGATGTAAACTAAATCTTCATCTTAAGTTCAAACCTAAGAGGGGTGGCATCTTAAAGAAGAGACTCCAAGTCAACAATCTTCAACAAGCTACCATGAGAGACAACTTCCAGGCAAATCTACAAACGAAACTTGAAGACCATCCTACAGATCTTTCTCCTACAGTGCTTTGGCAACATATCAAAAACAGTATCCTCCAGTCTGTGGAAGAATCCCTCGGGTTCTCCCACAAGAAAAATCAAGACTGGTTTGATGAAAACAACCAAGAGATCCAGGACCTGTTGGCAAGGAAGAGAGCTGCTCACCAGGCATACCTCGCCCAGCCAACCTGTCATGTAAGAAAAGCAGCTTTCCACCTCACATGTAGCAAACTACAACAAAAACTCCGAGACATGCAGAACAAGTGGTGGATCAATATAGCAGAAAAGACACAACGCTGTGCAGGTCTGGGTGATCATAGAGGATTTTATGAAGCTCTTAAAGCAATGTTTGGACCTACATATCAGGTCCAAAGCTCCTTATACAGTACAGATGGTCAAACATTAATTACTGATAAAGCCTCCATCCTAAATCGTTGGGCTGAACATTTTCAAAGTCTCTTTAGCGCCAACCGAGTAGTCCAAGCCTCAGCTATCCAACATATGATACAAAAACCAATGAAAAATGAATTGGACATAGCTCCCACTTTGGAAGAGACCCTTAAGGCCATACAGCAGATGAAAAACGGCAAGGCAGCTGGGATTGATGGAATCCCACCTGAAGTTTGGAAACACGGAGGTCATGCACTCCACGAAAAATTCCACGAATTCCTTGTGAATTGCTGGTTAAAAGGGGAACTGCCATCAGACCTCCGAGATGCATTCATCATCACCCTGTACAAGAAAAAAGGAGCAAAATCCGATTGCTCAAACTATCGAGGCATAACACTGCTCTCTATTGCTGGAAAAATCCTTGCAAGGATACTCCTGAACAGATTAGTTCCTGCTATTGCAGAAGAACTTCTCCCTGAAAGCCAATGTGGCTTCATAGCCAATAAGAGTACTACAGATATGGTATTTGCCCTTAGGCAACTGCAAGAAAAATGTAGGGAGCAGAACAAGGGTCTCTATGTAACATTTGTCGACCTCACCAAAGCCTTTGACATTGTAAGTAGAAAAGGTCTGTGGCAGATCCTGGAAAGACTAGGATGTCCCCCCAAATTCCTTAAAATGATTATCTTGCTACACGAGGGACAGCGTGGTCAAGTCAGATATGGCGATGCTCTTTCAGAGCCCTTTCTAATAACTAATGGAGTGAAGCAAGGTTGTGTTCTTGCACCAACTTTATTTACAATCTTCTTTAGCATGATGCTCCAAAGGGCTTTGGCAGAGCTTGAAGAAGACGACGGCATCTATATACGCTACCGTACTGATGGTAGCTTGTTTAACTTAAGCCGTCTGAGGGCTCACACTAAGACTCTAAACTATCTAGTCCGTGAGCTGCTCTTCGCCGATGATGCTGCCCTTGTTGCCCACACAGAAGCAGCTCTGCAGCGCCTAACATCCTGCTTTGCAACAGCTGCAGAGCTGTTTGGGCTAGAAGTCAACCTGAAGAAAACAGAAGTTCTTTACCAGCCTGCACCACAGGACGAACACCACCATCCCCACATTGCCGTCGGCAAATCTGTGCTCAAGTCCGTTCAGCAGTTCACCTACCTGGGAAGCATCATCTCCTCAGATGCCAAGATTGACAAAGAGATCGATCACAGATTAGCAAAGGCATATAGTGCATTTGGAAGACTTCAGAAAAGAGTCTGGAGCAATAAACACCTGAGGCAAAGCACAAAAATCAGTGTGTATAGAGCCATCGTACTGTCTATCCTCCTTTATGGATCTGAAACATGTGTCACCTATCGCCACCACCTATGACTCCTCGAGCGCTTTCATCAGCGCTGCCTACGCACAATCCTAAATATACACTGGACTGACTATGTGACGAATGTTGCTGTCCTTGAGCAAGCAGGGATCACCAGCATTGAGGCCATGATATTGAGAACACAGCTGCGCTGGGCAGGGCACATTTCTAGGATTGAGGACCATCGCCTCCCAAAAATACTACTCTACGGTGAACTCGCCACGGGTCAGCGTAAGAGGGGTGCTCCAAAAAAGCGATACAAGGACTCCCTGAAACAACATCTCAGGCTTGGCCAAATTGATCACCAACAGTGGTCCGCCCTGGCCTCACATCGGGAGGCATGGAGACACACTATCCACAATGCTGCAGCCTTATTTGAGAACTCACGCCAAACAAGTCTTGAAGAGAAACAACGCAGAAAGAATCACAACCCAAAAACATCACCCAAGGAGACTTTCTGCTGTGCTTTTTGCAACCAGACTTGTTTATCTCGGATTGGCCATTTTAGTCATCAGCGCGCTTGCAGAAAGCGTGGGATGAGTCCTTCCTGAATCTTCGTTTGCGAAGAAAAGCCATAGATTAGTTTTTTATTGGGATAATTTATAGCTCATGTTTCTGTTGCAAAACTAAGCTCAAGTAGGCTTAGGTTCAAGATAGTCATAAAAACCACACCAAGGTACTGAAACTTTCCTGTATAAAATTTCTAATTTTGTATTTTCATCTATACCTTTAACTTTGCTTAAGGTCCTACAAATTTCATTTCTAACTTTGAACAAAATGAGAGACTCTTAAGCTACAGGATTCCTCTGAAGTGAATGTTCTCATGACATAGACCTCACATAACAGATGTCTTCAGAGTTATGTGAAAGCCAGCCTCTATCAGGGTGAGAAGAACAAGTTACTTACCATAACTACAGTTGTCCCTCCACATTCATGGATTTAGCATTCATGGTTTTAAGTATTCACGGCTTGAAAATATTCTTTAAAAAAATAATAATCCAAAAAGCAACCCTTGATTTTGCCATCTTATATAAGGGACACCATTTTGCTATACCATTGCATATAATGGGACTTGAGCATTTATGGATTTAGGTATTCACGGGAGCTCCTGGAACCAAACCCCAGCGAATGTGAAGGGACAATTGTATAGTTCTTCAAGTGGTCTTCTGTGAATTCACACAATTGGTTAATCCTGCGCATGCACAGAGCACTTCGGAAACTTCTAGCATCTCACCTTAAACTTTTAGGTGGTAGGACCTCCCTCCTTCCCCCTTGTGTATGTAAGTCCATCTCTCTCACCAACTGCTCAGTTCCTTTTAGCCACATTAAATAATAGTAAGTGAGAAGTAGGACACCAGAGGAGAGGAGGGCGGGTTTGTGTGAATTCACAGAAGACCACTCGAAGAACTATAGTTAATGTAAGTAACCCGTTCTTCTTCTTTGTGGTCTCTGTGAATGCATACAATGGGTAGATTAACAAGCTCATGAGGTAGGATGGTGGGGGTGTCCAGATCAATAAAAACACCACCACAACATGTTATAACAGAAAAACAGCTATATTATAACTGAGGAAGGTTAAAAGTAATTCAGTCATCCGAAGATGATTGTGCAAGGACTGCCCTGGCAAGGGCTGCACAATCCATTGAGGCAGAGTCTAACTTGTAGCTCCTTACAAAGGTGAGTGGTATCACCCATGTAGCCACTCTGCAGTCGTCTGGCAGTGGCACACCTTTCAGGAACACCCTTGAGGTAGCTGTAGCTCTAGTAGAATGGCTTCGTGTTGAGGAAGTGCAAAATGGTTACAGAGGAAATATTACTATATACAAACTCTAATATATTATCTTCGAGCTCAATAATAAAGAATTAATTTTCTATGAATCTCCAGTGTATATTGTGATTCTAAATGAAATTAGTTTTAGTGCATATATTATACCAAAGTGTCACATGCAAGTAATAATTACTCAATAAATAAGTACATATAAGTTTTTACAAACACATAATCAAGTCCTTATGTATATGAACATGTGGGATGAAAATTCCAAAGTGTCCACAATGTCCATAAATACTTATTTGCAGGGTTTGGGAATGCATTCACTTATATGCAGTCATTTTCCTTTCATCATTCCAATTAGACAGGAGAAGTATCTTCTTTCAAACAAGATGTCCAAATATGAGATAGTACAGTGATGGACGGGGTAAGCCACGTACTCCAATTACTCTCTAGAGTGCATTGCAGATGACAACCTCCAGAGGTTAATTCTAGTTGACGTTTCGTTTCCTTTTTCAATGCAATGCTAGGAGTCTATAATTAATTTACACAAAAACATTTAGTGCCAACATGCCCCATTATCTCTTTTAAACATTGAAGATTAAAGAGTACAAAGCCCATAGCTACTTACCTCAACTGTACGTTTAGCAATCACAATGATAATTTCCTTCCACTCCCTGTCTGTGCTGAACTAAATTCCCCCAAGTATTTAAACCCAATCCACCAAAGCCTGCAAGTTAACACATTATTGGAGATGTTAAGTATTCAATTAACCTTTGCTCTACTTCCTCAATAGTAGGGAAATCCCGGTATGCATGGCTACAATCACATCATTCACAAAAACTAGTTCATTCATAAAAAACCAGTAAAATCAATTACTTCATTAAGTCCTGCTGGTTTCTTAGAATTTAACTTAAAGATCCACCATGCTTCTCTTTGTTGCAATTTGTTTTCAGCTAGTGAGATGAAATTAGAACTAGCAGAAACTTTCTCTATCACAAAAAATCTTAAAGACTCTGGGGGGTGTTTCATCTCTAAAAAATGCTCTACCAGAGGACATCCCAATGTTTGATTTCTTATTCGAGATTTGTCTTCAATGACCCTAGTCTTAACTTCTCTTTTGGACATTCCTGTGTACAGATGATTGCATGGGCACATGATTACATATATCACATTTTTTGAAGCACAATTTGTAAAATCTCTTAGTACAAACTTTTGCTTAGTCTGAGGGTGTATAAAGTGTTTCAATCATGTTTAATGATTGATTGCAACAAGAGCAATTCCCACATTTATAATGACCAGTCACTGAAATGGTTGTTTGTCAGGTGTTACTATATCTGAGTGTACCAAGAAATCTTTTAGATTTCTTGCTCTCCTGAAACCAATTATAGGAGGCAGAGCACACCCTGGAATATCTTGCACCAAATGCCAGTGTTTGAAAATAATATTTCTTATTTTTTGAGATAGCTGGTTAAACTCCAAGGATGTAGTAATCCTACTAGTAGCTTTTTATCCTGACTCTTAAAAAGGGAATTTCTGTCCTTGTTCATGGCCCTAATTTTGGCAGCTGAAATCACTTTTTGTGGATAAGACCTATCTAATAGTTCTTGTTCATAAACATTTGCGGCAGACACAAAAGAGTCCTGATGTGTTCAATTCCTTTTTAAGAGAAGAAATTGTGAAAAGGGTAGATTGTTTTTTAGATGTCTAGGATGACAACTCTGATAGTGAAGGAGAGTATTCCTATCCGTAGGTTTTTTAAAATTTGATACAGCAATTTTGGAATCTTTCACACAAACATTTACATCTAAAAAAGATAATTTCTCCAAGTGTTGAGGAAGGCAGGGGCATGCCCGCAGCTTCATACAATATTTTGATGGCTGAAACCACCCACTTGGAGAGGTGTTGAGATGAGACAGAAAGGCCCTTG
Organism: Gambelia wislizenii; assembly: GCA_030847615.1. Classification (NCBI taxonomy): domain Eukaryota; kingdom Metazoa; phylum Chordata; class Lepidosauria; order Squamata; family Crotaphytidae; genus Gambelia; species Gambelia wislizenii. The sequence continues at coordinate 254,509,441 of JAUMIR010000004.1, forward strand.
TTGGGGCCAGAATAACAGATAAAAAGTTTATTAGTACGGCAAAAAGCCTTACTCCTGTCAAGGTAGAGTTCCAGTTATGCCCTTACATCTAGAAGATGATGTGGAGCCATGATGTTCAGTGGGGTGTAGCTTCTAGAGATGGAAGTATGATGTCTTGATTGAGGTGAAAGGATGAAACCACCTTGGGCAGAAATGCCACATCTGGCCGCAGAACTACCTTGTTCCTATGGAACTGAGTGTATGGGGCATCTGCTCTGAGGGCACAAAGTTCACTGGCCCTCCTGGCTGAGGTGATGGCAACTAGGATGGCTGTCCTGAAGGACAGAAGATGGACTAACTGAAGGTCCCATGATGTGACTGGTCCAGCCACTGGTGGATGTAAGTTCTTGTTGCCTTGTAGAAAATGTCAAACCAGTGGGTCTGTAAAACAGGAGCCCTTACCCAGGCTCTGAAGGTTAGAGGAAATGGCGGCCACATAGGTCCTGACTGATGAGAGCGAGAGGCTTTTTGTTGACAAGGAGGCCAGAAAATCAAGAAGTGGAGTGGAAGCGTCAACTGGGGAGATCCTTTGAGCAGCAAGGAACTCACAGAATTTCTGCCATTTGTAGTGGTACGACTTCAGCGTGGAAGGACACTGGGCCACCTGGAGTATTGACTGGGCAGAGTCTGATAACTGAATAAACGGTCTATGAACCATGCTGTCAGGTTGATTGTCTCCAGATCTGGGTGAAAGACTTGTGAGTTCTGCATTGACAGAAGGTCCTTCCATAGGGGAAGGTGGTGGAAGCAGCATTTGGAGAGGAGGAGAAGGGGAACAGACCGAGGTTGCCTGGGCCACCATGGTGTGATTAGTATGCAACTGGATCTGTCACACCTAAGTTTGGCCACAACTCTGGAGATAAGCGGGAACGGGGGAAGGTGTACAGCAGCGCCCCAGTCCACTTGAACATGAAGGCATCCCCTAGATACCAGTGGGATGTCCATTGCCTTGAGCAATAAGGGTAACATTTGGTGTTCTGGCATGATGCGAAGAGATCTACTGATGGCAGGCCCCACTCTGCAAAGAGCGTGGATAGTACCTCCAGTGCAAGGACCACTCGTGACAGTTGCGCTTGGTCTGGCTCAATGAGTTTGTGGCATTGTTCTGGTTCCCAGCTAGGTGGATGGCTGAAAGGAATAAGTATCTGGGTATACACCAATCCCAGCTCTGAGTTGACAGGTCTAGGAGGGTTCTAGACCTGGTTCCACCCTGCTTGTTGTCTCACACCACCTGCACCATCTTGCCATGAAGTGATGACTTGAAGGCCGTCAATGCCTGAACACCACCAGGAGCTCCAGGGCGTTGATGTGTAGGTTCGCCTCTGTTGTCATCCAAAGGCCGTGAACAGCTAGACTGTGCGAGTGCACACCCCATCCTGTCATTGACGCACCCATTGTCAAAGAGCTGGAGGGATGGGGAGTTGCGAAGGGCAGACCACATTTGACATTTTATGGAAGAGACCACTATCTGAGCTGTCTGAGTATTGGCCAGGGAACTGACAGCATCTTTAGAGGGTTGTCCCATATCGGGTCGAATGATTGAAGAAACCAGGCTTGCAGAGGGTGCATCCACAGTCTGGCGAAGGGGATCACTGCCGTGGTTGAGGCCATGTGGCCAAGAATTGTCTGGATGAAGTGTGCTGTCACTCTCCTCTGTGCATGCATAGATTTACCATAGTGTGCAATGTAATGAAGTGGTACTCTGGAAGGAAGGCCCTGCTTTGGATGGAGTTCAGTTGGGCTCCAATGAACTTTGCAACCCTTGAGGGGGTGAGGTGTGACTTGTCCATGTTGATTATGAGGCCCAGGTTTTGAAGTAAGGAGATTGTGACAGCTACATCTTCTGTCACCTTTTCCTTTGAGGGTCCCGTGATCAACCAATCATCCAGATACAGGAAGATTACAACACCTTTCTTGTGCAGGTGGGCAACCACTGGAGCCATGCACTTTGTGAACACTCTTGGGGACATGCAGAGGCCAAATGGAAGTGCCTTGAAGTGATACATTCTGGGACCCACTGCGAATGCCAGGAACCTCCTGTGGGTCGCACTATTGCTACGTCGAAGTAGGCATCTCAAAGTTCGATGGTAGTGAACCAGTCTCCTATATGGAGGGAACGGGAGGATAGAGGAAAGGGTGACCATTTTGAAATGTCTGGTCATAATACAATAGTTCACCTCTCGGAGGTCTAAGATGGGATGGAGTCTGCCATCTTTCTTGCTGATGAGGAAATAGCGGGAGAAGAAAGAGTCTCCCTGTTGGCATCGATGGACCTTCTCTACAGCCCCTTTCCTTAACAAAAACTGAACTTCTTCAAGATGTATGGGAGGGGGAGTTGATTTGATAGACCCAGTGGGGGATAGGCTGTCGAATTCTCTGAAGTATCCATTTCTGATGATACTGAGGACCCATGAATCTGAAGTTATTGCATGCCAATGGTGGAAGGCAGCAAGTAGCCAGTCTGATGGTGACTGGGCTGGTAGCATGGAGAGAGGGAGTATGTAGTCAGACCCTCTGTTTGGGGGGCTCAGTTTTCTTCTTTTGGAACTGAGACTTATGATTTGTGGAGACTGGGAAGTTCCTCTGGTAATGGGTGTAGGCCTCAGTGGAATGTTGGGGGTGTGATGCCAGGGGACTGAATCTTCTACGAAAGGAAGGTGGAAATTTCTTGCTGTAGAATCTTGAGCGTGGAGCTTGGCCCAGAGGAGGCATGCCAAAGTGCTTTGCCATTGTCCACATCTTATGCATATGCTCCAACTTTGAATCCATTTCGGAATGAAAGAGACTGGCCTTATTGAATGGAAGGTCTTTGATTACTGATCTGGCTGTCGAAGAGAGACCGGACGAGTGGAGCTGTGTGTATCTGCGGACAGAGATGGAGCTGGCCAAAATTTTTCTGGTGCAGTCTGTCACATGCTTAGCAGACTGTTGTTGGTAGCCAGCTAACACGAGCCCATCGTTCTTCATATTTTGCACAAGGTCCAGGTCTTCCTGGGGAACTTTATCCAAGAATGGAGATATAGTGTCCCAGAGATGTCTCTGATATGCCCTCATGCGTGCAATGTAGTTTGCTATTTTCATGAGAAGACATGCTGATGAGTAGAACTTTTCCCCCATAGTGTCCAACTTCTTGCCCTCTCATTCCGTAGGCGAAGAGTGGATTTTGTGTGATGTGCGCATCTGCACAGCGTCAACAATAACTGAATTCGGTTTTGGATGTGAAGACAGCCAGGGAACCACCTCATCAGAGACTCTGTAGAGATGCTCTAGTCTCTTGGACGTTGGTGGACAGAAGAAGGGGTGTTCCAGGCTGCCTTGGCGATCTGTGTTAGGAATGTACAGAATAGAATGTAAGGCAAGAGAGGAGCCTGTTTTGTAAGTCCTGAAAGATGGGGTCATCAATATGTACGTCTGGGAGTTTGGTAGGTAGCCCCAGAGACACTGCCTTCCGATTGGCAATCTTCGAGAACGAGCAGACATCGTCTGTTGGAGAGGAAGGTTCAAGTGTTGCAGCTTTACCTTGAGGTGATGACTGGGATGAAGGAGTTTCATCATCTGATTCCTCACTCATGCTCTGGAGTCCTCACAATCTGAGGCGTGAGTGGCTTAGGCTGTCCTACTGCAACAGGAGTAGGAGAGTCTCTAGGATCTGCCGGTTTAGGCGAGGGCGTCCTCTTAGCTGGCGATGGAGGAGTGTGACGTCTTGGTACCCTCTTTTGTGGGGACTTAGGCTTCTGTGCTGATTCCACCACCACTGGATGGCTGGCCTTATGGTGCTGGTGTCACTCTTCTGGAGAATATGGGGGTCGCTGTCTGTCTTGATCCTCCCTATGGTTCCGAGGAGAGCAGTCATGTCGGTACCATCTGGATTCTGGTACCATGGTTCTTAAAAAGGCCAGTACCGGTAATTGTGTCCCCAGCAGTACAGGTCAGGGTAAAGGCTTCTTGGTGGAGGATCATCATATCTGTACCAGTCATATTGATCCCACCAATCATCTTCATACCATATCAAGTCATCCTCTGTGTATTGGGAGCTACAAGACAGAGAGCGTGATGGGTGATGGCATGGTCTTGGTGAACGGGACTGAGATGGAAACCTCCATACCAGTGACTTGGAAGGCCTTGGAGATACCAGCACTGGGGACCTAGAAGATGGCGTCTTCTGCTTATCAGTGATGTCTGGCATTGAAGTCTGCAGAGGAGACCGGGAGCATGATCTTTGCATTAGAGGGAATGCGAGCGATGGATCGGCACTGAATGAGAGCGAGACTGAGACTCTCGCTGCTATACTTACTGGGAGCAAGGTCAAGACTGGGATCGATGTTGAGAGCCAGATCTGGACCTAGAGGTGAAGCGGGACCTCGAACGGTGCACAGACTGTTGCTGGGACTGTGAACGAGATCGAGACCAGGACAGGGTTCGATGCTGTGCCATGGTACCAATGTCCAATGGCGACCTCGAGCGTGAGACTGATTATCCTGTCACCGAGGGATGACTAATCCACTGATTTCACCACAGTATAAGTGGACTCATCTTCCTGATACTGCTGGGGATGATATCGATAGGCACTGTTTCACCAGAGGCGATGCTGGGGAATCTTCCTCCATTTCATCTTTAGATCTCTTCTCGCAGTCCTGCTGTCTGGTCTTTTTATGCTTCCGAGACCGACCTCTCTTGGGGGACTCTTTCCTCCTGGTGGCTTTGGCCCTCTTTACTGGAGGGTCCTTTGCCTTTGTCACCTTCAGAGAAGGGTCCGGTATCGACTCCTCCGGTACCGTCTTCTTCCGATGCTTAGAAGTCCCAGGATCCTCAGGACGGGTTCGACCAGCACCATTATCCCTTGCCTGGGTTGACATCGGGACAGACTTCGAGGTCTTGGAAGGTACCGAGGCAGAACCGTTTTTGCCCATTGGTGATTCAGGGGAGATTCCTGAGCCTGAGGCCTTCCCTAATACTGAGGCAGACAGGGCCTTTTCATAGAGTTGGGCCTTGAATCTCTTGTCCCGATTTTTCCTGGCCTGTGGGGTAAAGGGCTTGCAAAGTTTGCATGATGATACATCATGGGCCTCTCTAAGACAGAAGAGGCACTTGGAGTGACCATTGGATTCAGTCATCTTAGCAGAACACTTGGAGCAGGATTTAAAGAAACCAGCCCCAGACATGCTTAAAGGAGACAGAAAAACACAGTACTGTCCAGTCCGAGGTCAGGAAACAGGAAGTCCAGTCCTAGAAGCTGAATCCAGAAGGGATGAGGAAACAATGTAGTATCGATGGAGTCCAAGGTCAAAAACACAATCAGTCCAATCTGAGAATAGTCAAAATCCGGTCCAAAGACAGTGAAAAAGCACAAAAAGGTCAAAAATGAGAACACTGAGGCTTAGTAGAAGTTCTTTCAGTGCTTTCCACGTGGCAGAAAAAAAAAGGAACTGAACAGTTGGTGAGAGGGATGGGCTTATATACACCAGGGGTGAGGGGGAAGTCCTACCACCCAAAAGTTTAAAGTGAGGTGCTAGGAGTTTTATTTTATTTAAATAAGTTTCTGAAGTGCTCTGCGCACGTGCAGGATTAACCCACTGTGTGCATTCACAGAGACCATGAAGAAGAATGGAAACAGTCTTCAGAAACACCAGCAGAAATGAGGTGTTTTCAGCATTGTTTAAAACTTTTGAAAGAAAGAAGCACAACAGGATTTTCATATACTATGAATGGATAATTCTCCTCCTAGAACAGTGAGGAAAATGTATCTCTGTATCTCTCCAAGGATACTGCCATTGAAAAATGAAATATGGCTGAAATGAGTTCAAAATGAATTGTTTAAAATGAAAATTCCTGGGGCAGTATATCTCCACAGGATCAATTTGGTTATGTCTTCTCTTTTAGATATACATTCTTTGAATGCCTGTTGTACTGTCATCTTGTTCTTTGAAATCCAATCCCTGAGCAAATTCACTGAGAATCTTTTTAAGATCCAAGAATTATAAATGTGATCCCAGAAGAATGTTAGTGTCCACTTCTAGAATTTAGTCAGAAAAATGGGGAAAGCTCACCAGGCTGACCTTAAACGAAAAAGGCCAAGTCCCTATTTGCTGTCTAATCTTCTTGAGTGACAGACCGGGGATGTAAGAAGACTCATCATAGTTGAGCCTCTTAACTGCTTTTCAGCCATATAATAATTCATTTTGCACTCACTTTGAGCTCTGTGCCCCTATCTGACTTTATAAAAGTCATCGATTTCTTTTGCCTGAAGAATTTAGAGTCTTTATTAAAGACAGGCATATCATTCTCCATCTGCTCAGACTGGCCTTTTTTTTTTAACCATGTACATTTCCTGATAGATCTGCACATCTTGCACTGAATCAACACTTGCCTGTCTGCTGCATTAAAACAGATCTGGTGGAAGAATTTCCAAGGAACCTCAATTTCTGTCATTTTGATGACCTTATGCCAAATTAATGAAACCCCCCACTTAGACATGAATGGAAATCAGAACAAGTACATGAACATATTGCTCTATACTATTTCACCAGCATTCCTGGAACACTACCCCCCCCTCCAGTTTTGTGACAATTGCTTTTCAACACAGGAATAGTTCTTCCAGACCTTGCTGGCATGTCTACTTTCCTTGGTTTACCTAACTCTTATTACTCTGCCTTTTGAAGAGATTTGTTCTGCTAATATAGCAGCAGATACCTTGCAGCATAGCATAGCTTATCTCCTATTACGCACATCTGTTCTCCACCATCTTTCCTTCTTTAAATGACTGAATTAATTATATTAGTGGTCAAACATTAATGAAAGCATTACAACCTTTGTATTTGAGAAATAAAATGGAAAAATACTCGGTTGTACTGGCAACAAACTAAAATAAAGTGTCATAACTGACAGCCAACAGAGTTTCGCTAGTGATGGGGAAAGCATGATGTATGCAGATAAAGAACTTTTATTGACGTCTAAGGCTTTTGTGAGATGCAGCCACAGTGGAAAACATGACTTGAAATGTAATTTGTTTCATTGCTTGTAATGGGCCCCCCAACTAACTTGATGTCAACATTCTGGGAATGGTATGGGGGATTAAGCAGAGCTTGGAATATTACTGGAAAGGAGGAACTCACCAGATTTCTTGTTTCAACCCACTGTGCTACGGTTGCTAATTCTTCCTTCTTTCCTTTATTTTCTATCCTGCCTTTTACTTGATATGGGACACAGGATATGGAATATTTTTTCACTTCACAAGATTAACACATTACATTGTTCTTTACTAATACATTAATGCTTCATTACACGACCTTGACTCAGAAAGCCCCTCTCCCCAGGATTTCCAATAGTGTGTCAGGATCGGTCCCCGTTGCTTCTGCCCTTGCCATATTCATTAGTTTCCCTTGGCCTTGGTGTAGAGTGTGCATAGTAGTTTGTGTAGGGGTGAAATGATGTATGTGTAATTGTTTGGTCTTTTCTTGGGAAAGGTATCTGCAATTAATGGTTTTTGTTTCAAGGCTAGAGATGCTGTGAAGATGGTAACTTTTGGTTGAAGGAATGCCTGCGTCAGGGGATGAAGGCCAACCAATAGTTATGCAGCCCACCTGATTTTCTTGATTGTAAAATGCTTTTAACTTAGAGTGTATCCATTAGGTTCTCAGGAGATTATCAGACATATGCCTAAAAATGTGATTATGGCATTATATTTTACAGTGTTTGTGTTCTGGCACAATGACACACACTTTCACATGCTGCTGTGATAACAATACAGAATTGCCCCAAGAATCTGGCAATACACGCGCTCGTGCCACATACTTCTGTGTTTCTCCATGAATGAGATTTCGGTGTGTCTCTCAAGAAGACATGAACATGCTAAAAAGCCCCCAAACACCAAGATTAAAAGAGGAAATGTTCATAAAAGCACAGATACACATTTAGAAACTTGCAAGCAAGATGGAGAGGTTCATAAAAAGAGCATACAGTACCTAGTTTTCCCATTCACACCCAGAAGTGATCTGGCGGGACTGCCCATTGATGCTGGAAGCATGCCAGCAGAACAGGGCACCTTCTCACACACACGAAAATCTGGTACACAAATGCTATGGGAGATCAATTTTTGACTTCTCCCCGACAATAAAAAAAGAACTCCCTCATAACACAGCAGAACGCTTGCATAATGCTGGGGCACAGCATTGTCTAAGGACTTTATCAGATGGGCCCTTAAAACCAGTTCCTGTTCCTTTACCCACCCACCCACCTTCCTCCCATCCCTGTAACTGAATAAAAAAAAATGTTCACACACTTACCTTAATCCTGGAACAGAAACTGCTCCCCCCTCCTCTGGCTGTCCAGGAAGGGAATGGAGCTCTCACAGAGCCTCCTCCCCTTCCTGGAGAACCGAACCCCCTCCCCTTCCTGGAGACCAAATCGTGTGGGGAATTTAAAAATAAAAAATCCCCCAAACCTCAAAGAAGTGCACCAAGCACCTAAACACCCTTAAAAAATACCAAGTAACCCGGGGAGGGAACAAAAAAGGCTGTCACTTACCTCTTTGTCCCAATCGAAGTAGGAAGTGTTTTGCAGGGACCTCCCAGGACCTTACAGGGAGCCCTGCATCACGCAGGGAATTTAAAAATTAAAAACAAAAACAAAAAAAAACCCAGACATAAAAAAAATAAAGAAATCACCTAAACAGCCTTTAAAAGAAACAAGTATACAGGCAAGGGTACAAAAAAGTCTGTCATTTACCAGGATGTCCCGATCGCCACCAGAAGTGTTCTCTACTTACCTTCCAGGACCTTACAGAGGCAGGCAGCTAGGGGGAAATTTAAAAATAAAAATACAGGCAGACTTCTAAATTTTTTTTAAAAAGCACCAAAACACTTTTAAAGCTTTAAAAGCAACATGGGGAGGGTACAGAAAAGGCTGTCACTCACCTAGATGTCACGGTCGTACCCGGAAGTGTTTTAACATCGCACCAGCATAACATAACGGCAAACCAGTTCACACACCCGTGATTCCATTACAGAAACAAAACAAGAGATCTATTGACAACTTTTCCCCATGAATAAAACAAAACAGAAAGCACACGGGGTCAGAACGGGGTCAGAACAGGTGAGGAGGATGTTGTCTGAAAAAAAAACCCTCTTTAGCGATCCTGTGGCATTTCTGTTCCATTTCATTAAGCCCGTCTGATAAAGTCCTAATAAGGAAGCCCTTTTGCGATCTCATGGCATCATTGTAACACAATTTTTGATGCATCTGAGAATCTCCTCAGTCTCAGCAACAACTTTGTATTGTATGCTACCTGGATTTCCGGAAATAAAGCTCTCTGATGAACCATGAAGCTTGTGCTCTATGAGTCTGAGAATGCTAATACTTGACATAGAGGGACTAGGGCATCCTAGATCCATAGCTACAAGGTGCCCCAAATCTAACTTTTAGCACTTCTGAGAGGTTGCTTGTGAAGATGCTGCACTTGTCCCACATGACCTGCCTTGTATCTGAAGAATGAAAACAAACAAAATAATTTTGAAAGAGGACAGTTTGGGGTTGACATGGTTGCCAGCTGAAGTATACTGAATAACAGAAGAATATTAGTTCTGTTACATGGAAAAATGAATGTCCTGGGGCTTTGTTCCTTCAGTCCCCAAAACAATGGCATTGAGTGTTCATAATCACCCCAAGGAACAACAGGCAATGTGTTATGCTGTAATATATTACCTCAAAGTTTTGAGGTTAAATGGCACATCGGACTGTTTGTTCCATTTCTTGTTTCCTGGGCGTTTGTGAAGAAAAGCCAGAGAGAGAGTAACTACACAATGTGCATCAGTTTTTTTTAACTGATAGCATGCATGGAAAGAAGAACGTGTCAAAGAAAACAGCCAACTTGAGGAGAAAATGAAAAGGTTAGATATACTTCTAAGTTTTCTACTAACTGCACATGGTTGTTGCAGTGCTGAAATGGTTTTGACAATTAAGATCTATCAGGTTAGGAGACAATGACTCAGATCTCTATTGGTAACATGAGAGAGAGAGCAATTCCCCAAGAACATAGGTGAAGTATGACATCTCTTCATGCACAATCTTACAAAAGGAACTCTAGGGACAAAAGGAATAGCTGGTAGGGCACGAATTCAATCAACTTCTAGATGGCTGAACTAGTGCAAGATGTTCATTCAGGATCAGCCAAATGTTAACAAGACTGTCATGGTCAAGTAGGCACTGACATACTACTTCCTTTGAAGCTAGGATTCCTTAATATACTAATAGTGTATACAAAAGGTATCTTCAGTTCAGGTTTCTAAGAAGATTACAGAGTAGAGACTTTCAGAATTTACCACTTCAAAGGCACGGGTGCACTATTATGACAAACTTTATCCAGCTTCTCTCATAAAGCAAGGACAGATGCTTGGAGAAGATATATACATCTATATGTGCCTCACATGAGTTATTTCAAGCCCAAGGAAAGAAGTTAATTGACTCTGAACAGGGCATGTTTACAAACCAGAGATGTCATGTATGATGCATCAGCTTGCCCCTACAGATGTAGGTTAGATTTAGAAGCAATGTAATAAAAAAGGTCCCAAGAAATGATGTCACTGATGAAGATAAATTCTTTAATATTTTTCAAGTGTTACCTGAATTGCATGCAGTCTGTGAAGAACCCTCTCATGTAAAGATATTAATAGGGGGGATTTTTAATTAGCTCAATATGGCAGTGAGAAGCTAGGTAACTATGGAACCTTTTGACCTATTTATAGAGGTAATCACTGATGAGACTCCAAGCCAGGAAGTAAAATAAAATGGTTTTTATTGCAAAATAATCACAGAACCACTCACACACTCAGGCTTCATAGGATCATAGAATCATAGAGTCGGAAGAGACCACAAGGACCATCCAGTCCAAACCCCTGCCATGCCTGAATACACAATCAAATCATTCCTGACAGATGGCCATCCAACCTCTGTTTAGAAACCTCCAAAGAAGGAAACTCCACCGCATTCTGAGGCAGTGTATTCCACTTCTGAACAGCTCTTACTATCAGGAAGTTCTTCCTAATGATTAGGTGGAATCTCTTTTCCTGTAGTTTGAACTCATTGCTCCATGTCCTAGTCTCTGGAGCAGCAGAAAACAAGCTTGCTCCATCCTCAGTATGACATCCCTTCAAATATTTAAACGTGGCTATCATATCACCTCTCAACCTGCTCTTATTCAAACTAAACACACCCAGCTCCCTAAGCCGCTCTTCATAGGGCATGGCTTCCAGACCTCCCACCATCCTGGTAGCCCTCCTCTGGACATGATCCAGCTTCCCAATATCCTTCCTGAGTTGTGGTGCCCAGAACTGGACACAGTATTCCAGGTGAGGTCTGACCAAAGCAGAATACAATGGCACGATTACTTCCCTTGATCTAGACACTATACTCCTATTAATGCAGCCTAGAATCGCATTGGCTTTTTTAGCTGCTGCATCACACTGCTGACTCATGTTCAGCTTGTGGTCCACTAAGACTCCTAGATCCTTTTTGCATGTACTACCATCAAGCCAGATGTCACCCATCCTATATCTGTGCATTTCATTTTTACTGCCCAAGTGTAGTATCCTACATTTCTCCTTGTTGAAATTAATTTTATTAGTTTTGGTCAGCTTTCTAATCTGTTCAGGTCATTTTGGATTCTGATCCCGTCCTCTGGGGTATTAGCTACCTCTTCTAATTTGGTGTCATCTGCAAACTTGATAAGCATACCCTCTATTCCCTCATTCAAGTCATTGATAAAGATGTTGAATAGCGCTTGGCCCAGGACAGAACCCTGTGGCACCCCACTGGTCACTTCTCTCCAAGCTGAAGAGGAGCCATTGGTGACTACCCTTTGGGTTTGGTCAATCAACCAATTACAAATCCACCTAAGAGTTGAATTGTCTAGCCCACAGGTTACTAACTTTTTTGCAAGAATATCATGGGGGACCTTGTCAAAAGCCTTACTGTAATCAAGATACACTACGTCCACAGCATTCCCTTCATCTATCAAGTTTGTAACTCTATCAAAAAAAGAGATAAGATTAGTCTGGCATGACTTGTTTTTGAGAAATCCATATTGACTTTTAGTAATCACTGCATTCCTTTCTAAGTGCTTACAGACTGTCTGTTTAATGATCTGCTCTAGAATCTTTCCTAGTATTGATGTCACTCTGACTGGGTGGTAATTATTTCAGTCTTCTTCCCCCGCTTTAAAGATGGGGACAACATTTGCCCTTTTCCAGTCTGCTGGGACCGCTCCTGTTCTCCAGGAATTCTCAATGATTATTGACAGTGGTTCTGAGATTACTTCTGCCAATTCTTTTAATACCCTTGGATGAAGCAGTCAAGGCTAACAAAAGATAGGAGGAAGCATTGGGATAGAGGAATAGAATTTGGGATGATGCATTACACTGTACCTGTCTGACAAGCAGAGATTTGTGTAGCAGAAGGTACTCAGACAGAGCTCTGATGGTCACACAGCAGACTGACAGAATGATGGGAGGTATGAAAGCCGTGCACACTTTGGCTGTGTTTTGGGGTAATATTTATACTTGATATTTACCCTTAAGGGGTGTTATGAGTGGAAAACAATGTTTGGGTGAGTTTCTCACAGTTAGACAATGGAAGTTCCAGCTTCATAAATGGTTGTTAATGGCTGTAACATTAAGACTGATGGGTTTTAAGGCAACCTCCTATTTGTGTATTAGAGGTGTGAAGACAAGCCATTTGCTGAGGCCTAGGTGTTCCAGCCACTTGATTGTTTTAGTGCATGACTCACTGCCATGTACATCCATGAGAATTAGCACATTCCACCCTAACTACCATTCAAGGGGGCTCCACATAATTATTTCCTGGGCATGTCTGTTCTTGGAAATTTCCAAGACCGCTTCTCAGGTTTTGAGCAAACCTTTACCAGTCCCTATATTTAGGTAGTCCTAGTCTATGCTAACCATGTGAAGTGCCAATATAAGCCAAATTATGAATTATAGCCAATTAGTGAAATATGGAAAGGGGAGGGGTTTCAGTGCATATGATAAAAGAGAAAAGTGGGAGGGAATTTCCCATCATTTGAGTGCACAAGAATGCACTCCCCTAGTCCATTAATAATAAATAGTTTCATTTGCTGTTTTTCCTGTTGCCAAAGAAGGATGTTATAGCCAAAATGTTTCCCTTGTTGTTTTCAAAGTTCTTGGACTACTAGGGGAGACTATCAGATTACTTAAATGTTTCCAGTTTCTAAAAATGCATAGGTTTGCAAAAGCCACTGTGAAATAGACTTGTTCTTATTTTTTAAGATCACATGACATTAATTTAGAACATTTGAAAGATAATGAACATCAGCTGTGATTATAGAAACCACTCCTATAAAATGCTATAGTCTGAAATGACAGATGATCAGGTGTTCATTCATTCTTTACTTACTGTTCTTAGGATAATTATAAGGATTCTGCTTATAAGGAATGGATAAACAGAGAGATTAAGGGGTGACAGGATGAAGTCTTAGATAAAATTTCTTCCATATTATTTAAATGCTGAATTTGAGATAAGCAACTATAGTTATGAAACTATTATACAAAAAGTTTGCTAATGTCTCCAACCACATCAACTCACAAGTAAATGAAAGGTTTTCTGAGCAGGAATGTTCCTGTTTGAGGTTACTTCCAGCCAACACACCCTCCTCCAGGATACTCCATTCCATTCCCTTTCTGTTCCTTCTTTCCATTCTGGCTTGTACTCAGTGGTGTAAGGCTTCTGAATGTGTTCAGTCATTTTAAGTTGGTTTTGAGGAGGGAGTCTTCTTCCCTATTGCTTTATTTTTTTAAAAGATTCTTTGTACCACTGGAAATATTCTCCTCCCCAGCATGTCACCCTCTTGTTTTTTAGTGCCACTGTTAGTCTCAGCACTGGGGATGCAAACCCTTGCTTATTGTTGCTTATTTTGTCCTTGCACAAAAGGATGAATAATTAATAAATTTTCTCTGCATTGTGGGAGAAAATTGAGATTTTTTGCAAAGTTCCCCCTCATATTTAAATGTCCCAGAGTGTTGTGGAGCATTTTTCTGTGCACAAATATGTGTGGGTTTTGTGCAAAAACCTTATTTCCTGTGTACTCCCCCTCCCGAAACACATTTTCTGCACAAAAATTTGTGTTCTTTACACACAAAAATATGTGTTCCTCTGCACAGAAAAATCCTCCCAAAAACTTGTCATGCTCTGCTTCCAGAATTTGGAAATGGACTCTGACTCAGAGAATGAAGCAATAGACATGCCAGAACTTTCTGAACCAGAGCACGAGAATGTTCCAGAGCCACAGGCCTTGGACATAGACAATAGTGCAGTATCAGCTCTAGCAGAGGGTCCTGCTTCTTCAGATACAGTGGACAACTTACTTATATCTACCTTCTCAGCATGGAGACAACAAAAGGAGGGATTAAGGTGGTCTCAGCATATTTAAAGCAAGCAGCAATTAGCTAAGCAGCAGCTGTGTTAGCGACTGAGCTATAAATATACAGTCCTGACCTCCAATCATTGTTGGAGATTATCTGACCTACCTGGTGACCCATCATGTTCCTCCTCAATGTGTTTGACCTGGACTGTGGTTGTTATTCTGAACTCTGTTTGCCTGACTTGGATTCTGCTGGATTACTCTGAACTCTATTTTGCTGGACCTATGCCTTGTTATTTGGATGTTGCTTATGAACTTGTATTTGCTTGCTAGTAAAGTACGTGTCTGACTTCATGCTGCCTTGATACCTTTGCCTATAATTAGTTTGACTGTGGTGTGCCTCTGCTATCAGCTGTTTAGTAATCAACCTTTGGCTGGTTGCCCAGACAGTTTTTGGGCAACACTTTGGAATGTTTGAATACTGTAGGAAAATGTCACAATAGGCTTGCTGCTCTATTATTCTTCCTGACGAGGTTTCCCAACTGTCAGGAAACCCATTCTTCAACCAGTGGATAAATAATAGAGAATATTCTTTCCATCCTGATTTGGCATCTGAGTTTACTATTAGAGAGAAGGGGATTGTCTACATGGGCAATTTACCCCATTTTGCCCCTGTCTTGGAGCCCTGTAGTCCTTACAATGCAGGGCTTTTGCCTTGTTTTATCCCCAGGCAGTCCTTACAACCCTGGGGCAAAGACAGGGCTAAGACTGGGGAAGATGGGGTAGGGCCTGTTAAAGCATTTTTAAAAAAATACAAAAAAAAATTGATTGGGCCCTGCATGACCACAGAAGCCCATTCTGGCACACCAGCCCATTGCTGCAACTGCCCTCTGCCTCACTCTTTTGTAGCCAGGAAGGGATATGTAGCATGAGACTGGTCACATGCATGAGGGTTTGCTCACATTTTGTGGGCCTGCTTCCTGTTTTCAGAGAGTGTGACACAGAAGGCAGTGACTGCGGCTGCAGGAATGGATCAGCATGTTCTTTTGGACTCCAGCCTGTCTCATGCTGGTAACAGGGGAGGAAGGGCCTGATCCACAGGCAGGATACACCAGTGGGGAGCTGGCATATTTTGGCCTGTGTAGATGAGCACAAGGATAATAATGGGATATTTTACAATGTGTAGAGGGAATGAACTATGGAAATGCAGAAAACCATATTTATAAACATGAACATGTAGTAAATTATTCCACTTCTAATTTGCAATATTGGTGTTCAGAAAAGGTAGGGTAAACAAAAGTTTAAATCCTCCATGTACAAATAGATGATATATACTGTTTCCTATATTTGTTCCATTCTCCTGGTGCTCATATAGAGTTCTGTTATGAAGGAAGGACTGATTCCTGTTGGTGAGGTTGTGTGGTAAACCTCTCAACCAACAGTCTGGGAAGTTGCTTAAAGGGGTTGCTGCATGACTGTTTAAGAGAATTAATGATCTCTTATTGTGCTTTCAGTCCTCCAGATGTGTGGACCACAAACACTCAAAATTCTCAGCAAGCCATTGGACATGCTGGCTGGGGCTAATGGGAGTTGTAAACTTACACATCTGGATGGTCCCAGACTGGATAGGGTTTATGTACTTCATTGTGCCACACACCTCTCTACAGAAGTCACTGCTGTGCATGGTAACATACATGGTTAATTGAGTTTTTCTCTCTTGGTTAAAAATGTCTTCACCTTAATATCTCATGTGAAGGACGTTTGCATTGCTTCTCAGTAACAGGCATATTATCACTCACAGAGCTTGGAAAAGTTACTTTTTTGAATTACAGGTCCCAGAATCTGATTACATGTTGTCTGAACCTAATACAATTTTATGTCAAAATACTGGGATTAGCGAACGGACAAATCTTAGGAGATTATCAGACGCTCTAAATATGGCATTATAATGACGCCAGGAGATTGCTAAAGGGCTTCCCTTTCACATGACATCATTCTCCTCTTGTTATGCTCCCGTTCAGCTGTCGTTATGCTGCTGGTGCTGCTTTTTATTCATGGGCTAAACTGTGAATGGATCCCTCCTTCTGTTTCTGTGATGGATTTGCCTGCGAGTGAAAAGGTGCCTGTTTTGCTGGTGCAATCCTTGCATCAATGGGAGGTCAATGCCAGAACACTTCCTGGTGACATCAGGACATCCAGGTAAGTGACACAAAATTTTAAGTGTGTTTTTGTGATTGCTGTTACTTTTTACTTTTTATTTTTGAATTTCCCACACTCTTTGTCTTCTTGCGAGAATAGCTGGGATTTCAAACCAGGAAGTGAAGGGAGCTCAATTCGAGCTCCATTCACTCTTGGGCTGCCGTGGAAGCACAAACAAGGTAGGCTTGAAACTTTTTGTTACTGTGGCATGACAGGGACAGGAGCGGGGTGGGAGAGGAGATTGCGGGATGGGAACACTTTTTTGTCCCATCTGATAATCTCCTTAGTATTTAAAGACAGTCATCAATGAAGACTTTAAACAGGGATTTTATGCATAATAGTAGCATGGTTTAATCCAAAATTAGCATTTCTCTCCCCACTCCCTCCATAGCTTCTTCTTTAAGTTGTCACAAATGTACTATAATAAACAGCAGAGTAATGACAGGACTATGTAGGTGGAGGTAGAGTTTGGTCTAAAAATGGCTGACACACAAGTAATGAGGCCCAACTGAGAAATGAGTGCGTCACTAGCTGATGCATTAGTCACCCTATGTTACAATCCATTGTGAAACTTAACGTCTTCTGAGTAATGCAAATAGACATAATGGGATGCAGCTTGGGAAATTGAGTTATTTGTTTTGAGGAAAACACTTTCTCACTAAACTGTTTCCCCAATAATTAGTACAGTAGCAATGAGAACCACCTACTTTACCAGACATTGCCAGTTTAAGGGATAATCTAATAACGCTGAATTGTTCAACACGTTCTTAAGTTCTGCTATTCAGGCATGACACAGCATTATTTCTTTCAGCTAGTTCAGGAAACAGTTAAAACAGTTATGTGGAAAACATATTCACATAGGGACCAAAACAGAGCTCTCCATTTTCACAAAAATATTTAAAATAATTTGGGAGAGGGAACTATGTGTTTCAATGGAGTAGCGGTACCCCTTCTGAGGAGATTATCGGATGTGGGGGAACGTGCCAAAAATTGTGTTCCCAACCACGCCAGAAGATCGCTAGGAGAACAGGAAGGGTGACCTTACCAGACACTTGCATCCTTCTGCCATTCCAGGGGTGTAGTGCTGCCACAGATTAGGCTCCATCTTCCTATTGCGGGACAAGCTGTTAATAAAATGGGATGCTTTACTCACGGCTATGTTATGCCTCCGGGACACTGGAGGATGTCATTGTCTGATAAGCTTCCCCCCTCCTGTTCTTCTAGCAGTATTTTGGTGCATTTTTTTTGCCATGTCTGATAATAATAATTTTGGACCCCACATCTCCATCCACCCCCCCTCCAAACACAGAGCTTCTATCAGACCCCTAGGAGAAACAACATTGTAAAGTGAGTGCTGTAAGACATCAAATTTATCTTGAAGCAGTAGTGGGACTGGAGAGTGCAGAGAGGCTGAACTACACTAGATGACACCATCAAGGAGAGGGGAAACACCAGCCTTAGGACATTATCAGACTAGCATCTAGAAATGCTGTAATTCCACAAATGAAGATAGTGGGAACATTGTGGCATTATTATTGCATGTAGCTGTAATCATGTGAAAGAAACACCATGGAATTATCGCACGATGACCACTAGGGCTTTAAGAATGGGAGTTTATTTCTGCGATTTGGGATGGGTGAGATTTTAGTGGTTCTTGTGAGAAGACACAAGCATGCCTAAAACTCCAAAAAACCCTTAATCAAAAAAGTAAATGAACACACAAGCACTGAAACAAACCTAAAAAACATGCAAACTAAAGGGGACAGTACATAAAAAGAGTGTCCTGTGCTTCGTTTTCACATTCTCACATGGAAGTTTTCTTGCTGAGAACCGCCCATTCACACTGTAATCTCACGATTACAATAGAATGTGGTTTCACATGCAGTCAATAGTACAAAAAAGTGCTATTGATGATCTATTGATGGCTTGTACCATGAATTGCAAATAACACCTTTTTAGCAGCTGGAGCACAGAGTAAGAATGCAAATATGTCATTGTCGTGTGATAGCGGGGCCCATTCATGCTACCCTGACATTGTAATCCCGCAATTTTTGCTGTGTTTGATAATGTCCTTAGTGACCTTAGTGCCACAGTCTCAAAGTCCTTCATACCAAGTGTTGTGGTTGGGTACAGATGGTCAGTGGTGTGGAGGGTGGGCAGGGTTGGCCAAGTGTGTGAGTGCCATGGAAGATGGTTCTTAATGCTATACCTTAAATCTATTTTATAATCATGTAATAACCAGAGCTTGTTGACATAATTCCAACTATTAGACCCAACAAGAGAAGATCAATTGAATCTGCTTGGGTAACTTACTGTATACAACTTACATAAGTGTTATCTTCTCAAATTCTCATTGATTCAGTGGACCTTCTGTAGTGGGAAGTAACAATTGGATTTAGCCTCGAATGCCACTCTCAGGATTCTGAGATTCTGGGAGCTATACATGTACAAGTACATTTTCCAAGCTCAGAAATTAACATTAGCTAAAACACATTGGAAACTGTTTAATGCAGTGTAGATATGTAAATTGCTATTGCTTAAAACAATTTGTAAGTCGCTCTGATAGCTTTGAGGCTAAAGAGCGAGGTATAAATAAATAAATAAATAAATAAAACCAAAACATTGAGGTTCACCTACTCAACCATTTCACTACCATTTTGGTGGATGAGATATTTTATGGTGGGATTTTCAATACCATTCAGGGTTTTTTTAATGAGGAAAAAATTGAGGAGATGTGAAATGTTATGCTTTATTTTGAAAATAATATTAATGTTTGAGTTTATTATAGATTTACTTTATTGTCTATTTACTCTATTGTCAATTATAGGCTGTATAATTAATGTCTATGATCATTAGGTTTTAAGAATATTCTCAAAAGGTAGAAGAAAGATGGGAGTGAAGAACAAAGAAGTAGTAATGACAGAAAGATAGGTTTGTAAATAGTAGAGCCAGCTTTGTGCAGTGGTTTGAGTGATGGACGAGGACTCAGAGAGAGGAGGGTTCAAATCCCAGCTGAGCCATGGAGATCCACTGGGTGACTTTGGGCAAGTCACACCGTTTCTCAGCCTAAGAGGAGGACAATGGCAAACTTCTCTCTGAATAAATCTTGCCAAGAATAATAGAATCATAGAGTTAGAAGAAGTCACAAGGGCCATCTAGTTCAACCCACTGCTATGCAGGAATACACAATCAAAACATCCCCGACAGAGGGCCATCCAACCTCTGTTTAAAAACCTCCAAAGAAGGAGACTCCACCACACTCCAAGGCAGCGCATACCACTGCTGAATAGCTCTTACTGTGAGGAACTTCTTCCTAATGTTTAGGTGGAATCTCTTTTGCTGTAGTTTGAGTCCATGGCTCCATGTCCTAGTCTCTGAAGAAGCAGAAAACAAGCTTGCTCCATCCTCAATATGATATCCCTTCCCCGATCCTGGTGGCAGCAGCGGTGTGTGGGGGGAACCACGGAGAGGAGGAGGGAGAGGAGAAGGAAAGAGCCATCCTCCCTTCCCTGATCCCAGTAGAGGAGGTGCAGAGGGCAGCTTCAGGGAGGAGAGAGTCATCCTCCCCCAATCTTTTCACTGATTCATCCTCTTCCCCTTCCCCATGGCTGCCACCAGTGCCACTGCAATCAGGTCCCTTCTGTCACACACACACACACACACACACACACAAGGTAAATTGCACAATCATGCCTGTGCACCCCAACCAATCAGATGGTCTGTTCTTTCCACTGCAGACGGCACGACAATTTGCGTGGTTGTCTTAATGGTCAGGGGTGTACATTTCCCTCAGAGTTTTTTTAAAAACCCTGGGGAAATCCCCGAAATCTCCAATCACACTGTTTTTGTGTTTTTTAGCCCCCCCTCCTTCTGAATACTCTGATTCAACCCAGTATCTCATTTAGACCTATGGGATTCCCCACAAATTCCATTAGGATTATTTTTGCTATTTAGACAAGTTTTCAGGCTTGACTTATCAAATTCCCATTAATTCATTGGGTCTATTCTAGGTAAGACTAGCAATAGGATTTAGGTTAGAAGAAGGTAGATGTAGGCTTGGGGATCGTATGCGAGAATCATAGAATCATCGATTTGGGAGAGACCACAAGGACCATCTAGTCCAACCCCCTGCCATGCAGGAATACACGATCAAATCATTCCTGACATTGGCCAGTCAGCCTCTGTTTAAAAACTTCCAAAGAAGGAGATTCCACCACACTAAGAGGCAGCGTATTCCACTTCTAAAGAGCTCTTACGGTCAGGAAGTTCTTCCTAATGTTTAGGTGGAATCTCTTTTCCTGCAGTTTGAGT
Organism: Gambelia wislizenii; assembly: GCA_030847615.1. NCBI lineage: Eukaryota > Metazoa > Chordata > Lepidosauria > Squamata > Crotaphytidae > Gambelia > Gambelia wislizenii. Next base: position 254,530,376 of record JAUMIR010000004.1, read on the forward strand.
TCATTGCTCTGTGTCCTAGGAGATTATCAGGCAGGAATGCAAAAAGCATTTCTATCCCACAATCTCCAATCCCGTCCCTGTCCTGGCACAATAACTCTCCCCATTAGATTTAGCTACTTTGGTGTCTGAAGGCAGCCCAGGCAGGAAGAGAGCTCTAACAGAGCTCTGTTTACTTCCTGGATCAAAATCTTGCCCATTATCATGAGAAGATGTGAGTGTGGGAAATTCAAAAATAACAAGAAAAATAACAAGAAAAAGGTTTACACAAGCACATAAACACAATAAAAAATAACAAGTAACCTGGGAAGGTTCAAATATATATGAATATATATATTCATATATATAATATATATATGGTAACCTACCTTGTTTTTGCGATCCCACTCAGAAGTGTTCTGGCATGACGATGCCACGAGGTTTCAAATGCTGGCAATGCCGGCACAGAAACAGAATGGGTGATCTATTGACGGCTCGGCTGTCAATTAAATAGAAAACCATAGTGATGCCAGCAGAACACAAAAGGATGTTGTCGTCTGATATTGGCATCCTTTTGTATTCTGCTGGCATCATTATGGCACCATATTAGTCATGTCTGATAATCTCCCTAGTTTCTGGAGCCTCAGAAAACAAGCTTGCTCCATCCTCAGCATGACAGCCCTTCAAATATTTAAACATGGCTAACATATCACCTCTTAAACTTCTCGTACACCATACATTTGTGTTCCATATTTAGAAATGTTTTGGTATTTTAACTTTACAATATGGTACTTAATGTAAATCATATTATAAAATTGCTTCATTTCCAAGGTTTGCATAGCACTCCCAATTTAAAAAAAAAAATCCTACCCTGAGTTGATTTATCACCTTATATATCTGTCTTACATATTGATAATAGGTGTATTACAACTGTGTCCAATAACTCAAACAGTAATTAAAATTCACTTTGAGAATGTGTAGTGATCTGAAAAGGATGGTACACAGACATCCTTTGGACATGCCAGAAAATATTGATGGAGAAAACGTTTTAAGTCCCTAGAGCATCATGAGCCTTGTTCAAAGAGCAGGCTGCCTTTCATCTAAGAAAAAGAAAAGCATCTTACAGTTTTTGAATGTGTTTCATATAACCTCTAATTCATGGGAGATCTAGTTCTAATATTAGAAGTTGCCTTATTTTATCAAAGTAAAGGATTTGTCAGATGCCAATAGCCTGGAACATTTCACTCCATTTCAAATTATTCTTTTGTTTGCTCACTAAGATTTCAGATTTATAGTTTTGTTCTTGAAGTGCATTTTATAGTATTCTTGGAATTGGTATGAAGACAACTGCATTGGATCAATGATGTTTGTTTTACACAAGAGTATGGATAATCCTTTATTGCAGAGCAGGGAATCTAAAGGATACATGAAAGAAACTATCTAAAGGACACTGTTCAGCACAGCATTAGTTAAGTACTCAATAGCCCATCCAAGCTCAATGGAGAAGAATCTTGTCTTCTGTGGTAGTGGTGGGGTGGAGATGGAGAAGATGGAAGGGCTATTGTTTCAAGTTCCCATTTGATTTCAGTGGGAGCATTTAACTTATGGCATTTCCATTTCTGGTATAACATTACACTAATGTTAGGGTTGGCTTAGGCCAGTAGCAATCACACCTTTCTGATTATATCCTGCTTTACTCCTTTTCAGGTGGTGCCCATTTTTCTTTCCTGCTCCATTGGAATTCATTCAATATTATGGTTATGTTTGAAAACCTTTGCCCTTAGTGTAGCAAACAGACATATTCCAAACAGTTTGGAAGGACAAATACTTAACACCGAGTATCTTACTGCTCTATCTGTGCAGGAGTGCCCATTTCAATCAGATCTTTTCCTAGATATATGAGCTGGTGATTTACATTGGTATAGCTGGAGGTTATGCTAGTGTAATTACTTTTCTAGATGTTGAGCAAGGAGGTATCCAGTATCCTTTTGTGCAGTGCTCTTACCTGCCTGTGCAACTGCAGCTGGATGATGCCTGGGCAAACCTCTGCCCCCTTGACCCAAACAGCCACTAATTTACCCTTCCAAACCTCCAGCATAAATGGGCTGGCAAACTATGCTCCAAAAGCATCAAACAGGATTTTGGCGATGATCAACTTAATTTAATATATATGCCTGGTTCATAACAATATCCTATGCACTTTTCCCCCTTTCTTTCTTTCTTTCTTTCTTTCTTTTTGCATTTGCAAACAAAAATAAAAAGTAGCTCAAAACAACATTATGCTTATGTTAGCTTAATGTTTTGCAGGTGCAACTATAACATAATTTTGCATAGATCCCTGAGGCTCACATATCTTCTAGTTTCAATGAGACAACAGACCTTAGCATCCTGCATCCTTCCAACTACCATAAATCTAGGATAGGAGTGTGCTGTTGGTACTAATCCTATCTTCACCCATCATAGTAGGATCCTATAATTACTTATGTTTGAAAACATTGGACATGTTGTTTAATTTGTTCTGATCACACAAGTAGCATAGAACATTACAGAAGCTGGTATTTCATGTTTTAATTGTGATGGTGAATGAGAGCAGGTCAACACTGGATGTAAGACATGAAGTGGGAGGAAAGCAGAGACTGATAGCAGGAAGAATGATGAATTGTTTAAGTCTTAAAAGGCTTATCCTATACTTACAGGCAATTCTGCTTAGCTCTCTATGGCTTGTCTTTTAGAACTCACTTGGCACTTTATTAATTTTTGGTGCCTCTCAGGAAGTGGAACCGAGCAAGATGCTAAAACATATCCAGTGTAACTTTGCAGATTTATGCCTGTCATATATTTTTTCCTCTGTTGTTACCTAGAAGAGTTTGCACTTGACAAAGATATGAATATAATGAGGACTATTTCAAGCACTGTACCTTGTTAACGATTCTATTTTCTTTGTGAAAACTTGCCCATAATGCTTTATTGATGGCATACTGTTTGAAGTTTCTGAACTACATTCATATGCTCTCAGAAGCATTTTAATTTCAATATCTGTATGATCAGTTTAAAAAGGCATATAAAAGAACACCCGTTCTTCCTTGGATGAAGCAGAAGCATTGTTAGAAAAACCAAACCAAAGCAAACCAAAGCAAACCAAACCCAAATGCACCATGCTAGTAAATGCAGAGACAGAACTGTATTCAGTTTTTGCAAATTACCATTTTCAGTGTTGAATGGAACCATCAAAGGGCATAAAAAGGGCATTCACCACCTTTCATTCACCATATTCTGTTGATAGTGAATTCAGCAGCTGCTGCTTTGTAGCCAAGAAGAAAAGTGTATTTTTTCCTGAGAAGGATAGTTTTGAGTAGGTATTAAATTTGGCCACATATCAATGTCATCTGATGGCAAATACAACTAATTCAGTGTGAGAGCCACGTTTCTTTGCAAGGATCAATGAGTGGCAGGCTGCTTTTCCCCTCCTCCATAAATGACAGAGAAGGAGAGTAAAGAGCAGAGGGGAGGGATGGAGTAGAAATGCCATTATGGTTGGGAGAGTACATATGTAGTTATCATAGGGCATTCTGCCAATCAGCCACACCAGGGGCAGTAAGAATATACTTATACCACCGCCTACCCAAAAACTCTGCTGTATTTCCATTTGCCACAAGGAATCCTATCATTCAGCTGCCGTGCAGAGAAAGGCATGCATTTACAGATAAAATTGTACCCTGTCCATGAACTTGGTTGCCGCTGTTTATGTGCCTTCAAGTCAACTTTGACTTGTGGCAACCCTATCATAAGATTTTCTTGGCAAGATTTATTCAGAAGAGGTTTGCTCTATGACTGAGAGTGTGTGACTTGCCCATGGTCATCCAGTGGATCACAGGTCCCCAAATTCACAAGGGGTACCTCCTTGTGTCCTGTGATGGAGGGGTGCAGAGTCATTACTTTCTTCCTGGCAGTGAGGTAGAGTGATTGAAAATCAGTGTGGCCTGCACAGACTCCTTGAAATGGTTTTCCCTGGGCTGGCTCATAGGATGGCAAGTTGGTGCATCCAGAGAGTGAGACTTCCTAGACAGTCATGAATGGGGAAGTTTCCTCTATGGTGTGCCTAGGAGACATATAAACACTTTCCTGCTGCACTTCAGGGACATCTTGTTGACTTTTTAGTTTCCAGTCAAGGAACTGGGTAGTCCATCAGTGATGCACAAAACTGAGAGTCCTGCCATCCAGCAGGCCTATTGGGAATTCTGCATGACTCCAACAAGGGCAAATGTTCCAGTTCTAGGAGCCATGTACATCACTGGACCTAGGAAGGCCGCACATCTCCCAGACTTCCCAAGGGTATTTTGGTTTTGGAAACAGATTTATTCAGTATTTTTTTTTAAATGAATGCAGTTGGGGGAATATCAGGGAAGTAGAAAGTGATACTGGGGCCCTTTGTTGGCTCCTGGTCACAAAAGTTGCCCAGGGCTGCATGCAGCCCATAAGCTACACTTTGCCCATCTCTGCCATAATGGATTCTGAAGGTTTTAACAGACATACCCATATGAGTACAAGGGCAGCTGCATCTGCTTTATACCCAAGTTACAGTGGAACAACATAGTGGCTTGTGTGCTTGTGGGGTCCTATCTATAATTTATATTTATTTTTAATTTATATTTGTTTAATATTTTTTTATGGGGGAGGGTGGGAATGGGGGGTGTTTAGGGATTTTTATCTGTATTGTATTTTAATTTTTGTGAGCCGCCCCGATTGTTTTAACAGAGGGGCGGGGTATAAATAATAATAATAATAATAATAATAATTATTATTATTATTATTATCTTCACATGTTTGCCTGAGCAAATAATCTGTGTTATATGCTTCCTTGGTCATCCACACCTCTCCACTGATGCCCCCTTGTCATGGGAGAGAGGCTTTCGTGCCCTAATGATGTTTTGAGCTATGCTGGCAGTAGCATAATAGCCACCGGTAGGGTCTCCCATGCCAGACAGTTCAAAACCGAAGGGTCTGATAAAGAGCATCAAAGGGAGGATGGGCTCTCTAGCTTTATGGCAACCATCCTAGGAGAAGGAAAACTCTAATCCCAAACCCGGGCAGATAGTGCTTGTCCAACCCTGTAAGGTCAGCCATCTAAGAGAAGGAAACTCTAATCAAACCTACGACCCGAGGACCTCGCTGCTACCGTCCATGCTTACAAGGCCACAGCAGATGAACTTTTGGTTTAAAGGGTGAGGCCAGTTCTGTGCATGCTGTACTCCACCAGAAAAATCCATTGCACAGGCTCAAAGGACAAATCCAATTCTGAAAAAGCCCTGTAGCGATAGGCAAGGGACAAAACGTCAGGTGTAAAGACGCATTGGAAGCCGCAGACCCAACTCATGCTTGCATGCAGGTGGCTCAGGACTTTGGTCGCTTGAGGCTGACCTGGGAGATGACAGTCTTGTTCGGCAGCATCCTGAATGACCAAGCAGCCTTTTTTAAGGAGAGCAAGGCTTGCTCCATATGGAGAGGGGCCTAGAAAAGGTGGCCTAATGAACGCTCATCCCCATCTACCTGGTTGGCTAGCTGCGGCCAGCGGGCATCTTCTGATGGGGTCAAACCAAGGCAAAGAAACAAAGTCTCACGCCGGCCTCCAAAGTGTAAATAAACTCATACTTGCATGCTGGAACATCAGACCCATGTGAGACTCTGCAGATAGTGGATGGCCTGAGTGTCATTCTTCTCTAACAGCCCATGAACGATCATGACTTAATATTGACATTGCTGCTCTTAGTGAAGTTTGTCTCCATGAGGAAAGCAGCCTTAAAGAACACGGCACCGGCTACACACTTTACTCGTCTGGCAAACCCAAAACCAAAAAACATCTTTCAGGAGTAGGCTTTATGATTAAAAACTCCATTGCCTCCAAACTCTAAACCTTGCCAACCGGACACTCTGATTGCATTATTTCCTTATGCCTCCTAAATGTTGTTGTTCTCTTTAGTATATATGCCCCAAATATGCAAGCCGACCCTGTAGAGAAAGACTAATTCTACACAGACCTATGCCACCTGATACAAAAAGTCCCTGTAGAAGACAAAATTATTATCCTTGGTGACTTCAATGCCAGAGTAGGAAAGAACTCCGAAGCCTGGAAAGATGTCTTAGGCAAGCATGGTGTTGGAAATTGCAATGATAACGGATGCCTCTTGCTAGAGTTCTGTGCAGAACAACAGCTGACTATTACAAACACTATATTACAACAGAAAGATAGTTTGAAAACAAGCTGGATGCATCCCCGATCCAAACATTGGCACCTCATTGACAATGTTCTAGTCCGCCAGAGAAACATTCACAATGTCCGTCATACTCGAGTGATGCCCAGTGCAGAAAGCCAAACAGATCATCGCGTCGTAAGATGTAAACTAAACCTTCATCTTAAGTTCAAACCTAAGAGGGGTGGCATCTTAGAGGAGACTCCAAGTCAACAATCTTCAACAATCTTCAACAAGCTACCACGAGAGACAACTTCCAGGCAAATCTGCAAACAAAACTTGAAGACCATCCTACAGATCCTACTTCTACAGTGCTTTGGCAACATATCTAAAACAGTATCCTCCAGTCTGCGGAAGAATCCCTCAGGTTCTCCCACAAGAAAAGTCAAGACTGGTTTGATGAAAACAACCAAGAGATCCAGGAGCTGTTGGCAAGGAAGAGAACTGATCACCAGGCATACCTTGCCCAGCCAAGTTGCCATGTAAGAAAAGCAACTTTCCGTCTCACATGTAGTAAATTTCAACAAAAACTCCGAGACATGCAGAACAAGTGGTGGATCAATATAGTAGAAAAGACACAATGCTGTGCAGATCTGGGTGATCTTAGAGGATTTTATGAAGCTCTTAAAGCAGTGTTTGGACCTACTTATCAGGTCCAAAGCTCCTTAAACAGTACAGATGGTCAAACATTAGTTACTGATAAAGTCTCCATCCTGAATCAATGGGCTGAACATTTTCAAAGTCTCTTTAGTGCCAACCGAGTAGTCCAAGGCTCAGCTATCCAGCATATGATACAGAAACTGATGAAAAATGAATTGGACATAGCTCCCACTTTGGAAGAGACCCTTAAGGCCATACAGCAGATGAAAAACGGCAATAGTAATAATAATAATATAATAATAAATTTTTATTTTTAACCCGCCCCTCTGCTCAGCAACCGGGGCGGCGTACAACAAGATTAAAACATCAGGTTAAAACAATCCCTCCCCATCCTAACCCTCCCACCCCTTAAAACTAAATTAAACTTATGAAGAGTTAAAACAAGAATAAAATATGATAAATAAATAAATAAATAAATAACGGCAACGATGGCAAGGGGGTAGGTAGCAATCAGTCCACTGGAACCGGGAAGTTATTCCGGGAAGGCCTGCCGGAAGAGATCCGTCTTTAGCACTTTCTTGAAGCTATCAAGAGTAGTGATAAGACGGATCTCATCCAGCAGGCCATTCCAAAGTCTGGGAGCCGTAGAAGAGAAGGTCCTCTGGGAGGTCTGCGACAGCCTAGTTTTCATAGGTTGCAGCAGGTTCCTCCCAGAGGACCGAAGTGCGTGGGGGGGATTGATGGAATCCCACTTGAAGTTTGGAAACACGGAGGTCATGCTCTCTCTGGCTTTTCTTCGCAAACGAAGATTCAGGAAGGACTCATCCCGCGCTTTCTGCAAGCATGCTGATGACTAAAAAGGCCAATCCGAGATAAACAAGTCCGGTTGCAAAAAGCACAGCAGAAGGTCTCCTTGGGTGATGTTTTTGGGTTGTGATTCTTTCTGCGTTGTCGTTTCTCTTCAAGATTTGTTCGTCGTGAGTTCTCAAATAAGGCTGCAGCATTGTGGATAGTGCGTCTCCATGCCTCCCGATGTGAGGCCAGGGCGGACCACTGTTGGTGATCAATTTGGCCGAGCCTGAGATGTTGTTTCAGGGAGTCTTTGTATCGCTTTTTTGGAGCGCCCCTCTTACGCTGACCCGTGGTGAGTTCACCGTAGAGGAGTATTTTTGGGAGGCGATGGTCCTCCATCCTAGAAACGTGCCCTGCCCAGCGCAGCTGTGTTCTCAATATCATGGCCTCGATGCTGGTGATCCCTGCTTGCTCAAGGACAGCAACATTCGTCACATAGTCAGTCCAGTGTATATTTAGGATTGTGCGTAGACAGCGCTGATGAAAGCGCTCGAGGAGTTGTAGGTGGTGGCGATAGGTGACCCATGTTTCAGATCCATAAAGGAGGATAGACAGTACGATGGCTCTATACACACTGATTTTTGTGCTTTGCCTCAGGTGTTTATTGCTCCAGACTCTTTTGTGAAGTCTTCCAAATGCACTATATGCCTTTGCTAATCTGTGATCGATCTCTTTGTCAATCTTGGCATCTGAGGAGATGATGCTTCCCAGGTAGGTGAACTGCTGAACGGACTTGAGCACTGATTTGCCGACGGCAATGTGGGGATGGTGGTGTTCGTCCTGTGGTGCAGGCTGGTAAAGAACTTCTGTTTTCTTCAGGTTGACTTCTAGCCCAAACAGCTCTGCAGCTGTTGCAAAGCAGGATGTTAGGCGCTGCAGAGCTGCTTCTGTGTGGGCAACAAGGGCAGCATCATCGGCGAAGAGCAGCTCACGGACTAGATAGTTTAGAGTCTTAGTGTGAGCCCTCAGACGGCTTAAGTTAAACAAGCTACCATCAGTACGGTAGCGTATATAGATGCCGTCGTCTTCTTCAAGCTCTGCCAAAGCCCTTTGGAGCATCGTGCTAAAGAAGATTGTAAATAAAGTTGGTGCAAGAACACAACCTTGCTTCACTCCATTAGTTATTAGAAAGGGCTCTGAAAGAGCATCGCCATATCTGACTTGACCACGCTGTCCCTCGTGTAGCAAGATAATCATTTTAAGGAATTTGGGGGGACATCCTAGTCTTTCCAGGATCTGCCACAGACCTTTTCTACTTACAGTGTCAAAGGCTTTGGTGAGGTCGACAAATGTTACATAGAGACCCTTGTTCTGCTCCCTACATTTTTCTTGCAGTTGCCTAAGGGCAAATACCATGTCTGTAGTGCTCCTATTGGCTCTGAAGCCACATTGGCTTTCAGGGAGAAGTTCTTCTGCAATAGCAGGAACTAACCTGTTCAGGAGTATCCTTGCAAGGATTTTTCCAGCAATAGAGAGCAGTGTTATGCCTCGATAGTTTGAGCAATCGGATTTTGCTCCTTTTTTCTTGTACAGGGTGATGATGACTGCATCTCGGAGGTCTGATGGCAGTTCCCCTTTTTCCCAGCAATTCACAAGGAATTCGTGGAATTTTTCGTGGAGTGCATGACCTCCGTGTTTCCAAACTTCAGGTGGGATTCCATCAATCCCAGCTGCCTTGCCATTTTTCATCTGCTGTATGGCCTTAAGGGTCTCTTCCAAAGTGGGAGCTATGTCCAATTCATTTTTCATTGATTTTTGTATCATATATTGGATAGCTGAGGCTTGGACTACTCGGTTGGCGCTAAAGAGACTTTGAAAATGTTCAGCCCAACGATTTAGGATGGAGGCTTTATCAGTAATTAATGTTTGACCATCTGTACTGTATAAGCAGCTTTGGACCTGATAAGTAGGTCCAAACACTGCTTTAAGAGCTTCATAAAATCCTCTATGATCACCCAGATCTGCACAGCATTGGGTCTTTTCTGCTATATTGATCCACCACTTGTTCTGCATGTCTCGGAGTTTTTGTTGTAGTTTGCTACATGTGAGGCGGAAAGCTGCTTTTCTTACATGACAGGTTGGCTGGGCGAGGTATGCCTGGTGAGCAGCTCTCTTCCTTGCCAACAGCTCCTGGATCTCTTGGTTGTTTTCATCGAACCAGTCTTGATTTTTCTTGTGGGAGAAGCCAAGAAGGGATTCTTCTGCAGACTGGAGGATACTGTTTTTGATATGTTGCCAAAGCACTGTAGGAGAAGGATCTGTAGGATGGTCTTCAAGTTTCGTTTGTAGATTTGCCTGGAAGTTGTCTCTCATGGTAGCTTGTTGAAGATTGTTGACTTGGAGTCTCTTCTTTAAGATGCCACCCCTCTTAGGTTTGAACTTAAGATGAAGATTTAGTTTACATCTGACGAGGCGATGATCTGTTTGGCATTCTGCACTGGGCATCACTCGTGTATGACGGACATCACGAATGTCTCTCTGACGGATTAGAACGTAGTCAATGAGGTGCCAATGTTTGGATCGGGGATGCATCCAGGTTGTCTTCAAGCTATCTTTCTGCTGAAAGATTGTGTTTGTAATAGTCAGCTGTTGTTCTGCACAGAACTCTAGCAGGAGGCGTCCGTTATCATTGCAATTTCCAACACCATGCTTGCCTAAGACACCTTTCCAGGCTTCGGAGTTCTTTCCTACTCTGGCATTGAAGTCACCAAGGATAATAATTTTATCTTCTACAGGGACTTTTTGTATGAGTTGGCGTAGGTCTGTGTAGAATTTGTCTTTCTCTACAGGGTCAGCTTGCATAGTTGGGGCATATATACTAAAGAGAACAACATGTGGGAGGCGTAAGGAAATAATGCGATCAGAGTGTCCTGTTGGCAAGGTTTCGAGTTTGGAGGCAATGGAGTTTTTAATCATAAAGCCTACTTCTGAAAGATGTTTTTCGGTTTTGGGTTTGCCAGACCAGTAAAGTGTGTAGCCGGCGCCATGTTCTTTAAGGCTGCCTTCCTCATGGAAGCGAACTTCACTAAGAGCAGCGATGTCAATATTAAGCCGTGATAGTTCAAGGGCTATTAGGGCAGAACGACGCTCAGGCCGTCCACTATCTTCAGAGTCTTGCATGGTTCTGATGTTCCAGCATGCAAGTGTCAGTTTATTTACACCTTTGGAGGCCGGTGTGTGCCTTTGTTTCTTTGCCTTGGTTTGACCGCATCAGAAGATTCCCGTTGGCCGCGGCTAGCCAACCAGGTAGTTGGGGATGAGCTTTCTTTAGGCCACCTTTTCTAGGCCCCTCTCCATGTGGAGCAAGCAGTGCTCTCCTTAAAAAAGGCTGCTTGGTCGTTCAGAATGCTGCCGAACAAGACTGTCATCTCCCGGGTCAGGCTTGAGCGACCAATGTCCTGAACCGCCTGCATGCAGGGTTGGGGCTGCGGCTTCCAGTGCATCTTTACACCTGCCGGTTTCGTCCCTCGCCAGTCGCTACAGGGCTTTTTTTGGAAATGGATTTGTCCTTCGAGCCTGTGCAATGGATTTTTCTGGTGGAGCGCAGTGTGCACAGAACTGGCCTCACCCTTTAAACCAGAGATTCATCTGCCGTGGCCTTGCAAGCATGGACGTGGCAGTGAGGTCCTCGGGCCGTAGGTTTGATTAGAGTTTCCTTCTCTTAGATGGTTGACCTTACAGGGTTGGACGAGCACCATCTGCCCGGGTTTGGGATTGGAGTTTTCCTTCTCCTAGGATGGTTGCCATAAGGCTAGAGAGCCCATCCTGCCCTTTGACACTCTTTGTCAGACCCTTCGGTTTTGACCTGTCTGGCATGGGAGACCCTACCAGTGGCTATTATGCCACCGCCAGCATAGCTCAAAACATCATTAGGGTACGCAAGCCTCTCTCCCACGACAAGGGGGCGTCAATGGAGGTCATGCACTCCACGATAAATTCCATGAACTCCTTGTGAATTGCTGGGGAAAAGGGGAACTGCCATCAGATCTCCGAGATGCAGTCATCATCACCCTGTACAAGAAAAAAGGAGCAAAATCCAATTGCTCAAACTATCGAGGCATAACACTGCTCTCTATTGCTGGAAAAATCCTTGCAAGGATACTCCTGAACAGATTAGTTCCTGCTGTTGCAGAAGAACTTCTTCCTGAAAGCCAATGTGGCTTCAGAGCCAATAGGAGTACTATAGATATGGTATTTGCCCTTAGACAACTGCAAAAGAAATGTAGAGAGCAGAACAAGGATCTCTATGTAACATTTGTCAACCTCACCAAAGCCTTCGACACTGTGAGTAGAAAAGGTCTGTGGCAGATCCTGGAAAGACTAGGATGTTCCCCCAAATTCCTTAAAATGATTATCTTGCTACACGAGGGCCAGCACAGTCAAGTCAGGTATGATGATGCTCTTTCAGAGCCCTTTCTAATAACTAATGGAGTGAAGCAAGGTTGTATTCTTGCTCCAACTTTATTTACAATCTTCTTCAGCATGATGTTCCAAAGGGCTACGGCAGAGCTTGAAGAAGAAGACGGCATCTATATATGTTACCGTACTGATGGTAGCTTTTTTAACTTAAGCCGTCTGAGGGCTCGCACTAGGACTCTAAACTATCTAGTCCGTGAGCTGCTCTTCGCTGCTGCTGCTGCCCTTGTTGCCCACACAGAAGCAGCTCTGCAGTGCCTAACATCCTGCTTCGCAACAGCTGCAGAGCTGTTTGGGCTGGAGGTCAACCTGAAGAAAACAGAAGTACTCTACCAGCCTGCACCACAGGACGAACACCACCATCCCCACATTGCCATCGGCAAATCTGTGCTCAAGTCCGTTCAGCAGTTCACCTACCTGGGAAGCATCATCTCCTCAGATGCCAGGATTGACAAAGAGATCGATCACAGATTAGTAAAGGCATATAGCACATTTGGAAGACTTTACAAAAGAGTCTGGAGTAATAAACATCTGAGGCGAAGCACAAAAATCAGTGTGTATAGAGCCATTGTACTGTCTATTCTCCTTTACGGGTCTGAAACATGGGTCACCTATTGCCACCACTTACGACTCCTCAAACGCTTTCATCACGCTGTATACACACAATCCTAAATATACACTGGACTAACTATGGGATGAATGTTGCTGTCCTTGAGCAAGCAGGGATCACCAGCATTGAGGCCATGATATTGAGAACACCGCTGCGCTGGCCAGGGCACGTTTCTAGGATGGAGGACTATCGCCTCCCAAAAATAGTACTCTACGGTGAATTCACCACAGGTCAGCATAAGGGGGGCGCTCCAAAAAAGCGATACAAGGATAACACCTCAGGCTCGGCCAGATTGATCACCAACAGTGGTCCGCCCTGGCCTCACATCAGGAGGCATGGAGACGCACTCTCCACAATTCTGCAGCCTTATTTGAGATCTCATGCCGAACAAGTCTTGAAGAGAAATGACAACGCAGAAAGAATCACAACCTGGAAACATCACCTAAGGAGACCTTCTGCTGTGCTTTCTGCAACTTGACTTGTTTATCTCGGATTGGCCTTTTTAGGAGATTTTCAGACTACACTGTTATAGTGTTACTATTCCACTTTAACTGCTCTGGCTTCCACCTGTGGAATTCTGGGGTTTGTAGTTTAGTGAAGCCTAAGATCTCTCTGGCTGAGAGTTGTAAATGCTCCTCCCTAAACTACAAATCCCAGGATTCAAGAGGAGGCAGCCATAGCAAATAAGGTGGAATAGTAACACTATAACAGTGTTGTCTGAAAATCTCCTTAGTCATCATTGCGCTTGCAGAAAGCACGGAATGAGTCCTTCCTGAATCTTCATTTGTGAAGAAAATTCAGAGGTCACCCACTGCCTTTATCTATTGTCCTATATTTATGGTAGGCAACTGCACTGGTTCCAGGGGTCATTTTTTTTTTTTTGCTCAGATCCCACTGGGGGTTCTCATACTATTGGGAAATATGAGAGATTGTAGTGGATCTCTCAAGCAGATGTTTGAATAGCTCACCAGCCCACTCCACCCCATGCACAATATCTAGCAGAGAAAGAAATCAAACTTAGTCTTCTTCATAGGTTATATAAAAGTAGTTTTACTCACAAATACTTGTGCATAATCAACACAGGTTAATCCTCTTGAGGGAGGTGAGAAAAAGAAAGGATCCTACACAGTATCAGGAAAGTTGGAGCACCTCACCCAGAGGGATCTCTTATCACACATGCTTCATGGAGGACAGACAGGAAGGGAGAGAAAGGGATGTGTGTGAGAGCAAATGAGATCCCAGAGAACAAAAGAAAGGTTATATGATGCAGAAAGTGAGTGGATGTGAATGAACACACAAACAAACAAACAAACAAGCAAACAAACATGTCTAAACTTCTAGAGAACAAAATGCAATCTAGCTACCAGTGATCATAGGCCTGCAAAGGTTGCTAACTCCAACACAGACTACCTGAAATACCCCGCAAACATAAAGCAGGAAGTGCCTGGGATTCTATTTCTGGTTCTGAATTCCCCACAAAGTTAAATAGTGCATGTGTGGAGGGAGGGGCAGCAACCTAGTTAAAAAGCAAGTTGGGAGCTTGTAGGAGAGGCAAATGGCAGAAAGAGAGTAATAGGATAGTCTCAAGGGATGAAAGGCTTATTAAATATCCTACCTTAAGAATTACTGCAAAACCCTTTATGCACCCTAATTATCTTATTAACTTAACAATTCCTACGTATAGGAAGGCCTTTACACTGGCACAGTTTGATGCTCTCCCATTCGCTATACTTGAAGGAAGATATAAGAAATCCCCATATCCTGTGCACTTTGGCTCAAGTTCTGCTCACCCCTCTTCCACTGGGACTGCAACAACAGTTTTGCCCTGAAAATGATTAAATCTATTTTTCTGAATAGATGTTTAAAATTAAAACAATATTTTCCATGCTAAAAATGTTTACCACATTTCCCCACTCTGCACGTGTGTGTCATAGTCAATGTTGTGCATGGGTTTAAGGAGGAATTTCAACTGAAGCCTCTTACCTTCAGTGCTTGGCAAAACTAATAAAAACGAATAACCACCTCCGCAGTGAAATTCTAGTGGATCATTAGCCAGAGATTTGTTGCCTTGGATACTGAGTCAGGTAGATATCTTGGCTTTTTTCTTTTTTTTTCTTTTCCCCCTCAACCCCCCCCCCCAAACCTAGCATTTGACTAGTGTTCAGAAAACAGAAGCAAATGTATTGCTTCTTTGTATGAAATGCCTCCTGTGATAATAGCATAATTGCTGCAAAAAAGGAAAGGATTCAATTGTTATCGGGAGGGGTATTCGTGTTTACATTTGACAAATATTCAATATCATTAGCATTATTCAAAAATTTAAATATAGTATCTGTGTAGTTTTGAGAAACCTCTGTTCAGGAATGTTGGATGTTTTGCCAGTGGTTCAAATAATCCAGCAAGGGTTCCTCATATATGAACTCATTAAGGCTACAGTCCTTTGCCCATCCACCTGGGAATAAATTCAATTGACTTTATTAGTACTTAGATGAATAGGCTTGTGCCATGAGTTGAACATATTTATGCCACTTTGGAGGCAAGAATCGGAATCTTTAGTGGTACTATCTTTAGTGGTACTGTGGGTGACAATGTTCTTGATGGTTGTCTCTTTTTCAAGTATGTCCTGTATGTTAAAAATAGTTCCACAAAGTAGATTATAATTATAGCAAAACACTAATGTTGAATCAATCCCTTCAGGGGATTTCATGGGTTTTCCATCAAGCCACATCTGCATATTCCTTAACTGGTGCAAATGTTTCTTGCAAAGATTAACAGTCAAATCATTGGAGAGTTTGCACATGTCATACAGAAGAATAATTAAGATTTCAAAAGGTATGTCATGTTTATTTATAGCTTTGAAAAATTAGGATTAAAAAAAAATTACAGCCCCCTGAATCTAGCCAACATCACCACAGTACGGCAACGTTTCCACATTCTAAACATATTACAAGTAGGACCTGTGTCAAAGTGTTGCAGTGTATTGGGCTCACCACTTTCCTCCTCCCTGTCCAAACAAAAGTATTTCTGTACAGAATTACAGCCAGACAGGTGTTCTCTCTTCCAGGATAGTATAAGCCAGAGATGGGGAACTTGTGGCCCTCTAGAACTGCTGAACTACAGATCCCAGTATCCTTGATGACTGACCATGTTGGCTAGAGCTGTGCTGCAAAAAAAAAATTGGAGGACCACAGTCTGACCAACCCTGCTGTAATCTGTAAGGGACTCAACGAGGCTTAATCTTTTAACCTCCCAGGCTGTTTTAAGGCTATCCTGTCACAGTGTGAAAAGTAAAGGGAATTGATGCTCTTGCTATGGTATTGTTTGGACAGACTCTTAGTCCCATATAATGACACTCTTTCCATTAGGTCTACATTTGAAGATGGAGCCAGTATGGTGTAGTGGTTTGAGCACTGGATTACAACTTTGGAGACCAGTGTTTGAATCCCCGCTCAGCCATGGAAACCCACTGGGTTACCTTGGGAAAGTCACATTCTTTCAGCCTCAGAGGATGGCAATGACAAACCCGCTCTGAACAAATCTTGCCAAGAAAACCCTGCTATAGGTTCCTTAGGGTTTCCACAAGTCGAAAATTACTTTAAGGCATACAACAACAATATACACTTGATGATTCAAAAGATGTGGTTGTTAATTGTCATCAATTGCTAATCCTTGAATGACAGACCTTGAAGACACCCTGCCATCAACAGCCTGCTCAGGTCCTTGGTGAACTCAGCTCTCTGGCATCCTTGGTTGCATCTATCTACCTGTAATGCAGTCATTCTCTTGTCTTACTGCCTCCCACTTTACCAACTATTATCATCTTTTCTAATGAGCCATGTTGCCCCATGATATGTTCAAGTACAATAGCCTTAATTTGATCACTTTGGCTTGTATGGAGAGTTCAGGCTTGATTTACTGTAGGAACAATTTATTTGTCTTTTTGGTGATCCCTGGTACCTTTAGCACTTTCTCCCAGCACCACATTGCAAATGAATCAATTCTCTTCCACTAAGCTTTCTTCATTGTCCACCTTTTACAACCAAACATAGAAATTGGAAATACTATAGCATGGATGATCTGGAGTTTGCTACCCAGCAATATATCTTTACACTTGAGGATCTTATCTATTTTGTTCATAGCTGCCCTTCCAAGTTCTAGTCTTCTGATTTCTTGACTACAGTCTCCATTTTGATTTATGACTGAACCAAGGTATAGAAAGTCTTTGACTATTTTGATGTCTTCATCATCCACTTCAAAGTTATATAAATCACCCATGGTCATTATTTTTGTTTTCTTAATGTTCAGTTATAATTCCAGTTTTCAACTTTCTTCCTTGACTTTCCTCAATAGTTCTTCCAGGTCTTTGCTATTTTTTGCTAGTAGTATGGTGTCACCAGCAAATCTTAAATTGTTGAGGCACTTTCCTCCAATTTGCATATCTTTTTTCTCCAAGTTTGAATCTTTACAATATGTTCTATATATAAATTAAAGGGGGTGATAAAATGGAGCCTTTATGACTGCCTTTCCAAATGGAAACTATTCTGATTCTCCATATTCTGTCCTGAAAGTGGCTTTTTGCCCAGAGTATAAGATATGTATCAGGACAATCAAATGTCCTGAATAATAACAATAATAACAACAATAATAATAACAACAACTAGCTATATACCTGATGTAACGACCCCTGCTGCCCTCCCCAAGCCCCCTACATGAGTGCACACAAACACACGGGGGCGTGCACCACTCCCTCCCCCTGATGCCTCCCCCCCACGGCCCTCCCCGAGCCCCCTCCCTCTGCATGTATGCACACATGCCTGTGCCACTCCCTCCCCCCTGCTGTATCCCTCCCCTCGCAGCCCTCTCCAACCCCCTGCATGCACACGCGTGCACACACATGTGCCCGTGCTGCTCCCTTCCCCCCATCATCTCCAAATCTCCCCTGCATGCATACACATACGCACACACATGCTGCTTCCTCCCCCCGCCACCTCCCTCCCCCTTGAAGCCCTCCCTGAGCCCCCTCCCACAGTCACACATGTGCCCGCACCCGCCTGCACCACTCCCTCCCTCCCCACCCCCCGCAGCCCTCCATGAGCCCCCTCCTCTGCATGCACGCACACACACACACTGCTCCCTCCACCCATGGCCCTCTCAAACCCTCCCCATGTGCATGCGCACGCCACTCCCTCCCCCCACCGCCGCCTCCCTTCCCCCCCATGTGCCACCTCACCCCCCCCATGTCCCTCGGCTGCCCCCTGCCACCCTCCCCAAGCATCCCCCCACCATCCCCCCCACACCCCTTCTACTTACTGCGGCCATGCTTACACTGGAGGTAAAACTCCACATGGTCCCACCTCCAGTGTGCTGATTGGCTGCCCAACAGTTTCCTAAGCAGCCAATCGGCACACTGGAAACGGCAACATACCCAAGAGAATTATATATATAGTTAATAATAATAATAATAATAATAATAATAATAATAATAATACTTTCTAAGCCACCTTTTTCCCAGATCAGGACTCAAAGTGGCTTACAACAATTAAAAAATACATTGTTAAACATCCACAAGATACAAAAGTTAAAATAAAGTTAAACATTAAAACAAAATAAAATCAGATCAAAACATACTTCAATAAATCATACCCACAAGCAGAACAATTAGCAATATCTGGTGCATTGTGTAAGACAGGCCTTATATAGTCACTCATCAAATGCCTGTCAGACTAAAAAAGTCTTTACTTTTCTGTGAAAACAAAGTAGAAGAGATGAGGTGCCAGTCTAAAGTTCTCTGGGAAGTGAGTTCCACAGCCTGGGGGCAGCCACTGAGGAGGCTCTCTCCCATGTTCCTACTAGATGTACCTGTGAGGATGGTGGGACAGAAGGAAGGGCTTCCCCACCTGATCTCAAAGCATGGGCTGGTTTGTAAGTGAGAATATGGCCCTTCAAATAACCTGGACCTGAGTTGTGTAGGGCTTTAAAAGTCATAACCAGCATTTTGAATTGTGCTCAGAAATGAACTGGCAGCCAGTGGAGCTGTTGCAACAAGGGAGTTGTGTGATCCCTGTAGCCAGCCCCAGTTAGCAATCTGGCTGCAGTTCTTTGGCCCAGTTGATGTTTCTGAACACTCTTCAAAGGCAGCCCCATGTAGAGAGCATTACATTAAAGTTGAATCCAGGAGCACAACCAAGCTGCGAACCTGCATCTTCGGGGAAGTGTAACCTCAACCAGCACAGGCCGAATCTCTATTCCCTGATCTGCCTTTCAACTGACGAATGCCAAATGTAGTGGCATACCCATTTCTTTTAGAGCAATCAATAGTTTTTCATGATCAACACAATCTTAGGACTATTTCAGACATAAAAAAACAACGCAAGCAGCCTTGCCACGTTGCGAGGCTGCAGAGCTGCAGGGCGTCCCTTTCGGATGACGCCCGTCCCTGCCGGTACTGTTGCGGTACCGCAGGGACATTTGAGTGTAATGTTATTGGGGGACTCTACTACAGACCCCCAAGTCAGACGGAGGAATTGGATAATGCCTTTCTAGAACAGATGAACACACATGCAGAAAGGAGAGATGTAGTAGTGATGGGTGACTTCAACTATCCTGATATTTGCTGGCAATCTAACTCAACCAAAACTTCAAGGTCTAGCAAATTCCTTACTTGCCTGGAAGACAATTTCATGGTCCAAAAGGTGGAAGAGGCAACAAGGGGGTCAGCTATTTTAGATCTGATCCTAACCAACAGAGATGACCTTGTTAATGGGGTGCAAGTGGTGGGATCCTTAGGTGAGAGTGATCATGTTCTCCTGGAGTTTGTTATACAATGGAAAGGAAAAGCCAGGCATAGTCAGACACGCATTCTTGACTTTAGGAGAGCTGATTTCAATAAACTCAGGGAAATACTGGGGGAGATTCCATGGTCAGGAATACTAAAAGAGAAGAGACCTCAAGACGGATGGGACTTTCTCAAAAGGGAGATACTGAAATTGTGAAGGCACAATTTCAAACAGTACCATTGAGGAAGAAAAATGGGAGGTGTCTCAAGAAACCAGGATGGATGATTAAAAAAATTTCAACGGAGCTAAGTTTTAAACGGAACATGTATAGGAAATGGAAAAAGGGGGAAATCATCAAAGAAGAATTCAAACAGATAGCGAACACGTGTAGGAGTAAAGTCAGAAAAGCTAAAGCGCAGAATAAGCTCAGCCTTGCTAGGGAGGTTAAGAACAATAAAAAGGGTTTTTTGGGGTATGTCTGCAGCAAAAGGAGGAAGAAGGAAATGACAGGGCCACTACGTGGAGAAGATGGCAAAATGCTAACAGGGGACAGAGAAAAGGCAGAATTACTCAACACCTTCTTTGCCTCTGTGTTTTCAGAAAAGGAAAAGGGGGACCAACCTGAGGAGAATGGAACAGAGGACACAATAGGGGAAATCCAGCTCAGAATAAGCAAAGAGGTAGTACAGGAATACCTTCTTAATCTAAATGAATTTAAATCTCCAGGACCAGATGAACTACATCCAAGGGTATTAAAAGAGCTGGCAAATGTGATCTCAGAGCCATTGGCAATAATCTTTGAGAACTCTTGGAGAACAGGAGAAGTTCCAGCAGACTGGAGAAGGGCAAACGTTCCCCATCTTCAAAAAGGGGGAAAAAGAGGATCCCAACAATTATTGTCCAGTTAGTCTGACATCAATACCAGGGAAGATTCTAAAGCAGATCATTAAACAGAGAGTCTGTGAACATTTAGAAGGCAATGCCATAATCATAAAAAGTCAACATGGGATTCAGAGAAACAAGTCATGCCAGACTAATCTGATCTCTTTTTTTGATAAAGTTACCAGCTTGGTAGATGAAGGGAACGCTGTGGACATTGTATACCTTGATTTCAGTAAGGCCTTTGACAAGGTTCCCTGTGACATTCTTGCAAATAAGCTTGTAAAATGTGGGCTAGACAAGTTAACTGTTCAATGGATTTGTATTTGGTTGACCGGCCGAACCCAAAGGGTGCTCAGCAGTGGCTCCTCTTCGTCTTGGAAAGATGTGACCAGTGGGGTGCCACAGGGTTCTGTCCTGGGCCCAGTGCTATTCAACATCTTTATCAATGACTTGGATGAGGGAATTAGGGGCATACTTATCAAATTTGCAGATGACACCAAATTAGGAGGAGTAGCTAATACCCTAGAGGACAGGATCAAAATTCAGAATGACCTGGATAGACTGGACAGGACCGGTTTAAGGAATTTTGGGGCCCCCTGCAATGCTTTACTTTGGGGGCCCCATATGTTTATCTCAGATCAATGTAACCTAACCTATTCACCGTACAGGATGTTCAGATTATAGTAGGACCCCCGTATCCCTGGATTCATTATCCATGGGACACAAAACAGCACACCTACCATAGAGTCTTCCTAGAAAATGTGTCTTCCCTAGCCCTTTTCTAGGCCTTCCAAGGCAACTCTATGGTATTTTAAACCAGAAATCCCATTATTTTCATATTAAGGAGGCCAACACGGGGCCCTCTCTTGACCTCGGGGCCCCCTCTTGACCTCGGGGCCCCCTGCCAATGCTGATTTGGCAGACAGGTTAAACCGGCCCTGAGACTGGAGAGCTGGGCCAAAGCTAACAAAATGAAATTCAATACGGAGAAATGTAAAGTACTGCACTTAGGGCGGAAAAATGAAATGGATAGATATAGGATGGGAGAGACCTGGCTGAACAAGACTACGTGTGAAAGGGATCTAGGAGTCCTAGTAGACCACAAGTTGAACATGAGTCAACTAAAGTTGAACATGAGGCAACTAAAATGGTGAAAGGTCTGGAGACCATGCCTTATGAGGACAGACTTAGGGAGCTGGGTATGTTTAGCCTGGAAAAAAGACTGTTAAGAAGCGATATGATAGCCCTGTTTTAAGTTGTGAAGGGGTGTCAAGCTGAGGATGGAGCAGGCTTGTTTTCTGCTGCTCCAGAGACTGGAACATGGAGCAATGGATGCAAGCTCCAGGAACAGAGATTCCATCTCAACATTAGGAGGAACTTTTTGACAGTAAGAGCTGTTCGGCAGTGGAACACACTCCCTTGGAGCGTGGTGGGGTCTCTTTCCTTGGAGGTCTTTAAACAGAGGCTGGATTGCCATCTGTTGGGGATGCTTTGATTGTGATTTCCTGCGTGGCACGAGGTTGGACTGGATGGCCCTCGTGTTCTCTTCCAACTCTACAATTCTATGATTTTGGCGATTTTTACTCACGATCAACTTTCGTGAGTAAAAATCGCCAAAATATTACACTCAAATGTCCCTGCAGTACCGCAATAGTACCGGCAGGGATGGGCATCATCCGAAAGGGACGCCCTGCAGCGCTGCAGCCTCGCAACGTGGTGAGGCTGCTTGCGTTGTTTTTTTGATGTCCGAAAATGTCCTTAATCTCTAAAACATAGGCTGATTTTCTTCTGAAATCTTTTGATGCACTCTATTATTCAAAGTATGTTTGCAATATGATCCCTAGTGTCTCTTCCTTTTCTGAACCCAGCTTGGACATCGGGCATTTCTTACTCCTTATATAGTAAAACTCTTTGTTGTAAAATTTTGAGCATGACTTTTTTGCATGGGAAATTAATTCAATGGTCCAGTGGTTACTGCAATCCTCAGTTTCCCTTTTCTTGGGGGTTGGAATTTCTATTGAAAATTCTAATGTTTTGTTTTCCATATTTATCAGCAGATTTTAGTTAGAATTGATATGAAATTTGTTCTTGGTGACTTATTTCTCCCAAATGATTTGACAGTGGCTTCCACTTCCATTCCTAAAACTTTGGGTTCATCAACAAAAGACACTTCCTTGAATGAATCTGTCATCCTTTAATTTCTTTTGGATAATCCAGTGCTTCTCCCAAAATCTAATTATGTAATATTGTGGCAAGTGTTCTTTTTTAAAAAACAGCCTAATATTTTCTGAGATAAAATGGCTATTTTTTTGGAGGGGGGGAGGTCTAACTTTCACACTACATAATTATAGCACCATGATTTCACTTTAATTGGCATGGCTGCGTCCTATGGTATCTTGTGGTTTGTAATTTGGTGAGTTGCTTTTGTACTCTTTTGTACTCTGGTTGATAATTCTTAATACCCCTTCCTAAACTGCAAATGCTAGCATTCTGTAAACCAGAACCATGGAGATTATCAGATGAAGCAAAAACTGTGTCAGAAGAACACAAGAACAGAAACGGGTGACATTTTCAGATGACGATGTCCTTCAGAGTTCTGGGGGCATAGTGTGGGCATGAATAAGGCATCCCATTTTATTGGTGGCTTAGCCCCATCAATAAAAAAGTGAAGCCTCATCCACGCCAGCACTACACCCCATCTGATAATGCCATCATCATGTTCTTCTGATGTGGTTTGGGACACAGTTTTTTTTTTTTTTTTTTGCTGCCTTTCCCCATGTCTGATAATCTGCCAAATCAATTAAAGTGGAATCAAAATGCTATAAATGCATAGTATAAAAAGGGCCCAAATTATCTGAAGCAGTTAACTCTTCCTCAACCAACTTGGTCATGCAATGCTTTCAGTATCTGAGGTTTTGCTCCATAGTCCACCATTTCTGGAGGTATACTTGGTGGAAACATGAAAGCAGGCAATTCTTTATGGTGATACCCAGATTGTAGAAGATTGGTTGACCTCTCTTTTGTGACTTGCAGGAGAGTGATGAAGACTTTTTGATTGTGCTGAGCATTTGTTTTAACCTTCCAATGTGGTAATGTGTTTTTTTGACTGACTGAAAGGTTTTATTATTCATCATTATTTGTTTGTTAATCCATTTCTATCCCAGTGTACAGCTGAAGATCTGAAGAACATGTTAATATAATAATTTAAAACACTTTAAACAGTATACAGTAAAACAATTCAGTGTTTTCCTTTCATGCCTCGTTTGTGTCTAGGGAATCTTACGGAATGATTGGGACCCCTCCTTTTGCCTTGAAAATCTTTCACAGGTGTATGCAGTGGAGCTCCATAGACATCCTAGTGAGGTCAAGGGTAAAGACTGTAGTCACAATACTGCTGATACTCCTGCACAACAACTTTACATTTATCAAACATCTGTAAGGAACTTAAGAAGACTTTGAATCTGTAATAATTGTAATAGTTTGTCAAGCCATATGCTAGGAACATTTATTCATACGCTGTGGTCATCATACTATCTGATTATATTATTATTATTATTATTTAGAAAGTACAATTGTTTGGAGAAAGTATATGTAATTCAGCATTTTTCCGTGTACTGTATTTTTAAAATAGCAATACAGATTGACTTCAAGAAGGTGTCTAAGATTATATGGGCTAGCTGGCAATTTAATTAGCTCCGAAGACTGTCAAATTTTTTTTCTTGTAAATGTAAGGTTTTCATATTCTTCATACTATTTGTGTAACAATTAATTTCCTTTTTCAAAAATATTGTGGTGTATAGTGTGTGACAGTGTGCCAGATCGCTACATAAGGAACCATTTCACTTTGGATGTCCCTGCTTGGACACTACAGTTATCAGGAGAGGCACTTTTAATAGTGCCTCAAGTTCTCTTTGTCTATTCCATGTTCGCCAGGTGCAGGGAATTTGATGCTGTAGCATCTGCTTTATGGAACTCTTTTTCTATTAACATCAGGAAAGCACCTATAGAGCTGATGTTTAAACACTTGTGTATGTGTGAGTGCTTGTGTGTGCCTTTAAGTCACCTGTTGACTTATGGTGACCCCATGAATTTCATAGGGTTTCGTTAGGCAAGGAATACATAGAGGTGTTTTTGCTAGTTCCTTTCTCTGAAATATAGCCTACAGCACCTGGTATCTGGTCTCCCATCCAAATACATGCTTACATATGACCTATTGGATCAGATAGGCCTATTCTGAAGTACGACCACCTATTTCATTATTAACCAATGACTGCAATCCTGTACGGTCCAGTGTAGCACTGTCATGCTGAACTATGCTACAGCTGGCCATTCACTGACCCCTGGGCCTACTGTAGAATCACTACACACACATACATGCCTGTGCACATGCACACACACCATGGCCATTCCATTCCTAATGAGAGCAGTGAGAGCTTGGAAAAGCACCTGATGATGTTCCCATATTCAAATGTGAAATGATTACCTCTTCCACTGGGGTCCTGCACAGATTCCAGCAAAAATGATGTAATAATGTTATGTCTGGATACAAGGACATAGCCAGATGCTTCTTTGATTCTCCACCATTCTTTTCAGCCACATAACTGTAATGGAGGGCTGCAGTGACTCTATAGTAGGTCTGGGCCGGGGGCAGTGGTTGGTCATTGCAGAAGTTCAGGAATACAGACTTCTTCATCAACCAATAAGTGACATATATGGGCATAAGGTTGACTTATGCCTGCACATGCCACTAACAGGATGCCAACCAGTGTATATTTTATATTGATGAACCTTTGTATTTTCTTATGGAATATTAAATTTATGCTTATAAAATTGAAAACACACACACACACACACAAATGTTTATAGGGGAAAAAAAGAGAGCTTACTTACTTGCTGTCATTTTTTTGAGCAGTATGTAATTACTGCAAGAAAAGCGGGAAGCCATTTACCCGACTCTCTCTAACATATAATATCACTGTTTGTCTCCTGGGATGATTGATGCGTGTGACAATTTTGCAATTTTTTTGAGAATAGAGGATCTTTGTATAGCTCCATCTGTATGTGTATATGTGTGTGTGTGTGTATAGTGATTAATCAGTATCTGAGTGTTTTATTGAACAAATAGACCTACCTGCTTTATACTAACATGCTCATTACATCGTGGTTCAATGTGGGGGAATTATTTTTCAGCTCTGCAAAAGAATACATTAAAATACATATGCAGTTATCCATTTTATGCTACCTATGTTTATATCCTGGCCTACTTGATCATAACTCATTATTTTTATATTTGTTTGTCTGAAAAGATTTATATGCTGCTTAGTTCCAAAAATGTCAACTATGGTGTATATCATATAAAAAGGAGTGTATAAAATCTCTCTCTCTGGCATTTCTTAGCAAACGAAGATTCAGGAAGGACTCATCCTGCGCTTTCTGCAAGCGTGCTGATGACTAAAAAGGCCAATACGAGATAAACAAGTCCGGTTGCAGAGAGCACAGCAGAAGGTCTCCTTGGGTGATGTTTCCGGGTTGTGATTCTTTCTGCGTTGTCATTTCTCTTCAAGACTTGTTCGGCATGAGTTCTCAAATAAGGCTGCAGCATTGTGGATAGTGCGTCTCCATGCCTCCCGATGTGAGGCCAGGGCGGACCACTGTTGGTGATCAATTTGGCCAAGCCTGAAATGTTGTTTCAGGGAGTCCTTGTATCGCTTTTTTGGAGCGCCCGTCTTACGCTGACCCATGGCGAGTTCATTGTAGAGTACTATTTTTGGGAGGCGATGGTCCTCCATCCTAGAAATGTGCCCTGGCCAGCGCAGCTGTGTTCTCAATATCATGGCCTCAATGCTGGTGATCCCTGCTTGCTCAAGGACAGCAACATTCGTCACATAGTCAGTCCAGTGTATATTTATGATTGTGCATATACAGCGCTGATAAAAAGGAGTGTATAAAATATATACAATACACAAATTAATATACACTGCTTATGTTAAAATAGATGTTAAATTAGACTAAATGGAGAAAACTTGTATAAGGAAAAGTATTAAGAAAAGCTAAGATAGTAATAAGTATAGAAATCTTATTGGATTCCTACAGTGCATCGCATCACACATAAGGAATGAGATGCTTAGCACACCTTCCCCCAACTTGGACCTGTCCAGATGCAGTGGACTGCATGTAGTGGACTACAAGTCCTACAATCCCTTGATACAGTAGTTTGGGAAGAAGTTGGGGAGGTTTGTCTGTAAAAGTTTCAATTGTAATCCAGAGCACACTGTCATGCCTACCACCCAAATTACTGAACCATATTGAAGGGTTTCAACTCCTATTGTGTGCTGTGTGTTAACACTCTTGGTTGCCTTCTTGGTAAATATTTAGTTGACAGGACAGGTGGAATGAAAGGTTTAGTGGGGCATGAGGATTTTGGTAGGCAAGTGTGGTATTTCAGGAGAAGATTTAGACATAAATGTTTTTTTTTTAAAAAATATTGGATCATATTCTTTATTCCATACTGAAGCAGGTTCATGCTGAATATTTATTATACTTGTGGGGAATATTTTCACATTTTATGTTTCAATTGAGATGACCTGCATGGTTTCAGATTTACATGGAACTGTCAGCTTTTTTGGTAGGGTGGGGAAAGAATATGGGTACATCTGAACATCTTTAATTTTGTTAAAAACAAATTTCTTGCCACTCATTCCCCAGTTTTGCCCACTAGTTTATAACCCAGGTCTCAACAGGCTGAGAACACATTAGCTAAGAGGTTCATGCTGGCAGTTACAGTAGCATACATTATATTTGGACTTGGGCTCTAAGCAATTTGAAAACTTAGCATGATCAAGAGCAGAAATTTTATTTTAGTGGGTCACAGGTAGGTCTAATTCATCCACTGTACTTTGAGATTAACTTTCAGATTGTTCTGAGGGATGCAGACATTTACAGCAAGTAATATGCATTTCCTTTAATTGCTCTTGACAAATCAAGTTTTAAAATAGTTATGTTCAGTGCTCATTACAGGAATACTCTAAGAGTAAATTATTGACCTTGGTTGCCAACAGACCAAATATCTGAGCTGTGGAGAGATGAACAGGAATTCATTATTCATTTGCTATGCTGGAATTAAGGTGCTCTATGCTAGCAGTGAATAAAGAAACATTCAACAGTTGCTCACTACAGGATAAAAAGATGACCTTCGACAAGATTAGATTCATTCATTTTCAGTTTAATAGATCCTCTCCCTCTTCCTTAGCAGTGATTAATACTAAGTGGTTTATGAAACAATGCTTCCCTTCCTCACTTAAGGAAAATAAATTCCTTGCAATTCATATGAAAGAAGGAAACAGGTGTGTGTTTGTAAGGGGAATGACTAAAATGTTTCCAACTAGTTTCCAGTGAATGTAACAACAGGGTCATTACCTGTGTGATGTAACAGAAGAACTTTATTTCTTATGATAAATGAGTTGTGTCCTTGAAAGAGTGTATTTCCAGATAAAACCTAGTTATATTTTAAGACGCTAAGTGGAATAGATTTTGCCTAGAAAACATGCAGAGAAATATCAAGCTGTTTTGTAAAAAAACCTCTTTTTTTCTTTTTAAAGCTTTGTTATTGCTTGGGAAATCAACTTTAGAATTATATGGGCCCATCTTTTAAAGATCCAAATTGGTTTTCTCTCCATAAGCCCTAGAAATTCTTTTACTGAATTTGTGAGGAACTCCATTTATTCATCTAGTCATAAAACTGGAACTCTATTTATCTAGATAAATATTATTACTTGGCTATTTTGAAAGCTATTCAATTCACAATTGAATTGAATAGCTTTCAAAATAGTTCAAAATAGTTTCAAAATAGTTCAAAACTGAACCCACAATTCACCAAGGCATTATCTATTCTAAAAATAAAACAGCAAGAACTCTTTGACAGAACCAAACTTGTTTTCCTTAAACCACATACATATAGTATGTGCCTCAGCAACCAGATGTGCAAATTAAGCCAATGTTTACCTTATAATGACCAATCATAAACAAAGCATGTATCTTTTCAAGCTACAGAACTGAGGAAAAGTACATGCTAGGGGCAAAATATATGGCCTAAACACCCTAAAGGCACCAGATCCCATTGGATCTTGGAGGGTAAGCAGGATCAGCTCTGCTTAGCACTTGGACTGCCAATGAATACCAGGTGGTGTAGGCTATATTTCAGAGTAAGGAATGGGCAAAACCACCTCTACATATTCCTTGCCTAAGAAAACCCTATGAGATCCATGGGTTCACCATAAGTCGACAGGCGACTTGAAGGCACATGCACACACAAGGCAAAAACATGTCTTTCACAACCACTTCTAAATATGGGCTAAATGTATTGTCGTGTTTGACCAAGCCTTAGTGGACAAGAGGAATTCCATTCTATAGCAATTGCAAAAAGAGAGTCAGTAAGAATATAGCCATTGCCTTCATTCTTGAATTCATTATTTCCCACTTTTCTATAGATTTCAAGTCTCTTAAATTAGTCCCCAACAATCTCTCTATTTAACACCATGTGTGAAACTTGAAACTATTCAAAGGGCCACCTGTTAAAAGCACTAATAAATATATTTGACAAAAGGTGGAGTCCTGGTGGCACAGTGGTTAAATACCAGTACTGCAAGTCACCATGTTGCAAGTTGGATTCCAGAGCCTCCAAGGTTCACTCAGCCTTCCATCCTTTTGTAGGTCGGTAAAATGAGTACCCAGCTTGTGGGGGCAATTAGCTAACACACATTGGAAATTGCTTAATGCAGTGTAGATGTGTAAATTGCTATTGCTTAAAACAATTTGTAAGCTGCTCTGATAGCCTTTGTGGCTGAAGAGCGGGATATAAATAAATAAATAAATAAGGTGGCAAAATCAAGGTTTGCTTTTTGGATTATTATTTTTTAAAGAATATTTTCAAGCCCTGGTAGCGTGGTAGTTAAATACCAGTACTGCAAGTCACCACGTTGCAAGTTCGATTCCAGAGCGCTCCAAGGTTCACTCAGCCTTCCATCCTTTTGTAGGTCGGTAAAATGAGTACCCAGCTTGTGGGGGCAATTAGCTAACACACATTGGAAACTGCTTAATGCAGTGTAGATGTGTAAATAGCTATTGCTTAAAACAATTTGTAAGCCGCTCTGATAGCCTTGTGGCTGAAGAGTGGGGTATAAATAAATAAATAAATAAATAAAAGATTAAAAAAAAAGCAGCAGTGCTATTTATATACATGGACAGCAGTGCAAGCTGTGCTGATTTCTGTTTATAATCATATAAATTTACTAGACCAGTGGTTCTTAACCTGTGATCCACAGAGCCCCAGGGGGCTGCAATGTCTCCATAGGGGATCCGTGAAGGCTTGAAGGCTGCTTGGCCCAACTCCTCCTGGCAGTGAAGTGGCCACGTGGTAGGAGCCAAGGCAAAGCTGGCTGGCTGGCTTGGCCTTGTGCATTGCTATTCAATCCACTCCAGCCACAAACTTGCAGGAAGAAACAAGAGAAAAGTCTTCCTCCACCTCCAGTGCCTCGGAGGGAAGGTTTAATGGATGGTATAATTAATAAATAATAATAATAAAATTTATTTATACCCCGCCCCTCTGTTAAAACAACCGGGGTGGCTTTTAAATAATAATTGTATTATTATTATTATTCTTAGTCTTGGGGGTCCACAGCAACAAAAGATTTTTAAAGGAGATCCCTGGTAAAGAAAAGGTTAAGAGTAACTGTACTAGACATCTCAGCACCCTGTTGGTTTAGTGCCAAAGAAAATGGTTAATGTATAGTGTCATATAATTATTTGAACTCAGGAGGATACTGTGAAGAAGCCAGGGTTTTTAAAGACAAAATACCTTGCGATTGTTCATAATTTTATCTGGCTCACTGTAAAACCAAAATTCTTCCAACCAGGGGGAAAAGATAGCTACTGATATGAAATTCTCCCACCTCTATAGGCTATAGAGCTGTCAAAGAAACCACATACATTTCAAGAAAATTAGTTTGACATTGTAGAAGTTCAGTTTGAGAAACAAGGATCCAATTAGATGTAAAGGAAAGGGTGATTACACAAGAGAGGAGACCACTCAGGTTGGGGGAATTCTGAAAAGAGCAAGATCCCTACTCAGAATTTTGACAGGTTACATGTTGGGGAAGCTGCATAGCTGGGCAGGAAATCAGTCAGATAACCATCTGGACTCTTAATATGACACCTACAATTAAAGAAGTAGTAAAAAGAGTGCCTGTAGCAGACAGCGAAACATTCTGAATTAGTTCCAATGGAATCACAGTCAAGTGGGGAGAAGATGATAGTGCTAGTGAAGCACAGCATTTGGGAGGCCTTGTGTAAAAGTTGAAAATATAGGTTATATAAGCTGGAGTTCATTCATTGTAATTATTAACAAATATATAGGTAAATAAAAAAAAGGAGATAATAACAATGAAGAGAAACACCTACTGTATGTTACTGCAGCAAGTTTAAATTACATTCACATTTCATCTTATTATGGGTGCAGCCTAATGTATTCTGGGAGATAAAAATTAAAGTTAATTTGCCCCTTTCAGATGACAACCTTCCTTGATCAGGTGGTGGATCAACAGATGCATAATTGATATTAACACACACAATAAATGTATATGAAATTGTCTCTTTTCCCCTTATTTCTTTAGACAGTCTCATTGTATATTCCACTTTTCACATAGTGCAATGAACATATTTATCCAGTATTCTCTACTTAGGCCTGTCAGTCCCTCCATCTTCCAGATATTTCCATTCAGGCCAGCGCTATTAATATAGAACAATCATATCCTTGGGTAGCCGTGATTTATTTTGCCAAAGGATATGGATGGGAGGCACAGTATTCAGTGTTCTCATTGAGCAACACAGTAACTTGTCTCCAAATGCTTTCGGCAGGAGGACACTCTAGTCAAAAAGGAAAGAATGATCCCTTGCCATTGCATCCCCTCCAACAAATCATAAAAGTACCATCCATAATAAGATAGAACAGTCCAACCTAGCCAAATTCTTATTATGGACCCTATTCTTACCATAGTATAATTTATATGATGGTGTAAAGTTTGTATAAGAACTAATTTCACATCATTCTTTTATTTTTCAGTGATGTAAAATTAGTAATTGAAGGGAGGGGAGGGATAATAGGGGAAGGGAATATTGTTAATTTTATTTGATGCTAAGCGTTACAATTTAATAAATAAAATATTTTTAAAATAAAATAAAAAAAGCCAAATCATAAAAATGATTTGTCATATTTAGAGAATATCACCAGATTGAAATACCAGAGCTTATGGAAAGAATATTTGTTATTATTCTTTCCCATGTCAAAAGATGAGGTGCCAAACAGTTGGGAAACACTGCTGGGAAGAATAGAATAGAATAGAATCTTTACTGCTGGGAAGAATAATAGACCAGAGAGAATCTTGTACAGTTTTCTCCCAATATTTGAATTATTCTATGTGGAAAAACCTGTGGAATTTTTAAATGCAAAAACCTGTTTTCTGCACAGAGAATATGATTCCTTAAAAAAACCCAAACACCCTTTTTTTCTTCCTGCTACGGGAGAAAACTACTGTAACTATTGTCCCTTCATGCGAGGATGAAAAAGTCAAGGCTTTGCATTCCTGCCAGAGACATACTAACTTCAAAACATTCGGTGTCCTCCCCCCAGTAGATATGGGTATAAAAGAAAAAAAAAGGTCTTGATAGCACATAAAGGTTGGACAAAACTATGGGGTTGGCTAAATGGTGAAAACACTCCTCATAGAATTCAAGGAGAATACTATTTGTCTAAATGGGATTCCACATCAATCTGCCATATTCAGAAAGGGGGGGGGGTCTGAAAAACTACATGGGAAAAGCTTTCATGGCTTTCCTGTATTTTTTTTTTTAAACTGTGATGGAAATGTGTATTCCCACTTGTTGGGACAACTGATTCGCTTTGATGTGCATTCCCCATAAGAGCGGAAATGGAAAGCTGATTGGTTGGACGTGTGGAGGGGGCAGAGCTTGCTGGCAAGGCAAGTGCCCCAAACTGCAATGTTGGAGTTTTGCCGTAGCAACTGTGTGCTGAGGTGACAAAACAGCCTTTTCTCTCTTTTTTTCTGTGTATTTAAGCAGAAAACCACACCTCCACACCTTGGATATGCTTTTTTAAAAAATACTGTTCGGCAGTGGGAACTGGTGACAATAAAAATGCAAGTAATTCACTTGAGTCCACCATGGCATGCCCGTTTGAACAGTGAAAGCAGATAGCTTTGCATGCCTACAATCTTAAAAAAAAACGTGGAGACAAATAAAAGCTGCTGCAAATTGGCAATAGTGTGCAGCAATCTCTTCTGTGCAATGAAAATGTTTTAAAGTTAGTATGTATCTGGCAGAGATGTAAATCCTTAACTTTTTCATCCTCGCATGAAGGGACAATTACAGTAGTTTTCTCCTATAGCGAGGAGAAAAAAAGGGGTGTTTTTTTTTTTAATGAATCAAATTTTCTGTGCAGAAAAGACTGGTCATAGGACTTTATCAGATGAGCCTCTTTAAGAATTCTTTTGCTGGCATAAAAAGATCAATTTTTATGCCAGAAAAAGAATGCCCCCCACCACACTTACCTGCTCTCCTGGCAGAAGGCTTCCCTGGCAGTGAAAGAGGAAGTGAACAGAACTCTGTTCACTTCCTCCTTTGCAGTCCCGCGGTTTCTCATGAGACTTCATTGTGTGGGAAATTTAAAACAACAACATCAAAATAACACACAAAATCTTTACACAAGCACCTAAACACACTTTAAAAGTCCCAGGTAACCTGGGGTGGGGGGGAGTAATTAAAAATGCATCACTTATCTGGATGTCACAATCTCACCTGGAAGTTTTCACACCAGACCAGCCATTGATGGGATAAGTACGAGGGGAAAAAACTGCAAGGTTTCACATGCCGGCAAAAAAACCCATGGGGGATGAATTGATGGCTTAAGCCATCAATTAAAAATACGGGTTTTGGCAGGGACATAAGTGCGAAAGGGCAACATCATCTGATATGCACGTCCTTTTGCGGTCAAGTGGCATCGTTATGACAACATATTTTGTGTGTCTGATAAAGTCCATAGTTTTGTCCTACATTAATTTGCTATCAAGACCAGTTTCACAAACCATTTTTAACCCAGTGTTCTTGCCAAATAAGTGGTCTGACTAAGTGGTTCAGCAATGAGCAGTAACTACATAGTTCACATCTTCATCTGCTTTGCTTTGCAGTTTGAGAAGCTATTGCATGGAATTATGCTTTGCTTAGCATGGCTGAAATCTGTTGCATTGAGGTTTACTCTTGGACAGATATGAAAAGAATTGAGATGTGCTTCATATGCCTCGTGGGAAAATATTCAAACTTGAAAGATCTGCCTCTGCCTCTGCCTCTGCCCTCTTTGCTTGACCACACCCTTAGACCCTATTGTTGTTGTTATTATTTTCCATTCAGTAAACTTTGACTTATGGTGACCCATCCTCAAGAGACCCTTCCCAAATTGGAACTTGGTCCACTGACTGAAAAAAAATTCCCCACCCTTGATCTAGGAGGTAAGAAGTATTATTGTCTTTAGGTTAGACACTTGTACACAAGATTGCACTCATGTACAAAAGAAGTGAGTGAGTAAGAATAACTGAAAGCCTGTAATGAGAACAGTAAGAGTTACAGTAAAATAAATAAATAAATAATTATATTACCTCTTCCAGTTAGCTGGCAGTAAGAGAAAAATATGTCAGTTCAACAAAGTGGGTGCCTTTAAAAAGGGAATCACCTCCAGAGCAATGTCTGTAATAAGAGGCCTGGGATAAATTATAAAATGTTTGCTGTGCTGAGGAAATTACTGAGCAGGGAAAAGATGAGCATGAACAGCACCATATGGTTAATGGAGAAATGTTCACTAATCTCTTTATTTTAAATCAAACCTCTAGGAAAAGGGTGCAGCTCCAAGCTCATGTTTTCAAGGGTTCCAAAAGGCAAGGGAACTCCATGCCTGAACAAACACTTTCTATTTGAAATGCTATACCCTGTTCATAGAATGCTCCCTCACCATAAATACAGATTTATATCAGAGTTATTAGATAATTTAATATCATCTCCTAACCATGTTTACTTAGAATTCCCACTGACTTCAGGGAGACTTACCTCTAGAATGGCAGTGAATGATGCTACGCAAGAGGACAATGGATTTCCTTAAGTAAATGGGTAGTATCCAGTGGTGACTCTCCATGCAGAGAAATGCTTCCAGCTCAGTGACACTGGCATTCATGGGAGGCTTGGGAGGGTGGGTGGGAGAAGGGAGAGCATTTTTCTTGGTCCTCCAGCAGCCACTTGCGCTCCTTGTTTCAAAAAGTTGGGAAACCTTCACAAGAGAGTGGCAGATGACTGAAAGGAGGAAAAGGAGCAAAGTAGTGAAATTTTCCTCCTAATTTCCTTTGGAGAGTGTCTAATTCCCTGGGAGAGACCTTTTGAGCTCCATTAGATTAACGTGAACTGGAAAACTGTGTTTTAAATAGAACTTATGAAAGTACTGCTACTATTACTACCACTACTACAAGGCCAAAATATCTCCAAAAATTACTCCTAACTCACATGTGGGCACCAGTGACATTTCTGAACCCCTAACATTTGAGGCTACCTGGACCACCCTTTCCAGGCTAAAAAAAGGAAGGGTTCTATTGTAATTCCTGGAAGCCTTCCAGAATCACAATTCACCTTTTCAGTTGGTTGCAGCCCCCATTGAACTATTTAATATTTTTTAAAAAATACTTTTCCAAACAAGAAGTTAACTTCCATTTTTTCTACTTGTTTTCATTTTTTGCCATTTTGGAGAATCTGTGTAGCCCTGTAGGGCTGGTTCTCAATTGCCATCAAACTGACTTCAGTTTATGGCAACCCTATGAATGAGAGACCTCCCAGACACCCTGTCATGAACAGCCCAGCTCACCTCCTGCAAACTCAGGGCTGTAGATTCCTTGATTGAGCCTATCAACCTGTAATGCAATATTCACCTTTTCCTACTGCCTTCCACTTTATTAAGCATTATCATATTTTCTAGTGAGTCATGTCTCACAATATGGCTAAAGTACTATAGCTTCAGTTTGGTCAGTTTGTTTTCTAGGGAGAGTTTGTCTTGCTCTCAACCTCAAACAAGGTTTAGTATTCCCAAGTCAGTAACCATGGAAGCAAGAAGTATCTGATGTCAAACAGTGGGTGGTGGTGGTGGTGGTCGAGAAAGCCATAAATCAGAGTCAGGTTTCCAGGGAGTCACAGTAGCCCAGTCCTTAAACAGTCCCAGGGTCATAAATCCAATGAACACACTTGAACAGGCTGAACTGTCCAGAGAAAGACTGAAGTTGTATTCAGCAAGATAGTGGGGTTGTAACTTGCTGCATATGGGCAGCATATTCAGCCAACTTCCAGATCCCAAGCAGTATTTAGGGAGAGCATTCCCCAGATGGGCTTCTCCTGTTTCTTGGTTGCAGCTGCTCACTTCGCTTACAGGGGATGGTCTGAGCCAGATGCCTGAGCCTCTGCCTTTCTCTGGGACTGGGAGGAGGACTCCCCTCTAGCTTCTCTTCCTGTTCTGAACCCAACTTGACCTGCTGAATAGAGGGAGGACTTGGCTGGTTATCAGGCATCTGCTATGGCTCCTCCACAGGTAAGTTTGGGGAGATTATCAAACGTGCAAAATATGGCATTATCATGACGCCAAGAGATTGCTAAAGGGTTTCCTTTTCAGACGACGTTGTTCCCATCCTCCATTGCCATTCCGCTGGCGCTGCTTTTTATTGATGGGCTAAGCTGTCAATAGATCCCCTGTTCTGTTTCTGTAACAGAATGTTCTGCACCTGAAAAGGTGCCCCGTTATGCTGGCACCTTTGCAGTGTCAAGGGAGGTCCGTGCCAGAACACTTCCAGGTGAGATTGGGACATCAAGGTAAGTGACACACTTTTTTTGATAGGTGCTGACTCCGAGCTCCGTTCACTCCTGAGCTGATCTGCCGAGGGAATGACACACAATTAAGGTAGGTCTGAAAACTTTTATTTCCATTATGGGGACGGGAGAGGGGCGGGAGAGGAGACTGCGAGACAGGAACACTTTTTTTGTTCCTGTCTGATAATCTCCTGGTTCATCTTCCAAGGAATATGAATACTCAAGAGTGGGGGCATGACAGAGTTCATGTTACATTTTATTGGGGGTGTTTAAATTCAGGGTTCCAATATCCCTGTTTAAACAGAGCATATAGCAAATACTCTCCCCTCACTGCACTTCACTCCTGGAAAATGCAGCCAATTAAGCAGAGTACACACGCAGCAGTGTTAGCGTAGCAATTTCAGCATACATGTAAAAACACAGTATAGAGATAAGATAACCAAACACCTTTAACCTTTCCCAGGTTATTTGTTTTGCAAAATAAACACTCAAGACTCATAAAAGTAGTTTAAAAGTACAAAACTTCATTCTATTTACAGTTTTAGAGCTGTACACGTGGCAGATTTTCAATACAGCATCAAAATAGACTAAAAGTACTAAAAATGTCTAAAAAACTACATTGTTACAAAAGAATATGCAGGACTCCCTGAGAGGCAGTTCTCTCACTATCAAAACATGGCGAGGTGAGGTGGAAGAGAGTGTAAGAAGAGGAGAGAGAGGGAAGAGGTAAACCTTGTGCTGGCTGTGTTGGCTTCTAAGAACAAAGGAGGAATCTTTAGACACCCACCCTTTCCCTAGAAGCCCAATAGGAAAACATTAGGAAGTTACATCAACACATCCTATCTGGCTTGTCAGTTAACCCTTCAATAGCAAAACATTTTCACTTATTGGATTGCAAACTATATATTTCAACACATTCGATGTAGGACTCATTCACTGCTTACTTTGGCTGTCCATGGTATCTGCAGAATTCTCCTCCAGCACCGTATTTCAAATAAGCTGATTCTCTTCACATTAGCTTTTTTTATTGTTTACTCTCTAGCTTCCACAGTCATTTGTTGAAATCAGAAATATGATAGCATGGATGATCCTGAGTTTGCTCTTCAATGATATATCTTTACATTTGACCTTGGAGGGTACTGGGGCAGAAAACTGCCCCCTGGACCCACTGACCTAACCTGACAAAACACACAATTTTTCTGAAAGCTGCTATACAGATAGAGAAACTGGTCTAACTCAAGAAAAAGCTATGATGTGGTGTGGGGAGTCTGCACCTATCAAGTTGCTGGAGGTTACTCATCAAATTTTAAACTCCTATAAAGCCATTTTGTACCTGACTACTTCAAACTTGCCATGAATCATCCCCAGATTGACCTCTTTCACACTGACAGGTTTCAGATCAATCAACAGAATGGTTTTTTTGGAGCATAAGATGTGGAAACTACTTGTCTCTCTTTAATTTCTGGTTGTCATGATAGAAAGGATTTCATTTAACTCAGTTTAAGACAGGGCTGCTCCACTTTGCTAAAACTTGTTTTGTTTTCAGACCCCAAGATATACTATACTAATACACAACTATGATGTGAACTCCCTGTAGATAATGCATAGAAATGAAGTGCAAGTTTTTTAAAAAACCAAGTTCCTTTCCAAAGCTGATTCATACAAATAAATCCAATTAGTACACCTGGGGTGTGCCACTTGCATGGGTCTAGACACCAATTTTCTGCCTCAAGGATCTTCTAATGGCCCACATGAACTGGGGGGAAATGACAGTATATAATAGCAACAGAATCACAGAATTGTAGAGTTGGAAGAGACCACGAGGGCGATCCAGTCCAACCCCCTGCCACACAGGAAATCACGATCAAAGCATCCCCGACAGATGGCAATCCAGCCTCTGTTTAAAGACCTCCAAGGAAGGAGATCCCACCACGCTCTGTGGGATTGTGTTCCACTGCCGAACAGTTCTTACTGTCAAAGAGTTACTCCTAATGTTGAGGTGGAATCTCTGTTCCTGGAGCTTGCATCCATTGCTCCGTGTTCCAGTCTCTGGAGCAGCAGAAAACAAGCCTGCTCCATCCTCAACGTGACACCCCTTCAAATAATTAAACAGGGCTATCATATCGCCTCTTAACCATCTTTTTTCCAGGCTAAACATACCCAGCTCCCTAAGTCTCTCCTCATAAGGCATGGTTTCCAGACCTTTCACCATTTTAGTTGCCCTCCTCTGGACACACTCCAATTTGTCAATATCCTTTTTGAATTGTGGTGCCCAGAACTGGACACAGTATTCTAGGTGAGGTCTGACCAAGGCAGAATAGAGCGGCACTATTACTTCCCTTGATCTAGACACTATACTTCTATTGATACAGCCCAAAATCGCATTGGCCTTTTTAGCTGCCACATTACATTGTTGACTCATGTTCAACTTGTGGTCTACTAGGACTCCTAGATCCTTTTCGCATGTAGTCTCGTTCAGCCAGGTCTCCCCCATCCTGTATCTATATATTTCATTTTTCTGCCCTAGTGCAGTACCTTACATTTCTCCGTATTGAATTTCATTTTGTTAGCTCTGGCTCAGCTCTCCAGTCTATTCAGGTCATTTTGAATTTTGATCCTGTCCTCTAGGGTATTAGTTACTCCTCCTAATTTGGTGTCATCTGCAATTTTGATAAGTATGTGCCTAATTCCCTCATCCAAGTCATTGATAAAGATGTTGAATAGCACTGGGTCCAGGACAGAACCCTGTGGCACCCCACTGGTTACATCTTTCCAAGATGAAGAGGAGCCACTGCTGGACACCCTTTGGATTTGGCCGGTCAACCAATTACAAATCCATTGAACAGTTAACTTGTCTAGCCCACATTTTACAAGCTTGTTTGCAAGAATGTCATGGGGAACCTTATCAAAGGCCTTACTGAAATCAAGGTATGCGATATCCACAGCTTTCCCTTCATCTACCAAGCTGGTAACTTTATAAAAAAAAAAGATCAGATTAGTCTGGCATGACTTGTTTCTCTGAAACCCATGTTGACTTTTTGTGATTATTGGCATTGCCTTCTAAATGTTCACAGACTCTCTGATTAATGATCTGCTCTAGAATCTCCTGAGCCATGCCCATCAGGTCTGAGAACTAGGACCTCCTTGGCCAGTGATGGGGGTATCCATGCTCTCTCTTCCCTCACCCTTCTGACTGACTTGCCGATCAGTGGGGGGAGAAGGTAGAGCAGAAGCTCTGGCCAGGGGGACTGGATTGAGTCCGTCCCCTCTGCTCGTGGGTCTGGGAATCTTATGAAGTATCTTGGCAGTTTCTGATTGACTGGGGAGGCAAACATGTCTGCTTCCATTGGCCCGAAACTGATTTGCAGCTCATGGAACATCTGTGAATGCAGGGACCATTCCCCTGGAAGCACTTCATGCCTACTCACATAATACACTTGGAGGTTGGTTGTTCCATGAATGTACTGGGCTGATACTGAGGCCACTGTCCTCTGACCAGAGAAAGAGGAGGGTAGCCTCCCTATGCAGGGAGCAGACTTCACTCCTCCCTGCCTGGCTATGTAAGACCGGCCATGGTGTTGTCCGTGAGCACCAGTATGTGCTTCCCTTTGACCTTGTTTGCAAAGTGGCTTAGTGCTAGGTGCACTGCCCTTAGTTCTAGTCAATTCATACTGTGGGAATTCTCAAGTGTGTCCTATATGCCCTCCGCCATGTGACCCTGACAGTGGGCCCCCCATCCTAGGAGGCTGGCATCTGAGATCACAGTGATGTGATGCCTCTGGGTCCAGGGGACCCGTTGGATAGGTTGGTTATCTTGGTCCACCAATGGATGGAGGTTCTGACGTCATCCGGGACACATAGGAGAATACACTTGCAAAGAGTTATCTGCTGCTGATATTGGTGGAGGGAAAGTTGGAGTGGTAGAGCATGTAACCTGGTCCAAGGAATCACAAGCACTGAAGAGATCATGAGGCCCAGGAGATGGGAGAGTTCCATGAACCGCATGAGGGAGCATGATAGAATGCTGAGTACTTCCTTCCTGATTGTGAGTTGTCTTTCTTCTGAAAAAAAGATAATCTCTTTTCGTGTGTCTGTCACCATGCCCAGATGTGTGATGGTTCACCCTGGACACTGAGGCCAGCCCAAAGGGAAGGGCCCCAAACTGAAAATGCTTTTGTCTGAAGGTGAATTGTAGAAATCTTCTGCTGTCCTCACCAAAACATGTAGAAATGCTTCTGCCAGATCCAGGGATACTAGGAAATCCCCTTTTAAGTGCCTCCCTGATGGAGGACATGTTTCCATGTGGAAACGCTTGTAGTTGATGTGGGAGTTGCTGTGTTTTAGGTTGAGGATTGAATGGGCATCTCCTCCCTTCTTCGGGACTGTGAAGAAGACAGGTTTAACACCTGGGAATCACTGGGAAGGAGGTACCTTCTCTATCGCCTTGATATGAAGGAGGTGGTCAACTGCACTGGTTTGGATTCTCTTTTTTAATGGATCCTTGGACAGTGTGGAGGGTATGAACCTGCTTGCAGGGATTGTGTCAAATTCTATGTGATAACCATGGGAGATGGTGGAGATGACCCAGCTGTCTGTCATGGTTGCTTCCCATGCTGCCTGGAAATGCTGCAGCCTGGCACCCATGGGGATCAAGCTGAAGTCAGAACTTCTGGTGACCATTGCCCTTCTGGAGTTGGTGGCCTCCTCTTTGTCCTGCTGGGACTGGGGTGGGTGGGAGGCAGAGCTGTCTTGAAGACCTAGTCCATGTAGGGCGAAAGGACCAAAAATCCATTTGCCTCCCAAACCCACTGGGGGCTCTGAAGGAGGAGGTTGATGGAAAGGTTCTCTTGGAACCTCTCCTGTCTCCTTTCCTGACCATTACAGGCATAGCCTGCTTCTCGTCTCTTGTCTCCACACGAATAATTCTTATGGCCCAATAAACATACAGAATAGTTTGTGGTGGAAAGTTCCTAAAACTTTTGGTTTTCAGTTGAACCCTAAATCTTATAGTTATCACTTGAAAGTGCATTCTTATGTAGTTAATATCTTCACATGGGCTTTGAACAGGGAATAGAAATACTTCCTAGGAGGTTTGCTATCTTGTGGTGTGGTTGATTAATGACATAATTATATTTTCAATAAACACTGTGTAAATGATTATATCCTTTAACATCTAATTGCTACATATATTTTGCTGCGGTATTTGAAGATGTTAAGTTTACAAGCACTTGCAACCATTGTATCTAGTGTAGGGATATTAGCATAATATGAATACTAATATTTTGTATTTTAAAATGTATGTCTTGAACTATTCCTTGAAGACATATGGCACCACTAACCTTTTCTCAGTAATTATATTATTTCATGCAGAGCACATCAACTATTTGTTACAGCTTGCATATTATTTTAGAAATCTTATTGATATGGGCTCAGCCAAAATTTACTTTCTTCCTTGAAGATAGTAATGGATACATTTTGTTGCACTTGAGAATCTGTGACCCATCAAGTCAAATGTAGGCTTGAGGAAGGATACTCCCTCACTCCATTCTTGCAATCCCAGGCAGGAAGCAAAACGTTGATTCTCCACATATGCTGTCATGCAAGTCTGGTATAGTATGGTGGTTTGTTGGTCCCAATTTGTCACACTCATCCTGCTGCTCTTGTTGGCACTCAGCTTTGATAAACTCAGACTTCAGAGAACAAAACCCTTACTCTTCAAAAGCAAATAACTCTCTACCTTTTGGTTAATATGCATGTGATGTTTACTTATTTTCTAGTCTTCTTGTCCTCACTTATGCAGTGGTTGTATTTGCAAAACTGGATATTATTGAACCGCAGAGACTGGGGAGGGATGATCCACCCCTTCTCATTGTCCTTAAAAATTAGGAATGCCATAGAAATCTGAACAGAATTTGGTTGGCACTGGAATTCTGACGTTCTGACATAATGGAAGCAAATGGATATAATCACCAACCAGTGAAACTTACCTGTTCACTTATGTAGATGGTTGTGCAAAAAGTTATGGTGCTTTTTGAAATTTTCTGTACCTTGGTGTGTACTCTCACATCCAGCACTGCCTTGCCAATGAGTTAACTACTTATCCTCCTCTAGTCCTACTTTCCCCTTCTCATTGAGGGTTCCTCCACACTGCCCAATAGTTCTGAAGAATACTGGGGCATTCTCTTTTGGGATTTCATATCTTGCAACATTTTTTTGGCTTTGGAAGTAGCACTACTCTTAATCTGCTCCCTCCCATGACTCTTTTTTTCTCTCTTTCTCTAGGTGTGGTTGAGGTGCAGTGTGGGCCTGCTTTCCCACCATCCTTGCCACCACTTCCTTGAATTCAACATTTTCTCCTCTTTTGTTCATCCCCTAATGTTATGTTCCTAAGGGAAGCCCTGGGTGGTGCAGTGGTTAAATGCCAGTACTGCAAGTCATCACATTGCAAGTTCAATTCCAGAAGGCTCCAAGGTTCACTCAGCCTTCCATCCTTTTGTAGGTCGGTAAAATGAGTACCTGATTTGTGGGGGCAATTTGTAAGCTGCTCTGATAGCCCTGTGGCTGAAGAGCAGGGTATAAATAAATAAATAAATAAATAAATAAAGGAGATTTTCAGACTTCACTGTTATAGTGTTACTGTTCCACTTTAACTGCTCTGGCTTCCACCTGTGGAATTCTGGGGTTTGTAGTTTAGTGAGGGCTAAGATCTCTCTGGCTGAGAGTTGTAAATGCCCCTCCCTAAACTGCAAATCCCAGGATTCAAGAGGAGGCAGCCATAGCAAATAAAGTGGAATAGTAACACTATAACAGTGTTGTCTGAAAATCTCCCTAAATAACATCCACATTCCTTGTCTCACACATTTTCTATTTTTCTAAAAAAAATTTTTTTTGAAAAGTACCAAAATGATACAAGTATCCTGTTGTAGCTCTATAACTCTAAAAAGAGAGAGGGGAAAGAAAAGGAAAGAAATGTTCTGTCTAGTAACCAGAAATGTAATGAGGGATGAAAGCCAGCAGAAAACCCTTCCTCACAAAGATACCCTCCCCCATTCAAAATGCCATCAAAATAAAAGAGGAGAAACTGAGACAATGGGACATTGTCTACTTGAGTCTTGATTGGAAACTCCCAGAACAGGGGGAGGGAACCCCCACTCGGCCATGGGAATAAAAAGTTGTGGTTAGCATCAGAAATCAATGAGAAAAACATCTGGACAAGATGAGCATTGTATAGATATTAGACCCTCCCTAAGTATAGCTATTTTTCTTATTATGTGCCTTTGAATCAACATTGACCTATGGTGAAGCTATTGTAGGGTGTTATTGGCAAGATTTATTCAGAGGAGGTTTGCTATTGCCTTCCTTACTCCTACCAAGACCCAAAGCTTTTATCCAGTCTGGAGGAGGCCTGAGACATTGTTGCTGTCAAAATACATTTGATTTTAGAACAGAATTTTGTTCTATTAAATTTCTAGTGCAAATTTGTTATTAACTGGGAAGGGTTATGTGACTGGCAATTCTCCACTTTATCGGTAAAGTACAGTGCAGGAAATAGCATATCTCTTCCAAAAATGTAATGAAGCTCAATTGTTAGTACAATTTTTATTGTTTTTATTTGCTGTACTTCTATATACATTTTATAAAGAGTAAATCACATTGGGTTCAATGGGTTTTATCTTTGAATAAGCACATATGTGCACGCACATGCACACGCACACGCACACACACACACACACACAGAGAATGAGGATATGTGTGTATGTGCACGTCTTCAAATTGCTTGTTGACTTATGGCAACCCCATGCATTTCATAGGGTTTTCTTAGGCAAAGAATACACAGAGGTGGTTTTGCCAGTTCCTTCCTCTGAAATATAGTCTAGAGTGCCTGGTATTTGTTGGCAGTCTCCCATACAAGTACTAACCAAGGCTAATCCTGCTCAACTGTCAAGATCAGATGGGATTTGATGCCTTTAGGGTATTTAGGTTATGTGCATAGGCTATTTAGGCTGTGTGCGTGTGTATGTGTGTGTATAGAGAGAGAGGGAAGGGGAGAATTCCCTTAAAAATACTATGGACTTTATCATATGATCTCTTTAAAATGTTATTTTGCCTGCACAACCCCCCCCCCCATTTTTATGCCAGCAAAAGAACGTTGCCCCCTGCACTTACCTTCCTTTCCAGGCAAAGACAGC
The DNA here is from genome assembly GCA_030847615.1 of Gambelia wislizenii. Classification (NCBI taxonomy): domain Eukaryota; kingdom Metazoa; phylum Chordata; class Lepidosauria; order Squamata; family Crotaphytidae; genus Gambelia; species Gambelia wislizenii. The sequence continues at coordinate 254,574,882 of JAUMIR010000004.1, forward strand.
TTCAGAAATAAAGAGGAAGTGAATGGAACCCTTTTCACTTCCTTGTTTGAAATCCTGCTAGACTTCATTGTGCAGGAAATTTAAAAAGAAAAAGAAAAATAAAGCATTAAAAGTTTTAAAAAGCACACAGATACACTTTAAAAGTCCCAAGTAACCCAGGGAAGGTCATAAAAAGAATGAAACTTACCCGGATGTCCTGATCTTACCTGGAAGTGTTTGCGATGGACCGGCCATTCTTGCTGCAGTCATGAGAGTTAAATGGCCTGAGGTTTTGCATGCTGGCAATGTGGGCACAAAAGCGGCAGGGGTGATCAATTGATGGCTTAAGCTGCCAATGAAAAACTACAGGTTTGGGGCTCATTTTAACCGCGAAAGGGCAATGTCTGATCTGCACGCCCTTTCACAGTTACGTGGCGTTGTTATGATGCCTTTTTTCAAGTGTCTGATAAAGTCCTATGTGCATTTGTTTGTGTACGTGTGAACCAATGTGCTTGTTTTCTAGTCATTATTGTCATTTATTTATACAGCACTATAACTGTACATGGCACTTTACAAATAAAAGAACAACATGCCTCAGGCTTACAGCCTAATTGAAACATGAGACCAAAGAAAAAGGGAATGGCAGTGTGGGGAGTAAATCCAGCAGATAACTGCCTCTTCTTCTCTCCCTCTGCAGCCAGGTCAGGGGCAGTTGGGATGGAGGGGAGGGTCTTTCAGTCTCTTGCTAGAAACATGCAGAAAAATAAACAGGCTCAGAAAAGAGCATTTGTTTATATGAGCACTTAAAATGGGTGGATTGACTGCTGCCTGTCACTGATTGCCAATGGAAAATTCTTTGCAAGGCTAGTGACAGCTCAATGGCAAACTGGAGTCTGTTTACAGCTTTACAATATGGTAGTTTCTGTGTTCACCAATAAAGTGCTTTACTGGGAAGTTTCAGGCCAGCCTGTTTCAGATTAGAATTCTGATAAATGGATACTTTTCACACTGAAATGGTTGTAATTCTGCATTAAAATTCACACTCTCCTCCTCCTTTCTGTAATCCTCTCACAAAACCCACCCACATGTCTTTATAAGCAATGTGTGTATCTGATTCTAATATCATCCAGTCCTTCCTAGATGAACCACCCCCAAAACCTTGTTAGCACAGCAGCCTTTATTGTTTCTTCTCATTAGTCTGCTGTCTTTTTCACAGTCACATTTCAGGTTCCAGCCCACTTGCCATTATGCCATCATGACTGATTAAAAACAAAACCAGCACTTCCTTTTAATACTTGTTTCCTTCCTAGTATGATCGAGAGAGGAGTGTTGTTAGTAATCACAGACACAAAATATTTTTATTATTTGATTGCTCTGTTCTGTCACTTTCATCTGCCAATCTAGCATGACCTCTTAAGGATCACTAGAGGTTGGTTTTCACACAAAAAGCCTAAAATGATAATAATAATAGTGGATGGAGTTGACTGTGACTGACAGGAAGATGTTAGAATCATAGAATTGTAGATTTGGAAGAGACCATAAGGGCCATCCAATCCAACCCTGTCGTGCAGGAAATCACAATCAAAGCATCCCTGACAGATGGCCATCCAGCCTCTGTTTAAAGACCTCCAAGGAAGGAGACCCTACCACGCTTTGAGGGAGTGTGTTCCACTGCTGGACAGCTCTTAGAAGATTTTCACACTGGGGAAATAACCCCTGTGGAGATCAGGAGAGAAACAGGGCTGTTCTGGTTGCAGTGCTCCGTTTCACATACCCCCTTCCTTCTCCTGATCTCCCGTCGTCCTCCGTCCGTCCTGCTTCCATTTTCCTCCCACTATTTTTTACTAACAAAGTTATTCATTAGTAACAAATTGCACAACATAGCGGGAGGTAAATGGAAGCAGGACGGAGGGAGGGCGATGGAAGATCGGGAGAAGGAAGGGGGTGTGCAAAATGGAGTGCTGGAACTGGAACAGCCCCGTTTCTCTCCCGATCTCCGCAGGGGTTATTTCCCCCGTGTGAAAATCTCCTTTCTGTCAGAAAGATCCTCTTATGTTGAGGTGGAATCTCTGTTCCTGGATCTTGCATCCATTGTTCCATTGTTTGTGTTGTGTTTTCAGTGCAGGAAGATGCCCCCGACTGCACTTACCTTCTCTCCTGGCAGAAGGCTTCCCTGGCAATGAAGAGGAAGTGAATGAAGCCCCATTCACTTCCTTTTTGAAATCACACAAGACTTCCTCAATTGAGAAATTCAAATATAAAACAAAAAATAAAACATTAAAAGTAAAAAAAAAAACCCCACATACACACACTTTAAAACTTCCAAGTAAACCAGGGAAGGTTTTAACAAGTGCATCACTTACCTGGATGTCATGATCTCACCTGAAAGTGTTTGCGCTGGATTTGCATGAATGAAATGGTCTGAGGTTTCACATGCCGGCAACGCTGGTGCCAAAACGGGATAGGCGATCTATTCATGGCTTGTGCCATCAATGCCACAAGGACGATAGTGGAATGCAAAAGGATAATGTTGTGTGATATTGGCGGTCCTTTTGTGTTCTGTTGTCATTAGTCTGGTGCCACATTAGCCGCATCTGATAATCTCCTAAAAGGCAGGAAACAGTAGGGACTCACCTTTTACAACACACAAGGACACAAAATACAAACTAACTTGGTATGTCTTCATGATTATACATACAAAACTATGTACAAGAATCTGAAAAACACACAACCTTGCACATAAAATCTGTAGTTGGAAAAAAAGAAGCCAGTAATACCACTTGGCAAATGGTGAAGCAGATGAAGATATATGTTCAGTCAGAAGATCTGCAGGACAGAGTAAGGGTAATTTGTATATCTCTATTAATAAGGAAAAACAATCAATTCCAGTTTTATGTATTGCCACCTTCCCTTTTGCTGATTCCCCCCCCCCCGCCCCACTGTAATACAACTTGAAAGACTGAAAGACTATACAGACAAAGCAGGAAATTGGAGATGTCTCAAGTGTGGCTAATTCAAACCACATTTGAATTTGTCACAGTTGCATTATTAAACCTTAAGGAAAGCCTCTCTCCCTCAAGGCCTCTGGGAACAAGCTGAAGATGTTATGGACAGGGTCAAGAACTGAACTATTGTGTAGAATTTGATTCTCTGTTTTTTGCTACTAATATTCCTTTTAAAATGTAAATGTATAACCCAGAAAATTATGAGTCCATGCTGCTTTAGCAAAACCTACTCAAATATATGTACTTGCCATAAAAAAATAAATAAGATGAACATACAGTTGGCCCTTGGTATCCATGGATTCTGCATCCATGTATTCAACTGTCCATGCTTGAAAATATTCCCAAAAAATAAAATTCCAAAAAGCAAACCTCGATGTTGCCATTTTATATAAGGGACACAATTTTACTATGCCATTGTATATAATGGGACTTGAGATTCACAGATTTTGGTATCTATGAGGGGAGGTCCTGGAACCAAACCCCGACGGATACCAAGGGCCCACTGTATAAATTCCTCCTCAACCTACAAATTCCAAAGCTTCAAACGTTTGGATAAAACTAGATCAGCATACAATGGCATTTGAGTATTATCCATACTTAAGGTTGAAAACAACCCCCCCAAACACAGAGGCATTTAGAGTTTTGCCATATTTAAATTTGTGTCTATTTGTAAATATTCTACTTTAAGAAGTTCTACAAAGCTACTGTAACTCCTTGCCTTGTTTTGGTCATATAGGCATTATTGAGAAATAATGTCTCATCAGGAATTTGAAGGCTGTGTATAGCAAACAAGTAATGAGAATTTCACACTCATTCCATCTAAAGTTCAGAAGTAGTGGCTTAGCTTGGGCTTGGATTTAATGATTGTTTGAAAGAGGGAATTTCAGCAGGTGTTGCTTGTTACCTGGCTGCATGACAAGCAACACCTGTTGAAATTCCCTCTCCTACACAGTTATTAAAGGGACAGGAGCCTCTCTAGTCAGGGGGTCTTGAAAGCAAGCCTTATGAGAAACAGCTTAGGGAGGTGGGGATCTTTAGCTTGGAGAAGATTTGAGAGGTGACAAGACATGACAGACATCTTTAAATATGCCTGCTGTTGTTGTTATCTACCTTCAACTTGATTACAACTTATGATAAATCTTATCCTAGGTTTTCTTGACAAGATTTGTTCATATGAGGTCTGCCGTTGCCTTACCTTTAAGGCTGAGAGTATGACTTGCCCAAGGCCACCCAATGGGTTTCTGTGGCTGAGCAAGGATTTGAACCCAGGTCTCCCAGAGTCTTAGCCCAACGCTCAAAGCACCACACCACATGGGCTCCTCATACACTACAAATGCCTCAAACTAAAAGTGAAGTCTCAAACTACAAATAACATAGACTTCAAATTATTGCCCAGGTTTCAAACTCCAAACTATCCATTTTATGAGGCCCCAAACTACAAATTAGGTCTCACATTTAAAACTTTGTTGTTATATGCTTTTAAGTCGACTCTTTTGGCAAGCCTATCCTAGATTTTTCTTGGAAAGATTTCTTAAGAGGAAGTTTGTCATCATACCCTTCATCTGAGAAAGGCTGACTTGCTCAAGGTCACCTAGTTGGTTTCCATGGCTAAACAGAGATTCAAACCTCGGCCTCTCAACCCATACATCACCATACTGGCTCTCTTTAAATACCTGAAGGAATATCATACAGAACAGTGCTTCTCAAGCTAAACCGATCTGAGAGACCAGCAAAAAAAAACATTCCCGCAGTGTGCCAGGAACTGGCACCATATTTGTATACATTGATCACTATTGTTTTTTCTTTCTTTACTGGAAACTCACCACAGACCAGCACTGGTCCAGAGATGACCACTTTGAGTAGCACTGATATGGGCCAAGCTTGTTTTATGCTGTTGCAGAACTAACCAAAGGATGCAAGAAAAGAGATTCCACTTAAGTGTGTGGGAGGACCTCCAGAATCTAAAAGTTTTACTAGAGTGGAATACAGTACCTCAGAAAGTAGTGGACCCTCCTTCTGTAAAGGTCTTTAAACAGAGGTTGGAGTCTATCTCTTAGAGGTGGATTTAAGCATGTCCAAGGGTTGGACTCGGTGGTCTTTGAGGCACATTCTCACTCTACTCCATGATCATTGGAGGTGGGGGAAGAACTCAGAACCTTTTTTTCTGTGATACCTCCAAAAGCTTAGGAATGTTACTTTTTTGGACTCCCAGCTTCTAGATGTTGAGAGTTTAATTAGTAAAAAGATATGACTCTGGGAAGTACTTACACAAGTACCAAAAGAAACAAAGGAGATTATCAGACCTGGCAAGAAGCACTGAAAAATCATGATGAGAACAGGAAGGGGTGAGATCATCAGACGATGTTGTCCTCCAGTGTTGCAGGTGCACAGTGTGGCCATGAGTAAGGCATCCCTTTTTATTAGCAACTTGTCGCTGCCAATAAAAAAGGGAAGCCTTGTCCACAGCAGCACTATACCCCCAGAATGGCAGAAGGATGTGGGCATCTGGTAAGGTCGCCCTTTCTGTTCTTGTAGCAATCTTGTGACACAGTTGGGAATTTGATTTTTTGGCACGTTACCCCATGTCTTATAATTTCAAAAAAATTAGTGCTATGGCTAACAGATTTATTTTATCATCTGCAAGAGGTCATGTTAAAATAAATCTATTAGGCTGTGCATATGATATTGTAATTTAAAGGTGCAATTTTAATTTTACTAGTAGTTTATGTCCCTACTATTGCCATTACATTCAGTGATATATGGGAATGATAATTTACAAGCAACATTAGTACAGAAAACATGACTAAGGATACTTATGGTCTGGTATTGGAGGGAGTCCATGGAGATGATGCCATGAATTACTGCACTGGGTGACATTAGCCCTAGTGATGCCACTGGATCTGCCCACAGTGGTACATGCTTTGGTTATATCCTGTTTTGATTACTGTAATGTGTTCTATGTGGGGCTGCCATTGAAAAGCACTCAGAAACTTTAGTTGGCCTGAAGAGCAGCAGCCAGGGTATTAGCTGGGGCTAGCTGCAGGGAGCACACAACTCTCTTGTTGTAACAGCTCCATTGGATGTCAGTTCATTTCTAGGCACAATTCAAAGTACTGGTTTTGACCTATAAAACCCAATACATCTTGGGTCCAGGTTATTTGAAAGACCATATCTCTCTGTATGAGTCCAGTAGAACTTTAAGATCATCCAGAGAAGCCCTGATCTCTGTTCCACCACCTTCTCAGGCTCATTTGGCAGGAACAAGGGAGAGGTGGCTGCTCCCAGACTTTCAAAATCCCTCCCTAGAGAGGCCAGGATGGCCCCATCTCTGTTCTCCTTTTGTCACTAGGTGTAAAAACAGTTTAGTGCCATCAGGCATTTACAATTTACAGGGTTGGGCTTTTAAATGCTGTGTGATTTGGATTTTAAGGTGCATATGTAGTTTTTAAATATTTTAATATTTTTAACTCCATAAATTGTTAATTTTTAAAATTTTATATTCATACTTTTAATGCTTTTGACTTGTTTTTAATTTGCATTGTTTTAAGCTCCTTAGTTGCCTTGAGTTCCTGTATTGGGAGAAATGCAGGATATTAATATCAACAACAACAACACGTGTTACCAATGGAGTTTTGGATCATCAATGATTCAGATTCTTTACATGAACCTAGGGAAATTTTTACACAGGGAAAGTAACCCCTGGGGAGATTGGGAAACGGGGCTGTTCTGGCTGCAGTGCTCCATTTCACATGCCCCTTTCCTTCTCCCAATCTCCCGTCGTCCTGCTTCCATTTCCCTCCCACTATGTTCCACAATTTTTTTTACTAACGAAGAACTTGCATTAGTAAAAAATAGTGGGAGGGAAACAGAAGTAGGATGGAGGGAGGACGATGGGAGATCGGGAGAAGGAAGGGGGCGTGTGAAACCGAGCGCTGCAACCAGAACAGCCCTGTTTCTCTCCTGATCTCCATGGGGGTTACTTTCCCCATGTGAAAATCTCCTAGGAATCAGTGAGTTTATATGGCATATTCCAAGCACTGTTGCTTTTTGTACTTGTAACTGTTCTATTGTGATCCTATGTAGGGCACTTTCTTTCAGGTTTTTTTTTTTTTTTGCTGCTGTTGCTGCTGCTGCTGCTACTGCTATTATTATTACCTTGCCCTTTCTTCAAAACTGGGAGTCAAGGTGGCTAAAAAATGAAAATAAGCACCATATAGTCAAAAAAATTTCAAAAGACCAGTATTAACACAAAATTCAACTATTAACAATGTTAAAACAATATATATGGATTTTTTTTCCTTGGGAAAGGTTTAGCATTCCATTTTTTAAACAAGACTTTTTCTTTCTGTCATATGGATATTAAGATATTCTGTGACACTTGTTGAAGATGTAGTTGATTAAATGACACTGAATTCCCTTTCAGCTACTTTCATTACTATTGTCCAACGTTCCTTCTAGGTTCAGAATTAGTTTCTACTTGTGGGTAATAAAAACCCCATTAATTCTTTCTACATTATCCAGACTCACTGCTCGCCAGCAGTCTTAATTATCTGAGAAGGACTTTAGAAGGGCTGACAAACAGCAGGAAAGTATTTCATAGGACTTCCCTGAGAGAATAGGATGAATTAATATATTTCTCACAAAAGTCTTATCCTGGACTAAAGCAGAGACATTTTTATCCGATAGTGTTTGTTAGTATTTAGCTGTCTATGATTACACATAATATTGTCCTGCATGGATTATACTACCACAAATCCAAGAGGAGACCTGAGTGGCAAATTGTAAATATTGTTCTTTATATAATTTTTTAAAATTAGGTATTTATATCCTGCTCTTCAGCCACAATGGCTATCAGAGCGGCTTACAAATTTGTTTTAAGCAATAGCAATTTACACATCTACACTGCATTAAGCAGTTTCTAATGTGTGTTAGCTAATTGCCCCCACAAGCCAGGTACTCATTTTATTGACCTATGAAAGGATGGAAGGCTGAGTGAACCTTGGAGCCCGCTGGAATAGAACTTGCAATGTGGTGGCTTGCAGTACTGGCATTTAACCACTGAGCCACCAGGGCTCCTTCATGCATAACTTGCCCCTGTTTGAATGTATGAGAACATGCAGAGTGAAGATGTATGGGAAGGTTTGGGAGTTCCCCTTGTGGTTCCTTCCTAGACTTCACTGTACACTTTGAAAGGTGTAAGGCCTGGGTGGGCAAAGTATGCCCCCCCCGGATATTTTTGTGGGCTTTATCAGCTGTAGATTCCACAGACTGATCTTTTTCTGGCCAAAAAAGAGGGTCAATTTCTGTTCTTGGAAGCCTCCAGGTTCAAACATTCACTTTTAAAATAGATCTTGAGGCCTCTTGTACTGTTTAACTTCAAAAACAGCCATTTCTGAGACCCGGAAGTAGACTTCCAGACACTTTAGTTTATGATAGCTCATGTGGTCCTTTGAACATCTTGGGGCATATACTGTAAGTTTAACTAAGCAGAACCATAACCCTGTAACAAATGTATGTTGTAGGGATGTGGAAACCTCTAGTGTCCATTTTTGTTTCGGTATTAGTTTCTCTGAATCCCACCTGCATTTGCTTCCCAACATTCTTTGGTATTGAGATATTTGCTTTTTTCCATCCCATGTTGAAGTTCATATGCATTTACAGGAAGACTCCTTTATCTGTGGGATTGCTTTCTATGGTTTCAGTTGCCTGTTGTCACCACTGTCAAAAGTGTTTTTGGGCATCTCTTGGTCCTCCAGCACAATTCTATGGTAGTTCTAGGGCTGGAAGTTGCCTTCCCCCCTTCCTCTTGTTGTGCAAGTGTCTGTTGTGGAAGCAACGAGAGGAAAGTTGGGAGAGGATTGTTCTCCCACCCTCAGCTGGGGTGGGGGGAGGAGGAGATTATATAAAATATAGCCCCCTTTGAAATATAGGGTTCAGTACTATTTAATTTTTTTTTTAATCAGTATTATTTACATTTTTAAGTACCTTTAAAATATAGGGTTCAGCAGTTTCAGATATCCACGAGGCATCTTGGAATGTACCCCTACAGATAAAGGAGGTATTTATACACATTTATTTACATACTTTAATGTATATCATGTTTTATATCCAAAATCCCTGTCTTTGTGAGGACATGCTAATAAAGGTAGATGATTTCAGGATTTTGCCCTATTTCTCAAAAGAGAAAAAAAACCCCTGCAGATAATAAAATAGCATATTGGTTACTGTTTTGATCACATGAATTTTTTTTCTCAGCGCTCACTGATAATGTAATACTGAACAATTATTATAAAACCATCAATTAGTTGGGGAAATAGATTACTTGTCAGTGGTCATATCAATGTGACACCTAGATTAAATAATGACTCAGTCTGTCTGTCTCTGTTCTTATTGACAAAAGTGCATGAAACTAAATTTGGATATGAAGAAAACTATGCGTGTGTCAGATAATTAGGGACAGCAAAGTACTGAATCCAAGGGAGAAATGGGTATGAATTTTTCTCACTGACCAAGATAGGACAAACAGATTAACCTTTCAATGGAAAATGGATGGAATCAAATTAACCTCTTCCCTAATATGTCTCTTGTTTCAGACAGCAACTTATACTGCTCTTCTCCATCAGAAATACAGAGGTGCCATTCCCTAGCAACTGCAAACACTAATTCATTACTTTGATTAAAGTGTCCAGCTAGGCTAATCTAGGTCTCAAAACAGCCTTCTAATGTCTTGGATTTATCCTCCAGCAAGGTGCCTATGAACAGGTTAACCCTGCAGGTTAGACAGCCCACTAGATAGGTGAGGTGGGAGAAATGTAAATGAAGGAAGGAAGAAGAAAAAATACAGACAATTTCACTCATATGCAGTGTTGTCAGCCACTGCATAATAAATAAAGATATGGATTCTTTAAATAGTGAAGAAATCACAGATATGTTCTCTAACTGAAAAACTATCAATGGAAACTATTGTAAAATGTCATTTAGAATTTAGTATTGTTCTCTGACTTTGGTTATTTTTTGGGATTGCTTATTTATACCCTTGATTGTTATAAAAACCATCTGTCAGAGTTGCTGTTAATTTGCATTAGATGCATGAAAAAATAATTCCCTATATTATTATTTTTATTTTTTTTTAAAAAAATTAATAATATATGTTATTTGCATGCCCAAGGGTGAGGGTGCTTACCAGAAATAAAATCAGAACTCTAGAAATGAGTGGGAAAATAAGGCCACAGCTTTATTGATTACAACTGTAGATGGGTTGTCACACACCTGGGTCTGGATCCAGGCATCAACCAATGTTTTAAAATCAAGGCAATAAAATTTGAATTCCATTAGCAACAGAAAAAGTAACTAGATCCAGGATGTTTCTGTTCTAGGTGAGGCTACCCACCCCTTTCTTAGCCAGAGAACATTGCATTTCTCAAGAAGCCTATTGCATCTTGAAAAACATTTAGGTGGTGTATAGGTAAAATCTGCCAAATGCAGTCCCAAAGTATGTTCCTAGACATAGGAGATTTTCACACGGGAGATTTTCACTAACGGGAGTTCTTCGTTAATAAAATACGATGGAAGATAGAAGAAAAAAGACAGCATGAGGACGACAGAATATCGGGAGAGGGAAGTGGGCGTGCGAACCGCAGCGCTGCTTCCGGGACAGAAATATTTCTGTCCCGATTTTTCCGGGGAATATTTTCCCCATGTGAAAATTTCCATACAATATAGGATTCACAGGTCCTCAAGGGTGAGGGTCATGATGTGCATCTTTCTGGATCCTATTGTATTCTATCCCACTTCCACAGCTGTATAAATATGCACAATAACCCAAGGCTTTAATATCACTCTGTACTGAATCCAAAGGAGTTGATTGATTCCTATAAAAGCTCATGCTGAAAGAAATGTAAGAAACACATTCAGGGGTAGCCATGTTGGCCATGAAGCAAAATATAATCCAAATTCCACAGAAAAGTGATACTCTTATTGGACAACCAAATGCAAAACACATGATGCAAGCTTTCGAAGCTCTACTGGCTTCTTCATCAGGCAAAAGATGTTAAAAAATAAAGAAAAGTGATGATGTTGGAGTCACAGGCCAACACCCAATATTGTCACTTTTCTTTATTTATTTTTTGACATCTTTTGCCTGATGAAGAAGCCAGTAGAGCTTTGAAAGCTTGCATCATTTGTTTTGCATTTGGTTGGCCAATAAAGGTATTACATTTCTGTGGATTTTGGATTTTGTTTTGTTGAAATAAATATCAGTCTTAAAGGTGCTGTTACATTCCTCCTTCTTCCTTTTCTCCTTATAGGCTGCAAGAGACTAAAATGCTAACTTTCTTGGGGGAAAAACCCAACATGATTATCATAAAGAATTTGATGCATTCCAATGATCTTTTGGGCTAAAATCTTATAGACATTGCTTACTGTTGTCATTGTGTGCAGTCAAGTCATTTCCAACTTATGGCAATCCTAAGGTAAGCTGATCATGGGGTTTCTTTGCAAGCTTTGCTTGGGGGGTGGGTGTTTTTACCTTTCTATGAGGCTGAGAGGGTGTGACTTACCCAAGGTCACCTAGTAGATTTCCATTGCTGAGTGAGAAAATCACTCCAGTGTCATAGTCCAAAGTTCAAACTACTACACCATGCTGGCTTGTAGACATTTACTTGGGAATACTGTAAGTTCTATTCAATTTATGAGGCTTACTTCTGGGTAGATATGTGTATGATTGCATTGCTAATGTAAATAAACTACAGCTCTGTAGAGCAGGTTCTAATAGCCTCTCTTTCCCTCCCTCCCAATAAGTATTCCCCTCACAAAGATACACTCCCTGTCCCTCTCTCTCACAAATACAGTGGCCCTCAGTATCTGCTGGGATTTGGTACAGTACCAGAGCCCTCTGTGGATATGAATATCTGTGGATGTACAATAGCATAGTAGAATGGCATCCCTTATATAAAATAGTGAACAGCAAGGTTTAATTTTTCGAATCCCCACCCCCATGAATATTTTAAGCCAGGCTTGGTAAGGAGGGACGACTGTCCTCTCACCTCTCACATTCACACGGGGTTAAATAATAAGCATCCCCATGTTTTCTTATAACACACACAAAGGTTGGAAAGAAAAACTCTGAACTGCTCCTTTCTGCATCCTGCTGCTCTGTCCCTGTTTCTCTTTTCCTCCTTCTTCAGTCAGCTTCTGCCAATAAGGCAACCAGAAATAGAAAGACTGCCTATCTCTATCTGCTTCATTGCATCCCACTCACTTTTTGATTGATTGATTGATGGGTTTCCCTGGGGAAAACATCCAGTAGTTTTAATCCTGGTGGTAGAGAGAAAACACACTGGAATTCTGAATCCATGATTCTTCTGGGACAGGCAGTATACAAGAAACCCTGTAGGTTCCCAGGGAGATTCTTGTGGTTTTCTGGACATTTGGAAGTTGTGGGACACATTTATGATTTTAGCTTTTAAGTTTTGTCACAAGAGGTCTAGAAGATATTTCACCATTAAAGGCATTGTTAAGGCTTTGGTACAGGTACAATAATTAATTGATACAGATCTCATGTCAGTTGAGGAGAGCAAACCCCAATTGGGATATGCAGAAGACTTGTGGTGGTATCAGAAACAAGAGGTTTGGTATATCTTTGAAAGAAAGGGTAATGCGTTGCTGAATGTTGCTTATCTCTTTGCTCCGTTTTGATGTTTCTAAGTTACTTTAGCTGCATACCTGGGGAATCCTAGCTAGATCTTTATTTTCTCTCCCTATTGCAGTTTTCCCTCTTGATACTTGCCTTCTTAGAGGGGAAACAATTTCTTAAAATTTTCCTCTTCAACTTTGCTCTTGGCTTCTGAAAGGACTTTAAAATTTTACTTCCTTTATTTTTCTTTGCCTTTGTTTCATTATTTTAAGGCACTCTTAACCTTTTGCCTAAAATATATTTTAGAATGTATTTTAAACTTTTTGAAACTTTTTGCTGAAATCATCTAAAAATTCCAAACTCTCCATTGGACTGATAAATATGCATTTCTCTTATAGCTAGGAATTCAGAATACTGAAGTGAGTGAGGCTGGAATGAGTGCTAGATGAATCTAATCTTTAATATTCCATATAATGTTTTCTTATAAACCATTTGCCATTTATTATGCCTCATTATTGAATTAAGTAATTAATTATTAATTATTGAATTATTAAACAGTCTTTTATATTAGTCATGTAACTGCTTTAACTGCTGTTACTAATATTTATGATTGCAATTTTGTATTTTTCCAATAAATTTGAAATTTATCTTATTTTGGTATGTTTCCAGTTTAGTAATAACTCTCCATATACTCACTGGAGCAAAATAAATGAGTGGAAATAAAGAATCCGTTTTTCAAGGACCACATTCCTTCTCTTGCCTTATCAAATAAATATGTCCACTAAAAACCAATGGCAGATCTTAACACCAGGGCCACAGCCTTCTCTGGAATCTGTTTCTCTATCAGCTTTGCTCACCAAAGTCTCACACTTTTAGGAGAAGCAATGGCAAAACCAGCAGTGGCTGGCAAGGCTTCCAGAAAGCTAACAGTTGTAACACATCATCATTTCCCCTGCCTTTTCCCCAATACTGTAACTCAAGACAGCTTACAAATTAAAATAATTGCAATATAATTAAAAACATTCAAAAAGTCAACATTAAAATAGTGTTAAACTATTAACAATATTAAAACAATATCTCTCTCTGGCTTTTTTTTTGCAAACGAAGATTCAGGAAGTACTCATCCCATGCTTTCTGCAAGCACGCTGATGACTAAAAAGGCCAATCCAAGATAAACAAGTCCGGTTGCAGAAAGCACAGCAGAAGGTCTCCTTGGGTGATGTTTCCGGTTTGTGATTCTTTCTGCGTTGTCATTTCTCTTCAAGACTTGTTTGGCATGAGTTCAATATAAAACAATATAAAACATACACCTAAAAAGGGTGAAAAGCAGTTAAAACTGTACAGTTTAAAACAATACGGCATCCTCTTATGAGCCGTTTCCTTAAAAGCCATCAGTTCTAGAAGCTTGTCTGAATAAAAATGTCTTTGTCTGCCGAAGAAAGGAGAACAAGCCTATCATAATAGCAAAGCACCCTTTCATGCTTCATAATTGCAGCACTATGGTTCCACTTTAACTTCCATGGTTCCATTCTATGGAATAGTGGGATATGCAGTTTGGTGAGGTGCTAGACCTACCTCGCTGAAAAAAATCCAAATATCTCTCCCTAAACTGCAACTGTCAGGATTCCAAAGGGCAGAACCATGGCAGTTAAAGTGGAATACTAAAACTATAAATGAGTAGTAGAAGGGCTCACCACACTCTGAAGAAAAGTGGCAGTACAGCAGGAAGATCCCGTCTTCCATGCTGCCTTACTGCATGACGTCGTTGTTCTTCTGGTGTTCTGTCATTCCAGTTCCCAAGGGAGACCAAGGTAAAACCACATCTTTTTGCTAACAGATTTTTTGGTCTCCCTCAGCATTGGAATGAAAGAACACCAGAAGAATGATGACATCATGTGGTAAGGTAGCACAGAAGATGTAACTTTCCTGCTGTGCTGCCACTTTTCTTTTGGAGTGCAGTAAGCCCCTGAGTCTTTCCTACCATTAGAAGTACTGCAAGGAAGGGGCCATTCTGAACTTTCTAGCAAGGAAGTTCCAAAGTCTAGGAGTAGCTGCTGAGAAGGCCCTATCATAGGGGGAGGTGGGATCAATCTGTCATATAGCCTGGACTTAAGCTGTATAGAGCTTTATAGGTCATAGAACCCTACAGCATGTACCACAATATACACCACATTGAAGTTTTGTGAATAGAACAAGCATTCAGAAAAGACCTACATAAACAAGGACTGAAGTTGTACAACAGCAAGGAAACAGGAAAGAAACACTATCACCTTGTTGGTGGTTCAATGGGAAAGAACAAAGGAATGGAATGGAGGAGTGAAAAGGTCAGATTTTCACTCCTGGGAGATTGAAACAGGACCTCCACAGGAGAAAGGTCTCACCTTTCAGGTGTCTTGTTCATGTGCTATTCATGGAAAGGTACTCAGATGGAGGCTGAGCTGAAAGTTTGACTGTTGGTTGTGAAACTGAAGCTAGGGCAAGTAGGATGGGAAGTAAGGTACTTGAAGCCAGGGAGATTTGTTGGGGAGAGAAAGGAATAGACTTTTTAAAGGGATTGTCTGGAAGCTTATTGTTGGCAATGGTAGTCTTCATTCACCACTAGTGGCAGTTTATAGAAATAAAGTTACTTTTCCTGCCTTTTCAATGGGTAATTATAGACAAAGTGGGAATTAAATCCACTTTTGTATAATCAGGATGGTGCTGAGGTGTGTCTGCATGTGTCAAAGTTTTTGGTTTAATTAATGCAGAGAACAAGACTATCATTTCACCTCTCTGGTATTTGAAAAGGTACATGTGGAAAGATCAAATATGGATTCTAGTTCTTTGCCACTTTCCTCTTGTAGGAGTGTATTAATTACAGGATTTCTGTTGAGAGGAAATGTTTCAGAATGCTTGAAAAGAAACTAATGTAACAAATTTGGTTAGCTATCAGGAGCTGCCACCTACTTTGGCTGGATAATTGGAATATGTCTGGGGTTTGTCTGCTGTGACTGTTTTAAATTTCAGTGTAAGTGTTTTGTAAGCTTCAAAAATGTCTCTCATTAAATCATTACCTATCTAGCAATTAGTTCAGCACTTCACATACAACAAAGTGGATGGCAGTTTTTTTTTAATAAGGAGGATACAGTTAGTGGAAATAGAGATAATGGTATCCTTTGCAGGAAGACATTTATGGGTGACTTGTTGCCTGTTGACCTATTCTGAATTAGTTGAGCAGAGTTCGAGTTTATCTAAACAGTTTCTTCTTTCCTTTCCTTTCCTTTCCTTTCCTTTCCTTTCCTTCCCTTCCCTTTCCTTTCCTTTCCTTTCCTTTCCTTTCTTTCTTTTTGGTAACAAGCCATTAATGGAAAAACCCCCAAGAACCCTAGGTCTTTGAATACTCACTAGCTGTTCACGACAATTATGACTAGTACTTTCTTTGTGAATTTATATCTTTATTGGTATGATGGATCCTTAGAAACCCTTTTCATGTGACAGGATAACTGAACATGCAAGGCTAGGAGACTACAGAACTTATGTCATGGTGGCAGGCCTCACTATATCAGATCTGGCCACGGCGGTAAAAGTGCTCAAAAACTTCAGTTGTCCCAAAGAGCAGCAGCCAGGTTGTTAACTGGGGCTGGCTACAGGGAGCACACAACTCCCTTGTTGCAATAGTTCCATTGGCTGCCAGTCCATTTCCATGGACAATTCAAAGTGCTGGTTTTGACCTATAAAGCCCTATATGGCTTGGGTCCAGGTTATTTGAAGGGCTGTATCTCCCTTTATAAGTCCATTAAAGTTCTTAGATCATGTAGAGAGGCCCTTCTCTCTGTCCCGCCACCATCTCAGGCTTGTTTGGTGGGAACAAGGGAGGGGGGCCTTCTCAGTGGCTGCTCCTAGGGTTTGGAACTCCCTCCCTA
Source organism: Gambelia wislizenii (assembly GCA_030847615.1). Taxonomy (NCBI): domain Eukaryota; kingdom Metazoa; phylum Chordata; class Lepidosauria; order Squamata; family Crotaphytidae; genus Gambelia; species Gambelia wislizenii. Next base: position 254,591,402 of record JAUMIR010000004.1, read on the forward strand.
GAGTGGCCAGGATTGCTTCATCTCTGCTCTCCTTTTGTCAACACATAAAAACATTCTTGGGTCATAAGGCATTTTCAGTTTGATGGGGGCTGGACTTGTAGGTATACTCAGCATGGCACCCAAATCTGGTCACACATTTGTAGACGTTGTACAAGCAATGATGAACGCTGTCCAAAAGAGAAAGTAATATCGCTGATTATCCAGTGATTAGACTCACAAGCATCGTGAGTCTACTGAATACATCTTTCACAGAATCATAGAATTAGAAGGGACTGCAAGGTACAGCTAGTCCACCATGAAGTGGGACTAGCACCACGCACATACCTAACACACTAATATGAGATGGCTGTTACCCTAAGAGATGGGGTTTTTTTTAGAGCCCAATTCATGATGCCAAAACCTCTATTATTATCTGGGGGAATTATTAGCTCAAATGGAAGCCTGTGAGAGGAAGGTAACTTCAGGGATCTTTTCACCTATATAAATCAGTACTAACTGTAGAGAGCACTCCAGTTAAAGTGAAATAAAGTATTTTTATTGGAAATAATATAGGGGATATGTTAGCATACATGTTAGCATACAAACATACACTCTTAAGAACTATACAAGGCAATTGGAAAGAAAGGTGGGGAAAGTAGGATAGAGAGAGGTCCAGGAAGATAGGGTGATAGTTACCAGTCTTGAAGAATAGAGTTCCGTGCATCAAAGATGCTCAGACTGATGTCTGAGGGTGGCACAGAGAATCTGTCAGAGTGTTGGTTTCTGCCTGTGGCACACTTTACTGTTGACAGAGGACTAATATTTAGACTAATATTTATACCCTATTTCCTGAAGGGGTACTCATAACCAGAATACCCCTTCAGGATATGAAATATGGTATAAATGGCCTGGATGGCTTTCTCACGGGATAGACAAAGGGGAACCCAAACTCAAGTGATTGCTTTAATTGCTGGGACATAGAAATTGATGGATTTGCAACAACCTAGAAAGGTTGGAGAGGAGGGGGTATAGAAAAGATTTCTGTAAGAATAGATTAATAATGGTCACTTAATTGCTTGATTGAATCATTGTTGAAATGTCCAGGGCTGGAAGAAAGGATATAATTTCTTACCATTATATTTGTAGACACATCCCATGTCAATGTGACCTCCACCTGACCTTTGGACACAGTATTCCAGATGAGGTATGACCGAAGAAGTATAGTTTGGCAAGGTCTGTTATTTCAGTCACACCCCTCCCCTATATTATTTGTCACCCTATATCATTTGTCACACTAGATGATATTTTGTGGAACAATTTAAAGCCTTGTGACAATTCTTTGCACTGGGGAAGAATTCCCATTTGTAGGACATGATTTAGCCTAAGAATAAGCAATGCACCCCTCTTTATTGTTCTGGGCAACTCTATTCCATACCCTTGGCTATGCTGGCCAGGGATAATACATGAAGCCAAAATAGTTGGAGCAATCTTGGCCTACCCTGCTCGTTCCAAGGTAAACACTTTTAAATATAATTTATTTCTATTAATTTTAGCAGAAGAGTTAAACATATGAAGTCGAAGTGATATGGACACACTTAATTTTGGCTTAACTGTTGGCCCATAGTTTTTTAGTGGGCCAAATTTCCTGTGCATGTAAGCAATTCATTGGGTACTCTAAGGAAATGCTAATTAACCTGTTCCAAGCATTTCCCTGATTGTTTTCAATTTTATTCAAAGAAATGAAATGAAAAGGTAACACATGGTGCCATCTAGCTTCTTTGGAGATCTGCTGTCTTCATGTCATGATGGAGGTTGTCATGCTACTGGTCTCTTTCCCTGATAATCCTGAACAGCAAGTGCACAGTTGTATTCATAAACTGTGATACACAGGAGAGAGGGTAGACTGTATGTAGAAGAATTTAGATTTATCATAAAACTTTTTCTTTCTACATTTGAAAGGTTTATTTCTCTCTGTTTATATAAGTGATATCTTTAATGTACCCTAACCAGACAGATTTATAGCCTGATCCAATGTGTTTATTCTTGAAGATGTAGGACTGTAGCCTTAAGCACATTCATGTTGCATTAGCTGCACCAAAGCAGTTTTTCACCCTGTTATGGGCCAAGAGAGGGAATTTATGTAGGAGTCCCCTTCTGGAAACTCGTTAGTAACTATTGCACATTAGTTCTTTGGATATAAACCAGTACTCAGCAGAGGCTGCACTATATTTTTCCAATAGAGGGAGTTACAACAATATGAGCAAATATATTTAGAGTTGAGCCTGCAATTTTTATTTTTACTACAGGCACCATTCTTAAAATCTGGTTGTATTCCATCTAGTACTGTTTGTTTCAATGGGATTTGTGCAGAGCTGATAGCAGGAATAGCACTGAAGCAATTCATTACAGGATCTCATAGACTAGACTTGTCTGTAGTTGCCATGCTATAGTTGACAACATCAGTGTTAACAGCACAATAACAGTGGCAGAAATAAAAGCTAGCATAGCAGCAATGGCTGTCACATCCATAGTGTTCATAGCATCTACTGCTGTCTACCAGTCATGATGTTGAGTACTGAAAACACCCCCGTATTAGCCTTTAGGCTTTCGTTGCAAGGGCTGTCATTGAAGTAAGCAACAGGTTTAGGAATTCACTCTAAAAATAAATGTAGAATTAGCAATTCTAATCAAATTATGTAATTCATCCCTACTGCATTTTAGCATCAATTCAAATATATTAACTTCAGATATTCCAAAATTAAGTCTTAGTACTTTTACGGCTACTTGAATTGCAACAGCAATAGGTGGCAATATATTAAAAACAGACATGAGTCATGATTTGGATCCTGCAGTTCAAACACAGACATTGATCTCAACAGGAGACTTGCTTTCGTAACAACTGCAGGATGAAGCCCATTATGGACTGTGAGTCACCCTAAGATTGTAAAAACCAACCAATATACAAGAAGGAAAAGGATATGTGATTTCCCCCATATCTGGTTGCTTCTAATGGCATATCTTGCAGAGCTTGTTGATATGAAGTGCATGTGCACCTTGAACAAAAACTTAGCAAAACTAATTAAAGACGGGTGATCTTCCCAAAGCTCTTCTCAGATTATCTCTGAAATAAGCTTTTCTACATTTTCTTGGGGAAAAGTGCCAAAAATCTTTCTTTCTGTCTGTCTTCTTTCTTTGGAGATTATCAGAGACTGTAAATATGGTGTTACATGAACACCAGGAGATCACTAAAGGGCTTACATTTCAGATGACGTCATCCACATCTCGTTGTGCTCCCATGCTGCTTCTGTTCCATGGGCTCTCCTTTCTATTCACGAGGTAAGCCATGAATAGATCCCCCATTCCATATCTATGACAGAATGACAAGTGAATGAAAAGGTGCCCCGTTATGCTGGTGCAATACCAAACACTTCCAGGTGCAATTGGGACATTGAGGCAAGTGACACACTTTTTTGTACCCTCCCTGGGTTACTTGGGTTTTTTTAAAGTGTGTTTTTGTGCTTGCTGTCACTTTTTGATGTTTAGTTTGCTTTTTGTTTTTTAATTTCCCACGTGCTCGTCCTCTTGCGAGAATGGCCCAGATTTCAAACAAGGAAGTGAACGGGGCTCTATTCAAGCTCCATTCACTCTTGGGCTGCTGAGGGGAGGGAAGCAAGCACGATTAATGTATGTGTAAAACTTTTTGTTTCTGTGCTAGGACAGGGACAGGAGGGGGGCGGGAAAGGAGATTGTGAGATGGGGATTTTTTTTTTGTCTCCATCTGAAAATCTCCTTCCTTCCTTCCTTCCTTCCTTCCTTCCTTCCTTCCTTCCTTGCCCTGAACCATGGAAACAAAACACCCTTGCCCATTTCTGCCAGTTCCCCAAATCCTCTGAGCTTGCCTCTACTTGAAAACATACTCCACTGGCCATGTTGGCTGCACAAGTCCGGGAACTGTAGTTCAAAAAGCACTGGTCTCATACATGAGTACTTGAGTCTTTTCAGAATCAGAACCTATAGACTCAGCCATGTGAGTTGCTGCCACACAAAAAGGCTCTGTAAAAGCACATTCACTCTGTTCTCTCATCCCTGCCTTGGCTCAAAAGGTGGGTGACTGACATATGAACACTGAATGCTACATTCATGTAGCACCCATTCACTCTTCAGTCACACTGTATCCACATATGTGAGCACTTCCATAAGATGTCACTCATTGTGATTGCAGCTTACTGTTTACTCCTCTTCTCTCTTCTTTCAACACACAGCTCCTGTGTTGAAAGAAGAACAGCAAGTTCTGTTCTGATGGCAGGAACTGTGCTGATGGCAGGAACTGATCTACAAGTCTGGATGCCATGGAGACCTGAAGGTACCCACCTGCTCTTGGAGGAGCTGCCTGACACCTAACACCAGCCACACTCCTGTATCCCTGTGTCAGTTAAACTCTACATTCAGGATACCTCTGCCTGGAATCTTGTTCCAAAAACTACATAACTCATTTATGGCATAACAGTCTCCCATGTGTCTCTATAGATTAGGCACAAAAAAAAGTGTCCCCATTCCGCAATCTCCTCTCCCATCCTGTCATGCCAAAAAAGAAAAACTTTTCACACCTACCTCGTTCATGCGACAGGGCAGCCCAGAAGTGAATGGAGCTCTAATGGAGCTCCATTTACTTCCTGGAATGAAATCCTGCCAGTTCTCGCGAGAAGACGAGAGCTCAGGAAATTCAAAAATAAAAACCCAAATAAAAGAGAAAATGTTACACTAAGCACAAAAGCACACTTAAAATTTACAAGTAACCCAGGGAGGGTACAATAAAGTGTGTTACTTACCTGGATGTCCCGACCCCACCAGGAAGTATTCTGGCATAGACCTCGCATTTACAATGGGATTGCATGAGTGAAATGGGCACCTTTTCACTCCCGTGAACCTCCATGACAGAAATGGAACGGGGAATCCAATGATGGCTTAGCCCATCAATAAAAAGCAGCGCTGGTGTAATGACAGCAGAATGGGGGCATTACAAGAGGGGAATGACATCACATGAAAGGGAAGCCCTTTAGCAATCTCTTGGCATTGTGGTAACGCCATATTTCGAGCGTTTGATAATCTCCTTGGTCATAGTCTTCATGTTGTGCTATGGAATTGGTCTGGATGTCTGCTCCAGATGTGGAACAAGTGCACTCCAAGCAGCCAACATAAACCAGCTGCAGCAGCTTACTCGAGACTGAGGGTTCATCTACCCAAGCCAGGATATACCGGCTCCCTGTCAGCATATCCTCACTGTGAATCAGGCCCCTTGTTCCCCCGTTACTGCCTCCAAATGGGTTGGAGTCCAGACAGGCATTCCAGCCTGTCACTGCAGCCACCACCACCATTCCCCTTGCTGTCTCAGAAGGCAGAAAGCCAGTCCTCTGCCTGAGACCAGCTTTGGTCACATGCTGCACGACTCCTTCCTGCTTCCGAGACAGCAAGGCAGGCTAGCAGCAGCAGGGAGGGCCAGTCTGCCAGGATGGGCTCCTGCGGACATGCAGGGCCTGATTGGTTCCTCCCGGCAGGAGCAGATTAAACTAGGGATTATTTTAGAATGTGGTAAAGGGTCCTACCCCATTTTATCCCTGTCTGAGCCAGTGGTGATAAGGACTGTTTGGGGGCAGAATGGGGCAAAAACCCAGTATCATCAGGACTGCAGGGTGGCAAAGTGGGGTGGATTGCCTGTAGACAAGCCCTTTGAATCTTGCTGAAGGGATTTCATTCAGAGCGGGAGATGAGGAACTCTTTGGTTTCCTGCCCTGCCCAGGTTTTGCATTATGAAGACGTTGTTCTTGCACATAGAAATACATAGGCTATTGTAATTCCTGAGTAGAGTAGACTCATTGAATCAGTGGGATCTATCTGTGTGCTGGGAGTAACCTATAGGATTCAAGCCATGATCTTTTGCAGTGCAAGATACTGTCCTGTGTGGCTTTGTAGTGTGATATTTGTGTTTGGATAGTTGTTTCAGGATTTTTAGGAGTCTGGGGCCTATGACATTTTGTAAGGAGAGCAAGTTCTCTCCATGGGCTCTCTGTAAAATTCAAACTGTGACAGCAAGGTACTTGTGTGACTCAGAGTTTGGGAAAATTACTTAAAAAACAAAACCAAACCAATTACTGTTCCCAGTCTCTGGGCCAATGTGTTCCTTCTGACTTGTGGGACACAGGGAGTTATAGTCCCTCCCAAGTCACTTTCCAATCCCTGGTTATGGCTGCATTGTCATGCTCTGCTACTACAATGCTTTCTTCCAGTGTCCCTGGCCAAATCATTATCTGATCTATAAGCTGTATGTATGTATGCATAGGTGGATTTGTAGTTCCACTGACAGCACAGTGTGGAACAATATAATGGTCTGTGATTGTTGACAGATTCCATGGCTACAGAAGGCATGGCTGTTTCCCTACCACTTGTATTATATTAACTTTTCTGGGGCTGTCCCTCCCATTCAGGGCTGTGTGCTTGGGGCGGGGGGATGACAGGATACAATAGATTTTATAGCAGTTAACCTGGGGCAGATCTAGCCTCTGGATGCTGGATGAGCTCTACATTTAAGATGTTTCTGTCTGGCATCTTTTTCCAACGTTGATTTAAGATCTGTAACAGTGCCATGGTCCTGGAGTTACAATTTTGTAAACTAGCCTTTGTTCTCTAAAAAAAAAAAAAAAAAAAAAAAAAAAAAAGGTAGCTGACTGCAAATCGATATTACCATGAATGCAGGACAAAGCCAATACAGTTTTAGAAGTCTGCCGCAGCAAAACAATAAGATATTTAAGGTGCCATCAGATTCTTAGTCATTCTTGGAACATAACAGCACACACATTTGACACTCTCAAATCAACGGTAATCTGTAACTGATTATATTGCAGTTGCTTTGTGGTGCATATCTGAAGAAAACTAAATAAGATGTAAACTGTAAGCAATTGAATTTAGAATGCCATTACTCTTGGTTGTTGCTCAGGCTATTACTTTTTGTTAGCAGTTCTGGAAGCAAGTAAACAACTTGTTTCTTCCTTTTGCCAGTGGTTTCAAGTTCTATCTTTCTCCATCTTTAAAAAGGGGAAAAGAGAAGACCCAAATAATTAGTGCCCAGTCAGCCTGACATCAATACTAGGAAAGATTCTAGAGCAGATCATTAAACAGACAGTCTGTAACCACTTAGAAAGGAATGGCGTGATCACTAAAAGTCAACATGGATTTCTCAAAAACAAGTCATGCCAGACAAATCTTATTTTGATAGAGTTACCAACTTGATAGATGTAGTGTATGTAGCTGTGAATGTAGTGTATCTTGATTTCAGTAAAGCTTTTGACAAGGTCCCCCATGATATTATTGCAAAAAAGTTAGTAACATGCGGGCTAGACAATGCAACTGTTAGGTGGATTTGTAATTTCTTGACTGACCGAATCCAAAGGGTAGTTGGCATCTATATATATAATTATTTTGGGTATGTTGCCTTTCCCAGTGTGCTGATTGGCTGCTCAGAAAACACACCCAACCCATACTCAACCAATCAACACCCACATGCAAATTCCCTCTCCACCTTACAATGCACTCCTGTCACTCAGTCTGTGGCCCAGACAGTCAACTCATGGTGGCGGGACAACACTGCTGCCACTGCAACGGAACCCAGGCAGTTAATTGGTGGTGGCAGCAGCAGCAGCAGCAGCAGCAGCAGGGCAACAGAGCAAGTTACCCTTAGCAATTACGGGGAAACTGTGGAATTCTGAGAAGGGGGAGAAGAAATTTAAATCCAGCTTACAGGGTTGTTGTGAGGTCTCCCGAGTTTTTTGGGGAGTTTTTTTTTAAACGGCATATGGCATGCCAGGTCCAGCTAGTATTTTGAATTGTTTTTATGCCAGCAAAAGAACCCCCTTAATCAGACCTACCTTAAAGAGGCAGCCCCAGCATAAACGGAGCAGGAATGGAACTCTGTTTACTTCTTGATCTGGGATCTTGCTGATTCTCATAAGAAGACACGAACATGGTAAATTTGAAAAATAAACAAAAGTACAGACACAAAATGTACACACAAGTGCGCGCACACACTTTAAAACTAAAAAGTGAACCAGGGAGGTTCATAAAAAGAGCGTACAGTACCTGGGTTTAGTGATCTCACCCGGATATGTTCTGCCCATTGACACTGTATTCATGTGAGCACAATGACGCGAGGTTTCATATTTCAGCAATGCTGGCAAAAAAGTGCCACAGGAGATCTATTGATGGCTTGGGCTGTCAATAAAATAGAATCATAGAATTGTAGAGTTGGAAGAGACCACAAGGGCCACCCAGTCCAACCTCCTGCCATGCAGGAAATCACGATCAAAGCATCCCTGACAGATGGCCATCCAGCCTCTGTTTAAAGACCTCCAAGGAAGGAGACCCTACCACGCTCCGAGGGAGTGTGTTCCACTGCTGAACAGCTCTTACTGTCAAAAAGTTCCTCCTAATGTTGAGGTGAAATCTCTGTCCCTGGAGCTTGCATCCATTTTTCCGTGTTCCAGTCTCAGCAGAAAACAAGCTTGCTCCGTCCTCAATGTGACACCCCTTCAAATACTTAAACAGGGCTATCATATCGCCCCTTAACTGTCTTTTTTCCAGGCTAAACATACCCAGCTCCCTAAGTCTTTCCTCATAAGGCATGGTTTCCAGACCTTTCACCATTTTAGTCGCCCTCCTCTGGACATGATTGTGAAAGGACAATATTATCTGATATGCATACCCTTTTGTGTTAATTAGGCATTGCTATGACACCATATTTGCCTGGCCTGATAAAGTCCAGTGCCTTTGAATTTATACTGGGCAGGGTTGGTTGTTTAATATCAAAAATATAATAACTTGGCTCAGATAGGGCCAGTCTGTAGCTCACAAAGACTCTGCCCCCTCACACCCATCTCCAGATATAGATGGCAGGAGAAAGGAATCCCTGCTATTACTTCTGATCAGTAATTGGGGATAATTGTGGGAATGCCTCCTGTGTGCTACTCTCCCACCAAACTGGAGGAAACAGTAAAGGAGAGGGAAGCAGGAAGGAACAGAAGAGGCCTCTGCTAGAATTTCCTAATATGTTGGGAAGAGGCAGGAGGAGCAAAGCCAGAAGCTTTCAGCTGTTGTTTTAAGTTGATGGCTATGAGTGCTGAATCAATGCACACAAAATATAAGCAAAGGTTAGAATTGTTCAGTGTCCTTTTTGAAATTATGGAATAAAATATTGGAGTTCATAGACATCAAAGCACTGGACATGGGCTCAAAGAGGCCTCATAAGCTATTCCCTGCTCTAAGCAAAATGCATGACATACGCTTCTCCATGGAGGCTGATGACTTGTCTCACGAGAGGAGTGACCCATCATCTCAACATTTTGGGATGAGCCATATTCCCCTCTCCCTGTACATGTGGAAGTACAGGAAAGCTAGATTTAGTCCACATATTTGTATTTAATATTGTGTTTAATGGCTATAACTAATGTTGCAATTTTCCTGTAGTAGCACAAAGCTGGCCTAAGTATTTGCTAATCCAGTTGCACAGATCTGGCCTAATTGTGCAGGCTCAGAAATGCTGAATCAGCTCTCCCCCTGCTGATGTCCTACCAAAACAAAACAAAACAAAACAAATCACCAACTAACCTTTTAAACATCCCCCCCATCACCACAGCTAAACTATAACCTGAAACAAGACACAAGAGATACATGAGATGAGACATTTCTGTACATTAGTGACTATATTTCTTATAAGTAGAATGTGGTTAATGAATATGTACACATGGCTTGGTTCAACTTTGTAAAATATTAACTGGGACACCACAAAATACTCTTACTAAAACAAAAAGCCCAAAGACAATCATTTTTAATAAAATAGGCATTCGGAGACTAAATGTTAAGGGGGTAGCCATGCAGCAAAATACAACAAAATCCAAAATCCATAAGCAGCAATACCTTTATTGGGCCAACTCCAAAGCATAACATACTATGCAAGCTTTCAAAGCCTTGTTGGCATCTTCATCACGCAAAGATGTTGAAAATTATACAGTAGAAAAATGGTGATGTTAGGAGATTATCATACACTTAAAAAAAGCCCAAGGAACTCACGAGGACAACGTCACTGTATCGCCAAAGGGTCCCAATATCGCATGCACCATCCTGGTGTGCTTGCTCCGTTCTCCCTCTGTGCTGGAGTGACTAAAAAGGTGCCACTTTTCATTAGCAGAAGTTTCTGCTAATGAAAATGGCACCTTTTTTGTTGCTTCAGAACAGAGGGAGACCAGAGGAAGCATGAGAGGAGGCATTGTGTGATATTGGGACCCTTTGGCGATACAGTGACGTCATTCTCGCCAGCTCCATGATTTTTTTTTAAAAAGCATTTGATAATCTCCCTAGAGTCACGGACCTACATTTTGTCTGAGATGTCAGTTAAGATGGTATTGAGGGATTTCAGTGCAGGAAGAGGCCACACCCCTTATTGGGGCTGGGAGAATTAGGGACAAAGAACAATAAAAGACAAGGAATAAAATTTCAACTCCATTAGCAACAGAAAAGTAATTTCTTGTGAGATCCAGCTGGAGTGGCCATCTGATTTTGGATTTTGCTGTATTCAGACAATAGGCAATTGTTTTTTTTTAATTTATTTTGTATTGAAAGAGCTATTTACATATGTTCCGCATTATTTATACATTTTTTATGATAAACCATAATATAAAAGCATTTGATCATATTATTTGTAAGCAAATTTTGCATTTTGACTTCCACTAACTATACCCCATTTGCATAAGATTAGTACACAATTGCTATCTGACTTCTGAATTAAAGTAACTTACTTTACACCATCATTCTGCTAGAAACATACACAAAAACAAATCTTTCCTATTACATCTGAGTTAAACCACTTTTTTTTCCTTTTCTTTTCCTTCTTTTCCATATTAGTTCACATTAGTAACATTTCAAGATTTTTCTTTTCAGCTGCCTTTTCCCAATGTGTAATCAATGGGGCCCAATCCTGTAGTGTCTTCTGAATGGGTATATTCCTTAATTTTGTTGTCAGATTATCTAACTTTATCATGTCCATTAAGTTGGAAAGCCATTCTTTAATGGAAGGTACCTCAGATGTCTTCCATTTCCTTGCAATTTCTATTCTGGTGGCCGTAGACATATACAATATCAATTTCCAGTATCTCCTTTCATCATCTCTTCCTAATTCATTAGTCATGGTAAGTAAATATAACTCTGCTGTTAATAGTTCTTTAGGTGACACTACAGAGATTATCAGACACAGCTAATGTGGCACCAGGATAATGACAGTGGAATGCAAAGGTTTGCCAATATCAGATGATATTGATATTGTCTCCTTGATGCTTTAAAAATGATTATTTCACATTGTCTTCTCTCTCTCTCTCTCTCCCCCCCCCACCCACCATATATACACATAGAGAGAAAATTGTCAGGATAATATCCCCTTAAGTGTGGAGGGAAAAGTGTTGGAGCAACAGACCACTTACTAGCACTGCTGAAGTGTGTTTGTTCATAGCTGTAGCTGAGCAGAAGGTGACTAGCCAAACACTCCTGTGAAGATACACTGTGTGAGTTACTGTTGTGGACTGGTGTCGAGGAGTGTTTGGAGAACTGCTAATGGATTCATTATTGAGGTTTGCTGTATATATTCTGTGTTTGTTTTGTATTGGAACTGAAGATAAAGTCTCCAGAAGGACCTTGCTGCTTTAAGTTTTCTTATTGTGGGTGAAAGTGGGCCAGAACAGTGATAAAGCCTGCTAGTCAGTCATGGGCAAACTTTTGAGCTTGGTGTGTCAAACGTCACCAAAAAACTGAGCATAACTCAGGTGGTGTGTCACTTTGAGGAAAAAAACATTATTTAGTGATATGTATTGTTTAATCAACAGTATTATTAATTGTTTATTAATAATTAATGAGTTGTTACAGCTCATGTGAAAACTGAGAAATCAACATGTACAGTCGTCCCTTCAAATTCATGGGGATTAGGTTCCGAAGACCCCAGCGAATGAGTAAAATCCGCGAATAATAACAGCCCCCCTGGCCTCCCGAAAGTGGCGATAGGGCCTCCGGAGGCCCCAACACTATTTCCCCACCCACACCCACCCCAGCCTACCAAAAGTGGCAATGGGGCCTTCGGAGGCACTGTCACTGCTTTCCCCCCATCTCTCCCGGCCTCCCTCTGACCCATGGGTTTATTTTGGGGGGGATACCTCACCCACGAGTGAAGCAGGGAAAGATATAAAAGAGGTGGACTTACCTGCTGGAGGTAGAAGAAGACTGGGAGGCATGGTGGAGGCATGGTAGTGAGTGTGTGAGCGGAGTTGGAGACGAGGAGGCAGCCTGAGTTAGCCATGAAGCAGAGCATGTATTGGCGGCTACACTAGACTAGACTAGGAGCGATTATGTGGGCAGCTCCTCGGCTCCCGGATCCTTGGCTTCTTCCCTTCACAGCACTTACTCCCCCTCCCCACAATGCCATGCACACACACACGCACACACGCATTGTCCCCCTCCCTCTTTTGGCAGCTCCCCTGTGCAGAGCTATTTAGGAGGGATCCACTGGAGAAGCTGCACGTGGTGCCCTGGGCTCAAACAAGAGGCCCACCTGCCAGCTGCCTTCCCCGGCCTTTCTGAGGTGGCTCTGAGGCTTCAAAGCCACAGAGCCCCCCTCAGGAAGGCCAGGGAGAGGCCGGGCGGCCACGCTTCCGCTCACCCACCATCTTCCCTGGCCTTTCTGAGGCGGCTCCGAGGCTTCGAAGCCTCGGAGCCACCTCGGGAAAACCAGGGAGAGGCCGGGCGTCCATCCTCCCACTCGCTCGCCATCTTCCCCGGCCTTTCCGAGGTGGCTCTGAGGCTTCAAAGCCTCAGAGCCACCTCGGGAAGGCCAGGGAGAGGCCGGGTGTCCACCCTCCCACTTGCCTGCCACCTTCCCCGGCAGAGTCTCGCCCACCGACCACCTTACCCAGCCTTTCCAAGGCATCTTTTGGGAAGCACGGCAGGCCTCAGGGGTGGTGGTGGCCAGGTGGGGGGGCTGAGGCTCCACCCCCCGCCTCCCTAAAGTGGCAATCGGGGCTTCGTAGCCCTGCCCACCACTTTCCTCCACCCTTCCTAAAGTGGTGATCGGGCCTTCGTAGACCCGCCTGCCACTTTCCTCCTCCCTCCCTAAAGTGAGGCTTTGAAGCCTGGATCGCCACTTTTGGGAGGGTAGTGAGGTTGCGGGCAGGGGGAGGAGGCCTACTGCCATGTGTAAGCACAAATGGCTATGCGTGTCAGTGCTGACACATGTGTCATAGGTTCGCCATCACCGTGCTAGCTGAAGCCTTTCTTTTTCAAGCCCTATTCTGCTGTGTATTTTATTGGCTGTTTGGCTACTCCTGGGTTTAGTTCATCCCCAGGCAGTGCCAGGTACCTCTCTGTGAGCCTATACTGAGTGGACAAAAACTCTGTTCATCCTTAATTTGAAAATTACAACCATTACTTTATAACATATGGACATATCATATGTTTAAGCATTTATATATGAGTACTTTAAAAATGTTTGGTACTAAAAGAAAGTGTGATTTTGGACTCATTTAAAGGGAAGACAAATGTTTTCTTGAATTTAATGTTAGTTGGAGTTCTCGCTTAGGTATTTTCATAGGCTTATTACAGTATGTAGAGAGTGCTTTATAATATTCACATTTAGATTTATAAAAAAACTTCATTCTAAATAAACATAGACTGCATGAATTTCCAAATAAATCAAGTTACTATACCGACCAAAATGGTGACATGTTTTTGGAGATTATCAGACGTGGCTAGTGTGGTGCCATAATGACACCAGCGGAATACAAAAGGATACCAATATCAGACAACATTGTCCTTTTGTGTTCTGCTGGTGTTACTATGGTGTTCTATTTAATTGACAGGCTGAGCCGTCAATAGATCACACATTCTGTTTCTGTGTTGGTGTTGCCGGCATCTGTAACCTTGCACCATTGTCTTGCCATGAATATAGTATCAATGGGCAGTCCTGCCTGACCACTTCCAGGTGGGATCATGAAAACAAGGTAGGCTACCCTCTTTTTGTGAACCTCCCTGGGTTACTTGTTATTTTTTTATTGTGTTTATGTGCTTGTGTAAACTTTTTTCTTGCTATTTTTCTTTTTCTTTCCCACACTCACGACTTCTCGTGAGAATGGGCAGGATTTCAACCCAGGAAGTGAATGGAGCTTTGTTAGAGCCCCATTCATTCCTAGGCTGCCTTTGGACACAAGAGAAGGTAAGTCTGCTGGGGAGAGTTATTGTGCCAGGACAGGGACAGAACTGGAGACTGTGAGACAGAAATGCTTTTTGAGTTCCTGTCTGATAATCCCCTTTGTCTCAAATGACTACTCACCTCTGTTGCTTCCTCATGCCCTGTCATATAAGAATTTTATCCATAAAATTGGCTTTTGAAAATCCAGTTATAATTGCTGTGTATTTATGCCAGGATTAATTTCATAGGTTTCAATCCAGCATTCAGTTATGCACATTTAAATACCATTAATTTCAAAGATTTAAATGTGTTCCCTTACGGATCCAAGAAACGAACAAGCCAGTCAAGAATAATCTGAATGTAATCCCTTCTTTTTTTTTATGCATGGAAAAATGATAATCCTTCCCCCTTCTTATTGGCTTTGTTTCCACAGATATTTGTTTGTAGCCATCTTTATGATAGTGGAGAAAATGACCCTTCAGTTCCCATCCCCCACAGAACCAACTATGATGATAGATTCACCCAACCAGAGCAAAATCATAGATCAGATATGGAAGACGTTTGTGTTATAACATCAGTGTTTTCTTTTCAAACATTACTGCTTATTTTATTTTTAAAATGCCATGATTAGTATTGGTTATTAACTTCTTGTACATGACCTTTCCTCACTCCTCCCATCTCCACTTCTGCTTCATATTGCTACTGAGAGTTGAGCTCTTAAGTATGTGTGTTCTTCAAACATTTTGGACTTGCTACCACTCATGGGATTCCTTTTTGTCCTTACTTGTCCTGTTAGAACACCCGAGATACTAGTGATTGGCTGGATGAGTTTGTTTTATGAGTTTGTGGGATTCTTGAGCCCATAAATATAGATTAATTAGAAAAGAATGAGGCTGCAGGACTTACCCAGCATCACTGTTGCAGTTCAGGGCTGGCCGCAATGCTGGTGGTTGCCCGGCATGGTGGCGTGCTGGGTGTCTTCTTCCTGGGGTGCTATGCGAGTGGTAGTGCTGGAAGGAGGCATCGGGGGCTCAGCTAATGAGTTCAAAGCTAGTATTTCGAACTTATTGGAGGAGGTCTGGTTGCAGTCTTCACTTAGGTTGGGTCGCCGGATATAAATTCAGCTGCTGGGCTTCCATGCTCTCATTTGCTCTCTGACCATTGTCCCACCCCCACCCACCTGTTTTATGTACCTCTCAGTTCCAGTTATTTGTAAGATTTCATGTGTTTATAACTGATATTATGTCACAATGTTCAGGTTGTGCATCGGTGTTCTGTGCATTCGGACACAGGGAGGTGATGGAGGGTCCCCTTATGGGACTCGAGGGTGATCGGTTGGAAGGATATGCCATTTCTTGGGCATACATCTTCATGGCACTCTTGGTAAGGCAAGGAGATCTTTATGGGCTTCAGCCAAGAGGAAGCCCTTCCTTGCTTCCTTGGTTTCAGCAGCAGGCCAAAGATGGGCTCATCAACCAATAGGTGCGTTGGTCAATACCTGGATCTGAGCCCAGCTGTTGTCAATAAAGTTGTGGCCTATAGGTTCCAATTTAAATGTGGTGTCTATGGTTATTTCACTAGCAACCTCACGCTTGGACATGCTATTTTCTAACAGACGTATTTCTGGGTTGTAGAGGCTAGGCAAGCAGATTATAAAACAGTGTTTTTAACCAACAGCATTTGTTGCCAGTGTATTTCCTGGTCTTGTTTAAAGTGCTGGGGACCACATTTGAAGCCCTACATTATTCTGGACTAAATTATTTGAAAAACCATCTGCATACTCTCCCAACATTTCACAGGAAACCCAGGGGACGTATGGCCAAGCAACATCAGAGTGGGGTCAAGATGGGAAAAGTTATTGAAGAACCCACATGCTAGAAGAAGCTGCAGCAATTTGTTTTTCCTGAACCTGCTAAGAAGGACAAAATTCAGCCCCTCCTCTCCTCTCCCTCCCCCCCCCCCGTTAATTGAGTACAAATGAGGCAGTTTGCAAAAGTTAAAACAAATACAGCTAGAAGTTCACTTGTACAAAAGTTAAAATGTAATCAGATTATCAGTAGAATTAAAATCATTTTAAAAACACACAAAGGCCTGTTGAAATGAAAATGTTTTCACTGCCTATGGAAGGGTATCAAGAAGGGAAGCCATCTAGTCTCTCTAGGAAGGGAATTCCAGACCTTAGAAACAGACCTTAGAAACAGAAGGTCTAGAAGACCTTCTCCTGTATTCCTACCAGATCTGCCTGTGATGTGGGTGTGACAGAGAAAAGGGCCTCCCCAAAGTTCTCAAAAAATGAGCATGCACATATGAAAGAATATGATTACTATAAGATTAGCTGAATCAAAATTCCATTTTATTTTGGCAATATGATGATAAATGATCAGATTAGGGGAACACATTCCTCCTTATATTTGGGATGTTTAAATAATACTGAATTTTCATCTATGTCCATCTTGAAAATAAAATAATTTGCTAAGGCATGAACTAAATAAGTAGGAAAGTTGCAGATGCATCTCTCTCTCTCTGTGGCTTTTCTTCGCAAACAAAGATTCAGGAAGGACTCATCCTGCACTTTCTGCAAGCGCGCTGATGACTGAAAAGGCCAGTCTGAGATAAACAAGTCCGGTTGCAGAAAGCACAGCAGAAGGTCTCCTTGGGTGATGTTTCTGGTTTGTGATTCTTTCTGCGTTGTCATTTCTCTTCAAGACTTGTTCGGCGTGAGTTCTCAAATAAGATTGCAGCATTGTGGATAGTGCATCTCCATGCCTCCCGATGTGAGGCCAGGGCGGGCCATTGTTGGTGATCAATTTGGCGAAGCCTGAGATGTTGTTTCAGGAAATCCTTGTATCGCTTTTTTGGAGTGCCCCTCTTACACTGACCTGTGGTGAGTTCACCATAGAGTACTATTTTTGGGAGGTGATGGGCCTCCATCCTAGAAACATGCCCTGCCCAGAGCAGTTGTGTTCTCAATATCATGGCCTCAATGCTGGTGATCCCTGCTTGCTAAAGGACAGCAACATTGTCCCATGTTAATGTATGCATAACATTCCATACGTAAAATGGAAACCATGAAGATTAATGCATTGGTTCCAGTAAAAAGTCACACATATGCAGCAAAACATGAAACTAAAAAAAAAACCCCTTTAAAAAATACATAAGATTCCTAATAGTTAAAATGCTTGAAAAACTATTTAAAATAATTTTTCAGGGATTTTACAAACACCTGGTTCCAAATGGTCCAAATGAAAACAGATAGTGTTCAAAACAGGAAGTGAAACTTTATAACATTACATATCTTTCTCTTCTTTTTGCATATCAAGCCCATGGCAACTTGGCAGCAGAGAACAAAATTTAGAGAGTGTGTAAAAAATCTGAACATTTAATATTTTCCTTCAGTCTCTGAGAAGCCAATGTTTCAACTTTCAGAAATGTTCCATTTTTCTTCAAAACAGGGTCTTTTCATTCTAGGAAAAAAGTTTCTGTGCACCCCAAAATTTAGATCCTTAAAAGAATGGTTGTATGTGAAGTCGAAGGCTTTCACGGCCAACATCCATAGGATTTTCATGTTTTTTTTCTGGGTTGTAAAGCTGTGTTCTGGAAGAGTTTATTTCTGATGTTTTGCCTGTATCTGTGGCTGGCATCTTCAGAAAATGGTGGTGTAGGGGGTGTGAGGGACTCACAGTATATAAACCCCCACACAAACTCTTCCAGAACATGGCCTCACAGCCCAGAAAAAAAAACCCACAAAAAACTTAAGAATGGTTGTAATCTGTAAAGTGATTATTTAAGGAAGCACCTGATTTCTCATTCCTGATATTACTACAATGTTCTCCTGTATGGACATTATATGCTTTCAGAGTTTGAGGTGTTAAATGCTGTTGATTTTATAATTGTTGCAAGGACACTTAACATAAATCATAAAAAGGTGTGGCAATTAGAAAGACGTTTCAAAGTATATGTTGTGAGCTACCTTGGGTCCCGTGTCAGGAATAAGGTGGGATATTAGATAGATAGACAGCTAGCTAGATATCTTCATTGGATGTTGTAACCCATGGTTGTTGTTGTTTGCCTTCCAGGTGTTTCCACCTTATGCTGATCCTAAGGCGAACCTATCACATTACAAATATGTTTATAGAAGGAACAGTACTTACATGGATGATGACCACTAGGGGCTGTGGCTCCTCATAAATATTGAGGTGCTTTTGCTGATGTTCCTTGAATTCATTTCTAAGGATCATTTCAGGAATGCTGAATTAGTATTGAGAATTCTTGTATTGTCCCTTCTTTCTTATGCTATGGAAAAGGTCATATAAAATATTTTTTGGCTGAAACATGTTAGACTTATTTCCAAAATAAAACCTTTTTTTAAACATCCATGTATATAATTTCTCCTTCAATCAGTTTTTTAAAAATGTGTTCAGTCTTCTTAGCTTTTGCTTTAGCTGACTGTGGTTGGGATCCAGTGCTGTACTTCCACTGGGTTCCCTTGCTTCCTCCAGAATCAGTGATCCCACCTCCCTCCTACTGCTTCCTGTATACATTCAAAACCAAAATCACATGGGGGAAAACCTGAACCAGGTTTTTGACTTCATTAGACCCAGACTGTCCTTGACATTTTGTAGCAGGAATTCTTGGCCAACAGAGAAACTGATAGAGCTTTAAATCTACCAAATGTTAAGCAATCTACTACATTTTTATTCTATCAAGTTTGGCAAATAAAGTGCTAGGGATAAGAAAGGGGAAAGAATTGGAAATATAGGTAGGCAACACACTTTTTATAACCCTCTCTAGTTTACTTGGGACTTTTAAAAATGTGCTTAGATGCTTTATGTGACTTTAACTTTGTTATTTTTGTTTTTGTTTTTGAATTTCCCACACTAGGAATTCTCATGAGAATCCATGGGATTTCAGACAAGGAAGTAAACGGAGCTCTGTCCACTCCTTGTTCATTGATGGGGAAGCCATTTCACTGGAGCGAAGGTAAGTATGGCATGGGGAGTTCTTTTGCGGACACAGACCGTATGACCCCTCCACCCTTCTGAATGATACACTTACACATTGTGTTGGATAATGATGATTATATTTGGTTGCATCTTCAGAAAAACATGGGTTAGATACAGTTTAGTAAATACATGTTTTTTGGCAATAAATGGCCGCAACTTACAAGCTAGATGGTTGGCGGCAATGCATGGGTCGTGATCTGCTTTTGAGCCCACCCGTGTGGGTCAAGACCACCTGTTGGTCCAATTTGACTCCCTGGAGGAGAGAGATGCTGGCTGAGATGTCCGCTTGACTCCCTCTCCTCCCCTGTAAACAAAACTGTTAACTACTGGAGGCAGGGTCTCACTTGAACTTGATCTAGTGCTTGAACTTGCACTTGGTGGAGACCCCTTGACCTCATGCCCTATCATGACCCATGACATCTACCATCAAGGCCTTCCCCTGGGAAATGCCTTCCACGAACCATCCTCCGTATCAATAAGCAGCCCTATAGGCCAGCCGAGGGCACCTGCCCAATCGGTAGCATCCATCCAGGTCGTATGTATGCTGCAGAAACCCTGGACCTCCATCGGCCCAGCTTCATGATGGCATCCGCCGACAAGCCCCCTTTTACTGCCATGGTAGCGGCCCCTATCTGGAAGGAGTGACTGCCAAATTCTTCTGCTGGCAGCCCCATCTGGGCCAAGGCCTTCTTCAGCACACCCACGAATTGATACCGAGTGACCGGTATCCCATCTTGATGTCGGAAAAGGGGGCCCAGAGAGACTCCCCTTGCCCTTACAAAATCCTGCATGCAGGTAACTGGGCATGGGAAGGAACCCTCTATCTTCTGCAGGTGGAGAGTGACCGGCATACGCGTAGAGTCATGTCCTTGCCGGTGAGTGTCACTTCACACATCTGCAGAGCCCTGCCAGACGTGTCCCGTTTGGAGGAACACACAACCTCCCCCACTCTCAGGGCCCCAAAGAATGCTGTAGTGTATGCTGTTCTGAAGAGCAATGCCTCATAATTGGAGTGGCAGATGGATGACAGCAACTCTGCCAGCTGCAAAAGCATCTCATAGGACACAGGTCACCTCGAGTCCATTGCCCTTGGTGCTGCCCATCTCCAGCCCTCCAGTGCCTTCCTTACCATGAAGGTGTCACAGGGGTCCCCCTGACCTGCCGCTTTGCTGAAGAAGGAAATGCCTGCCACATGGCCGGCGATTGTCCTGGACGCCAAGACTTTTTCCTTCAAGGAGGCAAGATAGTGCAGTACCTCGCGCTCTGATGCTGGCCACGTTGCCCCGTAGCCATGCTGCCTTCGGAACACCATGAATTGGGAGGCTGCTCTCTTGTAGCTGGCTTGCGTTGAAGGCGCCAATGAGTCTGCTACACCCTGGATTACTATACGTTCCCAAGGTTCCAGAGGTCTGCCAGGAAGGGGGCCGCCATCTTGTCGGCTTCCGGGGCCAGCAAGCGGAACCGATCCTCCTGAAATCGAGACAATGCATCTGTAGTGCGTGACAAAGGGGGATCCAGCCCTGTGTTGTAGGGCCCACTCAAGGAATGTGCTGAAAGCCTCAAAGGCCACACAGCTGATGGAGCAGCCCATGGGCAATGCCATTCCATAATATCACTTATCACGGAATTTGAAACCCAGCAGGCAATGATTGTCTAGATGCACGGGCAATAGTCTGAATGCTGATTGGATGTCACACTTGGCCATTAATGCTTCATAGCCACATAGTGTCATTGACTGTTGCACCCTTCAGATATGATAAGTGGTGTATGAGACGGAATTCCCCAGGAGCCTTCTTTGGAACCACCCCCAGTGGCAAAATGCATAAATTGGGCATGGGAGGCTGGTGAAACGGGCCGGCTATGTGACCCGCCTCCAGCTCCTTCCCAATCTTGCGAGCCAGCACCTCGGGCAGCTGCGCTGCTGCTTTCAGGTTACCAGAAATGGATGCCTCCCTAGGACCCTGGAAAGGTATGCGAAAGCCAAATTTGAAACCCATGTCCAGGTAAGCCCCTGCTTCCTTCTTGGGGTAGGCTGCCAAGAGGGGTCGCATGGCCTCCAGCTTGACCACTGTTACTGCCATGCGACCCTCCCCCCAGTCCCGGGGAGGACCTCACTTTGCTGAGCTATTGTTGGTGCCGTTGCCTGACCCTGCATCCTTTCTGGCACCACCTGAGGCAGGGCGGTTGTTCTGAAAGGACTGGCTTCCACCACCTTGATGGGAACAATTGACTTTTGGATGTCCACCCCCACAGCTGTCACAAGAGTAGTCAAATCAGCACTTGTACCAAGAGCACTTACCCCTGTTGTACTCCCAGCACACTGGCTTCTTCCCCTCCTTCTTGCGACTGGTCTTGGGAGGATCTTCCATCTCCCGTCTGCCCGGCCCAGTGGCCTGCAGCCATGTGGGGTAGTCGATGGTCTCCCATCTGTGCATGGGGGATCTGGAAGCTTTATTTCTACACTCAATGTCATACATGATGGCATTGGCATCCCCCGCCTGTGACCTCACCTTGATCACCTGCCGGAGGTGGTTGATCAGGTGCCACTCTGCTCTGGGAAAACCAGGGCCATCACCCCCATGAAAACCATGTAGCCATTGAGCCAGTTGGCAAAAGTGTGTTCCACTGTCTCCGAGCTGGCTTTCCTTCTTGTCACTCTGATGCACCCTCGCTTCCTCCCCTGCAGGTGGTGCCAACGAGAAGATGTCAACATAATAGCCCTGCAAGATCTTGGAATGCACCTTATGATCCAAATGGCCCCCTGAAGGGTCCTCCTTTGACTTGGCTTCCCTCAGCTCCTCACCCTTGGGATTGCCTCCTCCCGCTTCCTTTCCTCACCAGCTTTTTGCCTGGCTTTCCTGAGTTTGAGGGCCCACCCCGGCAAACCCAGCTTGAAAGACCCTTTCTCCCAGTACCTGAACTTGTCCTCATCGGAAGACTCACCCGACGAGGAGCCGGAATGTGACCTCCTGCACGTTTTCCGCCCACCTCTCGATCTGCTGTGCCGATGTGATGCCGAACCACGCGATTCAGACCGCCCCGAATCCCTGGAACTGCTCCTCCCTCTATATCTGGGAGCCCACAGCCCACAGCCACTTGATGATGTGCTGGGTTCCGTGCTCACCGCCAAGGGCAGCATCCAGACCTCCTCGCGTGCCATGGGAGGGGGGTTCCCTGTCCCTGACCATCTTCTGGACCAGGATGGCTAATACCCCCATCACATCCCCTATGGTAGGTGCCGGGGCCCCAAATGCCTCTACCGGGGAGCGTTGGGCCTCCGCTGGTGTAGCTTGAGAAGGTGTCCAGGTTATCTTATTGCTGGGCCCAGGCTCACGCACTGGTTGCCCAGCCCCCCAGCCCGCACTGATTGCTCCTCCCCTGCTGGGGGTTGCTCCTCAGCCAGAAGCTGTTGTTCCTGTTGATGGCACAGTTTTGCTGTTCGTTTTGGTCCCATCTTCCCACCCAGGCCGATGATGTATGCTTGTTGTTTCACTCATTGTCAAATGTCACTAATTGTGTATAGGGCAACTTAGAATATTATCATTTTATTTTGCGCCGACCGCTGTCCTGCGGTCCGAACCTTGGAACAGAAAATTGGTGCATCCAAGTGTGGGAAGGATGTGTCTGTGCTGCTGTGTTGCCAACCCACAAGCTGAGGCATCAGGCTTCCCCCCCAGCCTGGGGCCACCTGCCTGGCACCCCGTACCTCTTCCTCCTTATTGTTTATATTATTGTGTTGAGGTTTTTTTGTGTGTGTCCTGAGCCCATGGGGGGAGGGGCGAGAGAGGCCAAGCCATCCTGTGATCTACCTGCCAGCCCCCCCTCCGAAGCCCCCAGACTCCTGATGACAAGGGAGGGGGGTCATCCAGACTGTTGTGCCAATTCGGGCTGCCTCTGGCCCAGTAGTCCCCCCTCCCCCCGAGCCCCTGACCAGCAGGGAAGGGCAGGCCTGGCGATGCCCCCCAGCCCTGTTGCAGCAACAACGGAGGAGGAGGGATGGGAGGCTCCCACTGCCCCCAGAGATGGTGCTGTGGAATGGAAGGAGGAGGGAGGGGGAAGCTCCTGCTGCTCCTGACCATGGCTCCCCCTTCCTCAACGCCCCCCGCCCACCACCTCCACCGCCACGGAGGATCTGGTGATCCACTCCCCCCCGCCCTGACCTCCTGCCACACCTGGAGAGAGGTGGGGGTGTCCGATGGGGAGGGAGGGGTGGTGCCCAGCCTCCAGTTGTGCTGTTCACCCCCTCCCGAAAACCACCACCTCTGCTGCATCAGAGGATCAGGCATCCCTCCCCTCTCCACGACCTCCTACCACACCGGGGGAAGATGGGGTATGCCCACCAGGGAGGGAAGGGCGGCTTCTGGCCTCCAGCCTTGCCACGGCCACTCTGGATGCCCCCTTCCAAAAGTCGCCTCCACTGCGAAGGAGGATCCGGGTTCCCGCCCATCCCAATTTCCATGCACCCTGAGGGAGGGAGGGAGGATACACAGTAGTTAGAGGGGGTGGAGCGTTGCCCCCACCATACCTGTCCTGTCCTGCTCCACCCCTCCCCAACGTCCTCCTTCTTCGGCTTTCCAGAGCCTAAAGAGGGAGGAGGGCCGATGGTGCTGCAATTTATCAGCTCTGTCGCCTCCCCTCTTACATCATCCAGCCACACCACAGGCCGGCCAGATGTCCCACCTACCCTGGTGGCTGCGGCCCAATCGGGGGCGAGCAGGCCCACCCTGATTGGTTGGTAGCTCTTTCCCCACCCCTTCCGGCTGCAAAGCCGCCTGAGAAGGAGATGGCAAGATGGTGGCCGCCAGGGAGGACCATGCGGTCTCCCACTCCCTCCCACCCTGCTGGGTGGGGGGGCACCGGAGGGCTCTCTGGGGGTGCCGTTCAGGCTGCAAAAAGGCCTGCCAGCAAATGGCAAGCCCCCTTGCTGGCATAAAAAATAACAAAGTTATGCCAGCAAAAGAACGGGTTTAAGGGGAGTGGTCTGACATGTAAAGTCCTATATCTAAAAGTCAGTGATTAAAGATCAATCAGTGATTCGACGCACCTCGCTCATCTTCTCAGTGGGAAGGATCAGTGGAAAGAAGGAATAAATGGTTCTCTTTTGCACAGAGACATGTGGAACTGTGTACCTCTCCCTGCACTGAGAATTTTGAGATGAGACTTGGGAGTGAGGCCAGATGATTTCAGAGGAATAGAGAGTCAGGGAGGGTGGAGCCCACTTGCTATCCTGGTCCCAAGGAAAAATCTTGCGTCAGTATGAAAGGAGTCCCTCACCCCTGATTTACCGTTTTATTTCATATTACATTTAGGTTCAACTGCATTCAAAGCGGTGGTGCTAGTGCCATGACATTTAAAGGATGTTCTGCTGATGAGATGTGTTAACACTTCAGCAGATGTAGCAACTACTGATGAATGGCTTTGGCATTCAATGCAAGAACATTAACTAGATGAACCCATTTTGGTGACAAAGTAATTCCTTGACCTTGGGGAATTCTGATAGTTTCACATTTATAAAGAAGACTGCTTCCTACAAGACATTTCCACTCCTGCTTTTATACATTTATGGTGTGCGTACACACACATGCATGTACACTACACACTTTATTTATATAAATAAATGATCTTATTTATTTTTCTTGTTCTAAATAAATTTGGCTGAAATCTGATGTGTACATACATTATTTTTGTCATCATTTTTATTTATAGTCAAAAGGAATCTCAGTTACATACAATAATGTTCCAGTATAACAAAAGCAGGAAAATCAAAACACAAAAGGAGGGAAAATAAGCACATTAGTCACAAGTTTCAATGAAAGCTGACCAAATGTCCAAATATAAGTCCATTTGCAAATTTTGTCTATATATCATTCTTTGAAATGTTGCAAGCATTGTTAGATCCATTGGATCACAGGTGGAGAAAAATTATCTTTCCACTAATGAAGTATCGATCTTTTAGCAGTTGAAAAGATGCAAAAATCCATTTGTATTTGTCATTTGTTAATTTCCAAGAAACAGGTAAATAATTCAAATAACATGGACATCCCTGAATATCAAGGAACTTTCCAAAATCAAGTTTATTCACGAGATCACTTCTTCCCAAAATGTAGCTACTGTGGGGCAATGCCAAAACATGTGTGAAAGAAGCATTAGCAGTATTACATCACCAACGATTTGCTGATTTTAGAAAGCCCTTTCTTTAATAAACCTTATGACAACCAATATGCCCAGAAGAGCAATTTCTGATTTATAAGATGAAGTCAGAGATATATAGCCATGCTAGTTATAAATGTTAAAACCAATGACCATGGAGTAGTCAGAATTGAATATCCCAATTTGCTATTCCATTCTTGCTGTGAGCATCACATGTTTATTTATAGATAAGAGACATTTATATACAGTAAGACCCCATATCTGCAGGGATTTGGTTCCCACACTTTATGAGTAAAGAGATATATGATTACACTGTTAATTTTTGCACATTAAGTTATCAAAGCTTCCGTGAAGATCAGATTTCGTTTTCTTTCATAAGCATAAAGCAGATTTCTGTCAAAAAATTGATAAAATAGCACTCTGACTACACATTGTGGTGGTGGTGATGATGATCTTCTTATATATGTTAGATTGTGAGTCCCTTTCAACACAGTCTTATACATATCTTCTCAGATGTAAGCCTTATTGAGTACAAAAAGATTTATTCTCAGGTACTTCTGCATATCATTGTGGACCTGAGCACTGAGTAGTAGTTACTCAGGGATCTCATCCATGCCTTATCAAGGGGGAATGGAGTAATGGGAGGCCACCATGTTTCTAGCCGTGCACCAGAGATATTGCAGAGCCTCACACACTTTTGTGGACTGCTTACATTATGTTGGCCAATGGCTGGGCTTTTCTGGGTGGACTAAAACTGGGAACTTCTCTATCTAGTCACCACTGCAACTTAAAACTGTTGTCTCACTGTACCACACACATACAGGGTTCTACATTCTTCCTATCCAGTATCCCTTGGTCCTGGTGTTACATGTGAGCATGGATTGCTATGCTGAGTTATGGGCTGTATCTCTGTATCATTCCCTCCTCTTTCTTGTCACAACTTTTGGATGGTTTTTCCATGGCAGCAGAACTGAGTGTGCTTTTTTTAATTGGGTGGAGACTGGGTCTGCATGCCCTTCATCCCCAGTTTGGGAGATATATCCGTTCTGGGACTGTTGGACCCACCTCACATTCAGATGACATGGGAGCCATGCAGTGGCTTTTGCTTTCATGGGAATATTCTTCTGTCATTCCTTTGTTCCACCCAGCCATTGAAGTGGGTTCCCATTGATTGAAAAGTAGGCTGGCACTGGGTTCAGTGCCCCATGCTAAGCCAAGCCTCTTCATTATAAACAAAAAAAATTATGGCCATTTTAGCTTCAACAGTGTTTATTTATCCTGCGCTGTGCTACTACTTTGTTGACAACAAATAAATTGCTTTAAATAAATGTACAGTAACTAAATCTGAACTCCCAATAATAGTGATTCTTTGATAATTGTTTGTTTGAATTCTTTTGTTTTTGTTGTGTGCTTTCAGTTTGTTTCTGTCATATGGCACCCTAAGGTGCCCCATCATTTGGTTTTCATGGCAAGATATTGTTCCATAGGGGTTTGCCATTGCCTTCCCTTGAGACTGACAGAGTGTGACTTGTTTCAGTGGACACCTGGGACTTACAACAAGATCCACACACACACACACACACACACAGAGCAACTTTTGGATGTACTCAAGATGCATTTGACACATGCCCCATCCTCAACTAAACCAACACAGACACATTGGCCAGTATCTAAAAGTACCTGCTTTCACCAGTGGAAGCTAGAGAAGGCATCCTTCTTCTTTTTGCAACCATCTCCATGCCATAAAAGGCTGCTCTGGAGGGCTGCCAATGCCCTGGGACAGGATTTGAGTTTCATGGAGGCTTGAAGGATGGAGGGAAGGTGATGTTATCACAAACGTTATATAGGATTTGAGTCACTTCAAAAGCTTGTTATTTTCTCTTTTATGCCTCATCTTTATTATTAATACCACAGGGCACCTTCTAATTTGAAAATGATTTGTGTACAATCTTGCATATGGCCCAATTTCATTGTTACTCACCAGTACTAATTAAAGGCTGGAGACAAGATGGCAGGAAATCTCTAATTAGATCTCCTGCTGTTTCTAACAGCTGTCTTGACATACATGGAGGGGCCCTAAATCCAGCCATGGTTGCACATGGAGGACATCAGCTTCTCCTATTGAGCTTATATTTGCTCCATTTGTCTTCCCCATAGAGCAAACAATGGGGCGGGGTACAATTTAAATCAAGAAAATGACAAAGAGGAAGGGCTATCTTTTCTCATGTCTTCTTTTATGTTTTTTTTTAAAAAACAGATCTAGTAACTAATGGACAAGATCAAATTGATACTTAAACTGGTTTCCATGGCTTCTGCTAGAATAGATAACATCTCCCCTGAAATCCTCCCTCCATGCTCCTAAAAATCTTCTTCAGATGTTTTCCCAGTCCTTCTGAGGGGGCTTTTGGGTTGTCTGTATGTGTGTTTGTGTGGGCTGCTGGAGGAAGGGGGATAGCTGATTCTCATGGATTCAGTGGGTTCAAGCAAAAGTTGGATCCTGCCTGCAGCTGCTGTCTTTTGTAGTTAGTCATTCAGGATGCAGAAAGGGTGATTTGGTTAAAAATGTGGCCTCATTAATATACATAAATCTGTTAATACCTAGCATACAGAGATACCACAATTTACCATATTAATATCTGTGCATTCTGTTATAAATCAGC
Source organism: Gambelia wislizenii (assembly GCA_030847615.1). Classification (NCBI taxonomy): domain Eukaryota; kingdom Metazoa; phylum Chordata; class Lepidosauria; order Squamata; family Crotaphytidae; genus Gambelia; species Gambelia wislizenii. The sequence goes on from JAUMIR010000004.1 coordinate 254,619,463, forward strand.
AAAAAATAATCTCTGGATTCAGAGATGATGTGTAAGCTATCTGATAAATAGAGATAGATCCAGCTGCTCTATATGAAAAAAATACAAAAAAATACATAAAAAAGCAGATCATAGGACTCTGTCACAGGTCGTTAATTAAAACAAAAACAGAGTTGTATATCTTATCCTGATTAGAAAAAAAACCTGTGAAACCATAATATGAAGTATGTAAAAAGTAAAACATACAAGAAAATAGCATCTATGCAAAGGAGAGAAAAATATATAAGCACATCAGATTTCATAAATACAGATTAAATTCCATGGTTTGTGGACCTGGACAATTACTATAATTGGGCAATATTTATGTAATTTATGTAAAAAGAATGACACATACCTTTTACTTGAAACTAAGGTGCCACAGAATGCTTTTGTTGTTTTATTTTTAAATTAGAGCTGTTAATCTTCTGGAAGCTTGAAGCTGGCCCTCTTTATGCCTTGCTGCTTGGTATGACTCCTCTAAGGTTTGGTGATCTTTTTATGCTTTAAATGAAGTACGTTGCCATTTTTCTCTGACTGTTGGCTTTCAAAAGTCTTGAATCCTCCTCCATTAAGATGGCAGCTACCATATCACTGTAATACTAACATTCTAAGGTTACTTTTCATGTGATGCTCAAGGAAGTGTTCCTTCACTTTGTAACTCATTGTTCCACCTGAAAAGCTGCTCCCTAGAGGTGAGGGGGACCATGTTTGAAAGAGTAATATTAAGCAACCTTACTATAAATCAGCTTCATTTCTTTTAAATGTGTTTAAACCACTGGCTTAATCTAGCCAAAGTTCAGTATAGACAGCTAACACTGTATACATTTGGAAGGCTAATATAAAGTCTCCCTCAATATGGCATAGTCTTCCATAGACAACATGCCTAGGAGGACTGAAGCCATTCTCTGGTCAGAATTAACTCTACACAATTACATTTTCCCTCTTTTCAAAGCTTACTTTCATGGATATGAGTTTAATGTAGGCACTATAAAGCAGCCATGGTGTTTCATCTTCCACATAATATTATCATGATGCTCTTAATGTTGCTTCTTATGAATGGTAGGAGGAACTCTTACAGTCTTTGATTTCTAAAAAGGAGTAATTTGGGAGGAAGATGGCAGGTTCAGATCTTTTAGATAAATAGATTGGGTTGAATCCAGAGTATGCGTAGCTGAGTTCTACTCACACTATGTTACTTGAAAATTCACTGGAGGGTGAGGGTACCACATGGAGCAGCATGAAAAGCAATGCAGGGGAACAAGGCAGTCTGTGGCAATCACTTCACTTCCTCCAGTGGGTAGTATCTACAGGCTACCAGTGACTTCCAACAAAGGATGAAAGTTCACATATATTTCCACACCCATTTCTCCTAAACAATGTATGCAATTCTGGCTAACATGCATTTTTGCAAGCAATCTTTCCTAACACAGTTCACTCTGAAATCTTAATTTCATTAATAAACCTGTTTGTGCACATACTTCCTACTCTACATTTTTTTTTTTAAAAAAATGTGTATTACAAAATTTGGAGAAATGGGAAAATGATAGCTGTATTTCAGTTTGTGTTTTGGTCCAAGAACAATGATTTAGTTGGGTTATATCATTTGTCCCAATTTTGTGATTAATTCTATTTTGTGATCAGTCCAGGTAACTAAGGTTTAGGAAAGAACACAGAGCAATCAATTAGGGATGAAGGGAAAAAATTGTTTTCCCTCATCCCTAACTAACAATTCACTTTCCTAAACATAACTACTGGGATTTGATGCAAAACAGTGCAATTATCAAATTTTCCTCATGGAGAATTGAACTATATATTGTGTTGTCTCCATTTCATTTTAATTGATTAGTAACACAAGCCATTTAGATGCAGAACACAGGCCATGATCCAATGGGGTACTGCATCTGCTAGAACTGCTTCTGGCCTTGGAATCAGGAGATGGGATTTTTCTCTTTCACATTGCAGCCGTTTATGCTTCCCCCCAAAAACCTGCTCTAGAGAGCTGGGAAAGCCAGGTGGTACTAAGGGATGCAGGGGGGAGTGAATGCCCTTCCATTAGTGCTGCAGTACTCATTTATGCAGTGCTGGAGTGTGGTGTACACAATAGCCCAAATTATTAACCAACAATTTTTCATAAATATTATTCCCTACTAAATCAGGGGTCAATGATATGGAGATCAAATGCATTTCAATTGTAAATGTGTAATTTATGATAATCTATAGTTATTTCATTTATTTGCAAACATCTCTGGCTCAAAAAGGCAAACAGTGTGCTAATCGCAAATCATTTCCTGAGAGTTATTCATAATACAGAGATAAAAAGTAGTCTGTGGTGGTGGTACCACTCATGTCAAAATATGCCTTGAGACAACTTTGTATAAGAAGATTATAAATGTGCCTGAACAGAGGCAGAATCCTCAAAGTAATATTTGTTCTATTCCTGGAGGTTATCACAAAGATAAACTGTCTTCTTGACTGGTGAAAATGATATCTCTCCTTATTACTGATTTCTCATGTTGGCAGGGAAAATTTCCCGAGTGTGTTTAAAAATAGCAGTGTGATAAAGATAGGTGTTGCAGGGTGGTCTTAGGATATGACATTGAAATAAAGTATAGCATCCAGTACAATCCTGCGCATATCTGTGAAGATGTAAGCCCCATTGGGATCAACTGGACTTACTCCTACATAAGGGTGTATAGGATGGCAGCCAACAGTATCATTTACTAGAGTACTTTATATAGGTCAGGGTGGGGAAAACCTTTTTAGACTACAACTCCAAGAATTTGTTGCTCTATAGCTGTCAGTTTTCATGGAACAACAACAGTCATGCTGGCTAGATGATTCTAGGATTTATAGTCCATAGAAGTAACTTTCCCAAGCGCTGCCATAGATAAGGACATACATCTATGATGTGCCATTATAAATAGGATTGTTATCCACCATTCTGTTCTTACAGTGGGCAGCCACCTGTCTATGGGGGTCCAATAGGCAATACATGCAAACAATGTAGCAGTACATAAACTGTTTTTAGATGAAATTTGTCATGAGCAAAACTACCTGTTTTACCAATAGTTAAATTCTAAGTATACAGAGAGGTGACCAGTATAGCAAGACACATTGGGCACCAACCAAACTCCCTTCTTGAACATAACTGATTTGTTGAGATAACGTTGTTGTTGTTGTTGTTTTTGTTGTTGTTGTTATTTTGTCCCTTCAGGTTGACTCTGACTTAAAGTGACCTTATCGTACAATTTTTTTTTGGCTAGATTTATTCAGAGAACATTTGCCATTTACTACCTCTTGAGTTGAGAGAGAGTGACTTGCCCAAGATGAGCCAGTAGGTTTCAATGAGAAGGGATTTGAAACCCGGTCTCCTGGAGTTCTTTCTCACAACACAATTAATAGCATTATGATTCTACTTTAACTGCCATGGCAACATCCTACGGAATCCTGAGATTTGTAGTTTAAGGAGGGTTATTTCGAATTCTTAGCCAGAGAGCTCTAATGATGCACAAAACTAGGAATTCCAGGATTCCATAGGATGGAAGTATGGTGCTAAAGTAGAATCATAGTGCTGTAATGGTGTAGTATAAAATCATACCATATTTGATCTAGAGTGCTTTGTTATGTGAAGACAATAGAAGAACTCACCTCCAAAACCCCTAAACTACTACTACTACTACTACTATTTATTTTTATCCTGCCCCTCTGTTAAAAACAATCGGGGTGGCTTACAGCAATTAAAATACAACAATGCTGACTATAATCCCTAAGCACCCCCACCCCACCCTCCCCCATAGAAAGCTATTAAATTAGCATAAAATTAAAAGCCACCTAAAGTAAAATCACATAAAAAACAAATACAAAAATCAACAGCCAGCAAGACTAAAAGAGGCCAGGAGACACAGTAATATTCTGTAAACTACACAATACTCATTCTTAGCTCTATAGGAAGGAGACTTATATTTATTGAAACAATTGGTTTGTCTAACTCAATATTGTTTACACTGATCTATAGGACCACAGACAGGAATTGAACCTATTAACTTTTTTTGATAGTATAGTGGTAAGTGGTAAGACTGCCAGGTTGAGTAGCATAACTCACATCCCGCGAATAGCAGCAGAAATCTTAAGAACAACATTATTAGTATTATTAGTATTAAAATCATTGAAAATCAATCCCATGCAATACTTTCCAGGAGGAACAGGAAATAGTCCCAAGCCAATGCTAATTTATAATAGTTTTTATTTATAATTAAGGAGATAATTAATCTTTTTCATGCCTACTCTGAGGTAAGCCCTTATATATGTTTATAACCAAAATCACTGAGATTTATTCATGACAATTTATTCCCGGCAACTGGAAGGGATGATATAATTTCATGTGAATATGATTAGAAGGTGTTGATATGAAACGGTGCTGTCCTGACATTTATTTCTTATATTTATTTGCAGTATTCACATGTGACAAGGATAATTTTTCACCTCAGACTACCTTTTCTTTGTGTGAAACACTGATAGTGAGAACTGAAAATGATTCCCTTTCTTCAAGACCTAGAAAAACATGATTTCTTATGACTTTACTAGCCCCAGCCTCTCTCTGGATTGGTTTGCCCATTGATGCTTCTGCAATTTAACCAGGATGGTATATCCGGTCTTAGACCTCCACAAATCCTAGATGGCTCACGTAGAATATTATCTTTTTCATGATGGAGGAAGTTATCAAAGGAATCTGCTACTGTCCCCCTTCTTCTGCCCACCATAGGAAGCTAAACATAGCTGTCAGTAAACAATGACAGTGCCATATCTCTGCTGAGAAAAACTGGAGAAAACTGTCTGAAGGATAACTTTCTGACCCTTACTGAGGTGATAATAGTTGCCTGGAGGAAAAACATAGAGGAACTAGCAGGAGGTAAGATAACATTATTGAAAGATGACATAGCTTGTTCCAAGGATGTGGGTAACATGAGAGATGTTTGTTCATAGGTGACCATATCAAACATAGATTATTTAAAAAGTTAAGTTAGCTTGGGCACAGAGCTTCACCTAACTCTTCAGAGGCTTTTATATTGCAAGAGAGAGTATAGGATTTGTGGAGTAGGCTCTGGGACTTGCAGGAGTCCAGTGGAAATAGAAATCATCATCCATCTAAACATTAAAGCTATCAGAAAGGCCTGTGGTTATTTAGAAGACACTATTAAATCACAGCCTAGTGAACCCAAGTAAGATTCCACACCCCAAATACTTTCTACATACTTCTGGCTAGAAGGTTCAGAGAACTGCAGTCCAAAAAAAAAAAAAAAAGAAAAGAAAAAAGTAATGTTTTCATATTCCAACAACTTCTAGATATGTGAATATTGAATGACAGCTGAATCTGTTCATTATATCCTGTCTTTCTTCCATCCTGAAACGCAAGGTGGTATACATAGAGTTCACAGATGATCATGGCTAGCAACACTTGCTGAAATTCCTTCTCCTACACAGCTGTTAAAGTGACAACAGTCCTATCCCTTATTTTACCTGGCAACCCTAGTTATGATCATTTGTCTGACTCTATGTAGCAGCAGCAGATTTTCTAGTGCTGTGGGTGAAAAAGGTTTTCAAAAATTCATGCAGCTTTCTAAAGCTCAAAACAACTAATCATAAATGTCCCCTTTCAATATGCATGCAATTGGTTTTGGTTTCCTTTTTTTTTAAAGCTTTAAAATTATTAATTTAACTTGTTAACCCTTTACCACTACTTTCCCATCTCTGTTACTGTTAATCCCTCTGTTTTGATATTGTGTACAGCAGGGTTTTAGACAGGAGTCTTTCTCAGTCTTACCTATAGATACCATAGTGTTTTATGAGAACAGTTTTGTCTCACCTAAATACCCTGGAGACACCAGATCCCAGCTGATCTTGGAAGCTAAGCAGGGTTAGACCTGGTTAGTACTTGGATGCAGGAGGCATCAAGGAATACCAGGTGTTATAGTCTATATTTCAGAGGAAGGCAATGGTATACCACATCTCAGTATTTCTTGGCTAAGAAAATCCTGTGAAATTCATGGAGTTGCCATAAGTTGACAGGCAACTTGAATGTGTGCACCTGCACGTGTGTATGTGTTTTGTATAATCTTTTGTCTGATGTATATTTATTATTCCATTCTCCGGATTTGGGAACTTTATTGTAATTAGTTCCTATTAGCTGCCCTGTGAGTAATGTATATACTAATCGGGTGAAATTAATGTTTTTATATAACTAAATATGTTATGTTTATATCTTTGTATGCTTTATCTTTATATATTTTTATGTTTTATATATGCTTTTATATAACCAAATACACAATGAACACACATTGGCTGAAAATGAATAACAACCATAAAAAATAATATAAGGTAACTTGACTTTTAACTGACAAATAAATGATCCATACAGTTGATACAGTCGATGTTAGTTGTTATGTAGTAGTTGTAGCTTACAGGAGACTACATTCCCCTTACTGATATGTACACACAAAAATGCAAGTCTTTTTTTTTTGTGTGCTTTTTTTGGTTTGTTTTTGCTAGTAGTAATTGCTCTTTTTAATAGCATTCTGCAGGTCTTTTCAAAGTAAGGCTTGACTGACATTTATTTAAATGAATAGGAGCAAGTAAATTCCTGGGTTGAATGAAGTATCGATTAAAAGAATTAACAGGTTTTCCTCCAATCGATACTGATATTTACCACTGGCAGTGGCTGAAAAGGGCAGCAAGAGATGGCAACTAACATTCTCCAGTAAAAAAATAAAATAAAATAAAACAACCAGCATAAAGAAAGAAATAATATGTTGCTTTAATCAGTCATTGTAAAAGCCATTTGGGGCCATGTGCCTACTGAAACAAATGACTTGAAGTCCCATGATTTTAAATTTTGTAATTTGCAATAAATCTTTTATTGGTAGGCAAACTTTTAAACAGGTTGATCTTCAAAGCACCTCACATATTAAGTTCCTCTTAGGTTTGTAGATCTAGTATGTGCAGTTTTTGGTTTGGTCCTGGCTAGAGACAACAAGGTCCACGTGTGGCAGACTTACTATGATACTGATATGGTCCTTTCTTCTTTTGATGCAGCAGTTCAGAGTACTGTGGGTGATGGCAGCTACTAATTACATTGAGCATTGGTTTGTCTCTTTAATAGTGTGAAAAACTATACCAAAAAAGTATAGTGCTCTCATGCATGTTCAGGGTCCTTCTGTACATTCTGTCCAGGGTTTTAAAGGTTAGAATTTTATACTCAGTTAATTAACTAAGCCATAAATACTATAGTTTGTTTAAACATTAATTCTATTAGAATCAATAGAACTGAATTTCAGGTATGAATGTAAATGACCTGCATGAGTTAAAGGATCAACTAAGGACCGGGGAACGGGTCTTGTACCCTGGACATCTTTGTGTTGGCCCAGACATCTGCAAGGAGCAGGAAACTACTGCACATGCAACTGCTTGCACATTGCCTTTCACACATTAGGGATTCCCCATTGCATTGAAGGTTCTGAGCATGTGAAATGTTACATGAAAAATATGATTCTGTATAAGTTTTTGCCCCCTACAGATGCCTGTAACAAATAAGCATATAAAGAATTTTCATTACATTTTTCAGCAGAATGCATGGATAGAAAGGGGAGCTTGAATCACCCCACCAAGATTAGGCTGGGGAAGCTGACCCCCCCATGGTCTAACAAAATTGGATAACTAAGGGCTCAGCTAGACAGGATAATTAATTGCGGAAAACAGTCCATTAACTCACCATCGCAGCAGTGTTCATTTGTCTCCATGATACATTTGCAAGATTGCTGGCATGGAAGCTATCTGCATTTGAAGGTTACATGGGGCATGCCCATGAGTAAAGATGGTGGCCATGAGTGAATTACATGTGTTATTATTCCCCAAAAGCTTCCTCCATTTCCCCTCCTCCCTTGTTAAATCAGAGACGAGGAAGAGTGATCTTCTGCGCACACACACACACACACACACATGCTGCTCGATAGCTTCCATGAAAATCAACAATGACAGCTCTAGACACTTTGTTCCCGACAAGCCCGCCCCTGTGCACATCTAGCCAATCACATTTTGACTTCCGGGATGTGCCCTAATTTGAATTGGTTGTTTAAACAGGCTGGAATGTGCATTTCCACATATTTTTTTTTAAAAAAACTTTATAATAAACAGAGAAGGCTGTTATCATGAAGTACTTGGAGTTTTCACACACACTCTCCTTTCAAATACGGTGAATCGCTGCAGGAGCTCATCTGGACAAAAGGTATTCCCCTTGCATTCTGAGAAGATTTTTTTTTAACCATCTAGATAACACCCAAGATTTCTATATAGTGAGACCTCCTCAAGAATTATCACTCTAAACTGCATTAAATGACCAAGCTCTAAGAAATATTAAGGCAGTGGTTGTGACTGAGCACTTCCAGAAATAACAAAGGTTGAGTACTATCTATCCTACACCCATTTACTTGAGAGTAAGCTATACTGGAAACATGAAGGGCACTTGTACATGCACATTGTGCTTGTAAGAGTCTGTATATTTAAAGATGTCTCAGTAATGATACATGGGAAAGTAATTTGCTCTCCCTTCTGCAAGATCCTACAAGTAGCCAAAATTAATAAGAACTTAACAGTCAGTGTTGAGTATTCCTACAATTCTGGTGTCTTTGCCAGAAAGGGTAGCTCAGTGCATCAAGACACCAGTCTAATTTCTATTGTTAGTTCCAACCAGAGAGGACACATTGATTTACCTACGTCTTGATTCACCATTTAGCACTTGATTCCATGAGTCTACTCTGAGGTTGGGAATAACCAATAGGATTCAGACCATTGTGTCAAAAAACTGGAAACTGCTCTTAGGTTTTTCTCCTGCTGCTCAAGTGTAAATAAGGAGTGCTTCTTCTTTGTCAGTTTCCCTGTAGCTTGCAGAAGAAGCATCTACACAAAACTAGCAACTTAATGCTGTTTCAGTCAGGTTAGAGCAGGAAGGATTTTGCGCAATATGGCTACTGTTACCTAATCTATTGGGTAATTTACAGTTAGATCATTGTCGGTAAAATCAAGGCATAAAAGCACTCCAGAAATGTAAAACCACTGCCTAACAAGAAGAAGCCTTTATTTGAGAGTTCATTTATTTACAATCTGACTTCACCCTGAGAGTACTTTCAGTAAGGCTAGAAGAACTATCATGTCCCAGAAGATGGCTTAAGTGCATAAACTAACAAAGCTCATTTGTCTTTAGGGACAGTTATGATGCAATTTAGATGAACATAGAAGAAAAAGCAGATAAATAAAGAAATGATTTTTTGTGAACTGGAAAAGCACATAGGGACTCTTATTTTCAGGATGGCACAGGCATTCCTAATTCTGCTGCCATTCCACAATCATGAGGTTGTGAACTGGGAGCCCCCCACCCCACCTCTGTAGCAATGGAATGGCATTATTCATTGCACACAAATCTTTGACATCTTCCAACCCTGGCCAATATATATGATTATCTATCTTCAGTTGATGCATTTTCAGATTTTTAGATAGGCATATGATGTGGTTTATGCTTTCTTCTTCAGTGTATAATGCCCCTTGTATATACCTGCCTTATGTGCATATCAGATAAAAGGCCTCCTCCCAATTGATTCCTTTTAAAATGCAGATCTTTTTCTTCCAAAACAGGAATTACTAAGAACCAGCATCATTTTCTCAAAAACAAGTTATGCCAAACTATTCTTATCTCTTTTTTTGATAGCTTTATAAGCTTGGTAAATCAGGGGATTGCTGTGGATGTAGTATATCTTGATTTCAGTGAGGCATTTGAAAAATCTGCCATGCTGTTCTTGCAGACAAGCTGGTAAGATATGGGCTAGACAGTTCTAACGCTGTGTGGATTTGTAACTGGTTGACAAACTGAATCCAGAAAGTGCTTACGAATCATTCCTCTCCATCTAGAGTAGCTCCCTAGTCATGTTCCTGAAGACTATAAGGTGCAGAGGAACAAGGGTTGAGCACATTTCAGCAGGCCTGCTTGACATCACCTATCCAAATTTGGGTGGTTGCAGTGATGTAACCAAAACAGAGAGTCTGAAGGTTGAGATCTAGGCCTGCCTCTCTTAGCACATAATTGGATGTTCAGGCCATGAGGAGTTAAGAACATGAAGGCACAGCTTGTGCTGCTTGGCTGAAAGATGTCTTAGTCTATGTTCCCCAAAAACCTTACTAATCAGCATGGCCAATAAATTGGAATTATGGCATCTGCAGTCCTGAACTACTGGAGAGTATGAGGTTACCTACCACTGCTCTATGTAATGTCTCAGGCTTTCCCATTTTTGCCCCCAATTTGAAATGTTGCAGCAATTTGGGACCAATGCAAAAAGTGAACAGAACAGTGTTATGTCCAAGGAAATATATCTCAAGGCAACCAGTCAATCCCATGTTGCTACCCCTAGCAATAGTGGGCATTTTCTGAATCCTTGAAGCCTGGAATGGAGAGATGGGCATTTTGCTTCATAGCTACCCAGCTGGCTGGCACTATCTCCTTGGCCGGCCTATTCAAGTCTTGTGCACCTAGCCCTTTTTCCTTGTTTTCACCACGGGGTTGTGAACAATGCTTTCACCTCTCCATCACACAACAGAGACACAGCAGGAGTGAGATGCTGATTCTCAAATGCAAAATCAAAGCAAAGAATCGTGCAAATTCTATTATGTGCTTTTTTTTTGAAAGGGCGAAGGAAGTTTTCCAGTGGACCTCCCTCATGATTAATCTTATGCTGACAAGGCCACTACTTTCCCCACAAACACCAACCCTGGGGAAAGTTTTGGCCTTCAGTATTCTAAGGACTCAAGGAACCATCTGCTCTGAAGCAGCAGCCACAGCTGTTATCATCATTCAGGATTATCATCTATTCAAAAGCATTGCTTGATTGCATTTCACACATTTCCTGTGAGCTTTGAGTCAAAGGCTACATTTTTTTTGGCATTCAGATCTAGCCATTAACTACCCGCAATTGTTTTTCAGAGCTAATTCACACAACTTTTTTGCCCTTAGTGCATCCTCCTGATGTGCAACAAATCCTTGATGTATGATGATGAATTCATAAGAATATAGTACACTTTGTCCACATTATGACTTTGTTCTTGATAAAGTTGTGTCATTTAATAATAATGTGATAATTTCATCATGATGATAATAAACTAGCCAATGATGAGATGAATTACAAGCTGGGCCTTTAACATCCAATAACCTTCAAAAGCCAAATCCTGCAGCCAATATTAAGAATACACATTGTAACTATCATGCAAATATTTGATTAGCTGATGTTAAATACATGGGTATAAGACACAAGGACGGTCGTAGCACTAGGTGAGCATGTTACTGATTGGTAATTCCTGAGACATGAGTTTCATGGATTTGGGAAATGTAGCTGATGGCTCCCATTTCAGTAGGTTGGTGAATAGTCTAAAGAGCTATCCAAGGTACTGAACTCTGTCCCCCAAATAGGCTCAGTACCATGGATAGCTTCTTGACATTTCAGACTAAAGTCCAAAATGACCTACCCACTGACATGGGAGGCATCACCCACTTCTCCTGAATAGAATCTGGATTAATTTTAGGGCTACCTTGACTTACCTGCCTAGAGCTGTGTTAACTCAGGAGGAAGTGAGATGGGAAGGCCCACTTATTCCTGAACTGGTGAGACCCCACAGAGAAGTGAACATCTGGCTACCACTCATGGGCCTTGATGGCTTTATCCAATTTCCCTGAAAACAATTTTCCTGGATTTAGAGCTTAGATGCTTACATAGACAACTCATGCAGATTGGGAATTGGCAATTGAAATAAATTTATTCTAGTTTCAGCTGGTTTTCTTGTGTATCATCTTTTATTTCCTGCTCCAGCCAAAAATCCAAGGCCAAATTATCTATATCATGTTAGGTAAGTTGTGAACTCTGAATAGGTGGCAATGAGGGTGATTGTTATATTATCTGCCCTTATTAACCACAGTAGGGGAATCAATAATTGAAGTCCCAATAATCAGACCTATTTAGGAGGTGGTGGTCACCATTTTGTGACCAAGGCATCTGTCTGTGCCTTTCAGAAATGGATCATAAAGGAAATTCACTGGATAAAATTTCCCATCACTGGATGGGTATTCAGGGAGAAACCCTACTGGTTGAATTTCTTCTTGGCAGTAAGATATTTAAAAAAGGAGACTTGCAGACAATTTTTGTTTGAAAAAATTCAAAATCTCTTAAGATTTGTCTCACTGTCTCACTTACCAGCATATTTGACATTTAAAATATACCATGCTGGATAATAAAAAAAGAAAAAGAAAAAAAAAAAAAGAGAAGAAGACAGGTAAGCTTAGAGACAGTCATTTTGAAATGTAGTTTGGAAATGATTTGAAAACATGCAGGTATTTCAGGATGTTGTTAATTGACCAGTGAATGTCTGCCCATCTTCACCCTGTAAATCAAAAGAACTCTCAGATGTTCCTGCATTTTAGGTATATCTGTAAAATATTACATGCCACAGTAAGGTATAAAAATGGAAAAGCAACCTTGTGTCAAATACATAACTGCTAGGTGATACTTTGGCTGTACAAATTATCCGGAAGAATTATTATTTTTTGCCTCTGTCTGCAGTGTGCAGATTTGTGGGAAGTAGAGTGAAATACAATTATAATATTGTGTATGTATGTCTGGTAAGAACTACTAAAACAAATAAAACTCTTGAAGCTAAAGCCCAAGCCCTGAAACCTAATTTGCATAAAAATTTAGAAGATGGAATTTGTTAAAAAAAAACTACAGTGTGGGCTTTAAAGTATGGCAAAATACTTTTGCCCCAAAGCAGTAAATCTGAGTATGATTTGCAGTAGCTGAGCCAATTCTGAGGGTTACATTTAAGGAACCCTGTGTGTGTGTGTGTGTGTGTGTGTGTGTGCCTGCCTGCATGCATGCGCGCACTGATCATCTTTTAAGTATGGCTAAGAGGTGTATCCCTCACAGTTTCTGTCATTTGCAGCATTAGTGACTTTTTTTACTTGTAGCATGTAATCTGCATTCAATTGACACTGGAATCCTGTTCATATCTAGTCAGAAGCAAGACATACTGGGATAAACCCAGTGCTGCACTAGTGCTAGCACCACAGCTTTCTTCCAGGCACCTTGAATCTTTCTGTAGCAGCAATAACCTGGTCTGGAGAGGTGACCACCTTTCTGGAGCAGCTTTTTAACACTTGTGGGCTGCAAGAAGGAGGAAGGAGATCTCTTCTTTTCCTTCCCAGTTCCAATGGCAGAAGCAGTTTCCACCAGTGAAAGTATCCTGCTAGAACTTTCCCATTGACTTCAATATAAGTGATTCTCAGGTAAGTGTGAACAGGACTGCAGCCTTATTCAGTATCAATTTCAACACTAGTTTATATTAGGATTTATCTAAACAGCATTTTAGACAAACTAAACAGATGCCAAACAAACCAGCAAACCACCCGATGTACTTTGTTGTCTTCACTCCTCAGGTCTGCTACACAACTGAAAGTGCCAACATAAACCTAATTTCAGGTTCGTTTGTGAGAGCCAAGCTCTGGAATCCCATCATCCATGCCTCACACCTAGGCATGACTTACACGGACAATGTGCATACGAAGTCACCCACGAGAATGAATCCTCTATAGTCTACACTGGCAAGGGCTGTGTTTGCATTAGGACAGCCTGCCACACCATTACCTTAAGAGTGAGAGGAAGGGCATGAGAGGTATGGTCAGGCAGAGCTGGAGAAAGCCACAGGAAAAATGCAAGACCTTCAGTGTGTTGGCAGAAGCTGGAAACAAAGTCCCAGAGGCAATCAGCCCATTATGGCCTCAGATGCTGGGAGTAGTAGTAGTGCCTCCACAGATGAGCAGGTCCAAATTCTTGGCCAACTCTTCTGCCTCCTGGATTGGCTAGATTTGGCACAGCAGGCTTGGGAGATGGTGCTTTTGGGGACCAAACCTCTGGAGTGTGTCAGGGGACCCAGAAAGCCAGTGGGCCGAAAGAGGAAGAGAAAGGAGTCTGGTTCCCTGGCTGTGAGTTTTTGGACAGCACCCTGGTCCACTGTGCACCTGGTAAATCTCTATGTGATGTTGGGATTATTTTTCCAAAGATAAAGGGAGGTAAAGAGTCAAAATCTATAGGATATGAAGGGCACTGCTTATTATGTTAAGAACGTAATTGAACATTTAGCTTTAACTGAAAAAGAAAAATTGCAAAACAATCGTTGGAGAAAGTTTTGGCTGTGGTTTAATGAGACAACCCCAGCAATAACTTAAGAGATATCTTTAAATAAATATTTTATTATTTTTTAATTTTGTATTATTATTTTTGTATCATTTTTCTCTTTTCCAAATATGTATAATTGTAATGTATAACTTCTAATTTTAGTATAAAGGTGTAAATATAATGTTTATTGGATAAGGAAAGAGAGCCCTGGTGGCGCAGTGGTTAAATGCCAGTACTGCAAGTCACCACATTGCAAGTTTGATTCCAGAGGGCTCCAAGGTTCACTCAGCCTTCCATCATTTTGTAGGTCTGTAAAATGAGTACCCAGCTTGTGGTGGGCAATTAGCTAACACACATTGGAAACTGCTTAATGCAGTGTAGATGTGTAAATTGCTATTCCTTAAAACAATTTGTAAGTTGCTCTGATAGCCTTGTGGCTGAAGAGTGGGGTATAAATAAATAAATAAATAAATAAATAAATAAAATGATTATAGTGTATTTAGATTAAGAGGAAAAATGTATTAGTGTTAGGATAGATGGTTTTATTTTTGTATTAGTAAGTAAAGAGATTGGGGAGACATTTGTGTGTGTGTGTGTTGTTACGGCCTTTTGTGGTTGGGTTTATTGTTTTGTAGAATCCCCCCCCCCCACAAAAATAAAAATAAAAATCCAAGAGCAGGTTCTGAACGTCTCCTGGCTGGCTCAGATTGGCTTCCAAGGGGCATGTAATGGAGGAGGGGGAAGTCCCTGGTCAAGAAGTGAAGTTGAGCAAGGTGGGAAGGTGCTGGTTGTGGGTGACAGTGACTGGATGTTTCCAAACCTCTACAAAGATTTGAAGAATCTTGAGTGAACAAGCAAATGCCTTGCAACTAATTTTATTTTATTTTTTTTAAATCTGCCCCAAAACTCTTCTTGTAGATGCAAAGCACAGACTGACTGTAGGGATACACTGCTATTATAGTCAGCCCTCCATATCCATTCAGGGATTCAACCAACCATGATTTGAAAATATATATTTTTTTTAAAAAATCCCAAAAGCAAACCTTTATTTTGCCATTTTATATAAGGGACGCCATTTTACTATACCACTGAGTATAATGGGACTTGAGCATCCATGGATTTTGGTATCCACAGGAGGTCCTAGAACCAAACCCCAGTGGATGCCAAGGGCCCACTGTATTGTGTGTGTATGTGCCTTCTGGTTGCATTTTGACTTATGCCAACCCCATACATTTCATAGGGTTTTCATAGGTAAGAAATACTTAAAAGTGGTTTTGCCATTTATTTCCTCTGTGTCTACACAGAAAGTGCCTACAGCACTTGGTATTCATTGGTAGTCTCCCCTCCAAGTACTAATCAGAGCTGACCCTGCTTAGTTTCCAAGATCAGACGGAATATTGCTACTAGAAAATTAATAATGTCAATAGTAATGATGATAAAAACCACACACTAGAAACAAAGAACTGAGAGACATATGACAGGAATTGGATTCAAAATAAGCAAGGTATTTCATAACTGAAAGAAGAAGAAGAAGATTTGAACTTCAGGGCAAAGACTGAGAGAAGGACTGATCTGAGAACTAATAAGACAAGGATTTGAAGCAGGAAGGAAATACGCTACAAGAAAGCCCAAGATTATCTAAGCTCTCCAAGATGCTACTTCCTATCACAGAAAGAACTGCTAGTAAAAGAACATGGGAAGATGAAAAACAAACAGTTTTGATGAGACAGTTTCACAATCCCTATTACAAAGTATTGTGATTGAGCTTAGAGTAAAACGTGCCATATGACTAAAAGATGGACCTGCCATTCATTTCATCCCTACCATGCTTTCACCACCCAGGCATTTTCCAGGAAATAAAACTTAAGCAAAACATGAATTCTTTCCAGATTGCGTTTCTGCAGCTCTTCTAAGTGCCAAGTAATGCATAAATCTTTATGTAAAAACAGTTCACATTTGGGTTGCTCTGGAAGCAAAATTGTTCTGAAATTACTGGTTTCCACTCAGGATCCAGGATCCAGAAGAATCCATCAGACATATTACAGCTTGATTTTTCTCCTTTTGGTAGACTGTGTTTGATCATAGAATCACAGAGTTGGAAGAGACCACAAGGGCCATCCAGTCCAACCCCTTGTCATACAGGACCCCCACAATCAAAGCACACCTGACAGATGGCCATCCAGCCTCTGCTTAAGCACCTCCAAAGAAAGACACCCCACTACACTCCGAGGCAGTGCTGAACAGCTCTTACCCTCATGAAATTCTTCCTAATGTTTAGGTGGAATCTCTTTTCCTCTAGTTTGAATCCATTGCTCCATGTCCTAGTCTCTGGAGCAGCAGAAAACAAGCTTGTTCCATCCTCAATATGACATCCCTTCAGATATTTAAACATGGTTATCATGTTACCTCTGAATCTTCTCCAGGCTAAACATACACACCTCCTGTTTCTCATAGGGCTTGGTTTCCAGACCTTTAACCATTTTGGTCACCCTCCTCTGGAAACATCCAGTAGGGAGCCCTGGTGGCATAGTGGTTAAATGCTGCTACTGCAGCCACAACATTGGAAGTTCTGTCCTACAGGGCTCCAAGGTTGACTCAGCTTTCAGCCTTTTATAGGTTGGTAAGATGAGTACCCAGCTTGTTGGGGGCAATTAGCTAAAACATTGTAAACCACTTAGGAAGTGCTTTGACAAGCGGTATAGATTTAGAAGTGCTATTGCTATTGCAAACATCCTTCTTGAATTGTGGTGCCCAGAACTGGATACAGAATTCCAGGTGAGGTCTGACCAAAGCAGAATACTTTGGTCAGTATTGGCACTAATACTTCTTTCAATCTAGACACTATGCTCCCATTATTGCAGCCTAGAATCACATTGGCTTTTCTGGCTGCTGCATCATACTGCTGACTCATGTTTAGCTTGTGTGGTCCACTAAGACTCCTAGATTTCTTTTGCATGTACTGCTGTACAGCCAGATGTCACTCATCCTATTTTGGTGCATTTCATTTTTTTTCTGCCTAAGTGTAGTACTCTACATTTCCCCATGTTGAAATTCATTTTGTTAACTTTGGCCCAGCTTTCTAATCTGTTAAGGACATTTTGAATTCTGATCCTGTCCTCTGGAGTATTAGCTACCCCTCCTAATTTGGTGGCATCTGTAAATTTGATAAGCATGCCCTCTATTCCCTTATCCGAGTCATTGATAAAGATGTTGAATAACACGGGACCCAGGACAGAACTCTGTGGCACCCTGCTAGTCACTTCTCTCCAAGGATGAAGAGGAATCATTGGAAGTAGACCAAGGCTACGGAAGCTTATGCTACAATTTCTTTCTCTTAGTTAGGAGATTTTCAGATGGGCTGTATATTCCATGACAGGCACGGAACAGGGAACAGGGTCGAGAAAGGGTCTCCCTTTCAGACAACATTGACCCGTCCTGTGCTGCCCCCGTACTGCTCCCGGAATATTGTATTCATGATGAAACAGAATCACCAGGTTACTTGTGTTTTTTTTTTTTTTACTTTTTTACTTGTTTGTTTTTTTAAAATTTTGTTTGGGGGCTTGGTTTTTCATTTTGATGTTTTGTTTGACTTTTATTTTTAAATTTCGCACGCGATTGTT
The DNA here is from genome assembly GCA_030847615.1 of Gambelia wislizenii. Classification (NCBI taxonomy): domain Eukaryota; kingdom Metazoa; phylum Chordata; class Lepidosauria; order Squamata; family Crotaphytidae; genus Gambelia; species Gambelia wislizenii. Next base: position 254,637,359 of record JAUMIR010000004.1, read on the forward strand.
CTCTTGCAAGAATGGGTGGAATTTCATTTCTGGGTTGTAAATGCAGCCTTACGATGGGTGCATTTACTCCTGGCCAGCAAGGAGAGGATGTTCCTGCAGCAGGATCAAAGTGAGTGTCTGAAATATTTTTCTAGATTCTGTGGCAGGAACAGGAGTGGGGGTAGCGAGGCAGGGGTGGGGCAGAAGGCCCCATCTGAAAATCTCCTTAGTTTCAAAGGTGCTACAAGATCCCCTTGCTTACTGATAGTCCAGACTAACACAGCTATGTCTTTGAATTCTACCACTTAGCATAAGCTGATTGTGGTCTGATTTTTATATAGCCCATTTTCCTTGTCACAGCTCATGTCTGCTGAAGTTTCTTAACTGGAAAACTTTAGACGTCAAGCTGGGATCGCAAGCTAAGTACTGCTACTCTGAATTCTAAACAAAAGAGGAGACCCAGGTCTAGTCAAAGACATTCCTCTGAAGGACAACACTCCCCTCCCCATTCATGTATAGAATGGCAGTAAAATTTTACTAACAAATTCCAATACCTAGCCACTTTTTCGTAGCATTTGCAATCTGAGGACTTTGTCATACCACCCTCCCAAACCCGTTCATTTGTTGGCATAACTTCTGCTGTTTTTATGCTGGCAAAAGAACTCCCATGCCACGCCTACCTTGTATCCCAGCAAAAGGCTTCCCCAGCAATGAATGGGGAAGTGAATGGAGCTCCATTCACTTCCTTGTCTGAAATCCCATGAATTCTTGTGAGAATGCCTAGTGCAGGAAATTCAAAAACAAGCAAACAAAAAGAACACTCAAAAAATTCCAAAAAGCACACAAACACACTTAAAAACTTCCAAGTAAACTGGGGAGGGTAATAAAAAGTGCATCACCTACCTGGATGTCACAATCTCGCCTGGAAGTGTTCTGGCTGGACCCACCATTGATGCTGCATTCATGTGAGTACAATGGGGCGCAGATTCAAACGCCAGAAATGCTGGCACAAAAGCACTAGGGGAGATCAATTGATGGCTTGGGCTGTCAATAAAAAAGTAGGATTTTTAAACTGCACATGATTGTGAAAGGGCAACATTGTCTGGTACGTGCACCCTTTCATGATCATTAGGCCTCCTTGTGACACCTTATTTGCATTGTCTGATAAAGTCCCGAGGCAACCAGCTCATAGCTCTGGCAATCTGGAGAGGTCACATACACATTGCCCAAAAATGCATTATACCAAAAGAGAGTATGAGTTTGCATGAAAATATAGATTCCAGTTTTTACATTGGAAAAAAATAATTTTTCAGCTACATATCCCCGAAACTCCCAGCGATGCTCACTGGGAAATTCTGGGGGTCGTAATCCCAAAATGCAACTTTGCTAAGTTCTCTTAAATGCTGATGGGCGACTTCAAGGCTCTGCCCCAAGTAGGACTCCAGACAATAGACAAGTCTGGGTAGTATCCTTGCTGCAACAGAATACCTTGAACATGCAAAATACATCACTTTCAGAAAAACCTGCCAAACCATGACTTTATCACACAACACTGTTATAATGCTATGATTCCACTTTAACTGCTATGGCTGCCTCCTGTGGAATCCTGGGGTTTGTAGTTTAGTGAGGCCTAAGAGCTTTCTGGCTGAGAGTTCTAAATGCCCCTCCCTAACTGAAAATCCCAGCATTCCACAGGAGGCAGCCATAGTAGTTAAAGTGGAATATATAACAGTCTCTCTCTCTCTCTCTGGCTTTTCTTCACAAGCAAAGATTCAGAAAGGACTCATCCTGTGCTTTCTGCAAGCGCGCTGATGACTGAAAAGGCCAATCCTAGATAAACAAGTCCGGTTGCAGAAAGCACAGCAGAGGGTCTCCTTGGGTGATGTTCCTGGGTTGTGATTCTTTCTGCATTGTCGTTTCTCTTCAAGACTTGTTCAGCATGAGTTCTCAAATAAGGCTGCCACATTGAGGATAGTGTGTCTCTATGCCTCCCGAAGTGAGGCCAGGGTGGACCATTGTTGGTGATCAGTTTGGCCAAGCCTGAGATGTTGTTTCAGGGAATCCTTGTATCACTTTTCTGGAATGCTCCTCTTATGCTGACCCGTGGCGAGTTCACCATAGAGTACTATTTTTGGGAGGTGATGGTCCTCCATCCTAGAAATGTGCCCTGCCCAGTGCAGCTGTGTTCTCAATATCATGGCCTCAATGCTGATGATCCCTGCTTGCTCAAGGACAGCAACATTCGTCACATATTCAGTCCAGTGTATATTTAGGATTGTACGTATACAGCGCTGATGAAAACGTTTGAGGAGTCGTAAGTGTTGGTGATAGGTGACCCATGTTTCAGACCCGTAAAGGAGAATAGATAGTACAGTGGCTCTATGCACACTGATTTTTGTGCTTCACCTCAGGTGTTTGTTACTCCAGACTCTTGTAAAGTCTTTCAAATGTGCAATATGCCTTTGCTAATCTGTGATCGATCTCTTTGTCAATCTTGGCATCTGAGGAGATGATGCTTCCCAGGTAGGTGAACTGCTGAATGGACTTAAGCACAGATTCGCCTATGGCAATGTGGGGATGGTGGTATTCATCCTGTGGTGCAGGCTGGTAGAGAACTTCCGTTTTCTTCAGGTTGACTTCTAGCCCAAACAGCTCTGCAGCTGTTGCAAAACAGGATGTTAGACACTTCAGAGCTGCTTTTGTGTGGGCAACAAGGGCAGCATCATCGGCGAAGAGCAGCTCACAGACTAGATAGTTTAGTGCGAGCCCTCAGACGGCTTAAGTTAAACAAGCTACCATCAATACGGTAACATATATAGATGCCGTCTTCTTCTTCGAGCTCTGCCATAGCCCTTTGGAGCATCATGCTGAAGAAGATTGTAAATAAAGTTGGAGCAAGAACACAACCTTGCTTCATTCCATTAGTTATTAGAAAGGGCTCTGAAAGAGCATCACCATATCTGACTTAACCGTGCTAGCCCTCATGTAGCAAGATAATCATTTTAAGGAATTTGGGGGTACATCCTAGTCTTTCCAGGATTTGCCATATAGGATCTGCTATAACAGTGTAGTGTGATAATAAAAGTGTCCCGTGGAAGCACATACTAAGAATACTTAATCAGGTTTTGGAACTGACTTGGTGTGCCACCATTGGTACTCAGGCTACATCAATAAGTGCAATTACTATTGTACGTTATTTGTGAATATGTGATGAATGAGAAAGAGAAAACTCAGAGGAAAACATACTGTGTGGATACTTTTTAAATCTGAAGCAAAAGTTTTATTAACTAGCTGCTTCAAACCAGGTATAGGAAGAAAAAAGGAGTAAGGGGGAAAAGAAATGTTCCAGGTTGTATTTATTAAAAAAGTCTGTTGAGTGAGGTGAGTGACTGAAATATAGACAGACAAGCAATTCAAGACCTTGCTGTAATAAATCTCACTTGGACGCACGTAAGACAGATAGTTTCACTTAACCACATGTGTACATAGTTGCTAAGGCATATAGTGTTGGTGGTGGTGGCGGCGCAATGATAAATGTAATTTCAGCAACAGAACAGCTGTGTCATGAGCTGACAAACTGAAGCTAAGGCCTAGCTATGATAAAAGTAAAGGCAGGGAGAATTTAATGGAAAAGTCCTAAGAAGTGACAGATATGGGTGATCAGCTGAGAAGGAAAAGATTCGATGGGGACTAAAATCTCGTTTTCTTTTAATTACTTGTATTACATTTACCTCAAAATATTTTTAATTTTGATTCACAGTCACCCTGTATGGCGTCTGCACTCAATGTTTCACAATACTCACATTTATAACATGTAATAAACCAGTTATTTCATGTTTTAGGTATCAAGTGCATGTATACAATACTTTAATTTTTTTTCTTTTCATGTTGTAGGTATTCATGTTTTTAGTTCATTATAATCTTAATTCTATTGATCAGGTAAGTGTGCTCCAATCTATTTACATTTTAGATTTCCAGTCTTCTAATTGTATACAATTTTGAATAATAAACTTTGAGTTTTCATGTGTCATCAGAAATTCATTACATCACACCTGTTTAAATTAACAATCTAAAAATATTGACATGATTTTAAGAGGAGCTTGTTCTCCTCTTCCATTTGGGCACCAGTTCCATTATAAGACCAGTTCCATTATAAGTTCCATTAAAAGAAGAAGAAAAAGAAGAATTCAAACAGATAGCGAACACGTGTAGGAGTAAAGTCAGAAAAGCTAAAGCGCAGAATGAGCTCAGGCTTGCTAGGGAGGTTAAGAACAATAAAAAGGGTTTTTTTGGGTATGTCCGCAGCAAAAGGAGGAAGAAGGAAATGATAGGGCCACTACGTGGAGAAGATGGCAAAATGCTAACAGGGGACAGAGAAAAGGCAGAATTACTCAACACCTTCTTTGCCTCAGTGTTTTCAGAAAAGGAAAAGGAGGACCAACCTGAGGAGAATGGAACAGAGGACACAATAGGGGAAATCCAGCTCAAAATAAGTAAAGAGGTAGTACAGGAATACCTTCTTAATCTAAATGAATTTAAATCTCCAGGACCAGATGAACTATATCCAAGAGTATTAAAAGAGCTGGCAAATATAATCTCAGAGCCATTGGCAATAATCTTTGAGAACTCCTGGAGAACAGGAGAAGTCCCAGCAGACTGGAGGAGGGCAAACATTGTTCCCATCTTCAAAAGGGGGAAAAAAGAGGATCCCAACAATTATCATCCAGTTAGTCTGACATCAATACCAGGGAAGATTCTAGAGCAGATCATTAAACAGAGAGTCTGTGAACATTTAGAAGGCAATGCCATAATCACAAAAAGTCAACATGGGTTTCAGAGAAACAAGTCATGCCAGACTAATCTGATCTCTTTTTTTTGATAAAGTTACCAGCTTGGTAGATAAAGGGAATGCTGTGGACATCACATACCTTGATTTCCGTAAGGCCTTTGACAAGGTTCCCCATGACATTCTTGCAAACAAGCTTGTAAAATGTGGGCTAGACAAGTTAACTGTTCAATGGATTTGTAATTGGTTGACCGGCCGAACCCAAAGGGTGCTCAGCAGTGGCTCCTCTTCGTCTTGGAAAGATGTGACCAGTGGGGTGCCACAGGGTTCTGTCCTGGGCCCAGTGCTATTCAACATCTTTATCAATGACTTGGATGAGGGAATTAGGGGCATACTTATCAAATTTGCAGATGACACCAAATTAGGAGGAGTAGCTAATACCCTAGAGGATAGGATCAAAATTCAAAATGACCTGGATAAACTGGAGAGCTGGGCCAAAGCTAACAAAATGAAATTCAATACGGAGAAATGTAAGGTACTGCATTTAGGGCGGAAAAATGAAATGCATAAATATAGGATGGGAGCGACCTGGCTGAATGAGACCACGTGCGAAAGGGATCTAGGAGTCCTAGTAGACCACAAGTTGAACATGAGCCAACAGTGCGATGCGGCAGCTAAAAAGGCCAATGTGATTTTGGGCTGTATCAATAGAAGTATAGTGTCTAGATCAAGGGAAGTAATAGTGCCACTCTATTCTGCCTTGGTCAGACCTCACTTAGAATACTGTGTCCAGTTCTGGGCACCACAATTCAAAAAGGATATTGACAAATTGGAGCGTGTCCAGAGAAGGGCAACTAAAATGGTGAAAGGTCTGGAAACGATGCCTTATGAGGAGAGACTTAGGGAGCTGGGTATGTTTAGCCTGGAAAAAAGACGGTTAAGAGGCGATATGATAGCCCTGTTTAAGTATTTGAAGGGATGTCACGCTGAGGATGGAGCAGGCTTGTTTTCTGCTGCTCCAGAGACTGGAACACGGAGCAATGGGTGCAAGCTCCAGGAACAGAGATTCCACCTCAACATTAGGAGGAACTTTTTGACAGTAAGAGCTGTTCGGCAGGGGGTTGGACTGGATGGCCCTTGTGGTCTCTTCCAACTCTGCAATTCTATGATTCTATGATTCTATGATTAAGACATGAATCATTATGTATAAAGCAACTGAGAAGAACAGAAGACCTAAAAAAAACCCCAGATATACTTCTCATTTCAAGTTGATGCTAAAGGTAGTGTCACAATTTAATACAAGATTATCCCAAATCATTAGCAACTAAGTGTTTGTCCTTTGTATTTACAATTTGACCAACACTATTTTCCAGCCCAAACAATCATACCCAGTTGATACAGCAATGTTTTTCTTCTCTAGATCCATTTAAAAATTCTTATTGTTCATATTTTTTATTTTAAAAATGATAACTATCCTCAGATGTGCTTATTTGCTATTAACTCCTACATAATTTATTGGGACTTATGGGCTTACCACACTCCAAAGAAAAATGACAGGGGAGTAGGAATTTTCTGTCTTCCATGTTGCCTTACCACATGATGTTGTCATTCTTCCAGTGTTCTTTCATTCCAGTCCCATGGGGGACTGAGGTAAAACCACATCTTTTTGCTAATGGGTTTTTCTGGTTAGCAAAAAGATGTGGTTTTACCTCAGTCCCCTATGGGACTGGAACGAAAGAAAGATGACATCATGTGGTAAGGCAGCACAGAAGACAAAACATTCCTGCTCCCCTGCTGCTTTTCTTTGAAGTGTGGTAAGCCCCTTACTTTTGAGTAAACAGATGTTGGATTGGGGTACATAATCATAACAAAATATTACCTCAATATCTTCTAGATATTAAAATAAACTATTATATTTAGTTGCTATTCTATGCATCACTGTATATAAAGTTCTGTTTTCTTTGTACTGTTTGTTTATTTGTTTGTTTAATTCAATTCAGTGAGACTTATTTCCAGGAAAATGTGTGGAAGACAACTTTAGTTTGTAATCATTTGAATATTCTGATCAGACTGCAGCAAATAAATACAGGGGGATTTCAGGAGTTGATTAGTTTGAATAGATGCAATTCTTCCTAAATATTTGTGAGAATCTTCCAAGAAATTCCATATCCTTCTAAAATAATTTTATTTTAACTCATGTCTATGGACTTTATCAGATGCATCAAATAGGTCATCATAACGATGCCACATAACCATGAAAGGGTGCACATATCAGATGACATTGCCCTTTTGCAGTTATGTCCCTACCAACATTTGTACTTTTTAATTGACAGCTTTTTTTTGTCAGCATAGCCGGCATGTGAAACTTCATGTCTTTTTTTTTTTTTTAAACTGTACTTACCCCATCAGTGGCCAGTCTGGCGTGAACACTCCCAGGTGAGATTGTGACATACAGGTAAGTGACACACTTTTTATGACTCTCTCTGGCTTGTAAGTTTTAAAGTGTGTTTTTGTGCTTTTTGAAACTTTTTAAGTGTTTTTTTTTATTTCCCATGTGATGAAGTCTTGCAAAATTTCGTGGGATTTCAAAAGAGGAAATGAACGGAGGTCTGTTCACTTCTTCTTTCATGGCTGGAGCTGTCTTTGCTGCAATTAGATATATGTGCAAGGCGGGAGGGTTGCTGGCATAAAAATGGTTTTTTTTATGCCAGCAAAAGTACCCTTTAAAGGGATAGTCTGATAAAGTCCTATGTTTTCTACTATCACTTATATTTACTTTCATTAACATGACAAAAATCTTGCTATCCATTTCTTTTAGTTTTTTACTAAATAATATTGAATAATGTTATCACTACAGTCAACGTTCACTAGTATTTTAAATATCTTTATACCTATTTAAATACTTTAAATATTATTGAATATTATCTTTACTACCTGCCATTAATTATACATTAAATAAAGGACCTGAAGAGGACAACACCTGCAAGAACTAAAACCTTCTTCCCCAACAATATTCCCTGATCGATGTCTATAGAAATAAAACCTAGTACCAAGAGGTCTATAAAACTGTTGTGCAATGCAAGAAGTACATTCTTTGATAATTTCTTAAGGTGGTCTCATTCCACTGTCCAAAATACCTTTGGAACATCTAAAATAGCAATAAAGTTTTTGTTTGACCTTGCCATCTTTTGCACATTGCTGACAAATAGACTAATTCTGTTCAGATATACATACATTTTCCTGTGTTTACAATTAGGTCATAGGGAGAATGGGGAGAAGTTTCTGCCCCACCTCTCCATCACATCCCTATTGCCCTGCATGGCCATCCTCCACATGTTGGAGGATGAAGGTCTACAGCCGGGAGGGAGCCTTCAGTGCATGCACAGGTGTTCTGCACATTTTAGAACCATGCAGACAAGCCCATTCATATGTTCCCTTTATGGGATCAGGGCTTTAAGACCCACATGAGTCTCCTTTCCAGGAAGGACAGTACCTTATAATCCAGCTTTAGTAAAAATATTGCCCTAAAACATATAGATGCATATAAGATCATCTTTCTCAGATTTTGTAAGTAGTATTCAGTTCTCATTTCAAATTTCAAAAGCTCTTTACACAAGGCTCTGGAAGTAGCTAGATTAATTTAGAAACTATTAAAGATGATGGACCAGGGGGTAAAATATCCAAGCTGTGGCCATAAATTTTATTGAATGCTCAATTCATGTTATCTGCGCGTCTCCAAATATTCTAAGATTTTTAACTGGGGAGTGGACTTGTGATAAAAAATTTGAAATCTTTGAAATAGGTTTGCAATGTTAGACTCAACTGCAGCAAATATAATTCCCTAGTCTCTTCTATACCATAAAATTACATCAGATCATTTTACAGAAATCTGCTTAAGGGCTGCAATCCTAAAATGCTTACTAGGGAGTCGCTTGCAGTGTTACAGGTTAGTTCTAACAAAAGGTCAGAAGACTCCAGTGTCACAGCACTTGGACTTTTCTTGAGCCTGTTGAGTTCCACTGGCAGGACAGATGTTAAAGAGATTAATGAAGTATATTCTTGTCATTGCAACCAAAGGGAATGGAAAACTATAGACCAGCTCCAGGTCTAAATCTTTCTGTATGTTAGGAGAATATTGGGAGAGTTATGGTGGCTGGGAGGACTTTGGCTACTGTACATGCAGAACCTCTTTTGTTATATCCATAAAACACCCCCTTTCCCAAGAACAGAACTCGGACCTCAATGCACTGAACCATATAGAAATATCCATGGCAGGCAAAGGGAAAGAGTATCAAGCACTGCATCTCCCTTTTGATGTCTGTGCTTCCAGCTGCAGAGGGGTGCGTGTATATCTCTGTTCTATCCAATGGCCTCTGGGATGCTGTAGGATTACAGCCTAAGTGACCTCGATGGTTATTGACTACTTAAAATCTGTTTTGAATCTAAGCTAATCTGCAGCCATGTATTCAAACGAACCAGGGTAGACTTATATTGTGCATTAATTCAGGCAACCATAGTTTATTTTTCTCCATAGAAGCACTCACAGTTGCGGTTGTCAGGTAGGTAGAATTGTAACATTTGGTAGGTGGAATATCTGAAGCAATGCCAGCATAGAATAGGTTGTGCAGATGCCATTCACCAGAGAGAATAGATTTTCATTCCTTGTATTCCCTTCACACAATTTAATTCTATTGTGACTGTAAAATCAATTGATTGCAAAACCAACAGAAACGTACCCAAATCCTTGTTTGAAATGGTGGCATGAGACCCACAACTTCTAAGGTAAACCCAGGTTCCTGCAAATGCCTGAGTCAGTTACAGATCAGTTATCTGCAAGTTGCTAACCAACGTATGGAATCCATAAAGCATGTAGGATTTATTGCTTAGGGCATAGCTGTCCTCAAAGGTGCTTAACATCTGCTTGATATCTGCTGGAGTCTGCTTGTTATGTAGAATGATTCTGGTTTCTGGAGAGAAATGTTGAGTCCTATGGGACATGATATTCATGGGGTCTTATTCCACTTCCCCTAATTTATTCCTCTAGCTATTGTCTTCATGCTATGAAATACTATAGTCCCTTGCTCTCTCTCTTCCTCTGGAAAAGTTTGCTTAGAAAGGCATACTAGCTATTAAGGAAAGAGCTAAATGAGTCTTCCGGAAAGGCTGAGTTCCAGGAACCCTGTGCAGTTCTTCTCTTTGGGCTCAAGTCCTCTTGGTAATCCTACATCTTTTCATTTCTGCTTTATGAAATGCATAAAGGGCTTATCTACATGGGCCAGGATGCACTGGCTCCCCACTGGTATATCCTGCCTGTGGACCAGGTCCATTCCTCCCATGTTACTTAGATGAAGCAAGTCAGAGTCTAGACGGGCATGCCATCCCATCCCTGCAGCCGCTGCTGTCTCCCCTCTCTCTGCAGCAAGGAAGCCAGCCCACAACATGTGACCAAGGCCCCTCGATGTGACCAGACTTGATCACATGCTGTAGGCCTGCTTCCTGCTGTGGAAGAGTGAGGCAGAGGGCAGCTGAAGTGATGAGCCAGCCTGCCAGAATGGGCTCCTGAGGTCATGTGGGGCCCAATCTGTTTTTTCCAGGCTGGAATGCATTTTACTTGGTATTATTTTAAAATGTTTTATCCGGTCCTACCCCATCTTCCCCTGGTCTTAGCCCCCGTCTTTGCCCCTGGGGGTCATGAGGACTGCCCTCGGACAAAGGCCATGCGTCATCAGGACTGCAGGCTCCAAGACAGGATAAATTGGGCATGTAGATAACCCCAAAGTGTATTGTAGCATCTCCTTTCACTTCTTCTCATGTTGGAGTGGGAAATGGGGAGCCTAAAACATCCTAAAAATTATTCAGGGATAGATATTATTATCTGGATGCAATAGTGTACCCCCATAGCTCTAAAATATTCAAACCTTGCAACTGTGTAGTTAGAAAACTACCACCGTAAACAATGGACAGGTCTTTTCACTAAAAGCTAGCAAAATAATCAAAGGCTATTAAAAAGGCTTTGTTTCTTAGCTATTACTTATTTTGCTATGATAACATCACATGTTGCTTTTCATCATCCACCTGAAGCAGCACCAGATTTGTTCCTTGAAGCAATCGAAACTCAGATACTGAGCTCTTCTCCAAAACATTGATTGTAAAGAGTTAATGGGTTTTTTTTTAACATTAAACGCATTGCCTATATGCTTATTAGCATCACAGAGAACCTTGTGCATATACTTGCCTCTAATTTAGGACTCTCTTAACTTGGAATATGAAGAGAAATGCACTGGTTAAATTAGCTGGAAGAAATGTTGCATTTCTCTGGAATTCAGCAGTAATTGGAACTTGCTTGCTAGAATTATGAACTTGTGTGGGCAGCTCCAAGGAACATAGACTTCATGTAAATGCCCAAGGCTCATTTTCCTTCCTTATGCCAAGAGATTAACAATGTTATTCACTCAGACTCCAAAGCACACAGTGAAAATGGATTATTATTTCTTCATAGGCTGCCAGGGGAGGGAAGATGCTCCCCATATAAAAGACTAAGGGGAGAGAGGGATTACATTAAGATTTTCCCTATTTGAAGGCTGTTGTGTGCCTCCATTATCCATTTTTCAGACAGTACATCTTCTCTAGTTCACAGCACACTATAAAAGATCAAAGTGAAACACAGCAAAGTCTAGTAATTCTTTTCCTTAATGGCTCAACCTCCTGTCCACATGGTGAGAAAATTCAGTTTTTGTACAGTTAGTGGACACTTGTGCACATTTTTCTTGCACGGACTTGTTCATTGAAACGGAACATTCTAGAAGCTGCTCAGTGTAACGGGAGAGGCAGAATGTCCATCTGAGCTAGTGACATAATTAACTGGAAACACTGAGCAAAAGGCTAGCCAAAGAAACAGGTAATTCTGATATACTTGTGAAGACTTAGGAGATTATCAAATGCCTGCAAAAAACAAAACAAAACAAAAACCAGGAGCATGCAAGGATGGCATTACTCTTGTGTGAACAGATCCTGGGAGATTATCAGATGCAGCAAAAAGTACAAGAGCAGCACGTGAGGATGATATCATCATCTGAAACTGGGACCCGTTTGCACGAGAGTAACGTCGTCCTCATATGCTCCTGGTTTTTTTTTTTTTTTTTTTTTTGCAGTGTCTGATAATCTCCCATATTGATGACCTGAGCAGCAAAGACTCAGGACTTTATCAGACCAGTCAAATAAGGCATCATAAAGATGCCTACTGATCATGAAAGGGCGCATGTGCCAGATGATGTTGCCCTTTTGCGATCACATATTGTTTAAAAACAGTAGTTTTTTATTGATGGCTCAAGCTGTCAATTGATTCCCCATAGCAACTTTCTGCCGGCATTGCTGGCATTGAATCTGTGTGCCTTTGGGCTCACATGAATGCAATGTCAATGGGCAAACACATCCAGGTACAATTTGGACAGCCAGGTAGGGGATGCTCTTTTTATGACCCCCCCCATTTACTTGGAACTTTTAAAGTGTGTTTTGGTGCTTTCCTGAATGTTTTGTGCTTGTGTTTGTTTTTTTTAATTTCCTGCGCGAGTGTCTTCTCATGAGATTAGGTGAGATTTGAAACCAGGAAGTGAAGGGAGCTCCATTCACTCCCTGTTAGTGCACGGGACGCCTCTTTAACAGGAACAAGGTAAGGTCTGGTGGGGGGAGTTCTTTTGCCTGCATAAAAATGCCACAATTTATGCTGGCAAAAGAACTTTTATGGGAGGTGGTCTGATAAAGTCCTCAGTACTGGGATTGCACTGAATTGCTTCATCTGTAGTGGGAACAAAAGAGATTGTTAGATATGCCAAGGTGGTATGACCTTTTGGTTGAAGTGGTCATTTCCAGGGCCATTTCTAAAATTTGCACTTGAAATATGGAGTCAAAATTATATCATGCTCTTTATGCTGGAACTTGTTTTGTTTCCCTTGTTTTAAGAATGTTTGACATAGAAGTTCAAGATTAAAAAAATACTGCTTCCCCTCCCCATCTCTTGCAAAATCTTAATCCATATTGAGTAAGAACAGGCTAGTCTATCTCTTTGTCAGAGGAATCTATATAATCCATGGCAAACAAATGAAGAGTGAACCTGCTACCTGACAAACTTTAAGGCTCTAACTTCATCCACAGAATGTTAAGGGCTAAGACAGGTAACCTTTCCTCGCCTTCATAAAGAAAGCAGGAAAAAGAGCTTTTGCTTTATGGAACCAGGAAAATTAAATAAGCACAAGGAGTGTTCCAAAGAGGAGAAAGCAGATAGCTTTCAGGATAGAACAAAAGTAGAGTACTGGCATTGATAGAAGATGGCCTTCATTGTGAAGTCGAAGGCTTTCACAGTCAGCATCCATAGATTTCCCTAGGGTTTTTTTGGGCTGTGAGGCCGTGTTCTGGAAGAGTTTACTTCTGTCATTTCGCCTGCATCTGTGGCTGGCATCTTCAGAGAATGGTTGGGTAGGAGTGTGTGTGGAGGTTATGTGTAGAGGTGAACCCCTGTTTGGGTTCACCTCTACATATGTATATTTGTGTATTTGAATGGTTAGTTTCTGGGTTCTTTGTTTTGAAGCCAATCTACATACAGGAAAGTTCCTGGGAGCATGATTCAGTTTCAAAGCAAGGTGTGTGCTCTCCCCCCCCCATACCTTGTCTTAAAGCAGATTAAATTGCTTTAAAGGGTCTTTTGCTCTTGTTGCAATACCACAGTTACATGCAGGAGCCTTCCATTTAAAGAAAGAGTGGTTCTTTCTTGCCTCATGGTGATAGCAAATTCTGTAGCAGGGTCACCTGAGGGGAGAGGGAGTGGGGGCATACACAGCTTGTGAGTTGCACATTGACCACTCTTGACTTAAGGCACAATTAGTCTCATGCCCTCCAACATTTCAGAGATGAAAAGTGGGACAAGTGTGGCCAGGCAACATCAGAGCATAGTCAAAAGTTTTTAATGAGAAAGAGTACACAAGCTAGGAGAGGCTGCAGCAGTTTGCTTTTGCCTGAGCCTGCTGGGAAGATCAAGATTCCGTCCCCTTGACTCTTCTCCCTGTTTCTGCTGAGTTAATTTGAGTGCAAACTAGTTTTGTAGTTGAACTCAGTTTGCACTAGTTGACGTAAGCTGAGGACAAACAGGAAAATGGGAAGAGGAGAGAGAAACTGGGACATTTAAAAAGCTGCTGAATAAGTAGGATGACAGAGGATTAGGACAGCTGGAGGGTATGTAGTTTTTATCACGTGATTTTGTGTATGTATGCTCACAGATGTAAGACGATTAACAATACCTTACTAGATCAGTTGAAGGCCCAACTAATCCAATCCAGTTTGGGTTTGGGTTGTTGTTGTTTGCAAGAATGCTGGAAGCCAGGAAGGACTCAAATTTGGTCAGTATTCCATCAGTTGACTACCTACTCCTGCCCCAAAGTGTCCACTGATAGCCTAGGCAAATCAACATTTCAATTTACTTCTTTCAGGAACACAACTCCTCTGCATACAAACAGTGTATACAGTGGGAGATGGTCAGTGGACTTCTGTCCTGCTTGTTAGCTTCTTTTATGTGTCTTGTCTACTACTTGGCCAAACAGGGTGCTTCCCGTAGGCCTTTGTTCTGATCCAGCAAGGTTCTTCTTAAGAGCGGCATGGCCTTGAGATACTGAGATGAATGTAAATTAACTGCATTTTGCAAAAAAACCCTGAAGCACAAATTGCTCTTCAAGAGCAAAAGGCAGAGAATACTACAAAGCCTGTTTTAGGATGGACTTGTATGCCTCTCCTTTACTACTCATCCCATCTCCACCCCCTTTATCTCCTGTTTAGCAGGCCTCATTTCTTTTGCTTCAGATAATAAGTATAAACCTTGGAAATATATTTTCTCAGCTCCTTAAAAGTCAAGTGCTTAGAATTGTGCGCTCATTTAATAACCTGTGCTTGTTCATGAATAGCTTTGTCATGCTGTTGATGCTTCAGCAATGAAGTCACCTTATATACCAAGTCACTTTCTAATCCACCTAGCAGTATTATCACATTTATCCTTGAAACAAGTATTATATTTTTCTAGCGCCTTCTTTTTCAGGGTCTTTCCTGTCCCTTGTGATTCTGTCACCTTATACTATAAATTATTTTAAATCGGTGTAATGTCTCTTTATAAGGATGGCTAAATCTATCAGTTTTGATTTCTCCCACATTCAAGTCTTTACAGCCTCATCTTCTTTTCATCCTGTTTATTAAAAAATGTGAATTTTAGTACATTCTCATTTAAAAATGTACCATATAAAATGTGTTACCCATCCTTATGTATAGTCTGGGGTCATAGAATCATAGACTTGTAAGAGGCCACAAGGACCATCCAGTCCAAGCCCCTGCCATGCAGGAACACACAGTCAAATCATTCCCAACAGATAGCCATCAAGCCTCTCATCATTTATCTATTTTAAAACTACTCTTCATCTACAGAAACTAGGACAGTATTCAAAATATAACAAATATAACAAGTCAATTTACAAAAACCTTTCTTTGATATCCTGTTATACTACTGCTCTAAATAGAAATGTAACTTGTTTAGATATATTACAGGTATTAGATGTGAACATTCTTATATGATTCTTTCATGCCTTCCCTATCTTTATTTCTCCTTAAATTTTAATTAATAAACTTACCATAATGCCCAGTCTATTAATGATATGCTACTCATCTAGTTCTTAACTCCAGAAGTTCTTAACATTGGATTTCACATCTGATTTGAAATAAATTCATGAAGGGATGTGGTTGTTATTTTGTGTGTGTGGTAATCTTCCTCACTTTCTTTTCCCACTTCTTCAGGGACACCAGAAATTAGTTTGGAGCCAGACAGTGTATTTGCTGCCGTGGAGTTGTGGCCAATTGTGGTGCCTTTGAATTAATTTTGTGCAGTAGTTTTGCTTTCATTCAGAGCATGAATGTTTCATTTAGGACCTCTGCATCCGAAAACATCACTCTAGTATTGCTCAGTTATGGATTGCTTCAGCACAGCATTATAGTCTTTCTTTTTAAAAGTAACTTTGCAAATTTTTGCTGGTTGGATGAAGTTCATCTGTTTGGATCTTAGAATAGTGTTGATAATCATGGGCTGACAGGTCCTACCTTTTGGGCAAATGGTGTCAGAGCCATTGGACTGAAGGCAGAGTAAAGGCAAACTCTGAGAAGCAGATAGGCCAGGTCCTGGGGTTTTGTAACCCTAATGGTAGAGCTACTTTACTAAAACAGAAGAGCCAGGCTGGATTCTGTGGATCTCCAGTACAATGTGGACCCTCATTTTTTAAGTAGACACAAATACACCCCCCCTCAGAACCCTCAATACCCATGGGCTTCTCTACTCATTTAAAAAAGGAAACACAACACACACAGAGAGAACAATTTATGTGCAGTTGGATCCCTCTAGTGAAATGAACTCCATCACTATAGTAACTACAGCAGTAGAACTTACAGAATTCTCTGAAGAAGACTGAAAATATAAGGTTTATAAAATTGAACAAAGCTCACCAAACCTCTCTGAAAAATGCTGAGAAACAACACTAAGTGAGATCCATTAAACTCTCTGGCAGAATATAAATCTCTCCCAGCATACTTGTACCACCATCTGCTGGCACAACAACCAGGGAAGGAGGTACATCTTCTGCCCTTGGTGTTCCATCTTATTTGGATGTTCAAGGGTAGCTGGAATGTACCTAGGTGCATCCCTGCAGCTTATCAGGGGTTCCTGTTGTGCAAGCAGAGCAAAGGGGCATTGTCCAAGAAGATACTGAATCCCTTCTTCCACAACACTCCCCAAAGAACATACACTAGCACAACCAGGAAATATGCTATTGTATCAACAGGATTCTAGCCAAAGGCTTTGATCCTAATTTTACTTTTGTGAATGGAACAGAGTTCCTGTTGACAGAAATAGGCTCATCCTTCCATCTGACTCTCTCCTGAACCTCCTGAAAGTGCTCCTACAGGTTGGGGAACCTTCTGGAATGGTATGTTGTGTGGTGTATAAGGGGCAGAAGGAGAGAGAAGTTGACAGAAACATTTCCCACCTTAAATGAATGGAAGATTTATTTAGTGAATAGAAGGGCATGTGATGTCAGGATATTGGGGCATGCAGTAGATTTGTTCTGTAAAGAGCTGGAATGTAACAAAGAGTCTGCAGAGTACAGCAGAGAGAGAGCTAGTGGCAGTTTGCAGAAAGCTAGCAAATGGTATCAATATTGATGAGCTCTCAGCTCTGGTGCAGAGCTGACTGGGGAGGTGCTAGGAACTCTGCAGAGCTGGGTTTTTACTTTGTCCTGTGGAGTTGAACTGAGCAGTTCAGTTTTAGACCTCGATGTGTGAAGATGTTTTCTCTTGAATGCTGTATATATCTGTTAATTTACTTTAGTATGCCCAAGTAAAGAGAAGTTGATTTTTTAGACATAAATATGTGTCTGTGCATTTCTTCTTATGCCTGAAGGAACAACACTCTGCTGTTTATTTTTGCTGCCTGTCCCTGTTTAGGTATCCAGTGCATGCTAATCTGACATGTGATAGGGCAAGATCTAAAGCTGCATGACTGGATTTTCTCTTGCACAAAAGAATGTCCCCTGCTTCTCGCCTCCAAATCCACCCCCCCCCCCCAAGTACAGTCCTGTGCCCTCTGAAATCTGTACTGGAGAATAGCTGAAGGTGAGTTAGGGACAGTGGTGTGGACTATGAGAGGGGGACAAAATGAGGGCATTGCCTTCCAAATAAGAACCCCTCCCTGCAAAAATTCACCTTTGGTTTCCAGATTTCCAGCACTGCAGTAATTTAAACTTCAGTTGATCATTTATAAATACAATTTAGGCATCCAAAGAAAAGGCTGAGGTGAAGTTACCAAAGGAATGAACACAACAAATATGAGCTCTAGATGTGAAGTATTTTCAATGTCTCACTTTCTGCAGTGCTGGAAATTTGGAGACTGGAAGAAAATTTAATTTGGGAGGCAGAATTCTTACTTGGAAGGCAAATCCCCCCTGGAGGGGGGAATGAGTTACACCTGTTAGTGCTGTTACATTGGTAGATGGATACAGATGGAATTTTATTACTAATCATGATCAGTACTATGTATTCATGATGAATTTTAAATCCCAGTTGAAAACCATCTTGATTACCAAAGTTTTTGCAGTTTTAGTTGAATGTTGTTTTATTATCTTGTATAAGAGGGGTGCTCCAAAAAAGCAATACTCCCTGAAACAACATCTCAGGCTTGGCCAAATTGATCACCAACAATGGTCCACATCAGGAGGCATGGAGATGCACTATCCACAATGCTGCAGCCTTATTTGAGAACTCACACCGAAAAGTCTTGAAGAGAAATGACAACGCAGAAAGAATCACAACCCAGAAACATCACCCAAGGAGACCTTCTGCTGTGCTTTCTGCAACTGGACTTGTTTATCTCAGATTGGCCTTTTTAGTCATCAGCGCGCTTGCAGAAAGTGTGGGATGAGTCCTTCCTGAATTAGTTTGCGAAGAAAAGCCAGAGAGAGAGAGAGAGATTTTGATGATATGTATTTGTCAATATATATATATATATATATATATATATATAAATAATCATATCTGGACAATCTGTTTTATAAATGTATTGTATAGTTTTATATTTACTTCATCCTTCCCCTGTGTGCGTGCATGTGTATATTTTCGATTCTACCCCTTTGGCAGGGCTGGCTGTTTTTTGTTGTTGTTTTACTTGTAAAGCACCATGTATATTGATGGCACTAAATAAATAAATAAATGATGATGATGATGATGATAAAAAAAACCTAGCTGGATGCAACTCACATATTATTTTTTTAACAACATTTTGAATTGTGTAAAGACAGTATCATTGCTTTAAATATGTAAAATTGTTAAAAAGCATCTAGTATAGTAGTAATTTAATTTTAGAATGTACAGTATTACAGAAAATCAAATATATTCCACTGCTGTGCCATTCTAAACATAAACTCCACAGTTTGACAATCTGTTGGCTGTTACCTTCCAACATTCCTCCTATTACTGCTTACGGAATAAAAAGTATAATGCATTGTGTTTCCAAAACTGTTCACGATATGAAAAGAAAATGCAAAGTTGTTTGATTACTCTATTAGGAACAAGCAGCTGAAACACATTAGGATTTCAAGAAAAGTTTTTGTGTCACAGTGACAGTCAGCAGAAGTAAGAGAGAAACATTATATGGTTGCAATATTTATTACAGTCATATTTCCTTTGTGACACAATAGCTGCAGTGGTTCAGGAGCCATGTAATGGTCTGATTGTTGGACTCCAGAAGGGTTTGCATTCTTGCTCAGCCATGGAAACTCACTGGGTAACCTTGGACAAGTCACACACTCTCAGCCTTGTCAGACATCCACTGAATAAATCTTGCCAGGAACATGTTATAACAGGGTTGCTATAGGTTGGAGTTAACAACAACAACAACAACAACAAAAAGCTGTAGTGGTGGCTGGTGGCTTTCATGGCAATGTGGGACTAACCCTGCTCTTGGTGTGAGTCTGAACTCTAAAGGCACTTCCAAATGCTGAATCTATTTGGGATAGAGGGTATAGTGCCTAAGATAGTCTCTTTAAAGTCCAGATTAAAACTCAGGGTGGGTTTACCACTTCACTGAAATGGAAGCCACTAGCTACCACTAAATTGTTGGCGTAGGCCTGAATGTGGTAGCACTTGGTCTGGTTGTTTAGTAGTGAATTGAAAGGAGCATAGAACAAAGCAGAAACCAATTGCCATTGAGAATGCAACCTACTGGACATTGTTTTAAGAACCACCAGAACTGTCATGGCCAGCCAGGCTGAGGAGGACTCAGAGGATGAAGAGGCTGAGCCAGGCCCTAGCTCTGCTCTGCCAGCTCCAGCAGAGATGGCTGAGCCAGAACCTAGCTCTGCTATGCCAACTGCAGCAGAGCCCAGGACTCAGAAGCCTAGCCTTCCCCCAGCAGAGGTTCCAGGCCTGGGAGACATAGAGGAGCAGGACGAGGAGGTGCCTACCTTCAGCCAGAGAAGGAAAGGCCATGCCTCCAGAGATGCTGGAGATTATATGAGAAATGCTCAGCAATCACCCAACAGCTGTGATTAGGAGCTGGGCCAATATAAACAGCTGTAAGACGCCGACCTTCTTTGTCAGAGTTTATCTGCGTTCCCTGGCGAAAGCATCTGACTCAGATCCCTTGTTGCCTGAACCTTTGCCTCCTAGACATCAGATTGATCTGGAACTCTTGACCTTGGACTGGACTTGTTGACTCGCTTTCTGGAACTCTTGACCCTGGACTGGACTTGCTGACTTGCTCTCTGGACTCCTGGACCTTTGGCTTGCCCCTGGTTTTGCTATTTGGACATTGAACTGGTATGGTGGTTCAGAATTATTTTCATGTTGCTGCAAAGCCTTGCATTGTGCTTGTATCCTTATTAGCCCTTCAGCTGGCTGCTTTCCCAGTCAAGAACTCATAATAGTACTCAGGAATATTATTGGCATCCTGCAATGATGAATGAATCCTAGCCTTTGCAACTTTGCCAGTTGGACTTTATCAGATAACCTCCCAAACCCGCATTCTTTTATTGGCATAAGTTTTCCTCTGTTATACCAGCAAAAGAACTCCCCATGCTGCACTTACCTTCTCTCCTGTCCAAAGGCTTCCCGGCAATGAAGGAGGGAATGGAGGTCCATTCACGTCCTCATTCAAAATCCTATGGATTCTTTCAAAAATATGCTTGTGTGGGATTTTTTTTTAAAAAAACCAAAAACAAAAAATTACACAAATCACATACGCACACTTAAAAACTTACAAATAAACCAGGAAGAGTGATAAAAAGTGTGTCTCCTAACTGGATGTTGCGATCTCACCCGGAAGTGTTCTGGCAGGACTGGCCATTCATGCTGCATTCACATGAGTTAAATGGTGTGAGGTTTCATAAGCCAGCAATGCCAGCACTAAAGTACCGTGGGGGATCTATTGATGGGTTAAGCCATCAGTTAAAAAGTATGATTTTTGACTTGATGTTTATGCGAAAGGGAGACGTTGTGTGGTATGCACACCCTTTTGTGTTTATGTGGTGTCGTTATGACTCTGTATTTAATGCATCTGATAAAGTCCAAAGAGTCAACCGGAGTTACAGGACCCTAGGTAAAAGGTGCCTTCTGATTGTCTCATTAGCAACACTTTAAAAACTCCTTTTTCTTACAAATACATGTATTGACTTGGGTGGCAGAAAAATATATTTCCCTTTCCTATGGCCCTTTTACATTGTACAGTTATAACACTATGATTCCACTTTAACTGCCATGGTGACATCCTACGGAATCCTGGGGTTTGTAGTTTGATGAGGCACTAGAGGACCTCCCTGGCTGATAATTCTAAATACTGTATGTGCATGTGCCTTCAAGTTGGATGTTGAGTTATGGCAACCCCATGAATTTCATACAACTTTCTTAGGTAAGGAATACTCAAAGGTGGTTTTACCAGTTTCTGCCTCTGAAATACAGCCTACAGTGCCTGGTATGTGTTTGTGGTTTCCCATCCAAGCACTAACCAGAGCTGTCCCTGATTAGCTTCCATGATTAGATGGGATCTGCTGCTGTTAGGGTATTTGGCCCACCTTGAGCATTCGAAATACCCCTCCCTAAATGGCAGATCCACACTACAATTCCACAGACCCTTACTCTGCTCCTTTGCAATGCCAGGTCGGTTAAAAACAAGACACATATTATCCATGACCTCTTATTGGATGAGGCTGCCGACCTGGCATGCTTTACGGAGACCTGGCTGGGAGAGGCCAGTGCTGCGACTTGGGCGCAGGCACTCCCGGCCGGGTACTCAGTTAGTGAGCAGGTAAGGAAAAGTGGGCGGGGGGGGCGGAGTGGCTCTGGTTCATAAAAACAATCTAACCTTGACCAGGAAGCCTATCCGGAACACAGTCCACATCGAGTGTATGTACCTAAGCCTGAGGTCCAGGGATAGCTTAGGGATTCTGTTAGTATACCGGCCACCCCTTTGTCTAACAGACTCCCTAACCGAGCTAACACAGCTGGTCTCAGAGTTGCTGCTGGAGTCACCCAGACTTTTAGTTCTTGGTGACTTCAACATCCCACTCGAGACCAGCTTGCTAAATTTAACGGGCGCAGCTCGGGAGTTCATGGAATCCATGACAAACATGGGCCTATCCCAATTGGTTGTCGGGCCTACTCACTGTGCAGGTCATACCCTCGATGCGGCCTTTAGTACGGAACAGGAATATCCGTGGGCAGAGGTGATTGAAACCTCCGCATTGTCATGGACGGATCATTTCCTGGTCAAGATGGAGCTAAGAGCCACTGTCTGCCCCACCGGGGGTGGTGGACCCATTAGAATGGTCCGCCCTCGAAGGCTAATGGAACCAATTGGATTCCAGAAAGCCTTGGAGGGTTTAATGGTTGGTAACGCCGGTGATTCTGTTGAAGCTTTGGTTAATATTTGGAACACCGACCTCACCAAGGCTATTGACACAATCGCTCCCAAGCGTCCTTTCCAGCCTGCTCCTAACCGTAAGCCCTGGTACTCAGAGGAGCTTAGGAAAATGAAGCAGGCTGGACAACGACTAGAGCACATCTGGCGGAAGACTCGACTCTTATCCGACAAGACTCGTCATAGGAATTTCCTTAATTCTTATCGAGAGGCGATACGTGCAGCGCAGAAGTCTTTCTCCGCTGCACGTATTGCATCTGCAGAGTCCCGTCCAGCAGAACTGTTTAGGGTAGTGGGGGAGCTGACGCAGATTCCACCTGCGCAGAACCCCTTACTCAACCCGACAACGGCCTGCTGTGATGCATTTAACATCCACTTTGCAGATAAAATCTCTCGGATAAGAGCCGACTTAGATGCCAGTGTTATGACAGAATCTATAGACGAGGTGTCCAGCAACTCCGTTGATGAAATTTTATTGGATCAGCTTCAATCTGTGAGTACCGATGACGTGGACAAGCTCCTTGGTAGAGTGAGGAAAACGACCTGTCCCCTCGATCCCTGTCCATCTTGGCTGGCCACCCAAGGGGGTGACGCATCGAGAGTACTCCTTAGGGATATTATCAATGCGTCCTTCAGGGAGGGGTCCCTTCCACCTTGTCTGAAGGAAGCGGTGGTTAAGCCGCTCCTGAAAAAGCCTTCCCTGGACCCCTTGGACAGGAACAACTATAGACCAGTCTCTTTGCTGCCTTTTCTAAGCAAAGTGATTGAGAGGGCGGTCGCTTCCCAACTCCAAGCTGTCTTGGATGAAACCGATTATCTAGATCCATTTCAAACTGGCTTTAGGACGGGTTATGGAGTGGAGACTGCCATGGTTGCTCTGGCTGATGACCTCCGCTTGGGTATCGACAGGGGTAGTGTGACCCTGTTGGTGCTCCTGGACCTCTCAGCGGCCTTTGATACAATAGACCATTCCATCCTCTTGGATCGCCTGAGGGAGTTAGGAATCGGAGGCACTGCCTTGCAGTGGTTCCGTTCCTTCCTCTCGGGCAGATCCCAGAGGGTGAGGCTTGGGGACAGTTGCTCTACTAGAATAGAGCTTAACTGTGGCGTTCCTCAGGGTGCCATCCTGTCCCCGATGCTATTTAACATCTATATGAAGCCGCTGGGAGAAGTCATTCGGAGGCATGGAATGCGGTGTCATCAGTATGCGGATGACACCCAGATATACTTCTCCATGTCTCGGTCATCGGCTTCGACTTCAGATGGCGTCTCTCCTCTGAATGATTGTCTTAAAGCAGTAATGGACTGGATGAGGAAAAACAAATTGAGACTGAATCCAGACAAAACGGAGGTACTAACAGTTACAGGCCCAAAACCAGGTCTGGGAATACAAACTCCAATCCTGGATGGAATTACACTCTCCTCCAAGGATTGTGTTCGCAGTCTGG
The DNA here is from genome assembly GCA_030847615.1 of Gambelia wislizenii. Classification (NCBI taxonomy): domain Eukaryota; kingdom Metazoa; phylum Chordata; class Lepidosauria; order Squamata; family Crotaphytidae; genus Gambelia; species Gambelia wislizenii. The sequence goes on from JAUMIR010000004.1 coordinate 254,661,054, forward strand.
GGGTGCTCCTGGACCCGACGCTCCAGATGACTAATCAGGTAAATGCAACGGTCAGGAGTGCCTGTTATCAACTTCGGCTGGTACGCCAGCTGCGCCCTTTCCTGGAAACTAGGGACCTCGAAACTGTGGTACATGCACTGGTAACCTCCCGTCTGGATTTCTGTAATGCGCTCTACATGGGGCTACCCTTGTGCTTGACTCGGAAACTTCAACTAGTCCAGAACATGGCAGCCAGGTTGATTTCTGGCGTTCCCAGAAGAGAGCATATAACACCAGTGCTAAAAGCTCTCCACTGGCTGCCTATTAGTTTCCGGGCACAGTACAAGGTGTTGGTTATGACCTTTAAAGCCCTACATGGCTTGGGTCCAACTTACCTCCGGGACCGCCTCCTTCCATATGACCCTCCCCGCACACTTCGGTCCTCTGGGAGGAATCTGTTACAGCCTATGAAAACAAAGCTGTCGGTGACCTCCCAGAGGGCCTTCTCTGCTGCTGCTCCCAGATTATGGAATGGCCTGCCGGACGAGATCCGTCTTATTACCACCTTAGACAGCTTTAAAAAAGCTGTCAAGATGGATCTTTTCCGGCAGGCCTTTCCTGAATAATTATCCCGGCCCAAGACTCAGCTGCCCTTTATAGGCTACGATTGTATGTTTTTAATTTTTTTTCTTCTAATTTATATATATATTAATTAATGCATGTTTTTAATCCTTTGCAATTTAATATTATTTTAAGGGGTGGGTGGGCTAGGGTATTGTGAGTATGGGGTTTTTATATTGTAAGCCGCCCCGATTGCGTTGCAGAGGGGCGGGATATAAATAAAATTTTATTATTATTATTATTAATTGTGTAGTGTGAAAGGATGCTAGCATTGCTGAACAGCATGTCATACTGTATGGTTGTCATTGTTGACCCATTATATTGACCCAAGAGAACCACTGTACCATTTCAGCATGTAAGTGGTGATGGTGAGGTTTGTATATTTGTATGCTCCTCCAAAGGTAAACCAGGGTATGGGAGAGATGCTGTGTTCCCCCACCCTCCAGTTTCTCCTGGTAGCTCATACTATAGGTACTCTGGTTTGTCTGCCAGGTATGACAGGATTGAAATTTCTAAATGTGCATATGGCATAGTAGGTGGGAAAATATAAGAAAATATCTGAATAGGAGTGTAATCCTAACTGGCTATGACTGCCAACTTCTTGTTCACATTTTCATTGTTGTCATTACTGTCTGCCAACTGCCAGCTCTGTCTTTTAGTTTTTTGCCAGCTTCTTGTTCACATTTTGGTTATTGCAGTTATTATTGTAATTACTTTCTGGGTCTGCCAATTACGGCTGAGATCCTACATCAGAGGCTATGGGTTGTAACTTTACAATGATGTAGATAAATGGAAAAACCCATCAGCAAAAAGATGCTGTTTTACCTTGCTCTCCCATGGGACCGGAACAGCAGAACACCAAAAGAATAATGAAGACATCTTGTGGTAAAGCAGCACGGAAGACAGAACCTTCCTGCTGCACTGCCACTTTACTTTGGAGTGTGATAAGCCCCTAAGTCTCTGACAATATTTGAGATCCTTCTAGTGAATTGCAACAATGCCTGTTGGAGTGTGTGTCCCATTGTGCAATGGGAGGTTCCATTGTGCTATGGGACACATAGCAGAATGAAACCCATTATGCAACAGGACCCATGGCATGATGAAGCCCATTGTACAATGGGACCCATGGTATGATGATCCCCATTGCACAATGAGGCCCATAGTACAATGGGACCTGTGGTAGTACAGGGACTCTGCTTGTCCAATGATCCCAGAAATGTACTATAGCTATGTCTCTGCTCCCTTCCTGAAAATACAAACATTGAGCAATAGCACAATTCAACTTTGGGTGCTCCTACATCAGCTTACAATGACATAACTACCTAACAGTAAGCCAGCTCCTGTGTTTAAATTTTTGTCATTTCTGTCATTGCTAATTTTACATATTTTTTATCATCCCAATCCTGTGTTGTTGTTTAATACTCCCCCATTCATTTCATAGTTGGTATTTATTCTGTGTTAATGTACTTGGTATTTATTGCATAGATCTTTGTAATTCTCAGTTAGTAATTATATTCAGTTTGTGTTGCTTTTGTTAAATCTATATACAATAGATCATTTTATATTATTACTGTATATTATTTGTGTCATTATTGATTCATCTTGCAGTTGCATGCATTCTAGTACTTTTTGCAATCTGGTTTTTGTATTGGCTGCTGACCATCAATTTTTTTTGATTCAAGATGGCCAAGGCTGGGCTGAGCCAACACCAGGGCAGCTGAAGCTGTGCTGAACACTAACCCCTCCCAGCTCAGGTATGTTGGAAATTATTGAGAACTACTCTTTGCTCTGGCCTAACTCTGTACCAGCTTTGTGGCTATGTCCCCTGCCTAGAAGAGGTTTGATTGTGCTATAATATGGTTCCTTCCTTTGTTCCACCCATTCTCTACCCCGTTTTTTGGCTCCTCCACCAACAGATTTTAGCCAGCAAAGCATTGCTCTGTTGGTAGATCTCCGAAACCAGCAACATGAAAGAAAGAAAGAAAGAAAGAAAGAAAGAAAGAAAGAAGTGTGTGGTTAAAAATGAAGTCTGAGATTATCAGTTTACAGCTGAGGAAGCAACAAAGAAGACGAACCAGAAAAGGAGGATATTGAGGAACAATTGTGTCTCAGTCTACTTCTGTTGTTCTCTGGAGGCACACAGTAACTTCTGCAAGCATGATTCAAAAACTTTCCACTTCCAACAATTTGCATGTGTTCATACGATAGCCAATGTTGAGCAGTATCCTGTTAGGGATTTACGCAGGTATAAATTCAAATTATGCCTACATAAATAATGTTGATTTTGGCTGCTGACACACTGCAGAAATAATACAGATTGACACTACTTTAAGTGTCACGGCTCAGTGTTATGGAATTCTGGGATTTGTAGTTTTGTAAGATATTTAGCTTTCTCTGTCAGAGAGTTCTGGTGCCACAACAAACTACAAATCCCAGGATTCCATAGGATGGAGCCATGATAGTTAGAGTGGTATCAAATTGCATTATTTCTGCAGTGTGTCAGCAGCCTTTGTTGCAGAAGTTGGACTTCTGTACCAACTTTGTGCAATGGCCTGCTCCAGCCCACCTTTTAGCTACTCTCGCCTCCCAACAAGACCATTTATTGGCTGGTAGACAGTATGGGAGCAGCAGAAATGTGTTCAGCAGTGTTCCTATAGATGGACACATAGCGCTGATGTCAGCTTCCAAGACCCCCAGAGAATCCATGGGAGGTCCTGGAGCATGCTTCATTGCTGTGCATCCAGCTATAGGAACATAGCTGGATGTTTCTCTGCCACTCCACTGTTCTCCACCAGCCAGTAAATGGTCATGTATGTGTGTGTGAACTACAGCAGCTATTTATTATTTATTTATTGGGATTTAAGGTGGCTAGATGGTATTCAAGATGGCTACAAGGTGGTATGGGATGGGTGACAAAGAAGACATTTTACAACACATCCACTGAAGAACTTTACAACACATCCATCGATCCAGGATCTTGGCTATTCTTTTATTTATGTAGATGTTGCTCCAAAATTATAGGTCTTATCTTCTTAACAAATATGAGAGGAAAGTTAGTAAATTGTATCCAATGGTTGCTTTGCTTTAGCAGAAACCTTTCATCTCTTTCTCATTAGTCCTTGCAATTATTGTAACTTTCTATACAATTCTCCAGCTCTCAGGATCTTTGTGTGACAATGTGGGATGTCCCCTCTCCCCCTTCCTCCCAATAAATGCAAACACCAAATTCTTTCAGAAATATATTGTAACATGATATAGGATATAAAAGATGATAAAAGATATATTGGCAATAAAGGCCACAACTTTTGATGACAGTTGCTTAGTTGGCACAAATGCTTGGGTTCAGATCCAGCAATCAACCAACTCACTTGTCTGGGTGATGAGACCGTTGTCAGCCCACCTGCTGACAATCCCCAGTGCATGAAAGGGGAGGAGTCTGGGCGGGCCCAAATCACCTGCCACCTCTATTTCCTCCCCTCCCCATCACCAGAACACGTGATGCCAGAATCAAGGGGGGGGGGAATTCTCTGGCTACATGCCCCAAGTTGGCAGGTGCCAATGTCATACCCCCGGAGTCTCTGTGACCTTGAACTTGCTGGAGACCCCTGTTACCATGACTTTTTGGATCAGAACCCATGCCAACTGCCACAAAAGATGAGCCCACCTTGGCTTGACTTCTGCCAACCCACGCAGCTTCCACCAAATAGGCCCTCACCCTGAGTGAAGGGAGACCTCTACATAACCACCTAAACCGTGGGCATACTGAGTTCTGGACAATTGCAAGCAGTGTATGCCCTGGATCGCCATCTGGACAGTCACTGGATGGATTCCACCATTAGGCCCCCTGCTGCCACCATCATAGCTGCTCCAGTCTGGAAAGAGTGCCCACTGAACCCCTCCACCAGCAGGCCAAGCTGCCTCAAGGAAGCTTGCAGAATGCAAACAAACTGGTAACGTGTCCATGGGGTTAAGTCCCGATGGATGAAAAGTGGGCTGGGCCTCCTGGGGTGCCTATCCAGGAATTGGCACATAAGGACCACTGGGCAGGCATGGCGAAGAGGTGACCAAGCTCTGCAGCTGCAGAGAAGCCCCTCTTCCAAGCTGATTGATTTTTGATCGCTGTACCCTTACACAAAGGGCACCCTCTGCCAGAGACACATCCTGTAATAGCAGTGCCTGCCCTGCCCTGTCCTTCTTTGGAACTGCACACCTAATTCACCAATATGCAGGGCAGCAAAGAAAGCAGTAGTGAATGCCATGCTGAACAACAGCACTTCATATCTGGACCGGCAAACCTCACCCACCTTGGTTACCAACTTTTCAGCAAGCTGAAAGACACTAGCTTGCAAGCATCCTTCCTTTGATGATCCACCCTACACCAGCCTTCCACAGGCCTGCGCAGCAGGTAAGTAGCACACAGGTTGGCCTGCTGCTTTGCTGAAAAAGGAGATGCCCACCAGGTGCAGTGACAAGGAGCATGGAGCCAAACCCTGTTCAAGGAGGTCAGATAGTGCAACACCTCCTGTTCAAATGCCGGCCAGGAGCTCCTGTATCCATTATGTTGCTGGAAGTTAAAGAATTGTAGAACTGACCTGGTGTAGCTTGCTTGTGTTGACAGCGCCAGCAAGTTGATGACTCCTTGAATCACACATCCTTCCCTAGCTGCCACAGATCATCCGGGAAGGCCACTGGTGAGGGGTCTGCATCCGGGGCCAATTTGCGAAACCTGGAGTCCTGGAATCAAAACAATGCATCCTTGGTTTTGTTATCCACGCCAGGAATGTGGCAGGCAGTGAAGCTGATATTTCATGATAGGCAGACTAGAACCAGCATCACCACTCTCTCAGATCTAGAAGACTGCCTGTTGATAATCTGCACCACTGCCTGATTATCACACCAGAAGCATACTTTCTTGTCTTGGAACTCTTCCCTCCACAAAATCACTGCCACTACAATGGGAAAGAACTCAGGAATGTTAGGTCATGGACAATAGTGGTCTCCCTCCACTCAGTGGGCCATTGTTCAGCGCACCAGTGACCATTGTAAAAATCCCCAAACCCAAGGCTCCCAGCCACATCAAAATTAACCTACAACCCCGCACCCAATGCCACTTCCGCTTGCCAAAAGGTGATACCGTCGTACTCTTCCAGGATTGCAACCACACCTTGAAGTCCTCCTTCACCCCCTTTGTGAGCCTGATGTGATGATGAGGGGAATGGACACCTTTCATGATCCCCACAAGCCTATCACAGAATGTCCTCTCCAGCCCAACCACCCTGCATGCAAAGATGAGATGGCCCAGGAGGTACTGCACCTCCTTCAGCGTTGCCTTGTCTCAAGTGAGGAGCCCCCGTAAATGTTCTCTAATTCCCTCCAGCTTGTCTGCTGGAAGACAAGAACCCCCGCTACCAAGTCCAACAAAATCCCCAGGTAAACTATTTTGTTGGAAGGCCCCACCGTCTTCTCTGGGGCCAATGGAATGCCAACTTCTTGTGCCAGGTCCTGAAAGGAGTGAAGCAGAAACCCTCAGTCTGGCCCTTCAGCTGACCTAATCATTAGAAATTCATCAAGGCAATGAGTTACAAATAGGGAACCAGTCCTGTGCCTCAGCACCCATTCCAGGAACGTGTTGAATGCCTCAAATGCTGAACAACTGATTGCACAACCCATAGGTAAAACCATGTCATAATACCATTGTCCCTGAAATTTGAACCCCAGCAAACAGAGGTCATTGGGATGAACTGGAAGCAGCCAGAAAGCCAATTGGATATCACATTTTGCCATGAGGGCCCCAGGACTGCATGCCCTGACCAATTTGATGGCACGGTCCAATGATGCATACTTAACAGAACAAAGTTCCGGTGGAATGGCATCATTGATAGATGCCCCTTTCAGATAAGAAAGGTGATGAATGAGCCTGTATTCACCCGGTGTTTTCTTAGGCACCACCCCCAAAGGAGAAACTCGAAGATTGTGCATAGCTGGTGCTGAAAAGGGGCCTGCCACCCTCCCAGCCTCACATTCCTTGGCAACTTTCTGGGCTACCACCTCAGGTAATTCTGAGGCAGATTTGAGGTTGCCAGATTCTGATGCCTCTCTGGGGCCATCGGCTGGGATCCGAAAACCATTTGCAAAACCTTCAGTCAAATAGGCAGCCACTTTTTTGTTGAGGTAAAGGGCCAAAAGTGGGAGCATGGACTGCAGCCGGACTGGGGTGAAGGCCATCCTCCCCACCACCCTCTCCCTCTCAATTGTGCTTGGTGGTCTCCTGGCTGGTGTTGCTCCCAGACCCTGCTTCCTTCTTTCCACCGGAGGCAGCAGGGCATCCTACGTGAAAGGATTGCTGGCTGGAAGCAGGACGGGGACAACTGATTCTCGGGTGGGCTTCATAGCAAGTTTCACAGTTGTGCTCGAACTTGCAGCAGGTCCAAAAACACTTACCCTGGTTGTACTCCCAATATACCAGGTGCCGTGGATCTTTCTTGTGTTGGGCCTTGACCCCATCCATACTTCCCTTGATGTGAGGTCCCACAATGACAAGCCAAAGCTTGTCATTCAAGAATAACTCTAAATATTGTTGGAGAGGTTATCAAGAAATAGGTACATATATGCATATGTGCTGGAATTGTAAATTTCTACAGCAGTTTTGGGAAATGTTTTTTTATAGAAATAGAGAATATTTTGAATCTAAATATAGAAAGGAAACCGAGTATAGCATTGATGTCAATTTATAATGGAGAGAATGGGAACCAAGCAGAAAAGGATTTAATAACAAATTTATTAACGGCAACAAGATTAATTATAGCAAGACACTGGAAAATGCAAATAAATGTACAAGTGGAGGAGTGGTATAAAGAAGTTTGTAAAATGGCAATAAATGATAAGTTAACATGTAGAATTAAAGTAAGAAGAGGAAGTTGGAAAGAAAGTGATTTTGATAAAATTTGGAAAGTATTTGTTAAAAAAGTATTACAGACAAAAGATGGGAGGTTACCTCCACAAGAAGAAATGAGATTCTGGAAAGATTAGGTAAGGGATAATGGCTCCAGTGAAGGGGGGCACTGAGGTGGGAGGGGGGTAGGGGAAGTAATATTCTTGAAAAGAATAATAGTAAAGAATTTATGTTAACTTTTGAAATTAGTTAATAGAAAAATTGTGATGTTTATGGTGATATGTGTTTTACTAAATAAGTATTGATGGGATATTATAATGTATGATTATAAATGTAATAAAATTAATTAAAAAAACAAAACAAAACAAAAAACAAAGCTTGTCATTGATGAGATCCCACCTGGTGCCGTTGTTGCATGAAACCTGTTTTCGGAAGGCGGTGTCATATTCAATGGCAGCTGCTTCCCCTGCCAAAATCCTGGCTTTTAGGATGTGCCCCAGGTGGTTGTCAAGGTGCCAGCCCCATTCAGGGTGCACCATCTGCACCACCCTCATGAAAATTGTGTACCCAGCCAGCCAATTGTTGAAAGAGCACTTAGCAGGATCCACCTTGGCCTTCTCCTCAGCCTTTTTGCCAGGTTTGAGAACACTCCCTTCCTCCCCTTCTGGTTTGAGGAAAGAGAAGACATCAACATAATACTCCTTGAGGATCTTATCTCTAGTCTTCCAGAGCCCGGGTGGGTCCTCATTGTCCTGAAATAAGTGAAGTGCAGGGCCCACAGGCAACGCTGCCCCATTCTTCCAAGCCCATGTGAGGCCTGTTGGTTTCACATCCTTATTGCCCACTGGGGGGCCCAGAAACCAAAGTTGCTCCTGATTGGCCAGGAGTTGTTTGAATCAGCTAATCAGGGAGAGGAAACCTTTCCCTGATTGGCTGATTTATGATCCTCTTCCCAGCCCGCAGTGCAGGCTGGGAAGAAGATGCAGGGGCATGGCAGTGCCCATGCCGCCCTTCCCGGCCTTGTGGAAGGGGTGAAGACCGGGGACCCCACCAGTCCTACAAACCAGCCACTCAGGTGAGTCTGCAGCTTACTTACTATAGCTGTTTTTACATACCCAACCACTGAGGAAAGGACTTTTCAAGATGCTGGTGTCACTTAGTTGGGTTGGTGGGATCAACAAAACCTGGTATGGAGAGCACGTGATGGGTGGCTGATGGAATGTTGATGAGAGAATGGGAAGAGAGCTTGAAGGACCCAATCCTGTGGCAGGAAACTTGCATGGGAGTGATCTCCTAGAGTGTAAAGAGATGTATGCCAGTTGGGAGAAAGAGAAATGAGATGACAAGAGGGAGTTGAAGATGTGATGTGAAGGGGAGAGGGCTGGAATGTGTGTAAGGCTGTGAGTGGAGCTGAGGGAATGTACATGCAGTGAGAATAAGTGTTAAGAGGAATAGAGGCTGATTGGAATACAGAGTGAGAGGAAAGAAAGAACTTCACAGTTTGTTATTGAGTCTGGCAGATTTTGAAATTATATGATCACCACAGAGTGGGACTAGCAACCAGTTTTTAACCAAGTTGGAAATAAAGACCAAAGCATTTCTATTTTACTGTTTATGCAACAACCAATCTTTATGTTTTGTTTATCAAATCCAGACTCATGAATTATTTCCCTTACTAGTACAGCATTTTTATTTGGCACATTTATCCTGTGAGTAAAAACACACCAATACAAGTACTATCCAGATCAAGTCAGACCCCAGTCCAAGGAAGGGATAAGTGGGAAGTTTGACATAAAGGTGGCAACTGTGGAACTGCAGTCTCCACAGATATTTATTTGGTGGCAGCATAAGTGATGAGGCGGCCAGGTTGGACAGTGATGTAAATTTGTCTGGTGCGCTTGCACGTCATACGTGGGTGCTCCACCTTGTGCAAGTTGAAGCACTTACTGTCAAAATAAAGACACCCTGTCAGATACAACTTAGTATTAGTATAATTTATTTTTATTTTTTTAAGATAGGAAATGGAAGCTGATAACTACATGATGAATACCCTAGTTATTACTCATTTGTGGAAATGGGTGTAGTTTTATTTTGAAACCAAACAACCTTCTTTGGAAAAGTGTAGATCCAGTATTGATCATAGCTCATGTGCTTGAAGAGATCAACTCTCCCCCCCGCCCCCGACAAATGTGGCTTTCACAGCACTGAACAGAACTAATTTTATAACATGTCACTCACAACAATATGTCAGAAAAATCTTGCTTGTCTTTACGGAGCCATATTATAAAATAAAGCAAAACAAAAATTCACCCCAAACCTGCCTCCTAAGGTATTCATGCATTTTATTTTGTTGTTGGTTATAGATTTATACTACATACTTTCTAATGATGCTTTAATTATGTAAATGCCTCCACTTATTCATGGGATTTTATTGGGAGTTCAGGTGACCTTGTCTTCCTGCATTTTCCTTGTTTCTTCCATAATTTTCATTTAAAAAAATCTATTAAGGAGAGAAAGATGGAACAGTTGCACAATGTCTTTTGATTGGTAACTGTAGAAATCCTCAGTCTCAAAGCACTGGTTGAATATGCAAATCACTGCATATTTTATTTAAATTACTTTTCAGTTTCTGGGTTTAAGCCACTTTCTTAGTTGTCTTGAATATCAATAGCAGAGGTTGATGAGAGAAGATAGGCATATTTTGTACCAAACATCATTTATGTTTTTCTCCTTTTAATGTCAATATTTTTACCCTGATAAAATTTATGTAACACATAGTGTAGAATCACTTGCTTTTGTATGAATGCATTTTTTAACAGCACATTTCACTCCTCACCCTCCTTTGCTTAATTCCCTGCTGAATAGCTAGAATCCAGCCACAAAGGTGTGGTAGAAATGTTGCATAAACCTGCAGGCAGATAAATTGAAGCAAATACTCTGATATTAATTATATCATAAATCTAAATTGGAGCTTAATCATGTTTTTTTTCCCCGAATGGGGCGGGGGAGAGCTGATGATGTGCCAGGCTGTGTTATTTCTAATGGCCCAGATCCCAGCTTTCTCTGGTTTTTCATATTTGTTACTAAAGTTCTTACAAGCTTCTGTTCAATCATAGGATTAAAGGGGATGAATCTGAAAGAACCCCAGGCATTCCAATTTTCCTTAGGTAACACTATTGAAGGTGTGGACTTTCCCAGATCTATGTAGAAAACAGAATCAGACTATCACTGATTTTTCCATTTCTCCTTCTTCTTCTAATGACAGTTCTCTTTCCCTTGGGCTGTATTTCTCTTGTCAATTCCTGTTTACCTAGTTTTGTCTGCTCCCCCACCCTACCCCAGATTTCATCAGCTCTTGCAATGTTTCTGATTTAATTGCAACTGGTATACCATCTTTTGCTTCTCTCCTTAGCCCCTGGCTTAGCCTGTTCTGCATCATGCAATTGCTTGATGAACATCCTTAGAGTACCAGTTCTGTTCTTGTTCCCACTTTCCCGGTATTCTGCTTCTGTATGTGTGCATTCACTGCTATCACACTGGCACATAGTTATTTTACTGTACTCTTTATATTGTGTTCTGCAAATTATCCATTCAGCTGTATAAGTAGGTATTATAGCTATAAACAGTATGTTTTCTGTTCTGTCAACATTCAAAAAATGATAATGGTTACATGGACATAAATACTTTATATCCAAACAAGAAGCTTCCTTCAGAACATCACCCCCAAGAGACTCATTGTTGAAAGTTGAGGTGTTTGCACCAAGTACTTTTCTCCCTTCCAAGAATTTCTTTGTTTATTGCTTTTGTTCCAGAAAGTGTCCATTCCCACTTCTTATGTTTTACTCAGTGGCTCAGACAGGGCTTTAGCTACTTGATTGCTACTGTAATAAAAGAGTCAAGATACTGCTCAGACTGATGAGCAAATGCCTGGCATCAAAAGCCCAAGAATGCAAAATGACACAGAGGTTGGATGGAGCCCAATAGTATGTGTTGGAGCAATGATGAAAGCAAAGCAAGTACAGTTGTCCCTTCATATTCACTGGGGTTTGGATCCAGCCCCCCCCCCCATGGATACCAAAATCTGTGAATACTGAAGTCCCATTATATGCAATGGCATAGCAAAATGGTGCCCCTTATATAAGATGGCAAAATCAAGGTTTGCTTTTTGGATTATTATTTTCTTAAGAATATTTTCAAGCCATGAATACTTAAATTTGTGGATACCAAATCTGTGGATTTGGAGGGACAACTATACTCTGTTGGTGTGCTTGAATGGGACCCAGAAAAACATCCTTTGTGAATATGGTCAAAATGGATGTCTGCAAGTGAAAAAAAAAGAAAAGAAAAAGAGCATGTGGGCTTGTCTATATGAGGGGAAGAAGAAGCACCCCAGAGTGCTTTGAAGTAATGACATTTCGCAGCAGCTGCAACTTGTCTTAATGGTGTTTTTGCCTCCATAAACTTTGCATGTAAGATGGCAGTCATTAGTGATTTACTTGCATTTGTACTTACCGCATGTTGCTGCCACTGAACTTAAAAAATGTTCAAGGTATGATAGAGCGATTTTTCGATTTAACAGAAAAGCCAGCAAACACCTTAGTGCTTGCTCACTAAGGCAAAAACCCAACATGGTGGCAGCGGGTGCTTGCCTTGTAAGCAAGCCCCCCCCTCACCTGGCCAATCAGCTTTGTGTTTCCTCTCCTATGGGAAAGCGCTTCATATCAAATCGCTTGTCCCAACAAACAGGAATGCACATTCCCCTTGCTATTTTTTAAAAACTCTGGGAAAAGCTGCTTTTCCTTAGGAGTTTTGATGTTTTTGCTCCTCCTTCTGAATACAACATAATGATGTGGGATCCCATTAAGACAGGTAGAATTTGCATCACATTCCGTGAGGAGTATTTTCACCATTTAGACAGCCCTTGTCTCTTTTTGTAGAAAATGACAGATTAAACCACACGTGGCATGCAAATGAGTAACAGAGCCAAACTCATATTCATATCTGTCTGTCTATCTATCTATCTATCTATTTGAATATGAGGTGTGTGTGTGTGTGTATGTTTATCAATCATCAAGAACATTTAAGACAGATGTGGGCAAAGTGTAGCACTCTATATATTTCTGGACCACAGTTCCCAGGAGTCTAATCCAACATAGCCAATGGTGAGGAAAGATGAAAGTTACAGTCTAGCTACATCTAAAAGGCCACATATTGCTGATCTTTGATTTAAGAAGTTTTCTGTATCAGACCAAAGCACTGTATAATCCAGGATTCTATTTATAGCAGTTGCTGTCATGGCTGGGGACATCTGGGATTAGTAGCACAAAAAGTAACTTTTAAAAACTGATGATAGAATTTTCTACCATGAACTTGGCTAATACTTGAGCTCTCCATTATTGCAAGTTGGGGCAGCAAACTCATCCCATCCCAGTTTCACTTTTATGGTAACACTAGAAGGTAACTGGAACAGATGGCACCCCCCCTCATTATTTTCACTTTTGAAATCTATATGGTATGTATGATGTATAGACTTGGTGACTTCTTAGTTTATAATTCAGCATTGTGCCCTAAAATCTCATGTGTTAGTGGTTGCTATTTCTTTCTATTGCCCCCCATGCAAAAACACTGATTCTAGTTAGTATTGTGTGAATTGTAGTCCCAGCAATGGACTGCCTTGATAACTGCACAAAAAATAATGTGGGAAGTAAGAGCTTTCCTCTGTGTCCTTCATCTGCTAGGAAAATCTCAGTGAAATGAAATTGTGTTTTTTAATAAATCTGTTTAATGGGCTTTGTGCCATACAATGAATTCTCAGTAGTTCCTGATGGATGGATACTCAAATTTGACATCTCTAAACTTTAAACAACCGTTAGCAAAGATAAATAAATATATAAATAAATATATAAATAAATATCAATGCAGAATCTTTTAAAGTATAGCTCAAACTGCTTCCCCTCTCTCCAGATTGACACTAGTATTAATGTTCCTGAAATTGCAATCAAAATTGATGACTGTAGATGTCGGGGTCACAATCTAAATCCTCCTATGCATGTCCCAACAGCATAGTCTGCATAACCAGTGAGGTGAAGAATCATGTGAGTTTGAGTCCTACATTTTTTTTTTAAACTACACCTCTCCCCCCCCATCCCACCAATAATAAACTCAATCCAGATAATAGTCTGGGTTTTGTTTTGCTATATGATGGTTTTCTTTTGCCTTGGGAAGTTAAAATGTCTGGAAGGATTTTGCATCAAAAGTGAAGCCGTCATAATTGTTCTGCACTTGGATAGTGATACTGTAAGCTCAAAGGCGTTTGTGGAGATGCTTGAATAAGGATGGCTAAGGCCTTATTTACTTCCTTCAGTATCCTATTGCATCCTATCTCACTTCCACAACTTTGTAAGTATGCTTGAAAACCTGTGGCTTTAATATCATTCCTTCAGTGCACCTGAAGAAGTAGATTGATATCAATGAGATCTCATGCTGGAACAAACTAGTATAGTCTTAAAAGTGCTGCTAGATTTCCCCCTCCTTTATTTCCTTTTAACTTTTGATGTAGTAGACTAACATGGCTATCTCTTTGAAAACTGGATGAGGAGCCATTTGAACTCTCAGATACTTGGATGAGATGCTTTCCTACAGATAAATTCATCATAGCCAACATCGTAATTTTATTTAAATATTTACTGTGATTGATAATGTCTTATTTCAAAGTGCTCCAGATCAGCAGTCTTTAAACTTTCAGATAAGAAACATTCAGCTATATGTGACCTAATTTTCATTTCCTCCACAGTCTCTCTTTCTAATAATGCCATCTCATCTTGTTGCTTTTCCTTCTCATTACTTCTGCAGCGCCTAACATCCTGCTTCGCAACAGCTGCAGAGCTGTTTGGGCTGGAAGTCAACCTGAAGAAAACGGAAGTTCTTTACCAGCCTGCACCACAGGATGAACACCACCATCCCCACATTGCCATAGGCAAATCGGTGCTCAAGTCCGTTCAGCAGTTCACCTACCTGGGAAGCATCATCTCCTCAGATGCCAAGATTGACAAAGAGATCAATCACAGATTAGCAAAGGCATATAGCGCATTTGGAAAACTTCACAAAAGAGTCTGGAGTAATAAACACCTGAGGTGAAGCACAAAAATCAGTGTGTATAGAGCCATTGTACTGTCTATTCTCCTTTATGGATCTGAAACATGGGTCACCTATCGCCACCACCTACGACTCCTCGAACGCTTTCATCAGTGCTGTATATGCACAATCCTAAATATACACTGGACTGACTATGTGACAAATGTTGCTGTCCTTGAGCAAGCAGGGATCACCAGGATTGAGGCCATGCTATTGAGAACACAGCTGCCCTGGGCAGGGCACGTTTCTAGGATGGAGGACCATCGCCTTCTAAAAATAGTACTCTATGGTGAACTTGCCACGGGTCAGCATAAGAGGGGCACTCTGAAAAAGCAATACAAGGACTCCCTGAAACAACATCTCAGGCTTGGCCAAATTGTTCACCAACAATGGTCTGCCCTGGCCTCACATCGGGAGGCATGGAGACGCACTATCCACAATGCTGCAGCCTTATTTGAGAACTCACGCCAAACAAGTCTTGAAGAGAAACGACAATGCAGAAAGAATCACAACCCAGAAACATGACCCAAGGAGACCTTCTGTTGTGCTTTCTGCAACCGGACTTGTTTATCTCGGATTGGTCTTTTAGTCATCAGCGCGCTTGCAGAAAGCGCGGGATGAGTCCTCCCTGAATCTTCATTTGCGAAGAAAAGCCAGAGAGAGAGAGAGAGAGAGAGAGAGAGAGAGAGAGAGAGAGAGAGACTTCTGCCTATCTTATTATTTATTTTTTTTTAAAGACAAAATGGTGGTTATATTTCTATGGTGGGCTATATCAGCTTGGGTTCATTAGCTGATATTCCATGGCCTTAGTAGTTTGAAAAATGAAAATCTGGTTAAGGAATAAGATGGAGCAACCTGTTAAGAAATCTCCCTTAGCATAGTTTATGTGTTTCATATCATGTGGCAATGATTACAGGATTTTAAAATTAAATTTTTTAAGGTCAGGAAAATGCCACCTTTTTTGACAATCAACAATGATCACATAAACCTCTTGTGTCCAGATGGCTGGCTGTTTACCAGCAAGGCAGTGCTGATAAATTCTCCAATTAGACATTAATATTACATCACTTGAGATTCCAAGCACAGTGTCTGACCTCATGGAGTGAGCTGATACCTTGCTTAATCTGTGGTGTTTGTTCACAGAATATTATCATACTGTTATAGCAGATAGTGTGGTAAGCATAGCAAATTCCACTTGGTGGGCAAAATAAAAATAAGAGGAAAGCTACTCAGTAGGGTCTTAGTGAAGCATTACATCTTACTGTTACTATCTTACTGTTACCTGCATTTGATGGAGACTCAATCGTGCAAAGTGGCATATTCTGGCATAACCTGGGTTAATGCCATCATATATGATTTTGGAGATGTCATGAAAGGAAGTATTCAATACCTTCTCACACAACACCTTCCCTGCAGAAGGCAACTTCTCAGTGCTGGAGCACACTCCTGCAATCATTTAGTGGCCAGGGGAGCACAGGGCATGCTGGGCAGCATCCAGCTGCAATTCTGTAGCCAGGAGAAGAGACACCACTTTCTCAGTTTCCAACATATACTAGTATACTCACTGAAGCTCTGGGAGAGTGAAGTCTGTTCTCTTTTGCTGGCTGCTGAAGTGCAGCCAGAAATTGACTGGGCACTCCCTGCCTCCGCCCCCCAGCCACTAAATGACAGAAATAGCAAGCTGGAAAACTGACTTCTGTAGGGGGTGGAAAGGGTATCCCAGAAAAACTGCTTGGTGGAGTGTTATACTTTGTCATGTGATGTATTTCCTTTAAACCAATGTGAGCAATCTTTCGTCCTCCAGGGTGCCGTTTACACAATGAAAATGTAGTGGGAAGAATTCGTGTCGGACCCTGGTTGTTTACATGTACATTGGGTCGGGTACGTGATTTTGGGAAGGGGGGGCACCTTTTATCCCTCAACCTGCAGGACTTCCAGTCCCACGGTTTGTGCCATTTTTAAAAAAAGTCACTGGAGGATTCGGAAAATTGGAAATGTAAACAGCCCGGGACAAGCTATCTCGGTACTAGGGGATGACCGGAATTGGTGACTGGGGGCGGGCTTAGAGATCAGTGATCAGAAAAGGAGGGGTCAGTCACCCGTTCAACAGATCCAGCCTCACCAGCTGAAAACAAAGGCATCCCTTCCAGCTGCACGTAGGTTTGTGTGTGTGTGTGTGCGTGTACTCAATCACCTTTTTAAATGGATTTTTACACTGCAAACCCTTCAGCTTTAACCTCTTCCTCAACTGCATGTTACAAAGAGATCGTGGTGGGCAGAGGGTCGCCCATTTATTCCCTGCCTGAATCCCGTCTCTGGGTCTGAACGGATAATCAAACATTCATCACCCCCCCCAGGCACAGTAAAATATTCCAGCATCTGAGCGAATGAACACACTTTCATTCACACCCCCCACAAGGCACAGTAAAAAAATGCCAGCGTCTGTCTTTCAAAATGCCTTGTGTGTCACTGGCTTGAAATCTTCACTCCACAGCTGCCTCTGCTTTAAGGGTTAACATTTTAAAGAGACAAGGGCAATCGCAAGCCTCTCCCCTCCCCCACTCGGCTTGATTCAAAAGGAAAGCACACGGTTTAATCATTCCTGCCTCCTTCCAGCTTTGTGCCAGCATCTGAGCGAAAGATCATACATTGATTCATCCATGCCCCTCCCTCAAGGCACAGTAAATAATTTTAAAATGCATGTGTCTGTGTCTTTCAAAATGCCTTGTGTGTCACTGACTTTAAATCTTCACTCCACAGCTGCCTCTGCTTTAAAGAGACAGGACAAACACAAGCCTATGCCCCCTGATCTCTTCCCCCCTCCCGAGCCAGCCAATAGCATTGCTCGTGGCGCAGAACTCTAAAGGAAGTACTTCACCGAGGTTGTGAAAACACAAGTAATCGCATCCTTGACTGACAGCCAAAAAAACAAAACAAAAAAAAAACAAAAACAAAAAAACCGGTAGGCTAAACATGTGTAAACAGCAAAAGCACAGGATATAAGAGTGTGAGACCAATAAAAAGAAATGGAACTTTTGTCGTGTAAATATCAATCATGGGATCTTCCAGGATTTCCTAAAGAGTGACAAAAATCGTCTAAACAGCGTGGGACGAATACGGGATCAGGCAGTCACGGTACGCCCCGCAACAAAAATTTCCGTGTAACTGACACTCAAATGTTTTGACCTACAGCTCCTATTTGGTCCTATCAGTTTTAATCTATGCTTTCTAACATAGCCGCCAATGGTAAGAGTCCCAGTGTCTATGACCAGTCTTTTATTGGCCAGTCTATGCTGGCCTGGGCTAATGGAGTTGTATGCAAAAACATCTGGAGGCCAAAGTTTCTCATCCTCTGCTATAAATGAGCTGTGGACAACTTTTAACTCATTGGCCAGATTCAGTCCCCAAATCATTTTCATCTGTTCTGTAGCAAAATTACATAGTCTAGTAAAGAGACGATAACATATTTGTTCACAGGAGAAAGGAAAACAATAGTTTTAAGTTGAAAGAAACAGTGATATTTAAATTTTAGTATTTCTTTTTTATTTGTTTTCAATCACTTGGCAACATCTAAGTACATTGGCAGCATAACCAGAAAGCCCTAGTGGCTGTATGATAGCTGTTATATTATGGAGTGTGACTACTCATGAGGATAACGGTTTGTTTAGCAAACTATACTTCCAACCCCCAGGCCACTATGTGCAATATAAAGTTTCCCTGTAAAGACAAGTTATAGCCAGCCATACTATAGGAAGCCAAGGTCTTTAGAATGTGCTGGTACTGCACAGTTTACAAAAATGCAATCCCAGATTCTTCATGGAGCAGTCACATGGTTCCTTGATGCTTTTAATAAGCTTACTGGGTAACAGATTTTAGCCAGGCACATTCAACCAGCAAAGAAGGGATCAGTGTCCAACACCATCAGAATGTATATCTGAGCCAGTCAAGATTTTGGTAAAACCATATGGTGAATGAACAACAAGTTTAGCCATCAACAAACAGATTAGATGTGACCCCACAAAGGCAGTGTCAAACATTGAGGTGGGTGCTCAGAACTGAGAATTAAACACCAGGACCAACAGGCTGGTTTTATATCAAAGCAATTTTCTATGTAGGGTTCCACACTGCCTGGATTATGGCTAATAGGTACTTAATCCATGTATGAGTCCTGCAATGTGCAGCATTTAAACATCACTGATAAAATTTTTAGTTTTTTACTTTATTAGAATTCTTTACCATAGATTCTTGAATTCAGTGTGTGTTTGTATTTTTTTAAAGAAAGTTGTGTGATTATCAGGAGGTTTACTATAAAAATGTTATCTTAAAAGTATTCTAGCACAAGTAGCATGTACCTGAAAATACAAGAATGTTGCTTATTACTGTCTGAAAATAGAAAGAGAATTGTGATTTCCCTAATGCACAGATAACATGAGATCTGAAATCTGCCATAGCCCCTATGCTTCAGACAGGAGTGATACTGTAGTAGTGAGATAGTGAAGTGGCATTGATCCCTCTCTTTGCCCATACAGATAGGGAATGAGAACCAGGATCTCCACCTGATTGCCAGATCATAGAAAAATTGGAATCATTCTCTCATCTTATTTTTGAGAGTGCAAGGACCCAACAGTGGGAGACAAAAAAACTTGCACAAGCAGCAAGTAAAGGGAATGCATGGTCTTAGATGTCTCTACACTAATGCACACAGCATGGGAAATAAGCAAGATGAACTTGAACTCCTAGCACTACAAACCAAGTATGGTATAATAGGCATTACTGAAGCCTGGTGGGATGAGTCTCATGATTGGAATGTAGGAATCAAGGGATATAACCTTTATAAGAGAAACAGGCCAAACAAGAGAGGAGGAGGAATAGCATTATATGTCAGGGATATTTACACCAGTGAAGAGACCCATGGCATCAATACTGGAAGCCAGGTGGAGAGCATCTGGATAAAAATTAAAGGGGAGGAAAACAACAGGGATGTTATTGTGGGACTCTACTATAGACCCCCAAGTCAGACGGAGGAACTGGATGATGCCTTTCTAGAACAGATGAACACACATGCAGAAAGGAGAGATGTAGTAGTGATGGGTGACTTCAACTATCCTGATATTTGCTGGAAAACTAACTCAACCAAAACTTCAAGGTCTAGCAAATTCCTTACTTGCCTGGAAGACAATTTCATGGTCCAAAAGGTGGAAGAGGCAACAAGGGGGTCAGCTATTTTAGATCTGATCCTAACCAACAGGGATGACCTGGTTAATGGGGTGCAAGTGGTGGGATCCTTAGGTGAGAGTGATCATGTTCTCCTAGAATTTGTTATAGAATGGAAAGGAGAAGCCAGGCATAGTCAGACACGCATTCTCGACTTTAGGAGAGGTGATTTCAATAAACTCAGGGAAATACTTGGGGTGATCCCATGGTCAGGAATACTAAAAGAGAAGAGGCCTCAAGATGGATGGGACTTTCTCAAGAGGGAGATACTGAAGGCACAATTTCAAACAGTACCATTGAGGAAGAAAAATGGGAGGTGTCTCAAGAAACCAGGATGGATGACTAAAGAAATTTCAACAGTGCTAAGTTTTAAACGGAACATGTATAGGAAATGGAAAAAGGGGGAAATCACCAAAGAAGAATTCAAACAGATAGAGAACACGTGTAGGAGTAAAGTCAGAAAAGCTAAAGTGCAGAATGAGCTCAGCCTTGCTAGAGAGGTTAAGAACAATAAAAGGGTTTTTTGGGGTATGTCCGCAGCAAAAGGAGGAAGAAGGAAATTGTAGGGCCACTACGTGGAGAAGATGGCAAAATGCTAACAGGGGACAGAGAAAAGGCAGAATTACTCAACACCTTCTTTGCCTCAGTGTTTTCAGAAAAGGAAAAGGGGGACTAACCTGAGGATAAAGGAACAGAGGACACAATAGGGGAAATCCAGCATAGAATAAGCAAAGAGGTAGTACAGGAATACCTTCTTAATCTAAATGAATTTAAATCTCCAGGACCAGATTAACTGCATCCAAGAGTATTAAAAGAGCTGGCAAATATAATCTCAGAGCCATTGGCAATAATCTTTGAGAACTCCTGGAGAACAGGAGAAGTCCCAGCAGACTGGAAGAGGGCAAACGTTGTCCCCATCTTCAAAAAGGGGAAAAAGGAAGATCCCAGCAATTATCGTCCACTTAGTCATCAATACCAGGGAAGATTCTAGAGCAGATCATTAAACAGAGAGTCAGTCTGTGAACATTTACAAGGCAATGCCATAATCACAAAAAGTCAACATGGGTTTCAGAGTAACAAGTCATGCCAGACTAACCTGATCTCTTTTTTTGATAAAATTACCATCTTGGTAGATGAAGGGAACACTGTGGATATCGCATACCTTGATTTCAGTAAGGCCTTTGACAAGGTTCCCCATGACATTCTTGCAAACAAGCTTGTAAAATGTGGGCTAGACAAGTTAACTGTTCAATGGATTTGTATTTGGTTGACCGGCCGAACCCAAAGGGTGCTCAGCAATGGCTCCTCTTCATCTTGGAAGGATGTGACCAGTGGGGTGCCACAAGGTTCTGTCCTGGGCCCAGTGCTATTCAACATCTTTGTCAATGACTTGGATGAGGGAATTAGGGGCATACTTACCAAATTTGCAGATGACACCAAATTAGGAGTAGTAGCTAATACCGTGGAGGACAGGATCAAAATTCAAAATGACCTGGATAAACTGGAGAGCTGGGCCAAAGCTAACAAAATGAAATTCAATACGGACAAATGTAAGGTACTGCACTTAGGCCAAAAAATTTGAATGCATAGATATAGGATGGGGGAGACCTGGCTGAATGAGACTACATGCAAAAGGGATCTAGGAGTCCTAGTAGACCACAAGTTGAACATGAGTCAACAGTGTGATGCGGCAGCTAAAAAGGCCAATGCGATTTTGGGCTGTATCAATAGAAGTATAGTGTCTAGATCAAGGGAAGTAATAGTGCCACTCTATTCTGCCTTGGTCAGACCTCACCTAGAATACTGTGTCCAGTTCTGGGCACCACAATTCAAAAAGGATATTGACAAATTGGAGCGTGTCCAGAGAAGGGCAACTAAAATGGTGAAAGGTCTGGAAACGATGCCTTATGAGGAGAGACTTAGGGAGCTGGGTATGTTTAGCCTGGAAAAAAGACGGTTAAGAGGTGATATGATAGCCCTGTTTAAATTTTTGAAGGGGTGTCACGTTGAGGATGGAGCAAGCTTGTTTTCTGCTGCTCCAGAGATTGGAACATGGAGCAATGGATGCAAGCTCCAGGAACAGAGATTCCACCTCAATATTAGGAGGAACTTTTTGACAGTAAGAGCTGTTCGGCAGTGAAACACACTCCCTCGGAGCGTGGTGGGGTCTCCTTCCTTGGAGGTCTTTAAACAGAGGCTGGATGGCCATCTGTCGGGGATGCTTTGATCGTGATTTCCTGCATGGCAGGGGGTTGGACTGGATGGCCCTCGTGGTCTCTTCCAACTCTGCAATTCTATGATTCTAAGGAAGGCATCAAGTGGATCCATGAGCTCACAGCTTAAGCCCAGGCTTAACAGTTAGGCCTCATCCCAGTAAGAATATAGTAAGGGTGTTTATAAGTGGCACTTTGCCCCTCCTACAGGATTAAGGAGAAGGGCTACCTCTCCATAAGATTCCTGGCAGGTTTCCTTCTGAAAATTAAATATTTATGCCACTTTCCTGATAAGCCCCAGCATAATACAATAAGCAAATGATTTCAGTGCCAGGGATAAAATGCTGAGATGCAGTCTTTTTCCCTCTCCCAAGGAAATTCACACAAGAGTTTTCTTCTTTCCCTTTGAGTTATTCCTGCTAAATAGGCATAGAAGGGGTGAGCAACAGTGACCTTCCAGATATTTTTAGACTACAGCTCCTTCACCATTGCACATGCAGGCTAGGGCTGATGAAGTTGTAGCCAAAAGCACCTGGAGGACACAGTTGTCCCCTCTTGCTGTATAGAACTGCAGCCTGAAATAACAATGTGAAAGGGAAATAGGAGTCCATCACTCTTATAACTTCCAAATCCTTGCTCATTTGTTGAATGAAGAACATGTGTGGACATAAACAGTAACTGGTTTATCTAATTTATCCTCTTCTTGATTTCAGTAGAGATGAGAAAGAAATGCCAATATGGACCCGGAACTGGCATAAGCAAAAGGCATGATGCTGGGGGCCATATAGGGAAACCTAGATGATGAGATCATCATCATCTCATCTCCATCTCCTCCTCCTCCTCCCAAACAACCCTGCCCATTTTATTTTTAGTCTTTACAGCTTGGGATTTCATTCCAATTGATTGGTTGATGTGGATGAAGCTGGTGCAACGACATTTTTATTGAAAAATGTTTCCAAGACACCTCATCCATTACTTTCAAGATGCAATTCTGCCAAATAGAGGTAACATGAAAGAAAATCAAGAAGAGGTTATCATCACTCTCATAGTAACAAAATAGTTTCCCTTCCCAAGAGTACTATTTTCATTACACTTGGTTTCAGGCCTAGTTTAATTACATTTTTGCTTGGCATTTCCAATCATTTATCAGAAACTATCAGAAATATGAAGCTTCACCAGGTTTAGAAACCTTTTTTCATCATTCTCACCCAGTAAGCTTTCTTTTGTGTGTCAAGTGAGATGCCTGCCCCCCCCCAGTAAATAACCAGACACAAAATTAATAGTTTTTGGTAATAAAGGGCCACAGCTTTATTGATGACAGCTGCAATTTGTTGGCACAAACACATGGGTCCAGATCCAAGCATTGACCAACCCGCCTGTTGGTTGATGAACCCACTGTCAGCCTGCATGCCAACAAATGGATACCGGAAGGGGAGGGGTCCTCTCAGGCCCAGTGCCTGCTGTCCAACCTCCTCCCCCCAAAAGGGGGGAATCCTGAAGGCGCATGCCCCGAGATGGCATGTCCTCCCAGCCAATGCCCCCCCCCATTTCCCAGGAGGGGATCTCCATGACCTAATAGAGCCTAACCAACAGAGACGACCTGGTTAATGGGGTGCAAGTGGTGGGATCCTTAGGTGAGAGTGATCATGTTCTCCTGGAGTTTGTTATACAATGGAAAGGAGAAGCCAGGCATAGTCAGACACGTATTCTTGACTTTAGGAGAGCTGATTTCAGTAAACTCAGGGAAATACTTGGGATGATCCCATGGTCAGGAATACTAAAAGAGAAGAGACCTCAAGACGGATGGGACTTTCTCAAAAGGGAGATACTGAAGGCACAATTTCAAACAGTACCATTGAGGAAGAAAAATGGGAGGTGTCTCAAGAAACCAGGATGGATGACTAAAGAAATTTCAACAGAGCTAAGTTTTAAACGGAACATGTATAGGAAATGGAAAAGGGGGGAAATCACCAAAGAAGAATTCAAACAGATAGCGAACACATGTAGGAGTAAAGTCAGAAAAGCTAAAGCGCAGAATGAGCTCAGGCTTGCTAGGGAGGTTAAGAACAATAAAAAGGGTTTTTTTGGGTATGTCCGCAGCAAAAGGAGGAAGAAGGAAATGATAGGGCCGCTACGTGGAGAAGATGGCAAAATGCTAACAGGGGACAGAGAAAAGGCAGAATTACTCAACACCTTCTTTGCCTCAGTGTTTTCAGAAAAGGAAAAGGAGGACCAACCTGAGGAGAATGGAACAGAGGACACAATAGGGGAAATCCAGCTCAAAATAAGTAAAGAGGTAGTACAGGAATACCTTCTTAATCTAAATGAATTTAAATCTCCAGGACCAGATGAACTACATCCAAGAGTATTAAAAGAGCTGGCAAATATAATCTCAGAGCCATTGGCAATAATATTTGAGAACTCCTGGAGAACAGGAGAAGTCCCAGCAGACTGGAGGAGGGCAAACGTTGTTCCCATCTTCAAAAAGGGGAAAAAAGAGGATCCCAACAATTATCGTCCAGTTAGTCTGACATCAATACCAGGGAAGATTCTAGAACAGATCATTAAACAGAGAGTCTGTGAACATTTAGAAGGCAATGCCATAATCACAAAAAGTCAACATGGGTTTCAGAGAAACAAGTCATGCCAGACTAATCTGATCTCTTTTTTTGATAAAGTTACCAGCTTGGTAGATGAAGGGAATGCTGTGGACATTGCACACCTTGATTTCAGTAAGGCCTTTGATGAGGTTCCCCATGACATTCTTGCAAACAAGCTTGTAGAATGTGGGCTAGACAAGTTAACTGTTCAATGGATTTGTAATTGGTTGACCGGCCGAACCCAAAGGGTGCTCAGCAGTGGCTCCTCTTCGTCTTGGAAAGATGTGACCAGTGGGGTGCCACAGGGTTCTGTCCTGGGCCCAGTGCTATTCAACATCTTTATCAATGACTTAGATGAGGGAATTAGGGGCATACTTATCAAATTTGCAGATGACACCAAATTGGGAGGAGAAGCTAATACCCTAGAGGACAGGATCAAAATTCAGAATGACCTGGATAGGCTGGAGAGCTGGGCCAAAGCTAACAAAATGAAATTCAATACGGAGAAATGTAAAGTACTGCATTTAGGGCGGAAAAATGAAATGCATAAATATAGGATGGGAGAGACCTGGCTGAATGAGACTACGTGCGAAAGGGATCTAGGAGTCCTAGTAGACCACAAGTTGAACATGAGTCAACAGTGTGATGCGGCAGCTAAAAAGGCCAATACTATTTTGGGCTGTATCAATAGAAGTATAGTGTCTAGATCAAGGGAAGTAATAGTGCCACTCTATTCTGCCTTGGTCAGACCTCACTTAGAATACTGTGTCCAGTTCTGGGCACCACAATTCAGAAAGGATATTGACAAATTGGAGCGTGTCCAGAGAAGGGCAACTAAAATGGTGAAAGGTCTGGAAACGATGCCTTATGAGGAGAGACTTAGGGAGCTGGGTATGTTTAGCCTGGAAAAAAGATGGTTAAGAGGCGATATGCTAGCCCTGTTTAAGTATTTGAAGGGATGTCACGCTGAGGATGGAGCAGGCTTGTTTTCTGCTGCTCCAGAGACTGGAACATGGAGCAATGGGTGCAAGCTCCAGGAACAGAGATTCCACCTCAACATTAGGAGGAACTTTTTGACAGTAAGAGCTGTTCGGCAGTGGAACACACTCCCTCGGAGCGTGGTGGGGTCTCCTTCCTTGGAGGTCTTTAAACAGAGGCTGGATGGCCATCTGTCGGGGATGCTTTGATCAAGATTTCCTGCGTGGCAGGGGGGTTGGACTGGATGGCCCTCGTGGTCTCTTCCAACTCTGCAATTCTATGATTCTATGATTCTAATAGTGATGGAGACCCCCAGGATGAGGGCTATTTGCATAGAGAACAACTGAGGAGCATAGCGAGGCAATCAGGAATTTATACCCAGTCACCGGACCAGAGGGAAGCCTTCAGCATAAGAAGAGGCTTCCCTCCCTGGCCAATCAGCTTTCAGCCAAAACCTCACAGCTGATTGGCTACTGGGTGAGCGCACCCAGCCAATCAGCTCAAACCCAGGCTTCAAGCTGATTGGCTGCCACTCTAGTCTACCTCCCAAGTCCCAAGAACTGATGGGAAGAAGACATCCAGTATGTTGACAGCCATACTACCAATGTGGGGGGAGTGGGCCCGTCCCGGACCGCAAATAGCCGCTGGATGAGTCCAGCAGCCCAATTCTCTCTGCTCCCTCCCCCTCTTTTTCCTTTCATTCTGATCTTTTTTTCAGCCCACCTTGGTGCCCATTCTTCTGCTCACCCTCCTTCTGTCCCTTAGCAGGTAGCAGAACTTTTTTTCTCTTTTAAGTAAAGAAGGGGGGGGCACGCTGCAGAATGAATACTCAAATGAAGCTGTATCCCGGGCCTCTGGAAAAATGAATATCTCAAGCCCAATTGTAGCTTCATCTGTAGAGAAAATTGGGAAAGTCATACACACATACTTTCTTTTGTATTGGGATGTTAACATTTGCTATAAAATGATCTATGCATTAACAACCAGAATTTCAATATTGTATTGGTACAATGCAACCCAGGACAAAGATGACTTCCACATAGCCAGCAAAATAATGGAGAATTTAACAAAAACTTGATACTCAAATCTCACATCAATTTTGTCCAGTCTTTTCTGGTGCTGTACAGATACACTGGACTACAGTTGCCCCTCCACATTTGCGGCTTTCACATTCGCGGTTTCGACTATTCATAGTTTCCTCAGCAAGCACTCTGTTTAAATCAGCTTCTCTCCCTCCCACACAAGGAGGGGAGCAGATTTAAACAGAACACTCACCAAGAAAACCACACCACCCAACTCCCTGCTCTCCTGGGGCTTGGCACTGTTTGGGGTGGAGAGCCACACCCTGGGAGAGTGGGGAGTTCGGGGCAAAGGTGCTTTTCAGCCACCCCCACCCTTCCCAAAGCAGCGATGGGCTTCTTGTGAAGCCCATCACTGCCTTGGGAAGGGTGTTGGTGTTGGAAAGCCTCCCACCTGCCCACTCTTGACCCCACCCCGTCCCTTCCCACGGCAGTGATGGGCTTTTCGTAAAGCCCATTGCTGCCTTGGGAAGGGGTGTGTGTGGAAAGCCTCCCACCCACCTGCTCATTTCTTATTTGTGTTTTTTTTCACATTTGCGGGGGTTGTCTGCCCCTAACCCCTGTGAATGTGAAGGGATGACTGTATATCACCAGATAATGTGACCAATGGTGGGAGTTGCTGTTGAGCCCATCTGAAGGGTTCCAGTGGGGGAAGGTCTGCATGGGGTACAGCAGGGGTGGGTGCCAGGCAATTTTGAGGACTCCCAAGCAACCCCATTTTTTTCTTAGGAAAGAGGTAAATGCAAATTAAGAGTTTAAGACTGCGATCCTGTATCCACTTACCTGAGAGTAAGCCTCACTGAACTCAGTTGTTTCATTTATGAGTTGACAGAGGCAGTGATGCATTGTTAGCTGGCTATTTGTTATCTGCTAAGTGAGATGATGGCCTCTCAAGGTTGTTGTTCTGTATTGTTTAGGTTTAACAGCTTATAGCTCATAGCAAGATCCACACATTTCCTGTTGGTTCAATAGGTACATTGTAAAACATCCAATTATTCAGAGACACCCCCCCCCCCGGAGTTGGAAACCCTGGAAATAGTTGTATTTATAGAAGCAGGTGCTAATTGACTATCTTGTGATGACTATTCTTTCCTACAGTGGATGAAATTTCAAAGGAATAATGTATCTATCTATATCAAGTGTTTTTAATGTTATAAAATGTTATGGGACTTTTGTATGGTTTAAGGCCTGCCTTTTAAAAAAATATATGTGACAGTTGTTCCAAAATGCATTGAAAGGAAAATTCATTATTATTTTAGACACTTGGAAGTCAAATAAATAGATCATTAAACTGAAATGTCAATTAATTAAATGAGAGCTGCCCCTGACAACACAGCTTTAGTGTGATAATAAGACTTCAGTTTGTTCATAAAGCACAAAACTACACAAATATATAATAAAGCAGATATTGTTTAATCATTCCCTTGACTAGCAAATGGAGATAGCTGAGCATTTATGAGTTTGGAAACAAAACAAAGTACACCAAGCCACACCAAACAAAACAAAACTGAATAACAGATTCTATATTCCTGAGGGAAGCCCTAAGTCAGGGTGAGAATCATGTGGGCCTCCAATTGTTGTTTGACTGCATTTCTTACCAACACTTGTGCTGGCTAAGGCTTCTGGGAATTGCAGACAACAGCTGCAGGGCCTCTTTAATCCCATCAGGTACACATAAACATATAAGGCAGTGAAATAAAAGACAACCCTTAAAATCCCATCCACTCCTGTAATCTATGATATCATAGAATGCTGATGGTAATTAAGCCCATGAGCCACAAAGGGTCTAAAAATGTCAGACAGGCCATAGTCCATTTTATGTATTACTTACAGGAAGTGTCCATACACAGAGGAGGGGCAGTGGGGATGTACTGCTGGCCTTATCCTTTTCAGCACATTCCCTTTTCCTGTCCCCACCCCTGAAATTCACACCAGCTGTGAGGAAAACTCTTCGCCTATTAGTCTGTGGTCTTCTAACTTCTGAGGAAACCTGTGTGTATGGAGCTCTGGTTTCATAGGCATCCCTGGCTACGTACTTAACATGAGGAGCAGTGAAGGAAGCTGTGTAATATCAGGTGCTACTATGGTGCAGCTGCCATTGCTCCTTTCTTAGAGAGGTTTATAAGAGTAATGCATGAAGGGAGCCAATGGTTAAAAGTCATTTGATAAGACAAGGAATCTTTGGTTAATTGCATGCACTCAGTCTGGTAGGAAAAAAGATTTGAGTATTTAACCCACTCAAATTATATATTGTTTATATAGAGAATAATATAATAAGCAGTTTAGTGTTGGGGGGAATTAGCGATACGAAGATATATTTAGCCCAATTCAAGCATAGAATCATAGAGACGGAAGGGGCCTTACGGGCCATCAGGTCCAGCCTTCTGCTCGATGCAGGATCTCCAGCAAGAGCATCTCCAGCAGGTATGATATACTGTATATGAAGTATACATATAGACGTGCAAGAAGGGGAGCACACTAATCCTGCTCTTCCCCCATTTCTCTCAATGTATGGAGAGCAACAGCCTGAAGACAAGACTCTCCTTTACACGTGGAGATTTCCCTTGCAGTGAGGACCCCTGAAGAAGCACACATAGAGGAATCTTTCTTTTTCACACTATTACTTTCCATATAAGAAGCACAAAAGTAGAGGGAATGGTCCTAGTTATACTTCCCTCCTGGCATGTTTACTTAAAGTAGATCATATCATGCTTTGTTGTTGTGTGCCTTGAAGTCATATCCAACTTATGGTGACCCTAAGCTGAACCTATCACAGGATTTTCTGAGGCTGAGCGTGTGTGACTGGCCCAAGGTCACCCAGTGGGTTTTCATGGCTGAGTGAGAATTTGAACTCTGGTGTCCAGAATCATAGTCCAACACTCAAACCACTACACCACACTGGCTCCCTATTACCATGCCTTATTAGGGATTTTTCTTCTTTTTATGTTCCTGATATGTAATTATACAATATTTAGATGTGTGGCATTTCTCTACCAATGTAGAACACAACTGGAGTCAGCCTCAAGGACTGGGAGAGAGAGGAAAAAGTGTCATAATTCTTTGGCTGATACAAGGAAGAATCTTCTACTTTCCTTCCTTAACTTTTCTTCATGATGCACTCTTAAAACTCTTGAAATTCACCCAAGAGACCTGAGCATCACTACAAGCTTTGTGGCTCAAGCTGTTTGAAACCATTAAGAGGAGTAATGGAGAAACAAGGCAATATTTTATTGTATCTTACTGTTGTGAGTTTAGTTGAGCAGAAACTAGTACATTCATATGGTTTGCTGTGTATTCTGTGAACTTGTTTGCAAGCCATTCAAATTGCTCTTTGGTGGCATCCAATGACATAATCATAACACAGTAGCATAATTAAAAGTCAATAACATAATCATAGCACAATAACATGGCTTTTATTTGAGATGCAATTAGTTGACATTCATCCCATTACTTACTTCAACACTGCTGACCTTTTCAGTTTTAGTCCGTTAATGCTAATGCAACAGAATATAAATGTGTTTATTACATTGTAACCATGTATATGATAGAGCAGAGTGGGCAACTGCAGCAAGTCTGGGGGCCACTTTTCTGCCCTGGGACCATCGAGGGGCTGCATGAGCTACTGAAAATTAAAATAAAAAATTGAAGTGGTTGTAAGACCACTTCTTGTTCTCAAAAATGTTTTTATTTTTATTTTAAGCAATATGGAGAAGCCTTGCAAACTATTTAAAAGATATATCAATGAACATGGAGGGTCACAGGAACAGCAATTCACCCTCTTTTTGGGCCAGCAAAGGGTTAGTCTAGGGATGAGGCTCTTAACCTTTTCTTTACCAGGGCCCCCCTTTAAATATCTTTTTTTTTTTTTGCCATGGACCCCCAAGACTTAACTCAAGATTTAAAACAACAACAACAACAACACAACTACACCATCCATTAAACCTTCCCTCAGAGGCACTGGAGCAGGAAGAAAGACTTTTCTCCTGCTTCTTCCTACAAGTTTGTGGCTGGAGCGGATTGAATGGCAATGTGCAGGTCAACCCAGCCAGCCAGCCTGCCAGCCTTGGCTCCTATCACATGGTCACTCCACTGCAGGGAGGAGGTGGGCCAAGCAACTTTCAGCCTTTGTGGAACTCCTGTGAGGCCATCATGGACCCCTGGGGGTCCCTGGACAACAGGTTAAGAACCACTTGTCTAGGAGATACTTCAGGTATTGAGGGCCATAGAAGTACCCTTGTGGGGACATGGCTATATTTTGCCCACTCCTATTATAGAAAATGGACTCTTTTTCCCTAGTTTGTAGTCCATTGACTAAAGGGGACTAGAAGGCGAGGGACCCAAGAACTCACCCACACGTTTACTCGAACAGAACATGCCCACAGTTTTTATGGTAACAGCTCTTAAAACCTGAGTGGGATGGATCCTAGTAAATGCTGGGACACAGCAAAAAGCAAATGGGATGGATCCTAGTAACTGCTGAAGACACACTCCCCACACTGCCCCTCTGTCAACTAATAAAGGGCCATCCATAGTTCACCCACTGGGGGAAACCAAGAATAGCAGCAAACAGGGGTTCATCCCACTGCTGCCACCATGTCGTAAAGCTGGCCCTTAATCTTCCAGCAGGAAGGAAAGGCTTCCAGCTTATTTGTACAAACTGAAAACACACTCTAAGGGCAGGCCACCACCACTCACTGACTTTATAGTCCTTTCCACATCCAGGCAGTGAGAACTGGACATCTATATTAAAGAACAATGATAATCCTTTTTTTTTAATCTAGAGAAGGTTCTGATAGCTGACCAGAAGCAGGCAATTCAAGGCAGGTTAGAAAATAACAGAAAGCTTTATTCAGTTCTAGGAGTCTATGTTACTTGAGAAAGCAAAACATTCCCAGGTTCAACTTAAGGCTTATACAGTATGCATTCATTCAGAGCACTTACAAAATAAAGCATAATCTAATGCAATCTACCTACACATTCCCTAACTATTACATGCAGAGGTAATTTACAGTCTTTGTGATGGAATTTCAGAGTCCTTTGGGATCCTTTTGAGGCCTTTGGGTAAGATTGGCTTCCCCCAACCTTTTGTTATCACAGTTTGGTATCTTGTAGTTATTCCATGGCTTTGTAGGCCATTCTCTGGTCCTTCTGCCATGGCTCAGGCCAAGAGCCCTCTAGGCCATGAGGCCATGTGAATCAGAGGCCATCTCAGCTAGCGAGGCCATGTGTTCTCACCAGTGTGGCTCAGAACAAAGGGAAGATCAGAACTTTTAAAAGTCTTTTGTGGTGATCTCTGATTGGCTCTGCCTTTGGCCAATCAGAGTGACTTATCTTAATCAAGTGATGTGACATCATGTTTATTCAATGAGGTTCTCCTACCCTCCTCCCATTTCCAAATAAGGAGTGGAAGTTTCCATTGTTGTTCCTGTGAGTTTGTGATGGGATTCCATGATGACTGGAAGGTCATCATGACAGATCCCACCGTGCTATCTCCTCTGCCACCTGGAAGTGAAGCTGGCTTGTCTTCACCCTAGGAATGGGAAGGATATATATTTACCATTATTCATTTCCCTGCTGAAAAATGGATTTCTCAACACTTGGAAAAGATGGTCAGGAAAAGTAACTCAAAGGCAACCATTTTGCACAGATTTCACCCTGTAATTTGTGCATTCCAAAGGATTTCAGAACATTATGCTGCGCAGAAATACACGCATGTTTGTTTTTGTTTTTTGCACAAAATGTTCCCCCCCCCACAAAGACAACAATTTTTTGCACAACCCCCCCACATATGCTTCTGGAAACAGTGGCCAGAATCCTGTATGGTCCTTACATATGTGTAAACACCATGGTTACAGTGCTACACAGTAGATCTTAGTCCAAATCCCCCCATCCCCACTTACGGGGAAGTAGCCACTGTGACTGATGCAGGTTCCCCTGTTGCTTGGGAAGCAGCTTACATGTATTTCCATTCCCTCCATTAAGCAATCTCCAGTGGGACAGGAGGAAGCATGACTGAGAGTTCTAAGTGCTCCTCCCTAAACTGCAAATCCCAGGATTCCACAGGAAGCAGCCATAGCAGTTAAAGTGGAATAATAGCACTATAACAGTAGAGTGTGATATTGTCCTGCCTCAGCTTTACTGATGATAAAGCACATTTCAACTACAAAATAGATTTCCTCCATTAAAAACTCTGCTAAGCTCCTTGTAATGGCTTCCTAGCCTATACAACAAATTCAGTTTTAAATACTTTCTTATCTCCTATTATTATCACTGGTTAGAAAAATAGTAGTAAAAACTTACAGAGCAGAGAAGGCACCCCACAGCCTTTGCCTGACCTGTAGACTGGAAGTTACCCATCCCCAGAAGAAAGAGAGATTAACTGTAGGTAAGTGTTCATTTGTAATCTGTAATTCTCTAATTGAATTGACTCTTGGCAGTAGTGAATAGTACACAGCAGAAAGGAATACCTTATGCAGTTCAAATCATTTGGGACTTCAACTTCTCTGAAATTTCCCACGTGTAATTGAACTGTGTGAGCTCACTCTGTTTCATCACCTGCCAAACATAAAATTCAGATAATGTTTCTTTTATTGAATTGAGTAATATTTATAAACGGACTTTTGTTGGCAGAAACAACAACTTTATAAAATTTATAAAACTCCTAAAATTACCATTAGTACTATACATAGATTAGCACTAACAGAGTTCTTGGGCTCAGACTTAACAGTTTAAATGTGAGAGAGCATTAGAAAAATTCCTAGAATTGTATTACAGGGTTTTAAAAATGTGGTTACTGGGTGGGAAGATGGCCACTGTGACAGAGGTAGTGTAGCATAATATATCCACCACAAGGACAATCTGAGATAAACTCAGGTCAAAGGCCTCCTGTTTGTTTTTAAGTAAGTAAGTAAGTGTTCAGAAATATTGGCAGACACTCTGCTTGGTGGCAGTGGAGTAGACAGTTCTGGTGGCACAGTTCTGGTGGCCTCCCTCTTCTATTCCCACACGCAACCTTGCTTTGAGCCATATTCCCATGGCCAATTAGTCCTAAACACCACCCAGCCTCCATTTTGCAGAGGGGAAGAAGGAAGTTTGCTTGGAGTCCAGGAGGGCAACGGGTCTTTCTTTTGCTCAGGTGCAAACTGGAACCTGGACTGTGCCCAGCAGTCCCTCACCACTCTGGTGGCTGACTGGCCATAGAGGTCACCCTAGTTGTGGGATTGTGCAAGGGAGGAAAGAATAATTCCTTCCTCAATGACCTAAAGAGCACATCAGCAGGCATAATGGCAAGTTATTCCTGTGTACAGCAAGCAGAATTCAAGCCATTGCCTCAGTTATCTCAAGTATACTTGTCTTCTTTATTTGTTTGCTAGATGTTAGAACCACATTTCAGCTCAAACTCAGCCAGTTGGTGACTACTGGAGTTTTCTGCTTTATCACTGTTTGTTCTACCTGACTTGAGACTGTGTCAGAATTTGGGGAGGGAGATTAATATCAGTGCTAAAGGAATCACACAGACTGTCACTTATAGTATACATTTCTCAGCCAGCTTGGAGGGAACAGAGGTCTAATCCCTTTGAGAATAGCAATCAAGTCCAATTAACAATAGCAAGGAAGAGTTATTTGCAGTTACAGTTAAAATGAAAATAAAACTTTCTCCCATACTTCTGCTCCCTCAAATCTTGTGGCTGTAGATGGTTGCGGAAATGAAGCATTTTCCTTTAGGTGTGGAAAAGCAAATGAGTAACAAATAATATTCCTTGACAGCCTTATGATGGGAAAGCAGTTACCTCTAGATGTAGTGTACACCCCACAGACCTATTTCAGAGTTTCACAGTTTTCTTAAATATGACTTTTCTCCTTAGGGAACAAATCCAGATAGTGCCATCATTCTGTTAAAGCTATCAGAGTTACAAAAGGGATGGAGCTTTTGTACATTCATGTAATATGAAGAATCCAGCTTTCCCCCTGCAAATTCTTTTTTCTGTTTCACTCATGATTAATTGTCTAAAATGGAGAATCCATGAGTCAGAACTCCATCCATAGTCTACTCAAATATTGTAATGGTCATGAAATTATTGTAATTTGTATGAGGTTAATGTTCCAGGGCTCTTTCACACTGCACAATACAACACTATGATTCCACTTCAACTGCCATGGCAATATGCTATAGAATCCTGGGATTTGTAGTTTAGGGAGGGGCATTAAGAATTATCAGGCAGAGAGCACTAGTCCCTCACCAAACTACAGAAACAAGGGGCTCAATTACACGGCAGTTTTTATTGCAATAATTTGCGCTTTAGCACTTTTTCGCACCAGTGCCGGTAGTTTACATGATTTATTGGGAAATCGGTTACTGTGTTTATTTTTTTGCTTTCTGGTTCAGACAGGCAAAGGTGGGGGGGCATGGCCTCCCAAGCACATCCGGGGGAAGATGAGACAGAGGGAGGGAAAGAGAGAGAGAGAGAGAGAGAGAGAGAGAGAGAGAGAGAAAGTGCTTGGATCTTTCCCTGCTCTGAGGAATGTGTGCTAGTTTTCATGCCTCTTCGTCCAAAAATGAGAAGGGTGGGAGGAAGGAGGCAGCCTTTCAGCCATGGAGGAGCTATTCCCCCCCCATCAAGCCCCCTTCCCCTCACTCACTCTCCCTGTCTTTCTCTCTCTCACACACACACACAAACAAATGCTATCAGAGGAGTGCAAGCAAGCGAACAGCTGGAGGAGCCAATCACTACTCATTCTCCCTCCCTCCCTCCCTCTCTCCATTTGTCTCTCTCTCACACACACTAACTGGGGATTCTTCATCCCCAGCAGCCAAGCAAGCTGCAGACAGCTTGCTGGATTTTTTCCAAGGCTGAAAACAACAAGGGCTGGATCTTTTCATTTGAGGCTCCTCCATCCCTTACAAGTCCACCCCCTTCCCTGGTCATTTCAACCAATCACGGCTCAGCTCTGCTGTTGTTATTTCAGGAAGATTGCTGGTAGTTCACATAGACTTTTCCGAAATGGTAGTTCTCACAATCGATAATGCGCTAAGTCATGCTACTTTTCCAAAAGTTGGGAAAAGTAGCGAAAGCCCTTATTACGCTACTTTTGAGTTTTTCAGCTCCCCCCTTCTGAATGAGGCGATATTGTGGCACGATGTGTGTGAACAATTAGGAATCTTAGCGAATTCTTCACAGACTTATTTTGCCATGTAAACAGGCCCCAAGATTCCACAGGATGTTGCTATGACAGTTATAGTGGAATCATAGTATTATAACTGTGTAGGGTGCATGGGCCCTGGATAGTTGTGTCCAGGATATAATTAAACTCAAAATGAAGGTAGCAACAATGGTAACAATGAATAGGACATTACAATAAACAGGCCATATACATCACACTAGGTTTTGAAGCTCACAGGTATCTTCATCAGGTGAAGACGGTAAAAAAAGCATGCAGGGGAAGGAAAGCTATGGTGTTGGAGTCATTGTGCCTACATTTTTGCTTTGAGCTATGGAGAAAACATTTTTCTAGATGAAAAAGTTATGCCATCTCTTCACCCATCACCATAATGTGACTGGGAACAATTTGGTTTACATGGCTGGCCCTGAAATTTTTCTTTTAAAAATAATTTTTAAAGAAAAGATTGCATATTGATACTAAAGATGAATGAAATTGTTGATTTCAATTTCTATTCATTTTACCCCCATTCCACTGAATTTGAAGAAATTCATGATTTGGGGCAAGTTACTATAACAAATTGAACCCTTAACCTCCCATTTCTGCACTGCAGAGGATCATGCTAAAAATCAGCTTGTCATGTAGATGTCAAAGATGTGGAGCTTGTCTGAAAAAAAAAGGTGGCAACCGTAATTCAATACCACAATCATGATTAAATAAGCAGGGATTCAAAAGTAATATTTTAAGATTTGTCCATTCAAAGCCCTGTAGCCAGATGAGTGAATCTGTCAGTTTTGCTCTGACCCACATTTCCTTTTCAAAAAGTTTTTTTAAAACTATCAAATTCATTAAGAATTTGTGAATGTTTGAAAATATTCTTATTAATAAATGAATCGCGGAAAGTCCTTACCCATCTTTAATTCATGAAGAAAGTGAGAGAGCTACCAAATATGAGTGATGTAATTGTTGCCTCTGTAATGAAATTGCATATAAACACTGCATTTAGATAGTCGTCAGTCTGAATTTAGATATTTTAATGCTATGTTCAGCTTCCAGCCCAGAATAGCAAACTTCAGGTTATCGGGAAAGTCATCTGATTTAAAACTCACGTAAGGGTTGTCAGAAAGACCAATGGTGCTAATGATCTTCTAGCACATTTCAGAGTTTAATTACTACCTAATTATCACCAATCCAATCTATTTTAATTTCAGCATCCTGAGGTGTTTAACTTGTGGTAACCCTAATGGTCTGTTGTAAATCCAGAAGATAATAAAAGCACAAGAGAAGCCCATTAAAAAACAGAGGAAGGACTGACAAGCTGATCACAGCCAAGGAAAGTGTCAGTCAAACATTAAGTGCTGCTGACAGCACAGTTGGGGTCATCCTACCTTAAAAAAAATCTGTAAAATATCCTTGCCCTCTGGATCAAGAATTTCCTGAATCACTGGCATGTTTGTAACAAGGAGGTGATCTCAGCTTCTTATTGTTTTTGGAAATTATTTATGACAATGAATGATGGACTCAACGACTGACTCACTAAGGAAAATCAATAGACCTGCTTGCAGAACTCAGGCAAGGATCAATTTGTTGGCAAGCATGAATGTGCATAGAAGCTGAAGAATTCCAGAGGTGTAAAAAAAAAAAGTTGCACTTCCATATAGGACTAGGCCTATGTCCAATTGCCCTGATCCATGGTAAAACTGAATTGAATTATTTGCTGAATTCAAGGCCAGCCCAAAACATTTTGATGCCTGAGGTGAAGGAGAAAATCTACTGCCCCTACCCCTGAAACCTGATTAGGACACGGAACATTTCCCTGGAGATTAATGTGAGTGTGAGCTCTGTGTTGTCCCCACCCAACTTTGCCCTCCCAATCCACATACAACAGAAGCTATGCAGTTCAAATAAGCTTCTTCTTCAAGCTCACATGGTCACCCTGATCCAATCACAACCTCTCAGTATAATCGGCCTCACAGGATTGTTGTGAGGAAAAAATGTTCAAGGGAGGGGATGATCTGTAATATCTTTAGCTCCAGGTAATAAATGAAATGAAAAAAGAATGGAAATAAATGTAGTTGGGAGAATCATAGAATCATAGACTTGAAAGAGACCACAAGGGCCATCTGGTCCAACCCCCTGCCATGTAGCAATAAACA
The DNA here is from genome assembly GCA_030847615.1 of Gambelia wislizenii. Classification (NCBI taxonomy): domain Eukaryota; kingdom Metazoa; phylum Chordata; class Lepidosauria; order Squamata; family Crotaphytidae; genus Gambelia; species Gambelia wislizenii. The sequence goes on from JAUMIR010000004.1 coordinate 254,699,079, forward strand.
ATCAAATCATTCCCAAGATGGCCATCCAGCCTCTGTTTAAAAACCTCCAAAGAAGGAGACTCTACCACACTGCGAGGCAGTACATTCCACTGCCTTACAGCTCTTACTGTCAGAAAGTTCATCCTAATGTTTAGGTGGAATCACTTTTCCTGTAGTTTGAACCCATTGCTCAGTGTCCTTGTCTCTGGAGCAGCAGAAAACAAGCTTGCTCCACCCTCAATATGACATCCCTTCAAATATTTAAACAGGGCTATCACATCACCTCGTAACCTTCTCTTCCCCAGACTAAACATACCCAGGTTCCTAAGCCACTCCTCACAGGGCATGGCTTCCAGACCTCCCACCATCCTGGTCACCCTCCTCTGGACGCATTCCAACTTCTCAATATCCTTCTTGAATTGTGGTGGCCAGAACTGGACACAGTTTTCCAGGTGAGGTCTGACCCAAGCAGAATAGAGTGGCACTATTACTTCCCTTGATCTAGACACTATACTCCTATTAATACAGTCTAGAATTGCATTGGCTTTTTTAGCTGCTGCATCACAAGAATATCATGGGGGACCTTGTCAAAAGCCTTACTGAAATCAAGATACACTACATCCACAGCATTCCCTTCATCTATCAAGTTTGTAACTCTATCAAAAAAAAAAAGAAAAAAAAGAAAAAAAGAAAGAGAGAGAGATATGATTAGTCTGGCATGGCTTGTTTTTGAGAAATCCATGTTGACTTTCTAAGTGTTAGTAACACCACTCCTGTAGGGTCCTCACGACTAACCTGACACCAACTGGGAGAACTGTGTTGAATTAAACTAGACTAAACTATAATTCAAGTACTGAACTATAAATCAAGTGCTAATTGTTAAACAATAACCATGTGTACACATATACATAGATTAATACACAATCACATATGGTAATGTTTTTGTCTATAACATATCAAATGGGTTGCACTATAATTCAAGTGCTAGCTAACTTTACATAACCAGTATCACAACATGAATGGATTAAGAAATAGTCACTTCTGGTGATACTTTTTGACTTATTGCATATACAATGTTTTAATGAACATTTAGGAATACAATTCAAAACCACATGTTGTATAGTTATATAAACTGGTTCCCAACTTTAGAAAAAATTCACTTTAGCAAGCACTTGTACCATACATAAAAAATCAACAGTAATAATCACAATCATATGTTGTGAGAATTTCTTACATTTCCCCTCTTCTCAAACATTACACGCAATCATGGATTGTATAAATTTTTAACCTTATTTATAAACAATAATCATAACATATGTTCCTGCATCAGTCCACTAAGTGGTGAAACAGGCTCTTACAGGCATAATAATAATATCTAACAATACATATGTGAAAACACCACTAGTGACTTTAATGTTTACAGTTACAGAGATGATTTACTAAGACAATTATTATTATAGTGACCTTAACAAAACATTTCACTATCCTTGGCTAATATTTGAGTATCTAAGGCAATGCAAGTTTTTTCAAAATGGAGAAAAAAAGTCTTCTAGCAACTGTTTATGGAAGCTCTAGCAGGCAGACTTAGCAGTTTTGCAAAAGGAACCTTGCTGGCAGCTGTTTTTCGAGGCTATAGCAGGTAGATTTAAAGGAGCCTTGCTGGCAGCTGTTTTTGAAGGCTATAGCAGGTAAATTTGGCAGTTTTGACCAAGCTATAGCAAGCAAATATAGCAATTTGGCATGGCAAGCCTGTTCTCCAGGAATTCTCAAAGATTATTGACAGTGGTTCTGACATTATTTCTGCCAGTGATTTTAATATGACTGTCTTAGAAGATACTACCCAAGTCATCCTACCCTGCTATAGCAAAATGACCATCTGTGGGTTGCATGGTGCTTTATAATATGCACATAGTAACATATGTGCAGAGAGAAATAAGATGAATCTGATAAGACTTTTCAAGGTTAAATGTACAGAAAACCCAGGAACATGTCCAAGACTTCTGTCCTATGTATGTTCACTTGGGACTGAATGTAATGGGATGGGCTTCTGAGTAAATATGCATAAGTTACTGCTGGAAAAAACACAGTCATGAAGCAGTTTTTATGGTGGATGCTAATCATTCAATATTAGAACAAAGACATTGTTTTGCTTCTCATTTGTCTCATCAATATGCCTCCAACATTTGCGTTATCATTGGGCTCATTTACATGAGCCAGGAAACTGGCTCCCTGCTGGCATATCCTGGCTGTAGAGCTGGCCTGTTCTGCCCTGATTACAGCCACGAAATGGGCAGGAGCCCAAACAGGAATGATGGCCCATTGCTGAAGCTGCTGCCATTTTCTTTGCTGACTTGGAGCAGAAAGGTGGCCCACAACATGTGACTGAAGTCCTCCTGCATGTGACCAGCCTTGATCACATGCTGTGGGATTCCTGCTTGGCTTCTGGGGGAGCCAGGGAGATGGCAACTGCAGCATCAGTGAAGGACGGCATGCCGGATGATCTCTTGCGGATATGCGGGGCCCAATCCAAGTTTTACCATTGGTAACAGAGTAAACTGGGTATTACTCTATAATGGTTTATCATGCCGTGCCCTATCTTCTCCTGTCTCAGTCATGTATCTGCCCTAAGGGTAGTGAGGACTGCCCAGGAGCAGAACAGGGCAAATGCCCTGCATAATATGGACTGCAGGGCTCTGAAAGATGGTATATTTAGCCCATGTAGACAAGCCCATGGAGAAATGAAAGGAAAATTGCCAAAAATCCCCCCCCCTGCCCTTCTACAGCCTGCTGTAAAGATACAAAAAGGGAAGAGCCATAAACATGCTTCCTCTTAGTCTTGGACAGCTGCTCTGTCTCCTGACCTGTGCTGGAACAATGTTCTCACTGCCTCTGAATAAGAATTAGAGTCTGGAGAACTGCCAAGAAGAAGTTTAAAAAGCCAAAGTTGTAAGAGGGATTCAGTAATGAGAGAAGAGCCACATTTCTCAGTTAAGGCTGGAGTTCTATTCACACATCAAATCAGAATCACAGTATTGTTGAGTTGAAAGGGACCCTAAAGGTTATTTCATCCAATCTCCTGCCAGCACTGGAAATCTGCAGCTAAAATAGAATCATAGAATTGTAGGGCTGGAAGGGAGTCCCCTCCAACTCCATCTGTGAGTAAATTAATGAGTTAAACTTCTACATAGATGTGCACACGATTGACTGCAAGAGTACCTAAATCAGTTTTAAGGGAGTTTTTTTTTAATGGAAAACAATGCTCTATAGAAGGAGTACTGTTTCAAGAAGAGTAAGAGATTGACAAGCCTGCACTGTGTGTGTGTGTATGGAGGGTGAGAGAAAATATGTTGGGTGGAATAATGTCAGTATCCTCAGAGCTCTGCAGAGAGCAAACTACAAAACCCAGCTGGAAGTTCTTAAAGCTTCCAAAATCTACCCCTTTCTATGTTCACCACAAAAATATACCTCCAATCTAGTGGCTCCCAAACTTTGGTCCTGCAAATGTTTCAGACTTAGCTCCTGGAAGCCACAGCCAGCTTGGACAACAGTAAGGAATTTTGGGAGCTGATGTCCAAAACATCTGCGGGACCAAGTTTGGGAACCACTGCTATAACTAGTCCTCAGAATATCCGTTCAAAAGTAAAAGCAAGAAGCTGTACAGTACAAAAATCTGGCTTATTCATGTCTTCTCAGAAGTAGACTTTAGGTTCCTTAACTTCCTCCCTCCTTTGCCATCCTTGTAACACTGTGCCTTTGATGTGAAGTTGAAGGCTTTCACGGCTGGCATCCATAGATTTTCCTTGTTTTTTTTTCCTGGGCTATGAGGCTACGTTCTGCAATAGTTTCTTTCTGATGTTTCGCCTGCATCTGTGACTGGCATCTTCAGAGAATGATTGGGTAGGTGTGTGTGTGTGGAGTTTATATGCTGTGAACCCCTGTTGGGGAGAATATGTAAATTTGTGTAATTGAATGGTTAGTTTCTGGGTATAGAAATGCAAGGCTCGTTAGTGTCTGTTTGGCTAATGGCTGGTTGATGGGCCATTAATGGTTGGTTGCTGGGAGTCCCCCTGTCTGGGTGGAATTCTTTTGTAAGTGTTGAGTTTTGATTCTATTGTGCTTCAAAAGTGGGAGCCAGATTTTGTTTACTCTTAAGGTTTCTTCTTTCCTGTTGAAGTTGTCCAGGTGTTTGTGGATTTCAAGAGCTTCTCTGTGCATTCTGACATGATAATTGTTGGCCTGGTCTAGAATTTCTGTGTTTTCAAATAGCAGTCTGTGTCCAGGTTGGTTTATAACATGTTCTGCTACTGCTGATTTTTCTGGCTGGCCCAGTCTGCAGTGTCTTTCATGTTCCTTGATTCATGTTTGCACACTGCGTTTAGTGGTCCCTATGTAAACTTGTCCATAGCTGCATGCTATACGGTAAACTCCAGCACCTGTGAGAGGGTCTCTTTTGTCCTTTGCTGAGCATAGCATTTCTTGGAATTTTTTGGTTGGTCTATAGATTGTTTGGAGGTTGTGTTTCCTGATCAGTTTCCCTATTCTGTCTGTGATCCACAGCAACATATTTATGAAGGGGGAACTCTCCAGAGAAGCTCAGCTCAGCAAGTGCAGTGACTGCAGCAACTTTGCTGAGTGAAAGCTGTACAACCCTCTTGAATGCCTCCCAATCCAGGTGCTAGAGGAACTGCTATGAAATGGAGCTATAAGAAGGGAAAGAAAAGAAATGACCAGGCTCAAAGGATTTAACCCACTTTTCCAGGGGGAGACTGAAAAGATGTAATTTAACTAGAGAGTGATGGAGTGGCTTGGAAGATTAAAATATGAGGTGGGTTGGGCTAGCTAAAATAAAAGGGGAAACATAAGCCACTCCAATTTATTTGCATTTTTTTTTACTTTAAAAATGTATACAACACAGCAGGTTGGGGAACAGAGCATGGCAAGTTTTTCTTTCTCTTCAAAACCCTTGCTTAGCCACTGGAACTGTTGATCACAGATGCTTCCTACTTGCCAGGACAGGAGGAGGATGGATGGGGTTGGGAACGTGCTGTTGCACTTGATCTTCTGCTTCCCACATTCTGCTGCCTGAGGCAACGTTCTCACCAAGCCTCATCACTGGGCTGGCTTTGCCTGAGCTGTAAGGCCCTAACTTTTTTCTTTCAGTGGGTAGCTCTGCTTATTCAAAGTCACAGGAGATTTTTAGATGTGATTTTTGGCTGTATATATTCCAAAACAGCTCCATTGCTGCCACGTGGCAGGGGAGCAGTTTCGGACGACGCCGTTCCTCTGCCGAACCCCTCCGTGTCACTTCCGTGACAGAATGGAGGAAGCTGCGTCATATTTCACTCATGGGCAACAATCGTGAATGAAATATGATGCGGCTTCCTCCATTCTGCCACGGAAGTGATACGGAGGGGTTCGGCAGAGGAACGGCGTCGTCCAAAACTGCTCCCCTGCCGCGTGGCAGCAAGGGAGCTGTTTTGGAATATATACAGCCGGAAATCGCATCTGAAAATCTCCACAGACGCTCTCCTGGAAAAGGTTACCCTTACACCTATGTCTGTTTGATGAGTGCTTAGCCAGTAGACAAGAAATGCTTTTTACACATGGTTAAAGACAATAGCCAGTATTCTGTATCAGCTACATACTTAACTAAGGTCTTGTCTACACTGGCCAGAATACTCCAAATTCTAGCTGGAGTATTCCAGTCCCACAACATTCCCCTCCTTACCTGCCCTTCCATTCTGGCAATGGAGGGGTGTCTGCACACCCATGGCCCATGTGCAAACTGGTGCTTCTCTTCCCATGTTGGCCATGTCTTCTGAGGCCAGGAGCAAAGCTTCTGGCCATGGTCATATGACCAGATGCTTTATGGTGACCTCAGCAGGCATGACATGTGTGACCGGCTGGGAAATGGCTGTGCTGGGTACCACACGGGCCATGTGTGTAGACATCCCCTGTTGCAGTAACATAACTCACAATTTTCTCCAGAAAAACCACAAGTGACTTAAAAAAAAACCCATGAGTCTGCTGTTTTAAGAGTTGTTTGCCCTGGATTCTTGTTGGAACTGCTGGGATGTCAGACTAGGCTCAAGGCAAAAACCCTGCATATCTGGACTGCTGGGCATGAGGATGGGGGGGGGAAAGCCATTTCATTTGGCCTGTGTAGACAAGGGCAAAGTAACATTTTCTGGCCTGACCTTCCCTCCCCCAAACCTGATGTAGTCCAAGTCACCTGGAGTAGAAAAGATGCTGTCTTTCTCCAGCTATGGAAAAGACTCTATAGAGGTTCATGCCAATACATACATGTTCCATATTTGAGCCATGTATATTGGTGGGACAACCAGCTGCACAGTTCTCCTGCACCTTCAATACTGCTCAAATATCTAACACCACTCACTGATGGCCAAATTGAGAGGTCGGCAATTTTGGGGGATTAGGGGGATGCATTGACCTTGGAAGGCTACACCATGCATAGGAGGGGAAAAAATTAAATCCAAATGCTCCCATGCACCCCTAAGGATATCAGTTCTTGTTGGTTTCCTGTTTCTAAAAAGGTCTTTCCTTTTTATGGAGAAGCCAAAAACATGGTGAAATTGTCTCCAGGCCTTTAGAAGGCATTTTGGGGGCAAACAATGTTTTATTGGAAAAAAGCTTTGGGGGAATTTGTTTTTGGAAGCCCAGTGGGGAATCCTGTGGGCTTCATGTGGCCCATGGGCTGCACTTTGCTCACCCCACCCCCATCACATTAGATGAGAGGACAAAGGTCCATCATTGGCCTTCTATCCCCCTTTTTTTTTTTTAAAAAAAGCAGCTGATGATGCCCAAGTTTCCATTAGGGCAATGGCACTGGAGATGAAGACATTATCCCTCCTCCCTGCATAATATTCTCCATGAAAAATGGTCCTCTTTAGATGTTCTTTGCCTCCAAAATAACAAATATCAACCTCCAAATTTACAAATGCAATAATATCAGTATCAAAAATATTGATTAATTTTAGCCTTTCGCCTAGATCAGAGGTGGTAATCATACAGCCTTCCAGAGGGTGTTGGTCCGCAACTCCTATCAGCCCTAGCCAGCAGAGTCACTTGTGAGGAATGCTGCCATCTAACAACCTCTGGAAGACTGCATGTTTCTCACCTCTGACCTGGATTTTTCACTGAAAAGGAATGTTTTAAGATTTTGGTTGAATGCTGAGCTAAAAAAAGGTGAAATCTTTGTGACGTAATGTAAGTTCTGACAGTGCAAGAGTGAATATGAAATATGGTACATGATAAGATATAGTTATTTACAATATACATCTGTACTTGTAGAATATTGTTGAAATGGTATAATCCATATTCATGTATTATGTTCTAAGGGATGATGAGGAGTCAGATATACTTCATATAACTTCTTTAGACTGTAAATAACAAAATAATCTTTGTTTCTTTGTCTCAGATTTGGGAGAGATAGGAGAGAAATGGTAGTAGGTAGGCACTGGCAAAGGGCAAGGGAATTCCATAGCCCTTTATGGATGACCCTGAATGTGGGAGGACTGAAATTGGGAATGGATGTGAGTAGACCTCTCCAAGTAACCCTGACAGTCAGCATCTGTGTAGAGACTCTGATAAAGTAGATTCCTTAAGTTAATCACACTGGTACTTCAAGTTAACATGATTGGAACTCCTCTGCAGACCAAGGCAAGGTTAGGGATCCAAGGTGGCAAGGGCAGGGAATGCAAAGATGTCGGGCACAGGACCAACATGTGCGACATCATTTATGTCACTAGTTTTAGCCCTTCATGTACTTGGGAGAATGTATGAAGAAGGCTTAAGAGTAACCACTATTGTGGGATTCTCTGAGGCAGACAACCAATGTCTTGATGTGAGATTTCTTCAAAAGAAGTGTAAACTCCATAAAAAGCTATTCAACAAGTTAGTAACAAATGGACATTTATTGCACACACCGAAACTGATGGTGTGGAAAAGCTAAGTGTTAAGGGTGAAATGAAGTAATTAGACCCATCTCATTAGCAACTGGTTGGCCAGAATCCAAAACATCATTATCACTGGCAACTAAATGTTGCTTTTATAAAAGCAGGGTTATGTAATTCTCTCATTAACCAATCCCATTGAACAATAATTATTTTATGCTTCCATTTGCCAGTGATGAGAATAATATTTATTGTTACTGCTTGAAGGAACTGTGAGAATAATTTATGAAGCATTGTCTGTCAAAAGATCTCCAGGCACATTGTTCATGAAGAATTATACCAATTCAGTGACTAAGCAAAGTTCTCATTTAAATTTAAAAAAAAATCTTGTCAACAATTATAATAAACAGTGCTCAGCTACAAAACAGTAGAACCATCTATGATTTAGGCAAGAAGAGGTAATTCCTGGTAATGAAAACAACTCGGAAAATACTAGTAATAATAAAAGACTGTTTTTTGTTGTCATCTGAGTTGCAGTGTACAATTTCATGTCAAAATTCCAAATGGAAGTCTTGCTGGAAACAAACAGGCAGCAATCAAAACTCAGAAAATCATGGTAGGTTCCTCAAAGTTTGACAGCATGCTCTTGGTTGTTGTCCATGTTTCAGTGCCCAGGTTCAAGTCAAAAAGTTGAAATTCCAAAGAGGGTGTTTCTCAGAAGCAAAAAAAGGGGTTCTGTCATAACTCACTGAGACATCATGGGGTGGGGTGTGGACATGTAACTGTCTATCATAGATACAATTTCCCCCCAACATAATGCTCACACTTGTGTCAGAGCCTTAGTGAAAATATGAATCTTCATATTGCCACCCTCAAAGATCTCATCTTCATTGCTTTTTGGACTACATTCCCCAGAATCCTACAGCCATTATGGCTGCCTGGCGGAAGCTTAGGAAGATAACTTTCCCAAGCTATGGCTGCAATTTAGCATGGCCAGTGTAGCTTAGTGTTACTTGAATAGTGGGGGTCCATGCGGAGCCCACTCATGATGCCAAATCTAAGTTATTAACTGGGGGAATTAATATAGCTCAAATGGATGGCTGTGAGAGGTTCGGTGACTTCTAGGATCTTTACATGAATGTATACTGGTACTAATGCAGAGACTCTGAGTTAAAGTGAAATAAAATGGTTTTTATTGGAAAATAACAGAAAATAACAGAATTCACACACCCACTCACAAGAACCATACAAAGCTAACGAAGTGTTCTGAGGCAGAAAGGTTGGATAGAGGAATAAATCAGGAAATGGGGTAATAATTACCCATCCTGAAGAGTAGAATTTGGTGCAGTGACGAGACTCAGAATTTGAGCTGAGGGTGGCACAGCGATTCAACAGAGTGACGGTGTCAAACTGTGGCACACATGGCTATTGTTTGGGGACTATTATTTTTACTATATTTTGTGTCCTGGAGGGGTGTTTAGGCTTAACATAAAGTGTAGATAGGTCCCCCACCATTAAAGGGAACCACGTTTCTGCTGATTGCTGTTAATGGCGGAGATATTTGAATTGATGCGTTTATGACAACTTCTGTATTATGGGATAGGAAGGGTGTGAGGAAAGGCTTTCTGGGGATAATGGTTGTTCCAGTCATTTGTTAGTTTGTGATATGTCTCATTGCCAAGGGTGTGCAAGAAGGGATTAGCACATTCCACCTTGATGGCTCTATTTACTAGAGGCTTCACTTAATCCTGTTTTGGGTGCATCTGCTAGTAGTTTTCCGCAACAGCTTCCTTAGTCCTAGTGACTTCCATCTGACCTCATTTATGGTCCAGTTCAGTCTACTAGACCTTGTGGAGCATCTTAATATTGCCAATTATGAAATATTATAGGGAGGGTGTGTGTAAGGCATGGTAACAATAGTAGTTCTGCATGAAGACAATGCCCAGTCAGCCTGACATCAATACTAGGAAAGATTCTAGAGCAGATCATTAAACAAACAGTCTGTAAGCCCTTAGAAAAGGATGCCATGATCATTAAAAGTCAACATGAGTTTCTCAAAAACAAGTTATTCCAGACCAATCTTTTCTCTTTTTTTTGATAGAGTAGATGGTAGATGAAGGGAATGCTGTGGCTGTAGTGTATCGTGATTTCAGTAAGGTCTTTGACAAGGTCCCATATCCTTACAAAAACATTAGTAACATGTGGGCTAGACAATGTGGCTGTTAGGTGGATTTGTAAGTGGTTGACCACATGAACCCAAAGGGTAGTCACCAATGGCCACTCTTCATCCTGGAGTATCCTGAAGTTCTCGGGCAGGCTGCAGAGACCCCAGTAAATCAGTTCCCAGTTCAAAAGAGAGTAGACTCGTCAGCTTACCAGCACATAGAGTAAATATAGTCCAGTCCAAAAGTTATACACAGATAAACAGCAAATCAGTCAAACAATCCTAGGGGGAATCCAAATGTAAGGTCACAAGTGAAGGCAAGGTCCAGAAGTCTGAGATAGCAGTCAGTCAAGAAGCATGGTCCAGTGTGGTTTTCACTCCAACAGGTTGGTCAGCGATGATCTTCAAGAGGGGATGCTGGTGATTTATGGTCCAGTGGAGTCTTGAAGGTCTGATTGCCTCCTGCTTCCTATTTCACCATCCTGTTCATTGGATACTACACTTGGGCAGTAAAAATGAAATGCACAGATATAGGATGAGTGACACCTGGCTTGATGGCAGTACATGCGAAAGGGATCTAGGAGTCTTAGGTCTTTATCAGACCATTCAAAGGATGCCTAAAGATCACGAAAGGGTGCATGTACCAGACGATGTCGCCCTTTCGCGATCATGTCCTGTCTAAAACCCATCCTATTTTATTGACGGCCCTAGCCGTGAATTGATCCCCCATGGTGTTTTTGTGCCGGCATTGCCGGCATTTGAATCCATGTACCATTGTACTCATGGGAATGCTGCGTTAATGGCCAGTCCAGCAAGAACACTTCCAGGTGAGATCACAACATCCAGGTAAGTGACACACTTTTTATGACCTTCCCCTGTTTACTTGGGACTTTTATAGTATGTTTATGTGCCGTTTAAAACTTTAACTTTGTTATTTTAGTTTTTATTTTTGAATTTCCCATGTATTCTTGTGAGAATCCACAGGTTTTCAATAGAGGAAGTGAATGGAGCTCTAGTCACTATTCATTCATGTTGGGAAAGCCTTTAGCGTAGATAGGAGTTAAGTGTGGCATGGGGAGTTCTTTTCCCAGCATAAAAATGGCAGACATTATGCTGGCAAAATAATGCTATTTAGGGGGGTGGTCTGATAAAGTCCTTAGTGGATTACAAACTGAACATGAGTTAGCAGTGTGATGCGGCAGCTAAAAAAGCAAAAGTGATTCTAGGCTGCATCAATAGGAATATAGTGTCTCGATCAAGGGAAGTAATAGTGCCACTCTATTCTGCTTGGGTCAGACCTTGAATATTGTGTCCAGTTTTGGGCACCACAATTCCAGCAGGATATTGACAAGCTGGAATGTGTCCAGAGGAGGGTGACAAGCTGGAATGTGTCCAGAGGAGGGTCCAGAGGAGGGAGGCTGCCGGTTTGTTCAACAATTTTGGACTACAAGACAGGTGTTGTATCACCCCAGAAATCTCCCCATCTATCCCTCTGGCAACCTCTTCTTCCATTCCTAGTGGTGTTGTATGAATGCTTTTTGTATGCATGTGTGCATGTTTGGTATTATTGTTTTATGTCTAATAAATATCATTGTTAATTTTTCATTTTGCATTTGTGTGCATCTGTTCAGAGGGAGTCAGGGTATACAAAAGTGTAAAGATCCCTCACTCTGTAGCCCCCTTTTGCATGGCTAAGGTCGAGTTGCTGATAATTTCCCCAACATATTAGGAACTTGATATTTTCTTGGGATTTCCAATACTTCTTTGGGTAACACAGGCATGAGTCCTTGGTATTTTCTGCACAGTTAGGGAAAAACAATTGACTCCCTGAACAGGGCTCCCTTCTGGCCTGCTGCTGCCAAAAATTCTGTTACTCATGTGTATATCAACTGAAGTTCATGGGATCTTAGGACAGAGCTGTCCTTCAATGCTTTTTTTTGTGCTCTGGTTATGAATCAATCTAGGGGTCTGCTTTATTTTATTTTTTTTGCCTTTTAAAACTCCTTATATGTGATCTAGCTTTTTTTTAAAAAAGGAGGCATGTCAAAGATAATGAATAATAGCCTATTTTTATTTATCCATTTGCAAATTTTGTTGTGGCTGTGGACTCCAGATTAGTCAGTACATTAGTGAAAATTACTTTAAAAATTGTGTACTCATTTGATTTAAAATGTCTTGGACCTAATAAGCTATGCATTAGATAATGCTGTCTCAGAAAATTTCTCTTTTTCTCTTATAGACTCTTCCTGCCATTGCAGACTTAAGTGTAGCACCCTTGTGGAAATTCTCACCCAGCAATTTTGAGTAACTGGCAAATATCATGGAGAAAATATTGTTGCAATTCTTAAGATACATGTTTGTTCCAAGGGTTTGGCAACATGTTGCCTGTCATTGGTGTGACAGATATAGCTTTAATTGTTTTTTAGAGTATTGTAATATGTAGCTCTGTGTGGGAGTGATCCTATCCTATTTGTCTAAAATGAGGTTAGACATTATGTCTAGCCCAAGCACTGTAATTGCCAGGCTGCCCATCTGGACAATTGATCATTCTTAACCTATCGATGTGGCAAAGCTTTTAAGTATAATGAGAGTTCTAGCACCTAAATTACAGTTGGTAATTACAACAGAAAGGCACTTCTTTTGCTTATTTCAGTATAATGGTTTCACAAAAGATTTTCTACCACAAAATCAACTAAATCTTAATGCTTCTCTACTGATGGTTCAAAAGCTTACTCCCTTGGATGCTCTCCCAAATAAAGTAGTAGATGGATATGCCACTTTTAATAATTATTTTCATTCCAGATACCATCCATGTGGTCCAGGAATCTGTAGAGCAATGCAGAATGTAAGCCTGTTCATCTTACAGTTTTCCTCTCACGCACTGGCATGCACAGGTATGAAAATAACATTTTAGGATATTGTATGACACCACTGTCCAATTCACATGTTTTTACATGGCCTTTCATATGTCCATGTATTCAGTTGTGCCTGCGTCCTAAGTGCTTTTGTTAGTATTTTCCCTAGCAAAAACCTGAGCTTTCTGGTTGTCTAGAATGTTACTGTGTCTTTAATGAGTACAGTTAGAATTATGAAAAGTGCAGTGCTGTAACTACAGTGATCAGAATCAAAAATACTAAGTCATTCCTGATGTATCCTTAATTTTGAGGGATAGTTACTCTAATTCATTAGTGTGGGGAAAACTGGGAATTGCAATTCAATTATTGCTGAGATTAATGCCCCTCTAGCCTGTGATTTCAAAGTGATTCACAAATGGATATTACACTTAACTTACATTCACTTTATTACATTCCTCCCACATTTCTTGCCACTAGAGCTTGCTGTGATGCAAGCCGATAAACTCCACTGGTCTGAAATACAAGAGATAAACACTAAAGAGAATTCTTTCCCTCTTCCTCTCTACTACAAATGTGTGTTACTATAGCTGATATGTTCCAGTTGATGGCCTGAGACCACATCACTCTCCTCCAACACCTATGCAATATATAGGTAAAACAAAACAAGTAAAAATGTCACTAAGGAAATTTATTTGAATGCTGCCCAGAGAACTTTTGTTGTTGGTCAATCTATAAGAAACAAGGAAGCAAACTGATCAACCAACGATGTTTACAAAAGAGAGAAATAAGGAACCTTGGTTACCTGAAGCCAGACTCTACAGTGGGTGTTAGTCTATGAAAATTAATGTTATAATAAATGTGCTAGCCTTTAAAATCAGGTGGTCAAATTGTGACCCTTCAGATGTTGTTGGATTTCAACTCCCAGCTGCCCTAACCAGCACAGCCAGTGGTAAGGATTGCTGGAATTTGAAGTCTAATAATACCTGGAGAGTCTCATTTTGCCCACCCCCGGTGTAAAACATAAAACTATTCATTATTTGTGCTGCAATACACATTCTGGGGGATAGCCATACAATGCTCAAATGGGAGCTTTTGCACAAATAAAGAATGCCCAATTTCCAATAGTAACAGAATTTAGTTCAGTTCAAAGAAACTATTTCTTTTTCATTTGAATACAATATCCTGCTCTTTTCTGGACAGATACTGAGAAGAATGCAGTGTGTGAAACATTAGACTGTAGCTATACCCATGATAGCCTGCAGGGTTGCATGAGCATCCCTCTGCTTACCTGTGAAGAGTCAAATGGAGTGCTCACACAGGCCTGCCTGAGCTTTTCATTTTGTGAAAAATTGGGCTTTCATGCACACATGGGACCTTGGAGTTCCTTGCTTCTGCCTCCCTCAAAGTGCCTACTGTCTTGATGTTGCTGTGTGCCTTCAAGCTGTTTTGGACTTATGGTGACCCTAAGGTGGACCTATCATGGGTTTTGTGGGGCAAGATTTGTTCAGAAGGGTTTTCATTTGCCTTCCTCTGAGGCTGAGAGAGTATGACTTACTTTGATGCAAATGAAAGAGGGAAGCAGTGGCAGTTACCCCCTACCACAGGACATCAAGAGGACAGAAATGATGCCCATGGTGCCAGTTTCCTACAAGGGAGTCCGAATAGAGCTCTAGAAAGCAACTTGCTACTCATCATCCTTCCCTCTTACAACTAATGTGTCCTTTGTTATGTGCAAGAGGAAGGCAATGGCAAACCTTCTCTGAAGAAACCTTGCAAGAAAACCCTTACGATGGGGTCCCCATCAGTTGGAGTCGAATTGAAGACATAGCAAGAACAACAAAGTAGCATTTCTATGTTATTGTCAATGTTATTACTGTTATTTTTTTTAACCAAAAAGAATCCCCATTTAGCTAGAAATGGCTAAAAATGTCCAACAATGTTTCTTTCCAACATTTCTCATTATGGGGGGAAAAACACCCTAATATCATCCTCTTTTTTTCATTAAAATGTAACAATATTTATCTGTGTCAGTAAAAGTAACAATGGGTTAATTTTCATGTGTTACTTCTGAGTTTCAGAGCCTGCCTGGATGGGAAATCAGGTTCTTCTGGAAGCATCCATTGCTGCCCACCTACTTCCCATTCCCCAGGATAAGTTGCTAGTCTTGTAGCCAAATGGGGCTTTGTTTGCCTTGCTCCTTCTCTCAAGCATTCAAGTAGAGATGCTTCCTTTTTCTCAACACTCCCTATTTAAATGATTGCAACACCTTAAATTTGTCCTCCTATCAGGTTGTGCAAATTTTTGCTGGTAATATGTGGTAATTCTCCTAATGGACAGTCTTTGCGGCAGAGATGAAGGAACAGCTTTTCTTGAGGAAAGGTCTACGAGGGCTGCATGTGGCTTTCAGGAGAGATATTGGTAGTCCATTGAATAATCTGCATTGCCATCACTGGGGATGTTTTGACCCTCCCAATGTTTTGGGTGAAGTTCTCAGAAGCCCCAGCCAACATGATCAATGGTGAGGGATTGTGAGAACTGAAGTCCAAGACATCTGGACACCCAATGGTTCCCCCCCTGCTTTTTTGTGCTGACAAAACTAACAGTGGGTAAAGAATGTTGCTGGGGAAGGCCATGTGCATTATGGTTGTTGATTTTTTCCACAAAATCCTTGGGATCAGGCCTGATATCTATGTAATAATAACATGTGGAGCTTGGCAAATTTACTTTCTGGAAACCAAAGTAACTTTTCCAAGCTTTGCTCCTGGCTCTGGGGAAAAAAAGAGTATCATATATTCCGGCGTATAAGACAACTGGGTGTATAAGACCCCCCCCCCCAATTTCCAGCCAAAAATCTAGGCTTAGGCATATATTCGCCAGATAAGACCACCACCCCCCAATTTGGCTGGCTGGCTGGGGTAGCCTTGCCAGCTGATCCTCTTTGTTTCCCAACTCATGAGGATCTCCTTGTGAGTTGGGAAAGCGAACAGGATCAGCTGGCAGGGCAACATTCGCCCCTCTCTTCAAACTTTCAATCAAACTGGACTCGAGGGTGGAGGAAAGGGGTGAAAATGCCCAGTTTGCCTCAGCAGCCCCCTTCCCTCTGTCTTGGCTCTTCCGAAGGGGGAAGCGGGGCAGCTGCGGCAAACCCCTAGATTCACCCAGGTGGGGAGAGGGGGCGAACATGCCCCATTTGGCTTCGCGACCCCGATCCCTCCTTCCAAAGGGAGCCCAGAAGGAGGATGCGGGACCGTGGAGCCAAACCCCAGGATTTTCCCCCTCTCCCCACCTTCAAGGAAGAGGGAGCGAATCTAGGGGTTTAACTCCGCAGCCCCGATCCCTCCTTCTGGGCTCCCTCCTCCCGTGATTCCCCAAGCCACAGGAGGCTGCCCAGCCTCCTCGTGGGTTGGGGAATGCGGGATGGCCAGCTGGCTGGGGGGTTCTCCCTCCTCCCGCGATTCTCCAACCCAGGAGGAGGCTGCCCAGCCTCCTGGTGGGTTGGGGAATGTGGGATGGCCAGCTGGCTGGGGGGGCTGGAGGGAGGGGGCTTCGGGGAGGGTGGAAGGGGGGCTGGAAGGGGGGCTTCGCAGCCACCCACCCCCTCCCTGAAGCTGCAATCTCGAGTGGGATCGCGGCTTTGGGGAGGGGGAGTGGCTGGAGGGAGGGGGCTTTGGGGAGGGTGGAAGGGAGCCCAGGAGGAAGATGTGGAGGCTGTGCGGCCAAACAGAGCACGTTCGCCCCTTCTCCCCACCTTCCTTGAAGGTGGGGAGAGGGGGCGAATCCCGGGTTTGGCAGCACAGCCTCCACATCCTCCTCCTGTGCTCCCTTCCAGGAGGAAGCCCAGGAGGAAGATGCAGAAGCTGTGCAGCCAAACGGAGCACGTTAGCCCCTTCTCCCCACCTCCCTTGAAAGTGGGGAGAGGGGGCAAATCCCGGGGTTTGGCTCCATGGCCCCGTGTCCTCCTCCTGGGCTCCCTTCCAGGAGGGAGCCCAGGAGGAGGGATCGGGGCTGTGCAGCCAAACGGGGCATGTTCGCCCCTTCTCTCCACCTTCAAGGAAGGTGGGGAGAGGGGGCGAATCCTGGGGTTTGGCTCCATGGCCCCATGTCCTCCTTCTAGGCTCCCTTCCGAAGGGAGCCCAGAAGGAGGGATCGGGGTTGCAGAGCAAAAGGGGCATTTTTGCCCTTTTCCTCCACCTTCAAGGAAAAGGGCGAATCTAGCGTTTTGCCTCGGCCGCTGCAGAGGCGATCGAGCGGTGGCTGCGGCAAACTGCAATGTTCCCCCCCTCCTCTGTCTTCCGTTGCTCCCCAAAGGGGGATAAGGCAGAGGAGGGGGGTGAATGAACTGCAAAACACTTTGCTTCACTCCCCTGCCCCATCTCCTGCCTCTTCGCTCTGTTTGCAAAGAGGGAGGAGATAGGCAGGCAGGCGAAGCAAAGTATATCCGGCATATAAGACGACTGTTGATTTTGGAGGGCACTTTTGAGTGCTCAAAAGTCATCTTATACGCCGGAATATACGGTAGATAGCAGTGAGAGAACTGGTGATGAGAGAGATATGAAAGCAGCCTCTGAATCTGAATCCCATGGATTCAGATGGACAGGCATATCCAAAATCACCTCCTAGAACCCACAAAATTAAAATGAAGTTGTGTTAATGTATCAGGAGGCCCACATCAACATTTCCCCCCTCACAACTTAAACATTACATGCTACTCATGCTATTTTTACTTATCAAGAAGGCAAGAAAAAAGATGCTAGTGGGACTTGTAAATTAATGTACATACCATTTTACTAAAAATAATCTGTTATCTTTATTTATGCACATGACAAGTTTACACAAGGAAATTGAGGCTAGAAGACAGGATGTGTTTGTGAGACACACAGCATTCCTTATGCACATCTAGTGGATATTGTAATGTGTTTACTGTTTAGGAGTACATGGCCAATTGTCAACACAATATTAACTGTTTCACTGTAATGGTTATCCGAACCAGCCTTCCCCACCCTAATATTCTGTGGATATACTGGACAATCATTCCCATTATCTCTAGAGAGCTTGACCACTAGAAGGTGCCAAGTTGTGAACATTGATCTAAATAGTGTCCAAAGAAATTTATATTCTTTCTCTTAAAAAAAGCTGTATTTTCAGAATATTTAGAGTGATGTTAATACTCTTCTTTATAAAGAAAAACCTCAAAGCATCAACATGAGTTTTTTGTCACTGTACATGAATGATACAAAGCCAGAATAAATGGAAGGTCAGCTCTGGGAAAGTTAACTTACTGAAACACACCTCCAAGCATCTCCAGTTGCCATGGCTACTGGCCAGCTTTGTTGGTGATTATGGGGATTAAAATCTAAAAAGTAATTTTTACAAGTTCTGAGAAGGGGATATGTTGGGGTATGAGAGAAATGTCTTTCTTTCTGACCAGATGTGTCAAGATATTATCCAGCCATTCTATTATGACTCTGATACCTCTCTAAACTGGTCCACAAAAAACATGAGTCCAACAAAACCCACAAGCCCAGTCCATACTAGTGACTGTAAAGATTCTGGTAGGTGAAGTATTTTAAAATAAATTTAATTCAGAACAATACCTCACTTTATACTTGAAAAGGTTTTTGCTTAGGTTGTAAGAACAGTGTGTGCCACCAATTTTAAATTCAGAACTGCAGCAAATAAAGGAGACATGATGACTGAATGTGCTACGTCTGCAACATATATACATAAAATAACCACCTTTCCCTTTGAAGCCCAGTTTGAAAGCAATGAAATTAACCTGCTTCATTCTCAGCGTACTGCCTTGGCAGTTGGTCACATTGATTACAAACTGGAAGATACATAGACCTAAAGCAATGACTAATGCGGAGTTTCAATGTGATGTTCTCTAAGGGTGAGTAATTTTGATCTATCGTTCAATCACTCTGGATACAGTCTCCCCTACCCACCAAATTATTAGCTCCCAGAGAAGTTTCACAAGTCACACGCGAAACCTTGAGTTATTTTACTGATAAAAGAGCAGTTATAAAAGACTTGTGACCATCAAAGATGCTACAAATAAGCATCTTGTGACTCTAGGCTAGCCTTTCTGTGGCTGGCACCCTTTAGATATGATGGAGTACAATTACCATCAGCTGCCTAAATGCCCTAAAGGCATTAGATCTCATCTGATCTTGGAAGCTACGCAGGGTCAGCCAATGCAGGGTTAGCCAATGAGAGACTGCCAATGAATACCAGGAGCTATAGTCTATATTTCAGAGGAAGGAAGTGGCAAAACCACTTCTGAGTATTCCTTGCCTAAGAAAACCCAATGAAATTCATGGGGTCACCATAAGTCTTCAGGTGACTTGAAGGCACACACATACACACACACATAGCTCCCATAATTTCCAGACATCATGTTGGATTCTGTGGTCTTTCTCAGACATCAGCTGGGGAAGGTTCACCTAAGTACCATCACCCACTGAAAGCCTTAACCTTGTAGCTATCATAGATGGTACATGGAAAAAGCATGCCACACACATAGATTAGGATCCTTGCTTTCTCCCTCTGAAGATCCACCTGCAAAGTAAGGACACCTTGGAGCATCAATAGAATATAAAACTTTGTTGAAATTGGCTATGTTGCTCTCTTAAAAATTGGTACTGGGGGTCTGGAATTGCCCATAGCCTGTCCTAAAAGGATACGTTTGCTATAAACCCCTGAAACTATCTTGATCTTTTTTTTTTTAAATGCCTGTAGCTCTTACTGACCTTTGCTCAGCAAAGTGACAATTTTGAGTATATCACATTCTTTAAAATTATCATGTTTCTACAGCAACAGAGCTATGTAAAATAAAATAATAAAAAATCTCCTAGCCTTATCTAGTTTATATTCCAAAGATCATCAACCAGGAGGAGGAACTGATCTCTGCTCACAGTTTATCTCACCTTCTGCCTTGACAGAAGCTGAATTTTCTGCCAGTGCCAATTATTGTTATGAACTATGGGCCTAGGGTTCCATTTCTGCCATCCTGAGGGAATTTCTGCTTTTAAGGACATGCTACCCACGGCCCAAGAATAACTCTATGAATACTTCATATAACATCTGAATCTCTTGCTTCAGTTTCATCTGACACATGTGACTTGCACTTTGAATAGTGTTGCTATCATTCATATCTTCTCTACATTTATAAGCAATGCCTGTAAAAATCCATCCCTCCTCTTCCCAATTAAATCATTTTTCCAAGAAAAAGAAACATTGCATAACATTTCAGATAGAAATACCTATTCTTAAAAATGTGCATAGAACAACTGCATTATCAAAAGTCCCCCATCCCAGTATGCATTAGTTAAGTTTCAAGGAAGAATGTGGCAGTACAGAATAAAAAATATGGGATTAGTTTCAGAAATTAAAATTATTTCAGCTGTGATGAAAAATTCTTCAGAGTGATGAAAAACAAATCCTGGATCTACAAAATTTCACAGGCAGAATAGAAAAGTTGACTTGCCAGGAAGGCCAACTTTCTCATTTTCTTTGCCACCCTTCCCAAGTCCCCCACTACCTCTTGTTTGGTAAAAACTGAAAGAGCTTCTGTGTACATTTCAGACCAGAGAAGGCATGTAATCCAACTGTATCGGACACTGTGTGACTGCACCTCTACCCATGTTTGATCTTAGATTATACATAGCATACACCACTAGCTAGGCACATATGGAGAGCCAGTGGTGGACTGGGTCTAAAAATATTGGTTGCCATCCAGGGCCATCCAGTCCAACCCCCTGCCATGCAGGAAATCTTGATCAAAGCATCCCCGACAGATGGCAATCCAGCCTCTGTTTAAAGACCTCCAAGGAAGGAGACCCCCACCACGCTCCGAGGGAGTGTGTTCCACTGCCGAACAGCTCTTACTGTCAAAAAGTTCCTCCTAATGTTGAGCTGAAATCTCTGTTCCTGGAGCTTGCATCCATTGCTCTGTGTTCCAGTCTCTTGAGCAACAGAAAACAAGTCTGCTTCATCCTCAACATGACACCCCTTCAAATACTTAAACAGGGCTATCATATCGCCTCTTAACCATCTTTTTTCCAGGCTAAACATACCCAGCTCCATAAGTCTCTCCGCATAAGGCATGGTTTCCAGACCTTTCACCATTTTAGTTGCCCTTCTCTGGACATGCTCCAATTTGTCAATATCTTTTTTGAATTGTGGTGCCCAGAACTGGACACAGTATTCTAGGTGAGGTCTGACCAAGGCAGAATAGAGCGGCACTATTACTTCCCTTGATCTAGACACTATACTTCTATCGATACAGCCCAAAATTGCATTGGCCTTTTTAGATGCCACATCAAACTGTTCACTCATGTTCAACTTGTGGTCTACTAGGACTCCTAGATCACTTTTGCATATAGTCTCATTCAGCCAGGTCTCTCCCATCCTATATCTATGCATTTCATTTTTCCACCCTAAGTGCAGTACTTTACATTTCTCCATGTTGAATTTCATTTTGTTAGGTTTGGCCCAGCTCTCCAGTCTATCCAGGTCATTCTGAATTTTGATCCTGTCCTCTAGGGTATTAGCTACTCCTCCTAATTTGGTGTCATCTGCAAATTTGATAAGTATGCCCCTAATTCTCTCATCCAAGTCATTGATAAAGATGTTGAATAGTACTGGGCCCAGGACAGAACCCTGTGGCACCCCACCGGTCACATATTTCCAAGACGAAGAGGAGCCACTGCTGAGCACCCTTTGGGTTCGGCCAGTCAACCAATTACAAATCCATTGAACAGTTAACTTGTCTAGCCCACATTTTACAAGCTTGTTTGCAAGAATGTCATGGGGAACCTTGTCAAAGGCCTTACTGAAATCAAGGTATGCAATATCCCCAGCATTCCCTTCATCTACCAAGCTTATCAAAAAAAGAGATCAGATTAGTCTGGCATGACTTGTTTCTCTGAAACCCATGTTGACTTTTTGTGATTATGGCATTGCCTTCTAAATGTTCACAGTCTCTCTGTTTAATGATCTGCTCTAGAATCTTCCCTGGTATTGATGTCAGACTAACTGGACGATAATTATTGGGATCCTCTTTTTTCCCCTTTTTGAAGATGGGGACATTTGCCCTCCTCCAGTCTGCTGGGACTTCTCCTGTTCTCCAAGAGTTCTCAAAGATTATTGCCAATGGCTCTGAGATTATATTTGCCAGCTCTTTTAATACTCTTGGATGTAGTTCATCTGGTCCTGGAGATTTAAATTCATTTAGATTAAGAAGGTATTCCTGTACTACCTCTTTGCTTATTCTGAGCTGGATTTCCCCTATTGTGTCCTCTGTTGCTTTATCCTCAGGTTGGTCACCCTTTTGCTTTTCTGAAAACACTGAGGCAAAGAAGGTGTTGAGTAATTCTGCCTTTTCTCTGTCCCCTGTTAGCATTTTGCCATCTTCTCTGTGTAGTGGCCCTATCATTTCCTTCTTCCTCCTTTTGCTGCGGACATACCCCCAACCCCCATTTTTATTGTTCTTAACCTCCCTAGCAAGCCTGAGCTCATTCTGCGCTTTAGCTTTTCTGACTTTACTCCTACACATGTTCGCTATCTGTTTGAATTCTTCTTTGGTGATTTCCCCCTTTTTCCATTTCCTATACATGTTCCGTTTAAAACCTAGCTCTGTTGAAAGTTCTTTAGTCATCCATCCTGGTTTCTTGAGACACCTCCCATTTTTCTTCCTCATTGGTACTGTTTGAAATTGTGCCTTCAGTATCTCCCTTTTGAGAAAGTCCCATCTGTCTTGAGGTCTCTTCTCTTTTAGTATTCCTGACCATGGGATCACCCCCAGTATTTCCCTGAGTTTATTGAAATCAGCTCTCCTAAAGTCAAGAATGCGTGCCTGGCTATGCCTGGCTTCTTTCCATTGTATAACAAACTCCAGGAGAACATGATCACTCTCACCTAAGGATCTCACCACTTGTACCCCATTAACCAGGTCATCCCTGTTGGTTAGGATCAGATCTAAAATAGCTGACCCCCTTGTTGCCTCTTCCACCTTTTGGACCATGAAATTGTCTTCCAGGCAAGTAAGGAATTTGCTAGACCTTGAAGTGTAGAGGCCATGTTGAGTTAGTTTTCCAGCAAATATCAGGATAGTTGAAGTCACCCATCACTACTACATCTCTCCTTTCTCTGTGTGTGTTCATCTGTTCTAGAAAGGCATCATCCAATTCCTCCGTCTGACTTGGGGGTCTGTAGTAGAGTCCCACAATAACATCCCTGTTGTTTCCCTCCCCTTTAATTTTTATCCAGACGCTCTCCACCTGGCTTCCAGTATTGATGCCATGGGTCTCTTCACTGGTGTAAATATCCCTGACATATAATGCTATTCCTCCTCCTCTCTTGTTTGGCCTGTTTCTCTTATAAAGGTTATATCCCTCGATTCCTACATTCCAATCATGAGACTCATCCCACCAGGTTTCAGTAATGCCTATTATATCATACTTGTTTTGTAGTGCTAGGAGTTCAAGTTCATCTTGCTTATTTCCCATGCTCTGTGCATTCGTGTAGAGACATCTAAGACCATGTGTTCCCTTTACTTGCTGCCTGTGCAAGTTTTTTTTTGCCTCCCACTGTTGGGTCCTTGCACTGTTTGCCTTGTTCCCTCTATGACAGTTTGACTATTTTCTGCAGCCCTTTTGCCTTCCAGAATACTGTCTCCCTCCCCCATTTGACTCAGTTTAAAGCCCTCCTGATCAAATTCTTGAGACTGTTGGCAAAAATGTTTCTGCCAACTGTTGTGAGATGCACACCATCTCTTGCCAGATGTCCCCCCTCATGGAAGTGCAGCCCATGATCCAAGAATCCAAATTGTTCTCGGCGAGACTATCTACGGAGCCAGTTGTTTACGTCGGCTATTTTCCTCTCCCTTCCTGGACCATGCCCTTCAACTGGAAGAAGAGACGAGATGATAACCTGTGCATCCATTTCTTTCAGTTTCCTCCTCAGGGCCTCATAATATCTTCTGATCTTGGGAAAGCTGTGCCTTGCAGTATCATTGGTTCCCACATGGACCAAAAGGAAGGGGGTAATGATCCGTAGGCTTGACGAGTCTTGTCAGCCTCTTCGTCACATCACGGATCTTTGCCCCAGGGAGACAACACACCTCCTGAGACATCTTGTCAGGCCCACAAACCACAGCTTCTGTACCCCGCAGCAAGGAGTCCCCACCACCACGACACGCCTCCGCCGAGGCTTCGCAGCTGCTGTTCCTTGTGGTGGTACTCTCAAGGTCCCCTTTTCTACCCCTGAAATCTGTCCATGCTGTTCTTCCTCGTTGTCCTTGATAAGGGAAAGGCCTTCGAATCGATTCTGTAGGTGCAAGCTGTTCGAAGAATCTTTGGATTTTCTTGTTCTGTGTGTGACATTCCTCCAGCTGTCTACTTCCTGTGTCTGTGAAGTGACCTCTCCTCCACAGCAACTTCCTCTGTGCGGTCCCCATCCAAGACTGTTCGTTCTGTTCTGTCCAGGAAAACCTCTTGCTCATGAATCTGTTGAAGTGTAGCTACCAGTGTCTCCAGCTGCTGGACTTTCTCCTCCAAGAGGGCTACCAGCTTGCATTCAATCCTCTGAAGCCACAAACTTGCAGAAAGAAGCAGGAAAAAGGCCTTCCCTCCACCTCCAATGCCTCTGAGGGAAGGTTTAATGGATATTGTAATTGTATTGTTGTTGTTGTTGCTTTAAATCTTTAGTTAAGTCTTGGGGGTCTTGCTGAAATGACTCTCTTAGCCCTCACTGTGCCAAAAAACTCCTTCCTTCTTTTCATCTTATCAACACTAAGCTACCAAACTAGCCATGCCCACATAGAATATAATGCATAGAGTCTAACACTTTGAATGACTAAGTCATTCTGGTCTGTATATGGGGAAACTGGTTAATAGTTCCACAAGAATAAAATAACATTTTGAGGTGGGACAGAGGATGATGGATGAAGGATGGAGCACAACAGGATAACAGTTTGTTTTGGTTTTATAACCTTAGCCTCCATCCCTGATCAAGATAAATTCATTTAAAAATGCAGGTGGCAGATACTAAGGACATGGCTAGATAAAAGTAAATTATTTTTATGGAAGTAAAAAGTGTGTGGGGAGAGAACAGTTTTTTTTTTTAAAGCACAACCTACTTGTTGGGGATGGCAGGGAGGGTAATCTAGCAAGACCCCCACACTCAAACACTTCGCCACCACCGAGGAAACCAGGCTCCGCTCTTTCTGCTGCAGAGCAATTCCACAGAAGGCCCCACCTGTGTCAAGGAAAATGGACATTGCAGTCCATGGGCCTTGATGAATTTTCAAGCTAGGCAAGATGTGGTCTCACTTGGCCTGTGTTTTCACCAGGCCTAACTGTAATTTAAAGAGAGTGAGATCATTCATGCTGTCTGGGAAAATTTCCAGATGCTGTTTCCCTTATCTCTAGGCTCTCACAGACTAGTCTGTGAAGCTACAAATGTTATTTTTTAGCTTATCAACTTTCACTGAAATGAAAGTGACTTGCTGCTTGCCTGTAAAAAGACACAGAGCTGTTTTCTGCTTTCTAGCTTGATGGCTGCATTATTACAAGCAGTGAGAATGTAGTTTGTTTTAGATATTCAAATAAAAGCCTTAAAGCCTGCTCCCAGATTATGGAACCTCCTGCCAGATGAGATCCGTCACATTACCACCTTAAATAGCTTTTAAAAAGCTCTTAAGACGGATCTCTTCCGGCAGGCCTTTCCTGAATAGATACCCAGCCATTAGAAGAAAAAAAAATCCTCTTGGTCCAATCCCTGTTCCAGTTATTTTATTTTATTTTATTGTGTGCGGGTGTGTTTTAGTATTTATTAAGTATTTTTAAATGTTTAATTATTTAATTGTATTTTAAGGGGGGGTGGGATGGAGGGTTTTATATGTATATATTTTAAATGTTGTAAGCTGCCCTGATTGCATTTTGTATAGGGGCTGGATATAAATAAATATTATTATTATTATTATTATTATTATTAAAGGACCTTTTTCACCTGTCTCCATGTTTTCATGGATCTACACACCAGGTATGCAGAATGAGGCTAGAGTCCTCATGTTTTCACTGTTTTTGCTATTTGTTCCCTCTGGATAGAATGCCCAGGGGGACTGCATACCGTGACAGCCTGAGAGTTCCCTCTCAAGAGGTGGGTGGCATTGTCAGGAGTTAGAGACTGAACTCCATTGAAAAATGGCCAAACAACTGCAGAAGTCATGATGAGTCATGATGGCTGACTCCATGAACTGCCAAGTCATGCCTAGTCATGCCACAGCTGCAGAAGGAGGGTTATTAGAGGGCAAGCTATGTAGTACAAGATCTGATGCAATGTACCCACGTGGCTGAATAAGCCAATGCCCTGTGAATGTATATATAAGTGAGCTCAGTCTATAGCTCATTCTCTTTCTGCGATTCATGAGTGCCTGGCATAGCAGTTTGATTGACGAGATTGTAAATATTTATGAATATCTACAATTACTTGAAGATTAAAAGTACCTCCTGTTTTCTGGATATCAAAACACTCTGTGTGTGAGTATTTTTGGGAACGAGTTGCTACTGAGTCTTCTGAGACAGTTTTTTGGCTTCTGCCAGGGATTGAATGTCCTGTCATCCCCTGACAATGGTTATGGGCCCAGCTGATTGATCTCCGATTAGATAAGGTGCACCCAGAAAAGTTCCCAGAAACTCTTTTGTTTTGAGTGTTTTTGGCTAGTTGGCTGAGAAACAGTTAAGTTTCAGCCAGGCCCTGTAATAACTTCAAGCAACCTTGAAGTGCTGCCAGCTGCCAGCTGTTTGTGTTTTCATAGCTGGAGAATTGTTGACTCAATCAGCAGAATGGCAGATAACAGTCTCATTCGCTTTGAAAAGCTGGCTGATGGAAATTATTCAGCATGGAGTTTATACATAGAGGCTTTATTAGTTAAGGACAATTTGTGACATGTTATTGGAGAATGAAAGTGTGGTCCCAGAGGGTTCAGAAGATGAAATAGCAGCGTTCAGGCTAGCAGAAGACTTTGACAGGCATTCTGTCTCTCCAAAACAGCAGGGGAAGCCAAGCGGGAGGCTCTAGGATCCAGGAAGGAGCATGTATGTGGGTCTGGGAAGGGGGTGTACAAGGGGCCCCAATTCATCAGGGACCCACAGAGCCCACTTGCCATTGGGCAAGCTGATGCACTGGGCAGTCTGCCACAATGGAGAGCTCGTCTTTGGGTTGACAAAGTATTCAGTCAAGCTCCAAACTGAAAACATCTCTGTATCACACAGTTAGATCAGTTCCATACCTCTTTAACTGTCTAGGTATTCTTATGGAATCATGGGCTTTGTAGTTTGGTGAGGAATTAGAATTCTCTGAGTTCTCCTGAACTACAACACTAGAACTCTCCAGCAGAGAATTCTAAAGAACTCACCAAGCTACAAATCCCAGGACTCTGTAAGATTAAGCCACAGCAGTAAAAGTGCTATATTTAATTTTCTTGTGTGGGGTGTGGGTAGCAGCAAGGTAAAAATGCAGCAGATTTCAGGAAAGGGGCTGAACAAATTGAAACAAGGAATATGTTGTTTGGATCACCAAAGAAATCACAATGTCTTGTGTATGAATAACCCTCTAGAGCACAATAAACCCCTTCTCTAGTTTGCTCAACTATTAGTATTACTTTCTGCTTTATTTTTGTTCTGAACTTACTGTTTATATTCTCTGACCTTACCAAATGTAGTGTGCATGTAAAACACCATGCATGTGATGAAGGGAGCTACAATCCACAAAAAGCCTATGCTATAATAAATATGTCTGTCTTTAAGATGTGTCAGGGCTAAGTTGTTTTTGGTGTAATAGATTACTATGGTTAGAGCAGAGGAACCTCTAACTTACTTGCAAGGAGCATCCATGAGGTTTAAAAGCTGACAATCTTTCATTTAAAAGCAACAACATCTTGACTTAAGAATTCTCTGTTAGGATGGTTGCTGCAGATCACACATACATGAGAGACTGGACACATATCTAGGAGTAGAGTTTTGACATAAGGAACATGGCCCATGTATAGAGAAACACATGGGAAGACAGGCTGGAAAGGTGTATTTATGAAAAAGGCGAGAAATGGAAGAGAATTCCTGTAATGCCTAGTAGATAGCACCAGGGTGGGTGGGTGAATGTGTATACCTATCTGCATGAATGGAGAAAAATTAAAATGTGACAAATTGCTAGGAAATGCATTTTTGGATTTGCCAATGGCCAGACGTGGAGGAAAAGCCAAAGATACATTGCCTGGGGCCCTCAAATCAGCCATGCGTAAGATACAGTAAAGAGGTGGCAATATGGACACAATGAACAGAGAGGGAGAATAACATGGACCATAATAATAGCAACTCACTAAATGCTTATGCTGGGGAAACATGAGAGTAGAACATACTTTCCTTCTAAGCCCCTTTGCTGGGGAATGTGGGAGATAGCTGTGTATCTCACAAGCAGAGTACTGTAATTAGTACAGTTGCCCGTCCACATTCGCGAACTTAGCATTCGCGGTTTTGATTACTCGCGGTTTTGGGAGGGCCCCCCCGCCCTCCCCAAACCGTGACAAGGGGCCTCTGGAGGCCCCGTGAAGGCCCTGGGAGGGAGGGAGAGAGCCGGGGAGGCGTTCACGGAGCCTTGGAAGGCTCCGTGAAGGCCCTGGGGGGAGGGGGAGGGCTGGGGAGGCATCCACGGGGCCTCCGGAGGATCTCCGGAGGCCCCGTGAAGGCCTTGGAAGGGAGGAAGAGGGGGGGAAGTGACTATGGAGCCTCCGGAGGCCCCATGGTCGCTTTGGCAGGGGAGGGGGAGGGCAATCATTATTCGCGGAATTTTCACATTCGCAGGGGTCTGGGGAACCTAACCCCCGTGAATGTGAAGGGACGACTGTATTTGCAAACAGAAAGTGAGCAACAACCAGTTCCCACCACCCCACAGGGTCCAGCAGAAAAAGCAGGCAAGTTTAGCTTTGGTAAAAGCATATGAAAAGGTTTATTTCCAATATGAAAGGTTTCATAACATCTCATCCTGAGAAATTTGTAACATATGTTCTTAAAAGAAGGAGAAAAAGGAGAGAACTGCAGACTACAAAATGGAAGACAAAGAAACTCAGACTAATTGCTACTGGAAAAGAGAAGGTGCTGCTGAGACCAAGAAACAAGAAATGACATGAATACACACTAAACTACTGAGTATAGACATGCTAAGGCTGTTGCCTTCAACACCCTCTGCCTTTCTTGTCAGCTTTGCTACTGTCTTCTTGTTACTGATACGTGATGTACTTTCTTACCTAGGTAAGACCAAGGGTCTATCCACTTCAACACTCACAGTGGCCAACAAGATGCTCTGTGAAGTGCATAAGCAGGAGATGATCTAATTTACCTCTCTCTTCACCAGCCACTGGCATTCAAAACCAAGCTGCCTCTGATCCTAAGGGTAGCATATATAGTCATCATGGCTGGTAGCTACTTAGGTTGCATCCACACCAGAAAAAATAATTCAGCTCCAGTCCACAGTCCTTATCTTCCATGAATTTGTCTAATCCTCTTTAAAGTCATTCATGTTAGTGGCCATCACCACATCTTGTTGTAGTAAATTTCAGGTAGATTCTTTTGTTCTTTTGGCTAACTAAAACAAATTGTTAATTTTCAGGCCCTTCCCTGACGTCTGTGTTTTAAACAGCTATTTATCATTCATCCTTTTGTTTCCCAACAGAATAGCTGATAGTTTTATTTTTCTCCGCTCAGAACAGGAGATTCTTTTTAATTATCTATCTATGTTTAGGTCACTCATACCTGAGTTTGTGACTATTTTCCTATCTTTAGAGGAATGACTCCCAATTAAACATGAGACTGAAGCTTTTTGTCATGACAAACCTAAATCTCACCTTCTTTTTAAATAAAGGATCTGTCCAGAGAACATTTTCAACTTAGACTTTATAGGTAAGTTGTAACATATGTGCCATTAATTGGCTGTTTTTTGTAAAGAGAAGAATACTTAATTATGAAGGTAAAAGGCTTTTGTTCTCTGTTGGGAACAAGTGCTATTAAATAAATCTACCCATTCTTTTACCATCATACATCAGCATATGATGTGACCTTCCCTTATTATCAAACCAGTAATTAATGTTGCTCTGAGATTAATATTATTCACAATTGGAGAAAAGCTGTGCTAATGTGCTTTTATTTCTCCTTTATACACCAAGGGTCTTTGCTCTGCTTCTCTTCTATCCACAGAATGGTTCACCTATTGCTCCCCTCATCAGAACGTTTTGGTAGTTCTCCTTGCAGTTTCTGTCTCAGTTTTCATTCACTTCCTTTAGCGGTCTTCATCTTTCTTAAGGTCAGGCTAGATGGTAGTTATCTCCTACTTTTTTCAGTAGGGTGGAATTCATTTATAATGGAGACCCCTCCCCCAACATGTTTGAGTGGAGGAAGCTTAATTGTTCCTCCCACCGCTTCATTTTATTGACAGTACTTCCATTACATCCATGGAGTACAGAAAAGAACAAGCTTTTGCTAGACCAAATGGGGACGTCTTTTTTCTAAACCACAGAGTCATGTAAGAATAGTCAAGAAGGGTATTGAGAAGTTGGAACATGTCCAGAGGAGGGCAACCAAAATGGTGGGAGGTCTGGATGCCACACTGTATGAGGAGTGGCTTGGGGAGCTGCACATGTTTAGTCTGGAAAAGAGAAGGTTGAGAGGTGACATGATAGCCATGTTTAAATATTTGAAGGGATGTCATACTGAGGATGGAGCAAGCTAGTTTTCTGCTGCTCCAGACACTAGGACACGGAGCAATGGGCTCAAACTACAGGAAAAGAGATTCCACCTAAACATTAGGAAGAACTTCTGATGGTAAGAGTGGTTCAGCAGTGGAATGTGCTACCTTGGAGTGTGGTGGCATCTCCTTCTTTGGAGGTTTGTAAACAGAAGCCGGATGGTATATTGTGTATTCCTGCAAGGCAGGGGATTGGGCTGGATGGCCCTTGTGGTCTCTTCCAACTATTTAATTCTATATGGGGAATTATTACTATATAGTGGCTGAGGAAGGAAAAATTAAACTGCCCCTCTATATGCAGGAGGATTCCCTGGAAAAATAAGATTATGATGTAAAATAAGAAAGGGAACAAAATGAAGGCATACTGTACAATCTGAATGCAAAGATGCTCTGGCTATAGGGGTTTAGGATTAGGCACAAGGTTCCTTTGCTGGAAGAAATACCTTTCTGTTGGTGGAAACTACTTCTACTGGTTACTCTCAGAGATCTTTTGGAAGAACAATATGTCAGCAGAACTTCTCTGCTGGCTAGGCTTAGCTGACAAAAGAGCCAACATGGTGGGGGACTGACAAAAGGCTAGGGTGAAGAAGGAGCAAAGTTAGGTGAAACCCAAATCCTTTCAAAGATTTAGGTCTGTGTTACTGAGTTTCAGCTACCCGCCATGTACTTTTCAGTTTAACAGAGGGGGGAAAAAGGGGGAGGGAGGCCAAAATTATCCCAACAAATCTAGTGGTTTTTTTTTTATTTTTTTTTTTTGGTCATTGGGACACTTTCTTGTCTTAGCCAATGTTCCATGTTGTTTTGTGGATGCAAAGAAGTTGGTGTGACTGCTCAGAAGAGAGACAACAACTCCCCTTCCCCAAACAGAGAAACTGGAAAACAAGATATCCATAAACAACCTATGGTTTACTAAGATACTAAGGTGCCCTCTTTAAGAAGGCACAAGTATGCAGTCAGGGGCTTGTCTATCTGATGAAGATACTCCTTATAGAACTCAAGGAGAATATCTTTTGCCTGCATCATTTTGCCATATTTGGAAAGAGGGGGGCAAATACTCCAAATACTTCATCGGAAAAGCCTTGTAACCAGGGCACTGATGTCACTCAGGATTCCCTGGGAGAGATAGACATCACTGGAGACTAAAAGCCTTATCCCACAAGGCAGCTGAATTGTGACTGCATCTGGAGAACAGCAGCTCCTGTAGGGGTGCACCGCATGATGTTGGCGCTGTTCTGTTGTTGTTGTGTGGGAGGCCAGTTTAAACACATTTTTTTTCTTATAGAAAAAAATCCAGTAATGATCTCATTTACCACTTCTTTTGCGCTATTTCCTATACAAAAGTGCAGTTGTGCTTTTATGCTGATTTTATGTGGTCAAGGAGTTGTCAGTAGGTGTGGAAACTTGGGGCTTGTCCATACAGTGAAAATAATCCTCATAGAATTTGAGGAAAATATGTTTTGTTGAAACAGGATCCCACATCATTTCAAAGGGGCAAAAAACTCCAAATACTCTGCAGTCAAAGCCTTAGCTCCTTTTCCTGACTTTTCTTTAAACTCCAAGGGAAATGTGCATTCCTGCTTATTAGGACAACCAATTCACTTTGCTGCACTTTCCCTATAAGAGTGGAAGGGGAAAGCTGTTTGATTGAATGCAAGCAGGGAGGCAGAGCTTGCCAGCAAGGCAGTGCCTGGAACTGCCATGGTAGATTTTTGCCGTAAAGATCATGGGCTGAGACAATGAAACAACTTTCCCACTCTTTTTTTCTGTTTATTTAAGCAGAAGATTGTACTTCCGCACCTTGGATTTGCTTATTTTAAAAAACATACTGTTCAGCACCAGCAACTGGTGACAATAAAAATGTAATTCACCCACGCCCACCACCTTGATTCGCAGGCATGCCCATTTGAACAATGAATGTGTATGTCTTTGCATGCCCGTGATCTTGAAAAAACAACAACGTGGAGACAAATGAAAGCTGCTGCAAATTGGTGTTACTGCACATCAATCTACATTTTATGGTCTCGTATAGACAAGCCCCTTTCCAGAGTTCCTGTTGCTACAACAGCATGGCATGGAAGCGATAAGGCTCTTACACTCTCTCTCTCTCTCTCTCTCTCACTCACTCTCACACACACCCACACCCTGGAGCAGCAAGTGGCTCTCCAAGGGAAGCCTCTCCACCTAGGTGGGTGGTGTGCAGTGGCGGGGAGGGGGGAGATAGAGAGACTTGTGAAAGCTTTCCAGAGAGAAAAGGCATCAAAAATAATATGAAGGGAACAGCTCAGCCTTATGATCACGAGTTTGCAACTGGATAGAAAAACAAAACCCTGTCCTCCTTTGCCTTAATACCTGTTTGATCTGCAACAAAGCTTAGACAAGTTACTTTGTGGGGGACATTTTAATTTACAATGACTACTGCTTTGGGAATTCTGGGAGTGGTTGCCCCCAAAAAGTGACTTTTACAAATTGTGATCCACAGAACTAATTCAGGACACAGAGGTTTTTCACAGGATAGAGAACAGCAATAATCTTGGAACTGAGGGACAAGAAGGAAGGGAAGGTTGGGCACTTTTTCACAGGTTACACCTCCCAAACACAGCATGAGCATCAAGCAATGAAAAGGATTGGAGACAATGTTTTGAAGAAGGTGGTGAGCAGTCACTGTGTGTGATAACATTTTAGTGTGAACGGATGCTTTAATCCTGCAAGGTAAGAATCATAGAATCATAGAATTGTAGAGTTGGAAGAGACCACAAGGGCCATCCAGTCCAACCCCCTGCTACGCAGGAAATCACAATCAAAGCTTCCCTGACAGATGGCCATCCAGCCTCTGTTTACAGACCTCCAAGGAAGGAGACCCCACCATGCTCCGAGGGACTGTGTTCCACTGCTGAACAGCTCTTACTGTCAAAAAGTTCCTCCTAATGTTGAGGTAGAATCTCTGTTCCTGGAGCTTGCATCCATTGCTCTGTGTTCCAGTCTCTGGAGCAGCAGAAAACAAGCCTGCTCCATCCTCAACGTGACACCCCTTCACATAATTAAACAGGGCTATCATATCGCCTCTTAACCGTCTTTTTTCCAGGCTAAACATACCCAGCTCCCTAAGTCTCTCCTCATAAGGCGTGGTTTCCAGACCTTTCACCATTTTAGTCGCCCTTCTCTGAACACACTCCAATTTGTCAATATCCTTTTTGAATTGTGGTGCCCAGAACTGGACACAGTATTCCAGGTGAGGTCTGACCAAGACAGAATAGAGTGGCACTATTACTTCCCTTGATCTAGACACTATACTTCTATTGATGCAGCCCAAAATCACATTGGCCTTTTTAGATGCCACATCACACTGTTGACTCATGTTCAACTTGTGGTCTACTAGGACTCCAAGATCCCTTTCACACATAGTTTCATTCAGCCAGGTCTCCCCCATCCTATATCTATGCATTTCATTTTTTCACCATAAGTGCAGTACCTTACATTTCTCCGTATTGAATTTCATTTTGTTAGCTTTGGCCCAGCTCTCCAGTCTATCCAGGTCATTTTGAATTTTGATCCTGTCCTCTAGGGTATTAGCTACTCCTTCTAATTTGGTGTCATCTGCAAATTTGATAAGTATGCCCCTAATTCCCTCATCCAAGTCATTGATAAAGATGTTGAATAGCACTGGGCCCAGGACAGAACCCTGTGGCACCCCACTGGTCACATCTTTCCAAGACGAAGAGGAGCCACTGCTGAGCACCCTTTGGGTTCGACCCGTCAACCAATTACAAATCCATTGAACAGTTAACTTGTCTAGCCCACATTTTACAAGCTTGTTTGCAAGAATGTCATGGGGAACCTTGTCAAAGGCCTTACTGAAATCAAGGTATGCGATATCCACAGCATTCCCTTTATCTACCAAGCTGGTAATTTTATCAAAAAAAGGGATCAAATTAGTCTGGCATGACTTGTTACTCTGAAACCCATGTTGACTTTTTGTGATTATGGCATTGCCTTCTAAATGTTCACAGACTCTCTATTTAATGATCTGCTCTAGAATCTTCCCTGGTATTGATGTCAGACTAACTGGATGATAATTGTTGGGATCCTCTTTTTCCCCCTTTTTGAAGATGGGGACAATGTTTGCCCTCCTCCAGTCTGCTGGGACTTCTCCTGTTCTCCAAGAGTTCTCAAAGATTATTGCCAATGGCTCTGAGATCACATTTGCCAGCTCTTTTAATACTCTTGGATGTAGTTGATCTGGTCCTGGAGATTTAAATTCATTTAGATTAAGAAGGTATTCCTGTACTACCTCTTTGCTTATTCTGAGCTGGATTTCCCCTATTGTGTCCTCTGTTGCTTTATCCTCAGGTTGGTCACCCTTTTGCTTTTCTGAAAACACTGAGGCAAAGAAGGTGTTGAGTAATTCTGCCTTTTCTCTGTCCCCTGTTAGCATTTTGCCATCTTCTCTGTGTAGTGGCCCTATCATTTCCTTCTTCCTCCTTTTGCTGCGGACATACCCCCAACCCCCCTTTTTATTGTTCTTAACCTCCCTAGCAAGCCTGAGCTCATTCTGTGCTTTAGCTTTTCTGACTTTACTCCTACACGTGTTCGCTATCTGTTTGAATTCTTCTTTGGTGATTTCCCCCTTTTTCCATTTCCTATACATGTTCCGTTTAAAACCTAGCTCTGTTGAAAGTTCTTTAGTCATCCATCCTGGTTTCTTGAGACACCTCCCATTTTTCTTCCTCATTGGTACTGTTTGAAATTGTGCCTTCAGTATCTCCCTTTTGAGAAAGTCCCATATGTCTTGAGGTCTCTTCTCTTTTAGTATTCCTGACCATGGGATCACCCCCAGTATTTCCCTGAGTTTATTGAAATCAGCTCTCCTAAAGTCAAGAATGCATGCCTGGCTATGCCTGGCTTCTTTCCATTGTATAACAAACTCCAAGAGAACATGATCACTCTCACCTAAGGATCTCACCACTTGCACCCCATTAACCAGGTCATCCCTGTTGGTTAGGATCAGATCTAAAATAGCTGACCCCCTTGTTGCCTCTTCCACCTTTTGGACCATGAAATTGTCTTCCAGGCAAGTAAGGAATTTGCTAGACCTTGAAGTGTAGAGGCCATGTTGAGTTAGTTTTCCAGCAAATATCAGGATAGTTGAAGTCACCCATCACTACTACATCTCTCCTTTCTCTGTGTGTGTTCATCTGTTCTAGAAAGGCATCATCCAATTCCTCCGTCTGACTTGGGGGTCTGTAGTAGAGTCCCACAATAACATCCCTGTTGTTTCCCTCCCCTTTAATTTTTATCCAGATGCTCTCCACCTGGCTTCCAGTATTGATGTCATGGATCTCTTCAGTGGTATAAATATCCCTTACATATAATGCTATTCCTCCTCCATTCCTGTTTGGCCTGTTTCTTTTAAAAAGATTATACCCCTCTATTCCTACATTCCAATCATGCGACTCATCCCACCAGGTTTCAGTAATACCTATCATATCATATTTGTTTTGTAGTGCTAGGAGTTCAAGTTCATCTTGCTTATTTCCCATGCTCTGTGCATTCGTGAAGAGATATCTAAGACCATGTGTTCCCTTTACTTGCTACCTTTGCAAGTTTTTTTGCCTCCACTCTTGGGTCCTTGCACTGTTTGCCTTGTTCCGTCTATGACAGTTTGACTATTTTCTCCAGCCCTTTTGCCTTCCAGAATATTGTCTCCCTCCCCCATATGACTCAGTTTAAAGCCCTCCTGATCAAATTCTGGAGACTGTAGGCAAAACTGTTTCTGCCAACTGTTGTGTGATGCACCCCATCTCTTGCCAAAAGTCCCCCCTCATGGAAGAGCAGCCGACAATAACATCCAAGAATCCAAATTGTTCTCAGCGACACCATCTACCGAGCCAGTTGTTTACGTTGGCTATTTTCCTCTCCCTTCCTGGACCATGCCCTTCAACTGGAAGAAGAGACGAGATGATAACCTGTGCATCCATTTCTTTCAGCTTCCTCTCCAGGGCCTCATAACCTCTTCTGATCTTTGGAAAGCTGTGCCTTGCAGTATCATTGGTTCCCATATGGACCAAAAGGAAGGGGTAATCATCCGTAGGCTTGACAAGTCTTCTCAGCCTCTCTGTCACATCATGGATCTTTGCCCCAGGGAGACAACACACCTCCCGAGACATCTTGTCAGGCCCACAGCTTCTGTACCCCGCAGCAAGGAGTCCCCCCCCACCATCACACACCTCCGCCGAGGCTTCGCAGGTGCTGTTCCTTGCAGTGGTCCTCTCAGGGTCCTCTGCTCTGCCCCTGAAGTCTGTCCATGCTGTTCTTCCTCATTGTCCTCGATCAGGGAGAGGGCTTCGAATTAATTCTGTAGCTGCAAGCTGCTCGAAGAATCCCTGGATTTTTTTGTTTTGTGTGTGACATTCCTCCAGCTGTCTACTTCCTGTGTCTGTGAAGTGACCCTCTCCTCCCCAACCAGTTCCTCTGTGCGCCCCCCGTCCAAGACTGTTCATTCTGTTCTGTCCAGGAAAATCTCTTGCTCATGAATCTTTTGAAGTGTAGCTACCCCTGTCTCCAGCTGCTGGACTTTCTCCTCCAAGAGGGCTACCAACTTGCACTTGGTGCATGTGAAGTTCCCCACGTCTATCATGTTTTTACGGACAACACAGTTGTTGTGGGATAGGATCCTCATGTGATAGGGCTCTAAATACATGGCTGTTCTGTCAACAGCAAGTGTGTATTTGAACAACATTCTAAATATTTTGCTGTATTCTGGGTGGGGTGGACAAGGACAGTGGACTCTTCTGAAAGAAAACCTTTACTGGAGCAGGTAGTCTGGTGCATCATGGGAAACTCAGCTTTAGTTACAGTGTGGTGACAATACTGGTTGAGCTACATTTCCACAGTAGTTGAAATATGGTGGGTAACATTTTTAAATCATTTTAGAATTGTCATAAGATCTGTTAACAAAAGTACTAAAGTATGTTGAGATCATTAGATGGAATAAGTCATACACCATCTGCTGTTACTTTTGCAGTAGAGTTGTTGTTTGCTGTCAAGTTAACTTTGATTTATGGCAACCCTATCAATGAGAGACCTCCTGATCATCCACTACCCTGTTCAGGTCTTGCAAACTCAGGGCTGTAGCTTCCTTGAATGAGCCTATCCAATTGTAATAATGTCTTCCTTCTTTCCTACTACCTTCCACTTTGCTGAGCATTATTGTCTTTTCCAGTGAGTCATGCCATCTCATAATATGTCCAAAGGATGACAACCAAAATTTAGTTTAATCATCTTGGATTCTATTGTAGTAGAGCAGAGGATAAGAAAACTGGCAGACAGAGCACTGTGCGTGTGTGGGAAATTTGTTTGAAAGGAAAATTGCTTGTAGTAGCATTGCAGTGACATACTCTATTGTTTGTTGGGTGGCTGGCACAAAAAATGGCCCTTCATTGGGGGACATTTTGCGCAGCATTAAGGATATAAAAGAATACGGTTGGACTGACTGCCATATCTGCAGAACCAATATCCGTGGTTTGATTTATCTGCGAGACCACAAAATAGGGAACACATACCATAGAGTTGTGCTGGAAAATACCTAAAGAGGTGTCCTCTCTAGGCATCTTCTAGGTCCTCCAACACAACTCTATGGTATGTTTTCACTGGAAGTCCGTTATTTTAATACAGTTTGTTGTTATTCACTGTTTTCAGTGTCCATGGTAAGTCCGGGAAATGAACCCCTATGGATATGGGCATCCAACTGTACTTTAATTTTTCTTATCCTCAGTGAGAAAGGGCACCTCAACACAAACCAGAGACCCTGCCTTTAAAAAAAATCAACCTGCATAATATATATATATATATATATATATATATATATATACTATATATATATATATATATATATATTGCATTTTTGGACATTTTGCAAAAACTTTCTTCATTTGACAAATATTTTTGTGAGATAAAATGGTTTCTGATCATAGAAAAATTGCTTCTCAACAACACACAAACAAATTTTGTGCAAATACACTGTTTTCTGCACAACATTTCTTTTGTGCACAGAAACAATATTTCTGCAAAGAGGTTTCAAAGTGAAAAAAAGTCCTAGAAAAATGTGCATGACCTCTTGTACTCTCACCTAGATTACACATATGCATCCCTATTCTGCAGAGAAATAGTTGCATTCTTCATGCAAATAAAAACAAAAGCTGATTTCCCACATAGTTTATGCTATCCCTAGCTTTTGGGGTTCAAAATGAAGTTTTTGTTATTTTGAAATGGAATTTTTTTTAAGACATGGAAATAGGAATGTTTATCATAATAATAATAATCATCATCATTTGGGGAAAAAAATAAAAAGGAGAATTGTCAGTAAAAAACAATTATTGTACCTCATGTGAACATATATATTCTGCATCTCTGAGTATATTCTGCATCTCTGAGTAGCCTGGAATACCCTTGATTCTGCAGCCACAAATACACCTATGCTCATGAGGAATTTTTATACTCTGCAATGCACTGGCATTCTTAGAAAAGATTCCAGAAGTCACTCAATATAAGCTTTCAAAAATCTGCCTAGATGAGTGTTAAACTAGTTTGATAGACGTAAAACCAAAATGCGATTTGACCCTAGCTTATCCTTAGTATCCATAGTTTAAACAAATTACTGTTCCCTGAATTTCAATGCTATGAGGAACTGTGGTTTCTTAAATGAGAAAGTAAAAATTTCCAGCCTTCTTGTGTGTGTGGAAGAAGGAAGCATGGGGCTCACTCTGACTCTTTCATGTTGTGGGAAACCATGGGGGAAAAAAATCTTTCACTACTTTTATTTCACACATATGAAGTCTATCCTTCCATAAAGTCCTGTAAAACCATCTGTATAAATACTCAGAGTTCATTGTCTGGAGTTTGAGAACAGATCAGGAAAAAAGTGTATTCAGATTGGTTTTTCTTGTTATGGATGAAATAATGTTATAATCCAGTGGCTCTTAACCTTTTCTTTACCAGGGACCCCCTTTAAATATCTTTTGTTGCTGTGGACCCCCAAGACTTAACTCAAGATTTAAAACCCAATACTAATACTAATACTAATACTACCAATAATACAATTGCACCATTCATTAACCCTTCCCTCAGGGCTACTGGAGGGGGAGGGAAGACTTTTATCCTGCTTCTTCCTGCAAGTTTGTGGCTGGAGTGGACTGAATGGCAATGCACAAGCTAAGCCAACCAGCCAGCCTTTGCCTTGGCTCCTGTCACATGGCCGCTCCAGTATGGGGAGGAGGTGGGCTGAGCAGCCTTCAAGTCTTCACAGACCCCCTGTGAGGACATCACATATCCCTAAGGGTCTCCAGACCACAGCTTAAGAATCACAGTTATAATCAGATGAAATTGATTTCATTATTGTTTTTACAAATAAAAAGTTCCTATCCTGGAATACCAAGAAAGGAGTTAATAACCCTATGAAGGCATCATATCTACCAAGTTAAGAAATGTGGATGGGGCAGCATGTCAGTTCTGCCTCCTATTGTTTTCTACAGGTGGAGAGTCACGGTCTACCGAAGAGAACCTACTCTGTGCATGAAGGCTCTCCATACAATCAGGAAACTCTGCATTTTCTTTCCACTTCAGAATGTTGTTCTGCCTGTTAAGAGAGCAATGGAAGAGGGGCAGGCCTAATACACTTCCCTCCTCGTGTATTAAAGCAGATAACATAAGACTACACAGTATCTTTAATCTGCCTCAGGAATGAAGGGGAATTAGGAACACTTAAGAAAATTGTATCACTCCACTGGCTAACATCAAAGTCTCTTCAGTTGCATTTTGCTTTGGCATAGCTGATAAAAGAAGACACAAAATATTTGAGTGTATCCTTCAAGTGAAGTAATGAATTATGTTATTATTATATCATGGAAGGTGCTAGTACCAGTGCCAGCAATTTGCTCTCTTAGAAAATGGATGAATCACTCATGAGTCATCTTTCTTTTCTGGAATTTTAACCAGAAGTTGATGCAGTGGGCAAACTTTTCTCTGTGACTGTACCACTAGTCTCAAATCTAAGAAACATAGCAGGAGTAGAATGCAGGGAAGCCTCAGTAATGACCTTATAAAGGTTGTGGATAATAGAAGACTGAGCAAGACTGTAAAAATGTTTTGAGAGCAGGCTAAAGATTTAAAACAATCTCAAGACATTAAAGACTAGGAATCATGCTGACAATATGAAAGGAAACAAGATAAAGGGTAAAGTTTTACATGTAGGAAAAGAGGTATGAATGCAAAAGCTTAAGGTGAAAAATGACTAGGTGGCAGCATTTTAAAACCACTTCTATGGTTTATGGTGGATTAAAAAAAAGATTACAATGTCAAGCTGTCATAAAAAGCCAGTGTTATTTGCAGGTGTAGCAACAGGAAGAAAATCCTGTGATAGGTTTCCCTTTGGGTTGTCATAAGTTGGAAAGGACCTGAAGGCACACAACAACAAGCAACAAGACCACCATCACTAATGCCTCAAAGCATAATAGTACCAGTTTGATTCAGCAGTGTTTAGCAGCTCTTACAGACTATGTTGTTCATGTGTGTGTGTGCATGCATGTATATCACTGTTCAAGAAGGGTGTGACAAACAGAAAATAATATACGGTTGTCCCTCCATATCCTCGGATTTGGTATCCATGGATTTAAGTATTCACAACTTGAAAATATTCTTAAAAAATAATAATCCAAAAAACAAACCTTGATTTTGCCATCTTATATAACGGACACCATTTTGCTATGCCATTGCATATAATTGGACTTGAGTAGTCACAGATTTTGGTATCCTGGAAACAAACCCCAGCGAATATGAAGGGTCAACTATAGTTGTGATGAGGACGAAGGTTGCAGAAGAAAAAGGAAAAGCCAAAAAATTTGGATCGATTTGCACAAGACAGAAGAAGAAGATATGATGATAATTTTTATATAATTAAAAAGATTGCAAAAGGAGGAAAATCCACTCTACATGGGGCTGCCTTTGGAAACTGTTCAGAAACTTCAGCAGGCACAGAAGGGGAAGACATCATCTGAAAGCAAAATCTTTCAGCGACCCTGTTCCATGAATGATGTAACAAGTTACAAAAATAGACAACACTAATGGCAATGAATTACCTGGGAGTGTTGTAATTATGTAATAAATTTCTTTTTAAAAATATTTTTCTAAGTTTGATAGGATTGAACTGTAAACAGCATAGCTCTAAATTTCCCAGATGAAGAAATAAGGTATATGGATATATCTGTGTGCAGGGGGAGAGTAACAACAGGGGAAAAAATCAAAAGTCCTCTTATTTATTAACCAGTGGCAAGATTACTCAAAAATGCAAACAACTCCAATAATCAATACCCAGTTTTATCAAATATTTTTAAAACACCCACTCAATAATTTGATTCTACTTTATTAAAAAAAAAATCTATGAGAAAGATAATGTGGCGGGGGGGGGGGAGAGAAAGCAAGCCATAACAGGTGACGTCTTTCCCTTCTGTGCTGCTCCCGTGCTGCTCCAGTAATTTTTTATTAACAATGAAAAGTCATGAAGAGACCACCCATTCCGTTTCTGTCATGGAATCACGGGTAGTCTGAAAGGTGCCCCGTTCCTCTCCCATTATGCTGGCGCAATGCCAGCTGCGGGGGGCGGGGGGAGGTCCGTGCCAGACACTTCTGGCAAAGATTGGGACGAGGAGGTAAGTGACACCCTTCCCCTCCACCCGGGGTACTTGTAAAATTGTTAGAGTGTTTTGGAGCTTGGTTTTCTTTTTTCTTTTTCTTTTTAAATTTCCTGCACCACTGTTCTCTCACCAGAATGGGTGGGATTTCATTTACGGGACGTGAATATAGCTTTATGACAGCTGCATTCACTCCCAGCCAGCCAAGGAGATGGGGAGAACGTTCCTGTCACGGAAAAAGGTAGGTGTGCGAAAAAACTACCTTTATTCCATGGCCGGGACAGGAGTGAGATGGAAGGGTGCTTTGCAATAAACGTGACAGGGTTAAAGTCCCCGTCTGAAAAAGTCCTATGGCTCTGGAGACCAGGGTTTGAATTCCCGCTTGGCCAAGGGAACCCCTGGGTGACTTTGGACAAATCACACTCTTTCAGCCTCAGAGGAAGACAAAAGCCAAACCCTCTCTGAACAAACCTTACCAAGAAATCCCTGTGATATGTGATAGGGTCTCCATATGTTGGAAATGACCTGAAGGCACACACTAAGCAAGCATTGATAATGTCATAACACTTGGGAAATTCCACTCCATATACTGTATGTTTTAAATGCCCTTTAAAGGAACTTTGAAAAATAATAAATATGTATATTGATTCACAAAAAGAGCCACTGTTTGCATGTGGTATGTTAGGTTTTGAAATGTTGTACTCTTATTACCAAAAAGAAAATTCTACAGTACTTGGAATCCATTATTTCTAAGCTCTTGGTCCTGTTCTACCTGGGAAATAATTTCAGGAGCTGAATGATAAAGCTGGATTTCCTCCTTCGAGTAAAGAAAGATATCTAACCCCTGATCTCCTTCCCTTCCCCTAGAAACATGTGCTTCTGGTCCTTCTGTAATATAAGACCTCGACTATCAGACGAGGGAGACAGTAAGCAAGTTTGTGGTGTGGCAGTATCCATGCTGGGAGAATGTGTGGCTCCCTACTTCCTCTGGGTCAAAGCCACACACCCAAATTGACTCCTATTCTAATCCTGGAGCTAGTATAGACTACTCCCCCACCATTGGTTTCCATGGGAAGGAATGTTGGGGGAAAGATTTTAAGCAGGGCCGGTTTAAGGAATTTTGGGGCCCCCTGCAATGCTTATTTTGGGGCCCCCATATGTTTATCTCAGGTCAATGTAATCTAACCTATTCACTGTAGAGGATGTTCAGATTACAGTAGGACCCCCGTATCCATGGATTCTTTATCCATGGGACACAAAGCAGCACACCTACCAGAGAGTCTTCCTAGAAAATGTGTCCTCCCTATCCGTTTTCTAGGCCCTCCAAGGCAACTCTATGGTATTTTAAACCAGAAGTCCCATTATTTTCAATGGCATTCACTATTCATGGTTTTCAGAATCCATGCCCCCCCGCCGAACCAATCCCCAGTGCATAAGAGGGGGCTACTGTATTATATAATTTGCCACCAATGATTTAGTTTAAAAACTATAT
This sequence comes from Gambelia wislizenii, assembly GCA_030847615.1. Taxonomy (NCBI): domain Eukaryota; kingdom Metazoa; phylum Chordata; class Lepidosauria; order Squamata; family Crotaphytidae; genus Gambelia; species Gambelia wislizenii. The sequence continues at coordinate 254,742,959 of JAUMIR010000004.1, forward strand.
TATAGGCACTAACATAATATTTTTTGTTTATTAGCAATTAGCGTAATGGTATAGATTTCCTCAAAGAAAAGAAAGAGTGGACTACAAGCTGAACATGAGTTAGCAGTGTAATACAGCAGCAAAAAATGCCAATGCGATTCTAGGCTGCATTAATAGGAGTAGTGTCTAGATCAAGGGAAATAATAGTATCACTCCATTCTGCTTTGGTCAGACCTCACCTGGAATACTGTTTCCCATTCTGGGCACAACAGTTTAAGAAAGATACTGAGAAGGATGGTGGGAGGTCTGGAAGCCATTATGCCCTATGAGGAACGGCTTAGGGAGCTGGTATGCTTAGCCTGGAGAAGAGAAGGTTGAGAGGTGAAGTGATAGCGATGTTTAAATATTTGAAGGGATGTCATACTGAGGAAGGAGCAAGCTTGTTTTCTGCTGCTCCAGAGACTAGGACATGGAGCCATGGGTTCAAACTACAGGAAAAGAGATTCCACCTGAACATTAGGCAGAACCTTCTGACAGTAAGAGCTGTTCGGAAGTGGAATACACTGCCTTGGAGTGTGGTGGAGTCTCCTTCTTTGGGTTTTTTTAAACATAGGTTGGATGGCCATCTGTCAAGAATGCTTGGATTGTGTGTTCCTGCAGGGCAGAAACCGATTGGATGGGATAGCTGTTGGGGTTCCTTCCAGTCCTATGATTATACGATTCTAAGCTGCATTCAGAGCCTGGGAAAGTTACTCTTGGATTACACCTCCCAGAATCCCCCTGCCAGCACCCTTCTCAAGGTCTGGTTGCATTGTTCCTTTTCCAGCATTCTCTGGCCCAGTGGTTCTTAACTTGGGATCTGCAATGTCCTCACAGGGGGTCCACAAAGGCTTGAAGGCTGCTTGGTCTACCTCCTCCCTGTAGTGGAGTAGCCACATGACAGGAACCAAGGCAAAGGCTGGCTGGCTTGGCCTGCACATTGCCATTCAATCCACTCCAGCCACAAACTTGCAGGAAGAAGCAAGAGTGCCTCTGAGGGGAAGTTTAATGGATGGTGTAATTGTATTGTTGTTGTTGTTGTTAGCTATTATTATTAGCTATTATTATTTCAGCACTGCACTATGACTATGGAGACCAGGGTTTGAATCCTTACTCAGCCATGAATACCCACTGGGTGACCTTGGGCAATTCACACTCTCTCAGCCTCAAAGGAAGGCAAAGGCACACCCCCTTTGAACAAACCTTGCCTAGAAAACCCCATGGTAGGTTCACCTTAGTCAGACATTACTTGAAGGTACATAGGCAAACACACAGAAATTTCTTTTGCAGGCTGAACTCAGTTGGCAGCAAGGGGAGGAAGCTGAAGACCAAGGGGTGAAGGGAGGGAGGGGAGAGACCCCAAGAAACCATGTTAAGAGCAGCAGGGAAGATGGGATGGAGGGGATCTATGTGGGAGGAAGGAAAGGGAAGGAAGAAAGAAAGAGCCCTGTCCGAGGGAAAGAGACAACCCTCAAATTCCCCCCCTCTCTCACACACACTCACCCCTCTCTGACATGCCTGGCTGGATTGCATTTTGCAGCAGCAAACTCCCTCCAGCTTCTGCCATGGAGGGCTGCTTCTCTTTTCTTTTTCTAGTTTGGGAGATGCTGATTTTTTTGTTTTTTTAAAAAAGCCAGCAGGAGGTTTTTGGAGGAGGAGGGTAGGAGGGGCTACAAAGCAGTGGCTCCTCCCGGCTGTCTCCTGGCTGTCTCCTTCCTCAAATAAGGAGGTCAGCACCCCCCCTTGTCCTTGCCCCCCCCCAATGCTGATTTGGCAGACTGTTTAAACTGGCTAGTCTGATTTTAGGAAGGAAGAAAATAATATTTCTCCTTCACTTCTGCCCTGCTGGCATTAGGCTGGCAAGGGCTTTTTAGATGTTACAGAGCCTTTGAGTTCAGAGCTCTCCCCAAATACCCATGAAATAGCTCTTATTCATCTAGCCTGCTTTTATAGTTTAGGCCTTGTTTTTCAGTGTTACAGTTTATTTTTTATTATTCTTTTATAAATGCAAATAAAATAAGGGTGGGAAAGGAAAAAAGGAGGGAGGAGGAAGGCAGGACTACCTAGGATATAGTTATGGGCCAGGGCAGAGGCAGGAATCAAGAAGCCCTCCAGAAATGCAGTTCCAATGTTGGCTTTTGTGACTTGCAGTGCAACAACATCTGGAGGGCCACATCCCCATACCTGAGCTAGGCATACATATGAATATAGGCTGACCATATATCCTTCCTCCACCTCCAAAAATCTGATGGAGCTTGTTAGTAAGACATGTTTATAAATAGCTATACAGTAGTGGTAAAATCCTCCAGCCATTGAATAATGGGTTGTGAATATATGGTTATATTTGGAATAGAAATATAAATTACAGTTGTTAGCATACCCTACAACCCCTATTTCATAACTGCACATATTGGACACTTTTTGAGGTCATGCTGACTGGACACTGTTTGGGGTCACTACTTCCTGTCACGGACACAGGAAGTAGACAGCTGGAGGAATGTCACACACAGAACAAGAAAATCCAGGGATTCTTCCAGCAGCTTGCAGCTACAGAATCGATTCGAAGCCCTTTCCCTTATCAAGGACAACGAGGAAGAACAGCATGGACAGACTTCAGGGGTAGAGCAGGGGACCTTGAGAGGACCACCGCAAGGAACAGCAGCTGCGAAGCCTCAGCGGAGGCGTGTGGTGGTGGTGGGGGACTCCTTGCTGAGGGGTACAGAAGCAGTGGTATGTGGGCCTGACAAGATGACTCGGGAGGTGTGTTGTCTCCCTGGGGCAAAGATCTGTGATGTGACTGAGAGGCTGACAAGACTCGTCAAGCCTACAGATCATTACCCCTTCCTTTTGGTCCATGTGGGAACCAATGATACTGCAAGGCACAGCTTTCCCAAGATCAGAAGAGATTATGAGGCCCTGGGGAGGAAGCTGAAAGAAATGAACGCACAGGTGGTCATCTCGTCTCTTCTGCCAGTTGAAGGGCATGGTCCAAGAAGGGAGAGGAAAATAGCCGACGTAAACAACTGGCTCCGTAGATGGTGTCGCCGGGAACAAATTGGATTCTTGGATCATGGACTGCGCTTCCATGCGGGGGGACTTCTGGCAAGAGATGGGGTGCATCTTACAACAGTTGGAAGAAACATTTTTGCCAACAGTCTCAAGAATTTGATCAGGAGGGCTTTAAACTGAGTCAAATGGGGGAGGGAGACAGTATTCTGGAAGGCAAAAGGGCTGGAGAAAATAGTCAAACTGTCATAGAGGGAACAAGGCGAACAGCGCAAGGACCCAACAGTGGGAGGCAAAAAAACTTGCACAGGGAGCAAGTAAAGGGAACACATGGTCTCAGATGTCTCTACACTAATGCACAGAGCATGGGAAATGAGCAAGATGAACTAGAACTCCTTGCACTACAAAACAAATATGATATAATAGGCGTTACTGAAACCTGGTGGGACGAGTCTCATGATTGGAATGTAGGAATAGAGGGGTATAACCTTTATAGGAGAAACAGGCCAAACAGGAAAGGAGGAGGAATAGCATTATATGTCAGGGATATTTACACCAGTGAAGTGATCCATGACATCAATACTGGAAGCCAGGTGGAGAGCATCTGGATAAAAATTAAAGGGGAGGGAAACAACAGGGATGTTATTGTGGGACTCTACTACAGACCCCCAAATCAGACGGAGGAATTGGATGTTGCCTTTCTAGAACAGATGAACATACATGCAGAAAGGAGAGATGTAGTAGTGATGGGTGACTTCAACTATCCTGATATTTGCTGGCAATCTAACTCAGCCAAAACTACAAGGTCTAGCAAATTCCTTACATGCCTGGAAGACAATTTCATGGTCCAAAAGGTGGAAGAGGCAACAAGGGGGTCAGCTATTTTAGATCTGATCCTAACCAACAGAGACGACCTTGTTAATGGGGTGCAAGTGGTGGGATCCTTAGGTGAGAGTGATCATGTTCTCCTGGAGTTTGTTATACAATGGAAAGGAGAAGCCAGGCATAGTCAGACACGCATTCTTGACTTTAGGAGAGCTGATTTCAATAAACTCAGGGAAGTACTGGGGATGATCCCATGGTCAAGAATACTAAAAGAGAAGGGACCTCAAGACGGATGGGACTTTCTCAAAAGGGAGATACTGAAGGCACAATTTCAAACAGTACCATTGAGGAAGAAAAATGGGAGGTGTCTCAAGAAACCAGGATGGATGACTAAAGAACTTTCAATGGAGCTAAGTTTTAAACGGAACATGTATAGGAAATGGAAAGGGGGGAAAATCACCAAAGAAGAATTCAAACAGATAGCGAACACATGTAGGAGTAAAGTCAGAAAAGCTAAAGCGCAGAATGAGCTCAGGCTTGCTAGGGAGGTTAAGAACAATAAAAAGGGTTTTTTTGGGTATGTCCGCAGCAAAAGGAGGAAGAAGGAAATGATAGGGCCACTACGTGGAGAAGATGGCAAAATGCTAACAGGGGACAGAGAAAAGGCAGAATTACTCAACACCTTCTTTGCCTCAGTGTTTTCAGAAAAGGAAAAGGAGGACCAACCTGAGGAGAATGGAACAGAGGACACAATAGGGGAAATCCAGCTCAAAATAAGTAAAGAGGTAGTACAGGAATACCTTCTTAATCTAAATGAATTTAAATCTCCAGGACCAGAAGAAATACATCCAAGAGTATTAAAAGAGCTGGCAAATATAATCTCAGAGCCATTGGCAATAATATTTGAGAACTCCTGGAGAACAGGAGAAGTCCCAGCAGACTGGAGGAGGGCAAACGTTGTTCCCATCTTCAAAAAGGGGAAAAAAGAGGATCCCAACAACTATCGTCCAGTTAGTCTGACATCAATACCAGGGAAGATTCTAGAACAGATCATTAAACAGAGAGTCTGTGAACATTTAGAAGGCAATGCCATAATCACAAAAAGTCAGCATGGGTTTCAGAGAAACAAGTCATGCCAGACTAATCTGATCTCTTTTTTTGATAAAGTTACCAGCTTGGTAGATGAAGGGAATGCTGTGGACATCGCATACCTTGATTTCAGTAAGGCCTTTGACAAGGTTCCCCATGACATTCTTGCAAACAAGCTTGTAGAATGTGGGCTAGACAAGTTAACTGTTCAATGGATTTGTAATTGGTTGACCGGCCGAACCCAAAGGGTGCTCAGCAGTGGCTCCTCTTCGTCTTGGAAAGATGTGACCAGTGGGGTGCCACAGGGTTCTGTCCTGGGCCCAGTGCTATTCAACATCTTTATCAATGACTTAGATGAGGGAATTAGGGGCATACTTATCAAATTTGCAGATGACACCAAATTGGGAGGAGTAGCTAATACCCTAGAGGACAGGATCAAAATTCAGAATGACCTGGATAGACTGGAGAGCTGGGCCAAAGCTAACAAAATGAAATTCAATATGGAGAAATGTAAAGTACTGCATTTAGGGCGGAAAAATGAAATGCATAAATATAGGATGGGAGAGACCTGGCTGAATGAGACTACGTGCGAAAGGGATCTAGGAGTCCTAGTAGACCACAAGTTGAACATGAGCCAACAGTGTGATGCGGCAGCTAAAAAGGCCAATGCAATTTTGGGCTGTATCAATAGAAGTATAGTGTCTAGATCAAGGGAAGTAATAGTGCCGCTCTATTCTGCCTTGGTCAGACCTCACTTAGAATACTGTGTCCAGTTCTGGGCACCACAATTCAGAAAGGATATTGACAAATTGGAGCGTGTCCAGAGAAGGGCAACTAAAATGGTGAAAGGTCTGGAAACAATGCCTTATGAGGAGAGACTTAGGGAGCTGGGTATGTTTAGCCTGGAAAAAAGACGGTTTAGAGGCGATATGATAGCCCTGTTTAAGTATTTGAAGGGATGTCACGCTGAGGATGGAGCAGGCTTGTTTTCTGCTGCTCCAGAGACTGGAACACGGAGCAATGGGTGCAAGCTCCAGGAACAGAGATTCCACCTCAACATTAGGAGGAACTTTTTGACAGTAAGAGCTGTTCGGCAGTGGAACGCACTCCCTCGGAGCGTGGTGGGGTCTCCTTCCTTGGAGGTCTTTAAACAGAGGCTGGATGGCCATCTGTCGGGGATGCTTTGATTGTGATTTCCTGCGTGGCAGGGGGGTTGGACTGGATGGCCCTCGTGGTCTCTTCCAACTCTGCAATTCTATGATTCTATGACCTGAAATGTGTCCAGAGTCATAATGGTGGGAAAACCCAGATAGGATTATGCAGAAATCCCAGTTCTTAATGGGTCTATGCTAATCCCTTCAAACATGCAATCAGTGACCATCCCTCACCCATACCCTATATAAATCTTTCCTATACACCCAACCTGACTAAACATTAAGAGGTTGTTGCAAATCCAATCAATATTTTGTCTCTCCAGAGCTAAGGCAATCAGCTCAGTTTTGGACCCTTTTGTCATGTGAGAAAGCCATCCAGGCTTTGTCGTAACCAATGAGCCCCTTCAAGATATGAAATAAAGTATAAATATCCATGTCCGAGCATAATCATCTGTGCCACAGACTGGACCCACCATTCTGTGGACTTTTTCAGACGTCTCAAAAACACCGCAAGCAGCCTCGTTGCGTTGCGAGGCTGCTGCACTGCAGGGCGTCGCTTTCGGACGACGCTCTCCCCTGCCAGTACTGTTGCGGTACCGCGGGGACATTTAAGCGTTATATTTCACCAGTTTTTAATCACGATCAACTTTCGTGCTTAAAAACCGGTGAAATATAATGCTCAAATGTCCCCGTGGTACCGCAACAGTACCGGCAGGGGAGAGCGTCATCCGAAAGTGACGCCCTGCAGCGCAGAAGCCTCGCAATGTGACGAGGCTGCTCGCGGTGTATTTGAGACGTCCGAAAAAGTCCTGTGTGTCACCTCATCACTCTTTCTCAATGGACTGGATTCCCCTGTGCCACCCTCAAACTCTGTCTGAGTCCTCAGTGTGGACCTCTTTCTCTGAGACTGGTAACTATCACCCTTATCTCTGTCCAACCCTTCCTGCCTTTCTCTTCAACAGCCTTGTATGGTTCTTAAGAATGTACGTTCTTGTATGTTACCCTATCCTCTTTGATAATTCAAATAAAATACTTCGTTTAATTTTAACTGGAATGCTGTCTACAGTTAGTACTGGTGGAAAGAGCCCTGAAATAACTCTCCTGTGGCAGGCCTCCTTTTTGAGCTACAATTACTCCAGGCCCTGTTTACATAGCAAAATATTTCCTTGAATAAATTGCTAAGTTTCCTAATTGTTCCCACACATTGTGCCACAGTATCGCCTCATTCAGACGGGTGGGGGGGAGACTCAAAAACTCAAAAGTAGCATGATAGGGGATTTCGCTACTTTTCCTGACTTTTTTGAAAAGTAGTGTGACTTAGCACACTTTTGATTGTGTGAACTACCATTTTGCAAAGGTCTGTGTGAATTACCAGCAATCTTTCCGATATAGTCACAGCAGAGCTTTGCCGTGATTGGTTGAACTCACCAGGGAGGAGTTTGGACTGACCAGGAGGGGGTGGAGGAGCCACAGATGAAAAGATACATACACTGTTGTTTCCAGCCAAGGACAAGACTGAGTGAGTGCTATACCCATCCCAATCTCCCAGCCGTCTCTTGCTTGGCTGCTCCGTGTGTGTGTGTGTGTCTTCATTCCCTTGCCCTGCTGAGATCCCATTTCTGTGTGTCAGAAGAGAGGGGGGAGAGTGGGTGAGGGGAAGGGGGGCTTGCCGAGCTGACACTTCCTGTTAAAGGAATAAAAATTAGCAGGCATTCTCTCTTTCCCTCCCTCCCTTGCAGCTCCTCAGTATCTTCCTGCTTGGCTGCTGCCAGCTGAAGAATCCCCAGCTAGCCTTTTCCCACCTGTGTGTGTGTGTGTTTGTTCATTCCCTCACCCTGCTGAGACGTTTCTGTGTGTGAGGAGAGGGGCGTGAGGGGAAGGGGGGCTTGCTGGGCTGACACTCCCTGCTAAAGGAATAAAAATTAGCAGGCATTCCTCTGGTAATCAGAGGGAAAGGTGCCAGCACTTTCTCTCTCTCTCTCTTCCCCCAGATGTGCTTGGGAGGCCATGTCCCCCCACCTCAGTCTGTCTGTGAATTACAAAGCAGCAAAAAGTGGAAAACTAAACCGATAGACCAATTTAGCAGTAAATCATGTGAACTATGCAGCACTGGTGCGAAACTGTGATAAAGTGCAAATTATCACAATAAAAACTGCTGTGTAACTGAGCCCCCAAACTTCAAGGAGATGCTCTTAGGGTAACGTAGTTTAAAAATACATTTTTCATGTACCTTACCAAGCAGGTGAAACTTTAGGACTCAATAGAAATACAGTTGAACAGAGGAATACATAAATACTAAGTCCTGCCAGACTTTGAGTTTGGTGGTGGCATGCAGCATAAATCTGGCTCTTGATGAAAAATAAATCCAAATAAACTGAAGAATCAATCTGAGCACTGTTGACACCCCCAGTTTCCTGGGCCAATCTGTCATTATCCAGTGCTTACAGTTCCTGCCACAATGTCAAACTAAACCTCACAGCTGTTTCTTTGAAAAACTAAAGATTTGTTCGGGTAGCAAGCCATTTCTTCTTTCCTGTTTTCATTAATTTCAAAGTAAAGATCAATATTTTTCTTTCTTATGACACAAGCCTATGCATCACACTTTGGAGAAATTAAAATGCCGTAAATGATTTTCTAAGTCACCAATCAAAATAGAGGAAAAAATGGAATTCTGTCATAAAACAAGTCACTCTTATTATAAAGCTTCTAGATTAGCTATCACACCATGGAAAAGATTGGAAGTGTCTCCCTAGAAAGAATTATAAAGGATTAGGATCATCCTACGTATATTTCTTGGAAAGACAGAAGGTGTGGTGTGGATTTTTTTAAGTGACCCAAGATGGTCAATCACCTTCTAAGAAATATATTTATTTTTTCCTCTGGCTTGCCCTCAACATTTCAGTTGAAGGTGAATAATATGAAGCATCTGTCATGAAGACATGATAAAGGTTTAAATTTAAGGACACTATCTTGTGGATAGTGTATCTTGTTGCTGAACACCTTGGCTCCAGAAACTTTCAGTCTTCTGGGAGAAAAGCAAAAGTTTAGACATACAGGGTGTAGTGAGTTGCACCATACACAGGCTATTTTTCTTTAGGAGAGATGTGGTAGGAGAGATGTGGGCATGGGTCAAATTTGTCTACTTGCCCCATCTGTGGGCCACATTTCTTGCTTTGTTGGTGACATAGCGATAACATACCAAAAGTGATTTGTGTCACTTCCAGTTTCTCTTTCATCCACTTTGCAGCACAAACTCAAGATTTATCTGGATTTTACAGAGGTTGTGGGGTGGCGAAGAAACAGACTGCTGAATTTACATGTGATTTGGACAATTTCCATCGCAAAAATGCTCCTCCCCCCACATTAATGGAGTGTCTGAAGGCATGGGGAAAGTGCCAGAGGGATTCTGGGAGTGCAAAAGTGGAGTTCAGGGGCCATGTGCAGCCCCACAAGCTGTAGCTTCCCCACTCCAGCTTTAAGAATGTGCAAGAGGAGCAACTTAAGCTCATTCTCAAAGAAGTGTGAGAATGTGCAGAAATCTTTTCAACTCAGGAGTGGGCAACTTTGGACTTTATCAGAACACCCCCTTAAACCCGTTATTTTGCCAGCATAACTTCTGCTGTTTTTATGCTGGCAAAAGAACTCTCCATGCCATGCTTACCTCCTATCTGTGCTAAAGGCTTCCCTCACAATGAATGAGGAGTGAATGGAACTCCATTGACTTCTTCCATTGAAATCACATGGATTCTCGTAAGAATACATAGCATGGGAAATTCAAAATAAAAACTAAAATAACAAAGTTAAAGTTTTAAAAAGCACATAAACACACTATAAAAGTCCCAGGTAAACTGGAGAGGGTCATAAAAAGTGTGTCACCTACGTGGATGTCACAATCTCATCTGGAAGTATTCTCACTGGACCAGCCATTGACACTGCATTCACATGAATACAATGGCACACGGATTCAAACACCAGCAATGCCAGCAGAAAAGTGCCACAGGGATCAATTGATGGCTTGGGCCATCAATAAAATAGGATGGGTTTTGGACTGGACATGATCACGAAAGGTCAACGTTGTCTGGTACGTGCACCCTTTCATGGTCATTAGGTGTCCTTATGATGCCGGTATTTGGATGGTCTGATAAATTCCTTTGACAGGCCTGGGGGCCTCTTTTTTCTCTTGTGTGGGCTTGGGGTGCCTCCATATACTGTCAAACATGCCTCCACTAAAGGAAAAGGAAAATAAAAACCAAAACCAGAAATGATCTTTCTTGGAAGGGCCTACAAGGCTGATTAATTAACATTAAGAAAAGAAAAGGTCTATGCCTAAGGCACAGCTTCTCACTACTGACAAGCACAGTGATACACATTAATATTAATTAAACTTCTTTAAATATGCACCAAATATGCAAATGACCCTCCATTTGCACTTTGAACACTCCACCTGACCTCTTTTGATCCGAAGAGGAAAAGAACTCCCATGGAGTTCTCAAATTTTAGTTTAGAAGTTTCCCTCTGTCCCTGGTAGAAGTAACCAAATAATTATGAGTCCTGTCGGAATGCTGTGCATATATTTATCTTTTGTTGTTGTTGTGTTCCTTCAAGTTGTCTCCGTCTTATGGAGACCCTAAGGCGAACCTAACACAGGCTTTTCTCGGCAAGATGTGTCAGAGGGGGTTTCCTTTGCTTTTCTCTAAGGCTGAGAGTAAGTTTCCATGGCCAAATAGGGTTTCAAACCCTGGTCTCCAGAGTTGTAGTCCAATCCTTAAACCACTACACCATGCTGGCTCTCCTACTTGTCTCACATATTTCTGTAACAAAACTTTTTTATGATTCTATTCTCTAGGTGATTGTCTATTGCCTTTCCTCCAACTGGGCACACTAATTCTTGCTGTGGTGCATTGTGACTTTTGGTCAAAAATCCTTGGCAACTATCATTATAATACATGGATAGGATTAGACAAGTGCAGACATGGGTACATAGTAATAGCAACTAAGACCAGCATGGTCTAGTACACACATCATTTGTCATGTTGCAAATGTATGTGGGTTTGCATATTGGAGGAAGACAGCAGAGTTACATGTCATAGCTCTTCCTGGGGTGTATCACTCCAGATGATTGGTAATTGACTGCCTTTTTGAATAATCCTCCATGAAAAAAAACAAAACCTTTGAGTATAAAAAACGGTCATGTTAGAAAAAATTGTGTTCTGGTGCAACTTTCTTCTCAAAGTGCCAAGTTTTAACGTGTAGAGACTATTTGCACAGGTAGGAATTAAAAATATGATCCCAGCAGGATCATATGCACACATGATTCACCAGGTCATAGTTTAGGAGATTATCAGACGCATCTAAAAAGTACCTTAGCAGAACGCCAGGACGATGTTTCTGTCCCATGAATGGGACCTGGTTTCAGACATCCTCATCCTCATTGCATTCTGCTCCTATTCTGCAGCCGTGAGTAAGGTGTCGCTTTTCATTGACGGGGAGGTCATGTTAATGCAAAGCGATGTCTTACTAAACACTGCATCACAGGAGCAGAACATGATGAGGATGACGTCATCTGAAATGAGGTCCCATTCACAGGACAGTAATGTCATCCTGGCGTTCTCCTAAGGTACTTTTTGCTGCATCTGATAATCTCCTTAGTGTGTACTTGAAAATATTCCAGGATGACCACCATACTATCTCCAATACTATAGTATGGAGACTTTCACATGCGGAAAGTAATCCCCGGGGAAATCAGGACAGAAACAGGGCTGTTCCAGTTGCAGCACCCCATTTCACACACACCCTTCCTTCTCCTGATCGCCTGCTGTCCTCCTTCCATGCTGCTTCCATTTCCCTCCTGCTATGTTTTACTAATGAAAGTTCTTGGTTAGTAAAAAATTGCAGAACATAGTGGGAGGGAAATGGAAGCAGCACGGAGGGAGGATGACGGGAGATCCGGAGAAGGAAGGGGGCATGTGAAACTGGGTGCTGCAACTGGAACAGCCCCGTTTCTCTCCCGATCTCCCCGAGGATTGCTTTCCCCATGTGAAAATCTCCTGTGTGTTTACACATATACTATACAATCTCTCTCTGTTTATATTTTACTACCTTGAGGGAAAAGTCTCTTGTGGCCAATCTGCGATTATTAGACCTGAAAACAGAGCTAGGATGTTGAACCCAAGGTTGTCACACATGCTGTTTATCCAGAGAGTGTGTGGTGCAAGGTTCAACATGTGCTGACAAGACCTTGCCAAAATCTACAACTTTCTTTGTGAATTAATCAGAAGAAACTTTAGGTTTTAAAAATGTGAATGTTGGAGAAAGTGAAAATGAAAGATTTGGCCATCTAGGCAGAGAGTTCTGAGTGCTTAGTACTTAAAAAAGTGGTTTTGAATCCCCGAATATTCAACTATGCCTGGAATCTTGTCAGACAGTCCCAACTAGAGTAGATTTGTTGAATCAATTGTTGGTGAATCACAATGTAGATAAATCTAGTGGATACAATGGCTCTGTTCTAGTCAGGTCTTACAATTGGATTTAGGCTTATGTTTGTGCTGCAGAGTTAGGGTTGTCACCTATTTCCCCCCTAACTGGTTACCTATCATTAATAGCTATAGTTCATAAATATATTACACCACAAAACTGATACACTACCTATTTGAGATATGCTCATGAGTGCAACTGCAATTTTTTTTTAAACAGAAAACTTTTATGCCACACCACAAACTGCATTTAATTGAAAATGCAAATTGCCATACAGAAAGAAATACAATATTTGGGAACCACAAGCCCCCACCCTACTTCTTTTGGAACAGGTTTCATTCTAGCTCTTATAATTCTCTTCCCCCCCCTCCCTCTGGTTATTTATGGCTTTCCCTTCCCAATGCAAAGTGGGGGGGGGAATCCAATCTGCTGCTTTTTAATCAATATTCATTCTCCTTAGTAAGTTCCCAACTGTTGTTACCAACTGATGTCTTCTGTTAATCAGCAGGGAAAGTTGAAACATCATGGTACATTTTAAAAAGAATGAGCAAAAGTGGGGGTGAGGAATCTTTTTACACACATATGGATCTGTTGTTTGGACAGATTTATATAAATGCAATATAGCAACAAACTTCCAAATTGTGACAAACTTACAGTGAGTCACAACAAGCAACCACTCAGTACAAAATATTGAATTAAATTGGAAATGATTCAGTGAAAATATTATTCAGAGTAGGCAATTACTGAGTGAAGATATTATCCATTGCAGACAATTACTCAGTAAAAATATTACTGAGAGTGGGCAAATATTCAATCAAACATTTGACAAGGACAGCAATTATTCAGTAAACATTCATAATTGTACCCAATGGAGCACACTTGTCATAACAGTGCAAATAATTAGCAGGCTCAAAAGATACTGCAGTGGCTGTCCAGATTTTAGACAATTTATGCAGCAGCTAAATGCCAAGGGACAATCCAAAACTATTGCATCAGAAACTTTTAAAAAATTCTTTAAAAATATATAACAAGTTCAAAAATGAAAAATTAATCTCCATCTGCCTCATGGAAGGAATAGGGGCAGCTATCAGGGAGCCAAAGGTGAGTGGAATCAAACCTATTTCCATGCATGTATCCTTCCCTGGTTTCTAGATGAGGAAAGGGTAGTGTACTGGAAAGGATGAGCAGTCAACCTGTGCTTTAGCATCAGGGCTGGCCCTAACACTGGGCAGACTGAAGCAGCTTGTTCAAACATCACATGCAGTGGCAGTGGCAGCCCCAGCTATTCCTCGAGCACCTTGTCCATTCCTCTCTCCTGGGGGGAATCCAGATGACACAAATAATCCAGGTTAAAACTGGATTATTTCCATGGCTCCTTCCTATGGAATCCTGGGATTTGTAGTTTTACAAGGTCTTTAGCCTTCTCTGACAAAGAGTGCTGGTGCCTCACCAAGCTACTAATCCCATGATTCCATAGGAAGGAGCCTTGCAAATAATCCAGTTTCAACCTGGATTATTTATCTACTGTGGATGCTCCCTTGGTAACTGCTGCATGTGCCATACAACCTCTCCTGCACTCCCTAAAGTGGCCTGGTGCCCTCACATGTGGTAGAAAATCCTTTCCCAGTGCCATTGTTAAAGTAAGTTTCAATTACTAGTCTAGTTGGCTTGTGTATATGGAACTTGTCTTCTGCCAAAAGCTTGGAAGTTACTAATTATAGCTAGCTACTTATTTGTAATTAATTCCTTTCCTCAATAATGAAGCTATAACCACATTACATTATGGACTTTTTCAGATGAGGTTTTATACGCTAGCAGCCTCATCCCCGTTGCAAGGCTGCTGTGCTGCAGGACGTCCCTTTCGGATGACGCTCTCTCCTGCTGATCCTCTGCCGATACTGTTGCGTAACCGCAGGGACGCTGCAGTGTTATATTTGGCGGTTTTCTAATCACAAAAGTTGATCGTGATTAGGAAACTGCCAAATATAACGCTGCAGCGTCCCCGCGGTTACGCAACAGTATCAGCAGGGGAGAGAGTCATCCGAAAGGGACGCCCTGCAGCGCAACAGCCTTGCAATGGGGACGAGGCTGCTAGTGTTATAAAACCCCATTCGAAAAAGTCCTATGATTGTAACCACATTACATTATGATTAATGAGAGGCAACACTTTGTGCTGTAACTGTTTTAAGTTATAATGATAGGGAGTTGTGTCACTAAATGGTGAAGGAGAAACATAATGTGGTTCAAATGCTGGCTCGTTCAGCTGCTTCATCCTCTGTCATCGGTTGAGACAAGGTGAATGGGAAGAAAGTAGGCTGTATACCATAGACCATCAGCTTGTAGCATTCAGATTTTTGAAAAACATAATTAATGAAAAATGATGAGAAATAGTGGAAGGGGAAGAGTTAATTTTTAAATTACAACTATAATAGTAACTAACTACTTTTGAGCTTGGAATTATACTTGTACCCAATTACTTAACTTTTTTTATTTTATTTTTTTATTTATTTATACCCCGCTCTTCAGCCAGAAGGCTATCAGAGCGGCTTACAAATTGTTTTAAGCAATAGCTATTTACACATCTACACTGCATTAAACACATCTACACTGCATTAAACAGTTTCCAATGTGTGTTAGCTAATTGCCCCCACAAGCTGGGTACTCAGTTTACTGACCTACAAAAGGATGGAAGGCTGAGTGAACCTTGGAGCCTGCTGGAATCAAACTTGCAATGTGGTGACTTGCAGTACTGGCATTTAACTACTGCGCCACCAGGGCTCTGTGTTAGGCAACAAAATGTTTTGGAAAGGACCTAAGATCCCTTACTAGAAACAAAGCTGCTCAATTATACTATTTGCCAGAGAACACAATCTCTTAGGGCAGTGGTTCTCAACCTGCGGGTCCCCAGATGTTGTTGGACTACAGTTCCCAGGAGGCCTCTGAGGTCTCCCCTTGACAGCCAGGTGGTCCTCCCAGTCATTAGTGAGGCTGTAGGATTGAACTCACAGCCTCACTAATGACTGGGAGGACCACCTGGCTGTCAAGGGGAGACCTCAGAGGCCTCCTGGGAACTGTAGTCCAACAACATCTGGGGACCCACAGGTTGAGAACCACTGTCTTAGGGGTTTACCACACTTCAGAGAAAAGTAGCAGTGCAGCAGGAAGGTTCTGTCTTCCATGCTGCCTTATTGCATGATGTTGACATTCTTCCAGCGTTCTTTTGTTCCAGTCTCATGGGGGACCGAGGTAAAGATGCATCTTTTTGCTAAAGGGTTTTTCTGGTTAGCAGAAAGATGTGGTTTTACCTCAGTCCCCACAGGACTGGAACAAAAGAATGACAACATCATGTGGTAAGGCAGCGTGGAAGACAGAACGTTCCTGATCCCCTGGTGATTTTCTTTGGAGTGTTGTAAACCCCTTAGATTCTTTGTTACTTCATAAGAGCAATGTTGGAAGTTTTTAAAGAGGAAGCCATCCTGGTCCATAGGGAGTGGAGGTTGTGCCCATGACTAAAACACATCCATTAGAGCATTTATAGAAAGCATTTATCCATGCAATTGGATGCATATTCTAATGAACACTAATAGGTTGGGATGGAGCATTCAGTATTCATATTGCTATCATTTTTTTTAGTCAAAATGGCTGAGAGTTCGATGCAAATAGCAGTTTTGTCTTAATTCTCTGGAATGTCTACATTTTTGTGTTCAAATTCATTTTTGACATCAATCTATCTGTCACATGTATTGTTTTACAGATGTAATAAAAATGTTAAAAAAATTTTGCTTCTTATTTCTGGTTTTTTATTTGTTATTGCTTATTACTTCCTTCTTTGTTGTGTTGGCTCAGTGATGAATCAGTTTCATTTATGTTCCTTCACTGTAGAATTCATTTGACAAAACTCATTTTTCTTTCTTGTCAAAGGAACAGACCACTCTGTCCTCAAGATTTCTTAATCAATGAAAGCTCTCATTCCATTTCATCCCTGTGTCTGTTCTGTTCTTTTCCACAGTGTTGCTTCTTAGTTCAGGAATTTTCAGTCTGTTTTCCTGAACTTTCCTAAAGAAAAATTTTGACAATTATTAAACTATGCTAGAATAAGGCCAAAATGATATATGCAAGTTAGGGATTACATCACTATATTGCTTCCCAGCACATCCAAGCTAGTTCAAGCCATCATTAGCTGAATAGGGGACAGTATATGCATTTACTACCAAATAGGGACAAGCTAAAGAGGTCAGTCCTACAACTTGACTACACGTTGGGGGGGGGGCGGGCGGGTTCCAAATGAAATTGGGACTACTTTGGCCCAGAACTGCAGTGCATGAATTCGGGCTACTCTGGCTTCAACTTAAATGCCACATCTGCCAAAGCTGGAATCTGCATTTGGTTTTTACTAAAGCTGTTACTCATGCTTGACTCTGAGCTCTGGGGAAAGCAAAGCACCAGTGGTAGTCACCCTCTCTGGGTAGCTAGACTCATGATCGTGGGGTGGATGCTTGTTCTGGCTTACAAGAAAGTGGCTACCACTGGCTCTTTGCTTTTTCAGGAGCTCAGAAAGGCAATTGTGCACCAGAAAAGCAAAGCTGCAGTAGTAGCCACTCGCTCTGAATCCAGAATGGGTGGCTAGCCTTGTGATAGTGGAGCTTGCTGAATGTTCTGACCTCAGAGAGAGCGACTACTGCTGGTCTTCTGTCTCTGGAATTCGAAGTGGTGCCAAGGAGGGGGCGGGGAAATGGTGGCACCTCAGGCAGTGCTTGTTCTTCCTCTCCTCACCCCCCCATCCTGAATCCAGTGTGGGTGGAGTGTACATGGCAGTTTTCTCCACAATTTCCAGCAAACTCCAGAGAAAACTGTGGGTTTTCTAAAACCTGGATTAAGGGAGTATTCCCCAAGTCTGGCCTATGTCTTCTGGACATGCCTTGCCTCTGACCCTCGGGTTCTGGTTCTCTGTCTCTCTGCCTGCCAATGTAGAGCTGTACATTGTATGTTACTATTGCACCAGATTTGGGGAAAAGGCTGCACATCATGTGGCATTATCAGGCCAGATTTGGAGGGTGGGATTTGGCATTTTTCATCGGCATAAACAAGCTCATAGAAACACAGAATCATAGAATTGGAAGGGATTGCAAGAGGCATCTACTCCAACCCCCCAAAAGGCCTCAACAAAATAAATCTCCCTCTTATTAATAAGTTTTTTTGGGGCAGGGGGACTGTGAAATGTACTGGAAATGTTTCCCATTCGGAATAAGGATAGGAAAGACTGGACAATTAAAAAAAAAATGACAATGGTGTCACTGGGATTTTATGATCCTCTCTTTACTGTCTGGAAACTTCCTGGCATAAGGGCACCTGCAGGAATTTTTACAGGTGGACCATAGCTCTACATATAGTGGCATGTAAGCACAATTTATCTATGCAACACATATGTTTATTTTAACATCATATTCAATGGCATTTAGAAGCCTACAACCAGTGTCAGGGAAAGCTATAGAATGTGGATCTGATAGCAGTTGTACTGATCACAAGGTGGCTGTGGGACTTACCCCTGTTGGCTGGATTAGCGGGGCTGGTGGGGTCCCCCAGCCTTCATCCCTCCTGTGTGGTTGGGATGGAGCAGCATGGGTATCACCATGCTGCCTGTCCTCTTCCCAGAGTGCTTTGCCAGCCAGGTAAGGGGACTGGGCAATACACAATCTGAAGTCTGGACTCCAGCCAGGCTCCCTCTCCCAGATTGGCTGTTTCAAAAACAAGTGGCCAATCGGGAGCGAGCAGGTGCCTTGCCCTCTGATTGGCTGTGGGGGCAGTGCCTGCTGCTGTGTGCAGCAGGTTTTCCTTCTGGTCCAGCGGTCGGGTATAAATCCCCAACCACACCGCTGGACCAGTCAGTGGCTTGCCAGGAGATGAAGAAGCCTCCACCTTTCAATGTCTCATTATTTGACAATTCACTCTCAACATTTGCAAATTAAGGGCAAGTTCCATTCATTCCACAAGGAATCCACTCTTTTGACAGTTCTTGCCTACAGAGGCTTGATTGGGACTGGCCAGGCATATCTGCACTGTTTGCAAAGTGAGCTGTGATGGGAGGGAAAGGTACCAAGCCAACTTAGAGACTTTACAAGCAGTGCAGATGCAGGTGAGTGGAGGCGCTCATGGGTGTGCACTGTCAGGATCTGCCTTTCCCTGCAGGACTGGGCCCCTGGCTGCTAAAGCCAACTCTGCCTCTCTATGCAGGACTGGGCCCTGGTTGTGGAAAGTTTTGAAGGAACCAGGGCCAAGCTGTTAGGCACAGCCAGCTGTGCTTATGTGGCACCCCTGGAGCAGCCAGGGGAACTGCTATTTAAGAGCAGCATTCTCCCTTCAGTCTTTGCCACACCAACATGGTCATCTGTGTTGTTTGTAGCTGCTCCTTGTTCTTGGACCTTGTCTTGAACTGCTACTTGTGTTTGGACCTTTGTTTTTTTCTTGGACCTGCCTCTGTCCCTCTGGAGGGAAGATCTATAGAGAGAATGCACTCAATAGAGATTACATTTTGGTGAAATATATTCAGGTAATATATTCAGGTAGACATAGAGGTGAGTTTGTATGGTTTAAAATAATTAACATAAAATTATATATAATTTAAAATATATATAATACTATTAATTTAAAATATATTTAGTATAGTACGCGCACTATATAAAAATACTATTCATTTACTTTGCAAAAACCTACTTGAAGCAGCAACAGATTGCTCCTTCCTAAACATAGTTAAAGTATAAAGGTGAGCCCATTGGTTGCACCTAGAGTTTATATAATAGTCAATAATATACATACTTAAGATTAAAATTATTTTTCTTTATAGAAATTGTTGAAAACATATTTATATAAGATTTATGAAAATTGTTACTTTCATGAGGTCAGCCCAGCATTTTTTTCCTCAATAAACAATTATAGTAAAAATGGTATTTTATCTGATATAGTACATTGTTCAGTTGTAACAACATACAGTATTTATTTTAGATACACACTGAAGAAGTGACCATGAAACAACATAGAGAATCTCTGGAGAAAAGTTGTTTTTGTATCAGTTTAAGTGCATATATTGTTTTACATTGTATATCAAATTGAGTTGATTGACTACATTGTATTATTGCATACCCTCCTTTGTATTCTTGTGCAACAAATAGAATTTTGATATCTGTATAAACAGGATTTAATTTTCATTATATACATATACAGAGTTGCCCCTCGACATTCGCGGCTTTCACATTCGCGGTTTTGATTATTCGCAGTTTAGCCCCAGCCCCTTAGAGAAGGCTGCCGAGAGGTGGGGCAACCTCCTGCCTGCACCTTCTCCGGCCTTCCAGAGGTGGCTCTGGGCTGCAAAGCCCCGGAGTCTGCTCAGGAAGGCTGGGGGGTGGGGTGGGCAGGCTCCCTCCCTCCCTCCGACTTTCCCGGCCTTCTTAAAGGGACCCCGAGGCTTCTAAGACCCGGAGTCCCCTCAGGAAGGCCAGGGAGAGGCTGGGCAGCTTCCCTCCCACCCACCTGCTGCCTTCCCCGGCCTTCCTAAGTGGGCTCAGGGGCTCCAAACCCCTGAGTCTGCTCAGAAAGCCTCCTCCCTGCCCGCCCGCTGCCTTCCCCGGCCTTCCTGAGAGGACTCCAAGGCTTCTAAGCCCTGGAGTCCACTCAGGAAGGCTGGGGAGAGGAAGGCAGACACCCACCCGCTGCCTTCCCCGGCCTTTTTAAGCGGACTCCGGGGCTCCAAAGCCCCGGTGTCCGCTTTGGAAGGCCGGAGAGAGGCAGCGCAGCCTCCTCCCCACCCACACACTGCCTTCCCTGGCCTTTCTCAGTGGGGTCCGGGGTTTTGGAGCCCTGGAGCCTGCTGAGAAAGGCCAGGGAGAGGCAGCACAGTCTTCTCCCCACCCGCCCACCCGCCCACCCACCCACTGTTCTCCCTGGCCTTCCAAAGTGGGCGCCAGGGCTCCAAAGCCCCAGCGCTTGCTTCGGAATGCCAGAGGGTGGCAGCGCAGCCTCCTCCCCACCCGCCTGGCCACCCACCCGCCCGCTGCTCCCCCCGGCCTTTTGAAGCGGGCGCCGGGGCTCCAAAGCCCCAGCGCTCGCTTCGGAAGGCCGGGGGGTGGCAGCGCAGCCTCCTTCCCACCCTCCTGGCCACCTGCCTGCCTGCCCGCCAGCTGCTCCCCCCGGCCTTCTGAAGCGGGCACCGGGGCTCCAAAGCCCCAGCGCTCGCTTCGGAAGGCCAGGGGGAGCCAGCGCAGCCTCCTCCCCACTCGCCTGGCCACCCGCCCGCCCGCCCACTGCTCCCCCCGGCCTTCCGAAGCATCTGTAGTACTCCTATTGGCTCTGAAGCCAATAGGAGGAACTAATCCTCCAATAGGAGGAACTTCTGCAATAGCAGGAACTAATCTGTTCATGATTATCCTTGCAAGGATTTTTCCAGCAATAGAGAGCAGTGTATACCTTGATAGTTTGAGCAATTGGATTTTGCTCCTTTTTTCTTGTACAGGGTGATGATGACTGCATCTCGGAGATCTGATGGAAGTTCCCCTTTTTTCGCAGCAATTCACAAAGAGTTCATAGAATTTATCATGGAGTGCATGACCTCCGTGTTTCCAAACTTCAGGTGGGATTTCATCAATCCCAGCTGCCTTGCCGTTTTTCATCTGCTGTATGGCCTTAAGGGTCTCTTCATATGTATCATACGTTGGATTGCTGAGCCTTGAACTACTCGGTTGGCACTAAAGAGACTTTGAAAATGTTCAGACTGTCGATTCAGGATGGAGGCTTTATCAATAATTAATGTTTGACCATCTGTACTGTATAAGGAGCTTTGGACCTGATAAGTAGGTCCAAATACTGCTTTAAAAGCTTCATAAAATCCTCTAAGATCACCCAGATCTGCACAGCATTGTGTATTTTCTGCTATATTGATCCACCACTTGTTCTGCATGTCTCGCAGTTTTTGTTGAAGTTTACTACATGAGAGACGAGATGCTCATGGAAGTTGCCCATGATTAAAATATGGCTCTGCGGCTTCCGAAACTTCACGGAACTGAAACAGATGCTTTCGGGAGAGGGACGGCGGCGTCCGAAAACGACCCCCTGCCGCGCATAAAAGTGATATTGAAGATCTATACACGGCTTGTTCCATGAATTAGAAGAAACGCCTTTTTCATGGCTGGGGCATGCTCTAACCATGCCAAGATGATGACATCATTAAATTGTGGATCTATACACGGCTTGTTCCATGAATTAGAAGAAACGCCTTTTTCATGGCTGGGGCATGCTCTAACCATGCCAAGATGATGACATCATTAAATTGTGGGACCCTTTTGTGCTTCTGTGATGTTGTAATCCTGTGACTTTTGCCACGTCTAATAATGTCCTGAGACTATTGTACTTTGGACATAACATGAAAGGACATGACTTCTTAGAAAATACAATAATGTTTGATAACACAGAGGACAGTAGGAGAAGAGGAAGACCACATTACAGATGGATGGACTCAAGGAAGCCACATGGCCTTGACACTGCAAGACCTGAGCATGGCTCTTAATGACAGGGTGACTTGGAGGTCTCTCATTCATGGGCTCACCATAAATTGAGCCTGATTTGACAGCAATTACCCACAACAAATTATAGATCCTGCAATCTAAGCTGTCTCCCCTAAGTGTCCAATAATTTTTGAGCTTATTTTTGAGCTTACCCACTTATTCATCTCCCATCCTGGGGCAGAACAGACTTCATCTCTGTCGCCACAGGTCTTCAGTGCAAATGTACTAATTTCCACTGAACCCCCATGATATCTGTAGAAAAGTTGAATGAGATTCTTATACGGCATTAGAAGAGACTTTCTTCCAGAGGACTTCAGTGCTCAGTGAAAATTACAATATCCTAAGTGGAAGAAGGAAAATAGACTGGGGAGCAGGGAACTGCTATGGAAGGACCCTAGTTTTTTTCCCCCCTATATTGGAATGTTTTTAAATACATTGATTTTTTTTTAAAAAAAAGAACAGAGGTTGCATTCTTATGAGAGACCATTAAAAACATTGTTAGATGCCACTGAAAATTTAAACTGCCAAAAGTTCAATTACACATTCATATCTACTATCACTTGGAGTAATGAAATCACTTACCACAAGAATAGTTCAATTACAATCAATAATAGCCACGCAGACTTTAATACTCCAATACCCAATGACATTTTAATGGGACAAGCCAATGAATATTAATTGCAATATAGAGGTCTTCTAATAGAAAAGGAATACCAATATTAACCTTTCTACTTCATAAAAATGTGAGGACTGATTTTCATGTTACTTGACAAGCAACAGTACAAGTAAATTTAGAGATAGGCTGATTACAATTTGAAGAGGAACAAAGATTACAATGACACCAGAGGAATAAAGAACAGTAATTGCTTCATTAGTAGGTCTCATATTTATCCCAACTTTTTTTTTAGATGATGAAGCTGAAAAATTACAAAACAGCAGCCAAATGAAATTTATGTTGGGCAGCAACAATACCAAATTTGCACCAAATAAATTCTGAAACTAAAGTAGCTGATGCTTTGCTTGGTTTGTGGACCAGCTTTTGTTGACAAACTGATACTGGAGGACTGGAAAGCTAACAATAACAACAAC
This sequence comes from Gambelia wislizenii, assembly GCA_030847615.1. NCBI lineage: Eukaryota > Metazoa > Chordata > Lepidosauria > Squamata > Crotaphytidae > Gambelia > Gambelia wislizenii. Next base: position 254,766,165 of record JAUMIR010000004.1, read on the forward strand.
AACAATAATAGTAATAATAATAACTTTATTTTTGTACCCCACCTTTTGCCTATTATGCTATCAAGGTGGCTCACAACAATTGAATATAAAACAAACAAATCCTAACAACAGTAATAACTTAAAACAATTTACCCTCCTTAAAATTACATATAATAGTACATATATTTAAAATAACTGGCAAATTCACCAGTGACATAAAATAACTACGCTAAGACGTTAAAACTATAATATCAAAACATAAAGACATAACAACATAAACATAAAAACATAAAAAGAGGGAGAAGCATCCATTAAAAATGGTCTGTTCTATTCAAGAAAGGCCTGCTGGAAGAGATCCGTTTTAATGGCTTTTTTGAAATTTTCCAAGCTGGTTGCTTGACGGATCTCCTCCAGCAGGGCATTCCATAGTCTGGGAGCAGCAATAGAAAAGATCTCTGGGAGGTTGTTGTTAATCTAGATCTCATTGGTTGCAATAGAGCCCTCCCAGAAGATCTAAGGGTGTGGGGTGGATTATATGGGAGGAGGCGATCCCTTATGTAGGTTGGACCTAGGCCATGTAGGGATTTATATGTCATTACCAACACCTTATACTGTGCTCGGAAACTGATAGGCAGACAGTGAAGGGATTTCAAGATTGGAGTGATATGCTCCCTAACGATCCAAACTGACTATCAAACTGCTAGTTTTAATCAAAACATCTCAATTAAAACTTAAATATATGCACCATTTTGTAATGAGAACTATAAGGTGTACAGTCAGCCCTCTGTATCCACAGATTCTGCATTCATGGATTCAACCATCCATGGCTTGAAAATACAGTATTAAAAATAAATAAATAAAAAACAAATCCAAAACACAAACTTTGATTTTGCCATTTTATATTAGGGACATAATTTTACTATACCATTGTATATATGAGTGTTCATCATCTTCTACATTCTCACATCCTTCTCTGAATCTTTTGTGCCACTGAAACACATGGACACAAGACATGCAGTTTTCCCTGTAGGCTTCAGTAAGCATTTGAAAAGATTCCATTGGTGTTTTGTTCAATTTTACTAAAAATTTCAAATTGACACGTTGCTTGACTTTTAAACTTAGCATTTTTCTGGAATACAACAGACAACACAACTGCTTTAAATGACGACTGACAATTAAGTGACTGTCCAGGAGTGTTGGTGTTTGTCATGAAGGTTCAGACATGTTGAAGGTTACCACACATTCACAATCAGTTCTTCCTGATTTGTCTGAAAGGTAGAAACACAGTCTCATTATTTAATAGACAGACCGTGTAATGGGACTTAATCATCCACGGATTTTGGTATCCATTAGAAGTCCTGGAACCAAAGCCCAGTGGATACCAAGGGTCCACTGTGCAACTGTAGAAACAACACCTGATATTACCTTACAATTCTTTATGACTTCCAGTGTGTGCTTTGTACATTGCTTTTAATTCTGGATATTTTTTCTGCTTAAGATATATGCTGATATAAATTATATCAAAACATTAGAGGAATAAGTACCTGTACTTCTGTGGATAATGATGGAAATGTATCTTTTGCCTCTACTGTATCTTTAAGACAAGTATTAACAATCTGATACAAAATCCATTTTTAAAAAAGTCAAATATCAAAACAACCAGAAGTCTTAAAGATTTATTCTAAGGTAATATCATGAGCTATTTTTGCAGCTGTAAATCTTTTATTCAATTTTCTGATTATAAAAAAATGGCTATTATGGCAGCCATTCAAGTTTTTAAAATTTCTTTTTTATGTATAATATCACAGTGATATAGAATACTGGTATACATGCCAAACTGTGCATCATTTAGTGCTCTAGCACCATGGTTTCAGAATTTATTGTGTACAGATTTTGTGTGCCTCAAAGAAATTTCAATTGATTGCCATTTTGTAATTTTTCAGTGAACATTTTTTTAATTAAATCTCCACCCACCCACTCTCACCCCTTTGTAATAAATCTTAGGTTTAATATTAGATTGTCCCCAAAATGTCATTAAACTTGTTTAAACAGTGTTTTTCGAAAGGTATTTTCATGCTGTTGACTGTCACCCTTGGTTAGTGATAAAGTGTACGATATAGGTATAAATTTGGTTTCACCAATCAAAAGACATAAAATACAATTAAACAAATGAATTCCTTCAAATAGCCTTAAAACTTTGGAAATTTCCTAGTTGTAAGTAGTATGCAGTCATTCTGATTTTGATCATTTCAGCATAAATTAAACTTGTTGGATCTAGTGGAAGCAGTTCTTTCTTCCATAAGTATAGGATAGTGTTCTCCCACTAGTGTTACCAAATCCAAAGAACATCATTTCTGAAATAATGATTTTGACTCCTTTCCCAAAGCAACAGGCTTTCAAAAGAAAATGATTTATTGTAATTTGCACAGGATTATCCTAAGAAAGAAATATATTGTTCTTTTTAGCTAGCTTGACATTAAACATCTCATTTATAGGCATGTCAGGTGCCTATCTAATAAATTCTGTTAGGAAAATTCTTCTGTAGCTATTTTCAGATGTGCACATTAGAAACTGGACATGTTTGAAATTAGGCTGTTTGCTAGCTGCTATCCAGGAGAGAGGACACAATTCTTGTTATGAGAACCAGAGTCACAAACAAATAATAGCTCCCAATATACATACCCATTTATAGCAAAATTAATTGTAAGCGTTGAAAGAGGTAGCACAGGCTCCAAATCTTGCTACCTATATTATGATACAAACTGCTGCAAGTACCAGGAAAAATAATTGCATATTTATCCAGATTTTTCTTTTCTAATTCTGAAGGAATACATTGTGCTTCCTGTTGAATATGATAGCAAATATTCTAATTTAAAATGCTACCCAAATTAAAATGATTTGCAACATTCTCAGCAATTGATGCTTTTGACTTATTTCTAGTGACAATGGACTTTATCAATGGACAATGGACAATGGACAATGAACAAGCAGGGAGCACCAGCATTGAGGCCATGATATTGAGAACACAGCTGCGCTGGGCAGGGCACGTTTCTAGGATGGAGGACCATCGCCTCCCAAAAATACTACTCTACGGTGAACTCGCCACGGGTCAGCGTGGGAGGGGCGCTCCAAAAAAGCGATACAAGGACTCCCTGAAACAACATCTCAGGCTTGGCCAGATTGATCACCAACGGTGGTCTGCCCTGGCCTCACATCGGGAGGCATGGAGACGCACTATCCACAATGCTGCAGCCTTATTTGAGAACTCACGACGAACAAGTCTTGAAGAGAAACGACAACGCAGAAAGAATCACAACCCAAAAACATCACCCAAGGAGACCTTCTGCTGCACTTTTTGCAACCGGACTTGTTTATCTCGGATTGGCCTTTTTAGTCATCAGCGCGCTTGCAGAAGGCGCGGGATGAGTCCTTCCTGAATCTTCGTTTGCGAAGAAAAGCCAGAGGGGGGGGAGACTTTATCAGACTAGTGTCTAAAAACACTGTAAAATCCTCAATTAATTGCTAAATTGTATAAGATGCTGTTAAAACGGGAAACAGAGGAGGACCAAATTAAAGAGTGTATGGTGAAATGGGCAAGGAATATTGGACATACATTACAATTAGATCAATGGGAATTAGTATCCTTTCCTAATTAGATCCCAGCCTCAGGGGATCCTGGCCTCTTTTAGTCCGCTGACCATTTATTGTATTGTATTGTATTTATTGTTTTTAAATGTGATTTTAGATCAGTTGGTTTTAATTTATAATTGTTTAATATTTTTTTATGGGGGAGGGTGAGGGTGGGGGGTGTTTGGGGATTTTATCTGTATTGTATTTTAATTTTTGTAAGCCGCCCCGATTGTTTTGACAGAGGGGCGGGGTATAAATAAATGTTATTATTATTAGTAGTAGTAGTATGGCATAAGGGTTTAAAATCCACCTGTTGTTATGAGTTAAAAGAAAATTATTATGAAATGATGTACAGGTGGTACATGACACCAGAGAAATTGGCTACTACTTATAAGAGTGTTAGTAAAAAATGTTGGAAATGTAAAGATCGTATAGATTCCTTTTATCATCTCTGGTGGACTTGCAAAAAAGTGAGGAAATATTGGTTATTAATTAATGGGATGATTCAAAAGATATTAAAAGGAACCATAGCATTTAGATCAGTACTATTTTTATTAAATATGTTGGATATGGTAAACAGCATAGAGAGAGAAAAAAGGTTTTACTTTGTTATTTAATTACAGTGGCAAGAATAGTTTATGCCAAGTACTGGAAACAAAGGAAGATACTAGCTATAAAAGAATGGATAAGAAAACTACAAGATTTAAGGGAATCAGATAAATTAATGAATATGTTAAAAGAAAATCCTATACAGAGGCACCTAGATATTTGGCAACCATTTATGGAATTTATTATGAATTAAATCGGAGACTAAATATAAAATGTTATGCTATTTAAAGTATTTCCCTTTCTCTAAAATGGGGAAGGTTGTATTATATATATGATTAAGTGGTAGAGGTGAGATATTATACTTTTTAGAAGCAGTCAGTGGAAAGCAGGAAATTGGGGTGTGTGAGTGTATGTTGTATATCTGTTGTCTGTTTTTTTTCTGTCTTTTTCTATAGATGAAGTTAGAAAATTAAAATAAAGATATTAAATACTAAAAAAAATATAAAAACACTGTAATTGCACTATTGAGGAAAGTGGAAACATAGTGGCATTATTACACTTATTATCGTATGTCACTGTAATTGCGCAATGCTACTGCCGTGGAATTATTGAACTATCACCACTAACATTTTAAGAATGGGATTTTTCTTACATGATTTAGCATGGGCAAGATTTTAGCAATTCTCATGAGAAGAGACAACTGCAGTTAAAAACACCAAAACCCCCTTAATTTACAAACTAAACCAACACATAAACACTTAAACAAACCTAAAAACATGCAAACACAATGGGAAAGTTCATTAGAAGAACATCCTGTAGATCATTTTCATGTTTACACCTGGAGGTTCTCTTGCTGGGAACAGGGAGGGAGGAAAGAGGACCGCCCATTCACACTGTAATCTCGCAATTACAGCAGGTCATGTTTTCACATGCTCTTCAATACCATGAAAATAGCGATATTGAGAGCTATTGACAGCTCGTCCATTATTGGCGGCTGGAGCACGCATTAACCATGGGAGGACAACAACATTGTGTGATAGCAGGAACCCGTTTGCACTACTGTGATGTTGTAATTGTGTAATTATAGCCTGATAAATTCCAATGGCTGAGATTCAAAGGGCAAAAATGTAAAATTTCCACAAATGCCCTTGGCCTTCTCCACACGTGCCAAGGCTCCTTGAAGCACCTTTTCTACCTCAAGACCTTCATGCCTCCATTCCCAACATTTCCCTTAAAGTTGGAAGTTTTTGAAAACACCTCTGATATAGCTAGATCAACTCCAATTGATAGTAGAAATGGGAAAAGTCCATGTGTACTAGCCAACTAGGATTACCTGGTCAGCAGCATCCTCACATTCCCTAAAATTTGAGGACCAACCTGAAACCCAGGGACTGTGCCCTTATTATTTGTTTGTTTGTAGGATTTATCTAACACCTCTCAGCCCAAAGGGAATTTACAGAGAGTGTGGAGTAGAGTAAAGATAGATGTCAAAATGTGTTCCACACCTTCCTCAGTTGTATGTGTTCCACACAGCCTTCACTGCAGCATATATGATGCATGGTGAATTTTTTCAAGCACTATAGTGCTGCTGAGAATTGTGAAACTGGCACTCCATTTCCTTGCCTTGCTCCAAATAGCATGGTGAACACAAATGTATACACCCACCTGAACTCTTTTGCTAATTCTCACCTCAGTCCTGGCTTACTGATGTTCCAGTGCCTAGAACTGTAGCCTGTATTATATTAATTTGATAAAAACCTTTGGATAGTGTTGGCTTTCAATTTTTACTCAAGCTCCAAAATATTGGAAAATTGCAGCTGCAAAAGGCTATATCTTTAACTTATATGTTATTTAGGCTATATGGATATGGTATAGCTTCTTTGCTGTGCTTAGTCTCAGTTTCATTACTACCTTAGCAGTGAGTGCCAGACTAGTGGACCTGAGTTCAGTTTAGCCTGTGCATTGGAAAAGACATATAGGATTTATGCAGATCTAGTTACCATTTCACAGGACAAATACTGAGCTGCCAACCAATACCATCTACACATAACAGGAGTAGGAGTCATTCAGCCCTCCAAATTGTTTTCAACTGCATTTCCCAGCAGCCTTTAGCCAGCATTAGTCATAGCTAATGGTGAGCAATGCTGGTGGTTGCAGTATAACAACATCTGGAATAATAATACTGTATAATTTAATAATAATATAATTTATTTATATTCTGCCTTTTCCCTAAGGAATCAAGGCAGAGCACAACATAATTATAACAATAAAATATTATAACAATAAAAGCTCAAAGTTAAAAAACAATCCCATATCCCATCTCTCCCCCAATCATAAAAACAACAAAGAACAATAAAATAGAAATTAAACAACAGAATATATTACAATTACAAATACAAATTCAATAAAATTTCGGGTAGATTTATTTTGGGGTTTTTTTAATCTGGAAGACTAATCTGGAAAGGTCTGCTAGAAGAGATCCATCTTAACGGCCCTTTTAAAGGCTTTTAGGGAGGTAATATGATGGATCTCATCCAACAGGTCATTCCATAGCCTGGGAGCAGCAGATGAAAAGGTCCTCTGGTCTGGTCTTCTTTGGCTGCAACAGGTTCTTCCCAGAGGACCTAAGTGTGCAGGGTGGATTATATGGAGGAAGGCACTCCCGCAAGTAGCCTGGACCCAGGCCATGTAGGGCTTTAAAGGTACAACACCTTGTACCTTGCCTGGAAACTAATTGGCAGCCATTGAAGGGATTTTAAGACAGGTGTTATGTGGTCAGCTTTAGATGTACCCGCAACCAACCTGGCTGCCATGCTTTGTACCAATTGAAGTTTCCGAACTTGGCACGAGGGTAGCCCCATGTAGAGCGTGTTGCAGAAGTCAAGCCAAGAGGTTACTAGTGTGTGTACCACTATTTCTAGGTCACCCTGCTCCAGAAAAGGTTGCAGCTGATGTATCAACTGAAGTTTGCATGTTATGTATGGAAATACATCAGGCCCCTTAAGAAATGTAGGAACATCACTGCTATATAAAACAGCAAAACTAGTGCTCCCCTAGTGTGCTGTTTCTTGGAGTAACATCACCTTGTAACAGACTGGGCAACAGAGAAGGTACATTCTACAGATGTAGGGGGGAAAGTGGGAGGACATCTTGAAAATAAAATCTTTAGCCCCTTCAAGTTTAAATGAGGAAATCAACTATCTTCCACTCTTAATTTTTTCCCCAGAGTTTAAAATCTTAAAAACAACTTCAGAGCATAACTGAGGATAAAATAAAATCCCTCAGAGTTTTCTGACAGTCACTTTCTCTTTAGCCCAAATACATCTATGTGCCCTTTACTCTCATCTCTATTTCATCTACTGTCTACTTACAACATTTAAAAAAAAACAACAACAAAAAAAACCTTCAGCCTTTATACAGGTGTTTTCATTCTGCCAGTAAGTGGACTCAGATCTCCTGGCTCAGAAATTCCTATAGCTTTGACTTGAAGTGCCTATCTACTCTCTCTCTCTCTCTCTCTCTCTCTCTGGCTTTTCTTCGCAAACGAAGATTCAGGAAGGACTCATCCCGCGCTTTCTGCAAGCGCGCTGATGACTAAAAAGGCCAATCCGAGATAAACAAGTCCGGTTGCAAAAAGCACAGCAGAAGGTCTCCTTGGGTGATGTTTTTGGGTTGTGATTCTTTCTGCGTTGTCGTTTCTCTTCAAGACTTGTTCGTCGTGAGTTCTCAAATAAGGCTGCAGCATTGTGGATAGTGCGTCTCCATGCCTCCCGATGTGAGGCCAGGGCGGACCACTGTTGGTGATCAATTTGGCCAAGCCTGAGATGTTGTTTCAGGGAGTCTTTGTATCGCTTTTTTGGAGCACCCCTCTTACGCTGACCCGTGGCGAGTTCACCGTAGAGTAGTATTTTTGGGAGGCGATGCAGACCTGTGCAGATCTGGGTGATCATAGAGGATTTTATGAAGCTCTTAAAGCAGTGTTTGGACCTACTTATCAGGTCCAAAGCTCCTTATACAGTACAGATGGTCAAACATTAATTACTGATAAAGCCTCCATCCTAAATCGTTGGGCTGAACATTTTCAAAGTCTCTTTAGCGCCAACCGAGTAGTCCAAGCCTCAGCTATCCAATATATGATACAAAAACCAATGAAAAATGAATTGGACATAGCTCCCACTTTGGAAGAGACCCTTAAGGCCATACAGCAGATGAAAAACAGCAAGGCAGCTGGGATTGATGGAATCCCACCTGAAGTTTGGAAACACGGAGGTCATGCACTCCACGAAAAATTCCACGAATTCCTTGTGAATTGCTGGGAAAAAGGGGAACTGCCATCAGATCTCCGAGATGCAGTCATCATCACCCTGTACAAGAAAAAAGGAGCAAAATCTGATTGCTCAAACTATCGAGGCATAACACTGCTCTCTATTGGTGGAAAAATCCTTGCAAGGATACTCCTGAACAGGTTAGTTCCTGCTATTGCAGAAGAACTTCTCCCTGAAAGCCAATGTGGCTTCAGAGCCAATAGGAGTACTACAGACATGGTATTTGCCCTTAGGCAACTGCAAGAAAAATGTAGGGAGCAGAACAAGGGTCTCTATGTAACATTTGTGGACCTCACCAAAGCCTTTGACACTGTAAGTAGAAAAGGTCTGTGGCAGATCCTGGAAAGACTAGGATGTCCCCCCAAATTCCTTAAAATGATTATCTTGCTACACGAGGGACAGCATGGTCAAGTCAGATATGGCGATGCTCTTTCAGAGCCCTTTCTAATAACTAATGGAGTGAAGCAAGGTTGTGTTCTTGCACCAACTTTATTTACAATCTTCTTTAGCACGATGCTCCAAAGGGCTATGGCAGAGCTTGAAGAAGACGACGGCATCTATATACGCTACCGTACTGATGGTAGCTTGTTTAACTTAAGCCGTCTGAGGGCTCACACTAAGACTCTAAACTATCTAGTCCGTGAGCTGCTCTTCACCGATGCTGCTGCCCTTGTTGCCCACACAGAAGCAGCTCTGCAGCACCTAACGTCCTGCTTTGCAACAGCTGCAGAGCTGTTTGGGCTAGAAGTCAACCTGAAGAAAACAGAAGTTCTTTACCAGCCTGCACCACAGGACGAACACCACCATCCCCACATTGCCGTCAGCAAATCAGTGCTCAAGTCCGCTCAGCAGTTCACCTACCTGGGAAGCATCATCTCCTCAGATGCCAAGATTGACAAAGAGATCGATCACAGATTAGCAAAGGCATATAGTGCATTTGGAAGACTTCACAAAAGAGTCTGGAGCAATAAACACCTGAGGCAAAGCACAAAAATCAGTGTGTATAGAGCCATCGTACTGTCTATCCTCCTTTATGGATCTGAAACATGGGTCACCTATCGCCACCACCTACGACTCCTCGAGCGCTTTCATCAGCGCTGTCTACGCACAATCCTAAATATACACTGGACTGACTATGTGACGAATGTTGCTGTCCTTGAGCAAGCAGAGATCACCAGCATTGAGGCCATGATATTGAGAACACAGCTGCGCTGGGCAGGGCACGTTGCTAGGATGGAGGACCATCGCCTCCCAAAAATACTATCTACTATAAGCAATGTATAAATATATTAATGCACTTACTGTATATAAATGGATGCCATGTAGTTATGTGTTGTCCCATTGTGATTTTTATATAGACCTCTTGGAGAAGGCCTTAAAAGCATCTAAAGGCCAAACCACATTGGTTTTTTTTTAACAACGAAAGACCAGAATGATAGAATTCTGACATTCATCTCCTCCCCCGGCCATAATGACTAGTAACCATGACAAAAGCCTTAATTTCCATGATTTTGTTTAATTACTTTTAAAGCTGTCTAAATTGTTAGTCAGCATTATTACTTCCCTTTACTCCACAGCATTTTATCCTTGACTTTAATCTCACCCAGTTCTGTTCAAACAACATAAATCAATGAGAAATGTAAATGAAGTGACCATATAAAGCATGAACAAAGAACATACGATCAGCCCTCTGTATCCATGGGTTCTGGATCCAACCAACCATGTCTTGAAAATATCTTGAGGGTGGGAAATCCAGAAAGCAAACCTTGCCATTCATCATTTTATATAACAGATGGCATTTTACTATCCCATTGTATATAATGAGACTTGTGTATCCACACATTTTGGTATCCATGGGGTTCTGGAGCCAAACCCCAGTCAATACTGTGGGCCGACTTTGTGTCCATGAAGCACAAAAACAAAGCAGTTTCCTATATAGCAATAATTATGAAACTAACCATAGATAGATAGATAGATAGATAGAGAAAAGTTGTTGTTGATTATAGCAGTAGTATGCAGGATTCCTTGGTTGTGTCATGAGAAAGGCTGTTTTCTTCCCTTTGCATTTAGTAAGAACAAGAGCACAGACATAAAAAGCTTTGCTTCAGAGTATTTGACTCCTACAGATGGTACTGGGGGTAGGTGGAGCTGTCCCAATTGTTTTGTAATTCTAAGACTATTTTTTTAATTGATCTCTAGTTCATTACTACGTCTTTTCATATTATTTTGACTGGTACCTGAAATGGGGTGGAGGGAAAGAAGGGGGATAGTTTTGAAAGAAATGGAATGGTTTCAAAGTGGCAGAGAAAGGGAAGTGGGATGGTACAGCTAATTCAGTTTTGTTTGCCTAGAAAGATGAAGGGTGGTTACAGGTCCACTTGAAAAGAAACAGGTAGAATCCAGCCTCATTGAATTTTTCATCTATCACTGATTATGAGAGATACTTCAGTGTTTTAATTCTAATGCTGTTCACCAGAATTATCAAAAGACTTTTTCATTTGTGGTTTAAAAAAATTATCACTGTGTAGGTTAGAACTATATTTATACTTAGGAGGTGATTTGGAACTAATGAGTTGATACTTTTTATATAATTTGCAGTGATTTTTTTTTTACAGCTCAGTAGTTTCTGGCAAGAAATTCTATAGTGAACAAAAAAGGTCACATAATTATTATATGTTGTCTTGTTTCTCATTAATCTTTGCTTTTTTTGACACTAGTCTCATTCAGGGAATAGCTATTGGTGGCAAATATGTAGCCCCAAATAACAGTGATAAATACTGTACATCCATTTTTGTTTTGACTGATAATGCTTCATTCACTTTCCATCTGCAAAGCTTTTCCTGTGTTTTCCATGTAGTGCTTTGGATTTTTATGTTTCTGATCTTTTTGTTGTTGAAGGATGATAATGCATAACATCACTAAGGAATGTAGTTCTGACAAGCCTTGGCCCTGTTTAAAAAATTAAGTGATCAAATGTAGTTTCAAGTGTTGATTCTCATTTTTGTTTGTTTTATGTGTCTACTCATCCTCTGTCTTGAAGAAATATATAGCTTATTCAGTAGTGTTGCTGTCAATTCTGGAAATATAAATTTTGGCTACTTGTGTGGGTTCTGGAGGCAAGGCCCTTTGGGTCCAGAGGCAAAACCCAGGGGCCGGTTCCACGACAGGAAAAAGTTCGCAAGATTCCGGATTACCATTCTTTCGCATGAGAAGAGTATAAATCACACGACTCCCCAGCATTTCGAAAGATGAGGAATTCTGCTTTCCGTATAGTACACACAGGCAAAGGTGGGGGGGGGATCGCCTCCAGATGATTAAAGCCAGTCAGGAGGCGGGGAGGGAGGAAGGAGGGGGTCATGGAGACCATAAATAATGAGAGGGAAGAAAAAGTACAAACAAACAAAGGATCAAAAAAGCGATCTGTCAACCCCCCTTCCCCAGCCCCGAAAGGTTTCTATAAAGAAAGGAGTGAATGAAAAGAGGAACAAGCAAAAGCATGCTGGAGCGGTCTGCTTTCCTTCCCTTCATGCACACACACACACACACACACCACACAGAAGCTTGCCTCATTCCTGATTGCAGGCAAGTGAATGGAAGGACAAACAAACGAAAGGACGAACATGCGATCGTCTTTTTCTCCCTCATACACGAATGCACGCACACACACACTCTCACAGCAACGAAGCACAGGCTACTCCTCCCGATCATTTTCCAAACCCCAAAAGCCTTCCTTTGAAACAGTCAGGAAGGGCTCAGAGCAAATTTTCCAAAGTGGGTTGCAAGCAGAAGGAGGGTTAATTTTTTTCTCTTCAACCCCTCTATTTGGCTACAGCAGAAAGGTCACTCCAACCAATCAGGATTCAGCTCTGCTCACAGTAATTCGAAAAGGTAAACAATCGTTAGTTCCCATGACAAATTATGCGCTTTTTTGCGAACTTAATCAAAAAAGTGCAGAAAACTAGCGAAAGCTGATACTGCGGGACTTATGGGTTTTTTGCACCCCCTCCTTCTGAAAAGGGCGCTGTTGCTTCGAAATGCATGGGAACTATCAGGCTTCTTGTCGCATTGTTTGAGGATTTATTTTGCCGTGGAAACGACCCCCCAGATTCTGGAGCAGGGGTATCTACTGAATCTGCCACCATCCAAATGGCAAATCCACTCTGAATTTTACTATTTCTCCTATCACAGATGTTCCAAACTATGCTTGAGCTGTGCCAGTGTCATACTACAGCAAGGCACCAGAAAAGCTCCCATACTTATAGGAAATTTTCACATGCCTAAAATATCCCTCAGAGAAATCGGGACAGAAATATTTCTGTCCCAGAAGCAGCGCTGCGGTTCGCACGCCCAATTCCCTCTCCTGATGTGCCCTCGTCGTCACGCTGGGTTATTTCTTCCCTCTTCCGGAATATTTTACTAACGGGAGTTCGCTGTTAATAAATATTCTGGACCACAAGGGCCATCCAGTCCAACCTCCTGCCATGCAGGAACACACAATCAAAGCACTCCCAACAGATGGTCATCCAGCCTCTGTTTAAAAACCTCCAAAGGAGGAGGCTCCACCACATTCTGGGGCAGCGTATTCCATGCTTGAACAGCTCTTACCATCAAGAAGTTCTTCCTAATGTGTAGGTGGAATCTCTTTTCAAGTGTAGGTCTGAATCCATTGCTCCATGATCTAGTCTCTGGAGCAGCAGAAAACAAGCTTGCTCCATCCTCAATATGACATTCTTTCAAGTATTTAAACATGGCTATCATGTCACCTCTTAACCTTTTCTTCTCCAGGCTAAACAGGCCCAGCTCCCTAAGCTGTTCCTCATAGGGCATGTCCAGAACTGGAGTAGCTCTGGGATACACCACCCACATAGCAGAATGGCATAGAGCTAGAGGCATACACCCTTAAGAGAGAGCAGAGGTGCTCAAGGCTGTTTGGTGCTGAGCCCTACCAAATGATTGGGCACAGTTGTACTAATAAGATTCCTATGTATTTGAGCACCCTGAAGAATTATCAATTGGAAGCTTGTTAAGTGAGTGTTATTTTGCTATTGCTTTATATAAATAAAATTATTAAAAATTACAATCTTAATTTTTTTTTAAAAAAAAGATTGTTACCAGCTTGAGCTAAATGATGATGATAGTAATGTCTTTTGTTTTCATTGTTTGTAAAAACAGATCAGCAAGTAGTCAACATTATGACATGCCTGCCAATGTTGAGCTCCCCACCTTAAAAACAGCTCTGAGGTCCCTAACCTGAGGGCAGGACTAGTGGTTTAAAATGGGTCTGGGAATAGTGAATGTCACAAAAGTTGTATCTAAGTAGTACATCCTTACTCTTTACTCTTCTTGTCTATGTGCATCACAAGAGAGAAATCACACATAGCAACCAAGCTATTTTGTTTCTCTTTTCTCTGATCGACAATGTTTCCATTTACCTTTAGGTGATGCATTTGGATCTTTGCAATCAGCGTGCAGGTACAGCTATTAAAAGCATTTGCAACAAAGGGTGAATTTACATGAGGGCTGTATCCCAGCTCTGCTGCAGAGTTTGCCTGCTCCAGTTTGATCCCTTTACTGTCACACACACCTGTTTTAACCCAAAAGGAAATCAGTTTAGACAGCCACACAGTACCTCTATTATGTTCCTACTTTGGTGCAAGGGGGTGTTTCTACTGTGTGCATGTGTTTGCTGTATAGGTTTATGCCTGGTCATATAACAGCAGCACCTATGGGCTTTAAAAAAAATTCCCTGAACACATCTGCATATTTGCATATTCACTTAATCAAATAGCCTTTGTTTTCCCTTTGTTCTGATTGCCCATCTGCTCTTCTATAAAATGAAGCCAGTAGAGAAGGAGGAGGTGAAATGCCAACCTGTAAATGTGTGCATACAAACACCAAATCCCCCCTCCCAAAAGGTGACAATGCCTTTTTCAGATGCTGATACAAACAAGGGAGCTACCCTTTTGTGGTGGGAATGGTCAGGTGATCTAGGTAACCACCCACAAACCAGATCCATCTCTTTGGCCACTTGTCAGCTGCAGGTGCATTGTGACTGCCCTAAGGGAAGTACACGGGAAGCAAAGTTTTCTCCTTCTTACATGGTTGTGCGAGGGCAGTGGGAATACACCCACACCTATGCGAATCCCCAAGAGCCGATTGGTGGCTGAGGAAATGGACCTACACCTGTGTGTGTGGTAAAGAAACAGTAGCCTCTGCTTTCAGATGATTAAGTTTGTTGTCAGAGAATTGCACTCCATCAGCATTCTTATTTGATCTTGTTCAAACAGTGTATTAGCACCATGAAGATGTTCCATGAGCTAATAAGTAAATATTTTTAAAGGGAAGAAAATTCTGCTTGGATTACAACATTAATTAAGCTCTATCTCTATTGGACTGAAAGATCAGTTATGTTGCTAGCTTAATGAAACCTGTGTGGTTATAAATACAGCTTATGTAAGAAATAGCATGCTGGTAGCAACCCATTACCTGCAATTTACTTTTAGGGTACATCCACATGGGACTTTTCTAGAGCATTGAATGTCCTTAATCAACAGATCTCTGCAAGCCACACATCTATTTGATCAAGCACTTTCCTTTAGACTTAACATTACAAATATCAGTATTTCCACCCAACAGCCTGATTGATTTTTATAGAAGAAGAGTGTCTGAAGATCCATCACAGTCTTAAGTGAATGATCTCTTAACTAAGGTAATCAGAAATGATCTTGCTTCAAAACATTGATAATATAACAAGGTTCATGTTCCATTACCATTCATCTTTTGATTGTATCGCCCTATTATTTTTTAATGATTTCTTTACATTTGCTCTTTCCCCAATTGCTTTGTTCCTCAGAAGCCAATAATATTATATTATATATCAAGGAAGCTGATGGGGGAGACTAAACTCACTAGCTTTTATCATTTGTTTATACTTTTAGAAAATAATATATTGATAAATTTCCTCTGTGAACAGTTCCAATAACTCTTTCTTTGTCTGAGTTTGTAAACATTAGTGAGTTGCTGCACCAGATCCCTGAATATCTGGGCAACTGATAACCTTGATGCTAGTTTCCAGGCTGGATATGGCACCAGGATTTTGTAGGCTTAAGAGTGATTCTGAGTACAAGCCATATATGGAATCTCTACCCCCCCCCCTCACAAGTGGTAGCTATAAATGTGTGTGTGTGTGTGTGTGTGTGTGTGGAGAGAGAGAGAGAGCGTGAGAGAGAGCAAGAGAGAGCTTCCTCTGCCATGTGTGATATTATTGCATGTATATGTGTGGTTTGGGGGATACAATTCCTTGTGTCCTGTATCTGATGATAGGAATGATAAGAATTTTGTTTCAAATGAAGGTTTTTTTCTGGTTTCCAATTCAGTTTCTATATGAATTTTCTCAATTCTACAATTTTCTTCATATTTGGGATGGAAATAGCTCAGCATTTTTAAAAATTAAAGTGGTGAAGAAATGGAACTTGACAGTCATCCTTCCAGGCCTAGTACAGCTCAGTACTTTGAATCCTTGTTTATTCAATTATGTTACTGCTCAATTAGGTTTGCCACTTCTTTTTTTCTGAGAGAGTTTTCATCTTTATCTCCTATGTATGGTAGGTAGGCACACATAGTCCTCTCTGTGTTATGACTATCTGTACCTATTGATTCTGGATAGTGAAAATAGGGGGGAAATTGTTTTAGTTTTTTTTTTTTTTGAAGAATTTGACACAACTTGCAAACTTCTGCATATTCAGGATAGAAGGAAGAAGAATATGAATGTGGAAAAAAATAAAATGGAGAGATTTTTCCATCCCTACTTATTTGTGTGCAGGTATGGCTGTCTAGCAATGTCTCCCTTCTTCTAAAAGTTTGGCAAAGTTACATTTTTTGACCACTACCCCAAGAATTCCCCAGCTGCATAGCCTGTGATCCAACCACTATGACCAGTTGAAGTTAGAAATAACTTTTCCAAGCTCTGCTCTATAGGCCCCCAACATGTCAGCACTGTAGCAAAACTGGGAATAGTGATGGTCCATTTGACATGGGGGTGGAAAGAGTTCTATGAAATCTTTTTTGGTCTTTGTGATACAGAAAACCAAAGATACTGAGATGGGATCAGGCCCTTTATTGAGCCTTAAGGAACAACATCAAAATATGCTTTTACTGTACTCCTTAGAAACACCAAATGAACACAATTTCTCCACAAGGTGGTAGAAGTGAGCAATTAATTAGTACATATACCAGGTACAAAAAGCATGCTAACACTTTCATGGGAATTTAAGCACCTAAGTTGAATTCTGGAATATAAAAAGAACACATTCTTCATATTAACTACATCTGTGCTGAGGAAAATTGAAAGCAGTAGGAAAAGGTCACACTATAGGTGGATTGATTCAAAAAAGATAGTCATGGTCCTGAGTTTGCAAGGCTTGAGCAGGACTGGTGATAACCAGGTTTTCTAGAGGGCTTTCATTTGTAGGATTGCTGTAAATAGGAGCCCACTTAATAGCATATAACAATGGTGGTTGGAATCCTTTTGGGGACTTACATCTTTGTAAGTGGACATAATTCTGTGGAAATTAGAATTGGACAGTTCCATAGGAGATTATCAAACGGGGACAAAAATAGCATCCCAGTCTTGCAATCGCCTGTCCCACCCCTCTCCCGCCCCCATCCTGGCACACTAATGAAAAGTTTCACTCCTACCTTAATTGTGTGTCATCTACTCCCCTCAGCAGCCCAGGAGTGAATGGAGCTTTCACGGAGTTGCATTCACTTCCTAGTTTGAAATCCTGGGCCATTCTTGTGAGAGGATGACCGTGTGGGAATATCAAAGTTTAAAAGAAAAATACACTTTAAAAAGTAAAACCAAGCACCTAAACACACTTTAAAAAATACAAGTAACCCAGGGAAGGTACAAAAAAGTATGTCCCGATCACACCTGGAAGTGTTTGGCATGGACCTCCCACTGACGCTGGGATTGCGCCAGCATAATGGGGCACCTTTTCACTCACCTATCATCCTGTTATAGAAATGGAACAGGAGATCTATTCATGGCTTAGCCCATGAATAAAAAGGAGCACTGGAAGAACAGAAGCAGCATGGGAGCATGATGACCTGGGGATGACATCATCTGAAATTCAAGCCCTTTAGCGATCTCCTGGCGTCGTTGTCATACCATATTTACAGTATCTGATAATCTTCTATAATGACCATATCTCGTAAAGGCTGCTGCTATGTTACTATATAGGGGAGCCAGCAAAGTGACCAAGGCACAATGGAACCAATTTGCATCGGTTCCAATGCACAATGGTCCGCTTGTTCATCAGTCCCACTGTGTATCAGGACACCAAGTAGGGAATGCTATTGCATCTTCATAATTCACTAATGCGGTTGCTTAGCATCTCTTCTACATAACTAAGTATATGTAAAGTTATGTAACGTACACCATGATAGAGGCTTCTGGCCAATTTAATGTAACACTCAAGGGACCCATTAGCCCTACTTACAGTAGATCCTCTAGAATTAATGGGACCTGTCAGTCACAATGAACTGAAGTTCCATTGATTTCATTAGATCTGTTCAAAGTAGGATCAATGCTGGATTTAGTCCAAGATGTCAAAACTGTTTCCTGAGACATAAAAAACAAAAGAAACATTTTTTTCTTCCACTTTCTCAATGTGTTACAATTCTGTAGAAAGAAAGAAAATGTTGCAGAAATGATATTTTAAGATTTATTTTTTTAAAAAAAACAAGGAGCAGGAACACCTATGGGGGGCACTTTGTGTTTGAAAATGCCCTGTATTTCTTTAGACATGCCACTGTTTCATCATGATTCATTAATGGTGGATCATTGTCAGGCCCTGCTACTTGCAGCTGGCAACCCAGGAACTGTACTGGTGCTCTCATCTAGACCTTGTCACTTTAGAGCAAATTAAGCTCCTGCCCTCTCCTTTTATGTTTTTAGTAAAGGAAACACTGAACAGTGAAGCTTTGAGAAAGTCAACAGGGACAAAACTTCCAACAAGGATGACTCATCTCCTGTATGCATAAGCACTGCCCATTATGTTGCAAACTCAGAATAATATAGTGACAGAAAAGTACTTTTTGTTGCTTCTTCCACATTGCTTGGATATTTAATGGCCACTTGAATTTAATGATCCTATGGGAAAAGTTTTTAGTTGGTGCACATCTTTCTTTTCTACTCAAGTTCCTTAAAAATAACCTCCTTCCATAATTTAAGGTTCATTTCAAATATACAGCTCTGAATTTGCTAGTTCTTCATAATTCTTTTTATGCCATTCCTAAAGAGAAGAGAAGGGCAGAGAAGAGAACAAGAGGTCAGGGTCCACGTAGATGAAAATGAACCTGTAATATATTAACATTTACCTGTCATCTTCTCTCCATCAACCTCATAACACATCTGAGAAACACCCTATGAGGAAGATTAGGAGGAAGGAGGAAGGGGAATGACTGGCACAGGACCTCTCTGTTAATAAGAAGGGTTTGTGGTATGTCAGTGAGCAAGCCAAATGGATGGGTCCCTTTCACAAGAGCTACTGACAAAGAATGGTTGTGTTCACTTCACTTCTTCAGTCAATGAGAAATTCCAGAAATCTATATAAATAAAATTCAGTTTCTGTTTGTCTTTTTTGTTACCACATCATGTGAAAACAGCTGGGCAGATTTTCACCAAATTTGAAGGGTACACTCAAGATGCATTGATATAAAATGTAGCCTGTGTGGAATGTAAGAAATTAACTGAATGGTGCTCGTGGCACCCAATTATTACTTTTTCCATTCATACAGAGTAGTATAGTATTGTCATTTGATATGCAGAGTGCGGTCATTCACTGTGCATCCGAACAGTGATACATGCAGCAAAACAGCATGAGCTTTTCTGAGCAAAACAAGTACTCCTCTGGTGCAAAGAAAAATGCCATTTGAAAAATTCTTTATGGCTTTTTATTAATAAACATGTGAGAACAAAATAAACATTAGAAGACATTCACTCATGCTTCTATATGCCCAAGATTCTTCTGGAGCTAAGACAAAGAGCTCCTCAAAAGGAAGAGAAAACACACAGGCTTGAAACTTAAAACTAGCTCCAATAACCCCTCCCAGTTATATATAGCCCCTGAACACCCAGTCTTTGTGAGAAACGAAAGAAGAACCAATTTCAAGTTTCGATTTCTCATTCTTAACCCCCAAAGAACGGAATAACAAGAATAGACAGATTTATGAGCTTCTGATAAGCCGGCTGACACCTTGGTGAAAAACTTACTCACAATGTCTATTTCCCCTGACACCCCTCTAATTTTTTCACCCAGGCAAATATACTTTACATTTCACTTATCATACCCAGCTTGTCACACAGAAGGTCATGCTTAATGTGACCCAATGCTTTAGTAAACAAATCTGCTACATTTTCTTCACTGGGACAATATACCAAATCAATCAAACCATTTTGAACAGCTTCTCTAACATTCTGAAATTTTACAGCCACATGTTTCATTCTGTTCTTTACCCCTTGCACTGTTGCCATTGTTATACATGCTTGGGAATCTTCAAAAACTTTAATAGCTCCTGAAATTGGCATACCCAAATCACTGAAAATTTGTTTCAAATAAATAAATAAATAAATAAATAAATCAGTTCATTCACCATGCTTGACAAAGCCGCAAATTCCGACTCTGCCGAACTTAAAGAAATGGTGGGTTGCTTTTTTGACCCCCAGTGTATAGCAGTGCCAGCATAAAAAATTATCATTCCTGAATCAGATTTTCTATTTGAAATTTCGTTTGCGAAACTGGCATCGGCAAATGCTTCCAACTCATGACAACCTTGTGAACTGATCTTTACGCCACAATTTAAGGTTCCACGTAAATATCGTAACACTCTTTTTAAACTTTGCTAATCATGTTGAGTTGGTTTTGACACTTTTCCGGACAAAACATTTACAGCATATTGTATATCTGGGCATGACCATCTTGCAATATACAATAAACTTCCATATATAAAATGTACTTCAGATGGCATTTGTCGCCTAGTAAACTAGTAGGATGTACAAAGGTGTACAGAGGTCCTGCTGGAAATGCGGAGACAAAAATGGAACCTTTTCCCACCTATGGTGGAACTTCAGAGAGTCAAATAAATTTTGGAAACAAGTCCAACAAATAATAGAAGAGATATTGAACATTAAACTGCAATTGAAACCAGAAGTATTTCTGTTAGGCATGATAGAAAATTCAATAGAGAAAGAAAGTGAGAAAACGATATTGTACATGTTAGTGACTGCCAGAATTATTTTCGCGAAAATGTGGAAAAACAAGGAGTGCCCTTTACAGTAGATCAATGGCTAGGAAAATTCTACGAATCCCTTAACATGGATAGATTAACAATGCTACTAAAAGGAGAAACAACAGAAAAATACAAGAAAGATTGGGCAACTGTTGTTAAATACTTAACAAATAGATGGGGTAATGTAGCATCAATCTCCTTTGTCTAATTGAAGAATAACAGAATAACAGTATAATATTGAAATTGATTTCTACAAGGTGTATTTATTTACTTATATTAGAGTGAGAAATCTATAATTGTGGTAGAATTAGGTACAAAGAATATATAAACCAAGATTTTTAAAGTTGAAATAGATGTACTCTATAAGAGAGAAATATATTCGGAGTTGCCAGAAAGGGAGTCAGTTATAATATACATTATATACAGTAATCTTCGATAATAAGACAGCAATTATAAGATATTAATCTTCAAGGTAAATAGAACCAATGAATAAGTTAAATGTAGAAAATATAGAAAATATAGAAAACATGCACTATAATAATGCAACGATGATATGTAACTATGTTTTTATTGCAATTTTTTAAAATAAAAATATGAAGGGAAAAAAATAAATATCACTGTCAAACACCACCAAAGCACACACAGTTCTACTTCCTCTTGATTTGATGTCAAACTGTAGCCATCCCATCTTCTGGACTCCCTCACTGTTGGTTTGCTTTGTGATCTCAGCTCTGCATGATTGGTACAATATAACAACCAATCCCCTTACTCTATTCCTCTATCCAAATACTTCCTATTATCAATAGCCTTGTGTGATTGCATGAATGCTGTTGATATTTCCAATAAAAATCATTTAATTGTGCATTTTGGCTTAGAGTCTCCTCTGTTAGTACTGTTATACATAGGTTAAAAGATTCCTCCGTTACCTGACCTCTTGCTGCCATATTTCGGCTAATTAATATTCCCCATAATAATTTTGGACACTAGTGGGATCCTCGTGGATCCCATGCAATTCGGTTAACAACAGACATCTGTTGCTCGGAGTGACTGCTGGCTGTTAAGGTAGGCTTGGAGAGCTGAGACAAGACACAACACATAGTTCACTATTCTTGATTACATCTGTGATGTTGAATCTTGGCTGATAGTAATATATTCTTCTTACACCTTAGAAAACATATTTAGGGTGAAATGACAGTTATAGAACATATATCTTTGGTGGACTAAATTTTTTTTTAGATTGATATTTTGATTTGTTAAAATGTTTCTCAAAAGAGAGAATTGTAAACTATTTCCATATAAGTTTCATATAAATACCGAAAGAGCCTAACAGATTAAAAAAACTCAGCAACGCAATATTCTACAGTTTCACAATTTTTCTATGTTAGAATTTCCTCTAATCCCCCAGGCCTTTTCAAATCAAATACCTGCTTCAGATTGCCATAGAATATAGAATATTTTTAGCCACAATAATACCATAGTGAAAGAAATATATGAGAAATCTAATTAAGCTTGCCACTCATTTTAACAAAAGATCAAATTTGTTGTCATCACCTTGTTCAATAATGGATTGTGTGACAGCATCCTAGCACAGTACTGTAGAAAGGAAGTTCTCAAATAAGATTTGACAATGTGAGTATTGGAAACAGAAGAATCTGAAGACATTATTTGCTCTTTAAAATGTCACAACTGGGCCTCCTAATGGCTCTGTTGCCTCAGTTTCCCATTCAATGTGTGTCCAAAATCCTGTTGAAGAGAAGATATAGCAACTCAGTTTTCCTTTCAAAGAAAGAAATTAAAGTTAATTTGGAACAAAATATAGACTGAGGCTTTTATTGCATGGAATCTGGCTATCTCCACATCAAAAGAAATGTTCATCCCATTTGATTGCAGTTGAGAAGAAATGTCCACCCACCTCTGCATTGACTGCATAGGTGGAAGCATGTTGTCAAAGCTCTTGCTGGATTAAGAAAGCTGTCATGCTTTTCTCCTAACAGTACACTATACCTGGGAGAAAGCTATCAGCCCTTTTCAAGAGTTGTTTTCTGAGGGCTTTTCTATATGGGCAATATACCCTGTCTTGCTCTTGTCTTAGGACTTTTTCAGACAGTACTTACCACGCTAGAAGCTTAAGAGAGAGGTACGGAAGTTGCCCGTGAGTAAAATATGGTGTAGCTGCCTCCAATCGTACATGGAAGTGACACCGACTATTTCGCAAGAGGGATGGCGTCGTCCAAAATGGACCCCCTGTCATGTGACAGCACCGTACCTCTCTCACAAGCTTCTAGCGTGGTAAGTACTATCTGAAAAAGTCCCTAGAGCCCTGCAGTCCTGACAATATAGGACTTTTGCCCTGTTCTTCCCCCAGATAGTCTTCACCACCCCTGGTGCAGATACAGGGATGAGATGGCGGGAGACAGGTTAGGGCCCTTTATCACTTTTTTTTAAAAAAATACCTGCTTTAATTCATTCCTGCTGGGACGGAATGGACCAGGCCTCATGTATCTTCACAAGCTCATCCCAGCAGGTGAGTCTGTTGCTGCACTTGCCAGTCTGCATTGCTCCTCCAAAGCAGGAAGGAAACCTGAAGCACGTGACCAAGGCTGGTCATATGTTGTGAGCTGGCTTTCTTCCAGGAAAGCACAGGAGATGGCAGTGGCAATGGCTGCAGCTACAGACTGAAGTGTCTCTCTGGACTCTGGCCCATTTGGAGATGGTAACTGGGGCAGAAAAGGCCTTATCCATGGCCAGGATATGCTGGCATATCCTGGCTCATGTAGATGAGCCTGAGATTAATATCTTCTAGGGGTGTTGCCAGGAAGGGATTTGTTGCCTGGCCTGCTGACAGAGAATAGAGGAGTGGGGAAGGGAGGCAGGCATGCCCAATCTATTGATCCTTTCCATCTACATTGGGTGCAGATTCCTTTTGGTTCCCTCTTTTCCTGCTTTCAAAAAGCCCCACAACCAACTAATTGCATATGCACCTGAGGCTTGGATGCTGTAACTTCATCAGTGCATCTGAAGAAGTGGATTGTAATCCATGAAAATTCTAACTAAAATAAATCTGTTGTTTTAAAGGTACCACAAGACTTCTGCTTCCCCCTTCTTTTTATACTGTTTCAGTGGAAAAGGAGGGGGATAAGTCTCATGTAAAAAGAGAAGGGAGAGTCTTGTAGCATCTTTAAGACTGATGTATTCTAGCTTCAGCATTTGTGGATTGCAATCTACTTCCTCAGTTACATTGACAGAATACATTATTCAAACCTTACAAGACCCCTCCCTCCCTTCCTTCTATACTGAAACAGGTAAACATGTCTCTCTCTCTGAAAAGATTTTTGGGTTTTTTTTTTGCACTACTAAATCAGTTGATCCTCCACCTCATCCATCTCACTTGGAATTAAAAAGTGTACTTTACAAAGATCAGTAGTAGAACATGTGTTTTGTACGTAGGGGCCAGAGGTCTAAAGTTTGCATACCTACATTAAAGACCAGGCAACACCAATCTTCCCTAACTACCTGTTTGTTTAGTATCTCTTAACTTTAACCATCATAGCTATTTAGTGTGGTACAATCCAACACATTTTGTGGGTATCAGATTACAGAAATCTCTGGATCCCTGATACTGGAAAGCAGGGATGCAATGATAATTCATAGCTGTTTGCTAAACGTATGAGATTATGGTTTCTCAATGCATTTATGTTTGTCCTTATGAGTTAAGAAATTTGCCAGCTGCTTTGCCAGGTGTGAGAATTTGTGCATAGTTCATTCTCAAAAGAAATAATGGGGGGTGAGCACTTCAATTTGATGTTCAGGACATTTTTTATTACTTTAAGTAATAAAAGTAACAGTGCCTCAGCCATTCATTTTAACTATGTGAATCTCAGTCAAGGCAATCTGAATTACTCCACTGTGTCTAAAGATAAACACAGGCCATTCTTCCTTGTTAACACTTTGAAAGGGGAAGACATCTGACTGCTTTATGGCCATCTCCAGTCACCACAAAAAGAGATGGTGGGGGATTAGGTAGATATGTGAAAATTGCAAGGGTAGCTTGCCAGGCAGGTTAACCTGCTTTCCCCCCCTTTTTTTTCCATTTTGTTGTTCACACATGCTCAATAGGTAATTCAGGAGGCAGCGGTTTTCCTTGCCCATTGTACATATGCATATGCAGCTGCAGTAGGATCACCTAGATAACTTGATATTCTCCATGTTAATTGTGTGAGTTTCAGTCATGTACATTTGAATTACTCCACTTGGCTACAGGTCATGTCCTCTGCTAACAGTTTTATGGTTCACATCATTAATTGCAAGAAGAGTTTAGGGAGGGAAAGACAGCTGACTATTTTATGGTTCTCATTCTTTGGGAATTTGTCAGGTTTGCTTCAGCTTCTCTGTGAGGAGCAACACAGTTGAAATGCTCACACTTCAGACAAAAGCGAGAAGAGTAATATAATTTTCCACTTCAGGGGTGGGAAGAATCAAAAGATAAATTTACATTGCTAGTGGAAAAGCTACATCTTCTAACCTTCTGACTACTGCAGTTATTAGATGCATGGAATTTGTTGGCATTTTAAAAAGGCTTATTACCCTAGCAAAATCATAAATAGTCTGCCCCCTTTCCAAAGCAGTAGCATTTTTTTTTAATTTCAAGGTTATTTTGGTCTGAGTAAATATTTTATATTCCTCTTTTTTTCTTTTTTCTTTTTGTTTAGATATTTCTTTGTTTTGTATCTGGTTATCTCACTTAGCTATACCCATCGACTTCTGTAAGAAGTCACATTGCCAACCCCACTCTAAATCCCCATGCAGAAAATGGGAGGAGATGCTTGGGAAAGAATGAGGAGCATTTGTTCAGGCCCAGGTTGAAGAAGACTTCCATCCAGACTTGCATTTGTTGCCTTGCCAGCATGGATAAATCATGCTTTCCTTTCCCCCATCATCTTCCCCTTTTCTCAGGTCACAAGCAGTCTGAGCCTTTGTTTCCCACCCATCCCCACAAGAAGCATTTCAAGCAATAAAACAAAACTGTGTTGGCAATGAGACATAAATTTGATAATCTTCTCTCATAATTCTTGTTACTATAATTTCTTCTCCTTGCTGTATCTTCATTGTTCATTAGTCCTCCTTCTCTTTCCTCTTGCTTGCTTCAGTTCCTGCTCTTTCTCTCTGGTGCACACTGTTTCAGCCCACATCCAGACTCCATGGGGAGGCTGCAGATTTCCTACCCTCCCTCCTCCAGGAAGCCTGCTTTAACGCAGCAGTCATTTGTCAGGAAGAAGATATCACCCTGTCCTTCCCCCTGCTCTTGCCCATTCAAAATGGAGATAGCATTTCCTCACCCTTTCGCCACATGCACCAACATTAGACAAAATGGAGACATAATCTTTTTGAGTGATGATCCCTTTTTCCCAGCAACCAGCCCAGGAAAACCAAATGGCAATAGGAATGGATCAGCAGTTAAAGATCTCACTTTATTTCAAGCAGAGTTAGACTTTGTAATGAAGTTTAACCCACCTTGGGAAAGAAGTTACTCAGTTATGCCAATTGCATTTAAAAAACAATCAAAACCCTTATTTATTCCATGCTCAGACAGAAATGCACATTTAGGGCTCCACAACTGTATGCAGACAGCTGTTTATGGCCACATTTTCCATTTGTATGAGGCTGGCTAACAAATCACATACAACTTCAAGAGTGAGTAAAAAAAATCCCAGTCATGGATAGTGAAGCTGACAGTAGCACCAAGTTTGACAGAAAACATGTGGAGTGCTTTTTGTTTGATTCAAACATTGCTAGTCTAGGCATAGTCCCCACCCCCGACCCTGAGCTGAGATGTACCATACAATTGCATTGTTCAAAAGGCAGAAGAAATCCATGGCCAGATTTGGAAATGATTTCTCTTCTAACTAAAATACAATGCTAACAGAATAGGAGAAAGACCTTAAAAAAATAAAAATAAAGGGGGTATTGAAAATTGCTAACACTTTCTATTCAAAGAGCATTTATCATTGGTAATAGGAGCTGTGGGATACAGCAGACTTATCTTGTTAACCTAAGACTCCTTTGGAAGAAGGCCTTCAAACTCCAGAATAGTAATTAGCTCCCCACAGTGCTATTTTGATTAAGTGTTACTAATAATTCTATTTTGACTTTGGCATGAGGCACTTACATAAAAAATTCAGCAGTATTTTTGACAAAAATAGGTTTCACAAATAGCATTTCATATTGTGTTCGTGGTCCTAACCGTCATGTATATACAGTCAGATCCTCACATCTGTGTGGGTTCAGTTCCCGAGCTTGCCATGAATACCAGAAACCACAGATAACAGTGAACCCTATTAAGAGTAATGGACTTCTAGTAAGGAATACCATAGAGTTGTCTTGGAGTATCTAGATGTCTAGAAAGGATGACACTCTAGGAATTTTCTAGGATGTTTCTTTTTGCTATGAGGAAGTGATACAGTTTCTGTGTCCCTGCAGCATAGCAGAAAGGTTAATGAACAGAGTAGATGTGCTGTCCTGGTCCAGAGTTTTTCCAGTCTCCGAGTGTCAAAGCAAAAAGGACCCTAAAATCCCCACAGGTCAACCGGATGTACAACAGAATGGAAGAAGCACTGTTATGGGAGAGATACACACCACCCACAAAGAACTGGCTAACACAGACAAGGAGCTACTATCACTCCACCTCAACATCAGTCAAAAGATGAACACCCAAGATTGGGACAAAATTGACAACTTCACCTACAGAAAAATCGAAAAAGATATGACAGTCCACACATAAAGGCAGAAAAAAAAATTCAGCAAATGCCACAAACACCCATCAAAACCCATGCTGGACACATCACAGACTATCATCAACCTGACAGAGCAGAAACTTTCAAAAGAAGAAACATCTATCCTGTCCAAAGGAGGACATTTTGCAGTTACCACCACAAGAATCCCAGTTGAAGACATCATCGCCCGTGTTGAGTCCACCCTCTACCATCTCGCAGAGGAGGAGGCAGAAGAGATAAGAGGAGAAACAGCAAGAATTCTGTGGAAGGCAAAACCACCACACAGCAACATAACCAAAAATGAAAGAAAAGCCATCAAGATCTCAATGTGGACCCAGAAATCATCATTCTCCCAACATACAAAGGTAATGCCACAGTAATCATAGAAAAAGCACAATACAAACAGAAAATAAAGGAACTCTTGGATCCTGCAATATACAAAAAAAAAGGAAAACCCCACCAACAAAATCACCAGAATAACAAGCACCTTGATCAAGAACTCATCAATCCAGCCAATCACATGCCAGAGTCTATGCAAATCTGAGGCTCTCCCACCAAGACTGTATGGACTTCCCAAGATCCACAAGGATTCCATTACACTCTGACTCATAGTGAGTACTATTGGATCCCCTACGTATGACTTGGCTAAGTTTCTAGCCACACAATTACAAACGCATCAACCCCCCCACACACTACATCAAGGACTCAGCTCACTTCATAGAGAAAATCAACAACCTTGAACTGAAAGCCAGAGATAGACTGATCAGCTTTGATGTGGTCTTCCTGTTCACCAAAGTCCCCATAATGGACACTATGGCACTCATCCAACAAATGTTTCCAGCAGACACCACAGCCCTGTTCGAACATTGCCTCACCACAAGCTACTTCCAGTGGGACAATGGATTCTACAAGCAGAGAGATGGGTAGCCATGGGAAGTCCTCTGAGCCTTGTGATAGCAAACTTTTACATGGAACACTTTGAAAAGCAAGCCCTGGAAACAGCACCAAAAAAGCCCACAACATGGTTCCAATATGTGGACGACACTTTCACCATTTGGAGCCACAGAGAAGACTTGACCACATTTCTGACCCATTTGAACAGCATTCACCCGAACATCCAATTCACGATGGAAGGAAGAAACCTTGCCATTCTTGGATGTCCTGGACATTTGAAAACCAAACCAATGATTAGGACACAAGGTATACAGAAATCCTCCACACATGGACAGATACCTACACAAGAACTCCAGTCATCACCCAGGACAAAAAAGAAGCACAATAAAAACATTGATAGACTTTGCAAAAAGGATTTGTGAACCTCACTACCTGTAGGACGAACTGAAACACCTAAACTGGGCTCTACAGGCTAATGGTTACTCCAGTTCAGACACCGCAAGAGCAGCCAGACCCAGGAAAAAACACAGGAGTGGGGGGGGGGAAACAAGTACCCAAAGGGAAGGTACTTTTACCATACATCAAAGGAGTCACAGGCAGAATAGGGAAATTAATGAGGTAAGACAACCTCCAGATGATCTACAGACCAACCAAGAAAATGCAAGAAATGCTGTCGTGCTCAGCGAAGGACAAAAGAGACCCTCTCACAGCCACAGGAGTTTACTGCACATCATGCAGCTGCAGACAAGTCTACATAGAGAGCACAAAATGCAGTGTGCAAACACAAATCAAGGAACATGAGAGACACATGGGGCCAGCCAGAAAAATCAGCAGTAGCAGAACACCTTATATACCAACCTGGGCACAAAATACTATTTGAAAACAGTGAAATTCTGGACCAGACTATCAGGTCAGAATGCACAGGGAAGCTATTGAAATCCATAAACACCTGGATAACTTTAACAGGAAAGAGGAAACCCTAAAAATAAACAAAGTTTGGCTACCAGTCCTGAAAAACACCAAAATAAAAACTTAACACATGCAAATGAACTTCACCCAGGGATAGGGGGCTTCCCAGCAGACAATGGACCATGAGCTAAATAAACAAAAATCTCCCTCGCATATCCTCCCATCCTAAGAACTGAACATCCTACAACTGAATACACAAATTTACATGTTAATCCTCTTCAACAGGGACTCACAGTATATAAACCAACACCCACCCACATGCCACCCTTCTCTGAAGATGCTGGCCAGAGATGCAGGCAAAACATCAGGAATAAATTCTTCTAGAACATGGCCTCATAGCCCAGAAAACCCCCACAAAAAACCTATGGATGCTGGCCGTGAAAGCCTTTGACTTCACAGTGGTGAAAAATGCTGGGAATTACAGTCCAACAATATCTGGAATTCCACATAATCTCCCTCTCTCAAATTTAACCAAATAAGGCTAAATAATACTACCTACTCTGTCAGTGGATGTTTTTATATCATATTAAGGAATACACAATGTGCTTCTGTGGTTGAAACTAAAAAGGGACTATTGTAAAGTTTACCTAGAGGCAAGTCATTTTCAGTTTACATAAATTTTTCCTCTTTCCAGAAAAAGTGAAAGTATTGTTTTGTTTTTCATCAGTAACATCACAGGAGGGATGGGAAGAACATTCCTTTCCTTAAAAATGGGTTTCCTGACACTTGTGAAACCTGGTCAGAAAGAATAATACAGAGATGAGAATTTTAAGCAGTTGTCACTTAGTATTTGCACATCCCAAAGTGTTTTGGGAAATAAATAAAATAAATGAATAAAACAAAATAAATTACTCTGTATAAAAATATATTCTTTGTGCAAAATTGGGAGGTTTTGTGGGAAAACACATTTTTATGCTAAGAACACTGTTTCCAGAAATTGTATGATTTTTCATGTGTGAAATCAGTGTGTTTTGTGTGCACACACACTAGTTTTCAAACACACACACACACACTTTCAAGTGTTTCTGGAAACAATCACTGAAATCTTTTTGGGTTGTTGCATGTTTGTAAGAGTGGGAGATTTGGTAGCTTGGTGTGCACCTTTGGCATCTCCCCCTTTTGGATGTGAAGGGGGGAGCTGGAACTGCCCATTTAGTTCCTGTGACCTGAGGGGTGGGAAAAGTGACCTCCTTTGAGGCTGGCCTGAGGGATAAACCCTCTCTTTAATTCCTTCAACTTGGGGAAGGAACTTTTGAGTCAGCCTTCCAAATGTGGACTGACTGGAGAGCAACTCAGCTTATGGGTTATCCCTGGGGTTCAGGTGTTTTCACCCAAGGGATGTTGGGGAGGGGATTTTGTAGCTGACCTCCTTCCCCAACAATTCCCACACTAGGTTGCTCCCCCATTGCAGATCTCTCAGAAAGGGGTTAAATGGGTTATAGTTTAGTAAAAGTGGCCCTTTACAACCCAGCTATATGTGTGTTGTCTCCTTATTGTGTCTGGTCCCTTTATTCCTGTGTCTCCAACAAACACATTTTATGCTAAGAACACTGTTTCCAGAAATATGTATGATTTTCATGTGTGAAATCAGTGGGTTTTGTGTACCCAGACACTAGTTTTTAAACACCTACACACATTCAAGTATTTCTGGAAACAATCACCGGAATCCTGTTGAGTTGTTGCATGCTTGTAACTGGTCTTATGTGTGTGGGAAATAGAACTAGGAGGATGTGCAATGTCCACATTCATAAATATATTGCAAAGGGAATGATGTGCAACAGGACACCGATGAGGGGATTCTGGTACACATTAGGAATGCACATCAGTAACTCATCTTTGCAATCCAGTAACTAGTTTTCTTGGTACTTCTACTACTTAGTTAAGTGCATGAAAATTTCCATTGCATGAAAGGACATAACAGGCTTCCCCCCACTTTCTGACACCTTGCTTCCCAATGCCTCACTCTTTCAACACTTGCAAATGATTCCACTTTCTGCCTCTGGTCCCTAACCATGAGATAATTGGGGGCTTCCTATACAACATTCTGGCCAATATTTTTGTGTGCAAAAATTGTGTTTTCACACAAAACCCACAATTTTTGTTTAATTGGGAACTAATTCTTCTTAAATTCCAGTTTTTGAGGAACAAAACATTTTGGGCTGGATGAAGGCTCTTGTCTCTGTTTCAAATGTATTACCATTGTAGCATTTTGACATTTCATTCAGTAATGCTTGGAATACAAATGCAACAAGCAAACACAATGTTTTAATTTAGTTGCCAGATAAGCTCATCTATATATATTACATTTTCAAAAGGGGGGAACACCTTAAAATTGTTTTCTAAATGCAGATATAGTTTTTTGGGGAGTGGGTGGGTGGCTAAAACAAAGTGTTTAAGTGATGGAGGCATTATTATCCTACCTGCCAGTATACCCTTGCACACCCCTGCTAAAAACATGATGAAGGAACACAAAAAGGGAGAAAGCTATTAACAGGAGAGCATGAACTTGTCACTAAGAAGGAAGCCAGAAGTATTTTATTTTATTATCAAGGAAAAGATGGGATCTTGAGAAGTCCATAGACATAATACAGGTGGGTTGTTTTTTTTTGCTTCCATTAGATATTGTATTATTCCATGGTAAAAAGGAACATAGTAATCAGTTGATTCATAACTATTCCCCTTTTGTTCTTCTTGTTGCTTTTTGAAACCCTCAGAAAAATTGCCACCAGAAAATAATACAGTGTGAAAATATAATTCACCACTAGTTCCATTAAGAACTACTAATATCCTTTTACAACTGAAGACTTCCAATAATTATTATGAACTTCCTTGCAGTAAAGTTTTCCCTAGCAGTCATCACAATATGAATGAAAAGGAATGAACCTTTCCCACATCTAGTTGAAATGCTGGCTTAGAGAGATCCTCATCTTATGCTATTGCTCTCTGACAAAGAAATGTGGAAGAAGAGACTTTAAAATTACAGGGTACAAGAAGCATTTTAAACTATTTAAAAAAACCTATTTTTTTTATAGGTGGGCTGAAAGACAATAGACAAATGCTATACAGTAAATAAATATGTTACCCTAAATGCTCAGGGGTCCTAAGGACCCTCAAAATATTGATGTATTTTTGGGGAATTAATAAACTCAGCTTGGCAATATGAGAGAGGGCAAGAAAGCAGGGCCTTTTAACCTATGTATACTGGTACGCAAGAGGAGATGCTAACCTAGATAGTACAATTATTGGATCTTTAAGTCCTTTCAGCAGTTCACCCACCTGGGAAGCATCATCTCCACAGATGTCAAGATTGACAAAGAGATCAATCACAGATTAGCAAAGGCATATAGCACATTTGGAAGACTTTACAAAAGAGTCTGGAGTAATAAACACCTGAGGTGAAGCACTGTCTATTCTCCTTTATGGGTCTGAAACATGGGTCACCTATCGTCACCACTTACGACTCCTTGAACACTTTCATCAGTGCTGTATACGCACAATACTCTACTGTGAACTCGCCACAGGTCAGCGTAAGAGGGGCGCTCCAAAAAAGCGATACAAGGACTCTCTTAAACAACATCTCAGGCTCAGCCAAATTGATCACCAAAAATGGTCCACCCTGGCCTCACATTGGGAGGCATGCAGATGCACTATCCACAATGCTGCAGCGAATTCACGCTGAACAAGTCTTGAAGAGAAACAACAATGCAGAAAGAATTACAACCTAGAAACATCACCCAAGGAGACCTTCTGCTGTGCTTTCTGCAACCGGACTTGTTTATCTCGGATTGGCCTTTTCAGTCATCAGTGTGCTTGCAGAAAGCGCGGGATGAGTCCTTCCTGAATCTTTGTTTGCGAAGAAAAGTCAGAGAGAGATTTGAGCAAGCAATAATAACAATGTTCACATACACACACCCAGGCTTCAAGCATTCACACAAGGCTAGCGAATAAAGTAGGCAGGACTGGGATGGAAGAATAGAGAAGGGAGGTAGTTTTCAGGTGATACTGTACCCATCAGAGGAGTTGAGGGTACTGGGGGAAACCAGCAGAGTGGGGGTCCCAGAGCCACAACGGCTACACAGTCAGACATGGAGTTGAGAGGAAGATGAACTGTGCACACCTGAGTGGGGTTTTGAAAAGGTTTTTATGCCTAGTAATTCCTTTCAGGGGACGGGATTTAGAGTGAAAGACAATGCTTCTCAGAGTTTCTCAAGGTAAGACAATGGACACTCTGGATATGCTAATGACCCTTAAAATGCTGATACTTTGTAACTGAAAGGAGGAAGCAACCCTCTTTGTTTGGAAGAAGGTAGTGGTATGCTAGCTCTTTACAAACCTTGAGTATCACAGTTTAAAGCTGATGGGATTAGCCAGATGTTCAGGGAAGAAGTTGCCCTTCACATTACCTTTCTTTGGACTTTAGGCTGGCCCTTCCTTAGTGCATACCTGACTGAGTGTCAGTGCTAGTCCTTGGGATTCCTGGTTCTTGGGAGTCCCCAGTTTATTGGCCACATTTGGGAAAGGCTACAGTTGACTAAATTAGGAAATATTGCCAATTATTACAGATATGGGGCAGGGGGTGTCAGGATAGGTAACAGTACATAAATGCTTTACCTAGCGCTTCACACATCTCTTGTAGGACAGGCCATTCTGGAGGTCTGTAGTCTTCAATACAGCAGGACATTTTTGGTCTTGGCTCCCCTTCTCCCACAGGCCCATCAACCATAAGCAAATCTGCTGCAGTAGTGGTGGAACCTTCAGGAACATTAGCAGAGGTGGCACAAGAGGCTGCCAAGGCAAAGGGAAATTTACAGACTAAAAATAATGGCTGGCATTCTGCATTACATAAGAGCTAATGTCGTGCAGTGGTTTGAGTGATGGACTAGGACATTGAGAGACCAGGGTTTGAATCTGCACTCAGCCATGGAAACCCACTGGGTGAACTTGGGCACGTCACACTCTTGTGGTCTTAGAGGAAGGCAAGAAGTTTGGACAAATTTTACCAAGAAAACCCTGTTGTAGGTTAGGGTCACCATAAGTCAGAAATTACTTGAAGGCACACAACAGCAACAACAATTTGCATTGCAGTTACAGATTCATAACCTACAGTTACAGATCTGTAACTGCTCTGTATTCATCTATCCTATTTATTCATGACTGCAGCACTATTGCCACAGTCATAAGTACCCCCTGGAACCCACCTTAAACTGGAGCAAGTTGCTTCATGCAACGAACATGGCTAGCCTCCTCCTTTCTTTAAGCTGTGGTGGGAGCTTCTGTTCATTGCAGCAAAGCTCAGAGGGGATTCTGCAGCTCCCTACTCACCACTGTCCCAGCCATTTGATGGTCTCCTCTGACAAACTGCCTTGTGCCACCGTGGTCGCTGCTCCAATCCTGAAGAAGTGACTCCCAAACTCCTTTGCAGACAAGCCGAGCTGCTGCAGTGCTGCCTTCATCATTGCTACAAACTGGAACCTGGTCATTGGCGACTCATCCTGGTGCCGGAACAGGGGGCCTCCTTCCTGCCCATGGATACTCAGGAACTTGTGCATGCTGGCCACCGGGCATGGCGCCAAGCCCAACTCCCTCTGGCACTTGGAGCGCTGAACGTGTACTACCACTGAGCCTGCTTCAAGGACACGTCCCCCAGCATCAGCGCCCTCCCAGACTTCTCTTGTTTGGAGGAGCAGACCAGTTCGCTGACTCTCAGGGCCCCGAAGAAGGCAATGATGTACGCCGTGCTGAACAGGGTGGCCTCGTATACCTAGTGACATATCACCAGCAATACCCCAGCCATGCCGGTCAGCAGCCCATAGGAGACCGGCCGGCGGGGGTCCGCCGCCTGCGGAGCAGCCCGCCTCCAACCCTCAATGGCCTTCCTCACCAGGAAGGTGCCTCACGGGTCTTCCGTTCCTGCTGCCTTGCTGAAAAAAGAAATGCCTGCCACCTGTATGGCTACCATTTTAGGCGCCAGGCCCTGACTCTTCAGTGCCACCAAGTAATGCAGTACCTCATGTTCTATCACTGGCCAGGAGCTCCCATATCCATGCTGCTGTCGGAAGGTCGCTTCCGGCTGGGCTGTCGTTTTCCTGTAGCTTGCTCTTGAAGAGGGCGCCAAAGAGTCCACCACGCCCTGGATAACCGTCAGTTCCCAAGGTTCCAAAGATCATCTGGGAATGGAACAGCATACTTGTTGGCATCTGGGGCCAGCACTCGGAACCTCTCACCCTGAAAATGAAATAATGTGTCCGCTATCTCATTATCCACGCCCGGTATGTGCCGGGCGCGGAAACTATTGTTGGACCGAAGGCATACCAGCACAAATGTGCACACTAACCACATGACCCTCTCACACCTGAAGGACTGCCGGTTGATGATTCGCATCACAGCCTGATTGTCACACCAAAAACATACCCTCTTGTTCATGAACTCCACCCGCCAGAGGACCACTGCTACCAATATTGGGAAGAAATCCAGGAATGTGAGGTCCCAGGCAATCCCATCCTCCCTCCAGCCCTCAGGCCAGGGCTGTGAGCACCAGTGGCCATTGTAGTAGACCCCCAACCCCAGGCTGCCCGCTGCATCGGAGTGCACCTGTAGCCCCCCGTCCAGCTCTTTGCCCTCTTGCCACACCGTGACCCCATTGTAATGCTGCAAAAGTTCCAGCCACACTTTTTTGTCTTCTTTTACCCCCTTCGTTAAGTGAATGTGGTGATGAGGAGAGCGAACCCCCCTAATGAGTCAAGCTACCCTGGCGCAGAATGCCCTCCCTGGAGCCACCACTCTACACACAAAGTTCAAATGCCCTAGCAGTGACTGTAGATCCTTGAGCGTGGCCTTCTTCCACCCCATTAGGCCCGCCAGCTTGCTCCTCAGGGCCACCAACTTCTCTTTGGGGAGACACGAGACACCCAGGATGGAATCCAACTCCACCCCCAGATACACCAAGGATGTTGCTGGCCCCACCGTCTTGTCCGGTGCCAGCGGAACTCCAATCTCTTCTGCCAATTTCTGGAATGATGAAAGTAGAAACCTGCAATCCGGCTCCCCAGCTGGGCCCATCATTAGAAAATCATCCAGGTAGTGTGTGACAAAGGGGGACCTGACATGTGTTAAGTGCCCATTATAAAAATGTGCTGAATGCCTCGAATGCGGCCCAGGTGATGGCACAGCCCATGGGTAAGGCCATGTCGTAGTACAACCTGTTCTGGAATTTGAAGCCCAAAAGGCAGTGGTCCTCCGGGTACACTGGCAGCAATCGGACAGCAGACTGAATGTCACACTTGGCCATAAGGACCCCTTTTCCACAAGTCTGCAGCAGCAGTATGGCATGGTCCAAAGATGCATACCGCACCGAACATAGCTCAGGTGGTGTAGCATTGTTGACTGATGTAAGACAGGTGGTGAATGAGCCAGTACTCCCCCAGATTCTTTTGGGTACCACCCCAAGGAGGACACTGGCAGGTTGGACATGTGAGGTTCTGGGAAAGGGCCCGTGACCTTGCCTGCCTCCCTCTCCTTTTCAATTTTTCTGGCCAGCACCTCTGGCAATTGGGCTGCCGACTTTAAGTTGCCAGATACCGAAGCCTCCCTGGGCCCCTGATAGGGGATTCTGAAACCAATGTGAAACCTTCCCTTATGTAGGCTGCCACCTTCTTGTTGGGGTAAGCCGCAAGGAGATGTAGCATGGCTCCAATTTTGACTGGCTTGTGAGCCATGCGACCTCCCCCTGCGCCCTGGGTCTCCTTCTCACTTTGAGTTTCCATGACTGGCATTCAATCCCGATCCTGCCTCCCTTTTTGTGCCAGATGAGGTGGGGCGGGAGCTTTGAAAGGACTGGCCACCCCCGGATTGCCTGGACCATGAGACCTTCAGGTACAAACCCCGCAAGCCTCACAGGTATGCTCAAAACATCAGTGATACCTGGAACACTTACCACAATTGTTCTCCCAGCAAACCAGCCTCTTCCCCTCCTTCTTCCTGGGAACTTTTGCGGCCTCCCCCTTTTCCCTCTTCCTGGGGCCCACTGCCACCAACCAAATCCCGCTGTCAATGATATCCCACCTATGGATGGGTGATTGGGATGCCTTCTTCCTGCATTCCTCATCATATAAGATGGCTGCTGTGTCCCCAGCCATCGCCTTGATCTTCAGTACCTGCCGCATGTGGTTGGTCAAGTGCCAACCCCGCTCCGGAAATGCCATGGCCACCACTACCATGAAGACTGCATACCCCCCAAGCCAGTTGGCAAAGGAGCGTTCAACATGTTCTGATTTGGATTTTTCCCTTCCTTTTTCTCCCCTTTGTACGGCCTGGCCTCCTCACCCAGAGGTGGTGTGAATGAAAAGATGTCCACATAACAGCCTCTCAGAATCTTGTAACGCACCTTTTGATCCAAGTGCCTGCCTGGTGGGTCCTCCTTGGACTTGGCGTCTACCAACTCAACTGTTGTCTGCTCCTTGCCTTCCTTCCTCCTATCAGCATTCCTCTTTTCCTTGGCCTTGCGCAGCTTCAGTGCCCAAACGGGGAGGCCCAGTTTGCACGCCCATTTTACCCAGTACCTGAATCTGTTGTAGTCCTCCTCTGTGGAAGACTCACTTGATGAGGAATCTGAGTCAAAGTCAGATCCCCTGTGGTGATGTGATCACTTACGCTTCTGTCTTGGGCTCCTCCCCCTCCTGGATCCGCAATGCTGCTGGGATGATAAATCCCTGGAACCAGATCATCTGGAGCTCCTGGAGTTGCTTCTGCCCCTGGACCATGAGTGGTGGGAGCTGCTGGGTGCTCCAACACTGGTTGATGTGCAGGGAACCCCCCATCCCTGTTTTCTGCCCTAGCTGAGGGCATCTGGCCACCCCCCAGCTGCATTGCCCCAAAGCTGTCCAGCTTGTGAGCTATCATGGAAAAGACCCTCATGATGTCCCCCGCGTTCTGTGCAGGGGGCACAAAGGC
This sequence comes from Gambelia wislizenii, assembly GCA_030847615.1. Classification (NCBI taxonomy): domain Eukaryota; kingdom Metazoa; phylum Chordata; class Lepidosauria; order Squamata; family Crotaphytidae; genus Gambelia; species Gambelia wislizenii. Next base: position 254,804,521 of record JAUMIR010000004.1, read on the forward strand.
TTCCAGATGTGGTCTGGGTTCTGCCACAGGCCCAATGTCCCCATTGTGCACCACCTGGTCTGAGGAGAGAGCCGGGTCCTCTGGAGGGACCGCCTCTGGCTGAGGGGGCACCTCCACATGTTTCTTCTTTGCCCTCGCCTTTTTAGGAGGCATAGCGACCCCAATGACCCGCACCCACCTGGAGTGGGGGGCACCACCCAAGACAGGGGCGGATCCCCTGACCCGCTGGGTGATGGAAAAAGGGGGGCGCTGCTCGACCTACGTGCTGGGTGGGGGTGCAGCTCCCTGCTTGTGCCGCATGAGTTCCAGAGCACCCGCCACTCCTGAGCCTCCCCCAACTCCTAATGGCCCCAGTGCTCCTCCCCTTTTGTGTTTTTTTTTAAAATTGATCACTGGCAGCTGATCTCTGTGGCCCGATCACCTGTGGAGGCAAAAATTAGAAAGGGAGGGGAGGCAGTAGAGGGGAGCCATGCCCTCTCTCCCCAGCCACCAAGATCCCCCAACCACTCACCAGCATCCTGATCCACTGGCTGCTATTCCCTGGCCAGGGGCCTTGCTGGGGGCCGCCACCCGGCCCTCTCTCTGCTGCCTGGTGCCACCTGGCCACCCCAAGGCATTCCTGGATGCTTGTGCCAGGCCACCGGGACCAGATTGCCCCTGTCTGGGCACTGCCCAGCACAGCCACCTGTGCAGGTGGGCCACCTCCTCTGGTCTCTGCCACCGCAGCCGGGCAGTCGCCATAGCAGCTGAGCCGCTTCGAGAGGGGGGGTTCGTGATCCAGGGGCCTATGCCTGACTGCACTCTGCTGCCTCCTGCCTCTGGCATCACCCCCGCCCTCAGCCAGTCCTGCAGCAATCCTCTCTCTTTGGCTCCCAGAGAGCCACTGAGGAGTCCGCACTAGGAGCCGGCTTTTATACCGCTTCCGGCACGGCCTCCATGTCACCTGGCTGTGCCAGAAGCGTGGCCAGAAGTTCCTCCCCCGACCGCTGCCTGGCCATTCAGGGGAGGAGAAGCTTGCCCCAATTGGCCAGGCCTTTCCGCCTCTCCCTGCCCCCCCCCCTGAGGATGCCGGGAAGAAGACGCCCAGCAATGGCAGCCCCCTATGCTGGCCATGTGGTCGCGGAAGCCGCTCCTGGGAGGGGCTGTGAGTGGGGAGAACGCCAGCCAGGCTGCAACCAGACCCACCAGCGAGCCAGTAAGCCTCTTTATTGGAGCAATCACTATTGCATCTCCTCTTCAATGGTACTATGTTGCTGCTTGTTTTTGTAATCTGTACTCTGCACTGCCCTGCTTCCTTCCTATCTTTGCCATACCTAGCACATATTTTTTTGGTTACAATTGCTTCTACTCCATTCAGAGAGAGAGAGAGAGAAAGAGAGAGAGAGAGAGAGAGAGAGAAGATAGCAATCCCTTGCACTTTAGCAGGTGTGCAGGCAGTGCAAGCGAGAGAGAGGCTTGCCTTTTTAAAAAATCAACTTTTCCTTCACATTTTTTACATTCTGTAGTTTTTACTCTGATTCCTGATTTTTTGGAGGTTTTTTTTTTTTTGCCATAATCAAAACAAATACCCCCCTCAAATACCAGGGAATGGATTAAAAGTTACAGAATGGGGGGGAGGAAAAAGGAAAGTGTTTATTAAAAAAAGGTAAAGCCTCTCTCACCCAGCGTGTCTTCTAAAGCGCAGGGAGATTGCTACCTTCTCTCTCTCTCAACACACTGTATATACGTACACTTTGGAGAAGGAGAAGAGGCAGTGCTTGGGGACAGGGAGGGAGGAAGAGAAGAAACTTGGCCACTCACTCCACGTGACTGCCGGCATTGGAACTGCTGCAGGAGGGACTTATCACATGGAGGCAGTAATGGAAACACAGCGCTATTGAGAGCCAATTGGCAGATTTGCCCCATCATTAAAAAGGTGCACTCTAGCAATGGTTTGAATGCAAACTGACAACAGGACAGTAATGACACTGTGTGATAAGGAATGGCCACAGACTCTAATAACTTGCTGTAGTCTCACTGATAAACCAGGGTGCCGTTTACACGATGAAAATGTCCCGAGAAGAATTCGTGTCGATCCCTGGCAGTTTACATGTACATCGGGTCGGGTATGTGATTTTCGGAAAGGGGGCCACCTTTTATCCCTCAACCTGTGGGACTTCCAGTCCTGCGGTTTGTGCCGGTTTTTAAAAAAGTCACAGGAGGATTCGGAAAATCGTACGTCTAAACACACCGTGACAATATATCTCAGTACTTGGTAATGACCGGAAATATATGTGACCAGGGATGGGCTCAGGGAGGAGAGGAGGGGTCAGTCACCCGTTCAATAGATTCAGCCTCACCAGATGAAAACAAAGGCTTCCATTACAGCTGCAAGTAGGTTTGTGTATGTCTGCATTAAATCACCCTGTTCAATGGATTTCTACACTGGGAAACCTACTTTAAATCCCCCCCACTCCTGCATGCTTGGCTTAAATTTTAAAGAGAGAGTAAATTGTAAAGAGATCACAGACGATCGCACATTATCCCTCCCCCTGCATCCACTCCATTTGTTTAAAAGTACAGTAAAAAATGCCACTGTCTGAGTAGATGATCGAACATTCACACATACACACACACACACACACACACCCTCCTGCATCCTCACTTTCAATGGGATTTAAATGCTGTTCTTTCAATTCGGAAGGACAGAAAGGCTGTAGCCACGAAGGATCCCTCCCTTCCCCACTTTCAATGGGCTTTAAATGCTGTTCTTTCAATTCGGAAGGACAGAACAGCTGTAGCCACAAAGGATCCCTCCCTTCCCCACTCTCAATGGGCTTTAAATGCTGTTCTTTCAATTCGGAAGGACAGAAAGGCTGTAGTCACGAAGGATCCCTCCCTTCCTCACTTTCAATGGGCTTTAAATGCTGTTCTTTCAATTCGGAATGACAGAAAGGCTGTAGCCACGAAGGATCCCTCCCTTCCCCACTTTCAATGGGCTTTAAATGCTGTTCTTTCAATTCGGAAGGACAGAAAGGCTGTAGCCACGAAGGATCCCTCCCTTCCTCACTTTCAATGGGCTTTAAATGCTGTTCTTTCAATTCGGAAGGACAGAAAGGCTGTAGTCACGAAGGATTCCTCCCTTCCCCACTTTCAATGGGCTTTAAATGCTGTTCTTTCAATTAGGAGGGACAGAAAGGCTGTAGCCATGAAGGATCCCTCCCTTCCTCACTTTCAATGGGCTTTAAATGCTGTTCTTTCAATTCGGAAGGACAGCAAAGACTAGGTCGCTCATTCCTCCACTCATCCTCTTATTGCCTCATCCCCAATGCAACACTCAATCATTCCATCATCCCCAACACAGAAGCTTTAACAAACATTTGAGCCAGCCAATAGCATTGCTCGTGGCGTGAAACTCTAAAGGAAGTACGTCACTGAGGTTGTGAGAAAACGAGTAATCGCATCCTTGATTGACAGCCCCCCCCCAAAAAACACCCCGGTACGCTACCCGTGTGTAAACAAGAAAAGCACGGGATAAAGCATCGCGGAACCTAAAATAAAAAACGGAACTTTGGACGTGTAAATATCAGTCACGGGACCACCCGGGATATCCAGATCAGTGACAAAAATCATATAAACAGCGAGGGATGGAATCGGGATCACAAAGTCACGGTAAGCCCCGTGACAATTTTTGTTGTGTAACTGGCACCCTTGTGTGATAGTCTCCAAAATCTACCATGGGATGGGGAGTAGATGCCCCCCCCAAGTATTATTGAGCAGCTACTCTCACTGGTTGTGCTGGCTAGGGCTGATGTGGGTTGCAGTCCAATCACATCAAGAGGACCACATGCTATAGAAAAATAGCACAACACCCTTCTAATGCTATCACATTTACACCATACACCATTTGCCTGTCTGCTTCAGACACTTGCGAGCTGAGAGATGCTAACTCCTCAAGATGTATGGATACTGGGTTAAAAACTACATTATTTCTTGTTATAGTCTGGAAGAGTTTTGGAGTTAATATATTGGATCATTCAATACAAATACAAGTGACTCAGCCACAAATGGTTGCAGTTAACTCACTGATTCTTGAATGGAAGATTTTCTTCTTTCATTTCTTCAGTGAACAGGATACTGCTGTGATGACTCAGATGCTAGGCTTTGTGGTAGTGGTGATGAATGGGGCTGCTGTTGCTGCTGTCGCCACTGCCATTCATTATGCCTGGAAGGCAACACCTGAAAAATCCCTGTTTGTGGTTGATGGTTTTATGCAACAATTTCCTTTTCAGGTTTATAACTGCTTTAAAGTTTAGCAATATGGTTTAGTTCATTAGTTTCAATAAACCCTATAGGAATGTCTACATTAGATGCACCACTGTTCATTTTTATTTGACATTTACAGTTCAACACACTTCTCAGCACAATGCTGCTTTATGACAACTCACTGTTTAGAAATATATTGTGCCCCTTTCTGTTTCAATTGTTTATAATTCCTTATTTTGGCCTCCTGATCTACATATCATAACCCTCTACCATTTGTTCTGTCAAATAACACAATTGATTAATTGTGGGGCAACAGAGTTGTCAGAGAGTCACACACTCTCAGCCTCAGAGGAAGGCAATGGCAAATGTCCTCTGAACAACCTTGCCAAGAAAACCCGGTGATAGGTTTACCTTAGGGTTACCATAAGTTAGAAGTGACTTGAAGGCACACAACAACAACAGAGTTTTAAATAGGGACGGAAATGCTATTCATCTTTTATTTGTCTTCCTATCAAGATAGTATTTGATGGTAGATGCAGGAATAAAGAGACCAGACCCAATAAAAGAGACCACACATATAAGCTGGGTTGTAAAGGCCACTTTTATTTAGCTATAACCTAGTTAACCCCTTTCTGATAGATCTGCAATGGGGGAGCAACCAGTGTGGGAATTGTTGGGGAAGGCGGTCAGTCCAAAAACCCCTCCCCAACTTCCCTTGGGCGAACCCCAGGGACAACTCATAAACTGGGTTACACCCTTGTCAGCCTGCATCTGGAAGCCTGACCCAAAAGTCCCTCTCCCAAGTCGCAGGAATTAAAGAGAGGGATTATCCCTCAGGCCAGCTCCAAAGGAGGTTGCTTTCTCCACCCTTCAGCTCACAAGAGCTAAAGGGGCAGTTCCTGATCCCCCCTTCACCTCCAAAAGGGGGAAGTGCCGAGGTGCACACTTAACTACCAAATCTCCCTCTCTACCTTGCCAAGCGTCCACCTATTTAAGACACCACCCTAAGCCAATTATCCAGTCTGCATACACAGTGTGGGTAGGTGAAAAGACCCTGGAAAAGGGGCAAAAATTCCTATCCAGCCCCGAAGCGAGCAATTACATCACACTGATTCAGCAGCAGGAGGGTGGGTCAATCTTACCCTCTGGCCCCACCCTCTACTCTCCTAGCGACAGTGCAGGTGCAGAGGCTACGTTATCAGCCTCTATCCTGTGCTCCATCAAAGAAGGTTCCTCTAGTGGAGTCACAAACATGCTGGGAACCCTATTCTCAATGCTTGAGAAACCATACCAGGTAGAATGACATAAGCTACAAAGTTCTTTGTCATTTGTAAAGTCCCTCACACTCTTCATCTGCACAACATGAATGGATTTTTTTTTGTGCAGGAAAATCTTTGTGTTTCCTGCTTAGGAGACAATGTATTTTGCACAAGAAATGTGTTTTATGTACAGAGAACATGTCTTCTGGTCAGAAAATGTATTTTTGCAAAGAGAAATCATGTGTATTCCTGGACAACATACTTCCCTGGAGAACTACCCAAAGTGCAAACACTGCAAAGATTTTCATAGTACAGTGGGCTCACTGTATCTTCTGGGGTTTGTTTCCAGGACTATCCTGCTCTCCATGTGTTACCTACCCTGACACCCCAACTCCGTATCTATATTAATGATTGGCAATATTTAATAATTAGGCCAAATGTGGTCTTCCACATAGTGTGGCCATTCACATAAACCTGGGGAACTAGAAATACCCAAAGACAAACATTGCTTAGTTGGGAATGCATATAAGGAGGGGCCACCTAAATTCTACAGAAATGCTAATTTGTGAGGCAACTGAAGGCCCGTATACCTGACTAATCCCATCTGCCCAGGCTGGCAAGTTCAGACCTGTAAATGACTCTCTTCAGTTTACGCTTGCTTAAACAAAGAATGTTGCTTCCTCCCTTTCGTTTGCAAAGTATTCCACCATTAAAACACATATCCGGAATGTCTTTGTTGCTCACAGAGCAACATCACAAAGTATTGTCTCCTATTCAAAATCCCATCCCCAGAATGGAAATATTTATTATAAAAACCCTCCCCAAACCCCCTTTCTGAGAACACAAAGAGCCTTATCACACTACACTGTTATAGCACCATTATTCCACTTTAACTGCTCTGGCTGCCTCCTGTAAAATCCTAGGATTTGCAGTTTAAGGAGGGGCATCTAGCATTCTCAGGAAGAGAGCTCTTAGGCCTCACTAAACTACAAACCCCAGAATTCCACAGGAGGCAGCCGCAGCCATTGAAGTGGAATAATAACACTATAACAGTGTAGTGTGATAAAGTCCTATGTCTGTCTATGCAGCCATTCTAGATCGGGAACCCCACTCTGCTGGGTCCTTCAGCTCTTCCTCCTATGTGCATGCTGCTGGTTTGCTGACTGACCCTCAGAGTGCAACTCTGAGACCCCACGCTGCTGATTTTCTCTGTGACCTCATCTCTACAGGATAAGGTGTCATATCATACACTCAAAAATGCCTTTGCTATTCCTCTATTTCAATCTCTCCCACTTTATTCGCTAATCTTGCAGGAATACTTGATGCCTGAAGGTGTGCATGAATGTGGTTATTATTATTTCTCCAAATAAAGATTATTGTTATACTATCTAGCTTATATCTCCTCCTTAGTACTGGTATAGTTGGTCACAAGAGCCTGCTGTTACTCCCCTCTTGCATTTCCAAGTCGAGTACACTATTTCCCCAAATTAATGTTGATATTTTGAGGGTCCTTAAGACCCCAGAGTGTAGATGTGTAAATTGCTAGTGCTTAAAACAAGCAATAATTGTAAGCCGCTCTGATGGCCTTGTGGCTGAAGAGCGGGGTATAAATAACTACTGTGTGTGTGTGTGTGTGTGTGTGTGTGTTTAGGGTAATACATGGATACCAAAATCCATGGATGCTCAAGTCCCATTATATACAATGGTATAGTAAAATTGTGTCCTTTATATAAGGTTTGCTTTTTGGATTTTTAAAATTATTTTCATGCTGTGGATGGTGGAATCCATGGATGCCAAGTCCATGGATACAGAGGGCTGACTGTACTAAGCCGTGAGAATGAACAGGTACTTATTCATTCCTACTTGTGAGACCAAGGAACACAACAAACCCATCCCTGTTTCTAAAAGTCTGTTTTTATATGCATCTTAATTTCCACCCACCCTAACCATCTGCACAAGTCCATAATAATTAAATTAATCCACAACAGAATGGTATGCAGAGAAGATTCTGTAAACTGAAATATCCAGAATAATGAACATTTTTCATTCCTGGTTTTCCTTATATTGGATTAGAATAAACCAACCTATTCCCCATAAAAATCAGAAACTGGCTCAGGTTATTCTCTGCAAAACAGACTCATACTGGTCTGTGATGCCATCCCCAACACATGTCCCCAACACATATCCAATTTTGTTCCAGACATCTGTCCTTTTCTTGGTGCATCAGTCTGTCTATATGAGATGCCAACTCTTTCCACAGTCCCTGTCACCATAGCAGTTGGAAGAGCAGAAAGGTAACTGTTGGGGAATGTGAGAGACAGTTGTGTACCTCTCAAGCACAGTAATTACTATTCAGAAGCAGAAGATGAGCAACAACTAGTCCCATCCCACCATTCCTGGGGCTAGCAGGTTAAATAAAGTAGGCTTAGTGTTATTTGGTTTAAAAAATGAAGTAGATTTACCTACAAATACTAAAGGATATATGACAACATGGAGAAAGGCTTTTCAATAAGTGACCTTCAGATTTGGAGGAGAGACAGAAAACCACAACCTACAAAATGGAGGATGAACAAATTCAGTCCAACTATAGTCCAACTGATACAGGAAAGGAGAGAGTGATTAAGCCCAACAAACAGGAAATTATATGAATACATGCTATGCCTAAACTCCTAGAGATACATGTGAGCCAGCATCTACTGAGTAAAGGTATACCAAGCTTGCTACTTCCAGCAGTATGCAGATGGTGTGTGTGTGTGTGTGTGTGTGTGTGTGTGTGTGAATGAATCTTGCAGGTGGGAGGAAGAAGCCATTCCTTTCTGGTTTGGATTAAATGGGATAAGAAATCACAGGGCCACAACTCTGACCTTGAATTTTGAGTAAGTATTATGAGACGTCAGTCTCCCATCTTAACTTGTACCCTATACTATCATTCTTCAATCACTGGAAGGTATATAATATGACTACATAAATCAAAGCTAGTATAAGGCAACTCCCAATTAAGTTGATTCAATTACTATTGTCACAGACAAGATGAACTGATTTAAATTGATTTGGCCCCAGCAAACATCAACATATTAGGTTCCTTACAAAGACTGTGGATTACTAGACCCCCACTTCATCCATTGTTACCAAAATGTGCACTCCTGATCACAGAAACAATATGGAGGATTATCAAGTGAATAACCATTGTTGTTGTATTCTTTGTCAAATGATGTGACTTTTTTTTTAAAAAAAGCTCATTATCTTTCTTTTTCTTTTTTTTAAAAAAACTCTGGAATTAATAAAATATGAAAAATCCAACATATTTTGCTTTTCTTCCAGTTCCTTATCAAGAATGAACAGGGGAAAAAAACCCAGACATGGCAAAGCAACACCTAAACACCTGTGGGACTCAAGCAGCCCTTACAAAAGAAAACCATTATTTTAATATTTACCATTTGCCTCTCATCTTTACACACTCTTTTATGGTTCCTGCCAGTTTTTCAGGATTAAAATCTACTTTTTTATTTGATCACTGAAAACCAAAGGAACAATGGTCCTTCTTCTGAAATTGCCTTACACAAATCCCTAGTGCTGGGGCTGAGCACACGGTACATTCACTTGCAAACAAGAGATGCTGTGGCATTTGGCATAACACCTGGTGCACCATCTCCTAAGAGACATATTGAATTAAAGAGCAGAAGAATTCAGTTCTAAGATGTTTTGGAATGATGAGGATTCCATAACAAAAAAATTCATTCAGCAATGTGGCTAGACAGAGAAGAACAAAGTTCAGTCCAAAAATTGTTGAAAAATACACAAAGTTTAAGTTTTACAGTGTGCCCTTTGTATCCATGGATTTGGTATCCATGGATTCCACCATCCACAGCTTGAAAATATCCCCCCCCCCAAAAAAAATCCAAGAGGCAAATCTTGATTTTGCCATCTTATATAAGGGGCATCATTTTACTATGCCATTGTATATAATGGGACTTGAGCGCCTCTCTCTTGCCTGGATTAAGCTTCATATGTTCATCCCCACCATCCTGTCCATTATTGTCAGCAGATACTACCAGTAGTTTAGCACCAAAACAGCTTCATTGGTATTAGATGCAAAAGAGAGGAATAGTCGGGTGTCATCAGACAGAAGCTGGCAGCATATTTCTAGCTGTTACTTCAAAGTACTGTACTGTGGATTAGGGCAAACATAAAGGATTGTGACAACAGCAAGCTTATTTTAGAGTTGGACAAGGCAGTCTCCAGTTGTGAAAGCAATTTCAGCTTCTGGGGAGGAAAAGGGGAAGCGTCTCTGTTGAAAGAGAAAGAAAGAGCGAGAGATTCTTTAAAATTTATTCTACATTACACCAATTTCTGTCTAGCTTATCTCTTCACTATCAATCCTTTTGGCTCTGAAAAAGAGAATTGCATGAAAAGTGACATCTTAATGAACAAAAGGTTTGCTTTAAGAATTTGTCACACAGTATGTAAGCTCAGCAGCTAATTAGAGTCTAGTCCACTCTGAATTAACTTGTGAGTACCTACAGTGATGGAAATTATGTTCTTAGCAGTAAGATTGACTGATAAAGCAGGTCATGACCTGCTTGTATTTTCAGAAAGAGTTCATTAGTTTGTCCTAATGTCTATTACAGGTAAACACTGATTTTTTCATTATCCCCCTTCTAGTTGAATATTAGGGTGGTGGTGGGAGTCTTGGGGGAGGAGGACCTTGTTAACAAGAGACTAGTATGGTAGGCATGACTCACATATTTGTCAATAGAGATGCATCTGACAGCTCTCATTAATAACCATTAGAGGTCTGTTTCTCTCCTGGATCAAACATCAGTATTTTTCACTTTCTAAAATAAGAGCTGTTCAAGCAGCAAGATCAATAGTTTAAGATCTTCTACACAGTGCTAAATGTTCTGCACTGCCATGTCCCCTTTTTATTACTTGATATCATGCCAGTGCAATGCAGCTATCAGGGATAATATTTCTATTTAATGTATCAAGCAGGTAGCTCTGAAAAGGAGCATCTTTCACAGATCCTCTCAAGAGGGCAGACATAAATCTCAAATAAACAAACCCATAAATGTGTCTTCTGTAGGATGTTTCTGGTGGAAGACAAGAAAGAGGTCTTATTCCTCTGTAAAGAAGATGCCAATGAACATGCCCTTTGAAAGATGGCAGATGTTTTCTTTGCCATGCATGAATAAAATAGTGTAAAAAGAAATTCAAAATGGAAAAGCATGTATTTAAATGAAAACTACAGCCCTATGTACACTTAGCCTGGGAGAAAGATCTGCCTTTAAAAAAAATTAACCCATTTCTATGCTGGGAAAAGAACGTTCTCCCGCCCCACACTTACCTTCTTCTCCCAGGAAAGGCATCTCCAGCAATAAAGAGGAAGTGAATGAACCCCTGGTCACTTCCTTGTTTAAAATCCTGTGAGATTTTGTTGTGCGGGAAATTCAAAAACAAACACAAAAAGACATATAAAGTTACACTAAGCACCTCCCCACACACACTTTAAAAATCCCAAGTAATCTGGGGAGGGTCATAAAAAGAATGAAACTTACTTGGATGTCCCGATCTCACCCAGAACTGTTCGCACCAGACCAGCCATTCTTGTTGCAGTGACCAGATTTAAATGGCCTGAGGTTTTGCACACCAACAATTCCAGCACCAATACAGAACAGGGGATCTATTGATGGTTTAAGCCATCAGTTAAAAGGTACAGGTTTTGGCCAGGACATAACCAGAAAAGGGCGACGTCATCTGATCTGCATGCACTTTCACAGTTATGTGGCATTGTTATGACACTGTATTTTGTCTATCTAATAAAGCCCGTAGCACCTTTTCAAGCACTGTTTTTAACAACACATGAGATTTGTAATCCAACCAAATAAAGGTTTTCAAGCTCTGCTTTGAACAGAAAAAAATTCCAATCTTTTCTCAGCTCTGTTAACATTTTCCAAGCACTACTTTTCACATGGAAGTTGTAGTACTAACAAAGAAATTGTTCTAAGCTCTGCTGTGAACACAAGCAACCCCAGAATTCTCACAGTTCTGTTTTTAACACTTTAGCAACTTTAACACAAGAGTTGTAGATCAATCCAAGAAACTTTTCCAAGAAAAAGGTTGTTTTTCAAACTTTGTTTTCACTGGATTGCTCCCATCAACTGGTGTCCCTCACTGACCACATTTTTCTTTCTTTTTTTTACAGTCAGGTTGTAGAAACTTTTTTTATTCTCCAGATGATGATGATGATGCTACTAATAAAATGACCAAATATTTTGGGAAGGCAGAGATGACAACAACAACAGTGATTATGATGATGACAAGAATGATAATGATGATAGACCAAAAGGGCAATCTTATCTATGCTCTATTGTATTTACTTACGGTTCTAAAATGCTAAAAATCTGACATATACTAGTCATAGTTTCAAAGTTTTTGGGAGACAGGGCAAAGAATTGGAGAGATGGAAGGGGGGTAGGAGGAGATGATGAAGAAAGACAGTGAAGAGTGAAGTTAGGAGAAATGTGTGTAGAAGGAGAAAGAGTATCATAGAGAGACAGAGAGTGTGGGGTAGGAGAGAAAGAAGAAATACAAGCCAGGAAAATTGGGTGAGGAAGAGGAGAAAGAGGATGTGAAACCCCAACATCCCAAACATTTTTGTGCAAGTTGCAGGGCTGATCAGTAAATTTCAGAAAATTGCTGGGTTTGGTCCCCTTTGCATGGACCATGGATGGAAAACAAATGTAAAGGACTGTAGGTATTAACACTCAAACTTTTGTTTCATTTAAATCATAAGCAAAAGCATGAGTCCGGGTTATGACGGACATATTTCCTAGTTTGTTATTAATATGTGCTAGGTACCATGTTTCATATTTAAACCATTCAATCAAACACATAGGAGATTATCAGGCAGGGGCAAAAATAGTATCCCCATCTCACAATCTCCTCTCCTGTCCCCATCTGTCTCTGCACAGTAACAAAAACTTTCACACTTACCTTAAGCATTCATGTTTCCCTCCCCCCAACAGCTCAGGAGTGAATGAAGCTCTCACATAGCTGTGTTCATTTCCTGGTTTGAAATCCCAGACCATTCTCACGAGATAATGAGCATGTGGGAAATTCAAAAATAAAAAGCAAATTAAACATACAAAAGTGACAGCAAGTGCAAAAACACACTTAAAAAATACAAGTAATCTGGGGAGGGTACAAAAAAGTGTGTCACTTACCTCGTTGTCCCAGTTGCACCCATAAGTGCTTGGCATGGACCTTCTACTAATGCTGGCATCATGCCAGCATACTGGGACACCTTTCCACTCGCCCATCATTCCATTACAGAAACAGAACGGGCAATCTATTCACGGCTTAGCCTGTGAAAAAGAACAATGGCGGAATGGAAGGAGCACAGGAAAATGACAACTTGGGGACAATAACATCTGAAAAGAAAGCCCTTTTGTAATCTCCTGGCGTTGTTGTCACGCCATATTTATCCCATCTGATAATCACATAGTATTATATAAATTTTAAAAAACATTTTTAAAATGTGTAGTCCAGGAAGCCACCAGAAGACATGACAGGTTTATTTTCTACTGAAGGTCTGTCTTTAATGCATTTTCATAGTTAATATTTTGATAACAGGTCAAATTAATGTCTGTTGCAGAAAACACATGTTTAATATAGCCATCACTAACCCCATAGCTGACACTGATGGGTACAATTTTGTAGAACTTTGGTACACAAACAACATGTTTTTTCAACCAGTAGAATGCCAAGTATGAATAATGTTAATATAACTTCTTCAAAGAAATAAATGTTCCTTTCTGGATTGTGAAGTGGCATTATATATTACACTGGGCAAGTTACTTGCACAAGAAACTGCTTCCTTTTGCTTTGAAGGAACTAATTGTTGCATCTGTTCCTTAACTCATGCCAACTCATAGGAGGAGTTTGAACTAACCTAGGAGTACAAAGGATGGATTGGGCCCTTCCCCTCCTGTTCTTCTGTCAGCTCTTATTAAGGTTACATGCCTGAGACAGCTGTTCTGGATGCAGAGATCTCCCATTACGTGACCAAGGCAATAGCAGAATTTGATCAATTGTGAGAGGAAAAGTTCATTTTCTAAACTAATTTTAAACAAGAATTCAGGACTGATTCATGCTGCATGTACTGTGGGATACTGCATTCTCAAAAGTAAAGAATAAATAAATTTAGTTGAAGACATCTTCATTTAGTGCAGTGTCAGTTGTTTGTTGTTTGTTTGCTTTCTGGAAGAACATTACGTGATCTAATTTGATCAGCTGCTGTGTTACAGATAAGTTCATGGGCATATGCTATAGTCATTTGCTGCTGCTTATATTCTTGGTGATTCTAAAACTCCACAGCAATAAAGTGTGAAGCTAGATGTCTTTTATGGTGAAAATGATTTGAACACATATTCAGATCTCTGTCCTGAAAGCAAATGCCTCAGAATAGTTGAAATACTGGCCTGAGCAACATGGGTAGCTGGGAATCCATTCAACCTTCATCACAGTTCCTATCTTTAGCAATCTTCTCATGTACATTTTACACTAACAGTGAATACATGGAAGCATATGGGATTATGTGCACTGGTGCTGCTCCCAGCTTCATCATATACATACTGTAATTCCTGTGGTCATAAAGTACAAAATCTGGCCATATTTAATTTCTCATTGTGAGTATAGGTTCTGTGCCTTGGAAATAAATTAATTACGAATTTCTTGATTAGAACATCTGGATGACTGGCTGGATCTCACAATAGGAAATGATCTGTTTGAATAACACACACACACAACCAAACATGTTTTTAGTTTTAGTAACTGGAACCTAAAATAAGGTAGCAATGTGCCTTGGTAGAAGGATGCTACAGCTCGACTGTTTTGATATCTTACTTGAAAAAAAGGATTGCACCTTTTCATCATGTTATCAACAATTCAGAAAGTAATGTGAAAGTGACCTGAAATGATGCAGCAAGAAATCATGAAAGCTGGCAGATATTTTTCTTTGAGCTTGACAGAGCATCTTCACAGTCAGGAAGCTCTTCCTTTGACATCTCTATTTATTGCTAAGGAAAATATGAGAACCAGCACACACTCAATGACATTTTCTTGCTATTGTAGCATAACCTATTCTTTACAAAATGGCATGTTTGGGGCATATTTTAACAAATCAGTATCTGACAACATCCGAGATGCATTTCAACCCACATTGTCATTCTTTTGTTTTGTAAGGCAAAAGTTGCCTATAGTTCAGATACATAGTAGTCATCTGTGAAAATGATTTTTCTCTCTGTAAACATTGAAAATCCAGAGCACTTTATCTTTGTACTTCAGATACTATAAAATTTCAGAGACATGCAAAGGTCTTGATAGTTCCAGACCTTTTGTCAGTTGCAATACAGGAGAGATAAATTCTGTAACCCAAAATAGTCAAGCAATATTTGATGGCATGATGGACGGGGAACAAATAATCTATATTAAGTACTTTGAATGTATAGCAACAGCTGGTAGTATTGTATTAAGGTAATTGCATTGTGATTGTGATCAATAGTACAGGGTCATTGTTTGATAAGAGAATGCATTGTGTTTTGTAAAAAGTATAAATAGATTGTTGGTATAGATTTATGCATGGATCCACAATTTTCAAACCCAAATAATATGATACTTTCAGCTCCTGGGTTTTATAACAATTAGTATGATGTTTTAAAATGTACCCTGCTATTCACCCTTTTAGAGAAATCAAGACTGGGAAACATCCTACTGAGTGATAAACAACAGCCACATTTTTTCCACTGGAAGAGAACACAAAGGGAAAAAATATTTGTGTAAGGGAACAGCTGTACTATTATTGCTTAAAGAACCTTGTTGGAAAGTCTCCTTGCATCCTTAAAGAGATGTATGACCTTTTCTTTAGTTTATATGGAATCCATCCAAAAACAAAAAACAAAAAACAATGTTGTCATTTCCAATATACATTCCAAAGACAGCATAGAAAAAGAGACATCACTGCTTTTCTTGCTCACTCTTATTTGGTTAACAATGAGTAAGTTGTTTTATGTGCTATATTCTATACTAGTAGCAACAGGGTAGTTTCCTACTGAGACACAATCCCCTATCAAAAACTGAAATTGCATTAGAAATCCATCTTTCAACATCCTCTCTCCCAAGACCACAAAGACAGATGGCTATTAGAATATATCAGCGACCATTTGGATATAACCAAAAAACAATTAGAGAAAGACAAGCTCTGTAATCAAGAACAACAACAAACTACTGGCCATGACTTTATATCATTTGGTTATTATATTATATTATCTCAGTAAAAAAGGCTGAGTGGTAAACAATTTCTTACAACTGAATAAATTTTCTATTAATTCAGGACTTAAAGATTCTATATAAATCAACGGTGGGCAAAGGGCAGCCCCAAGGTGGCCACCTCCTTCTTCTTTGTGACCCCCCTCCCATTTTTCTCCTACATTTTTGCTCCTGTTCCAGGCTGTTTTAGACCCAGGAGATGCCTTATTGAAATCTGTATGCCCAGTTTAATTTCTAGTTTTAAAAAAGGCTTTCCTGGATCTAAAACAGCTCAGGGATCCCCCCACTCAGAAACATGGGACAATTGTCCTTCACATCCCCAGGATATATATTTTTTTAAATAAATCTTTCCTTTCCTATTCTTTGAAGGTACAGTTTGATATATAGTAGTTCCCCAAGCTGACAGAGATCCAGCTGTCCTGATTCTATTAACATTACGTTTACCTCAATGAATTACAGTGCTTTCTAGGTAAATGATTATCTACTAGCTGGACTTGGTGTATTATACACCGTTAGAATCCCCCCCCCCAAAAAAACCCTAGTAGACCTCATGACAACCCTGTAAGGTAGGCTGGTGAGTTTAAATTCCTCCTCCCCCTTCTCAGAGTTCCACATTTTTTCCCGGAATTGCTGAGGGTGACTCGCTCTGTTGCCCTGCTGCTGCCACTGCCAGTTGACTGTCTGGGTCCCAGTCTGGGCTACAGATTGAGTGGCAAGAATCTGGGCCACAGACTGAGTGTCTGGATTGTGAGATGGAGAGGGAATTTGCATGTGTGTGGTGATTGGTTGGGTGTGTTTCCTGAGCAGCCAATCAGCATGCTGGGAAAGGCAACATACCCAAGATAATTTTATATATGCTCGCTGTACCCAGCGTAATGTACACCATTAAAAAAACTCCCCCCCCAAACACCAATTAGACCTCATGACAACGCTGTAAGGTAGGCCACTGGTTTCTAAAATTCCTCCTCCCCCTTCTCAGTATTCCACACTTTTTCCAGAATTGCTGAGGGTGGCTCGCTCTTTTGCCCTGTTGCCGCTGCTGTCACCATCACCAGTTGACTGTCTAGATCCCAACCTGGGCCACAGATTGAGTGGCAGGAGTGGATTGTGAGGTGGAGAGGGGATTTGCATGTGGATGGTGATTGGTTGGGTGCGTTTCCTGAGCAGCTAATCAGCACACTGGGAAAGGCAACATACCCAAGAGAATTATATAGATATAGATATAGATATAGATATAGATTTCTCATGGTACTAGTACCTAATAAGGAGGGATGCAGCCCTGTTTCCAATGTCTACCACCTGGGTCCCCTCAAAACCATTGACAGTTTCCGGCCTTCTCTGCTCTCCTTTGGCTAAAGTAGGGGGTCATCGGCTTCTGGTTCCGCTGTGAGAGGCGAGGGACGCTCGGGCGAGAAGGTCTATCCCCGAACGTTCTACTGCGGTGTTTGTTTCATCTCCCTGAAGATTTTTGGAGGGCTCTTTCTTCGGGAAGGAGAATTAGTAAAGGTGGGCTCGAAGCTTGTCCGCTAAATCCAGAACTCTGTGGGCACTTTCGGAGACAGAGGTCTCCGAGGAACCCACAGAGGTAGGAAACGCTGGACGAAGAGCCATTCCGCAACGCAGCAGAAGGCTTTGTTAGTCACTAGCCAACTTGGGCGGATTAAACAAAAGACTTAAAAAGAGAGAAGTGGAAAGAAGAGATTCTTTTGGAACGGCAAACGGACCTTGTTTTACTTCAACAACTCAATCTCACAGGCGAAGGTGAAAGGGATGGGTATAGCTACATGGAAACTTTCCTCCCCAATGGATTGATCCACTCCCTACACCCCAAACTTTGAGTTAAGAACGGTTTGGAACTTAACAATTACATTGCGGAGCTAGAGCTGTGAGATGGAGCAGCGGAACAATAAAAAAAAGGGAGCTAATGTAAAAGTTTCTTTTTTTTTTGGAAGAGACCCTTTTGCTTCATATTAATATACCCTTCTTGGAAATAATATTAACATTAACATTAACATTAATGGGATAGAAGAAACTACAGAGGAAGCTACATAGAAACCCCAATTTCAGTTGGAGAGAAACACGGAAGACGGAGGTGCATTTGATGCAGATAATAATCGATCTCTTCTTCCAGCTGGATACCTCTTTTGAGCCTTCTTGAGTTTTCTTGAGTTTGGGGAAGCTTTCACATATCTTGCTTAAAAAACTGTTTAAAAATTACGCTAAGCTCCCAGGCTTTGAAGTTATATGAGGATAATGGACATAGACAGACTGTTCTAAGTTGTGAAGATTTAATTTTGTTGGGATAGCTGAATTTGGGTTTCTACTTTTGTTTAGAGCTATTTGATTGTATAGATTGTATCCTACAGATTGTATTGTATCGCATGGAGTTACGGGGGATAATAGGTAGTATTTAATATTAAAAAGAACTTAAGTGTGAAACGGGGGTGAATAAGAGGAAGAGGAAAGTAGATAAAACGGGGGTGAATAAGAGGAGGAGGAAGGAAGATAGAACGAAGAGAAATAGAAAGCCCAAGGGTTAAAGCAAAGAAAGGAAGGGATTCTTAGGGAACCCATAGACATTAAATATATATTTACATATAAATACAATTACACATACACACACACACATATGTACACACACACACACATATATATACATACAGACATACACAAATATACATATATATATATACTAATCTTTATATATTTTCAAATACTATCAAGAATTAAGAATAAAAATTTATATACATTTAGTGGTTACATATACATATACATATATTTGTATACATATAGATATTTGATTACATAATAGTGTTACTCATTTCATTAAAATTGGATTAAATTGGATTAAATACATTACATACCCTTCCTTTAAAGGTTGAGAATTTTAGTAGGAATTTAACGATCATTCCACCATGTAAAGTGGTGGCGCTCTTTGTTGGGGTTGGTGATAATTTCATCTCATAAGTTACTAAGATGGCATCAGGTGTTAAAAAGACAGTAACTCAAACACAAGTATTAACAAGAAGAGGATCTATAGAGGCAATGAAGTTATCAGAATTACATACTTTGATCATTGATAACTTAAAAGCAGAATTAAAAAATTTTAAACAAGAAATAAGGGCGGAACTTAAAGATCTAAGGAAGGAGATAAAGATGGATAACAAAAAGGAAACAGATTTACTAGGGAAAAAATAGATAATATCTACAAAGATATGGAAGAAATGAAAGGTGAAATTACTAGATTAAAAGGAAATGCTAAAGAATCTGAGGAGAAAATAAATATAACAAAGAAACAAGAAAAAGGATGAAATACAACTACTAAATCAAGAATTACGACATAGAGAAAAAAGTATTAAATGGAGAGGAATATCAGAGAGATTAAACGAAAACTTGTGGAAAGGTTGACATCTCCTATAGCTGAATTTATTGGATATATGGAAGCTAATTTGGAAAAAGATTTGGATACAGCCTTCAGGGTCAATTCATCTGTGGCTAGAGATAAAAAATTACCAAGAGATGTGATAATCTCATTTACTAGGAGAAAAACAAGAGATTTGATCATTCAGCAAAGCTATAAAAACAAATTGTCAATAAACAGGGACAAAGTAAAAATCTTCAAAGATATACCACCATTAATATTAAAGAAAATACAAGATTACAACTTTATTACTCAATTATTGTCCAGAACAGGATATTCTACAAATGGGAAAGAATAGAGGGTATATCTTTTACATATAATCAAAAAAGATATAAAATAAATTGGACTTCCGGTTGAGCCGGCGGTGGCGGCGGACGCGAGGGAATTGAGCTCTGCACCAGCGCTCCATTCCACTGCATTTGCCTGAGAATAATATCGCGGAAAACTCCTACCTGGGAAGGTCATAGGAGCGAAGGAAACCCACCGAATCTGCTGCATTCCTCCTAAGGTTTGGGGGGGACGGAGGTTCCCCTTTGCCTTTAGGGAGAGGGCAGCGAGAAGGGTATCCCGGCAATGCAGTGGAGTCCTCTTAGGACACTAGCTGAACCGCGCCTCAACTTTAAGAAACGGAACAGCTTCCCAACCTTCGAAGGGAGGAAGAAGAAGCTGGAAAGAAGCAGAGAAGATGGAGGATTTTGTTTTGGGAAAGGAGATTAAAGACTTTACTTTAATAGTTGAGAGGTCCTGAGAGAAACAGGAATAGATAGTGAACTGGAAACGGTGAGAAGGCGGCGAGAAAGGACTGGGGAGATAGGTGAAACAGAGAAGTAGCCGAAGGAAAGAAGATCCTGCGGGGAAGTTAAAACCGAAAGAACTTGACTAGATAAGCCTCCAGATTTTTGTTCCCACTACTGTGAGTTTTTTTCTTCTTTTTTTCTTCTCAAAAGAAAGGATTACAGTTGAAGTTACCCTGTTTAATGGACTATATTTAAAAAGGGGGATAAAATAGAAAAAAAGTTACTTTGAAGAACCTTGATGAACTGGAGACTGAGAAAGTTTGAAACGTAAGGGGATTTGAATTACCTTACTGCGGAACAGCTGATGAAGGAAAACCTGGGGGACTAAGAACAGCGGATAAGTTTCAGCTGAGAGAAGAAGGAGAGAAAAGGAAGGAACTCTTGTGGTCTACACGCTGAAAAAACTTTATATAGAACTTTGTAGCGAAAATATAAAAGAAAGAACTTGGTGTAGAGAATTGATAAGTCTATGTAAGGAGCTCCCAACAGGGAAAGACATGGAGGGGAATAGTTTAAAGAAGGGGAGAAATAGAAACAATAGATAAAAGTGGGTAAATTGTTTGATCAAGGTGATTTGTTTAAGTTGACTAAGTTGACTTAAATGAGTTAATTATAAGAAGAGGTTCAGCCTGTAATTAATATATATATATGTATATATATATGTATGTATATATATATATATATATATATATATATTAAAAGAGACTAGAGTGTATTGTGTAAGGTGTATATAAGAGAAATTTGAGGTATTACATAGGGACTCATAAGGTGTATATAAGAGATCTGAGAGTAATGAAGGTGAACCTTTATGTTTTATTCAAATAGACTTATGTTGGTGGAAAAGATCTTGAGGGAACAAAGGGACTGAATTATATAAGTATTAGCTAATAATTAAGAGATTGGAAAAAGAAATCAATGGTAAATAGGCTGGTTTGATTTTATATAGGGATTTAAGATCTGGTCAGTTTAAATCCATTTAAATTTGTGTTAAAAGTCAAAAGGGAAACAGGCTACACATTATATAATTAATCTTATCATAAAAATTTTGAAGGCGGAAGGGATACAAGGATCCAGGGGATGAATATTATGGATTCTGAGTGGTAGTAATTGATTGGGTGAAGTGAGAGGCAGGAGACATTAACTAATTGTGTGAAGTGGAAAATTTGAGGTGGAAGAGTTATATACTCAGGGATTAATCTGGGTAATAGAAAAGAAACGTGGGAAATCTTAGAAAGGAATTATCAACAAACAATAAACAAGAAGAATAAGGAATAATAATAATCAAGAATTATTAGCATTTAACATATTTAGAGTAAAAATAAAAAGGAAAAGGAAATGGCATATAGCACAAGGAAGGCTACGACACAGCTTCAAGTGCAGACACTCACTTCCAGGAGAGGGTCACAAGATGCTCCCAAACCACCAGAAATTCAAAATTTAATATTGGAAGAGTTAAGAACAGAACTCAGGAATTTTAAACAAGAAATTAGGAATGAATTAAAAGACATCCGAAAAGAAATTAAACATGACTATAAAAAAGAAACGGAAATATTAGGAAAAAAATTAGATAAAATAAATAAAGAAATGGAAGGAATGAAAAAAAAATTGAAATGTTGAAAGTAAAATCCCAAGAAGCGGAAAAGATTATGACAAGGATACAAGAAAAGCAAAATAAAGGGGAGGAGTTTATGTTAAATCAAGAATTACGATATAGAGAAAAATGCTTAAAATTAAGGGGTTTATCTGAAAAGGTAAATGAAAACTTATTTGAGAGGGTAATTCCGGATTTAGCAAAATCCGTAGGATTAGATGAAGAGTATGTGGAAGAAGAGACTGAAAAAATGTTTCGGATTAACTCTGTGATTGCTAGGGAGAAAAAGCTCCCGAGAGATGTTGTGATCCATTTCAACAAGAATAAAATAAGAGATAAAATAATACAATAAAGCTTTAGAGAATCATTGAAGATAGGAGGAGAAGAAATAAAAATATTTAAAGATTTACCAACAGTTATTTTGAAAAAGAGACAAAACTATAAAAGGATCACGCAATTACTAATAAAAGAGGGAATTTATTACAAATGGAACAAAATAGAGGGGATTTCGTTTACGTTTAGACAAAAAAAATATAGGATAGACTCGATAAAAAGTGCTGAAGAATTTTGTAAAAAATTTGAAAAGGACAAACGTCAGAGAAAACAGCCCAGTAGAAGGGATCAGGAAGAAGAAGAAATTAGAAAGAACATTAAAGAACAATTAATGGAGAGAAAACAACAGGAATCAGAGGTGTACGAGGGAGAGAGAGAGGAAGAGGGCCATACAGAAGAAGAGGATTTGGACATAGAACTAGATAAGGAGGACGTAGAAGAAGAAGATTCAGGAGAAGAAATAGAAGACGAAGAGGAAAAAGAACAAAATAAAGAAATTTAAAATGGCAATCAAAATATGTTCCTGGAATATTAAAGGGCTAAACTCAGAATATAAAAGAAGACAAATATTTCATGATTTAGAAAAACAGAAAACCGATATAGTATGCTTACAAGAAACTAAGATAAAAAGAGAGGATTATAGATTTTTGAGAAATACTAAGTTGGTTCAATTGTTTTATTCGGCCAATAGTAAAAAGAGGAAAAGAGGAATAGCATTATATATAAATCATAAATACCCAGTAAAAGAACTATTCAAAGACGAGGAAGGTGAATGCATCGGTGTTGAGACAATTCTTCAGGTGTTAAAACAGTAATTGTGGGAGTATATGCACCTAACCTGAATCAAGAGAAATTTTATAAAAAATTATATCAACAAATTGAGGAACACGTGAAAGGATCGATGATCCTATTAGGAGATTTTAATGGAGTCCTGGATCCAAAGACGGATAGAACACATAAAAAGAAAATAGGAATTCAGAAGAAATTACCAATGAGTTTCTTTGATATTAAAGATGAGTATAGTTTAGAGGATGTATGGACTAAGATACACAACAATGAAAAGGGTTTCACGTTTTATTCAGATAGACATAAATCCATGTCTAGAATTGATATGTTTTTAATATCCAAGGAGTTATTGCCTTACATTCTAGACATGGAAATTCTGCCAAGGACATCTTCAGATCACAATTTAATTAAATTAAAAATGAAAATAGTTAAAACAACCATGAACTGGAGGTTGAATGAGAACTTAATAAAGGATGAAGATTATGTTAATAAACTGAAGAAGGAAATCAATTTATATTTTCAAGAAAATGATAATAAAGAGTGTAAATGGAAAACCATCTGGGACGCTGGTAAATCAGTATTTAGAGGATTGTTGATTAAAAGAGGTGCAGAAGTTAAAAAACAAAATACAGAGAGGTATAACTTCTTGATTAGACAGCTGAAAAGGAAAGAAGAAGAATTGAGAGAAGATTCAACTAATGAGAATACAGCACGCCAAATCAAATTAATTCAGACACAATTAAGCATGGAAACATGGTCGACACTTGAAAAGAAAATGAGAAAATTACAACAAATTAATTTTGAATGTGCAAATAAGTCAAGTAAGTGGTTTGCGTATTGACTAAGGAGAGAACGGGAGAAAAAAATAATTACTGAGATAAGATGTGGGGAACAAGTCAAGACAAATCAAAATGAGATTAAAGAAGAGTTTAAGAAATATTATGCTAAATTATTTAGTTGTAAAGCGAAGAGTGAGGAGGAGATGCGGAAGATGAAAGCATATTTAGACAAACAAGATTTCCATAATTTGAAAAAAGAACACTTGGAAAGCCTGAATAAGACAATCGCAATAGCAGAAATTTCAAAAGCAATCCAACAGTTGAAACAGAATAAAGTTCCGGGGCCAGATGGCTTTTCGGCTCTGTTCTAAAAAAAATTTGAAAACGAACTTGCTATGCCATTATATAAATTGTTTAACCGGATTGAAGCTGAAGGTATTCCTGAAACCTGGAAGAATGCCAATATATCTTTAATACTGAAAGAAGGGAAAGATGGCAAAGAAATTGGCAATTATCGCCCTATCTCACTATTAAATTTAGACTATAAAGTTTACACCATGATCTTAGCCAACAGGCTTAAACAGATAATTGCTGAAATAGTGAGTGAAGATCAGAGTGGCTTTATACCGGGGAGAAGAATAAATGACAACATAAGAACTGTCATTAATATACTGGAATATTATGAAGTGCACAGTGAAAAGGAAGTAGGTGTGATGATGTTAGACGCCGAAAAAGCTTTCGATAATGTAGACTGGAATTTTATGATGGAGACAATGGAAAGAACAGGATTAGGAATGAGATTCTGCAAAAGAATAGAAAATATATATACAGAGCAAACAGCACAACTTATTATTAACGGGGAGAGCTCATATACATTTAAAATAAACAAAGGTATGAGACAGGGTTGCCCTATCTCACCTTTACTGTTTATCTTAGTACTCGAGGTTTTACTCAGAAGATTAAGAGCTTGTAAGGAGATCCCGGGTATAAAGATTAAAGGTTTTACTTATAAATTAAAAGCTTTTGCAGATGACATGATTATATTTATGGAAGAACCTCAAAATCAAATTGAAAAATGTTTAAACTTAAGCAATGAATTTGGAGAACACTCTGGATTTAAAATCAATAAAGATAAAACAATTATAATCACGAAAAATATGACCAACAAAGAAGAACAAAAATTGAGAGATAAATCTGGCTGCAACATAGGTAACAAGGCAAGATATTTAGGAATATGGCTAACCAAAAGAAATGCTGATCTGTTTGACAATAATTATAAAAAAGTCTGGGCAGAAATAAATAAGGACATGGCTAGATGGAGTAAATTAAACTTGTCATTAATGGGAAAAATCGCTGCAATAAAAATGGCGATACTCCCTAAAGTTATATTCCTCTTTCAAAATTTACCCATAGTGACTAATGATAAGATATATGACAACTGGAATAAAGATTTGCGGAAATTCATATGGGGAAACAAGTTATCAAGGTTTAAATGGACATATTTAACAGATACCAGACTTAGAGGTGGTTGTGACCTTCCAGACTTTAAGCTATATTATCAGGCATCAACATTAGTGTGGATTAAAGATTGGGTAAATTTAAATGACAAAAAACTATTGAATCTGGAAGGTCACGACATTAGGTACGGTTGGCACGCTTATCTGTTTTATGAAAAAGAGAAAGTGAATAAAGGATTCACGAACCACTGTATAAGGAAAGGACTATTGGGGGGTATGGGAAAAAGTTAAAAAAAATTACTTTAAAATCCCATTATGGGTCTCACCCCAAGAGGCTTTTTTGTCTAGATGGTATAGGACAGACGAATGGTTAAGATACGAGGAGTTGATAAAGAAAGGAAAAGATAGCTCAATGATACTGGAATCAAAAGAAAAACTACAAGAAAGACATAATATAAATTGGTTTATGTATTTACAATTAAAAGAACATTTCATAGAAGATCTAAAAAGAGACAGTTTTGAACTTGAAGAAAACAAATTAGATAAGGTTCTTAGAGTGAAAAATAGGCAAAAAGCTATTGGGAAATTTTACAAAATACTGTTAAAGAGACAAAGGGAACGAGAATATATAAAAGAATATATGTTAAAATGGGCGAAAGATATAGGGAGACCTACTGCCATAGAGGACTGGGAATTGGCAAGAAAGAGATCTTTCACATTTATGGCTTGCCAGTTGTTAAAGGAGAATTTTTTAAAGGTGGCATTAAGGTGGTATTATACACCAAAAAGACTAAACAAGATGAACAAAACTATACCAAGTTCATGTTGGAAATGCGGCGAAAATCAGGGAACATTAATCCACATGTGGTGGTGATGTAAAAAGATTAACAAATTCTGGAATCAAGTACATGAGATAATAAAACAAATCCTGCAAGAGGAACTTGAGCTCACTCCGGAATTGTACTTGTTAAACATTATTAAAAATGACAAAGGTAGGAAGGGAAACATAAATTGGAGAATTATGCTGTATTTGATTACAGCGGCTAGACTTGTCATAGCCAGAAAATGGAAATTGAAAGAATGCCCCAGTATTGAGGAGTGGAAAGATAAAGTAATTGATATGCATGAAATGGACATACTTACAAATAAATTACGAAATTGGAAAGAGTCAAAACGGAAACAAGAGTGGAAGCTCAGACCTCTAAATGACTCTCTTCAGTTTACGCTTGCTTAAACAAAGAATGTTGCTTCCTCCCTTTCGTTTGCAAAGTATTCAACCATTAAAACACATATCCGGAATGTCTTTGTTGCTCTCAGAGCAACATCACAAAGTATTGTCTCCTATTCAAAATCCCATCCCCAGAATGGAAATATTTATTATAAAAACCCTCCCCAAACCCCCTTTCTGAGAACACAAAGAGCCTTATCACACTACACTGTTATAGCACCATTATTCCACTTTAACTGCTCTGGCTGCCTCCTGTAAAATCCTAGGATTTGCAGTTTAAGGAGGGGCATCTAGCATTCTCAGGAAGAGAGCTCTTAGGCCTCACTAAACTACAAACCCCAGAATTCCACAGGAGGCAGCCGCAGCCATTGAAGTGGAATAATAACACTATAACAGTGTAGTGTGATAAAGTCCTATGTCTGTCTATGCAGCCATTCTAGATCGGGAACCCCACTCTGCTGGGTCCTTCAGCTCTTCCTCCTATGTGCATGCTGCTGGTTTGCTGACTGACCCTCAGAGTGCAACTCTGAGACCCCACGCTGCTGATTTTCTCTGTGACCTCATCTCTACAGGATAAGGTGTCATATCATACACTCAAAAATGCCTTTGCTATTCCTCTATTTCAATCTCTCCCACTTTATTCGCTAATCTTGCAGGAATACTTGATGCCTGAAGGTGTGCATGAATGTGGTTATTATTATTTCTCCAAATAAAGATTATTGTTATACTATCTAGCTTATATCTCCTCCTTAGTACTGGTATAGTTGGTCACAAGAGCCTGCTGTTACTCCCCTCTTGCATTTCCAAGTCGAGTACACTATTTCCCCAAATTAATGTTGATATTTTGAGGGTCCTTAAGACCCCAGAGTGTTTAGGGTAATACATGGATACCAAAATCCATGGATGCTCAAGTCCCATTATATACAATGGTATAGTAAAATTGTGTCCTTTATATAAGGTTTGCTTTTTGGATTTTTAAAATTATTTTCATGCTGTGGATGGTGGAATCCATGGATGCCAAGTCCATGGATACAGAGGGCTGACTGTACTAAGCCGTGAGAATGAACAGGTACTTATTCATTCCTACTTGTGAGACCAAGGAACACAACAAACCATTCAGGAAGGACTCATCCCGCGCTTTCTGCAAGCGCGCTGATGACTAAAAATGCCAATCCGAAATAAACAAGTCCAGTTGCAAAAAGCACAGCAGAAGGTCTCCTTGGGTGATGTTTTTGGGTTGTGATTCTTTCTGCGTTGTCGTTTCTCTTCAAGACTTGTTCGTCGTGAGTTCTCAAATAAGGCTGCAGCATTGTGGATAGTGCGTCTCCATGCCTCCCGATGTGAGGCCAGGGCGGACCACTGTTGGTGATCAATTTGGCCAAGCCTGAGGTGTTGTTTCAGGGAGTCTTTGTATCGCTTTTTTGGAGCGCCCCTCTTACGCTGACCCGTGGCGAGTTCACCGTAGAGTTGTATTTTTGGGAGGCGATGGTCCTCCATCCTAGAAACGTGCCCTGCCCAGCGCAGCTGTGTTCTCAATATCATGGCCTCAATGCTGGTGATCCCTGCTTGCTCAAGGACAGCAACATTCGTCACATAGTCAGTCCAGTGTATATTTAGGATTGTGCTTAGACAGCGCTGATGAAAGCGCTCGAGGAGTCGTAGGTGGTGGCGATAGGTGACCAATGTTTCAGATCCATAAAGGAGAATAGACAGTACAATGGCTCTATACACACTGATTTTTGTGCTTTGCCTCAGGTGTTTATTGCTCCAGACTCTTTTGTGAAGTCTTCCAAATGCACTATATGCCTTTGCTAATCTGTGATCGATCTCTTTGTCAATCTTGGCATCTGAGGAGATGATGCTTCCCAGGTAGGTGAACTGCTGAACGGACTTGAGCACAGATTTGCCGACGGCAATGTGGGGATGGTGGTGTTCGTCCTGTGGTGCAGGCTGGTAAAGAACTTCTGTTTTCTTCAGGTTGACTTCTAGCCCAAACAGCTCTGCAGCTGTTGCAAAGCATGATGTTAGGCGCTGCAGAGCTGCTTCTGTGTGGGCAACAAGGGCAGCATCATTGGCGAAGAGCAGCTCACGGACTAGATAGTTTAGAGTCTTAGTGTGAGCCCTCAGACGGCTTAAGTTAAACAAGCTACCATCAGTATGGTAGCGTATACAGATGCCATCGTCTTCTTCAAGCTCTGCCATAGCCCTTTGGAGAATCGTGCTAAAGAAGATTGTAAATAAAGTTGGTGCAAGAACACAACCTTGCTTCACTCCATTAGTTATTAGAAAGGGCACTGAAAGAGCATTGCCATATCAGACTTGACCACGCTATCCCTCGTGTAGCAAGATAATCATTTTAAGGAATTTGGCGGGACATCCTAGGCTTTCCAGGATCTGCCACAGACCTTTTCTACTTACAGTGTCAAAGGCTTTGGTGAGGTTGACAAATGTTACATAGAGACCCTTGTTCTGCTCCCTACATTTTTCTTGCAGTTGCTTAAGGGCAAATACCAAGTCTGTTGTACTCCTATTGGCTCTGAAGCCACATTGGCTTTCAGGGAGAAGTTCTTCTGCAATAGCAGGAACTAATCTGTTCAGGAGTATACTTGCAAGGATTTTTCTAGCAATAGAGAGCAGTGTTATGCCTCGATAGTTTGAGCAATTGGATTTTGCTCCTTTTTCCTTCTCTTAGAGTTACCTTCTCTTAGATGGTTGACCTTACAGGGTTGGACGAGCACCATCTGCCCAGGTTTGGGATTAGAGTTTTCCTTCTCCTAGGACGGTTGCCACAAGGCTAGAGAGCCCCTCCTGCCCTTTGACGCTCTTTGTCAGACCCTTCAGTTTTGACCTGTCTGGCATGGGAGACCCTACCAGTGGCTATTATGCCACCGCCAGCATAACTCAAAACATCATTAGGGTACACAAGCCTCTCTCCCACGACAAGGGGGCGTCAATGGAGAGGTGATAAAATATAGAGAGAAGAAAATGATTTAGATAAAATCCTATGGGGAGGAAAAGGAAAGATTAGTAAATTCTATAATCTATTATTAAAAAGAATTCTAGAAGCAGACAACATAAAAAATTATATGATTACATGGGCGAAGGACTTGGGATACCCATTAGAGTTAGAAGCATGGGAAAAAGCTAGGAAAAGAACTTATAAACTTACAAGTTGCCAAATTCTGAAAGAGAACTATCAGAAGATAGTTCATAGGTGGTATTTCACCCCGGAAAGGCTAAACAAAATTAACTCCATCAATAATAACTGTTGGAAGTGTCAACGAAACATTGAAACTTTAATTCACATGTGGTGGAGTTGTAAGATAGTAAAGAAATTTTGGAGCAAAATGCATAAAATCTTGGAAGAAATCTTTCATTCCAATTTGATCTAAAACCTGAAATGTTTTTGTTAAATATGTTTGAGAGATTAGAAGAAGGAGTGGTGAGAAAAAATTGGAAAATGATGTTGTACTTAATTTCAGCAGCTAGGTTGATAATAGCTCAAAGGTGGAAATCACATAAAGCCCCCACAATAGAAGAATGGTTAAGGAAATCCCAAGATCTGCTTGAAATGGATATATTGACTTCTAACATTCATAATCTCCCCAAGGAAAAAACATTGGAGAAATGGAGACTAGTTTTAAAATATTGGGAAGGAAGAGGAATATGTTATGATGATGAGAATTTATTGTTAATGGGATAAAGAGGGGAAGGATAAAGGAATGTGGTTTTGATTGTAATAGAAAAGAGATACTGTAGAGATACATATTTTAAAGCGAAATTCAAATGAAGTACCTAGAAGATTAGTATGAGCAAGAAGCTGATTCCAAAAGCATTCACCTTATAGGAAGTCAATTTGAGTGTTACTTGGTTACTCTATGTAATTTGTTGAATGTAAAGAAATTAATCAAGGGTACAAATTTGTAATTGAAGATATAAGGTTGTGAATATGAGTAATGTGAAATGATGATTAATCAATGATTATACAAAATGTTTAAAGTGAGTACCGTAAGTCAATGTGCGATGTAAAAGCAATATGTTAATAAAATATTAATGATAAAAAAACCATTGCCAGTTTCTTAAAAGGAGCAGTTTTTGCTCTTTTCTTGTCTTGGATTGTCATTTCATTAGACTCATTCATAGAGCTGAAGGGAACTCCAAGGGACATCTAGTTTGATCCCCTGCCACACAGGTAAAGTACTACTGAGAGATGGTCATCCAACCCGTGGTTAAAAACCTTTAAAGAAGAGGAGTCCATCACCATTGGAGCAAGTCTGGTTCACTGCTGAGCAACTCTTACTGTCTTCCTAATATTTAGGTAGAATTTCCTTTCTTGCAATTTAAATCCACTGGCTCCTGTTCTAGTCCCTGGAGCAGCAGAAAAGAAGTTTTCTCCATATTCTACATGCCATCAGTTCAGATATTTAAAGATAGCTATCATATGAATCTTCTTTCAGTCTTCTGTTCTCCAAGCTAAACCTACCCAGCTCCCCAAGTCACTCCTCATAGGGTTTGGTTTTCAGATTTTTTATCATCTTGGTGACCCTCTTCTGGACACCTTCCAGGCCAGAGAAGAACAGAGTGGTGCTATTACTTCCCTTGACCTAGATGCTATACTCCTTATTGCACTAGCTTTTTTAGGTGCTGCATTACACTTTTTACTTATATTCAGTTCATAGTTTGCTAAGTACTCTTGCTCTTTTTTACATGTACTGTAGTCCAGCCAGGTGTCATGCATTCTATATTTGTACATTTCATTTTTCCTGTCTAGATGTAGTACCTTACATTTGTCTAGATGTAGTACCTGTTGAAATGCATTTTGTTAGTTTTGGTCTAGCTCTCCAATCTGTCAAAAGCATTTGAAAAACTGATTCTGTTCTTTGGTATATTAGCTACACCTCATAAATTGGTGTCATCTGCAAATTTGATAAGCATGCTTTCTGTTCCATTATCCCAAGTTGTTTACAGAGATGTTGAACAACA
This sequence comes from Gambelia wislizenii, assembly GCA_030847615.1. Lineage (NCBI taxonomy): Eukaryota > Metazoa > Chordata > Lepidosauria > Squamata > Crotaphytidae > Gambelia > Gambelia wislizenii. Next base: position 254,835,726 of record JAUMIR010000004.1, read on the forward strand.
CTTGGTCTAGGACAGAACCCTGAAGCCCCCCCCCCCAGTCATTTCTCTTTAGGATGAAGAATAAACCAATACTTTAAAATCCTTATACACAAATATCATAGATTGGCTTGCACCATATTTGATTGAACTCTGACAAGACCATCAACTTTAGTGAGGTAAGGAGACATGGGTGTCTTTACCTCTTAGAATATGGACAACTAAACTTAAAAACTAACAGATCCCTCCCCCCCCCCACTGTAGCCTGTTGTGTTTTTCCACTTCTGCTTTGTTTTCTCATTTCAATTAAGCAAGAAGCTTTCTCCAGGAAGGTCAGTTGATCTCTGGCAAAGCTTCCGTTGCTTCCCAAGCATATATATAGCAATCAAGGCTTTGTCAGGTACTTCTTGATGAGCAGGTTTTTCTCATAAAGTCTCAGAGATTTCCTTCTAGCTTCCTTTTGAGTTTGCTGCTGGGTGTATGATGGTGGAGATAAATCCTTCTCTTCTTCATCATCTTTATCTGAATTGGCAGGGCTCTCTGCCAGGACTGGTGCCAGCCCACTAGGGCCAGGCTCTTCCTCTGCTGGTAGGGTTTCCTGCTGGCACAGGAAACCCTGTGTAGGTAAACCTGTGCCAGGGTCCATAGGGCCATTTTCTGCCAGGTCCTCCTCCTTCTCTGATTCCATACTCTCATCAAACTCATGGAGCATGACACCTAGAGGATTGTTGCACAAGGGAAGTAAAGCAGCAGTACAGCCTGATAATAACACCATCTGTCTTGCCTTATTGCACAATGTTCACATTCAACAGCTGTTCTTCCATTCTAGTCCTGTGGGAGACGGTGGTAAATGTGAGTCTTTTTTCTAACTTTAATCCATTAGAAAAAAAGGCTTGTGTTCATCACCATCTTCCATGGGACCCAAATGGAAGAACAGCTATTGAGTGCTGACATCATGTGATAAGGCAAGATGGGTGGCATTATTATTGGGCTGTACTGCCACTTCCCTTCCCTCATGCGATAAGCCTCTTAGGACTTTATCAGACATGGAAAATACGGCATCATCATGATGCCACATAACTGCGAAAGGGCATGTGAATCAGACAACATCGCCCTTTTGCAGTTAAAAACAGAACAACACCCATCATTTTTAATTGACAGCTTAAGCTGTCAATAGATCCCCCTGCTGCTTTTTTGCCGGCATTGCCTGCATGTGATGCCTCTGTCCCTTTAAATCTCGTATTTACCCCGACAATGCCCTCTCCAGGGTGAACACTTCTGGGTCAGATCGGGACATCCAGGTGAGTGACAATCTTTTTATTTACCTTCCCTGGGTTACTTGGGACCTTTAAAATGTGTATGCTTTGTGTAACTTTAAATGTAGTTTTCTTGTTTTTATTTGTTAATTTCCCACGTAATGAAATTGCACGAGATTTCGAGTGAGGAAGTGAACTGGACTCCATTCACTTCTTCTTTATTGCAAGGGAGCCTTTGCTGGGAAAGGTGGTAAGTGCAGGGGGGGAGTGTTTTGCCAGCATAGAAATGGTTTTTTCTATGCTGGCAAAAGAACGTTTTAAACTTGTAGTCTGATAAAGTCCTTAGTTCCTTGGCTAGTTGTGAACCCAGAAGCTGCCCTTTCAAGTTCCTCATAAGAAAGAAAGGAGCCCAAGGTCCAAATCCTATTGTTAATCCCAACCAGAGCTGCTCACTGAGTCAACAGTAGTTAGGTTGGTCAACTCTTAACATAAATTATACTGGTGAGTGTAATTTATGCTGGATGAGACTAATATTGGGATTCAACCCAGAGTCTTATTAGGATCTTTGGTTCCCTACATCTGAAGAACAGAAATTCTAACTCTTAGACTTAAGCCTAAAAACCATTGTGGAAAATGAGGAAAGATAAGCTGTTCTTTAAAAGACAGCTCTACCTTTGAGATTCTGATGCTCAGAAAACTACATTTTCTACTTGGAGATACCAAACATGGATTGCTAATAAGGATGAGCCAATTAAGCCTTGAGCCAGTGTGCTATAGTGGTCTAAGACCTGGGTTTGAATTCTTGCTCAGCCATGGAATCCCACTGGCTGACTTTAGGCAAGTCATACTCTCTCAGCCTCAGAGGGAGGCAAAGGCAACCCCACCTGAACAAATCTGGCCAAGAAAACCCCATGGTAGGTTCAACTTAAGGTCACCAAAAGTCAGAAGTTACTTGAAGGCACACGACGACAACAACAAGAATAATTATCATTTGATAAAGTCAACAGCCATTATCACAAATTTAAAATACATAGTAAGAAAAAAAATCATATGATTAATGCTTACATTAACACAGATGATAGCAAAAGTGTGGTAGAAACGCTATAGAAGCAAAAGGATAGGCCTGCCAAAACTCAATGGAAAATAATTTTGTGGCAGTGCTGAGATACTCTGTTCAGAGGCAGGAAAGCAAACACGAATGCCAACATTTTTAAAGTCTGAAAAAAGGTAGAAAAGTTGGAGAGTGCTCTCTGAGGTAGTTCTGGTAAAATTCCTGAAATTGAAAAAGATTGACCCCTTTCAGGAGCTTAGGTACAGACCTAGGCAGAATCAGATACACTTGTAGGAGCAAATAAATAAATAAATAAATGGCAAGAAACTCAATTTGCCCTCCAAAATACTTCCAGTTATTAAGCAATCATTTCAACATTTTGTAAAAGGGCTACAAAATACATTAGAATGCAATTACTTAGACACTGTGCTATTTTGAACATCTTACTTTTGCACAGCAATTTTAATTCAAAAGATTGATCACTCATCTGTCCTCAGTGTTTAGGTATAAATCAAGGGAGCAAGCTGTAATTACAGTGCAAATGATTAATGCAGCTTTAGCATAGATATTTACATTCTTGAGGAGCCATAAATATTATTAAATTATTCACATAGTTCATGGTTACTGGAATCTGCTTGTGAGAATGAAATGGGTGGTTCTCTTCTGTGTATTCAACACCTCTACAAAAAGAAAGTCTTTAGAACTATGTAGCAAATAATTCATGCCATGGATTGAGAGTTCCACAGCAACAGTGTAGGTATGGCATGTGTTATACTGTCCTACATTATAAAAGGTAGGATCCCACCAGCACTTGGCAGAATGTTACAACAGGTGTACGTGTGTAAAATCTGCCAAGGTGCTGATAACTGTAAAAAAAAAACACACACACACAAAGAAGTTTGTATTCTCTGATTCAGAACTATAATTTGAAACCAGGTGGCCTCCAAATCTGGATTACATGATGTAACATAATAGACTCTTGAAAACAGTTATTAGGATGAACATTGGCACTGGTGTTCTACATCAGCTACTTAATTACATATGTGTAACTAAGTAATGTCTCCTGGCGTGCTCCCACCCAGCCCACCTTAACAGCCAACAGTCACATTAGGCAAAGGAGGTCTGCTCAGCTGCCAGTTAGAGTACAAGTAGGATGACATTTCCAGCACCCTTCCACCAGTGATCAAGGAAGGGGTCCCACTTCTGATAGTTGCAGCCTTACTCACTAGTGGGAGTGGGCAGGAAACATCCTCTTCCTTGCACCCCCATTGACAGCTGAACAGAATTACATTGCCTAATGAGGCTGCTGGGTGTTAAGGTCGGCTAGAAGGGGGCATTTACTATCATGGCAATAACATCATGATTGTGACTATGTGGGATTAGTGAAAATGGATCGGTTATGGATCTGTAACTCTGCATTACAAATCTGTAACTGCAATACAGACTGCCAGCCTGGCATTGCATACATGTACAATTTAGGTTAATCTATATCACTGAGTACTTTATCATATGGACAAAATACGGCATCATAACAACACCACATAACCATGAAAGGGTGCACATATCAGACGACATCACCCTTTTGTGGTTATGCCCTGTCAAAATCCCATCATTTTTGACCAATGGCTTAAGCTGTCATTAGGTCCCCCTGCTGCTTTTGTGCCAGCATTCCCAGAGTGCGAAACCTCTGGTCATTTAACTCTCATCACTGTAGTGAGATTGGCCAGTCTGGTGCAAAGATTTCCTGGTGAGATTGGGGCATCCAGGTAAGTTTCTTTTTTTTAAATGACCCCCCCCACCCACCAGGTTACTTGTATAGTGTGCATAGGTGCTTGGTGTTACATTTTATGTGTATATTTTCTTTTTCTTTTTAAGTTTCCCACACAACGAAGTCTCATGGGATTTCAAGCGAGGAAGTGAACAGGGCTCCGTTCACTTCCTCTTTATTGCTGGGACCCTTTGCAGGAAGAAAAAGGTGAGTGCAGGGGTGAGCATTCTTTTGCTGGCATAGAAATGGGTTTTTCTATGCTAGCAAAAGAATGACTTAAACTGGGTCTTCTGATAAAGTCCTTAATGTGCATATTAAAGAAAATTGTCATTTCACTGGAACTATACCTTGAACAGCCTTGATTTAGTTGTTGTGAGTAATCCCTGGAATTCACATAGATCAAAATTGCACATCTGTCTGCGGGCCAGCCTCTCTATGCTCATCTAATGTGTTCCTCTGATGGCAGATATGCTGATTGCCAACATGACCATACTTTATGCTTTTCCAGCTTGGTGGATTTTGCCAGAGCTTAGAGTCTGCTGGTATAGCCTTTGAGAGTGCAGTGTCATTGCGATGCCATGAAGAGGGAGCTGAATAAGACTCTAGAGACACTCACTCCATAAACCTCACTTTCTTGCAAGATATATAGCTGAATATGATATGGTGGCAATCCAAACCTAACTGTGTAGACTGATTTGCAGGCATAATGGCCATGTCAAAATATTCAGATTCATCCGTTTGTTTATTTTAAACATTTTATAGTTTCCTTGCACCGTTTGTTTATTTTAAACATTTTATAGTATCCTCAGAATATTCAAGAGTGTGTGCAATAGGTCTTAACATACAATAGAGCAACTATAATCAGTGAATGACAATTGACAACAGGCCTAAGAATAATCAAAGCAGAAATGAAAATACACCAGAAGTTAAGCCTGGAAACACACAAAGGCCTTTGCCTGGTGTCCAATGGACTTTTGGGTATAAAACAGACAAATCTCTCTAGGGAGAGATTTCCTTAAGTAGGACACCCCAAACTGAGGCGGAGGGAGGTACCCTACAGGTCATGCACCAACATTCCTCTGTTCGTAATATTGCTTCTTTAATTTTAACTTCTTTGCTTTGGCTCCAGAAAAATCTCAGAATATTTGGACAGTGGATACATAGGTACAATGAAATAGATTTCCATAAATATGTGTCATCTACAATTTAAATTCATCAACTCCTACCTCATGGTTAGTATGTTGCTGCTAGTATCTTCCAGCCCTAGATCTCCAAATCATAGTCAGATACACTTTGTTGTGTGGGCAGGCGTTTGCCTCCAACTTCCAGAGCCACACAGTTTGACAGTAAATAGGTCATTGGAAACATGACTCTTGTCTGAATGCTATGCTTTGCTGTTGTGATGCTCTAATCAATACAGTTGTGGCCTGTCATTTATCCAACCTAATGTGGCAGGTGCTTCCTCCTCTATCTCCTCCTCCATCCTAGTCTCCTGCCTCCATGCTTGAAGAAAACAACAACATGTAATTAATTCTTGGAATTTGTTGCTGTAAAATGTAAAATGACTACTAACTAAAGTAGACTGAAAAGGGATGTAGACAGATACTTATCAGCAGCTGCCTGTTAGCCATGCAAGTTAAAATCAGGCAGCTTTTTCCTGTTCAGAATTTCCACACCGAATTTAATAATTTGGTATAATAATCCATGGAGTTCACTGTCTACTCAGCTACAGTATAACCAACCATATAATGTGAATAATCTGATTCATAGCTTTACTTGAAAAAAATATGTTTAGGAATAAGAGTTAAAAAAAAAAGGTATTGCTTTTTTTCAGTGGATGCTGCAGATCTGAAATCCACAATATAGCAGAAAGGAGTGACAGGAAATAACACAGAAGGGTGGCATTTAGTAATTTACAGATGGTCTTACTCTAGTTGTCTGAAACCATGGTGACTAGGTAATAGAAGTGGAATTCCAAATGCCTGAAGCCACCCCAGATGGTCCTGCAAACACTCCAGAGAATACAATTTAATAATCATTATACAGCATGTGTGACACTTATGAAATTTGTCATTCAGCACCATCCCTGTGCACCATTCCCTTGTGTGTAATTTAAGGACATATACTGTATCAGAGCTATGAACTGAAAACTATTATAATTGCATTCTCATTTCACATCAGGTATGGGGGGTGGGAAGTTAATCAACTTAAAAAGATAATTTTAGCAGATTTGGATCCTCTAATGACACTCCTGATTAGAATGAGGCCATAATTCGGGACATGTAGGAAAGTTGCTAATTATTATGAAGAAAAATATTATCTTCCAGTGTTTTGCAATTCAAAGGATGCTCCAAAATCTAGAGTAAACCTTTTAAAAATTAAAATACAGGTCTTAATGAAACCACAGTATGTAGTGGTTTGAATGTTAGACTAGGACATGGGAGACCAGGGTTTGAATTTCTGCTCAGCCATGGAAATCACTGGATGACCTTGGGCAAGTCACACTCTCTCAGCCTCAGAGGAAGGCAAGGGCAAACCCACTCTGAACAAATCTTGCCAAGAAAACTCTGTGATAGGTTCACCTTAGGATTGCCATAATTCATAAATGATTTGGCGGCACCCAACAACAACTCTTCATACTAATGCTTTGTATAGTTTCATCTTGAGATATTGTTACCACTGACTTCTGCTCAATTATTAACTATCCAAATCAAAGGAAAATAGAAATTTTGATTTAAGGCCAACATTTTGGGTTGTGCACTACTACCCGAATTCTGTGGGGTTTGTGAGGATCCCACTAGTGTACAGATTTTAATATGGGGAATATTTAATTAGCTCACGATGGCAGTGAGAGGCTGGGTAACAGCAGGATCTTTTGACCCATGTATGCTGGCAATTACTGAGGAGACTCCAAGCCAGAATGTACAATTAAATGGTTTTTATTGGAAATAATAATCTTAACAGCATTCACTCAAACACTCAGGCTTCCAGCACTCACACAAAGCTATCAAAGAAAGTAGGAAGTATTTGGATAGAGGAATAGAGTAAGGGGACTGTGGGTTATACTATACTGACCCTGGAGGGTTGAGATCATGAAGTAAATTGGCAGCGAGGAGGTCTGGAAGACAGGATGGTAATACAGACTGATGTGGAGTTGGAAGAAAGGTCTGTGCACACTTCTGTGGAGTTTTGGGGTGATAATTATATTTGATAATTCCCCTGAAGGGATGAGATTTAGAGTGGAATACAATGTCTCTTGGATTTTCCCAGGACTAGACAAAAGGTTCTCCAGATGTGTTAACAATTGTTAATGGGCAATACATTTGGAACTGAGCAGAAGCAGGTGACTTCTATTGTGAGGAGAGGTAGGGAGGAAAAACCTGTTTTACAACCATTGAGGACCCTGCTATTAGTGAATAACTCATATCCAGGTGTTCTTCAGGAAGAACTCTGACCTGTGTATGACCTGTTTGAGGAATTTAGAAGGACCCTCCCTGAGTTGTACATGACTCCAACCTGAATATTTGGGGAATCCCTGGTTTACTTGCCAATCACATGGAAGGCCACATCAAGTCCAATTATTAAATATTTGCCAGTTGTGCAATATCCCAAGATGGGGGTTGTCAGGGTAGGTAACAGCACACTTGCCAAGTTTAATGTTAGCACAGAAACAACTTGTTTTGGGGTGCAATGTAAGCAGAGTATCTAACAGCCCCTGCCTCATGTCAGGAGATTCACTCAGTGCCAACTTTCACCAAAATCATTCTAGTCTTCTGTCCGATACACTTCTGAAGTACTGCCAACAGGGTCTATTTTCCCATCTCTGTGAACTGGAGCATGTTACTCCAAGCTTAGCTTATATCCAAGACCATTGCTAACTTCTCACTCCAGGGTCTTCTGTACATCACTGACAGCAAAACTCAAATTGGTACAGGAGACACGTTAAGGACTTTTTCGGATGGCGATTTGTAATGCAAGCAGGCTCGTCCCTGTTGCAAGGCTGCTGTGCAGCAGGCCCCCCGTTTTGGATGGCGCTGTCCCCCTGCTGATACTGTTCTGGAAGAGCTGGGAGGCTACAGCACCATATTTGGTCATTTCCTAATCACAGAAGTTGACCGTGATTAGAAAATGGCCAAATATGGCATTGCAGCCTCCCAGCTCTTCCAGAACAGTATAGGCAGGGGGACAGCGTTATCCGAAATGCCCCTCCTGCCGCACAGCAGCCTTGCAACAGGGACGAACCTGCTTGCGTTACAAATCACCATCCGAAAAAGTCTTAAGAGTCAAAGTATTTTAATAGTTATTTTGTCAAATTCTAAGATATTAGTGAAATATATTTATTTAATTAATCAGTTTATATGCCACTTACCATAGATATCTAAAATGATATCCCGAAGCAGTGCACAAAAGAAATAGAAACAAGTACAGGTACTTTGAAATAGATTATCATTATCATTATCATTTAATATATTACATGTCTGTTTAATGTTTTATGCACTCTGATTTGCAAAAAGGGAGAAGCTATATGAACATATGGGATAATAATTTTTTAGTAATTAATACTGCAATGATGTGAGGCATATTGGTATTAGCTTTAATTGCAAATAAGAGAAGCTCCAAAATCAAAGCCAATCTTTTCTAACTTCTGCATATTTAAATGTGTAAAAGGTGAGGTGGTTATTACTGTACTGTTAAATATTTATGGCCATGATCAAAGGCTCAGAATTTTTGCTCAGGGTAAATATGACTCACTCTTTTTCTTTTTGCATAAGCCCCTTCTTAAAGTTTACTTTTTCAAGCTCTCATTTGGATAAAGACAAAGGGGATTATCAGACAGGAACGAAAAAAAAACGTTCCTGTCCCACAATCTCCACTCCCGCCCCATCCCTATCACACCACAAGCACTCTCCCCACTGCACTTACCTCCTCTCCTGTTGTTCTGGCAGCCCAGGAGTGAATGGAGCTCTAATGGAGCTCCCTTCACTTCCTGGATCGAAATCCCACAGATTCTTACAAGAAGACACAAGTGCAAGAAATTAAAAAAGAAAAAGAAAAATACACAAAAAAAGTGACAGCAAGCACAAAAATACATTTTAAAACATAACAAGAAACCCGGGGAGAGTCATAAAAAGTGTGTCACTTACCTGGTTGCCTAGATCTCATCCAGAAGTGTTCTGGCAGGGACTGCCCATTGACGCTGGGATCATGCCGTCAATAGATTGGCTGTGGCACTCTGTTGCCGGCATTGCTGGCATTTGAATCCTTGCACCATTGTACTCACGTGAACACAGCATCAATGACAAAACACTTCCAGGTGAGATCACGATAGCCAGGTATGGGAAACTCTTTTTATGAACCCCCCCCCCATGTACTTGGGACTTTTAAAGTGTGTTTTTGTGCTTTGCTATACTGTACTTTTTCTGTGTTTATTTTGCTTTTATTTTTGAATTTTCCATGCTAGCGTTTTCTCGTGAGAATCAGTGAGATCTTGAACCAGGGAGTGAACAGTCAGATAGGGGCTGCCTGTGAACACTGCTAAAGGTTGGTTTGATAAAAGGGGTTCTTTTGCTGGCATAAAACACTCCAAAATATGCTGGCAAAAGAATTTTTACAGAGAGTGGTCTGATAAAGTCCTACAAATCACAGAGTATATTCCTGTTTATGGGAAATTATATATGGGCGAATAAATAATGAATTGGAATATACATGGCATGCTTGGCTTGAGGACAGGGGTTGATTGCAAGTCTAGGGAGATTTTCACACAGGGAAAATATCCCCCGGAGAAATCGGGACAGAAATATTTCTGTCCCGGAAGCAGCGCCACGGTTCGCACGCCCACTTCCCTCTCCCGATATGCCATCGTCCTCACGCTGTGTTTTTTCTTCCCTCTTCTGTAATATTTTACTAACGGGAGTTTGCCGTTAATAAAATATTATGGAAGAGGGAAGAAAAAACACAGCGTGAGGACAACAGCATATCGGGAGAGGGAAGTGGGCGTGCAAACCGTGGCGCTGCTTCCGGGACAGAAATATTTCTGTCCCGATTTCTCCGGGGGATATTTTCCCCGTGTGAAAATCTCCTAGATAAGCAAAGAAAGTTTGTGTTTCTTCAAAAGTATCACTGATATTCTAATTTTTCAAAATTTGGAAAGATTGTTCTTCTGTTTCTGGTCTATACCTTCCACCAAGCATTGAAGCTTGAAGCAATTCCCCCACCATCCCAAAACACTCTTAAGAAAAGAATCATGTATATGGCTTTGAGCTCCATGAATGAAAGGTAGGGGCTGTTACTGTTTGCATTGACTGCTGCTGTCCAGTTGACAAATGATGACTGTAGTCTAGTTTTCTTTATACAAATCAGCAGTGTTAATGGAGGAATGTGTGCCACACTTAGGCTGGCATCTTGTTAGTGATGTAAGGCTTTTCTCTTACATCTCTTTTTGGGGAGGGTGCAGAAGGCTGTTCTCTTGCCTTTGTGCTTGATCCAAAAAGATTCCCACTGCCTAGTAGTTGTTAAGCTGGGGGAGGAATGGGAGGGGGGGTCCAATAAGAGGTGAAGCAAGGGTGAGGCCATTCAGACTATGAGGATTCAACTTTTCTGGGCTTATAGGAGAAGGAAGAGAAGTGTGCACTCCATTTGAGGGCACACCATCATTTCTCCCTGCCTGCAACCAAGCTGAGACCAGCTGCTTCTCTATGGTTTGAATCACCCCTCCCTCCTACCTCCCTTCCCATCAGTACAAACAGCAGCAAGGGCCATTTCTGGGACTTGACAACTCCTGAGTGTTGGAAGCAATATAAGATCTTGGCCATATTGTGTTAAATTGCAGGCCCTGAACCAATGAGGGGCTATAGCGACATCACTGTATTTGGCCTTTCATCCTCATTCATCCCTCCTCCAAGGTGATACATGGTTTTTCATCTACCACTTCAAAACATGTCTTAGTCTTCTAAAACTGAAGTCAAACAGAACATTAATCCTAACCCTAACTTCATATTATTTTAGTCACCACATATATTTAGATATACTTTTGAAGTTCTATTCACATTGTCCTTCAGCAAGTGCCCCTGTTATCCAGAAACTTCAAGAGTGAATTTTGGTAAACCATAGCTCAGAAGAGGCAGAGATATGCACAGGAGCGAGCACATACTAGATAGCTCATGGAAGTTGTTCTAAACAAGTGAGCGTTCAAAATATTTTTTCTCAAAGTTTTGAACTATCTGAAATGAATCTTGAAATCCCTAAAGGAACATTTTAGCAGCATTCTTACATTTCTCTTACAAACCCCTCTACAGATTCTTAAAGTCTGCATTTAACATTATCACTGTGAGTCATCTGAACAGGTGTAGCTTATTTAAATACCTCTTTACAGGGGAAATAAAAATATGCACAAAGTATTTGGCACACTTCAATAATCTTGCATCAGGGTATACTTTGCCAAACCAAAGTTTTTAGTTTGCTTGGATGTGCATATATTTTTGCCTCCCATGTTCTTAGGAAATCAGTAGGCAAAACTATCAATACTATAACTGCAACACAGAGATTCCCAAACCTGTGTTTTGTTCATCTCCATTATCTGATTTGAGCTTCAGACACATAAATTAGGTGTACATTTACACATGAGCGTTATCATGTTGCCTCTAAAACTAGTGGAAATACACAAAAACAACACCAGAGAATTTCCAACCTATTCGTTAGAAGGCCCAGTAAGCGTTCATTAAATTTCTCTGATTTTTATGCTATCACGTTTAATGGAGCTCATTTGCTTGGACTATGCAAAAAAGTTTGAAGCAAATAATTTTGAGCATGATCAAAGGATTGTTTTTATGCAAAAAGTACAAGGATTTCAAAAATCATACACTAAGTTTATATTGTGAAAAAAGGCTAATTATAAGAGAGGCTATATACAGCACAGGCTGTTGCTGCAGATGACATTCCTATGTTTATTCCATTCCCATGGAAGGATATCTGTACAATACTTTCATCATCCCAGTTATGTTGCCCCATTTCTGACCAATGTTCGCCCCATTTCTGACCAATGTAGAAGGCAGTTAATAGGTTTGGAAGTAACACAGCAGATATGTCTAGCTAGGAATAAAGGACTGGTGCCTTGAGGCTTAGCACCTGATAGAATTCTTGTTCCAAATTAGCTCCCCACCTCAGTTGAGACTGTCATGGAAAGCTATCTTCTAAAAGCGTCCACAGTCTCCAGTGACTGTGTGATAAACCTTCTCATTGATCATGTTATGGATTTAACCTTCACTGAGCTTCACTTGTATTATCCAGCTATACTGAAGGAAAGCTGATGGCTGTCACTGGCATGATGAATCTTGGCCTATCTAAGTCAGACTATCCCAAACATACCCTTCAAACAGTTTGGGGAAAACTATCTAGACATTACCATGTAATATGGTAACAAACATACAAACAGGCAGATGGAAATATCATCTTATTTATATAAACGTTGAACATCTAAATGAGAGTTGTGCAAACAATTCAGTTAGCTCTCAAAGTAAATTGAGGGCCTATTAGGAACAGATTAAAACCAGGGGCCAGTCTAGACATTAAGGTATACTGCAAGTGGGTGCGCATTTTTGCCCATTCACAGTGACAATGTTTTGTCTCCACCATTTTTTGCTAATTCACATGCATGCACATCTATTCAAATGGAGCATTCACATTCACAATGAGAAAATGCACTTTGCTGCACATTTTGGTGTCTATGAGCATTTTCTGGAAAACTTCGGGGGAAACCGCCAACCCTTTTACCATGCAGTTTGTGGAGTTTTTAGCCCCTCTCCTTCCAGATACTGCAAATCTCATTCACAGTCTGTTGGGACAGATCATATTCTACTCATATTCTATAAGGAGTATTTTCACCTTATAGACAACCCCCAGGTCAGATTAGTTTCAATTAGGTCTGGATCAGACCAAAAATAATTTGGACTGATTCAGTATTCTTGACATCAAACCAAAATAAAAGCCAGATAGTTGTTTCCAAGTAGTTTCCAATTTATGGTGACCCTAAGGCTTATTACCTATTGCAGGGGTTTGTTTGTTTGTTGAGAAGTTTTGTTCAGAGTATATTAGTCTTTGCCATCCTCTGAGGCTGATAGAGTATGGCTTGCCCCAACTTGCCCAGTAGGTTTCAATGGCTGGGTAGGGATTCAAACCCTGATCTCCAGAGTCAGAGTGAAACCACCTCACCATGTTGACTCTCAAGTCAGATATCGCCTGTCCAAAATGTGGCAGAACAGCAGCATATAAGAAAAATGAGATGGTGTCAGGAGGATAAGAAAGAATTGTTGGAGAAATGGATTTTGCTAATTGGCAGCTCTAGCCTTCATCCCGACAGTACACAAAATCTTCAACCCTCCTTTCCTAACCCTTTCCCAACCCTGTCCTATCATTCCTTATATAGTCTTTATATTTGTTACTTCATTTAATGTGCCTCTGTGTTGGGCTCAGTATTGTTTCAGTAATAGCTTTATTAGACTGCAGCATTTCCCTTATCCCTTTACTACTACCACTCTTTAGTGTTTTCAGTTAGGTTTGGTTTTTATTTCAATCAGTACTGTTCTTTTAGTGTCTTTGTTCTGTCTGTACTTTCTTGTATCTGTCAATGTTTCAGTTACGTATACACAGTGGCTGAGATTCATCACTGTTGAGTGTAGTAGAATTCCTCATGCGGAACTATTTATATTTCTCTTGTTACCAACCCTAGGACTCACTGTTTTGCTGCAATAGCCCCTCCACCAGCACAACCATTCAATTTCTGGTGGAGAGCAAGCAACAGGGAGGATCAGAGAAGCATCTGGCTACATTTCCATAGCCAGACACAAACTGAGGACATCTACTGAGATCCATTGGAGTGCTCTGGAGGTCTCTGGGTTGTCTAAATGAGAAGATATAAAGTGGGTTGGTGCACATTATTGTAAATTTGCAGCAGTGCTCATTTGTCTCCATGGTCTTTTGGCAAAATCTGTTATATGTGAAGCTATCCATGTTTGAAGTGCACACACAGCCATGCCTGCGAATCAAGCTGGTGGCTGAGAGTACAGAGTGTTATTACTCTTCACATGTGTTGTCACCGCTGCACAGGGTTTTTTTTTACTTGTAAATCAAAGGTGTGCAAGTGTGACATTTCACTTATAAAAAGCTCTTTGGTCACCGCAGAAAAAAGTGCACACTCGATAACACGAAACTCGAAAATGGCATTTCCGGCCACTTCCTTGCCAGCAAGCTCACCCACCACCCACACGGTCAACCAATCTGCTCTCCACTTCTGCCCTTGCCAAGAATGTGCAATGTTCAAAATTGGATATCCAGATGTGTGATAATGTGCATGCCCACATGTTATTCAAAAAACCTCTGAGAAATCTGCAATGGCGTATCTCCCTCAGTAGATGGAGTTTTTGGTCCCCTCCTTCCAAATACCACGATTCTTGATTGCAGCATGTTGGGACAAAAGTATTCTAGTCAAATTCTATGAGGAGTATTTTCATCTTCTAGACAACACCGATGATGACATTGCTCTGCATCTGGCTAGGAAAACATAGCCAGATGCTTCTCTGATCCTTTCTGTTCTCTACCAGCAACAGAATGGCTGGGGTGGGGCTTATCACAATAAAACCACAAATCCTGGAGTATCTTTAGACATCATGGAGGGAGGAAGAGAATGCCAACCTCTGCAATAATCAACAAAAGGCATAAGCGAGGGTAAGTTGGACTTTCACTTGGGTAGGTCACTAACAGAATGCTAACACTAGCAGGAAGCAGCAGACGGGTATCACAAACACAATTGCAAATTCTGTAAGGCTAATCACCTCTGTAAATTGGCAAGGCTAATCACCTCTGAGGGATTACCATATCCCTAGGTTATATGAACTTGTCGGGGGGGGGGGGAGTTACAGCTAGTTTGGTTTCCCAATGATGTAGATGGGAATGATGAAGACGAGGATTTGGACAGGTCTGAACTGGTCCAGTCTGAATAGAATTCAATCTAAATTACTGAATCAGGCTTTAAAATGAATCCTCCCAATGACCCTAATATAAATACCAACTTATTAAACATATAAAGATAGAAATATGTCAAATACCTTAAGATAAGAAATAATCATTCCTAACCAGTTCTCTCTCTCTCTGGCTTTTCTTTGCAAACAAAGATTCAGGAAGGACTCATCCCGCACTTTCTGAAAGCGCACTGATGACTAAAAAGGCCAATCCGAGATAAACAAGTCCGGTTGCAGAAAGCATAGCAGAAGGTCTCCTTGGGTGATGTTTCTGGGTTGTAATTCTTTCTCCGTTGCCGTTTCTCTTCAAGACTTGTTCGGCATGAGTTCTCAAATAAGGCTGCAGCATTGTGGATAGTACGTCTCCATGCCTCCCGATGTGAGGCCAGGGCAGACCATTGTTGGTGATCAATTTGGCCGAGCCTCAGATGTTGTTTCAGGGAGTCCTTGTATCATTTTTTTGGAGCACCCCTCTTACGCTAACCCATGGCAAGTTCACTGTAGAGTACTATTTTTGGGAGGCAATGGTCCTCCATCCTAGAAACATGCCCTGCCCAGCGCAGCTGTATTCTCAATATCATGGCCTCAATGCTGGTGATCCCTGCTTGCTCAAGGACAGAGATTTTAGACCTAAATCCAATTGTTAACCCAAAGTAAATAAACCCATTGATTCAATGGAACTTAGATAAGTATTGATTTACCAAGTTCCCATCAATTTGGTTGGCCTACTTTAAGTAAGGACTAACAGTTGAATTTAATTTAAGCTTTAATTCTAAAACTTCTAAAACTAAAATTCTACCAATTTGGTACTGTACTAAAACTTGTCCTTGTACCATTTCTTGAAAAATTTCATTCTCCCATGAATGAGACTTTTGTGGAGGAAAAAAACTGTTATGTGATCATCAAAACTTTAAGGAAATATTGACTTTGACTGACTGATCATCCAACATTCAGCTAATTTTTTCACCATTAAACACGTATAGTTACAGTTTTATGTGAGATGCTATTCGGAATACATTTTTAATTGTGTTGTGTTTTCCCTAAAGAAATCACTTCTGTATCTATTCAATTCTCTCAAGTCTTAATTATTCCTTATGAACCATTCCCATTTCCCTTTTGATGTATGACACATTCTGTTCCTTGTTAAGGAGAGAAGTTAGCATTGTTCCCAGCAGCTATTCTTAACAGTTCCAGAAAAGCCACACCAACCGTTCTTTCAAAATTTCATGACAGTCACATCCTGATGGTAGAGGTTACTTTGCTATCCCTTTGGCACAAGGATGATCAGTTTAATTATCTTCTTATTCATGGATTTTCTTATTCATGGAAATGTTTGTTGGACACTTACATTTGGAGGTTGGAATAACATACACTGAAAAAAAGATCTGAACAACCTGGCAGGGATTATTGTTTTATAGAATGAGGTGAGCATTAACTTGATATTTGAAGGAGTTCCTCTCCCTCTATGTGGCTGCCTGAGGACTGCTGGAGGGGCTGTCCTCTATGCCCCACCAGAGGGAGCAATACACAGTATGAGAAAAAAGGAAAACCCTTTTCTGCTCTGGCACACTGATTGTGAAATGTCCTTCCCTTTGTTGGATTGATTTGCACTGATGCTTGCGTCATTCCAGCACTAGTTTAAAACTTGGCTTTTTAATTCTTCCACCCTTACCTGTAAATTGTTTTATATGTTTTTAGAATTTTAGAATTATATTTGCTGTTTTAAATTTCAAATTCTTTAAACTGGTTTTACTGTGAACTGCCAAAAGATTTTATTAGATAGGACAGATATTCGTTCTGAAATAATAATATTTCAGAACGAACCAGATGCTACACACGATTTATGTTTTAGGTGGGTGTCTTTCTCCATACTGCACCATTAAGTTAGGAGGACTAATCAGATATTTCAAATGTTCTTATGAGAGGATTGG
This sequence comes from Gambelia wislizenii, assembly GCA_030847615.1. Classification (NCBI taxonomy): domain Eukaryota; kingdom Metazoa; phylum Chordata; class Lepidosauria; order Squamata; family Crotaphytidae; genus Gambelia; species Gambelia wislizenii. The sequence continues at coordinate 254,852,720 of JAUMIR010000004.1, forward strand.
AGAAAGGTCATACAAGGCATATAAACCTAACCTGTCTGCACACCTCTGTAATGCCTATCTTGCAGCAAAGGTAAAATTTAGGAAGATGAAGATGAAGATGAAGATGAAGAAGGCCTTGTTTGGATAGCATTTGGGATGCAGTGATTATCCTACCTGCTGTTCTGGGGGAATGAAGATTCCCCCTTATCTAACATCCTAAGACATGCCTCCTCCCATAAAAAAATCCCCAAAACCTTGACAGTCATTAACTGTCTATTTGTCCACTGTGGTTATACTAAAGGGTAATTTTCACATTCCTAGGCAAGGTAGACTAGTTATATTGAAAACTTGAGCAACCAAAGGAATGCTTTCACTGATTCAGATAACATCTGACAGGGACCGTTAAACTATTTCAGGAGGTATATGCTGCATTCATTTTCTAGTTAATTAACTCCAGTAAGCTCCAAGAAGTATATATGGTGCTCCTCCTCCCCATTTTATGCACATGACAGCCCTGTGAAGTAGGTTAGCTCAAGCAAAGTGACAGATCCAAGGTCACCCAGTGAGTTTCATGGCTCACTGTGAACTAGAACCTGGCTACCCCCAAGCCCCAGTTCAGAAGTCTAACCACTATGCCACATTGACTCTTCAGCCCCCCCCCAACTCTCTCTGACACAACTTAAACAACTGCCTCAGATTTTATGCATGAGAGAGAGATTCAGTTAAACATATTTTATATGCATCCTTGTGCTTCTTTAGGTCTGCTATCAGTCTTAATATTTATGGATATTTAGATACAATCCATGCTTGTTTCTCACCATATTAACACACCCATTTTATATGACATATGTTTCATTTCTACAACTATATAGATGATTTCTTTCTGGAAACAAGTAGGCTATTATAGTATACATTATTCATTATTTTGTAGCTCCCTTTGAAAACTTATACAGTGCTTTTTGATTATTTGATGTAGCAGTTAGATTATTTAAGATACCCACAGAACAGATGAATATTATGTGTTCTTCTCTGAGTACTAGCTAGGCAGCCAGTTAACTTTAAATGTACTTTAGACATAATTCACATGGCACATGGTACACTGGTGTACATTGTTAACGTCAGTATGCAAAGGGTTCATGTAGCATATTTGAAGCAGAGAGAAAGAAGTCGGTAGCATAAGCTTTCATAGACTACCGACTTCTTTCTCCCAGCCTCAAAGGTGCTACAAGATCCCTTTGCATACTGATTCATACTATCATGGCTATGTCTTTGAATTCTATCATTAATGTCAATAATTGTAAAGTTTTTTTCATTTTACTGTTTTATGTGGGCAGTGTTCTGACTGATCTAAATTTTGTAGTTCATAGAACCTAGGGCCCATTCACACTATAGAATTATAGAACTATTACAGTATTCCACTTTTACTGCCATGGTTTTGTCATAGGGAATCCTGGGATTAGCAGTTTAGTGAGGGGCATTTAGAATTCTCAGCCCTCACAGAGAGAATTCTAGTGCCCTCACCAAACTATAAATCACAGGATTCCATAGGATAGAGCCATGGCAATTAAAGTGGAATATTAGCGTTATAATTCTGTAGTGTGAATTGGCCACAGGTTTCCACTTTCTTAATAGGAACTACAAGAACTAGAAGATTGATATCCTCATAGTTTCACCTTTTTCTGAATTTTGTTGTATACTTCCTTGCTCAAAAACATGTCAAAATGATATAATAGGCATTTTTGGTTATGATGTGGAGGTAACTCCATATTTTAGGATACAACCTGTGCCAAAAATAACATTTCTAGGGTACAATTTGTACAAAATTCCTGATTTGATATAAAAATGAAAGGACATACGTTTATGAAGAAATATACATGAAACTATCCCTGACCAGAAACAAAGAAGTTCATCTATTTCTACACTAACTCAATGAGAATACTTTTGAGTAGACATGCCTGGGATTGTATAGTAGGTCGCAAGACTGAAGGATATTATTAAACCTCAGTATATTTTAATGGTGAAATCTTGCACAGCTGTTAGATTTATGAGGCTATAAACTGATGCTGGATGTGACCTTTATGTGACCAGACTCAGACAAAGTCTAGTAGTTATACAAAAGTAATCATGACACTAGATGGAATAGAAAAAAGTAAACAGGATAGTGTGTCTTGATACTGAATGCTATTTTACCTTTTCTTTTCAAATCCTTATTTAGGATGATTGTAAACTTTACGATAAAGACTCTATTAGACAGGAATATATGTTTCCAAGTGCCAGAAATCCAAGATGGCTATATTTATTATTTATATATTTCAGATACAGTAGGACCCTATATCCACTGATTCATTATTCACTGATTCAGTTATCCACGGAACACAAAACAGAACACCCACTATAGAGTCTTCTAGAAAATGCCTAGAGAGGCATCCTCTCAAGATGTTTTCTAGGTCCTCCAAGGCAACTCTATGGTATTTTAAACCAAAGTCCTATTATTTTCAATGATGTTCACTGTTATCCGTGGTTTTCAGTATCCACGCCCCTCCCCAACCAATCCCCCATGGATATGGGGGTCCTACTATATTTATATCTTATCTCTCAAACTTAGTTTTTGAGGTGGCTTACAAAAACTTTTATTTTTAAAAATTATTTTATTTTAAAATACATGTTCACAATTTTTTTAAAAAAAACAACAAATTACACTTCCTTTCATCAGGTTTTGAACTCACTATTTGTCTTCCTTATGAACTTTCCTTATTAATGCATTTTATCATATCATATAAACAATATTTCTTACCACACAATGTACAAATGATTACGGAATTTTTGTCCTTATATTCCCACTAAGACATATTAACATTTCCCTTAACCGTCTAACAAATTCCATTTCTAAATCCTTCTGTGCTACTTCAGCTCCATTTTCTTATTTTAATTTACTGTCTCTTAATCTGTTAACCAAGTTATTGCATATTTGTTCCATTCTAATTTCCAAAATTCTATCAATTTACTCCATTCCTTCCTAAACTTAGATATTGAGTGGCGATTTACCCAACAAGTGTTCTGTTCCATATGAGCTATCTCCAACAGTTTTGTCATCCATTCATCTACATCTGGTGTTTCCTTTTGTTTCTAGTGTCTGGCATATGTAATTCTCGCAGTGGTGGTCATGTAAATCATAGTATTTTTATGTTCTTTTGGAAATTCTTTATCTGGTATATTTAATAAATACATCTCTGTACAAAATGTAAAGTCTACTTTTAGTACAAAAACTTTTTTAAAACCCACCCAAGAAATGAAATCATTGGGTTGGATAAGAAGTTGTCATTTTGTGGACAGAAGGGCTTTTCATTCACAGAGCACATCAGGCTCCCCCAGAAGATGTAGGAAGAAGAGGAGAGAGAAGCCATGTTTCCAATTCCCTCTTTCCCCTGAAGCCCCCATGTCTTGTCTTATGGTGCTTCGAAAGTTCCCCCAAGTCTTTAGAACAGCTTTTCAGTGGTCACAGAGACTGCAGGACTGCAGAATCACAAAGCTCACCTCCTTGCCTTTTCCCTCCATCATGGAAGGACCTCTGCTACTCTGGATCCAACCCCAAAAAGCTAAGCAACAGGTCACCCCAAATGGCAGTAAAAGTAATAAAACAACAGCAGCAACAGAATTTTGGCAGCCATATTCTCCAGCTGCCCCGATTTGGCAGGGACTGTCCCAATAAACATCCCACTTTTTCTGCTGCTTTTAAAATGTCCCAGTTTTTATCTTCTCCCACTTTTCCCCTTTGTCCACAACTTACTTCAATTGCTACAAACTGAGTTCAAAAATGGTTTGTGCTCCATTAACTCAATGAGGAGAGGAGAGGAGAGGAGAGAAGAGGAGAGGAGAGGAGACAAGACAGCCCTTCCCTGTTGGCTCAGGCAAAAGCAAACTGCTATAGCCTCTCCTGGTTCATGTGCTCTTCCTTATTAATAACTTTTTCTATCTCTGATGTTGCTTGTCTACACGTGACACAGTTTTCAACTATGACATGTTGAAGAATATGCTGATTCACACATCAGAATTTTAAAATGCATCAGACTCAGTAAGGAAATAGAAGTAATTCTAACTTTCTCTAATGGTAAGCAAGGAAGGCAGTGAGCAATTTTGCACAGGAGAGATGATATAACAATGAAGTCAACACAGCAATGAAGGCCACACCTTTTTTGGGGGGGGCATTCCCTTTACTTTTAAAGGTAAAGCCTTTAAAGGTAGATGAACTCTCACTAGAGTCTCTAATGTCATTATCATCAATTCTAATAAAAAAAAAATCTGCCTCTTTGGCCCTTATAAGCCTGGCTTTACTATAACACCACTGATGCATCTATTCCCTCCAGAAATCACTAGCCACTTTTAGTTGGTCAGCCTTCCATCTGACATGTAAGCTTATACAGGAAGAGTTTTGAAACAAATCTCCACTTGAATTCCAAGAGGCTACTGGCCTATAAGAGGACTGAGTCACCTCTTAATGAAGAAGCCACCCTTAAATAAACAAATAAATATCTTCTACCCTTTAGCTGACAAATCCCATTAATCTTGCCAGACTGAGGCTCAGTCTCCTCTCACTCACCGGTTATCTCCCCACCTTACAAGAGGATGTAAAAGCAGAAGAACTATCCAAACACTGACAGCCTAATAAATAATTTGTTTGGCTGGTTTTGGGGTCTTGGCTTATCAGACTGGCAAAAAAATTAAACAACAACAACACTGCAATGATGCTACCTATGTAGAACTATTTCCCCCCAATTCCAGGATTACCATCCATATCAGCAGCTCACATATTATTAGGAATAGCTAATTGTAAATTATTAACATATAAATTATTGAGATGGAACTAGATCCAGGTGTCAGGCTGGTTGTACAGATTTCCTTGCAAACTCCACTGAAAGTGTGTTAACCTGTTCAATGGACCAGGGTGGGGAGAAAGGTGGGAGCCCTCAAAGCTGAGTAGAGGTACTTACCACGTGTGAAAGTCCTTCTGTCTGTGGAGAATGTTAAACAACAATGATTATTTATAACACTCTTTTCACCAAAGGGCAGAACATCAACTTATTCAGTCAAGGAGAAAGACAATAAAACATAGCACTATAAATATACATGAAATAAAGCCCACAGCACCCTACCCAGTCAGTACCCATCTCAGCAACCTTAGGCACAACACAGCAGCTTAATCTGGCAAATCAAAGAGGAAGGTCTTCAACCCTTTATGAAAATGGGTAAGATCCTCCTCCAGCCAGTGGTCCAAAGGAAGACCGCTTCACAAATGCAGAGCCAGGTCTTGAAAGGCAAACAAGCCTTTACAGAGCCATGCTTGTTAATGGCACAGCCCGTACTCCTTTGGCTGTAGATCTTAAATTTCTAGATGGTACATACCATGTTAGCTAGCTGCCAGGTACTGGGGGAAGTTAGAACACAGAGCCTTAAATACCAGAAACAAAAGTTTGAAATGGGTCCTGGCCTGAACTGGTAGCCAGTGATGGGATCTATGACAAGAAGAAATGTGGATATCTAGGGAGCTCTGGACAGCACTGTTCTGGATTAAAACCAGAGGAAGAAGAAAGCAGAAAGGCAAACTTGCCAATAGGCTATTACAATAATCCAGGTGTTAGATAACCAAGGCCTGGACAAGCAGATGGGCAGTCTCAATGGTCAAAAACCTATAGACCCTACAGATGTCCAAAAGATGGAAATCACATGCCTTTGCAGTTGCCCCTGATAAAGGGTCCTGGCAACCAAGACAGGAGCCAATGTGCAACCCTGTAAACACAATGGAGGGCATGAAAAAGGGGCCACTGGACGGTCAGGCTGAAACACCAAGATCTCTCTTGTATCCATATTGAGCTTAAGACAGTGGGTGGCCATCCACAAAGGATGACCACAGGCAGTCCACCACAGACTTCCACATAGTGGCATCAATTGAATTAAGACCTGGAAAATCTGAGTAGTCATCTGCATACAGTTAGGTCTGGAAATAATTGGATACTGACACAAGTTTGTTATTTCAGCTGTTTACCAAATTAAATTCAAGTTACAGTTAAATAATTAATATGGGCTTAAAGTGCCATCTCTCAGCTTTAATTTGAGAGTATTCACATCCAAATTGGAGGAAGGGTTTAGGAATTGCAGCTTTTTAATATGTAGCCCTCTCTTTTTCAAGGGACCAAAAGTAATTGGACAAATTAACACAATCATAAATAAAATTTATGGTTTTATTACATATGAAAAGATGGTACCTTTATACTCCAAGGATAAGGGATAAAAAGAAAAAAAGTTTCTTTTGAAGTCAATTGAAATGTGATAAAATATCCTTGAGCACCATCTGACCTTCCACCATAGTTAAATCTTGTAAATTTGTGATTCCTTATATGGTAGTCAAAGGTACTTGTTACAGGCCAGGTTTATTTGGTTTATTTGGTTGCCAACTTTGAGGGCTTGGGAATATACTGTAACTATAGAGTACAGAGTATAACCTACAGAGTTTAACATATAACATATAAGATATACTGCAAAAAGCTATGTGTATTAGAATGTACATGTGTGTGTTACTGGAAACAAAGAGACAGCCTAATGCTAGGCAGGATGCCTACTTAAATGCAAACAAAGAGATGAGAATGCCTACATTTCTACCAACATTGGACTTGAACAGATTTGACCTCTAATAACCCTCCTACAGGTGCAATGGCTAGAGTAATCTGATGGAAGGCAGCCGAAAGCCAAGATCCAGCACTACCTGGTTTGTTTATATTTCCAACAAGACCCAGGGAGATGTCATATTTCAGATCTCTGTTTTGATTGGATAACATAAATGAAGCACTGTCAGTGCCTTTGTTTTGATAGGGCAGCTGATAGCTAGAAGGTAGAGAGTGTTAAAGGTGGAGGTGTTAGAAGTTGAAATCAGGCGGCTCTGGCAGTCTGAAAAGGAGGCTATGATGTAGCATCTGAGCTGCTGTTCCTGATAATCGACAAACTGCCCAGACATGCTTGTAAATCTGACCATTCTGGCAAGAGAAAAGAAATCTTTACTCCCATCTAGGCTATGCTAAAATAGATACATGATCCATTAAGATGGTAATGGATGCCCATTAGGATACTTACGGATGCTACAGATGCTGTTGGATTTAATAGTGCTCAAGGAGATTAACCACTTGGGTGCCTGTTTAGAGATGTGTAATGCCTCAACATATGAGATTGTATAGATGGATAGATGGTCATGAATATAATACAAGGGACAGAAGTCTGTACAAGTTAAAGCATTTATGAAATGTCTGTATAATGCCTTAATAGATTCTATGGAAAGTATGAAAGAACCTGATGATGCTATAAGACGTGTGCTATCCTGTATGCCATGTTATGTAATGAAATGGAATGAAGCAATGTGCCCCAACATTGACATGTCTATGTTTCTTATTTATTTATTTATTTATTTATACCCCACTCTTCAGCCACAAGGCTATCAGAGCGGCTTACAAATTGTTTTAAGCAATAGCAATTTACACATCTACATTGCATTAAGCAGTTTCCATTGTGTGTTAGCTAAAATAATAAATAAATAAATATATAAAATAAAATACCAGCCATAAATCCTCTAAGGCCTCCTGGAATCTCAAGGGATCCATTAGCCTTCGAGGGCAGATCATTTTAATAGGTCCACCATCCCTGCAGGGTCAGGTTATAGCTGTGATGCGAGCCCTGACCAGAAAATCATCTGTCCATGATAATGCAGAGGTATTAGTCATCTCTGCCCACAGATCTGTATGTTCTGAGCTGAAAACTGCATCAAGGGTGTGACCTGCTGAATGTGTAGGTCCTGAAACCAATTGGAATAGGCCCATGTTTGTCATCGATACCATGACCTCCCAAGCTGCATCTGACAAACTGGTCTCTAATAGTATGTTGAGGTTGCCCAGAAACAAAAGTCTGGGCAACTCCAACAACAGCCCAGAGACCAGTCCCATGAGCTCAGCCAGGGAGTCTGATAGGCAGCAGGGTGGGTGGTACACTAACAGAATCCCCAGTTAATCCCTAGTTTTCAGACCCAGGTGTACACACTTGATGTGGCTCAGCTCACCCATAGGTAATCTGGTCAGGTTAAGATGGTCTCCATAGACCACAGCTACCCTACCCCCCGCCCACATTCCCTCACCTAATTGCTCACAGTCCCCAGCCGGGAGAGCCTGAGCTCATGCCAGGCCACTGTCATTCCCCAGTCAAGATTCTGTGAAGCATGCCAGGTCAGCCTCTTCTTCCATGAACTTTAGTTTTAACTGGCCTGGCATTCCATAGGAGTAAGGTGAGGTTTTGTGGGTGGCCTGGTTCATTCTCCAAGTTCCTAAGGCTGGCAGGGTGACTGGAAGGTGAGATAGATATTAAACATCTCCCTTTCCTTCCTCTATAAGATGCACACGTCTTATAGCATCATCAGGTTCTTTCATACTTTCCATAGAATCTATACGTAACCCTGCCATCACCATATCTCCCTCTGCTCTGTACAATTCATATTGCCACCCCCATTTTTGTATTCATTCTTTTTAAAATCAGACAAGACTACTATACAGCAACACTTAATACAACTCTACCAGTCAATGGATTTGGTTCCCAATCAATGGGGTGGATTAGTTGATTAAGGGTTCAGAGGGTTTTGGAGGAATGGTGGGGGACTTCTGGGGACGTAAAAGTGGGATCTGGGGGTCATATGTGGCCCATGGACTACACTTCCACACACTCAGGGAAAGCACATGAAAAAGATGTGCATATTAGGCAAAATGGTGTACACAAGTATGGATATAGTATAAGGATAAATGTTTGTGAAAATGAGTAGGAATTTTTGTGTGGATTCTGTTTTTAAATCTGATGCTGATGTGGAATCTGATGTTGATGTGGGATGAACTTGAGCTAAAAAAAATAAGTAACTGTGCAGGCACAAGTGGTGCCTGATGACATCTTGCCCACAATGCCTGTCTTGGGCATCTTAGCATATGACGGTAATATCAACAGCAATTACTTCTCTTTATAAAGAGCTAGCTGATGGCAATTTTGAAATCTATAAGTCCTTGCCTTTGTAAATCTTGAGCTGTTCTTTGCCTGGATCATGGCAAGTTGAATTAGAATCAAATGGAGAGGTGCCTAATGTGATTCAGATTGTGTCATCTTGAGGTACCTATTGACATGATCACCCTATTTAGGTTCAGAATTCTGATATGGTTTGGACATTAATATTTTACAGGGGTTTACTATCCATCATGAATATATGAAGGAGGTATAATGCCAAAGAGACAGGCAGGCTCTGTGTGGGAAATGCTAATTTATTTGAGTGGAGAGGAGGTATGCATATTTGCATGATTTAACTGTCTGTCTTAAAGGCTTTCTCTGCTCTGAAGAAATGATCTTGGTGCATACAAATTTTTAAGCCACAGTAATAGATGTGAAGAAAAAAAATTCTTGCATATAAAGCAATTGTAATGGAAACTTGAACGTTATGGACAACACAGCAAATATACAATATTTGTTGCTATGGGATACCGATAGCCTATTGACCATAGATATAAAGGTGACCTAGGGATGTGTGTTTTACATGCTCTTCAGTTTTCAAAATGATTCAATGCATTTGCTTCCCACAACTGTCTGAAATATGCATCACTACGAGAATACCAATTCACACAGGAACTGAAGGATGCAATGAATGGAGGGTCAAGGCTGAAGAGGCTCAATCCACCAAGATGAATCAAGTGACACATCCACTGACTTCATCACTCTGTCACTGTCAGTCAGTGGATCTTGCCCGGCATGCTGAGGAGCATGTCTAGCCCCAAGGCACCTAAGGATATCATACACCAAGCTTAAGCATATGTTTGGGAAGAGGGAGCACTATGACTTTGATGTTAAATTTTGTTTCATGGCAAAAGTGAATGGAAAACAACATCTTTCTCAACTGCTCAAAATGCTTTGAATTTCCCATTTATTTTTACTGCTGATTGGCACATAACACAGTGAATCTCAAATTGTGAGGTGTGACTTCTTTCTGTGTGGGGAGTACATGATACATGGAGATGTATATATAATATATGTTCCAAGGATATGTAGACTCATGAGGCAGAAGTTGGCTTCCTCATTTTACAACCATCATCTGGATTGATTGACTGTTTCATGGAAGTGGACGCTAAGGCCTAAATCCAATTGCTAGCCCCAACTAGAGGAGAGCCACTGGATCATCTGCTGAATAGAAGTCAAATTTATGATAAATTCCATTGCTTCAGTGTGTCTCCCATGGCTGAGACTAGCCATGAGATTTAGACCTCATTGATAATAGTGGGTTTAGGAGGGTAGCGTGATGTCCATATCTTCCCATTGTAGTAATGAGGAAATTTAATAGGATGGTAATTTAGAAACAGTAGTTGCTTTGCTCTTGTAGCTTCATGTGTCTTTTATGATTAGAATATCAGATGTATTCTGTTCTTTTTTTTTCTCTAGGACAAAGTCTGGCAACTGTGCCCTCCTCCCAGATATTTTAGGACTTTGAAGTCCAATAATTCTTCTCCATTGACTATAGTGGATTAGAGATCCTGGGGACTATGCCTCCCTCAGATCTGGAGAGTCCTAGTTCCCATGCTACAGGCCCAGACTAAGACACTTCTACGTGTACTTACACACAGGAGTAGATTTATTTATTTATTACTTGCAATTTCATGGAAGCATCTCTTAGGATTCACTGATAGAACAGATGTCCATTACTGATTTTTTTTTATTTTTTATTTTAGAAGTCTGAGATAGTAGCATAGGTTTAGAGGAGGGAGCACTGGCAACAAATGCACCAATTAAACATTCACATTATTAAACTAGGATCAAAAATCAAAGTTATAAATATAAGAAAAGTTGCACCATTAACCAATGCTATAGCGGTAACTTTTGAAGTACAGAAAGTCATCTTGACTTTCTTCATAGCCTTACTGCCAAGAGGAGTTCAAAAATGCAAGGAACAATCTTGACCCACACAAACCAACTAGTTCTAACAATTTTAATTTTTTACACCATCAGACTGTCCCAGTTTTTCAGGGACAGCCCTGCCTAATCCACTTTTTCAGCTGCTTTTGCAATGTTCCAGTTTCTCTCTCTTCACTTCCCCTCTTTAACCTCAGTTTACTTCAATTACCGCAAACTGAGTTCAAAGTGTAAAAGTGGTTTGCACTCCATTAACTTTTTGGGGGGTGGGGAAAGAGAAGACAGCTCTTCCCTGTTGGCTCAGGCAAAAGCAAACTGCTGCAGCCTCTCCTGGTTCATGTGTTCTTCCTTTTGTCATCTTGATCAGGAATACTCTTCCTGAATGTTTCCTTAACTAGAATAAGGTGTTATGTTCAGACAGATAGCAAGTTCAGACCTCCTTTTCTGTTGCATTTGACAGTGATTCTTTCAGTTTTATTGGTGTGTGTGTGTGTTCACAGGCCCTTTGAGAATATGATGAAAGCTATGTACCCCTTCCTCCCCAAAATGCACATGAACACACACACACACACACACACACACACACACACCGTTTTGCATACAGTTTATTTGACTATATTGCAATCATTGTGTTCACTCAGACCTTTCTGGAATTAAAAAAAAAACCCTCAGTGAACACTTGAAAGGACAAAATTTCCTGTGACAGGAAAAACTCAAAGAGACAAGGAGGAAATCAGAGGGGATCTACTTTTTCATGCCAGGTTCATAAATCTCCTGAAACACATTCATAGAACCCCCCCCTCCAGGATTCATAGATTCCAGGTTAAGGACCTCTGGGATGACAGTAGATGCTAACAGACATATACAGCAAGTACAGGTCATTTCACACACCACAATGTGTCAACAGAAGTTTGCCTCCCACTGCTTCTGCATGTGTTCAGTTACATCAGAACAGATGCTGCAGAATCTTTGGAAATTGTAGAGATGCCAAGGCAGGTTGGTTTGTACATTATGCTACACACATGACTTTTGGGTGTGTGGTGGAAGCAGAGAATGAGGTAGAACCTCACAAAATTATTTTCCTCAACAATTTTTTAAATTGAGTAAACTTACTGAGGTTTATGTTTCTTTTTCAAAATATACCTATTTTAATAAATAATAAGTGCTTTAAAGTTTGGAATAAAGAAATATTAAACTATATTTGGGGAGGGAAAAAAGCAAGAATAAGGTATAAATTACTAACTGAGAGAAAGGAAAAAGGAGGATGTGCTTTGCTGAATCTATATAAATATTATCAAGCATGCTGTCTCACCTGGTTAGAACCATGGGGCGTCTAGATGATGTAAAGCTATTAGCCTTAGAAGGGCATGATCTTAACTTTGGATGGCATGTGTATCTAGTTTATAATAAAAAGAAAGAGAATAAAATATTTGAACAGCACTACATTAGGAGAGCTCTACTTAAGGTCTGGTTGGATTTGAAACCAAAGTTTTATTCAAAAATATCATTATGGGTTTTGACTTAAGAAGCCTTTTTTAGAATATCGAAAATAACTAATCAGGACTGGATAAAATATCAAGAAATCCTCCAGAAGGTAAAACAAGATCAGGTTAAAATAAAATCTAGAGAGGAATTGAGTGGTGAATGTTATAATATAAGCTGGTTTTTATACAAACAACTCTATAAAAGGTTGTTTGTAAATTTAAGATGGATCTAAAATTGGAGGGTTTCCAAAGAGAATCAAATGAAATAGACAAAATAATATATGGAAATAGGGACCACCACTGTGCGAAGTACAATAAAATATTGATGGATAGAGAATTGGAAGACGAAGTGGTCAAAGAAACTATGATAAGATGGATGAAAGAAATTGGACATAGAATTGAAATGGAAAGATGAGGAAAATCGTGGGAAATTACACAAAAGTTTACGTTATCTCAAAAAATGAAAGAAAATTATTACAGAATGTTCTACCAATGGTATTTAACACCTCTGAAATTAGATAATATGTATAAGACAAGGAAAAGAGAATGTTGGAAGTGTGGGAAAGCGGAAGGAACTTTCTATCATATTTGGTAGACATGCTCTGTGGCCAGGAAATATTGGAAAAGAGTCCATGATAAGATAAAAGAAATTATGGGAATAATTTACGGTATAGAACTGGAAATATATTTGTTAAATATGGTGGATAGACTTGAAGAAGGAATGACAGAAGGAGTAAAAAAGATACTACTGTATATGGTAACTACTGTGAGAATTCAGTATGCAAAATATTGGAAAGAGAATAACATTCCAGCAGTTGAAGAATGGTTAGGGAACTTATATAGCATAATAGATTTAGATAGATTAACTGCTAGATTAAAGGATAAACCACTGAATAAAATAGAAAAGGAGTGGGAACCTATCAAAAAATTCTGGAAAGAAAAATGGAATATAGACATATAGAAATATAACAAGGAAAATAGAGTCATTACTAGATAATAATTAAGGCTATGCTTTGCTTTAGTAATATTAAAGAGAATAGAAAAAAACAATGAGAATATAGATTTATAGCCCAAAAAACAAAGGTAGTTAAATTATAAATAGAAAAAAGTAAGTTTATACGAGAATGGAGAGAGAATAAACCAACAAGGGAGGAATTCATTAATCGGAGAAAGAAAGGGAAATGAGGAAGATTTAAATAAGGACTAAATAACTTCTGTATTTGTAAGTTTTTTATTGTTAAAATTATGATTATGTTGTAAAAAAGGAAATGTATATATGATACTTTGATGAAAAATGTAAGATTGCAACGTAATAAAAAATAAAGGAAAAAAATAAATTGAGTAAACTTAAGTGAAATATACAAAAAAAATTTTTTTCAATCTTGTTACATTACAATGCCCCTCCAATCTTTCCCTGTCTGTGCTACTTTACTGATATAGAAAATAGTCATCAGGAGCAGATATCATTTTGCATACAGAGATAATCCTTTGAATCAAGGTTGCAGCTACAAAGATATAGTAATGCAGTTAAACTGGATACTACTAGTTTGTTAGAAGATACTTCTCCAGCCTGTTAGTTGATTCTTCGGTGGCCCATGTCACAGGTTCATATTTGAAATATGGAAGAGAAATGCTGTCCAGATAGCTTAACATTTATTAGTATTTCATCTTTACACACTCTCATTTTGTATGTGAGCTTTCCTGAGAGTACCAGTGTCCATACCTTGTCTAGCCATCTGAGGAGACAAGGAACAGTCTTTTACAGCGTTTGAGAGGTAAGCAGGACCAGAACAGGATTTGTGCTACCATTACCTAGCACATTAGTAGATACACATCCCTGTTGGCACTGCAGCAGTTAAGGAGCTACACTGTAGAGCAGCCTTTCTCAACCTTTTTACCCTGATGAAACTCTTGAAACAATTTTCAGGTCTCAAAGAACAACTGCCTAAAAATTATTATATCTACAGCTAAAAAAAAAAAAAAAGTTTATTTTTTCCCCAATCTCAATATCTTGCATAACCCTTAGCAACCTCTTCTGAAACCCTAGGGTTCCAGGGAACCCTCGTTGAGAAACCCTGCTGTAGAGGTTGTGTGTATATGAATCCCACAAAGGCTGAACTAAAAAGACATATTATGTCTTTTTTTTTTTAAGCTCTGTCCTGTGGTTTGTTCCACTGTGCTGTGGCTCCTGCTAATCACCATGTCTTTATTTATCCAGAGAGGGAAGGTTAAATAAGGTAGTGGGGGGGGGACCACTTTGGTAACACACTTGGTAACTTTCATGTGTTTTAACTCCAAGCACCCAAGATCCTCAAGGCATCCAGCAGCCCCTGCAAGAGCTCAATGCATCTTTTAGCTGACAGAATTCTATTATTGTGGGTTTCAAAGACAGGGGGATGAAAAGACCAGCATGAAGAGGAGCTGAGAATATATTTTAGAAAAAGTGAACTTCCAGTCTTTGCAAGAGAAAGGTTTTCTTACATTATTAACATAGCTAATCCATAACTCACGTTGAGTGAATACCATGAGAAATTATAGTGGAGTATTTAGCTAGTCATGATGAATAGTAAACAGAATAATTTTCTATTTGCACATCCCTGACAAGGTTTGCAAATGAGCTCTTTAACAGTGAGTCAGAATTCAGTGGCCAGAGGAAATTTATCAAGTGAGCTGAGGCAAGGAGAATGTGGTAAGTTTGCTACACAGCTCATAAATCATCAGGCTTATTTGGCACCAGCATTCTCTGAACTTTTGTGCTTCCAAGCCACTCAATTCATCTCAGCACCCCTACAGCTATTTCTTCAGACAAAAGTAGAACTTGGAGGGGTTTCTTTCTTTCTTTTTCTATGTGTTCCGTGTTTGAAAGAAAATGGCACACATGTACAACATCTCAGTTTGAAAATAAAAGGAACATACTTACAAGGTGCAGAGTAAGGACGGGAAAGTAAAACTGGGTGAGGTGCTAATTTCCTTCCCCCTGGAGCCTGGATGATGTCAGGGGCATGGCTGTGCCTCCTGAAATCATTGGATCCCTGGCCTATGTGGCAGATGGAGCTTCTGCTGCCTTGCTCCTTCTCTTGTTTCTCTGCACAGGAGATAAAGCACTCGCAGGTGACCCTTGCAAATTCCTGATAAGAGTGGTCAGCTTCATTGCGGACCCAGACCATGCAGCCCCTCCTCCCTCCTAAATAACATGCATGCACGGTGGCTTTTGTAACAAATGTATTGATTACATATTCAGAAACATTGGTTAAATACAGACTAGTAAAGACGTTGTTGGCAATAAAATGGCCGCAACTTGCATGCTAAATGGTTGGCAAAAATGCATGGGTCGTGATTTCCTCATTGAGCCTACCAATGAGGGTCAATGGTAATATGTTGGTCAATTCCAACTCCCATGGAGGAGAGAGGCGATGGCCGAGCTGACCTGCCCGACTCTCTCTTCTCCCCTTCAAACAAGGAACAGTTAACAACTAGAAGAGGCGTCTCCCTAGAACTTGAACTTGTACTTGAACCTGATGGAGACCCCTTACCTCACGCCATTATCATGACCCATGACATCTGCCACCAAGGCGTTCCCCATGGGAACTGCCTTCTGCCAACCATTACCACATCAACAGGCAGCCCTGCAGGCTCATGGTGGCCCCAGGCTGGGCCCCAGGCTGGGCAGACAGCACTCTCTCAGGCCGTATGTATGCTGTATAGACCCCAGACCACCAACGCCCCAACTTCATGATGGTCTCCGCTGACAGGCCTCCTTGAGCCACCATGGTGGCTGCTCCTATCCAGAACAAGTGGCTATCAAACTCTTCTGCTGGTAGCCCCATCCGACGCAAAGCCATCTTCAGCACACTCACAAATTGAAACCTAGTGAGTGGGAGCCCATCCAGATGCCTGAACATGGGTCCGCTAGTGGAGCCTCTTGCCCATATAAAGTCCTGCATGCAGGTCACCGGGCATGGGGAGGAGCCTTCCACCTTCCTCAAATGCAGAGAGGTCCCAAGACTGCACTGGTCAACCTTCGAGCGCCGTATGCACAGTATCAGGTTCCTGTCTGTGACTACCACGTCATGCATCTGCAGAGCCCTGCCAGATGTGTCCTCCTTAGATGAACAGACAGCCTCCCCTACCCTCAGGGCCCCAAAGAAGGCTGTGGTATAAGCAGTGCTAAAGAGCAAAGCCTCGTAGCTGGAATGACATATGGTCGGCAGCAACCCCACCAACCATGCCAGCATTGCATACAACACCAGTCGTCTTGTATCTGCTACCTCTGGTGTCATTCTCCTCCAATCTTTCATGGTTTTCCTCACCATGAAGGTATCACAGGGGTCACCATGACCAGCCGCTTTGCTGAAGAAGGAGATGCCAGCCACCTGTCCGGCAATGGTCCTGGACGCCAAACCTCGCTCCTTCAATGAAGGTAGGTAATGCAGTACCTCTCTTTCTGATGCTGGCCATGCTTCCCCATAGCCGTGCTGCCACTGGAAGGTCAAAAAATGGGATGCCACTCTCTTGTAGCTAGCCCGTGTTGAAGGTACCAAGGAGTCTGCTATGCCCTGGATCACTGTCTGCTCCCAAGCCTCCAGAGGTCTGCTGGAATGGGATTGCCTTCACGTCAGTGTCCGGGTTCAGCAAGCAGAACCGGTCATCCTGAAATCAAGACAAGGTGTCCACGATCTCATTATCCATGCCCAGAATGTGCTGTGCATGGAAACTGATATTGGACTCCAGACAGACTAGCACGAACCTGCGCACCAGCCTCATGAACCTCTCAGACCTGGAAGATTGCCTGTTGATGATCCTAACCACGGCCTGATTGTCACACCAGAAATGGACCTTCTTATCCCTGAATTCCCCCCTCCACAATGTGACAGGCACCAGAATGGGGAAAAATTCCAGGACTGTGAGGTCCCTGGAGAGTCCTGTTCCCACCCACTCCTAAGGCATGGCTGTGTACACCAGTGGCCGTTGTAGTAGACCCCAAAACCCAGGCTACCTGCTGCATCAGAATGCACTTGCAAGTCACCCCCCAGCTCCAATTGTCCCTGCCACGTGGTGACCCCATTGTAATGATCAAATAAGGTGAGCCACACCCTCATATCTTCCTTGACCCCCTTGGTCAAACGAATGCAGTGATGCGGTGCTCTGACCCCACCAGTGAGGCATGCTATACGTGCACAGAATGCCCTACCCGGGAAACCACCCTTCATGAGAAGTTCAGATGACCCAATAGCGATTGCACTTCTTTCAGCATGGCTTTCTCCTAACCCAAGAGGCCTGACAGCATCACCCTCAAGTCTGCTATTTGTAGTCAGGCAGTCTTGACACTCCTTCAACTGAATCAAGCTGTATACTCAGATACACCAGAGACATTGCTGGGCCAACTGTCTTGTCAGGTGCCAAATGGACCCCAATCTCAGCAGCCAGGGCCTGGAAGGAAGAGAGTAAGAACCCACATCCCCCAGCCAGTCCCATTAAGAAATCATCCAAATAGTGCGTGACAAATAGGGATCCCTCCCTGTGCTGGAGGGCCCACTCTAGGAATGTGCTGAAAGCCTCAAAAGCTGTGCAGCTGATGGAGCAACCCATGGGCAGAGGCATGTCATAATACCACTTATCTTGGAATTTGAAGCCCAGCAGGCAGTGATCATCTGGATGTACCGGCAACAATCTGAACGCTGATTGTGTATCACATTTTGCCATGAGTGCACCACATCCACAAGTCTGGAGGAGCTATACCGCGTGATCCAATGAGGCGTATCTCACCATGCACAGTTCCGGTGGGATAGCGTAATTGACAGACGACCATTTTAGGTACGATAAGTGGTGAATGAGCCAGTATTCCCCCAGCGCTTTCTTAGGCAGCAACCCCAGTGGTGATATGTGCAAGTTGGGCATAGGCGGCTGTGGGTTGAAGGGGCCAGCAATGGGGCCCACCTCCCACTCCTTCTCTATCTTGCAAGCAAGCACCTCAGGCAGCTGTGCTGCAGATTTTAGGTTGCCCAAAATGGAAGCCTCTCTGGGACCCTGGAAAGGAATGCGGAAGCCAAATTCAAATCCAGCAGCCAAGTAGGCCGCCGCCTCCTTTTTGAGGTAGGCCTCCAGGAGTGGCAGCATGGCCTCCAACTTGACCGGCGTGAAAGCCATGCGACCCCTCACCCCCGCCCCGGCGCTCACCTCATTTTGCATTGCTGTTGCTGGTGATGTTGCCAGACCCTGCCTCTTTCCTGGCGCCAGATGAGACAGGGCAATTGCTCCAAAAGGATTGCCCTCCCCCACCCTGACAGGAGCAGTTCATTTTCAGGTGCCCTCCCCTGCAATTGTCACATGAATGATCAAACTGGCATTTGTACCTGGTACACTTACCTCTGTTGGACTCCCAACATGTTGGTTTCTTCCCATACTTCTTCCTGGCTGCCTTGGAGGCCTCTCCCTTCTCTCGTCTGCCAGGCCGTGTGGTCTGCAGCCAAGTAGTGTAGACAATGGTTTCCCACCTGTGCATGGACGACCTGGAGGCTTTCTTTCTGCATTCCATGTCGTATAGGATGGCATTAGCATCCCCTGCCTGAGCCCTTACCTTCAACACCTGGCGAAGGTGATTGATCAAGTGCCAGGCCCTCTCTGGGAAAACCAAAGCTACCACCCCCATGAAAACTGTGTACCCACTAAGGCAGTTGGCAAAGGTGCATTCCTCCGCCTCTGAATTGGCCTTCCCATTCTCCTTTCTGTCACACTTGTGAACCCTCACTTCCTCCCCCAGAGGTGGGGCCAACAAGAAAACATCGATGTAATACCCTTGCAGTATCTTGGAATGCATCTTGTGATCCAAGTGGCCACCGGGGGGTATTCTTTTGACTTGACTTCTCTGGGGTTCTTACCTCCACCTTTTCTTTCTGCCTCAGCTTTTTCCCTGGCCTTTCTGAACCTGAGGGCCCCTCTGACAAACCCAGTTTGAAAGCCCCCTTTTCCCAGTACCTGAACTTGTCTTCATCCAAAAACTCACCTGAAGAGGAACCCAAACGGGACCTCGACCTTCTCTGCCGCAGTGACCTCCGGTGTTTCCTACTCGGGTTCCGCCTACCTCTCAATCCACTGCACCACCGTAATGAGGACCCATGGGAATCCAATTGCCTCGAATCCCTAGAATTGCTCCGCTCTCTGGATCTGGATGGCTGGGACTGTCCACTGCTGTTTGCTGTGCCCATGCAGGAAGAAGTGCTGATTTCTCCATTCTTGGACACTGTCGTGGCTGTGGGCAGTGCCTGGCTTCCAGATCACCCTGGAAAATAATGTTTGTCCATCCTCTGCAGCATGATGGACAATTCTCCCAGGACATCTGCTATAGTGGGAGCTGGGGGTGCAAAAGCCTCAATGGGGGGTTGAAGCTCTGGCACCAGGTTGGGGTTATTGCTGGGCCCCGGCTCCTGGTCCGGCTGCCCTGTCCCTCCAACCCCTTGAGTGGGCTTGGCATCCGACTGGGGCCATGGACCTATGTGGGTGCACTGTTTTGATGTCCTTTTTGTGTCCCATTCCTGCTGGAATCTCTCAGCCCCTGACCCAGCCAGGTGATGTGCTTGTGGGTTTTTAATTTTTAAAAAAACATTATTAATCACTGACCACCACCACACAGCCCAAAGCCTGCAAAGAAAAAGAATGAGGGGGTAAGGATGACCCCTGACCCCCTCCTGCTGTCTGAATCCCCAACCCCACCTATCCCCCAAGGCAGGAACAAACCCAGGGGGTGACTTCCACCATCACCAGCCAGCAAGTGGCCACTGAAGGGGGTCTCCCCCACCAATGAGGCCTGCTGCCCCCCATCTGGGTGCCACTCAGGGCGACCCCCACCTGGTGAGGACCCTACCCCACCCCCTGCTCGGGACTCCACGGAGGGGAGGGGGGTTGTCCACAGAGGCCTTGCTGGGCTTGTTGCCACCCCATCCCTCCAAGTGGCACTGAGGCCTAAAACCACCGCCAAGGCCAACTGCCACCCAGCAAGAGAGCTGCTGCTGCAGCCTGCCCCAAAAGGTGGGGGTTGCCTGCCCCCACAGCCTCACTGCAGCTTTCTCTGCCTCACCCCCAGTGGCACTGTCGCCTGAAGACCACCGTGGCAGCCTGCTGCCCCCTGCCAGAGAGACACTCCCATGGCCGGACTGAAGGGGGGGTTGCCCTCCCCCAGTGGCCTTGCTGAAGCTCGTTGCTGCCCCCCCCAAGTGTGCTGGGCTGGCGAATCACCGCTGACCCCAGCCGCTGAGCTGCGACTGTGGTCCACTCCCCCACATGGTCCTGGCAGCCTCCTAGCTGTGGCTGCTTCCCTCTACTGCTGCTGCTGCCTGGTGGCTGCCCCGCCCGGGCTGAGCGACAGATGCTTGGAGGGGTGCCGGGCAATGGTCCATCCTGGGTCCACTGTGCCCTGAGGCCCCACAGGCCTCTGCCGAGGCCTGAATGGCCTAGTCGAGGGGTAGGGGGTAGGGGGTAGAGGGTAGAGGCCGCCTCCCAAGTGCTGCTGCCTCTACCACCCCAACACTCTTCTTTGGCTCTCTGAGCCCGACTGCAAAGAGGCCACGATGGAGCTGCCTTTTATTAGCTCCGTTGCAGCCTCCCTGACATCACCCGGCCACGCTGGAAGTGCGGCCAGATGTCCCTCCTCTTGGCCAGTGAGAGCCAATCAGGGCCGGGCTGGCCCGCCCTGCTTGGCTGCCGCCTTTGCAGCCTCTCCCGGCTGCGATGGGTACTGGGAGATGGACAGGGAATCATGGCGGCCCCCATGGCGACTGCCCACGTGGTCACCTGACCCCCCCAGGGGGAGGGGTCACCTCTAGGAGGGCTCCATTGGGGTGGCTGGTTGGGCTGCAAAACGGCCCCCTGGTGAGCAGCAAGCCCCCTTCCTGTGCATTCCCTGTTCAGGGAAGGGAAAGGAGGGTCAAAATCAGGAAAAGGATAGCTGGAATCTCCAATCAGAGATAACATATTCATTCAGAGTAGCCCCAAAGGTGGGGTTTAGCCAAGAAGGCAGGGTTCATGAAGAGGAAAAGCTTGTTTTCCCCCCTCCATTGGCCAGATGGGCTAAATATGCCCATTTGTGTAGGACAGATTAGTGTTTGAAGATTTCCCTTTCCTAGCCCTGAAACAGAGGATTGGCTCACACTAGGAATGCAAAGAATACTCACTCCCCCACCCCCTTTATACTCAGTGGGAAAAGGTACCTTAATGCATGGATGAACAGTAAAACAGAAAGAAAGAAAAGAACTGGTATGAGTTTTTTCACATGTGGGACTGTCTGCAAAATGAAAGAATGAATGAATGAATACAATAATGTGTTATTGTTGCTATGTGCCATCATGTCATTTCTGATTTGTGCTGACCCAAAGATGAAACTGTCACGTGAGGCTATCACAGGTCACTGAACAAGATGTGTTCAGAGGGGCGTTGCCTTTGCCTTCCTCCAAGGCTGAAAGCATGTGACCTGCTGCAGGTCACCCAGTAGGTTTTAATTGCCAAGCAGGGATTTGAACCTTGGTTTCCAGAGTCATAGTCCAATGCTCAAACCACTACACCATGCTGTCTCTAAAATAATGGGTGCAATTATTTAAAATTCACTGATTTGTGCCTCAAATCCTTGTGTGTGTTTTTTTTCACACACCCCCTTTTTTTGCAGACATCATTTTCTCACAAAAGGTCCCAAATGCAAAAGAAATAATTGGGAAATGTACAAAAACTCTTGTAACCTCACTTAGCAGGGGGAAAATATTTGAAATTCTTCCTTCTTGCCATAAAAACAAAATAATCAAGAGACTTACTTCCTCAGCTTATGCATGAAAGGAATTTTTTAAAACAACCACAACCACATCCATTCACTGCTGTTAGAAATGATGCCCATTAAGATCTTAATTAATGTCAGAGGGTATTTTAAAAGAATAGGCAAGAGGCTTTTGATTCAAGCAGGCAATGGCAGCAGTTGGCTTTATTGACAAATCTGCAGATTTGGGTGCCCAGTTCCTTACAAAGGAAAAAGGGAACCCCAAGAGAAACAGACGTCCTGTTTTTAAACCCTATCCTGTCCGCATGCTCACTTCCTCCTTTCACTGATTGGCTGATGGCTAATCGGGGTGCACATTCTTCCCGATATGCCTTATTCTCACCCCTTCCCTCCCCGTTTCATTGGTTAATACCTCTTTATATGCCCTAAAAGGTTAAGCCTTTGTTTTCTGTAAAATGATCAGTTTATGACCAGCACCTGTCGGTAGAAAATGATGTTAACATCATTTTATAGAAAGAATAGGGAAGTTGGTCTGGTTTCAAGATTAGTTGCAACAGACCAGTTGCTCCAACAAAAAACAGGAAGCCTGAAGAGGGGCCCAAAATGGCCAAGCCTAACCACAAATGACCTGACATTATATTGATTAACTTATTGACTTGTAACAGAATTCTCATTCCTCACACTGCTGAAAGCACTATAGCACCTTGAATGGGATGGAATAAACAATATATGTTTATGAGCTTATAAAGAGCAGTACAGGTGCTGAATATCATAGTTCCTTATGCCAGACATTACAGCTTTAACATGCCACATTCTGAAAATGATGCTTTGACAATCCTAGACTGGCGTTGCAACCTTTTTCAGCCCAGTCATTGAACTCCAGTTTGGGAAGACTCTTGGGATCCAGGTTCAAAATGGGGAGATGTTGTTATGGACATAGGATATGACCAAAGCAAAGTGGGCAGCACCAGATGTAATTCTTGACAGTCTGATCATTTCTGCATCAAGCATACAATACGCAGCACAATTTTTTGCATGAGTATGAGGAACAAACCCCAATGGAACTTAAAAGTATAGCTCAGTTCCATGCAATGTTTGCCCGGGTTGCTAACCAGAGTTTCTTTCAACTGCTTCCTTGGTTTTAAGCAATCTTTTATTTGTTATCTCCAATCAGTGAAGAATCTTGTGGACCAGAAGGGTAGGGTGAATCTAGCCCATGAGCTGGGATTGCCCTTGCCTTTCCTGAGACCGTTTGCTTGATTCAGTGACAGGACAGGTAGACAGCAACATCTAAAGGGATAGTGAGCTAAAGCCATGTGTGTGCTGTGTGCTGGACACATAACTATAAATGCTTATATGTCTTGCCAGTCTTTCTCCAATGCTCAAAAAGACTCATTCTCTGATACTCAAAAGGGCTCCATTGGGGTGGCCAGTTGGGCTGCAAAAGGTTGTTTATTTTAACCAGTATAAATAAACAAACAATTGTTTCCTAGATGGGCTGATGTCATATTTACTAAAGTGCTGATATGTTCTTATGTCCATAGCAGTTAATATTTCTCACTTGGAACTTTTACACAATGCCATTGTCTTTAGTTATCTGTGCCTGATGAAATTACTGTTATTCTTCTTTAAAGAAAAATACCCTTCCTTCATTTTTCAAATATCTAATTACCAATTGTTAGAGTCATTTTCTTGCATTAAAGATAGACATAGTAGATCATTTAGGGGATGATCAACTGTAAATTAAAGTGCCAGAATATAAAATGGAAGTAATTAAATTTGGGATGTATCTTTTGACTTTTGTCATCAATAATGAAGAAAGCCACAGATGTGTAAAAACCATTGCAACTTTGTCATTCTCTTTTATTTTATGGTGTATGATAAATTCTGTTATCAAAGCCATTGCCAGCTTTTTAGTCTCCCAACCTCTCTATCTAGTGTTTTATTTCAATAATTGAATATAATCTTGAGCATTGATGAGCAATGGCATGGGATTCCCCCAAACCAAATTCCTACAAATTCAGCTCAAATATTACAAATATGAGTTGGTTCATTACGTCTCACAGGCAAAATACAATCCACTTAGACAAATAGAACAGGATAATTAACACAATAATTAAAATGTTTAGGAGGATCAAACCAGTGACTTATCTTACATTAAGGAAGGGAAAAATCAGAAAGAGCAAGACAGAGAGAGTGAGAGTATCAACAGTATGTGTCTGCCTCAGCTGTTAATGAACAGAGAGGATAGATTGTTTTTCATACTGTTGCATTAAGCATTTGGCTAAAATTGAAACAGATTAGACATAGGTAATATTTTCCTAGTGCAGAATACTGTTACTTTCTGAAAGGGGGTATCAAATTAATAATCCACTTTAAAGGAATAATCCATTTTACATTTAGTGTTACATTACAGCCTGTTTCATTTCTGTATTATTCACTATAACTAACCCATCTTTTCTTAATAACCTTCCTCTCATTTATTATGACCATGACCCTATGTGCTGACTGTGTGTCTGTGGGTGGGTATGGAGAAGAGTAGGAGCACCAGCCGACAGTTGACGCTCACTAGAAGTGTGTCATTAAAATAGAGGTATGTATAAAGCCAAAGGCTGGGTCCTGCACATGGTATAGCAGGATATTTATATCCAGCTCTTGGAAAAGTTAGATTTTTTTGGATGACAGCTCTGAAAATCCCATAGCCAGCATAGTTAGTGGGGGGATTATGGAAGTTTTAATCCAGAAAACCTAACTTTTCCAAGTTCTGCTCATATCAACATCAATTGTGATAATCATTTGTGACTCGGATATTGCTAACTGTGGCAGTAACTTCTTTGCTTACCTTTATTTATTCAGTGTCAGGGGACAATAGGATTTGATTCAGTGTTGCAATGTTATTCCTAATCTTTTCATCCAGTTGATACTTTGACTAATTCATAATAGCAATATATATTCAAATTTCAGTGAGTACGTGCTTTCAGGAGCATGTTGCATAGCAG
The DNA here is from genome assembly GCA_030847615.1 of Gambelia wislizenii. NCBI lineage: Eukaryota > Metazoa > Chordata > Lepidosauria > Squamata > Crotaphytidae > Gambelia > Gambelia wislizenii. The sequence goes on from JAUMIR010000004.1 coordinate 254,877,901, forward strand.
GAAGTGGTTCTTGTGAGTTTAAAAATCATATTTACCAGGTGGAAATAAAAACAATGAAGGTAGCCTTTCTCAGAAGTGAGTGGATCTAAAAGTATAAATACAGTAAATTAACAGTGAAATCCATCGAAAATTTATGCAGTAGTACTGTAAGTCCCACTGTGTTCAATTGGGCTCATTTCTTAGAAAGAGAGGTTTGGATTTCAATTTAACTAAATCAACAAATAAACTATTTTCTTAATCACACATGAAAGCATTGATTTTAAAATGGCTTCTAATAAGAACTGTAAAAGCCATTCAGAGTTATGAGTATGTTCCAATAGTCTTTTGTAATAATGCACTTTTATGTATTTGCATGCATTGAGTAACATTTCTACATTTCTTCCAATTACACTAGAAGGGAATCCACAGGTTATAATAATAATAATTTTTTATTTTTAACCCGCCCCTCTGCTCAGCAACCGGGGTGGCGTACAACAAGATTAAAACATCAAGTTAAAGAAGAGAAGCAGCAGAGAAAAACAGCAAGTTATAACAATGAAAGTTAAGCATCACAGTTCAGACTTTCTGTTTTGGCAGCTTTGGTTGGCTTATTTTGATTTTTTTTTAAAAAAAAAAGCATAAAACATATGTTGATTCTTATGATTGTTGATTCTTATGATTGTTCAGAGTGTATTATAAAACAACAAATAGATGTGTGGTCTTTTCCTATTTCCCCCCTCCCCAGCAAACTCTAGGTTCTGCACACCAGTATTTATCTTAGTTACAAGTAAATGTCGGGGAAAGCAAATGAATGAAAGTTCTCCAAATTTACCAGAGCTCCAAGCCTGGAACAAGTTAATTAAAGTCAATCATATGGGTGGGGAACCACTTAGCACCACAGCTCTCTACATTTGTCAGACATGTGAATGTGGGAAAGGTTAATTAGAATCAACCATGGACAAAATAAACATTAAAAGTATTTTCTGGGGTTCATTAAAATCGAATAAATAAAAAAAATGAAATTCAGCTTCAGCGCTATGACCTACATTCCTGCTTCCATTTTCCCACCCATCCTCTCTCTGTCTTGCTTGCATAGTTGTACACGGAAAGTTCTGTTGAAGCTTTTTGGGCACAGATGAATAGGGATGGGGCTACACCTATGTCCCAAGGAGGCCAGTCTCACTTCCTCCCTAATAGTCTTCCAAAAGTTAGTGAAGACCTTCCTTTTTAGGGTGGCATTCAGTAAAAAGGCCTAAATCATGTGCATTTACTTGCAGCTAGGGCCTTTAAGACGAGCCGCTTAAAATGTTATTTTGCTGGCATAAAAAAATCCATTTTTATTCCAGCAAAAGAACGCCCACCACCACACTTACCTTGCTTTCCTGGCAAAGGCTTCCTGGCAATGAAAGAGGAAGTGAATGGAGCTCTGTTCACTTCCTTATTGAAAATCTTGCAGATTCTTGTGAGACTTCATTGCGTGGGAAATTTAAAAATAAACAAAAAGAACAAAGAAAAAGTAATACAAAGCACAGGAACAAACTTTAAAAGTCCCAAGTAACCCAGGGAGGGTCATAAAAAATGCATCACTTACCTGCATGTTGCAATCTCACCTGGAAGTGTTTGCTCCAGATCAGCCATTCTTGCTGCATTGATGTGAGTACAATGGCACGAGGTTTCACACGCCAGCAATGCTGGCACCAAAGCACCATGGGGGATTAAATGACAGCTTCAGCCATCAATTAAAAAGTGCGGGTTTTGGCAGGGACATAAATGCGAAAGGGCGGCATCGTGTGGTATGTACACCCTTTCACGTTTATGTGGTATTGTTATGATACCACATTTAGTGCATCTGATAAAGTCATAAGAGAAATTCTAGTTAGACAGCATGGTGTAGTGGTTTCAGCAATGGACTATGATTCTGGAGAACAGGGTTTGAATCCCTGCTCAGACATGAAAACCCACTAGCTGACCTTGGGCAAGTCACACTCTCTCAGCCTCAGAGGAAGGCAATGGTAAATCTCCTCTGAACAAATCTTGCCAAGAAAACCCTGAGATAGGGTCACCTTAGGGTCATTATAGGTCAGAAATGACTTGAAAACACACAACAAGAGAAATTCTAGTATGGTTACATTTTAGTTCTAAATTCAAGGTGAAGATAATATTTAAAGCCCCAAGTGGCTTAGGACCTTGATACTGGACGGATGCTTCTCACTATATATGTCTGCTTGAAGAATTGAAGTCTTTTGGAGGGGACATCCACTGTGTCCCACCAGAGAGGGGAACACATTGTATGAGGACATGGGAGAGGGACTTCCATACTGTGGTACCCCTTGAAGGTCTCTGTTGCATTTCTTTCTGAAATTTTAAAAATGTTTTAAATTCTTTAAAGTGGAAGAATTTTTAAAACATTGCAATAAAAAGCAATAATAAGAATTCTCATAGCACCTTTAAGACCAATAGATTTATTACAGTGTTGTTTATAGCATTAAGTGTTTAAGTATTGTCTTTGTTGTAAGCCACCTAATATGAGGTCTGTCTACCTTTCAGACAAATCAGGAAGAACTCATTGTGAATGCTTGAGTGGTGACCTTGAACATGTCTGAACGTGCATGACAAACATCAGCACTCTCAGCCCTTCAGTTATTTGCCAGTTGTCGTTTAAAGCAGATGTGTTGTCTGTTGTGTGCCAGGAAAATGCTAAGTTTAAAAGTTGAGCAATGTGACATTCTGCAGCAACTTGAGGCAGATTCAAACCTTTTTTTAAAAAAATCATCACTTGTGATGAAACCTGGATCTTCCAGTATGATCCTGAGAAAGCAACAATCAATGCACTGGAAAACACTATCATCACCAAGAATGAAAAAGCTTGTCAAAGCAAGTCCATGTTCAGTCATGCTCATTTTTTTTTTTTACATCAAGGGTGTAATTTTGGCAGAATGGGTTCCAGAAGGCAGAACAGTGAACCAGCATTATTATAAGGAAGTTTTGACAAAGTTGAGAGAAAGTGTTAGGGAGGAAAAAAGCGAAGAACTGTGGAAATATAGTTTCATTCTTCATCAAGACAGTGCGCTTGTTCATACAGCACTTTCTGTGAAGCAGGTTTTGGCTGATAAATGCATTACTATAATTGAACATCTTCCATATTTGCCAGATTTGGCACCATGTGACTTTTTCTTTTCCCTAAAACGAAATTGGTGCTTAAAGGAACACATTTTGAGTCAACTGATGCAATACAAACAAAACATCAGATGTGTTGACACAACTGACAGAAACTGATCTGTTCCATGCCTTCAATCAGTGGAAAACAAGACTGTATCAGTGTGTGAGTGTGAACAGGGAGTATATTGAAGGGGACAAACATTCGAATTGTAATGCATATAAATAAAGATGGGTTATTGTATCAGTCTTGTTATTTAATAGACAGAGCTCATACTCTTCAGAAATAACGTAGGACATTTTCAGACAGTGTTTTAGAGTGCCTACTGCGGGATGAACTCCCAGGAGAGGAACGGCGCTCTTGCGCGGCAGGGGGTCATTTTCGGACGCCTCCGTCCCTCTCCCGAAATCATCAGTGTCACTTCCATGAAGCTTCGGAAGCAGCAGAGCCATATTTTAATCACAGAAGTTGCCCATGATTAAAATATGGTGCTGTGGCTTCCAAAGCTTCATGGAAGTGACACTGATGATTTCAGGAGAGGGACGGCGGCGTCCAAAAACAACCCCCTGCCGCGCAAGAGCGCCGTTCCTCTCCCGGGAGCTCATCCCACGGTAGGCACTCTAAAACGCTGTCTGAAAATGTCTGTAGTGTGATTTCCCCTGCTAGCTCTTCTGTCTGAGGAGCTGAGGGTTCGTTGCTGTTTGTTAGCTAACCTGTTTCTATTTGGAGTTACCTTGAATCACTTTCTTGGTTACTTGGGCTTCCAACCTGTGATCAATTATATTATCCAGGTAGGTAGATTAGCATCAACAGTCTCCTTAAGTAATCTTAAGTATCGGAATTTTAAGAATGGGAATTCCCTTTCATTGAATTCATAAACAAACTTGATCAAAATGAAGACCCACCGGATTCACATTCTTTATTCTGGAAAAGTACCTGCTGAAGACAAAAGACTTCCTGAGTTGCCATATCCCATTTTATAACCATAGATGTGCAATTGTGCTGGACATTTTGTTCTTTAGATATATAATGTTTTGTTATGTTAACTTAATTTTTTTTTTTTAAGTATGGGAATTTTAGGATATTTGACACATGAGAATAAGCAGACAGCTTGGGAATCTTGGCAGCTTGGGATTCTGATTAATATAAACTTAATTAATGGGGTTCTGATTAATATAATTCTGATTAATATAAACAAATCAGAAATGGAGATTGGGCAACTATAGGATTTGATATGTAATAGGAAATCAATAAGATTAGATAGAGACAATGTAAAAATGGAAGGATAAGCTAGAGTGAGGGAATTAATACAATTAATTAGGACTGTATAATCTGGGATGCTGGGAAGTTATTTTGAAGTGTTAGAGTAGTGAGGTTGGTATGTGGGTATGTATTTTCTATTGGTTTTTGTCTTTTCTTTTTTATATCATGATTTTCTACTTAGGTTGTATTTCCTAACACCAATTGTTGGCAGATATATAACCCTTTCTGTTTTAACAAGGGTTTCTTTTTCTTTCTTTTTTCTTCTCTCTCTCTCTTTTTTGCAGCGGGGAGGCTGGTTTGCCATGTGCTGTGTGTTATATGATTTATGTATGCCTGATCTTTAGTTGTTTTCATTTTTGTTTTTATTATCCTGTTAGAAACTAATAAAGATATTATTGAAAATATATATATAAACAAATCAGTATATACACACATGCACATGCTCACATACATGAGAGAGACATAGGGCTCATCTACACCAGTCAGGATAAACCAGCCCCTTGCCGGCATATCCTGCCTCTGGAGCTGGCCAGTTTCCCCCACCCCACCCCCGTTACCTGGAGAAAATGGGCCAGAATCCAAACAGGATCACTGAAGCTGCCACCATGGCCATTTCTCACTAATGCAGAAGTCAGGCAGGGATCCCACAACATGTGACTGCAGGCCCCCTGCATATGACCAGCCTCGGTCACATGCTGCAGGATCCCTGCCTGGCTTCCGGAAGAGCCAGGGAGCTGGTGGCTGAAGTAGCAAGAAGGGGGCTTACTGGCTCGCCGGTGGGCCAGTTTGCGGCCCAGCCGGCACCCCCACGATGCTCCTCCTCCAGAGGCCCCCTCCGGGCACATGGTCGGCCAACATGGGGGCCGCCATTACCTGCCTTATCTTTCCCAGCTTGCTTTTAACACTTTGTTCATGGGGGAGGAGGGAGTGTCAGGCAGGGTGGCTTGGCCAACAGCTCTCTCCTCCAGGAAGGTCGGAGGTGTCCGACGCGAGTCCATTGCCCAACATTGGGTTGGGCAATGATGAGATCACGACCCATGCATGAGTGCCAACTATTTTGCAACCATCAGCAAGTTGTAGCCCTTTATTGCCAATCATCATCTACTAGCCTGTACTTAACCAATTTTCCATATTTTGTACTCAATACAAACTTGTTCATCACACGGGAGTGTATGTATCTTCTTTAAGGGAGGGGAGTGGGGTAGTATGGTCTGGGTCTGCAAGTAGTGTTCTGGGATGGGCTTCTGTGTACATGTGGGCCTTGATTCAGTGATACCAGATTAAACTGGGTATTTAAAAAAAAACATGGTAAAGGGCCCTATCCCAGCTTGCCCCCATTCCTGCCCTGTATCTACCCTGCGGGTTATTTGGACTGCCTAGGGGCAGATCAGGGTAAATGCCCAGTGTTGTTTGGACTTCAGGGCTCTAGAACAGGAGGAAGCCAGGATATTTGGCCAGTGTCAACAAGTCCATATACTTCTCAATCTAGACACATAATTTCCATTGTATATCATCTGTAAAGGAATTATATTTCTGTACAGATATCTCTATACATTTACCTATATATCAAAAATGGAGGTTTCTGTTATAAATGCGCAACAGGATATAAATGTCTAAAAATAAAGACAAAAACAGAGAAAGAGCTTATAGAGTAATTATATTCTTTGAATATTAAATGAAATGAGGCCACTATTCAATCTCATATCATGGGTAAGTGGAAAATGGATGTTGGTGGATCTTTGTTGGACCATAATAGCATGGAATATTATAATGCTGAAACAAAAGAACTACTTCACTTTGTCACTGTTTTATTTGGAACACTGCAAAACATTGGACTTTTCTGTTATGCTAATGATTCATGCATGAGAGACCATGATTTTGAAAGTAACTTTGAAAATGGGCTCTCATTTCTCCTTAAAACTGATGATAAAACTTTGGCAAATCTTGGGATGAACACTGTGGCAAAATTTCTCAGCAGATTACATTTGGGTTGAATCAGACATTTTGAAGAGACTGAAAGCCATATTTTATTGCATCCTAAACACTGCAATTCTATGCAGATCTAATCACAAGTAAGCCCCTTTGAGTTTAAAGGCATAGCCATGTTGGTCTGTTTCAGCATAAAAAGATATAAGGGAATCCTTTGAGACTGAGGACTTTATTGGATGCTCTAACCACCCCCAGAGGTCGGGAGGAGGACGCCACTGTTTCACTTCTGGCGGTTGATATTGCATGCCTCCTCCTCCTCCCATCCTTCGTCCATGCTTCCTCCATTCTGGAGGGATGAAAAAGGCACTACTTTTCATTGACGAAAGTAGTCTGTCAATAAAAAGCAGCGCCTTTTCCATGGATGATTAGGATCATTAGGTGACCTTGGATGATTACAAGGTGCACAGGATCACATTTTTGTTTATTGGGAATATACTTGAAAATGTAATTGGACACGTGGTATGGTTATGTTAATGCTTAAGAGAAAATTGTTTAAAAATTATAAGATTTTATATACATATAAAATTCAAAATTACAGAAAATTAGAGAACCTACAATTCTTTGGTATTAGAATTGTGAGAAAAGAACAGATCCATTTTCTTCATGGGGGTGTAAGAAATGCAAAGTAACAGTAATCACAAATAAAAGGAATAATTTATGGAATTACAGGCCTACAACTAAGGACATTATCATACTAGCATCTAATAATGCTATAATTCCACGAATGAAGATAGCAGAAACATCATGGCATTATAACACTTACTATTCCATGTAGCTGTGATCACATGAAAGAACCGCCATGGAATTATTGCACAACCACCACTAGTACTTTAACAATGGGAGTTTACTTCCCCAACTTGGCATGGATGAGATTTGGGTGGTTGTTGCAAGAAGATGCGAATGTGCTTAAAACTAAAAAAAAAACAACCCTTAATTAACAAAGTAAATGTACACATAAGCACTGAAACAAACCTAAAAATATTCAAACTAAAGTGGTTGGTTCATAAAAAGAGTGTCCTGTGCTTCATTTCCTTGTTCTCACCTGGAAGCTTTCTCATTGAGGACCGCCCATTCATGGTGTAATCTTGCGATTACAATGGGACATGGTTTCACATGCAGTCAATACTGTGAAAAAAGCACTATTGACAATTATTGGCACCCTGTCCCGTGAACTGCAAATAACACCTTTTTTCACAGCTGGAGCATGGGGTAAGAACGTGAAGACAATGAGATCATGCAATAGCACGGCCCATTCGCACTACCCTGACATCCTAATCCTGTGATTTTTGCCGCATCTGATAATGTCCTAGGATTTGACCTTTTATTATTCCTACCAACATCTTAATGAGTTTTTAAAAATAGACTTTGAGGTTGTCGGACAAACAATTATGTGTGTTATAGTAGTCAGAAATGGCAAAACTATTTGAAGGTATGAAAAATACACATGATTGTGGCATTTTTGTTGTTGTTGTTTTTGCACAGAACACTTATTCTGCACAGAAAGCTGCAGTTCTATGCAGACAATAAGTTTCCTGTATAGAAAACAGCATTTCCCTCATTTTCTGTGTAGAAAATTCTGTTATTTTCTGTGCAGGGAATGTATTTTCTTATAGAACAATTATAAGGAGTTTTCTGTGCCAAAAAAACGCCATGTGCATTTTTTTGGCACTGATAAGTCCTGACCTATGAACAGTCTTCAAAAGCTGTAGTTTTCAACACTTTTCTTACAATGAGAAGAAAAATGGTAAAGTTATTCATTCTTGCCTGCAAGAATGAAATTTATGAAGGTTTAGATTCCTAGGTGCCGCAAAAATTCAAGAGTGGTGGTCAAAAGATTGAACTACAAGTATGCCACATTGGAAGAGGAGAGGGGAAATGAAATTTCAGTCTAGGAGCTACTGTCTGCTGATTGCCTGCCTGCCCAGTAAATTTTACATGAGCTGGAGAAGAATGTGCATGCAGATATTGTCCTGGTTGCCCCAACTCTCCTGACAGAAAGCAAGAAGACATGTTCAGCCTTTGGACTGACTATCCTTACTTGAATTTTTATGACACCTGTACTGAAGGCAGCCCCATGCACCTAACAACACCTCTACTTGGTTTCTGTCAGGAAAAGAGCACACTGTTCTAATTATTTTTACTCCAAAAATGACATAATATATCTGGGCTGGGGGTAGATGTAGGTTATGAAATATCTTCCAGATGAAGACATGTAAATAAAAATATAAAGAGCTGGCAATATGAGAAGATACATTATACATAAAATTATCAGTTTATGTGTCTGAAACTTATCTTCCTGCATTATCAGCCCTTTTTCTCTTCATTTGGTGAATAGTAATAGGAACTGTATCTGTTTGGGGAATGGTATTATATGTGGGCAATTGTTTTCAAGTGCAAGTTATTAGGACATCAACTTAATATGTATATATATATATATGTATTCCAGAATGTAGATCCAATTACATGACTTATCATGATAGTTTTCTTTTTTTTAAAGCAGACTCACACACTGATAATGCTCCAACACAGCAGAAGTTAGGTTTACTATTTGGCAAACTGAATGAAAAATATCAGTGAGACTATCGTGGGTAAGGTCAAACCAACATGGGGCCTTCAGGCCATTAAATCCTCCTCAGAGGTACTGAAAGGAGATCAGCTTTAAAGAGATATTATACCACATCCATATAGACTTCAATAAAGGAGTATGTCAGGATCCTGGTTTGGGCTTCTGGGGTTAGGATTAGGCCTCACTTAGCATGACTCCAGCCAGCCTCCTGTCATGCGCGGAAGAGCTGAGAATTGTTTATAGTTGGGAGGGGCCTGGAATGTGAGTACCTCAAGTTTCCCAGGCCTGGAGAACCTGGTATCTCATCTCCAAGGTCGCAGCTGTGGAGAGCTTGGGAATGAAGGGGAGGGAGAATGGGTGAAGCCTCATCTGTGAACCAGTTCTGCCAATATTTCTGGATCTGTTCACTTCTTTACCTCTGCAATAAAACACTTTCACTAGTGACAGTTGTCTGAGTGAATAATTTCTGACTGGATCCTTATAGAGTAGGACTCATATGTCCCTCCAGATGTTGTTGGACAGCAACTGCCAGCAGCTCTAGCCAACACTACCAATGCTGAGGAATGTTGGGAGTTGTAATGCAGCAACATCTGGAGAAGCATATGATTTCTTCTGCTTGGACTCATTTTCTGATCTCTGTGACATGGTTTTTGCATTCTATAACATTTATGAAATCATGGTACAAGGGTCAACAAAATAGGTTCAAATTCATCATCTTGTTACCTGCCCTGACACCCCCTCCCTTCTAATGATCAACTAATTGGAACAATTTCATAATTTGGCTTGTATTGATTCTTCACGTGGTTAGAGGTAGACCAGGACTTCCCCCCAAATAAGGACTGAGAAAAGGTTTGCCGAAAGCCTGAGAAGAGGTCATGAAAAATTCCCAAAATGCAGGCGAGCCCAGGCAGTAATTATGTGAAGCCCCCTTAGATGGTAGTTAGGGTGGGATGTGCTAATTCTCCTAGACATACCTGGTACTGAGTCACTTCCAACACAAATCAGTGACCAGAACACCCATTGCTCTGTAAATGGTTTTCCTTCACACTTCTCTTACACACAAAGCAGAGGTTGCCAGAAACCCATCAGTCTTAATGTTCCAACTAATAACAGCAATCAATAAAGCTGGAGCTTCCATTGTCTTATTGTAGGAAACTCACTCAAGTATTATGTTCCACTCAAAACACCCCTAAGGGTAACCATTTGAGTATAAATATCTCCCCCAAACACAGCCAAAGTGTGCTCAGTTTCCTAGAGGCTATCTCTCTGTTGGTTTCCTGTGTCACCCAGCACACATAGCCATACTTCCTCTCTGCAGAAATCTCTGTTCTCTGGAGAGGTATAGTATAGTCCATCATCCCAAACTCTATTCCTCTATCCCAATACTTCCTACTTTCTTCGATAGCCTTGTGTGATGACTTGAAGTGTGAGTGTATGTATGAGTGGTTCCATGATTATTTTTCAATAAAAACCATTTTATTTTACTTCATGCCTTGGGGTCTCATCAGTGACTAATGGTATACATAGGTCCAAAGGTCCTGTAGTTACCTAGCCTTTCGCTACCATTTTTGAACTAATTAAAATTCCCCATATTAATATCTATACATGTGTGGGTGCCCCACAGACCCCATGTAATTTGGGTAGCAATCTGAATGATCATGAACTATTTGGGATCATTTTAGTCCCCCAGAAACATGTTTTGTTGCAACCTCCACACAGAACTAGAGCGAGAGTGTAGAACTTTTATGACATTTTTGCCTGAACAGGTGTAAACAATTTCTCCAAATTTCACCCACTAGCCATGCACATGTTTGGATCCCCCCTGCCGGAAAAACAAAAATCAAAGCCAGCAAGGATAAAAATGTTCTACAAATATAATTAGGTTTTTTTTGGGGTGGTGGTATTTTTTTGGCCCAGTCAATAATGTCTCATGTTTCAGAGAACTATGATGCAAAGAGGCAGAAGTGATGTATTCTGGTTCCCGGTTGATTGACTCTGTTTGGGACAAGAGGAAGCATTTAAATACTCACTAGAGTCAGGAAAAACAACACTTCTTATAAAACGTATCTCTTTCCCCCAATGAAAGTTTTCATCCTGACAACCCTTACCCTATAAGATCCACATTCCCAAATCTATTATTCTCATTAAATAAAATACTCAATAAATTGGAATGCTCATTAGGATCAGAAAATAGCACACAATTCACTTTATCTAGGTGGGTTTTTTTAAGCCCCCCCCCCCGAGATCCTAGTGTATCAGGGTTAAAACAAATATGAAATAATGAAAGTAGCCTAGAAGCTAGGAACACATGTGATGTTTCCATTCTACTACTCAGTAGAAGAATTTGCATATAGCATGCAGAACGATCTTGTGCATTATTACTCAGAGTTGATCCACATTGTTCAAATTGGTAAAGTTCTTTAGTAAACCTTTATAGGACTTCAGCCTTAGGAAAAATGCTTTTCTTTATCTGCAAGCCAATTGTAAATTAAAATATGTAATGACATTGTCTTAACCACTTACCCCCTGCTGATTTGTTTTTATTTTTCTTAGCAGCCTTGAAAGTCATCTTGCAAGCTGCCAGGGTGTCCTTCCTCATTTCTGTTTAAACAAACTTGAAGAAATGTGCTTGGCACAGTAGGCAAATATTCGGGAACATATGCCATCCTTGACAAAAGTGCCAAACTAAATGAAAGCAGGTAAAGTAGTTATTCAACATATTACAGACTATTGGTGCTTTTCTGCATCAAGTTCAGAGGCAAAGGTTTGTTCCTCAATATAATGACTGTCCTGTAACTTTCATAGTAGCTGAAATAAAAGCAGCCAAGATACTAAAGCCAACGTTAGTGCCATCTACTGCAGACCTACTGAGATCAATTGCACCTGTATATATGTGGTGACTAACATTTCATTTCATCGGGTCTACTTCATTTTAGACCAACTCCTCAATGAAAAGACTAAGGGCCAGAATTCTTTATCAGCTATTTAGTTAAGTTATCCTCTCCATTGACACCCCCTTGTCATGGGAGAGAGGCTTGCATACCCTAATGATGTTTTGAGCTATGCTGGCGGTGGCATAAAGCCACCGGTAGGGTCTCCCATGCCAGACAGGTCAAAACTGAAGGGTCTGACAAAGAGCGTCAAAGGGCAGGATGGGCTCTCTAGCCTTGTGGCAACCGTCCTAGGAGAAGGAAAACGCTAATCCCAAACCCGGGCAGATGGTGCTCGTCCAACCCTGTAAGGTCAACCATCTAAGAGAAGGAAACTCTAATCAAACCTACGACACGAGGACCTCGCTGCTACGCCCATGCTTGCAAGGCCATGGCAGATGTACCTTTGGTTTAAAGGGTGAGGCCAGTTCTGTGCATGCTGCGGTCCGCCAGAAAATCCATTGCACAAGCTCGAAGGACAAATCCAGTTCCAAAAAAGCCCTGTAGCGATACACGAGGGATGAAACAGCAGGTGTAAAAATGCACTGGAAGCCGCAGACCCAACCGCATGCAGGCGGTTCAGGACATTGGTCGCTCAAGGCTTACCCAGGAGATGACAGTCTTCTTCGGCAGCATCCTCAACGACCAAGCAGCCTTTTTTAAAGAGAGCACTGCTTGCTCCATATGGAGAGGGGCCTAGAAAGGGTGGCCTAATGAAAGCTCATCCCCATCCACTTGGTTGGCTAGCCGCGGCCAACGGGAATCTTCTGATGCGGTCAAACCAAGGCAAAGAAACAAAGGCACACACCGGCCTCCAAAGGTGTAAATAAACTGACACTTGCATGCTGGAACATCAGAACCATGCGAGACTCTGAAGATAGTGGATGGCCTGAGAGTCATTCTGCCCTAACAGCCCATGAACTATCATGACTTAACATTGACATTGCTGCTCTTAGTGAAGTTCGCCTCCATCAGGAAGGCAGCCTTAAAGAACATGGCGCCGGCTACACACTTTACTGGTCTGGCAAACCCAAAACCGAAAAACATCTTTCAGGAGTAGGCTTTATGATTAAAAACTCCATTGCCTCCAGACTCGAAACCTTGCCAACAGGACACTCTGACAGTGTTATTTCCTTAAACCTCCCACATGTTGTTCTCTTTAGTATATATGACCCAACTATGCAAGCCAACCCTGTAGAGAAAGAAAAATTCTACACAGACCTATGCCAACTCATACAAAAAGTCCCTGTAGAAAATACAATTATTATCCTTGGTGACTTCAATGCCAGAGTAGGAAAGAACTCTGAAGCCTGGAAAGGTGTCTTAGGCAAGCATGGTGTTGGAAATTGCAATGATAATGGACGGCTCCTGCTAGAGTTCTGTGCAGAACAACAACTGACTATTACAAACACTATCTTTCAGCAGAAAGATAGCTTGAAGACAACCTGGATGCATACCCGATCCAAACATTGGCACCTCATTGACTATGTTCTAGTCTGCCAGAGAAACATTTGCGATGTCCGTCATACTCGAGTGATGCCCAGTGCAGAATGCCAGACAGATGATTGCCTCATCAAATGTAAACTAAATCTTCATCTTAAGTTCAAACCTAAGAGGGGTGGCATCTTAAAGAAGAGACTCCAAGTCAACCATCTTCAACAAGCTACCATGAGAGACAACTTCCAGGCAAATCTGCAAATAAAACTTGAAGACCATCCTACAGATCCTTCTCCTACAGTGCTTTGGCAACATATCAAAAACAGTATCCTCCAGTATGCAGAAGAATCCCTCGGGTTCTCCTACAAGAAAAATCAAGACTGGTTTGATGAAAACAACCAAGAGATCCAGGAGCTGTTGGCAAAGAAGAGAACAGCTCACCAGGCATACCTCGCCCAGCCATGTAAGAAAAACAGCTTTCTGCCTCACATGTAGTAAACGTCAACAAAAACTCCAAGACATGCAGGACAAGTGGTGGATCAATATAGCAGAAAAGTCAAAATGCTGTGCAGATCTGGGTGATCATAGAAGATTTTATGAAGCTCTTAAAGCAGTGTTTGGACCTACTTATCAGGTCCAAAGCTCCTTATACAGTACAGGTGGTCAAACATTGATTACTGATAAAGCCTCCATCCTGAATCGATGGGCTCAACATTTTCAAAGTCTCTTTAGTACCAACCGAGTAGTCCAAGGCTCAGCTATCCCACATATGATACAAAAACCCATGAAAAATGAATTGAACATAGCTCCCACTTTGGAAGAGACCCTTAAAGCCATAAAGCAGATGAGAAACGGCAAGGCAGCTGGGATTGATGGAATCTCACCTGAAGTTTGGCCATGCTCTCCATGATAAATTCCACGAATTCCTTGTGAATTGCTAGAAAAAAGGGGAACTGCCATCAGACCTCCGAGATGCAGTCATCATCACCCTGTACAAGAAAAAAAGAACAAAATCCGATTGCTCAAACTATCGAGGCATAACACTGCTCTCTATTGGTGGAAAAACCCTTGCAAGAATATTCCTGAACAGATTAGTTTCTGCTATTGCAGAAGAACTTCTTCCTGAAAGCCAATGTGGCTTCAGAGCCAATAGGAGTACTACAGACATGGTATTTGCCCTTAGACAACTGCAAGAAAAATGTAGGGAGCAGAACAAGGGTCTCTATGTATCATTTGTTGACCTCACCAAAGCCTTCGACACTGTGAGTAGAAAAGGTCTGTGGCAGATCCTGGAAAGACTAGGATGTCCCCCCAAATTCCTTAAAATGATTATCTTGCTACACGAGGGTCAGCGTGGTCAAGTCAGATATGGCGATGCTCTTTCAGAGCCCTTTCTAATAACTAATGGAGTGAAGCAAAGTTGTGTTCTTGCACCAACTTTATTTACAATCTTCTTTAGCATGATGCTCCAAAGGGCTATGGCAGAGCTTGAAAAAGATGACAGCATCTATATACGTTACCGTACTGATAGTAGCTTGTTTAACTTAAGCCGTCTGAAGGCTCACACTAAGACTCTAAACTATCTAGTGCATGAGCTGTTCTTCGCTGATGATGATGCCCTTGTTACCCACACAGAAGCAGCTCTGCAGCGCCTAACATCCTGCTTTGCAACAGCTGCAGAGCTGTTTGGGCTGGAAGTCAACCTGAAGAAAACAGAAGTTCTTTACCAGCCTGCACCACAGGACGAACACCACCATCCCCACATTGCCGTCGGCAAATCTGTGCTCAAGTCCGTTCAGCAGTTCACCTACCTGGGAAGTATCTTCTCCTCAGATGCCAAGATTGACAAAGAGATCGATCACAGATTAGCAAAGGCATATAGTGCATTTGGAAGACTTCACAAAAGGGTCTGGAGCAATAAACACCTGAGGCAAAGCACAAAAATCAGTGTGTATAGAGCCATTGTATTATCTATCCTCCTTTATGGATCTGAAACACAGGTCACCTATTGCCACCACCTACGACTCCTCAAACGCTTTCATCAGAGATGTCTACGCACAATCCTAAATGTACACTGGACTGACTATGTGACGAATGTTGCTGTCCTTGAGCAAGCAGGGATCACCAGCATTGAGGCCATGCTATTGAGAACACAGCTGTGCTGGACAGGGCACGTTTCTAGGATGGAGAACCATCGCCTCCCAAAAATACTACTCGATGGTGAACTCGGCATGGGTCAGTGTAAGAGGGGCGCTCCAAAAAAGCAATACAAATACTCCCTGAAACAACATCTCAGGCTCGGCCAAATTGATCACCAACAGTGGTCCTCCCTGGCCTCACATCGGGAGGCATGGAGATGCACTATCCACAATGCTGCAGCCTTATTTGAGAACTCACGCCGAACAAGTCTTGAAGAGAAACGACAATGCAGAAAGAGTCACAACCCAAAACCATCACCGAAGGAGACCTTCTGCTGTGCTTTCTGCAACCAGACTTGCTTATCTTGGATTGGCCTTTTTAGTCATCAGCGCGCTTGCAGAAAGCATGGGATGAGGCCTTCCTGAATCTTCATTTGCGAAGAAACGCCAGAGATTTAGTTAAGTATAAGTGGAGGAGTTACGATTGTGGCAATACTGTCACAATCATGACTAAGTAGAGCTCATAAATATGGACCAGTTACATATAGTAACTGTTATATTCATGATTTCTGCTAAGTCACAACTATGACATTATTGTCATGATTGTAAACCCCCCCCCCCCACGTACTTTACTGGGCATTGATTGCACTGGGAGAAAGAAGTCAATTTTGCTGGTGATCAGAGCCTGGATGAATGATGTTTCCATCAGATGGGGGTGTTGGGGCATAGAAAGACGTGCTGTGTCCACCACGACCACCTGCAGAGTTGTTCCATGTCGACAGGACGCCAAGGAGAAGGTTTCTGGAGAGACTGCTGCAAAAGACTTCAGGCTGAGAAGGAAAAATTCCTTCACCCCAGCACACTGCCTTGAGCTCTGGCTTGCCAAATAAAGACAGCAACAAGGCCAGCCTTCACTCAACTTGACGGCTTTAATCTTTATCTGCAGTATATTTACAATATATATACAGAGTATAGGACAATCTCTCTTAAACCAACAAACTGCTTCGCCAACCACCAACCACAACAAACCCACACTGGAGATAATTCCCATCTCCTTTTTATAGGCAATTAAACAATGCCTGTTACATCAGGCATCTCAGATGTGCATACTCTCAAATGCTAACTCACACACACACCTGCCACTGGAGCTTAACTACTTTCATTTCTAAGCTTACAGCCCCATCTTGTGGTCACATCCATGTCATTTCCTGACATTCCCCTCCAAATGACATGTGGTGTGTCCCATGTGTCCCATGTGTCATTCACACCTATCCTTTTATATACTGTCACACCTATCCTTTTATATACTGTCACCTAACCTGTTAGTCAATTTCATGTGCCGTTCTATAGATAAAGGTTTCGTAAGAATGTCTGCTACATTGTCTTCTGTGCCAACATAGTGTAGCTTCAGTGTTCCACTTTATACAAGTTCTCTCACGTTTTGGTATCTCACTGCGATATACTTTGTTCTACATTTTAGATTTTCTGACTCTGCCATGCCAATGCATGCTTGCGAGTCTTTGTTTACCACTGTTGCTCCCCTGCATTCTTCTCCTAAATCTTTTAACAATTGTCTATCCCACTGGATTTCATTTGCTAGCTCTGACAATGCAGCAAACTCTGCCTCTGTAATACTTAGTGCGATACATCCTTGTTTTCTGGACGTCCAAATAACCAGGCTACCAGCATAGCTGACCATCAAACCAGTTACTGATCTTCTGTCAGCTGTTTCCGATGCAAATGAACTGTCAGCAAAACCTTCTAGTTCTGACGTTCCTCCTGTTACTATTAAGCATCTATCTCTTTTGCCCTTCAAATATCGCACAACTCACTTCAATGCTGATCAGTCTACTTGTCTGGGATTTGCTGCTCTTCTGCTGAGCAACCCCACTAATGTCTGGTCTCGTGTTGTTGGCCAAAAACAATAAACTCCCAATTACTGAATGATATATATCCGGCCTTTCAAACATCTCCTATGATTCCAGATTTTGGTAATCAGGCGTCATTGGGCTTCCTACGACTTTAGCTTCACCTAAACCAGACTTTTCTACTAATTTATCTATTTTTCTCCTTTGGCACAACCTAAAACCACCACTCTGGTCTCTTTCTACTTCTATTCCCAGGTAGCTTTTTAGATGAGCAAGGTCCTTGAGTTTGAACTTATGTGCTAACTCATTCTGCACCAGTCAGATCTCTTCTTCGTCCCTTGCAGCTACACATAGGTCATCAACATAAATTAATAGAATTATACTACCTTTTGTGTATACACATGCATCAGCCACACTTCGCCAATAACCCAGTCTCACTAATTCCTCATGTATACATTGATTCCAGCATCTGGCACTTTGCTTAAGTCCATATATTGCTTTCCTCAGCCTATAAATTTTGTTACTGCCTTCAAACTCATATCCAGGAGGTTGTTCCATGAATACAATTTCATCTAATTTGGCATTGAGATATGCTGTCTCAAAGTCGAAATGATGAACCACTAACTTCCTTTTGGCAGCCACAGCAAGCACCATCCTGAGACTCTCTGCCTTGGCTGTCGGTGAGAATGTCTTATCATAATTCTCAAACTGTCTCTGTGAGTAACCTTTTGCTACTATTCTAGCCTTATACTTCACAGTCCCATCAGGCATGTCCTTCTTCCTGTAGACCCATCTACAGCCAACTACCTTCTGCTTTCCAGGTCTATCAACTATCTCAAATACTTTCCTATCCACCAATGCACTGATCTCCTGATTCATAGCCATATTCCACTTTTCCTGCTCTGTTACTGGATACCTGAGCATATCCTTATAGTCATCAGGCTCCTCTGCCACAACAGTGCAAGCTCGTGCCTCTTACACCACAAACCTTTCTGGTGGTCTCCTGACTTGTTGAGTCCTTCGTGGAATCCTAACCAACAGAGACGACCTGGTTAATGGGGTGCAAGTGGTGGGATCCTTAGGTGAGAGTGATCATGTTCTCCTGGAGTTTGTTATACAATGGAAAGGAGAAGCCAGGCATAGTCAGACACGCATTCTTGACTTTAGGAGAGCTGATTTCAATAAACTCAGGGAAATACTGGGGATGATCCCATGGTCAGGAATACTAAAAGAGAAGAGACCTCAAGACGGATGGGACTTTCTCAAAAGGGAGATACTGAAGGCACAATTTCAAACAGTACCATTGAGGAAGAAAAATGGGAGGTGTCTCAAGAAACCAGGATGGATGACTAAAGAACTTTCAATGGAGCTAAGTTTTAAACGGAACATGTATAGGAAATGGAAAAGGGGGGAAATCACCAAAGAAGAATTCAAACAGATAGCGAACACATGTAGGAGTATAGTCAGAAAAGCTAAAGCGCAGAATGAGCTCAGGCTTGCTAGGGAGGTTAAGAACAATAAAAAGGGTTTTTTTGGGTATGTCCGCAGCAAAAGGAGAAAGAAGGAAATGATAGGGCCGCTACGTGGAGAAGATGGCAAAATGCTAACAGGGGACAGAGAAAAGGCAGAATTACTCAACACCTTCTTTCCCTCAGTGTTTTCAGAAAAGGAAAAGGAGGACCAACCTGAGGAGAATGGAACAGAGGACACAATAGGGAAATCCAGCTCAAAATAAGTAAAGAGGTAGTACAGGAATACCTTCTTAATCTAAATGAATTTAAATCTCCAGGACCAGATGAACTACATCCAAGAGTATTAAAAGAGCTGGCAAATATAATCTCAGAGCCATTGGCAATAATATTTGAGAACTCCTGGAGAACAGGAGAAGTCCCAGCAGACTGGAGGAGGGCAAACGTTGTTCCCATCTTCAAAAAGGGGAAAAAAGAGGATCCCAACAATTATCGTCCAGTTAGTCTGACATCAATACCAGGGAAGATTCTAGAACAGATCATTAAACAGAGAGTCTGTGAACATTTAGAAGGCAATGCCATAATCACAAAAAGTCAACATGGGTTTCAGAGAAACAAGTCATGCCAGACTAATCTGATCTCTTTTTTTGATAAAGTTACCAGCTTGGTAGATGAAGGGAATGCTGTGGACATTGCATACCTTGATTTCAGTAAGGCCTTTGACAAGGTTCCCCATGACATTCTTGCAAACAAGCTTGTAGAATGTGGGCTAGACAAGTTAACTGTTCAATGGATTTGTAATTGGTTGACCGGCCGAACCCAAAGGGTGCTCAGCAGTGGCTCCTGTTCGTCTTGGAAAGATGTGACCAGTGGGGTGCCACAGGGTTCTGTCCTGGGCCCAGTGCTATTCAACATCTTTATCAATGACTTAGATGAGGGAATTAGGGACATACTTATCAAATTTGCAGATGACACCAAATTGGGAGGAGTAGCTAATACCCTAGAGGACAGGATCAAAATTCAGAATGACCTGGATAGACTGGAGAGCTGGGCCAAAGCTAACAAAATGAAATTCAATACGGAGAAATGTAAAGTACTGCATTTAGGGCGGAAAAATGAAATGCATAAATATAGGATGGGAGAGACCTGGCTGAATGAGACTACGTGCGAAAGGGATCTAGGAGTCCTAGTAGACCACAAGTTGATCATGAGCCAACAGTGTGATGTGGCAGCTAAAAAGGCCAATGCGATTTTGGGCTGTATCAATAGAAGTATAGTGTCTAGATCAAGGGAAGTAATAGTGCCACTCTATTCTGCCTTGGTCAGACCTCACTTAGAATACTGTGTCCAGTTCTGGGCACCACAATTCAGAAAGGATATTGACAAATTCGAGCGTGTCCAGAGAAGGGCAACTAAAATGGTGAAAGGTCTGGAAACGATCCCTTATGAGGAGAGACTTAGGGAGCTGCGTATGTTTAGCCTGGAAAAAAGACGGTTAAGAGGCAATATGATAGCCCTGTTTAAGTATTTGAAGGGATGTCACGCTGAGGATGGAGCAGGCTTGTTTTCTGCTGCTCCAGAGACTGGAACATGGAGCAATGGGTGCAAGCTCCAGCAACAGAGATTCCACCTCAACATGAGGAGGAACTTTTTGACAGTAAGAGCTGTTCAGCAGTGGAACACACTCCCTCGGAGCGTGGTGGGGTCTCCTTCCTTGGAGGTCTTTAAACAGAGGCTGGATGGCTATCTGTCGGGGATGCTTTGATCAAGATTTCCTGCGTGGCAGGGTGGTTGGACTGGATGGCCCTCGTGGTCTCTTCCAACTCTGCAATTCTATGATTCTATGATTCTATGAATAATGACTTTGGTTCTACCATACTCATCTTCAGTGTCGCTACTACTACTCTGAATAGCCTGTCTATGCGTTGGCTCTTGCTTTGGTGTTTGTGTGTCTTCAGAAGTGTTTGCGTGTTCATCACTCACATCTCTGGAAGCTATCGCCCCTCCATTTCCAGTGTTTTTGTTTACAACAATATTTTTAAGCTTTATAAAAACATCTTGATTAGAATGAATTTTCTCCCACCCAACATGGATTTCAAAACTAGCACTCCTTGAATACAAAATCCTATTCCCATCCATCAGGAACCTGTACTTGTTCCCCTCATAGCCCACAAAATGCAACATTTGGCTTTTGGGTTGATTCTTTTTCCTGAACTGAGGAGGAATGTACACTGATGCAAATTATCCAAACACTCTTAAGTACTTTAGGTTTCTTGCTCTTCCATACAATAAGTAGTATGGTGTTTGGTTTATCGCACTGCACCATGACCTATTTACAATATGACAAGCGGTTCTTGTTGCTTCTCCCCACAAATTAGCTGGCGCTCCAGAAATCCTCTAACATACAATCCCTTATTTGGTTTATCATCCCAATCCTACGTTCAGCCAAACCATCCTCAGCTGGACATCCAGGATTTGTAGTTTTATGTTGGATCCCTTTCCACCCAAACCACTGCTGCAAATTAGTACTTACAAATTCCCCACCTCTGTCTGTCACAAAAGTGCCAACTTTGTAGGGAAATTCCCTTTCAAAAGAATTGACCCATTTTTTGATCATATCAGCAGCCTCACTTTTGGTTTTAAGCATTGCCACACAGGGGAAATCTGGTATGCCTATCTACTATCAATAGGGTAAACCTGCTACCCCCTATACTCTTTACTTGATGCAGCCCTGATAAATCTGCATGTACAACCTGAAAAGGCCTCTGGGTTATGCATTTGCTCACCTTCGCTACAGGGTAAGCCTTGACCTTTACCTTTTTGCAAATAGCACAGTCCAGGTAACTTTTATAGTTCTCTACCTTGAACTCTGGGCAAACCTTCTCTAGGTTTCTCAAACCTTTGAAGTTTATATGGCCCATAACTCTATGAAGGTAATGAGCACACCCATCATGCAGTGGCTTATTTGTTACATTCCCACACTGCACCTGTGCTACCATTTGATAAATGTGATTTTTCTTAATGGCTTTACCACATACCACTCCCTCCTTGGACACAATCCCCTCATCTCCTTTGAAAAAGATTTCATATCCATCATTGGTTAGGGATGTCACACTTACAAGGCAATTTTGTAGTTTTGGTGCACACAGTACATTATGAAATACCTTGTTTAAACCAGGAATTAATACAGACCCTTGAATCTCTACACTGCCAGATTCACCATCTGCAAATACCACAGTGTCCACTGGTGCTGGCTTTGGGCTCTGTAGATTTTCCCTATCAGGGGTCATATGGTGAGAACACCCACTGTCCAAAATCCAGACAGACTGGTCCTTTTTCTCATTTACAACTCCCTCTACAGTAGTAGCAAACCCCCTCCCATCTTGGGGCTTGTCTTTCCCTTTTCTTTATGAGTTCTGTCCTTTCTTTGCTGCAGAGACCTTAGGACAGTTCTTTATCAAATGTCCAGTCTCTCCACAGGAAAAACACCTCCATGTTCTGCAGACAGCAGCACTCCCTTCCTCAGATAAGGACGTGGATTGGTTGGTTGGTTGTCTCCTCCAGCTGGTCACTCCCTTGAAGCTCTCCTCTGAGTCTTCTGTGCCTCTTCCAATATTCTGGATGCCACAAGGTTGACATTTAAATCAGCTTCAGCTACTCCTTGGAGATTGTACATTAGAAACTCCCATTCACTGTTTAGACTACTCAGGAGTATAAAAGCTTTTTAGGTTTCTTCTATTCGGAAGCCACACCCACTGCACTCTGCAAAATTATCCTGCATCCTTTTTAAATGCACAAGCATGGATTCACCTTCCTGCTGTTTATAACAATACAGCTTTCTGCTGCACAGCATTTTTGACAAGGCTCCAGCTGGTTGGTTGACATTCTCAAGAGCTTTCCAGACTTCAAACGCTGACCTCTTATCTCTTATATTATTTAGCTGATTCTGTTCTAAAGCCAAAACAATTGTTGCTCTAGCTTTTTCATCACCTATTAATTCATCTTCATTAGTAAGGTCAGGTTGTTTCTTTACATAGTCCCATAAGTCCTGCTTAATTAGCAAAGCCTCTATGTAAATTTTTCAGGAAGCATAGTTCTTCTCAGACAGCTTTTCAAACCTGACTGCTTTTTCCATGTTTGCACTGAGTCTGCGACTTAAACAGATGCAAACGAACATACTGATAACAGTCTAGGCAGTCTGCCAAAAACAATTAGCTTCCCAAAGCAAACAGATAAGAGCAGAATCCCTGAGTAGACACACTTAACTCACTCCTTTCCAGGACTTTTCTCTTCAGCCCTCCAGGAACACAAAACACCTCACCAGTTGCAGAACTATATCTCCCACAGCTTCTCAAGCATTGTCAACATGGACACTGGGCTCTTAACCCTTGTTGGGGTGTAGAAAGACGCGCTGTGTCCACCACGACCACCTGCAGAGTTGTTCCACGTCGACAGGATGCCAAGGAGAAGGTTTCTGGAGAGACAGCTGCAAAAGACTTCAGGCTGAGAAGGAAAAATTCCTTCACCCCAGCACACTGCCTTGAGCTCTGGCTTGCCAAATAAAGACAGCAACAAGGCCAGCCTTCACTCAACTTGACGGCTTTAATCTTTATCTGCAGTATATTTACAATATATATACAGAGTATAGGACAATCTCTCTTAAACCAACAAACTGCTTCGCCAACCACCAACCACAACAAACCCACACTGGAGATAATTCCCATCTCCTTTTTATAGGCAGTTAAACAATGCCTGTTACATCAGGCATCTCAGATGTGCATACTCTCAAATGCTAACTCACACAAACACCTGCCACTGGAGCTTAACTACTTTCATTTCTAAGCTTACAGCTCCATCTTGTGGTCACATCCATGTCATTTCTTGACAGTGGGGAGGTCAGGACAGGAGAGGTTAGTAAAGCGAGGTTACTTAATTAAGGAGCTGATATAGAATATTGGCCATTATTATTTAAGGATTGCATGTAGGATTACTAATCTAGATTACGAATTTGTCTGTGGTAGTGGTGGGAAGAATTGGATTTCCACTTTCCTCTCTTCAACAGACCCCAGGGTCCCCCAAAATATTTCTTTAAGTGTTGAAGGTGTCTGCTGAATATATGTGACTGTCATGCAGGATGCTGAGTGGGAGTGGGAAGATAGCAGAAAATTGGACTGAGGTAGCTTCTGCATTGATGTTTGGTGGGAAGAGGATGTCAGCTTCCATTCACCCTCTTCTATGCATCTTGCCTGAGGCAGCAGCATTTAGGGATGAAAAGAAGAGTTTAAGAGAGAACAGTAAGAGATATTGATACTTGTGGCCTTTCTGGAGCAATGGACTCAAACTACAGGAAAAGAGATTCCACCTAAATATTAGGAAGAATTTCCTGATGGTAAGAGCTGTATGAGAGTGGAATGCACTGCCTTGAAGTGTGGTAGAGTCTCTTGCGGAGGTTTTAAAACAGAGGCTGTATGACCATCTGCCAGGAATGCTTTGATTGTGTATTACTACATGGCAGGGAGTTGTACTGGATGGCCCTCATGGTCTTTTCCAACTCTATGGAGATTATCAGACGTGTTAAAAGTGGTGTTACACGAATGCCAGGAGATCGCAACCAATTTTCAGATGACATCGTTCCCCTCTTATTATACACCCATTCTGCTGCCGTTCCGCCGGTGCTGCCTTTTATTCATGGGATAAGCCATCAATAGATCCCCCATTCAATTTCTATCACAGATGTGATAGTAATTAAATTCATCTGTGAGTGAAAAGGTGCCTTGCTATGTTGGCGAGATCCCAGCCAGAAGGTCCTTGCCAGAACACTTCCAGGAGAGATCGGGACATCCAGGTACGTGACACACTTTTTATGACCCTCCCTGGGTTACTTGTAATGTTTTTAGTGTTTTTAGGTGCTTGGTGTAACTTTTTCTTACGTATTTCTCTTTTTATTTTTGAATTTCCCATGCTTACAACTTCTCACAAGAATCCACAGGATTTCAATCCAGGAAGTGAAGGGAGCTCTGTTAGAGCTCCATTCACTCCTGGGCTGCCCTATCAATGGGAGATGGGGAAGGTTATTGTGGTGGGACAGAGGCAGGAGTGGAGAATGTGGGACAGGAACGCTTTTTTTCATTCATGTCTGATAATCTCCTATGATTATGTGATTCAATGAAAATTACTGCAGTTTCTTATGAAGGTCTGAGATGTCTTTGTCATTGTGAAGGGATCAAAATGACCTCCCCCCTTCCCCCAAGAGCACTTTAGATACTGATACTAGCAGCAAGATGGCAATATCAATTGGTATACTTAGGTTAAAAGGTGCTATTAGGTAGGAAGAATACAATAATTTTCCAGTCAAAATGTTAGAACAGCTCCTCAGAAAGTAGCTACTCCTTCAAGCCTTTCCTGTCTGTTCCATTAAAGGAGGAATTTGGAGATGGGACATAGGGTAGTTTTCCAGATACTAATGTGAAATTTGGATAGCATAAGACAAAATGAAGCCTTATAGCTGCATGAGGTAATAGCATTGTTATTCTCTGCCTTCAAGTCATTTCTAGTTTAGAGGTTTTTCTGAGGCTGAGAGTGTGTGATTTGCCCAAGGTCACCCAGTGGGTTTTCATGGCCAAATGGGAATTCAAACCCTGATTTCCAGAGTTGTAGTCCAACACTCAAGCCACTACGCCACATATGCCAAGCCTTAATAACATATGATATTTTTCCCCTCTGGTTGACTGTAAAAGTAGTGCTGCCAAAAAATTAATTAGCATACCATTTTCAGCACTAGCACATTTTAATTTTATTAATGATTTACCATTTTATTTAGAAGCAAGCAAGAGAAAAAAGTTGAACAACTTGTTTTTCTTCCTCCCACTTTGTAAATGTGATACATGAAGCTGAATCTACTAAAATAACATCTACAACCATTAACATATTGACTTCAGGTTAGAAGCAGTAAAAAATGATAACAGTTAACTGAGTCAATATGGATTGGATGCAGCTCTGCATCCTTACTTTAAACAGCACCTGTTAGGTAAAGCAACAGGCTTTTTGCCAATAATTCAGGAATAAAAGGAAGATTGAGAAAACCATGGACCAAAAGATCAATCAAGAAACAAAGCTCAGAACCTACTTCACTTTGATTTTCTCAGAAGCTATATAGGTTTAATACTACCATCTAGAATATAAACTAGCAAGAATTTGAAAGTAATGATCTTTTCGACAAATCTTGCTTCCATTTCTGCCCACACTAGAATTGTCTCAGTAGAAAATTAATGTATCTAACAAAATGATGTTTTTGAAGCTGTGCTGAATAATCTCATTTTCAGTTTTTAAGTCAAAACTAGGAATTTTGAAAGAGTGTCTTTAGAAAAAAAATAACATTGTGTAAAAATAATATTCCCCTGTGGTCTCAGACATGTTTAGAAACATAGAATATTAAGAACTGGAAGGGTCCACCAAGGCCATCTAGTCCCAACCCCTTACCATGCTGGAATAGACACCTAAAACACTTCTGAATGATGCCCGCCCATACAACAAGACATCCTATCGTCCCCACAGCAAAGGCCATAATTCTCCACTCTGGTTCACTTCAATTAAAACAGTGTTTTGATATCAAATCTGGCTTAGAGGGCCCTCCAAGGAATACCAGGAAATAAAATGCACTCTGGGTGAGTTAAGAGTCAAGCTGAGGGCAAGCATGAAATATTGCTTGGAGAGGCCCCCATAAATTCTACACAAACTCACACCTGGATACAAACATTCTGCATCTTTTCTAAAATGGAAATACCTGAAGAGCCAGGTATCCTACAGACATAAAACATACAGGTGCTGCCTACACAATGAAAAAAAAATCCTCAAAGAATTTGCTAAGAATGCTATTGGTCCTCACAGATGATGGCCCAGATTCATGCTGTTCAGAAGGAGGGAGACTGAAACTCCACATAGTCCGCGATAACAGCTTTTGCTGTTTATCACGATCTTTTTAAAAATGTGTGCGAAAATACGCACAATAGGTCATCTGTCTCTGGCTTTTCTTCGCAAACGAAGATTCAGGAAGGACTCATCCCGCGCTTTCTGCAAGCGCGCTGATGACTAAAAAGGCCAATCCGAGATAAACAAGTCCGGTTGCAAAAAGCACAGCAGAAGGTCTCCTTGGGTGATGTTTTTGGGTTGTGATTCTTTCTGCGTTGTCATTTCTAAAAGGGGTACACAGCAGAGCTTTAACCTGATTGGATGGACCTAGGAGGGGGTGGGCTCAAATGGGAATGCTTGCATTGTGGGATCCACCATTGTTGTTCTTTGCCTGTTCCCCCGCTCCTTCCCTCCCAATAATCTTCCTGGGGATAAAATCTGAAAAAGTGGGGCAATAGTGGGCTGGTGCACCTGGAGGGTCCCTCACCTGCTCCAAGCCCCAGGAGACCCTGAACTAAGCTAGGTGTTGCCGTGGTTTTTGGCAAGGCAGTGGATGGAGACTGGCAAGGATGTGCGGTGGGGTGTGTGTGTGTGCATTTGTGTGTGTGGTGAGCTGCTTGCCATGAGGACCGAGCATTCCAGAAGAGGTAGACCCTATTGGCACATGCCCCATCCCTGCTTTTCCTCTTTCGAGCACCCGCCTGTCTTCCCCCCTTCACTTCGGTGGCTCCAGTCCCCAGAATGAGGCTTTGACAGCTGGATCAATGGGGACTGATCGCATGGAACTCAGGATGCTGGATGGATTTATCCAGCCTCCCAGGGAAGAGAGATTGCGTGGGCACCCATGTGTGTGTGTGTGTGTTGGGTGAGGACAAGCTGAAAGGGGCTGGGCTCAGCTGGACTGACTCGTTGTTGCATTAGAGCCAATGTTCTCAGCCAAACCGTTGACAGAAGAACAGTCCTCCCTGCATTTCCTCCCCTAGGTCTGGGGTGGGTGGTAGAAGGCATCAAGCCTCCCTTGGAATCCCCCATCTCTGGTATAAGAAGGAATTCCCTCTCCTGTCTCTCAGTCTGCTACATAACCGCGGGTGTTGTAGATCTATTCTTGGGTTGGGGATGCTCCATATGAAGAACACCAATCTTGAGAATACATCGTGGGTGCCAATAGGCACTGGAGTGAAAGGGAGGTAAGGCAATACTTTCCAGAATTAATTCTCCCATCTAGCTGACCCCATAGAGGAAACTTCATTGCTGTGTAGATGAAGCTGACACCCCTGCATCCGAGAGACCAAAGATATCACTAAGATATCAGATTGCCCCAATTTCCCGGATTCTGGATGTCCAGAATGCCTTTGTAAAACTTGAGAACTATCGGAAATCAAACCTTTCTTTTATTCAAAGCACATCTTCAAAGGGGTACTTTCCTATAAAACCCCCAGGAAACCTTAAGTTCTTTGGTTCAGTACCTCTTTCTAATTGAATACATGCTGCTCCATTCCTTACTTCCCCCCTTCTTCCTCCTCTTATACTTGTTAACATTCCCCGGACTCTTATCCGGCTTCTCTGCTGATCTAAGTGCTCCATTCCCAGCTTCCTAACCTTAACATCTCTTCCTTAAGTTCCACCTTCCCCACTTTCTGGTGCCTTTGCTTCTGTTGCTTGAAAATAGCGCTGCTTCTCACAAGGAGAACCTAGCTTCAGGAATCAGGTGCCATATACCCTATAGCATTAACTATTCCTTTCTAACTACTTCTAGCCTTACTCTGATACGCTTGTTTGCTTGATTGAATGTGTGTGATGTGTTAATACTTTATTTCAGTTCAATAAAGTTTCATCCATTTTTGTACACCTGACTCCCGTGTATTTCCTTCACTACACCGTATACACAGGGTTAATGATGCTGTATGTTGCATGACCTCTCATTATGCCATTTGAGATGTTTCTAATTCTCCACTGAAGCTAAGATATTGCATGGACTTTCTATGGACACCAGTGATTTGTGTAACACCCAAGCTTTGCTTAAAGTCCTCCAAAGATGGAGAGTCCACCACCCTCTGAGGCAGTCTATTCCACTGCTGAACAGCTCTTACAGTAAAGTGGAAGGTATTTAGTTGGCATCTCTTTTCTTGTCATTTGAATTCAGGGGTTCATATTCTAGCTTCTGGAACAACAGAAAACAATCTTGTTCCATCTTCTACATGACATCTCTTCAAATATTTAAAACTTTCTTCATCTAAAGATAGCTATAATGTTATCTCTCAGTCTTCCAAGCTTATCATACCCGGTTCCCTAAGTTGTTCCTCATAAGGCTTCATTTCCAGACCTTTGATCACCTTGGTCACTCTTGTTCCAACTTGTTGATATCCTTTTTGAACTGTGGTGCCCAGAACTGGACACAGTATTCCAAATGAGTTCTGTCCAAAGCAGAATAGAGTGGCACTACTAATTCCCCTAACCTGGACACTATACTCCTCTTTAAGGTTGCAATTCTTCTCTAAGTTTCTTCTTGAAGGTAGCAACAATTAATTTCAGCAATTTTCTTCCTGCTGCAAGAAAGTCTTTGAAAAACACGCAGTTTTTGAAAGGTATTTCCAAGTTGGCACCTACTATGTGCAAAATTTGCATGTGGTTGTTTTGCTTAGAAAACAGCATTTTCTGTGCAGGAAACATTTTCTTTATGGAAAACAATATTTCACTGCAGAAATATTAATTCCTGCACAGAAAGTACAGTGTTCTGCACAGAAAATGATGTTTTCTTTACAAATCAACCATGGGCAAATTTTATGCACAATAAACCCCCAATTATAGCATTTTCTGCTGAGAAATCTGAATTTTCTGTGCAGGTATTGATATTTCTGCATTGAAGTATTATTTTCCACTGAGAAAATGCTCTTTCCCGTGCAAAAATGCTCTTTCCAACACAAAACAACTATGTACGAATTTTGTGCAGAATATGTCTCAAACTGTGATGAGTCTCATCTGTCCAGGATTCTTCTCACCAGAGTTTCTCAACACTCAAAAAACATGTTTCTCTATCATTTTTTTGGAATATTTTCAAATATTCTTTCCATCCCTACTCCTGTTGATGCAGCCCAGAATTCCACTGGCTTTAAAGGCCACTGCATCACACTGTTGACTCATGTTTAGCTTGTGGTCTACTAAGACTCCTAGTTTGTTTTCAATTGTGCTGTTTTCAAGCCAGATGTCACACATCCTATATTTATGTATTTCATTTTTTCCTGCCTAGATGTGCTTTTCCTGGCTAGATGTGCTTAATCTCCTACAATTATCCCGGTGAAATTCAAGATACCATTTTTCGCTGCTTGCCTCTTCTTTAGTGCCACTTCCCCACACTGCTGTGTTCCTCTGATATTAAGCAGATTGCTGATTCCACCCAGTCATGGATAGTGTAGTGAACAAGATGACATTGTAAAGTTGTCCATCCAATCAGATTCAATGAGGTCACTCAGGGTAAGTGATATCAATTCTTTTGAAATCAGCAGACATTTTCAGAAGGAGCGCAAAAGTTGTTCAGAGCAGAGAAAGAGCTGTGTGAAAAACTGACTACTTTCGGCTCAGCATTACATATAAATATTCCACAGTGGATTTTTTTTTAAAAAAAAAATCAAATGAAAATGTTCAACTAGTGTGCATTTTAATTGTCTTGTGGAAGTCCACATAACTGTTTCATATTTACATAACACAATACCAGAGATTTTCTTTACATGTAATAATCAGGTTTTTATGCAGAATCTTCACATTGAATTGACATTGATCATTCTAATTTATTCTAGCCTCCTGTTGCTAAAAACAGGTTATATTAAAGGCTAAAACAAATGTTCAGGAGAGAAACCTGGACTTGACTTTGATTGCCCCCTTTCTTCCATACGAAGATGGGCAAAAGCACTATTAAAGAGAGCAAGGGGGTGGATAGCACAAGATTTCTGTAACGTCAAAGTTCTCTAACTCTTAAATGTAAAAGACGACTACCTGCAAGCACCCAGAAACTGAAGACAATCAGTGCAGATCCTGGCATGTGATAAAGACAGATCTCCTGGTAAATCCATGTAATAGCTGATTGTGCAAGAAGAATTAGAATAAACCCCAGGTTGCACGTTAAGTCTGTGTGAAAAGGCACAGTATACATTAAATAGTTCTGTTAGCATTTGATTCTGTTACTTCTGCCTATTTCTTTTTATTTATTTTTTCCAATTACTTGCTTGCTTATGATTTTTATCATGACTATACTTCTAGTTCAGACTCAAAAATTTCCAGGATTTCTTCTGATGGCACATAATAGACTAAATGCAAAGATTCCCATGCTATGGAAGTTTTCCATGGAAGCTTTTAATCCAACCCAGTAATTTTAATCTCCTGAACCCCATTGTCACTGCTAAAGATCCAATACAGAGGTTTCCACTGGTGCATTCCTTTAAAAAAATAAATTGGAAGTGCCATTGTAGTGGCCATGTAGACTCTGATGTTTATTTGCTGGATGCTGTAATCTTACAATTACTATTCAGGGTCAGACTAGATAGCCCATGAGACTCTGGAAGTCTGCAAAGTCTTTTTCCTTTAACTCTCAGGCCTAGTCAATGTTCTTTACTCATCAACCCTATGTTCCATAAACATATGATATGCTGATGTAAACAAATTCTTTCTCTAATAATGGTCGAACTGTACCTAAATGTTCCTAAGCTATCTTGCCTTGAACTATCAACAAACTGTCTCAAGGGAAGTCTCAAGGGAAGACAAACTGTCTCAAGGGAAGTGCCAAATATGGACATGGACATGGAAACCACAAGATGGGAGGAGGTAAGTGCTCTTGTTTGTATTTCATAACACACTGTATGTTCTATAAAAAGTTACATTCAATGTGGCTTGGGGTGCCTTGGTCTTTCGGAAATTATTCCACCAAGGGCCCGCACGAATTAAGAATAAAGCTCACTTTCTCAATTTCTCTGTGGTCCTGAGTCTGGTTCCTGCAACACCATCATTTTTTAAAAATCACTAGAGGTTTTTCCTATGCTCTGGTGGACTGCAGATGGAAGTATGTAGTCCATTTTTAAAGCAGTGTGAAGAAAAACAAGCTTGGTTTTTACTACAGTTGGCCCTCAACTTTTGTGGGGGTTAGGGACCAGGCTCTCCATGAAAGTGCAAAAACTGTGAATATCTCTAAGCCTTCCAAACCATATTTAACACACACAAAAAAGTATGACCCATGGATTCAACCCACCATGAATACCTTTACAAGGCAGAAGCAGGCAATTGGCGGAGCTTACTGCTACCTCCACTGCTGCCCTACACCATTTTTAATAGGGACTCACCATGCATTTGCAATCTCTCGCTGTCTCTCTCAGTCTTACAAGGCTTGCAGAGAGACTGTGAATACCAGACAAGACATTTAAGTCCCTATTAAAATGGTGTAGGACAGCAGTGGAGGTGCAACAAATAATCCACAAATAATCACATTCATGAAAGGTAAGCCGGTGAATGTGGAGGGCTGACTGTATTCAGTTTCATGCATGTGTACTCAGCAATTAAATCCTATTGATGTCAATATGACTTACTCCCATTTAAGGGGGTAGGACTGCAACCTTGGAAAATAATAAAAGGAAATCTTGATTTAAGTATGAAGGGAAGCTCCCAAAAGGTATATTATATAATTTAAGTTTCAAGATTTGTGAACTCAATTATTTTTTCAAGCACCTGGCTTTTAAATGGTTCAGAACCATGCATAAAACATTACAGTCAATTCTAACATTCTCTGGAACATGTTAGCACTCAGTGGATTAAAAGTGCACTTTAAAAATATATATCAGCAGCTACCCAAGTGATATTGACATTGGATTTTGGGTATATAATTGCCATGGTTCATTAATTAATAAAGTGTTTATACAGCAACAAGTACACCTGAGCATATGTATGCTCTTTTTGTTACCATCCCTTACAATTACGGTATTATTGAGTGATAACATGGACCACAGAGATGAAGAAGTGCTTAGCATTAGCACAAGAAGGAAACTCTGTGGGGGGAAAGATTTCTACATAGTACGAGTACTGTTCATAATACTGTAGTACTTTCTACATAATACTATGACACTTTGCAACATAATACTGTAGGGTGCACTTGGAGCTATTCCTGAAAGCAGTGTCTAGATAGCTATTGTGCCAATAGAAATTTTGCCATCCAGAGTTGTGATGAGGCATGGAAGCCAGAGATGTATGTTGGACACTGTGTTCATCAGGGATCTCTCTGGCTTTTCTTCGCAAATGAAGATTCAGGAAGGACTCATCCCACGCTTTCTGCAAGCATGCTGATGACTAAAAAGGCCAAGCTGGGATAAACAAGTCCAGTTGCAGAAAGCACAGCAGAAGGTCTCCTTGGGTGGTGTTTCTGGGTTGTGATTCTTTCTTCGTTGTCATTTCTCTTCAAGACTTGTTTGGCGTGAGTTCTCAAATAAGGCTGCAGCATTGTGGATAGTGCGTCTCCATGCCTCTCAATGTGAGGCCAGGGCGGAACACTGTTGGTGATCAATTTGGCCAAGCCTGAGATGTTGTTTCAGGGAGTCTTTGTATCGCTTTTTTGGAGCACACCTCTTATGCTGACCTGTGGCGAGTTCACCGTAGAGTACTATTTTTGGGAGGCGATGGTCCTCCATCCTAGAAATGTGCCCTGCCCAGCGCAGCTGTGTTCTAAATATCACGGCCTCAGTCACCCACCATATCCATAGATCTTATAACACAGTCTACAGTTAATCTTAATTTTGGATCTTGCGTTGTCAGAGTAGGAGAATGGGGGAAATGAGAAATGCATGGACCTCCCTTGTCTTTCACAGGTCACGAATAGTCTACACCTCCATAATTCACTATCACTAATAAAATATTAATATACAATGGTGATTAATCAGATCAAGAAGTGTTCATACATATATGTTTCTCTGTGTATGTGTGTGTATTCTCTGTGAGTAAACACCAATATGTGGTGCGCTCACTTTGAAGAGTTTCAGAGGAAAGGATGGGATAAAAATGTTTTATATGATTTAAACATATAGCAAAAGCAATAATTTAAATAATAATAAAATAATAATGTATTAAATTTAGCATTTAATTTAAATTTCGATTTAGCCATTGAATCAATGCATCAGTTCTATTAATAGCTGAATATTAATACGTTTAATATGTTGTATAATAAATTCCACAGATTCTTTAGCAGCAGATCAGATTCCTAGTACAGATAGGGTTGTATAGCCACTGCTATGAGAGGGCAATTTCTTTTGCTTTCTGAAATGAAGAAATGCATTTTTCTTATATTGGTATGTTACTATAATCAAATAGCTTTTTGTGTGTGTGTGTGTGTGTGCAGTGGTTTCAGGGTTCAAGGAGGTGAATAACAATTGTTGTCCTGTGGTCTGTGAGGATAATGAAGAACTGGAAATTTCTTCTGTGTATTTCATGTTGAATGCATATGCTCAAACTGTATTGTAAACCTATTTCTTTGTCTAGTACTGAGCCACAGTATTGGTGTAGATGCTTAAAGGGCATTTGCAGCACAATCTTACACATTCTCAGAAGCAAATCCCATTATGTTTAGTGGGGATGATTCCAAGTATGTATGTATGTATGGGACTGGACCCTTATTTTACAATGCTACACAATATTGTATATTATAAGAGAAAAAGTACTTTACCCTCCTGTATTGACACAAGAGAAGTTCAGATATCAGATTTAGTTCTTCATGCAATTCAACTGACTACTAAGAGAATTATTAGTGTTACAAATTATTAGTATTACAAATTGAACTGATACGTGTTTATCCTGTTCTGCTAGTGACTCCTCCCCCAATTTTAAATCACATTTAAAATTGATGTACATTGACATATGTCTTTTTAAAAA